>CM042024.1:102153521-103477807 GCA_023525975.1 Smallanthus sonchifolius
TCATAAGATTAAGAATTAGTTGCAAAAATAGAGTTTTAGTTGATTTTCAGATTTGGACAGCAAAGTAGCTGAACAGAAATGGGATTGTTAAAAATATCAAAAGACGTCTAAAAATTATGAAATTTTACAGGGAATTAGTTTAAGTCGTTCCGAAGAAGTTTCATTTAAAAAGTTTTTCCATTTGAGACTCGGATCATAGCCAAAATAGTCCAACAAGACAGAAGGTACTGAAAAAGGTTTCTGTCCCGTTTTGGCTACTACGGAGTCATACTTTTGAATTAGAAAACGATCCAATTATGGTTGGAAAGGAAATTAGACGAACTACGTCTTGGTAATTGAGTTTACTCATTTTAAATTAATTATGGTCAAGTTACGCTCAGTTAAATTCAGCACAGTTTCTGTCCAAAATCAATGGTTGCACTTAAGTGGTCCGTTTAGGGTTTTAAGATTACCGAACGCGCAAATAAAAATTAGACGAATGTTATTATGTTATTATAATACATAATATAATCAGATTAGGTTAGCCAAAACTTCCCGTGTCACCGGTCTAGCCATGATATTCACAGAAGCGTTTTGGAGAATCACAGAATGCAATCGGCATAGCCGACACGAGCAAGCGGATTTTATATTTAATTAGCGTGTGAGTTCATATAAGTGATAATATAGAATAAATAACATGTTTTAATTTAGCAAGAACATACTAAAGCATCGGCAGAGCCACTTTTACAATAGTTGTCTTGAGGATTCGCAGAATGCGACGGCATAGCCGCCATTGCAAACGGGATCCTTTGTTTGTTAGTTGGTGATGTTAGCTTGATTTATTAGTTTGATTAAGATTATTAGAGGGTTTTTTGGGCTGAGGTTTCACATGATCAAGTGATCATGGATAGAAAATAGAAAAAGATTGAGGGGATGAAGAAAGAATAAAATAAAAAGACGGTATTCAACTTCGGAGGGTTACTTGTTTGATCTTCAAACTCTTGGAATCCTCTAAGGTATTTTCGAAATATTCAAGGTTGGGAAGGGATTTCACAACTTAGGAGGGGTTGGGAGTGTTTGAGGGAGAATTAGCAAAGAAAACAAGATCCTAAGCCTCCTATTTATACTAATGGTTGAAGGGGTGTAAATATGGAATGTCTTGGAAAGAAATTTAGGGTTTTAGGGCCCTCAAATCTATGAAATTTTCCTCAATGGGGCTGGGTTTTTTGTGATTTCTTGCTTGGGCTAGGTCCAAGAGTAGGTGGGTTGGGTCCTAGCTTGATCCGGTTGAGTCCGCGCATTCAAAAATTACGATTTTAAGCATTTCTAAGCGAAATTGGCAAATGTTTTCAACATTAAAGTTGATTGTCATAACAAAAAGAGTATGTTTAGCTAAAAACATTTAAGTTAAAGTTACGTTATTCGCGTATAGTAGTTGGCGATCGGTGGGCGAGAAAACGGACTTTTTGATCGTTTTTCGAATTTCAGGATTTATTTAAGGAAAGTTTTGCAAACAAACTTTGTTTTAATTAAAGAAATGAATATTTTAAAAATTTAAAACATAAATTAATGTCATGTTAAACGATTTGTCGGTCGTGGACGGTACGTAGTTAACGACGGTTTAAAAGGCGAACGATCGCACGAAAGTACTAACTAGTACTTTTAAGCATCAATTCACATTGAATGGGTTGTAAGAACATGTTTGAGATGTATGGGGGTGGTTCATGTGTATTTAATGTGTCATAAAGATCAATTAAGTCTACGTGCGATCCATGAATCAATCACAGATAAGTATAAGTCTTTGAAATCAAGCATAAACGTAATGTTTCACATGTGAACTAGTATTATAACAACGTCTGAATAGGATTTCAAGTAAAATGAAATGTCATGTGGATTTTCATTGATAAGTCTAGAATGAGTACAAGTAGTGAAAATCAGAAGTGTCACAAGTCTCAAAGATAAGATCCTCCTAGCCCAAAAACAAGTTGTTGCAAATGACGAGTTGAAGAAGGAGTTAGATTGTGGTGCTGAAAAGCACTTAGAACCCAAACCCGATGATCTCCTTTACTTCATGGGTCAAATTTGGATCCCCGAATCGAGTGAGCTCCGAACCCTTATCCTTGATGAAGCACATAAATCCCGTTATTTTGTTCATCCACACACTAGGTTTCACCAGGACTTATATGCACCTCAAATTACTATTACGTGTGCACCCGTAATGATAATTTGCTTTGCATGTTCACCCTAGTTCTCCCTGTCCTGTGTCATAATGTCCTTTAGTTTGTATTGACGAGTACAGAGTGTTGTCAGATATGATAAGTCATCGAAAAGTTTAGTTATCAACCATATGTTGATCAACTAGGATTCATATCAGGATGAGTAGTCAGGAATCGTTTGATTTGAGTTTTCACTGGAGTTGAAATACACTACGATGGTCCAATCCAGCGGATTGTAAATGGTAACATGCACGTGAAGCAAACATGTATATGAAATGCGACTTCGAGAAGTGAAACTAGTTCATGGATATGTGTTACTGGAAGAAGGAAAGTAGTTGTCCTTCCCACTGAGTCAGAATAGGGTTTGTTTATGCATTGAGCAATGCGTTCTCAAATCTGTGGTCAATCTATTCTCAACAGAGTATCGACCAAGGACGCGAGCCCACGGCTCGAGAAAGTGATGACATCTACGTGTCAATGGATTCTGCAATGATGCGTGTAACAGTCTGCCTTCACTCGACGTATTGTTGCTAGTGGGTACAGTAGGGACTCGCCTCCGACGATCCAAACTCCCAAAGAGATACGTGTTAGTGCTGAGTGTCGTCCATAACATGGACCTGAGAAAGCCCACCATACCTAACAGGTGATGGTGATGTAAGTGACTCCTCCGAAGGCTCCGTCTCGCTGCCCTCGGACGGGAGTGGATGTTGTTCTGCTGATCCCCCGAGTGTTGCCACTGGGAATGATGATGCAATTCAAATGATGTGTCCCTTGCCAACTGAGGGTGATACGGATGGTGTTACATGCCTGCACTGCAATGTATAGTTGCTATATGTATCACGTATAAGTGTCTGTGCCGTGTAACTAATGTGTGAGGTTATAGTCTAGTATGCAATCCTAGTTCTCTATAACCAATGTCTCTGATACCAATCTGTCACACCCCCAATTTCAACTAACGGAGCATTACCGTTTTGGGAAGTGACAAACCAGGATCTCAGTCATTAGTTACATCAAACTACACTATATGGGACTTGAAATGTCATAACATAAAAGTTCAGAGTTAATGCGGAAGCGTAAACGTTGATATAAAATTTAAAGTAGTTACACGCAACAAGCGTCAATCAATATAATTAAGTAAACTGTTTATCATGTTTGAAATGAATGAAATGACAGTAGGACTCCATGCATGTCCTAATTGTGCAACATGTGCCATAGCTTAGCGTCCTGAGAAAACATGTAAGAAAAGTGTCAACACAAGGTTGGGGAGTTCACAGGTTTCAGTATAGTAATAAAGCGTTTACCAGATTAATGTACAATCAACATATATATACCAATGAGTAGCTAACCCATGTTCATGTTTGCTATTACGCTCGCAACCGTAAACTGACTGTTTGTATTGCCTCCCACCAGGTCTATCAACCACGGTGCACGTTTAGGTTAATATTGCACCCGTTCGATATCCAATCGAGTTAGCGCGACTAACGCGGGTGAGGTTTGTCAAACCCAGTAGTACTACCCAACATACCTCGCTATATTCATATTTAAACGGTTCGATGTGAGGACTTTCATGATAGAGTTTACGCATAGTCATAACAACTGATATAAAATGAAGTACAAAAATCAAAAAGAGTTTGTATCATGTTTTCTCCCCCAGTTTAAAAGCAGTAAAAAGGGGCCGTGAAACTCACCTGCGTTGCGTAGTAGGTAGTATCACACAAGTATGAGGTTTAGAACCTCAAGTGTTAGTCTGTACGGCTTACGTATTCCCTAGAATCATAAACACATAAGTTAGGGATACAATGGGGTTTTGTGACGACAACACGGAAGATTCGAACGTCCTAAAACATTCTAAGGACCAATAAGTAGACGAACTTGTCCACGGGAATAAGGGTTTCTTAATATACTTATTAAGATAAATACGTTTCGTGTCGAACGTCTCTAATTACAAATAATATTATTTAATAAACATCCGAGCGTTTGTGCCATTTAATAATGGCCTAAGAAAATAATATAATTAATATATTATTTTTGAACTCGTATAAAATATGCGATAATCACTTACGTGATAAAAAAATAATAAATACGTTATTTTTGTTCGAGGATATAATACGTGAGTAAATAATATAAATAATTATATTATTAATTATTTTGAAACGTTAAACGAGATTTATAAACGAGGCGAAATAATATATAAGTTTATATTATCTTATAATAGGAGTCACCGGTTGAAAATAATATAAACATATTATTTTATACGAAGTCGAGGTTTGAAAATAATATAAATATATTATTTTAAAAGTGAGAAAATAATATTAAATAGGTTATAAAACCAAACCCGAGCCTACGAGTGGTTTTCGGTTTTAAAACGCATTAATATATTAAAATAATAATATGGGAATTGGTTTTATATTAAAAATAATGATTTAAAAATGATTTAAAAAGAAAACAGGGTGGAGGGACTCGAACCCGGGTCTCCTCCCCCACAGTCAATCGAACTAACCACTACGCCCGCTAGGGTCATCGCATCCAATACCCGGTTCTATAAGTTTGTGTTCTAAAAGTCCCCTGTGTTCTACCCCTTTACGCGAAACCGGACCAAACTCCACCCCAAAACCAACGAATTCGTTTTCGATTGAAGCAAAAGACATAGGGGTTTTGATAATCGGGGTAATTCGAACCTGTGGGTGTAGTTAATTTCGAAATCATCAAGTTTTAGATAGATAAATCCCAGTTTGAAAAGTCGAACCCTAGGTTCTTAGCAGGGATTCGATTTGAACAATTCAGATGGTAAAACCTGTTGGAATCATAGGGCTATTGACAAAAAAAGGACTGCGAGTCAATCCCTATGGTTTAATTTTATTGATATGGTAACTGGATTGGGGTTTGATCAAACCAAAAACGTATGAACCCTAGATGTGGGTTCGTGTTTAATTCGGTGATATGGATACAAATTATCATAGGGCTTTTAATGAGTGACTGATTGCGAAGCCATTGATGTGGATCAATTGAATTTAAACGGGGTCTAGAATAGAATTCGATTAAACCGTATTTAGGTGAACCCTAGGAATCGGTTCATGACCAATTCAACATTATAAGCCCAATGAACCATAGGGCTTTTGATTTAGGGACAGAAAAGAAACTAGAAGTGTAATCAATTACCAGATTAGATGATGGATTGATGGTGGTCGGCTAGAATGGCCTCCGACGTCGCGTGGTTTAGTCTCCGGCGACACATACCTCTTCTCCGAACGATTAGGCGTGTGCAACAGGTTCTTTGTGGTTCGTTTGAGGTGTGCAGAGTAATTGATTGAGAAATAATTCATGAATTGATGTGCATTGGTGAGAAATAGTGATGAACTCGACGGTTAGGTCTTAATTACGCATAATAGGTCTTAATTACGAATCATTGCCGGGTTTAAGGTGTTGATGGTGGTCGTTAATGACTTAAACGTGTACAACGGTTACCGAATCGACGAAATTCAGTTGTAGCATTTAAATTTGAGTCAAGAACAAGTGGGTTGACTTTCTAAGGTCAACAGAAATCGAAATTTAGCTATTTACAATTGTAGTGCCTCTAGTTTCTTGCATTGGGGTTTGAAACATGGCAGAATTGATCCCTGAGGTTTGAACTTGGTTACCTAGGTTATGATTTGGTTAGGTTTGACTATTAAAAGTCAAAAGAAACTAACTATAGGTAAATTATATGATTGTTCCCTCCAATTTCATGCATGTGAGTTTGAAAAATAGGCAGGATTAGTCCCTGGGGTTTAAGTTAAGTTAACTAGGTTAAGACTTAACTGGATTTGCTAACTGAGTTAACTGAAAAGTCCGGATTGTCACATTATCCCCTGGTTGAAAGAATTTTCGTCCCGAAAATTAAAAGAAATAAAAAAAAAAATTTCTGGTTGTCACACCTTGAGTCTTTCTTGAATTTGAAGTATCTTGTCGGTGGTTTCTTGAATGAGTTCGGGACCGGTGATTTGAGCGTCTTCGATCTCGGTCCAACACACCGGAGATCGACACTTCCTACCATATAGAGCCTCTAAAGGGGCGCACTTGATGCTCGTATGGTAACTATTGTTGTAAGAGAATTCGATGAGTGGCAAGTGTTGATCCCAACTTCCTCCAACGTCAATCACACAAGAACGGAGCATGTCTTCCAAGGTCTGTATGGTCCTTTCACTTTGACCATCAGTCTGGGGATGGTAAGCCGTGCTAAGGTTAAAACGAGTTCCCAAAGCTTTCTGTAAAGATTGCCAGAATCGGGAGGTAAAACGGCTATCACGGTCGGAGATAATGGATAGAGGGACACCGTGACGTGTCACGACCTCATTGATATAGAGTCTGGAAAGCTTCTCCATTTTGTAGTCCTCACGGATTGGGAGAAAATGAGCGGATTTGGTTAAGCGGTCAACAATGACCCAGATGGAGTCATGACCACTAGAGGTTCGCGGAAGCTTAGTGATGAAGTCCATGGAAATTTGCTCCCATTTCCATTGTGGGATTTTGGGTTGTTGGAGAAGACCAGATGGTTTCTGGTGCTCAGCTTTAACTTTAGAGCAAGTAAGACACTTCCCTACATAGAGGGCGATGTCTTTCTTTATTCCTGGCCACCAATAAAACTCTTTCAAGTCGTGATACATCTTATCAGCACCGGGATGAACAGAATAACGGGATTTATGTGCTTCATCAAGGATAAGGGTTCGGAGCTCACTTGAGTCGGGGATCCAAATTCGACCCATGAAGTAAAGGAGATCATCGGGTTTGGGTTCCAAGTGTTTTTCGACACCACAATCCAAATCCTTCTTCAACTCATCATTTGCAACAACTTGTTTTTGAGCTAGGAGGATCTTATCTTTGAGACTGTTTTGGACCAACATTCCCATGGCTCGCACACGGGTGGGTTTGATTCGGTCCTTACGGCTAAGGGCGTCAGCCACCACATTAGCTTTCCCCGGGTGGTAACGAATTTCGCAATCGTAGTCACTAAGTAATTCAACCCAACGTCGCTGCCTCATGTTGAGTTCTTTCTGGTTCAGAATGTGTTGAAGGCTCTTGTGATCAGTAAAAACCACACATTTAGTGCCGTAGAGATAATGTCTCCAGATTTTCAAAGCAAAGACCATCGCACCCAACTCAAGGTCATGAGTGGTGTAGTTCTTTTCGTGAACCTTGAGTTGTCTGGATGCATAGGCTATGACATTGTCTCGTTGCATCAACACGCAACCAAGACCTTGGTTTGAGGCATCACAGTATACAACAAAATCATCATTGCCATCGGGAAGACTTAGAATAGGGGAGTTGCACAATTTCTGCTTAAGAGTTTGGAACGCATCTTCTTGCTTTTGTTCCCAGAAGAAAGGCTTATTTTTCTGAGTTAATGTAGTGAGAGGCAGGGAAATCTTCGAAAAGTTCGGGATGAATCTTCGATAATAACCCGCCAAACCCAGAAACGAATGGATCTCAGAGGGTGTGGATGGTGTACTCCAATTCTTGATAGCGGTGACTTTGGCTGGATCGACGTGTATACCCTGTTTGTTGATCACGTGACCCAAGAAATGAATTTCTCTAAGCCAGAATTCACACTTGGAGAATTTAGTATAAAGTTGTTCCTTCTTCAAGAGTTCCAAAATCATCTTAAGGTGGGTTGTATGATCCTCTTTGGTTCGGGAGTAGATCAAGATGTCATCGATGAAGACAATGACAAATTGATCTAGGTAAGGTTTGCAGACACGGTTCATGAGGTCCATGAACACCGCGGGCGCATTGGTTAACCCAAAAGGCATAACCATGAACTCGTAGTGTCCATAACGAGTTCTAAAAGAAGTTTTGGGAATGTCCTCTTCATGGACTCGGAGTTGATGATACCCAGATCGGAGGTCAATCTTCGAGAAACAAGTTGCTCCTTGCAGTTGATCGAAAAGGTCATCGATCCTAGGTAGCGGGTAACGATTCTTGATGGTAAGCTTGTTTAGTTCACGGTAGTCGATGCACATGCGGAAGGACCCATCCTTCTTCTTGACAAAGAGAACCGGAGCTCCCCAAGGTGAGAAGCTCGGTCTAATGAATCCCTTGTCCAGCAGCTCTTGCAGTTGGTTAGATAGTTCTTGCATCTCAGAAGGGGCTAGGCGGTACGGAGATTTGGCAATGGGGTTAGCTCCCGGTAAAAGATCAATCCGAAATTCAACTTGTCGAGTTGGAGGGAGTCCATGCAAGTCATCAGGGAATACTTCCGGAAAATCTCGGATGATCGGTATATCTTGTAATTTCTTTTCTTCAGATTTCTCGACCACATGTGCCAAGAAAGCATAGTATCTCTTCCTTAAATATCTACGTGCCTTCATGCAGGAGATGAATTTCAAACCTTTGCAAGGTTTCTCTCCAAAGATTTTCAAGGTCTCACCGGATGGTAGAGGGATACGAATGAGTTTCTCCGAACAGTTGATTTCCGCATGATTGTAGGATAGCCAATCCATTCCCACGATGATATCAAAACTCCCAAGAGTGATGGGAATCAGGTCGATAGCGAATGTGTGATCGTTGAGAGTTAGAGCACAACCTCGGACAACGGAATGCACAACAGTTAGTTTGCCATCAGCTATTTCTATAGTATAAGAAGGTTCAAGAGCGGTACGACAAGTTTTAAGTAAAGGTTCAAATTCTAAGGAGACAAAGCTTTTATCCGCTCCGGTATCAAATAAGATAGAGGCATAACGATTATTGATGAGAAACGTACCAGTAACCACGGCATTGTCATTTCTGGCCTCGGTTGCTCCTATGGCAAAAGTGCGAGCACGTGCACCTCGGTTATTGTTGTTGAGCTTCGGGCATTGGTTTTTGTAGTGATCAGGAGCACCACATTCATAACAGGCCCTACCATTGATGATGGTAGGAGTGACAGTTTGGGTAGTAGCAGCCTTTTCAGCTACGCGACAAGCGTTAGCAAAATGACCAAGCCTTCCACATTTAGTGCACGAACGACATTGAACAGTAGTAGGGTGATGGTATTGACACATTGCACACAGCGGGTGAGGTCCACTGTATGGCTTCCTGCCAGGTGCAGGTCTAGGTGCTACTTGGGCAACAGGAACAGCTGGGGTAACCATGGTAAAACTTTTAGAGGTCTTTTGCTTTTTGTGGCGATACTCAGGCTTTTTCGCCACTTCCTCCTTAACTCTCTTGTCGCCTTTCCTGAATAGAACTCCAGACTTAACTAGATCGTCCGTTAAGGACGCAGATAAACGAATAGCAGCTTCAAGTGTTGATGGGCTACTACCCATGACAGTACCCCGAATTTGAGGCGGAAGGCCTCCAATATAACGATCAATCATTCGGGTCAAGGGTGTAACCAGATGAGGGACTAGGATGCAGAGTTCATGAAAGCGTGTGGTGTACGCCTCACTCTCCCCACTATCCTGGGTAAGGTCCCACAGCTCAATCTCCAACTTCTTCATCTCATTGCTAGGACAGAACTCCTCGATCATAATTTCCTTGATCTTATCCCAAGTCATAGCAAGAGCTCCTTCCCTACCCCGAATTTTCTTTTCAGCATTCCACCAAGTTAGTGCCCTCCTTTGGAAGGCACTTGAAGCATATTTTACCTTAAGTTCATCGGGGCAGTCACTCATCTCAAATGTGTTCTCCATGCCTTCAAACCATTGCAATAGCCCTGTGGCACCTTCACATCCAAGGTACTTGTGTGGGTTACAAGAGTTGAAGTGCTTGAAAGTATAAACACTCCCACTAGATCCTCCGATGGAGTTGTTGATTTGAGTGACAATAGTGGGTAAGACCGCAACAAGTTTTTGAGTGAGCAGGGTGGCTATGGCGGTGGTTTCGGCGGAGGCTTCACTGGTGTTAGCCACGGTGTTATCGGGATCACGACGAGGAGGCTTTCTACGAAAAAGAAATCATAAGTCGGTAGTTAGGATAGACATTCAAGAATTAAAGGTGACAATATTTATAAATAAAATCACTCATTCATTAATATTAATGTCTTACAAGATAAATAAAACATATATTTAAAACATATATGTTGAGTTACAAATGAAATATAAAGACAAAACTGACTAGTCAAAATTCAAGATTCGGATGAATGATACTAGTGAGACGTGTTTTAGCCTATAAGTGAGCACTCACTCCAAGGGTCCCCAGGTAAGTGCGACTCGTAACGAACGTGCCTCACTTTCCTTTGACAAGACCCCCAGTGTACAGGCGCTCACCCTTCCAGATTACACGTGTCTCTAGTATCACTATCCAAGCCTTTGATTTTGATGAGAACATTATGGATTGGGCCTTGCCCAAGAGTTGGATTCAGCTTCACAAGTCAGCTTTCTTTTCTTGAACGGGAGTTGGGCCTCAGAAGTGGTTCCAACATGGCTCTCTTGGTCTTCGGATTCCGAATCACTTGATATGTTGACTACTTCAGGCTTCGATGCAGGCCGGCTTGTCGCATCGGAGATTAACTCGGGCTTGACGTTATGTTTTGAGGGTAGCAGGCTTCCAGAGAAAGATGATCGTGGTGAGATTAGCCTACTCCAACTAATTGGGCTTTGGGACCCATCATCGGAAATAAGGCTTGAATTGCTAGAGATGTCAGCTGAGTACGACGACATACTAAAGATAAGAGTGTAGTGGATTAGAATCACATAAGCATATAAGTTTCAAAGGGGAGCTTAGGTTATAGTCTAGGTCAAATGGTTGCCTAATTCTCTATAACCATGGCTCTGATACCAATCTGTCACACCCCAACCGTGCATCTTAACCACGGGTGCGACTTAATTGACAAAAGAACACAATGGAATAAAGACATTTACTATTAAAGTTTCATAATATAAAAAAAATCCCAATTACATAAGTTTCGAATTAAACCAAACAGATAACATGTTCAAAAGACAAGCAACTTAAAATAAGATTCTTCAATTGATATCTAGGCAAATCCTATGTGATATTGACTTGACCTATCACGAGCTTAATCACCTGAAACATGTACGAAAAACAAGTGTCAACTAAAAATAGTTGGTGAGAAATCACAGGTTTAATAAAAGTATAAGTTTGGCAAAGGTGACAATTCATATTCCAAGATCATCATATAGCACGTAATAAAACAAACACATGATTAGCAAATCCAACCTAAAATGATGAGTAACGAATAAGTGGTACAACTCGCAAGTTGCACTGATAACGAATAAGATGTCCAACCAAAAGTTGTCCATAAAGTATATGCGGTTTCCATCCTATGGCCCATATCTGTACTACCGTTGGCTTGAAAGTTTCAAGTTAAGGATTTGCAAGTTTAACGTTTATCATGTTGTGTTCATTTACTCACATACATATATGATTCGTTTGTTTTAGAATTGTTTGAAATCGTGTTTTAATGCGTGCCAACGTGTACATGTTTCTCCCAAAACGATTTGAATAAAGTGGGGCTATGAAGTCTCACCTTGAAAGCTAGACGAGATAAGAAACTTGAACGAATAGACGAGATGAATCACGGACCAGACCCTAAACAAATAAATAAACTAGTTTTAGGGTAGGTTCGATGGTTACGAGTGTTAGATAGGCGGTTCGGGTCATAAGATTAAGAATTAGTTGCAAAAATAGAGTTTTAGTTGATTTTCAGATTTGGACAGCAAAGTAGCTAAACATAAACGGGATTGTTAAAAATATCAAACAACGTCTAAAACTATGAAATTTTACAGGAAATTAGTTTAAGTCGTTCCGAAGAAGTTTCGTTTAAAAAGTTTTTCCATTTGAGACTCGGATCATAGCCAAAATAGTCCAAAAAGACAGAAGGTACTGAAAAAGGTTTCTGTCCCGTTTTGGCTACTACGGAGTCATACTTTTGAATTAGAAAACGATCCAATTATAGTTGGAAAGGAAATTCGACGAACTACGTCGTGGAAATTGAGTTTGATCATTTTAGATTAATTATGGTCAAGTTACGCTCAGTTAAATTCAGCACAGTTTCTGTCCAAAATCAATGGTTGCACTTAAGTGGTCCGTTTAGGGTTTTAAGATTACCGAACGCGCAAATAAAAATTAGACGAATGTTATTATGTTATTATAATACATAATATAATCAGATTAGGTTAGCCAAAACGTCCCGTGTCACCGGTCTAGCCATGATATTCACAGAAGCGTTTTGGAGAATCACAGAATGCAATCGGCATAGCCGACACGAGCAAGCGGATTTTATATTTAATTAGCGTGTGAGTTCATATAAGTGATAATATAGAATAAATAACATGTTTTAATTTAGCAAGAACATACTTGTCACACCCCGACCGATGGCGGAATCATCGAGGCGGACAATGTGATGATTGTTCAAAAGCACATGATACTAAAGGTTGCATAATTCATTACTTTAATTTAAAGACAACAAGTTCCAAATACAATACATTTCAAATAACCTAGTCTAGTTCAAAACATTAATTTATTTAACTAGGTCCATAGTTCCTAAATGGAGAGATCTTCGGCAAGCAGTCACATATCCAAACCTGAAACATTATTTAAATCAAGTGTCAACTAAAAAGTTGGTGAGTACATAGGTTTAGTATTTCCTGTAAATAGTGGTTGTAAATCGTTTTGCAACTCATTGTTTATATTGTTAAACATAGTATATGATGTAACACTTATTTAATCACAATTCAAACCGAGTTTGACGCGCTTGAACAGAGCACAACAGCTAAGTCCGGTATGCTTGAATATAGTTACCCACTATATCCGGTATGATTGAATATAACACGCGGTTATATCCGAGTATGCAGTAATAAACACCCTAACCGGGTGGGCTGGTCAGGCACAATAGATCTATCAATATTACAGTTGGTTGTCTTGTGTTTAAATGTATGTACATCCAAAGAATAAGCATATAGTCTCATGTATAACACGTACAAACAATGTGAGTAGCATGTATAATGTTTCACCCCAAAACGTATAAAAATGTAAAAATAGGGGCTATGTAACTCACCTTGCAAGCGGGTATTTGTCCACGCGTGTAGGTGATAAGTATGTTGAAGTCTAAGCACAATGAAACCCTATGTAGATAAATGGGTATTATTGTATGTTTATATGTATGTGCGTATTTGTATTTAAATGAGTATAGGTTTTATAATAATATCCTTAATATAAAATGTGGTAGGAAATGAATATGATTTTGTAAAACTTTGACTTATAAAATATTACATTTTTAAATAATTAATCATTATGTTTAATGTATTTAAACAATAATAATAAATAAAAAGATAAATCTTTATTTGATTAATTATGTTGATATTTTATATATTAAAATTTATTTTAACAAGTTTATTAACAATATTGCTAGGTTCATATAAAAATAATGAGACATTTTATATATTAAGTGTATTTTATTAAGTTTATGAAATGTTACAAGGTTTATAAAAATATAGAACACTTTATATTTAAAAATATAATAAGTTTATAAAGGTATTACAAGATTTATAAAAAAATATAGGACATTTTATATCAAAACTGTAATTAAATAAGTTTATAAAGATATTACAAGATTTATATAAATATAGGACATTTTATATCTAAAAATGTAATTAAATAAGTTTATATAAAAAAAATGGGATGGTTTATAAAAATATAGTTTAATTGATTTTAAATAAACGAACGAGTAAACCGACTCGTTTTAGTCTTTATTGTATAAAAATGTTATTAAAATAAGTTAGGTTAAATTAATAAAATAATTAAAATGTAAACAGAAGTAAAAAAAAATGGGCCGAAGGCCAGAAGGTTCGAACCCGCGACCTTCGCTTCAGACACAAACACGCATAACCAGCCGGGCTACTGCCCATCGCTGGTTATGTGTGTATCCGTTAATTTAAATACACAAAGGAACAACTGGTCGCTGGTTCTCGGTGACCGGCAAACCGTGTCCGAGGACACTGGGTTTGCCCGGTAGTTCTCGTGCGATGGTCGAGTTTTCGACTGGAATAGATTACCTGAAGATAACAGAAGGTACAGGAATCGAATCGAGGCTCGAACCTAGTCGCGAAGGGCTTGGTCGGCAGAGACTTTTGAACCGAAAATGTCCAAGGTGGAAATCGATCCTCTGGATGAAATTTGACTTCGAAATTTAGGTTGTAGCTTCACTTAGTAACGAAGAAAGTGATGGTATCCTCAATTTGGAGTGAGAATGTGTGGACGGAGGGTAACGAGTTCGAGCAGGGCCGGTAATGGCTATTTATGGTCGGGCCTGATTCTTATGCTCGAACGTGCAATTGAACACATTCCGACATAAGTCTGGACGAGGCGAAGCTAACCCGACATTCGACAGGCGTGGAGGTGGCCTGTCGGGCCTGAATTCGGGCGTGGGTTCTCGGCCACCAACAGGATCAGACGATCCGTGTGTTGGGGAGACCAATTGGTCGAGGGGTCTAGTTCGCGTGGGGGAGACGAAGTCGGGGATGCTTTTGTCGGGCGTTGAGGTGCAGGGGACAGGCTTGTCGAGCGGGTCGCCGGAAATTAACTTGGACCGCCGGACAAAGGAAAGGGGTGACCGGAAATGCGATTTGGGGATAGACAGTTTTGGTCCCTGGAGTTTGGTTTAATTCGAAACAACCCTTAAAATAATTACGGATGGATCCTTGTGGTTTCATTTGTCCAGAAATAGTCCCTCAAACGATTTTAGTTTTAAAACTTCTAGTTTAGTTAATTACAAAACGAACCCTAAACTTTTTATTAAATAAATTAATTTAATTTCTTTTAAATCAATTTACTTTAACATTATATTTTAAATGTTTTTATAAACTTACTTATTATTATTATTATAAATAATTTTTATAAGGTTATTCATCTTATTCAAATGGGTTATTTTATTAAATATGTAACTTTTTTTTTTACTTAGATTTTTATATAAAATTTTATATTAGTTTTAAAATTTATAAATTTCTAATTAGTTTAAATCCATAAAATAAGATACCTATTTGTATAAAACCAAATAAAACTTAAGCATATAAAATTTTATAAAACTTATGTTTTTATTTAAAATCAATCATTTTGAATGGTTAATAAAATTGAAAACATTGATTTATTTATATAAATTATCTAATTTGATAACATGATTTATATAGTTTATAACCTTCAAATATATATATATTTTTTTTAAATTAAAAATATCTAAATTGAAATTTGCCAATACACCGATTTGTATAAATTTGATTAAATATACGTGTATATGTTTTGAAATAAAATGTTAATATTTACACGATAAATTTCGCAACGAAAATCTTTGAAATGTCACAGTCTCCCCAAGTTGAAGGAATTTCGTCCCGAAATTCGATTAGCGAAGGTTATGGGAACGGGAAAAGGGGTGCCAATAGACTTAGAATGGAATTACTTCACAAGAGAAAGATTCAGCGGGGAAATATCGTATGATAACGGATGACGATGCTAATTCGAGTCGAGTTGTCAATTAGTTGATCTAATAGTATAATGAGATTTATGCATACAATTGTTCGTACAATGCATGAATGTAAACTACTAGAACCCAGATTTAACAATATTGGTGCCAATCACTTTGTGACATGGCATTTTCCTTTAAAACTCCACCCCACGGGTGTTCATATTTTCAAATTTTGCAAAAACATTTTCTAAAACCGGTCCTCCTCTTAGTACTTATGCACGGTTTATACTCGTTATATCAAGTGGGTTTATGTATAGGGTGTACCAGCGGCTAACCCACCACCCCTTTGATATACCGGGGATTCCCCGCGCATAATTACTAGGATTTGGAACTTCAACAATTTAGGTAAACTTTAACAGAGCTAGCAAGTTGTATGACCGAGTTTAAACCTAATAGGTTTGTCTCACAAAAGTATAGGAATGAGATGAATGGTGATAGCATAGCTGTTATATGCAATTACGGGTTATAAAACTCATAGCAATGGATTTCCCATCCGCTATTTCCATGATATACGAGTTATCAAGATTGATTGATGGTTTAGCAAACAGTTGGTTAAAAGCAAGAGACACAATTTTTCTATTGGCATGAATATTGAATAAATCGGATGTATAAAGATAGTGTACAAAGGAACGTACCGTTAACAGTGTCGTCATTGGCCGGAGTCTCGTTAGCATTTATATTAAAGGCTCGTCCACGAGGACCACCTTGATTTTGAAGTCTTGGACATTGGTTCCGAAAGTGGTTTGGGTCTCCACATTCGTAACAGGCCCGTCCATAGGTGACAGTGAGAGGCATTGAATGATTGCCTTGAGTAGCTTGATTAACGATAGTGCGAGCACGGCAAGTAGTAACAACGTGTCCATAGCGTCCACATTTTGAGCATAGACGGCATGCAGCATGCGGGGCATGGTGATACTTGCAAGTAGGGCATTGGGGAAATGAACCTACATAGTTTCTCGGAATTTGACCCGTAGGAGTAACTTGGGTCATAGGTACGGCAGGAATGATGGCCGCAAAGTTTTGGGCCTTGCGCTTCCTATCATGATGGGAAGATTTGAGCTCTTCGTCTTTGTCGGACACAGAAGTAGCAGCTTTGTCGACCACCTTCTTGGTACTCTTCCTAGATAAGGTACCCGCTTTGACGTGATTGTCAGTCAATACAGCAGATAAACGGATAGCGTCCCCGAGAGTGGAGGGATCACTTCCCGATACGGTGTCTTGGATTGGCATAGGCAGTCCACCTATGTATTTCTCAATTCTCCGTGCTAAGGGAGTAACCATGTGGGGCACGAGCAGACTTAGTTCTTGAAAACGAGTGGTGTAAGCCAAATTTTCTCCGCTATCTTGGGTGAGATCCCAAAACTCAGCTTCGAGCTTCCTCATTTCGTTGCGAGGACAGAACTCGTCAGTCATAAGTCGTCTCATTTCGTCCCAAGACAAGGACATAGCAGATTCGTTGCCTCGAGTACGCTTCCCACCGTTCCACCAGGTGAGTGCTCGTTTTTGGAAGACGCTGGCAGCATAACGGACTTTGAAGACGTCGGGACAACCGCTGTTTAGGAAAGTACTCTCCATACTTTCAAACCATTGAAGAAGGCTAGTAGCACCTTCCGTCCCGAAGAATTTGGTGGGGTTGCAAGAATTGAAATGCTTGAATGTGCAGTATGGTGGGTTTGCACCCTTCCCTTGCGTATTAGACCCATTACCATTGTTGTTAGCTTGGATCATTTGGCCTACTAGTTGAGTAAGTAGTGCAGCAAGGTCAACGTTGGAGTTGCTAGAGTTAGCATGTCGAGGAGGCATTCTAACACCATAAGAAAAGACAATGATATTTTAGATAAGATGGATATATATGAGTTATAGCAGGAAATAATGTAAGCAGAAAAACGGGATTCATCATGACGCGTGCCAGTGCATGTGTATTTATTCTAGGTTGATGGGGGAAACTAAGTCATCTATTCCGGATAGAACATGATGTTATAGGTCATTATTCGCGTAATAGGAATTGCCGGGACTTGCATGCACTACAAATTGTTATTACGTGTGCACCCGAAACAATGATTTGTTTGCATGTTCGTCTAGTTTTTCCTATTTTGCTATAATGTCCCCAGATTTTGAGCCAAGTTCGGATTGTATCCTTGCGAATACATTGACTTATCAACGTTAAATAATTCCCCAAAACTTTCAAAGAGACATGCTTTAGCCTATAGGTAAACACTCACTTCAGGAATTCCCAGGAAAGCATACGGGTCCGTTTATTTGGATTTATACGAAATGCTTTCCTAGACAGAAAACCCAATGTACAGGTGTCAGCCTTCCAGATTGCACGTGTCTTTTACTGATTTCGGGAAATTAAGTCGTTGACGAGATTTTCAAGATTTTAATAGATTTGAGAGTCCATGAGTATAAAACGTGTAGGGATGTTGCGATTTATAAGGATTAGGAGAGAGTATGGACAAGGATATGTAGTGTATTTGTTTGCATAAGTGTGTTGATCAAATGTGTATGTATAGTATGTATCATGTATCAAAATCTTGTATGTATGTGTATAAGTCTCATGTACCAAACTCGGGAAAATTCAGGCAATTCCTAACTACAAATAATTCACATAGTAATTAATCATTTAGCACATAACACATAAAAATGGAGTCCTAGGGTTATAGTCTAGGTCATTGTGTCTAATAACCTAATTCCCTATAACCATGGCTCTGATACCAATCTGTCACACCCCGACCGATGGCGGAATCATCGAGGCAGACAATGTGATGATTGTTCAAAAGCACATGATACTAAAGGTTGCATAATTCATTACTTTAATTTAAAGACAACAAGTTCCAAATACAATACATTTCAAATAACCTAGTCTAGTTCAAAACATTAATTTATTTAACTAGGTCCATAGTTCCTAAATGGAGAGATCTTCGGCAAGCAGTCACATATCCAAACCTGAAACATTATAGAAATCAAGTGTCAACTAAAAAGTTGGTGAGTACATAGGTTTAGTATTTCCTGTAAATAGTGGTTGTAAATCGTTTTGCAACTCATTGTTTATATTGTTAAACATAGTATATGATGTAACACTTATTTAATCACAATTCAAACCGAGTTTGACGCGCTTGAACAGAGCACAACAGCTAAGTCCGGTATGCTTGAATATAGTTACCCACTATATCCGGTATGATTGAATATAACACGCGGTTATATCCGAGTATGCAGTAATAAACACCCTAACCGGGTGGGCTGGTCAGGCACAATAGATCTATCAATATTACAGTTGGTTGTCTTGTGTTTAAATGTATGTACATCCAAAGAATAAGCATATAGTCTCATGTATAACACGTACAAACAATGTGAGTAGCATGTATAATGTTTCACCCCAAAACGTATAAAAATGTAAAAATAGGGGCTATGTAACTCACCTTGCAAGCGGGTATTTGTCCACGCGTGTAGGTGATAAGTATGTTGAAGTCTAAGCACAATGAAACCCTATGTAGATAAATGGGTATTATTGTATGTTTATATGTATGTGCGTATTTGTATTTAAATGAGTATAGGTTTTATAATAATATCCTTAATATAAAATGTGGTAGGAAATGAATATGATTTTGTAAAACTTTGACTTATAAAATATTACATTTTTAAATAATTAATCATTATGTTTAATGTATTTAAACAATAATAATAAATAAAAAGATAAATCTTTATTTGATTAATTATGTTGATATTTTATATATTAAAATTTATTTTAACAAGTTTATTAACAATATTGCTAGGTTCATATAAAAATAATGAGACATTTTATATATTAAGTGTATTTTATTAAGTTTATGAAATGTTACAAGGTTTATAAAAATATAGAACACTTTATATTTAAAAATATAATAAGTTTATAAAGGTATTACAAGATTTATAAAAAAATATAGGACATTTTATATCAAAACTGTAATTAAATAAGTTTATAAAGATATTACAAGATTTATATAAATATAGGACATTTTATATCTAAAAATGTAATTAAATAAGTTTATATAAAAAAAATGGGATGGTTTATAAAAATATAGTTTAATTGATTTTAAATAAACGAACGAGTAAACCGACTCGTTTTAGTCTTTATTGTATAAAAATGTTATTAAAATAAGTTAGGTTAAATTAATAAAATAATTAAAATGTAAACAGAAGTAAAAAAAAATGGGCCGAAGGCCAGAAGGTTCGAACCCGCGACCTTCGCTTCAGACACAAACACGCATAACCAGCCGGGCTACTGCCCATCGCTGGTTATGTGTGTATCCGTTAATTTAAATACACAAAGGAACAACTGGTCGCTGGTTCTCGGTGACCGGCAAACCGTGTCCGAGGACACTGGGTTTGCCCGGTAGTTCTCGTGCGATGGTCGAGTTTTCGACTGGAATAGATTACCTGAAGATAACAGAAGGTACAGGAATCGAATCGAGGCTCGAACCTAGTCGCGAAGGGCTTGGTCGGCAGGGACTTTTGAACCGAAAATGTCCAAGGTGGAAATCGATCCTCTGGATGAAATTTGACTTCGAAATTTAGGTTGTAGCTTCACTTAGTAACGAAGAAAGTGATGGTATCCTCAATTTGGAGTGAGAATGTGTGGACGGAGGGTAACGAGTTCGAGCAGGGCCGGTAATGGCTATTTATGGTCGGGCCTGATTCTTATGCTCGAACGTGCAATTGAACACATTCCGACATAAGTCTGGACGAGGCGAAGCTAACCCGACATTCGACAGGCGTGGAGGTGGCCTGTCGGGCCTGAATTCGGGCGTGGGTTCTCGGCCACCAACAGGATCAGACGATCCGTGTGTTGGGGAGACCAATTGGTCGAGGGGTCTAGTTCGCGTGGGGGAGACGAAGTCGGGGATGCTTTTGTCGGGCGTTGAGGTGCAGGGGACAGGCTTGTCGAGCGGGTCGCCGAAAATTAACTTGGACCGCCGGACAAAGGAAAGGGGTGACCGGAAATGCGATTTGGGGATTGACAGTTTTGGTCCCTGGAGTTTGGTTTAATTCGAAACAACCCTTAAAATAATTACGGATGGATCCTTGTGGTTTCATTTGTCCAGAAATAGTCCCTCAAACGATTTTAGTTTTAAAACCTTCTAGTTTAGTTAATTACAAAACGAACCCTAAACTTTTTATTAAATAAATTAATTTAATTTCTTTTAAATCAATTTACTTTAACATTATATTTTAAATGTTTTTATAAACTTACTTATTATTATTATTATAAATAATTTTTATAAGGTTATTCATCTTATTCAAATGGGTTATTTTATTAAATATGTAACTTTTTTTTTTTTACTTAGATTTTTATATAAAATTTTATATTAGTTTTAAAATTTATAAATTTCTAATTAGTTTAAATCCATAAAATAAGATACCTAATTGTATAAAACAAAATAAAACTTAAGCATATAAAATTTTATAAAACTTATGTTTTTATTTAAAATCAATCATTTTGAATGGTTAATAAAATTGAAAACTATTGATTTATTTATATAAATTATCTAATTTGATAACATGATTTATATAGTTTATAACCTTCAAATATATATATATTTTTTTTAAATTAAAAATATCTAAATTGAAATTTGCCAATACACCGATTTGTATAAATTTGATTAAATATACGTGTATATGTTTTGAAATAAAATGTTAATATTTACACGATAAATTTCGCAACGAAAATCTTTGAAATGTCACAATACTAAAGCATCGGCAGAGCCACTTTTACAATAGTTGTCTTGAGGATTCGCAGAATGCGACGGCATAGCCGCCATTGCAAACGGGATCCTTTGTTTGTTAGTTGGTGATGTTTGCTTGATTTATTAGTTTGATTAAGATTATTAGAGGGTTTTTAAGGCTGAGGTTTCACATGATCAAGTGATCATGGATAGAAAATAGAAAAAGATTGAGGGGATGAAGAAAGAATAAAATAAAAAGACGGTATTCAACTTCGGAGGGTTACTTGTTTGATCTTCAAACTCTTGGAATCCTCTAAGGGATTTTCGAAATCTTCAAGGTTGGGAAGGGATTTCACAACGTAGGAGGGATTGGGAGTGTTTAAGGGAGAATTAGCAAAGAAAACAAGATCCTAAGCCTCCTATTTATACTAATGGTTGAAGGGGTGTAAATATGGAATGTCTTGGAAAGCAATTTAGGGTTTTAGGGCCCTCAAATCTGTGAAATTTTCCTCAATGGGGCTGGGTTTTTTGTGATTTCTTGCTTGGGCTAGGTCCAAGAGTAGGTGGGTTGGGTCCTAGCTTGATCCAGTTGAGTGCGCGCATTCGAAAATTGCGATTTTAAGCATTTCTAAGCGAAATTGGCAAATGTTTTCAACATTAAAGTTGATTGTCATAACAAAAAGAGTATGTTTAGCTAAAAATATTTAAGTTAAAGTTACGTTATTCGCGTATAGTAGTTGACGATCGGTGGGCGAGAAAACGGACTTTTTGATATTTTTTCGAATTTCAGGATTTATTTAAGGAAAGTTTTGCAAACAAACTTTGTTTTAATTAAAGAAATGAATATTTTAAAAATTTAAAACATAAATTAATGTCATGTTAAACGATTTGTCGGTCGTGGACGGTACGTAGTTAACGACGGTTTAAAAGGCGAACGATCGCACGAAAGTACTAACTAGTACTTTTAAGCATCAATTCACTTTGAATGGGTTGTAAGAACATGTTTGAGATGTATGGGGGTGGTTCATGTGTATTTAATGTGTCATAAAGATCAATTAAGTCTATGTGCGATCCATGAATCAATCACAGATAAGTATAAGTCTTTGAAATCAAGCATAAACGTAATGTTTCACATGTGAACTAGTATTGTAACAACGTCTGAATAGGATTTCAAGTAAAATGAAATGTCATGCGGATTTTCATTGATAAGTCTAGAATGAGTACAAGTAGTGAAAATCAGAAGTGTCACAATCTCCCCTAGTAAAATAAAATATGGTAGGAAGTGTCGATCTCCGGTGTGTTGGACCGAGATCGGTGACGCTCAAATCACCGGTCCCGAACTCATTCAAGAAACCACCGACAAGATACTTCAAATTCAAGAAAGACTATAGGCCTCTCGCGATCGTCAAAAGAGTTATACTGACAACCATAGGAAGCCCCTTGAATTTCAAGTCGGTGATAGAGTCTTACTCAAGGTTTTCCCCTGGAAAGGTGTTGTCCGATTTGGGAAGAAGGGAAAGTTAGCCCCTAAGTTGGTTGGGCCATTCGAGATTCTTGAAAGGATTGACTCAGTAGCCTATAGACTCAAGCTACTAACCAAACTTTGTAACGTTCATGACGTTTTTCATGTGTCAAACCTCAAAAGGTGCCTTGCTGATGACACACTTCAAGTTCCTCTGGATGATGTTCGTATCGACAACTCTATGCATTTCGTCGAAAAGCCCGTTGAAATCATGGACCGTGAAGTCAAGAAACTCAAGCGTAGCCGCATCCCTATCGTGAAAGTTCGTTGGGAAGCCAAGCGTGGTCCTGAGTTCATATGAGAACGTGAAGACCAGATGAAACTCAAGTACCCTCATCTCTTTCTAGACCCTACAACCTCTACTAGTTGAATTTCGGGGACGAAATTCTTTTAACTAGGGGAGATTGTGACACTTCTGATTTTTCACTACTTGTACTCATTCTACACTTATCAATGAAAATCCGCATGACATTTCATTTTACTTGAAATCCTATTCATACATTGTTACAATACTAGTTCACATGTGAAACATTACGTTTATGCTTGATTACAAAGACTTATACTTATCTTTGATTGATTCATGGATCGCACGTAGACTTAATTGATCTTTATGACACATTAAATACACATGAACCACCCCCATACATCTCAAACATGTTCTTACAACTCATTCAATGTGAATTGATGCTTAAAAGTACTAGTTAGTACTTTCGTGCGATCGTTCGCCTTTTAAACCGTCGTTAGCTGTGTACCGTCCACAACCGAAAAATTCGTCTAAAATGACATTATTTTATGTTTTAAATGTTTAACATATTCATTTCTTTATTTAAAACAAAGTTTGTTTGCAAAACTTTCCTTAAATAAATCATGAAATTCGAAAAACGATCAAAAAGTCCGTTTTCTCGCCCACCGACCTCCAACAACCGTACGCGAATAACGTAACTTTAACTTAAATGTTTTTAGCTAAACATACTCATTTTGTTATGACAATCAACTTTCATGTTGAAAACATCTGCCTATTTCGTTTAGAAATGCTTAAAATTGCAATTTTCGAATACGAGCACTCAATCGGGACAAGCTAGGACCCAACTCACCTACTCTTGGACCTAGCCCAAGCAAGAAATCACAAAAACCCAGCCCCATTAATCTAAATTTCACATATTTTAGCCCCCTTAAAACCCAAAAGTGTTTTCCAAGACATTCCATATTTTCACCCTTTCAACCATTATTATAAATAGGAGGCTTATGATCTTGTTTTCTTTGCTAATTCTCACTCAAACACTCCCAAACCCTCATAAATTTCAAAATCCTTGCCCTCCCCTTGATGATTTTGAAAATCCCTTAGAGGATTCCAAGAGTTTGAAGATCAAACAAGTAAGTAACCTGTAAATCCTCAAACAAAGGATCCCGTTTGCAATGGCGGCTATGCCTTCGCATTATGTAAATCCTCAAGACAACTATTGCAAAATTGCTCTGCCGATGCTTTAGTATGTTCTTGATAAATTAAAACATGTTATTTATTCTATATTACCACTTATATTAACTCACACGCTAATTAAAAACATAGAATCCGCTTGCTCGTGTCGGCTATGCCGATTGCATTATGTGATTCTCCAAAACGCTTCTGTAAATATCATGGCTAGACCGGTGACACGGGATGTTTTGGCTAACCTAATCTGATTATATTACGTATTATAATAACATAATAACATTCGTCTAATTTTTGTTTAAGCGTTCGGTAACCTTAAAACCCTAAACGGTCCAATTAAGTGTAACCGTTAACAATGGACAGAAACTGTGCTGATTTTAACTAAGCATATCTTAATCATAATAAATCGAAACTAAGCAAACTCAAATTTCACGACGTAGTTCGTCGAATTTTATTTCCAACCATAATTGGTTCGTTTTCTAATTCAAAATTATGACTCCGTAGTAGCCAAAACGGTACAGAAACCTTTTTCAGTACCTTCTGTCTTGTTTGACTGTTTTGGCTATGATCCAAGTCTCAAACATAAAAACTTTCTAAACGAAACTTCTTCGGAACGACTTAAACTAATTCCCTGTAAAATTTCATAGTTTTTGGACGTCGTTTTGATATTTTTAACAAGCCCATTTCTGTTTAGCTACTTTGCTGTCCAAATCTGAAAATTGACTAGAATGATAATTTTACAACTAATTCTTAACCTTATGACCCGAACCGCCTATCTAACACTCGTATCCATCGAACCTACCCTAAAACTAGTTTATTTATTTGTTTAGGGTCTGGTCCATGATTCACCTCGTCTATTTGTTCAAGTCTCTTATCTCGTCTAGCTTTCAAGGTGAGACTTCATAGCCCCACTTTATTCAAATCGGTTTGGGAGAAACATGTACGCGTTGGGACGCATTAAAACACGTTCTTTTTCAAACAATTCTAAATAAGTGAATCTTATATGTATGTGAATAAATGAACACAACATGATAAACGTTAAACTTGCAAATCTTTAACTTGAAACTTTCAAGCCAACGGTAGTACAAATATGGGCCATAGGATGGAAACCGCATACACTTTATGGACAACTTCTGGTTGGACATATTATTCGTTGTTAGTGCAACTTGCGAGTTGTACCACTTATTCGTTATTCATCATTTTAGGTTGGATTTGCTAATCATGTGTTTGTTTTATTACGTGCTATATGATGATATAGGAATATGAATTGTTACCTTTGCTAAGCTTCTACTTTTATTAAACATGTGATTTCTCACCAACTATTTTTAGTTGACACTTTTTTTCGTACATGTTTCAGGTAATTAAGCTCGTGATAGGTCAAGTCAAGAACACATAGGATTTGCCTAGATATCTATTGAAGAAATTCTATTTTATGCGTTTTGTCTTTTGAACATGTTATTTGTTTCTTTGAATTCTAAGACTTATGTAATTGAGTTTTTAATATTATGAAACTTTAATAGTAAATGTCTTTATTCCATTGTGTTCTTTTATCAATTAAGTCACCCTCGTGGTTAAGATGCACGATTGGGGTGTGACAATGCATGTCAGCTGACTAAACCGATGAATACATACTCATTGGTGAAAGTACTGCCCTCGAGTGTCTTCGATTGTTTTGTCGTGGTGTTATTGAAATGTATTCTAAAGAATATCTAAGAAGGACAACTGAAAGTGACATCCAACGGTTACTGGCTATGCATTCAACCAGGCACGGGTTCCCTGGAATGCTAGGAAGCATTGACTGTATTCATTGGGCATGGAAAAGCTGCCTGGTTGCTTGGAAAGGGAAATATACGCGAGGTGAACATGGACATCCCACCATCATACTTGAGGCAGTTGCATCAAATGACCTATGGATTTGGCATGCATATTTTGGAGTGGTAGGGTCGAATAATGATATAAACGTCATAAATCAGTCACCGGTATTCAATGAAGTTTTAGAAGGTAATACACCCCCATGCAATTTTACAGTGAATGGAACACAATATGACATGGGATACTATCTTGAAGATGGTATATATCTGGAATAGCCGACACTTGTAAAAAGCTTCACATATCCACAAAATAAAAAAATGTTGGAATTTAAAAAACATCATGAGTCGGCAAGAAAGAATGTCGAGAGGGCATTCAGTGTCCTTCAAGCTCGATGACACATTATACGAGGGCCAACAAAAATTTGGAGCGCAAAGGTAATCAACGATATAATGTATGCATGCATTATGTTGCATTATAATATGATTGTAGAAGATGAAGGGACGAAATAACTGATTGGTCAGACTACAAAGAAAAGACTCAATAGCGGCGAAATTTGTTGCCGCTATTATCACCAAATGTCGCCGCTAATACCTTTAGCGGCGACAGTCGCCGCTAAAGGCCGTTTTGTCTCCGTTAATACCACCATTGTCGCTGCTAATGCTCCAAAGTCCGTTTTACGGCTTTTTCCAGTATTTTCAATATTTCCAGTTTTTCACAATATATACCAACGCAAATTTTCCAGTTTTTGATCCAAAGTCCGTTTTACGGCTATGAAATATGCATAATATTTTTAATCTATTATATGCATGATATTTAATTCAATCTATTATATGCATAATATTTTCAGATTCAAACCTTAAATAATTTCATTTACTTAAAATCCATATCAACAATGAATTCATGAGATGAATATGCTTACCAAACTATGAAATATGGTGGCTACTGTTCAATGATATCCCTTGTAGTAGATAATAATCTTCAAACCTTTTGCCCCTTTTTTATGGTTTTAACCTAATATATTCACAAACTCATTTGATATCTATCTTTGATGCCTTAGTTTGCTTAGAAACCTTATGAACATAGAGTTTTTAGGTTGAAATTGCTCACCAAATGGAAGATGGTTCCTGATGAACTCCTCCTTCTGGGCTAAATCTGTTATACAATCATATACCCATCTTCTTATCTTTTCATGACTTGAAAATATCATAATCATTGGGACTTTAGGATGAAATTGCTTACAAAATCTTAGAAGACAAATTACTATTTGAAAGCTCCTGATGTCTTCTTCTTTTCTTCAATTTAACCTAATGTAACCAGAACTCTTTTAATACTACTTCTTAAATACTAAAACCTTGAAATGACCAAACTGTAAACACAATAACCATAAAATCAGAAACCGGTAGAAAATGCCCAAAACCAATTGCAGTTTGTTGCAGCAAAACCAGCTATGGGAGAATAGCAATTGCTTCCAAATAGATAGAAAATGCCCAAAATATAACAAAAGAAAATAGCAAAAAAAACCCATTTTTATATATACCGGAAGACTTATGTTCCATTATACAAGAAAATGATGAACGGTTTGAAAGGAAAGCTAGGGCTGAACCATTTGTACCTGATTCTCATTTGATGTGAGATTTGAAACGAAAAGGGGGATGCGATAGGTTGCAGGTGGTGGTCAGGCGAGGTGGTGGTGGTTCCATGTGCAGGTGCGGCGAGGTGGTGGTGGCGGCGTAAAAGGGGCAAAGCTCTTCGATTTTGGGAGAGCAAAAGTGTGTGATTTTGGGGGGAGGAGCAGAAGTGAGGTCGTCAATGGAGGGAAATACCCTGCCAGATCTGTTTAAGGGTATTAGCGGGCTAAAGGCCTTAAAACCACAGCCGTTCGATTAACTTTCAATAAACTGTCAGATCTTTGATTAAAAATGGGACACGGATCAAGAGCAATAGTGGCGACATTCCTGGTGTTGCCGCTATTGCTCTAATTTCTTGTAGTGTCAGATGATGAAGGTGAAGAACCTGAACCACCAAACCAAGGACCGACAGCAGATTTCGAAGAACACTTGGCAAGGTTCAAGAAGCTACGTAACAATGAAGCTCATCATGCGCTTTAAGGCGATTTAGTGGAGCATATATCGTCTATTACACAATAGTTGATAATGTGATCTTTTTATGTTTTTATTTGTGTTATTTTTGATTTATTTAGTTTATGTAACGTGATCTTTTTATTTTGGTTACGGGATATTTTTTAACTTTAGTTGCATACTAATAAAATTTCAGCTTAGTTTTAATCTATATTTGCATCAAAAATAAAAAAAATGAATTACTTATATAACTTATTTATAATAATAAATTGAAACATAAATCAAATTAAAAATAAAAAATAGCTACATAAAACTTTTTAGTAGCAAAACAAAAGTGAATAATAAAACCAAACCCAAACTAAGTAGTATTTTCTTTAAGAATAAAGAATTAAACGATCAAATAGTTCTCATAATTCCGTAACAGTAAGTTTTTATTCTATAGTTTATATTTCATATTTACTTTATTTTATAAATTTTATTAAACCTTTAAATCTATATGATACGTTATCAATTAATTGTTTAAGTATTTTAACAGTGTCTGTGTTAGTGTATTGTACGTGCTACTCGCCGCATCATGCGGACACCCCTCTAGTAATATTTAAAACAACTCTTGATATATTACAATAAAATCTCTTAAATTAAGTTTTATTCACATTTTCTTTTTATGCTTTAATGTTGCATTAAAAAAAATTGCTTGTACTTATAACTAATTCGATCTATAAGCTCCACTCGAACAAAGTTAAGTTCGAGTGAAGATTTTTATGATTCGATTGAGAACGTTAAATTTAAATAAGGACAATTTTCTTTCACTATCATAGAGAAAAATGAAATACAACATGTAATCATATGTCCATTCTCGTCCACACATCTCAAGATTCGGGCTCCATCTAACATCATGAATGAACTTGTTGCCGGGTTCGTTGGTGACCTTTTGTTTTTATATGCGAGGACACTACTACATAAACAACTATTTGTAACGGGTCAAAATCATCACAAAAGAGATTTTCACCCGTATAAAGACAAGATATAAATGTTGATCAATTCTTTAATATCCAATGGAAAACAAGAATAATAAATTATATGTACCTGATAAGCCTGTAACCGCAGTGAGGGAATGCGTCATATTCTTGAGGATGATCGGATTCCTGTTTAGGGTGTACAGTTAGGATGATTAAGGTGGAATGATAAGCCACGAATTTAAAGAGAGAAAGAGAGGGGACGGATTCGTTTAATGTGATTCAAATGTTTTATCTCTCTTCTAACAATCTCTATATATATACACCCAATGAGAAACCCTATTTTATCTAGTAAGGGTAATTACGTCTATCGAATAATTATTAATTAATTGATATAAGGGTATTAAGGTCAATGATCATTTATTAGATAAATAATAAAGGTCATTTAATATATATATAAAATATATATATACTATATAATAAATAAAAGTTTTTTATGACACGTGTCATCTCCAGATTCATTCTTATCATTTTTTCCCGCATCTCTCTCATATTAAATACATCTATATCTTTTAATAATAATATATTTTTAAAGAAAATACTAATTATACTAATAAAACACATTTATTTTAAATTATCTTTTATTATAAGAAACTTTAAAATCTAATTATATAACTTTTATTTTCAATCAAATAGTAAAGGAAAGTTAAATTGCATTAAATAGTAATTAACGTATTTTCGAAACCCGATTATATATTAATTTTTACATATTTTGAATTTTGTTTTCTATCCTTAGTATATGTAATACATTTTTACACATGTAAAATATATAGATAAAGATTTAATAATTTTATGTATTGATATTTTTCAAACCGTGTGTAGATACGGGTTCTAAGCTAGTTCTTACAATAAAGAGTGCTCGCTTATATCAGTCGCTAATTTTAAGATGGATTTTTTCCGTTACTAAAACTTTCAACGGTTTTTATCCGTTTGTGTTGCTAATTTTGACGAAAAGTGGGAAATATCACACATACAAAATGCATCTCCTATACGCTATGTTCCCTTTCAACGACAAAAAGATTTGTCAAGTACAATTGTTAAAAAGAAATTAATCACTCATTTATATATTAATGCTTACCTACATAAGAATAATAGAATATAATTCTAGTGATAGATTATTTCATTCGTACTTATATCTATATGTAACTACGTAATACTATGATACTTTCTACATATATGGTATAATATAATGACAATAAAACGTGACACAATCACCGGTATCACAACGGTAACTTAGTACGGCTTTTCTCCTATAACATTTCCGACCGGGTCATAGTTGCAAGTCATGAACACATCACCGGTATCACAAACCACTCTAGCACACCCAACACGTCTCGTTGTCTTCCACACGATTTGTGTGTAATGCCCACATTGTTGGCCCGACGCACACGTATTACTTCCATATCGATAGTATTTCTCTTCTCCGGCCCACGTGTTCACGGCATCCATCGGAGTCCATGATGATCCACTTCCCCAATATATATTCTCCCCTAACTTAAAGTCATCCTCGGGAAAGGAGTGCATCAATTCACAATCTCCTTTCCTTTGACCCGCCCACCATTGGGCGTATCTTTGGAGTTGGAAATCCCAACCTAAGGGGATTTCCCACTTGGCTGCCCGAACCAAGTTCTGGGCAAACAAGAACTGTAACGACTCGTATGTGCAACCGATACAAAGTTGTTTAGAGGTTTTGTAGATGGTTTCGTTGTCGGGTTTTTGGTGGACAGGATGGCTTGGTGTTGAGGAGATGGAAAGAGTTAGGGAAGATAGGAGGAGGAGGATGGAGAAGAGTAGAGTAGATGATGGTTTCATTTTTGGTAGGAACGGAATGGAATCCGGGCAGCGGGCAGTGATATGGGAGGCAGTTGAGAGGAGTATATATCTTGTTGCAAAAGAGTGTGACATTCTAGAAGATGTGACTGGTATTAGTTGAAGGTTACTAGCCTAACATTCATGCAAAACCATGTGTGGCGTCAGGGGCGGACCTACCTATCGTTACCCCTCAACTTTTACGCGCACTGTAATTTTTAATTTTTTTACGCTTTTATGTATCTGGTTACCCTTTACGTTACCCCTGAAAAAAATTACGTTACCCCTCAAATTTTTATAAAAGCTAACACTTCATAAAAAGTTCAAAATTTTATAAAAAACCTAATACTTTATAAAAAGTCCCCATATTTTATTAAAACCTTCCCTAACATTTTTAGAACCTTTTTTTTAACCAGATTTTGTATGGGCCTTCAGCAGCTTCTGGCCTTTTAATAACTAATATTTGGATATAAAATGATGGGTATTCAGCAGATTCTTGTTTTGTTGGGGTAATAACACTGTAACAGGTATAATAAAAAAAACACAAGATTACTAAATTAGGGAAAGTAGCAAAGCAACAGGTCGCATCCGGCAGCCTCCTCCAACTGTGCTTTCCGCCATTGCTCAGCGCTGCTCCCCTGTCGCCGCCGGCCACCGCACCGCTGCGCTGCCGCCAGTCTCTCCACCACAACCCACAGGTTATTTTACTCTTTATTTCATCTTGTTTACTTGTTTGAAAAAGAAAATATACGGTTAAAAACAGTGAACCCCTTGAAAAAAATTCTTTCACCACTGGTTTCATTTACGTGAAAGCACGGTCAAAAAAAATTCGCTACTCCTGAAATTTTGTTCTAAATCCGCCACTGTGTGGCGTGGGTTACATTCTGACATGTATATATATATACACAAAAGATGGTTCATATTTCTATAATTTTATGTATCTTACACATAAATGCTTAGGTTAAACTATCAAATTATTATTATTATCATTTTTTCCGTATGTTTTTAGTTTTATAAGGTTTACTTTATAAATATGTAGGTAACATAGCTTACACAAATGTAGATTAAATACATAAAGTTTTTAAATTTCATAAAAGGTGACTAAGAAATAATAAATATTATATTTTTATTATTTTTTTAAGATTGAAAAATATTTATTTATTCCATGTGTTCGTGTTTTACATGTATTATTTCTTTATTTATGAGAGAGAGAGAGAGAGAGAGAGAGAGAGAGAGAGAGAGAGAGAGAGAGAGAGAGAGAGAGAGAGAGAGAGAGAGAGAGAGAGAGAGAGAGAGAGAGAGAGAGAGATTTTTGTTGGTAGAACCCGTGAATTATGTTGGTGCATGTGACATTCCATGTTTCTTGCTGCAAAATATGACGCGTGGACCTTCTACATTTGTTTGCTTTTGTCACGGGTATCAAAAGCTTCCGAGCAACAATTTTAATAAGTTATGTGAAAATGTTGTAGAGGATTCCGATGATGAATATGTGTAGAAGATTTTGAGAATAAACCTGGATGATCTGAGAGTCGTGATGTTACTTTTATATTAAAATAATTCAGAGGTTCTTCTGAATTTAGTGATTGGATAAAACTCAAATTTGACACAAGATCGAAGTATGTTTTGTAGAGAATTTCGTGGACCAGAGTATAGAGAGATATGACCAATGACACTGAATCCGGAATCAACATCGTTCTGTCCGTTTCTTCCTTTTCGCTCCTTTCGGTGAGGACTCGTAACCCTTATTTATAGGCTTTCAACATGACTGTTAAATAACCACCACAAGTAGCGGTTATAAAACTACCAAAAGTAGTTAATTAACCGTCAAATAGTGGTTATAAAACTATCAAAAGTAATTACCAAAAACCGTTTTTATGACGATTATAAAACTACCAAAAGTAGTTACCAAATAACCGTTTTATGCCTCCTAGCTAGGAACCCCATTGCTTAAGTTCCTAAACTCATAACAAACTCAAACAAGTGTTCACTCCCTACCTCCTGACTTATTTGATGATTATTATGATTTACATTAGTCATACAAGTTAATCCCAATTACACTAAAATATCCAACAATCCTCCCCTATTTTAGTGCAATCCTTGATTAACTTAAAACAAACTCACTACAAACAACAAACTTATGCAAAAATAAAATATCGTGACGACTGAATTTCATATTAGTATATTACACATGCCAAATATTCGAATATCAGGGTGTCACTATGGATTGAACCCTTGCCATCCACTTTGAATACATGAAGATAATATACACACAAGTTTACATACTTATATGTTCTTACTTGGCACTATTTTTACTAGCCTTATGTCCTATCCTTCAATGAGTACATAGAAGCTAAGTCCCAAACTTCCTTGAAACGGCTAAACTTCATACTCATATAGGTAGTTCCTTTCCTCTTGCACATGTAATGCAATTTTTCAAAGGATCTATTAAGAAGTCAAAACATCAACCTAACCTACTGCAGTCTGAACACATACCTTGGGATAAAATTGTACACGTGTTCCAATCTCTAGATGTTAAGCTTTTCACATTGAATTCAACATCTAGCGTTGTACTGGATGGGAATTAGGTATCTTAACATGAGAGATTTAATTGGACTTTAATCCCATCCCCACAGCCTACTTGTGTACAAGATCTCTTCCTAATCCTTTGGTTAAATGATCGGCTAGATTATGTTGTGTACGAACATATTCAACTGATATTACACCATACATGATGAGCTCACGAATCATGCAATGTCTAACAGCGAAGTGTCAAGACTTCCCGTTATACACTTGACTATAGGCCTTAGCCAAGGTAGCAGCACTATCACCCCTGATAGATATTGGTGATATCTTTTTAGGCCACAATGGGATCTCATACACTAAATTTCTTAGCCATTCAGCTTCTTTACCAGCTGCTGCTAAGGCTACAAACTCAGATTCCATTGTTGAGTTGGTTATACAAGTTTGCTTCTTAGAGGCACAGGAGATTGCTCCTCCTCCAAGTAGAAAAACCCATCCACTAGTTGAGGAGTGATCCTCCATATTTTTAATCCAAGTTGCATCTGAATAACCTTCAAGAACAGAAGAAAACCCACTATAACTCAGAACATAGTCCATAGTCCCCTTCAAATACTTAAATACTCTTCTAATAGCTTGCCAATGATGTGTACTTGGGTTTCTAGTAAATCTACTAAGCTGCCCAATAACAAAGACAATATCTGGCCTTGTGCTAGTCATGGCATACATCAAGCAGCCAATGGCTCTTGAATATTCAAGTTGAGACACAGCTTCACCTTTGTTTGGTAGAAGCTTGATGTTAGGGTCAATATGAGTGCTAACTGGAGAACGGTTCTCACAATTGAACTTCTTCAATACTTTCTCAATGTAATGATACTGTGAGATAGATATACCCTTGTTCTCATGCTTGATCCTAATGCCTCAAGCAGCCAATGGCTCTTGAATATTCAAGTTGAGACACAACTTCACCTTTGTTTGGTAGAAGCTTGATGTTAGGGTCAATAGGAGTGCTAACCGGAGAACGGTTCTCACAATTGAACTTCTTCAATACTTTATCAATGTAATGATACTGTGAGATAGATATACCCTTGTTCTCATGCTTGATCCTAATGCCTAGGATCACCTAAGCCCCCCTAAATCCTTCATAGAAAAGCTAGATGATAAAAATTCTTTTGTTTTATCAACCTGATCTTGACTAGTCCCAAAGATCAACATGTCATCAACATACAAGAAAATTATAACTGCTTTACCAGACTTATCAAATTTGATGTATACACATTTGTCTGCTTGGTTAAGTACATAACCATTAGCAACACAACGTCATCAAACTTTTGATACCATTGTTTAGGTGCCTGCTTTAAACCATAGTGTGACTTAATGAGCTTACACTCTTTATGCTCATTTCCAGGCATAACAAAACCTTTAGGTTGTTTCATATATGATTAATGTTGTTTGTCGTTTATATTTGGTGTCCAAGGTGAATTATGTGTGCCGAACCTTGTCTTGTGAACAATTATATGGAGATGATGAATACAATTAAGCATATTATGTTACCAATCATACTTGACAAGTATGATTCGTAAGATAACATGTTTAAATGCCTTCATGATAACCAAAAAGTAATGAGCACTAACAAGGAGTAAGTGAAGGTGATTATATGTGTATATATATATATTATATGTATATATATGCGTCATTATAAGGGGGAGATAAATATACACATAAATAGGAAGTAGTGCCTTATAGAGTATGATTAGAAGCCTATAAGTAGGTAGAATATCTACAACCTAATTAAAATACAATCGGGGAATGACTGACGGGGACATATGTTAGAAGACGAAGATTGTATATGGGGGCTGTCTTAAAAACTCTTGTGTAAACGAGCCTACGCGTGTATCACCTCGGGGAGGTGAAGAACATGGAATTAGTTGGGAGAATTAGAAAGCAAAATTCTACCGGAGAATGGCTAAGGGCTTTATATCTTATCACGTTAATCCTTCTTCAAAGAAGATATGGCTCTTTGGGGCGATCTTCTGGAGGAACTGTATTGTAACATCCATGATTTTTTGACCTTATTTTTTTTTTCTAAACAATAGTGACATCCCATTTAAATCCTATAATTGTTCAAACTCAAGATGTCACATTAATAACTATTTCTTTTTGTGTGGCAATTTAAGTTTTCAACCTTACTTTTATATATTATTATCTATCAAATATATGTATGTATATTTATATAGGTATAAATATATATATACCTTGTTATAGTAATTGAATCAAAAATAAAACTTATGAGCCTTAATAATGTATTTATATCTTTTATATATATGTGTATTATTCATAAATATTATATATATATATATATATATATTTAATTTAATCATATTAAACATAAATCATACAATTTGTCATTTTATAAAATGGAAATTGTTCTTTTATAAAATATTTATCATTTGACAAATAATAATTATATTTTATAAACTCTAATAAAAAAATAATTTTATAAATAATTTAAATAAAATGATTTTGGTTTTGAACCCATTCTAATTAATTTGGACCCTCCATTTTAGAAGTTGAACCCCCCTCAAACCCCATGTGAACCCCCCCCCCCCCCCCAACTTCCTCTTGAACCCTGGTTACCAAAACATGGACTTCAAAAAGTCAAAATCGAAAATGGCATCTCATCAAACCCTATGCTTTCAATCAAAAAGCGTTACCATTTGATCCAGATTTGAAACCCCGAATTAACGCAACCGTTCCACACTTTTAATCATCCACGATTGCACTTTAATCACAAGAAATCAAACACCGGCTGTTTTTTTTAACCCATAAACCAAGCTTTAATTTCGCAAAACCAATCGATTTGAAGTTGTAACGTGTGTTAAAAATCATCTCTTATAAATCCACACTATCTATCTACACGCATACGAGCTTCAAAAACCGTCCTTTCTCCTCCCTATTGTCGCGATCGGTTCTAGGGAGACCACTCCCATTTGCGCATCAAATCCAGTCCCAAAATCATGATTATAAATGTTTTGGTCACCTAAACCTTTATAACATCATGATCTGTAAATTATTATTAATAATATTACGATTTGATTAGTGTTACTAATTTTAATAACTATCTTATTAATTCATCACATTATTACTTTCACAATTAACATAATAATGATAGCAAAAGGATGATTTCTAGTTAAATAACTTTAGGATCTTACTAAATGAGTTTTTATAAATAATAATATTACAACTCACTTAACTAATAATTTATTTATTTCAAATCATACCTTTATGAATATTATTACTTCAGAATGTTTCAAAATGATGAGTATTTTAATCATCTTTGACATTTTCTTAATGAGATATTTATTTTAGTAAATTTGCAGTCAATATTTATTGGCGATACATAAAATATCTCTTACAAATAAAATTTATATGACATCACTTTTCGTGTTCTCGATCGCTCGACCATTCCAGAACCCTAAATCCCAAAAATCATTCCATTGTTATTCCTCTTAAACCGTTTCTACATTATAATATTGTATCTTATTTAAATCAGGGTTTTCTTAAACCTTATTACTTCAAGCTTCTAGTTCAACCCTCTACTTATCAAGGTGAGTTTACATAGCCCATTTTTTACTATTTTTACTTTTGGGGTGAAACATGTCTACAAATACTTTACTTACACAATTCAATACCTTTGTTCTTATGCTATGGTCTTGATGCTTTATGTCTTAAACTGCTTGGTGACCATTACATGTGTTCATGTCAGTGCAATCATTAACCTGCTACCCAAGCCTAAGGTAGTACCTAACATGATCATTTATAGGGGAATTCGATTCATACATAACACAGAACCTTGGCGGGTTTTTGTGTATACATCTTACTACTTTTTCAAAATGGCAATCAATGGGATTGCGTAATTAGTTTTCCATTTACACGGCTTGATTGTACGCTTGGAACCTTGTGTGTTTCACATTTATGCTTTAGACATTCTTTGAACATATTGAATTGTAAACTTTACTTAACTTTTGTTTGGTGTCAAAACCTATGTTACTCACCAACTACTTGTAGTTGACATTTACTTACATGTTTCAGATGCACCGTATGAGGACCATGCTTGATCACTTAGGGCTATGGACCTAGTTTTAATAAATTTAAACGTTGATTACATTATGTTTATTTGACCGATTTGTGGTTATTTTCCTTGTAACGGATTCTTAAATTGATGAAGAAATATTACAACGCATTTAATAGTTGATCATGTGCTTTTGAACAACCGCGTCAGCCTCGGTGTATAATCCGCCACCGGCCGAGGTGTGACATGTATGAAGCCTAAAGGAGGGAGGAACAACTTTTGGTGAATTGAGGAGGAAGAAATCCTTGTAATCACATGGGGTTTGTGGTCTGCGGATCAAAGGAGTTAATTGGTGGGAGTTTATTTGTTGGTTAATCAACGATACATCACTATAATGATATTGGCTTTTGAAGCAATCCATTGTGATTGGTGGATGGAGTACTACTCGTGGTGAGTCGACTCTAGGATATTGTGGACGATTGGTTGGGAGTCTTCTGTAAGGAGAAAGGCTTAAGGCGTGAAGGAAATGCAACAGGGTGAATTCAAGAGGCGTCCTTGAAATAATTCCATCCGTAAGCTGTTGTGGATCATGTCACTGGGAGTTTCTTCACGTGCGATAGACTGGTGAATTAATTGAAAGATTATGGGCATATCGTATGACCAAGCTCGGTCGTGCCCAAATCTTGAAGGAATGAAGATAGATCGACGTTCTCGATGCTATCTATTGACGTTATAGAGTGGATTCTCCAGTATGATGTACAACTTTGGTGGATTTGCTTCTTATATGTTGCAAGGGAGATCGAACTCTGGAGATAAGTGGGGTATAAAAAGGAATTAGGGGTGGCTTCAAGAAATCCAAATATTCTGGACTAGCTAGAAACCTGTTGGGAGGCAATATTTGTTATTGTCGTTTGTGTGGAGAGTAAGACAGTCGTGGAATGTAACTACAAGGTGCAGACTTTTTACAATGGTGATTTATTGGACACACTGCACCATAGTTTTCTAGTCCTAATAACATGTGCTACAGTTATTACATTCGGGACATATTCGAAGTGAATGTCTCGAGTTAAAGCACAAGGGTGAAAAATGGGAGAAAACAAAAATTTTCGAGGCCTTCGAGTCTGACAATTCTAACTACCAAGGACAAGACTAAAGTCATTCGGTCAGGTGAAAAGCTATGTAGATCAACGGATCTAGAGATAATTAACATTGAGTGTTTTATAATGTTGATGTTTGCATGATTTGATATTTGGAGGTTGTGGCGGACAATCACATGAAGTTGAGTCCTAGGATTGTAATGGGAATTATTTGGTTACTTATTAACCATATCAATATTGTGTGTGGTTAAAGGGTGACGTGTTAAGCTGTTCTCATCTAGAGACGGTGAAACACACGACACATGAAATGGTGCATACACGGCTTTTGACATTGACACCAACCGGGGTACAATGGAAAATATTTGATGTTCCAACCGTGAAAGAGTTCATCAGGGTTTTATACCCGAATGTATTTTCTTGGGGTATAACCATTCTTTGTGGAGTTGAAGAATGGAAGAATGCATTATGCATCAATTCTCAGGGTTAAACAAAGTGACTTAGGTCCTAGATTTAACCAATGAAGGTAAAGGAGGGTGATATCCCATAAATGGTTTCGAAATCCACGGTGGATAATATGGGATTGCGGTTGTGCCTTTTGGATGATTAAAAATCCCATGGTTTTGTGAACCTAAGTGTTGGGTGTGTAGACCCACATGTGTTCATTCGGTGGTTGTTCCATTGGCGATAGTCATATTACCCTCAAAACAAAGTCGTTACACTCAGTATCTTCGTGAGCTTCTTGAAAATTCTTAGAAGGAAAGGTCTTTCTTTGGAATTGTTGGGTATGCCATTTTGGCTTTTGGAGGAAATCCAATTTTGGGATTATATGGTGAATCCTAAAGGCATCCAAGTTGACCCGTCAAAGATTGAGGGGTATTTGGTGTTTGAAGTCATGGAACTTTACAAATGGTGATTGAAGTCTTAGAACTTCACAAATAGGTGATTGAAGTCTTAGAACTTCACAAACGGTGCTTGAAAATGAAGTCTTCAAACTTCAAAGGGGGATGGTATAATTGAGATCCTTAAATCTCAAAGGATGAATTATGATTATGTCACACCCCCAAATTCCACTAACGGAGTTTTACCGTTTTGGAAGGTGACAAACCAGGATCTCAGACATCAGTTACTTCAAACGACACTATATGGGACTTGAAATGTAATAACATAAAAGATCAAGGTTCAGAGTAAAAGTTGCGGAAGCGTTAAATAAAGTAAATGCGCAAAACAACGCGCCCAAAACCAAAATACAATAAACATAAAGATTATTCAAAAGTAGTTATTTCAATTGCAGTCCACGACACATGCCTGACTTAACGTGATCCTGAGTGCCAACCTGATAAAACATGTAAGGAAAACGGGTCAACACTAAGTTGGTGAGTTCACAGGTTTCAATCGTTTCAAATAAAGTGTTTGCAGTTTATTGTACATTCAATATATATATATAAAATGTAGCAAACCAATATTCATGTATACTAATGCGCTCGCAACCGTAGACTGACAGTTTAGGTTTGAATGCCTCCCACCAGGTCTATCAACCATGGTGCATGTTTTAGGTCAATATTACACCCGTTCGACCTCCAATCGAGTTAGCGCGACTAACGCGGGTGGGGTTTGTCAAACCCAGTAGTACTACTCAACATACCTCGCTATTCTTCATATTTAAACAGTCCGATGTGAGAACTTTCATGATAGAGTTTACGCATAGTCATAACAAGCGATAATATATATGAATTATAAAAACCAAAAGAGTTTGAATCATGCTTTCTCCCCCAAGTAAAACAATAAAAGGGTCCGTGAAAACTCACCTGAGCTTGAGTAGTGATTTGGATCACACAAGGGAAAATTTGGAACCAGAAGTGTAAGTCTCAGACGACCTACGTTTGCCCTAAAATTATAAACACATAAATTAGGGACAAGTTGGGATTTGTGACGACGACACGGGAAGTTAGAATGTCCTAACGCATTCTAAGGATTTAAGAGTAGACGAACGTGTCTACGGGATTATATATATATCATAACATAATACTTAAGGGTAAATGCGTTACGTGTCGAACGTTAGTAACGAATAATAAATAAATAGATTCGTACGTTTGAGTCGTTTACAAAAGTTAGAAAAATAATAAAATTTAATATATTATTTTCAGGTTCGTATGATTAATAAATAATCATTTGTGACAAAAATAATAAATATATTATTTTTATTCGAGATAATAAACGCGAGTAAATAATATAACTAATTTTATTATTAATTAGTTTCAAACGTTGCACAGGGTTATAAAACAATACGAAATAATATAAAAATATATATTATTTAATAAAATGAGACATGGGTTGAAAATAATATAAACATATTATTTTATACGAAGTTACGGTTTGAAAATAATATAAATATATTATTTTTAAAAGTGGGAATAATAATGAAAATAGGTTATAAATCCAAACCCGAGCGTACAGATTGTTTTCCGGGTTAAAACACATTAATATGCAATTATATTAATATAGGGGTAAGTTTTTATATTAAAATAATACTAGAAAAAGCCTCAAAAATAAAATGCAGGAGCCCGGACTCGAACCCGGGTCTCTCCCACACACGTACACAGTCTTTAAATCACAGCCCGCTAGGGAATCGCAAACAATACCCGGATTAAATGTTTTTATTAAACAAGTCAAGTGTTCATCCCTCCCCTATGCATACCCATTCGAATTCAGTCCGAATTCCATCATTTTCGATTATGATATGAATTAGAAGTATAGGGGTTCTGTTAATCGGATGATTTCGAGTCTGTGTGTGAAATTAGTTACAAAAATATCAAGTTTAGATCGGTTAAATACCCATTAGAAATCCCGTAACCCTAGCTTTTGAACTCAGAATCAAATGGATTGAATTCTATAAAATTAATCTCTGGAATCATAGCGCTTTTGTTAATTAAGACATTGCGAATCTATCAATATAGCTTAATTTGATTTAAAATATGTTTAAGATCAAAAACCCCAAATTGAACATGAACAAACCCTAATTCTCAGATCATTATCAATCTGATAATAAAAGGTTTGATTAACAGAGGGCTTTTGATCACTAGAGGGTTGCGAAACTGTTGATACGATTTAATTGAATTAACGTTGCGATTAAGATCAAAACCCCCAATTCAGTTTATGAACGAAACCTAGATACGGGGTCTTATCCAATTCGATGTTAATAGACTGAATTGCCATAGGGATTTTGCTTTAGAGATGGAAACGAAACTAATGGAGTAAGAAATTACCAGAATGGATGTCGAATCGACGAGGTTCGAGTAATGTAGGTGCCGACTGTGAACTAATTGGCCTCCGGCGACTTCCGCTGCTTCTCCGATGAATGTGATGTGTGCAAAAGCTTCTCTGGAACTCGTATAGCGTGCGCAGCTGTTCAATCCGTGAGAATAATATCAGGTTTAAACGAATTTGATATCCATTTTGATCATGGTCGACGGTTACGAAGTAATTACTCAATAATTGGGTTTAATTCGATTAATGCATATGATTAAGACTTGATAATGGTCATTAATGTCCTAAACGTGCATAACCGTTTCAATTTCAAACAAAAATCGACTATAGGAATTGAAGTTGAATCAACGTGCGATTTTGACTTCTGAAAGTCAAACATAATCAAGAAATTGTAAATGACAAGATCAGTCCCTGTAGTTTCATGAATATGAGTTTAAGAATTGGCAGAAATGGTTCTTGTAGTTAGGATTGGGGTTAGAACTTGGTTAGTTTGACTTAACGTCAACAGGAAATCAATTATAAGTTAATTACTAGTTTAGTCCCTCAAGTTTTGTGTATATAAGTTTGAATAAAGGCAGAATTAGTTCCTGAAGTTTGAACTAGGGTTAACTAAGTTAACATTTAACTGAATTTAATTAACGAGGTTAACCTAAAAGTTTGGGTTGTCACAGATTAGGTCATGGGAGATGTATTTGTTGTTGGGTCACGATTAAGGATATGCTTTTCAAGGATATTAATGAGGATTTACGTAAGGCAATTATTATGACCTTATACCCGAGCGAATGTTAGGAGTCCAAATTGAAGTCTTGAGCTTCAAAGGGGTGTTGTATGCAGGCAATGGGATCCATGAATCCCAATTGTGTGAAATACTAAAGACATTAAATCTCAAGGGGTGGATCAGTGAGGAAATCATGAAACTTCCAATTATGAGGTTGGAAATGTGTTGTGATAGGACTTGGATTCCTTAGTTATCAAACGTATTGACTAATGCTACGAGGTGATTCATAAATCCAAGTATTCTATACACAAAGTGGTCATGCTAATGTTCTATATTGGGGTATAACTTTTGGTGGCCGGAGATGAAAGGAGACATAGTAAAGGATGATGACAAAGGTTTCTTTGGCCTGTCGGCTAAGGACAAACACTAAGGGAAGGTCGTATGGAAAGCTTCAACAGTTTGATATACCTATATGGAGTGAAAGAAACTTGTAGCGGATTTGGCTACAAGATTATACGAAAACGGTGGGAGCATGCTATGAGTTGGGTGGTAGCGGGTTTTTGACCAGGGAGTACATTAGGGAGGGTGTCGATTTAAGGGAGGGTGTGATACGACATGGCGTTACTGTACCTTTGAGTCGAATTGAGATGTCGGTTTCAGTTGTCAATTTGGAGGAAATCGAGTGATTAGTTACCGTTGGTTAAAAGATGGTGTCATCTTAACTATGATTTGAGTATTCATATGTTGTTGTTTGAATTACTAAATTGTAAACGATGTCGAACACTGTTTGGTTGGGGTGGAATTGATTACCGGTAACTTTAAATCAACGGTGTGAGTCAAGACTTAGCGTAGAAGATCTTGTATATTGAGCGCGATTGAAAAAATCTGCTCAAGGTGGACAGAAACCCTAGGTGGATTTTGGGAGGAGGTGTATTGAAATTCAAGTGGGAATTTTGGCTATAGTAAAGTTTCCCTTAAAAAGGGGTGTTTTGGGTTTGATAGCGTGGAAGGCTAGGTTCCCGTGTAGTTGGGCCGTCCAATTTGTAGACTATATTGGTAAATGGATTACCGTTTGGAGTTATTTGGGGGAATAGTGTAAACTCCATGATACATTTCGTGTGTTCCCTTCACAGAGATGTTTGGCGGGTGAGGCTGCTTTTACTTCTTTTGATGATATTGAGGTTATTGATAGCTGAATCAAGTGGAAGACCCGATTGCTATCTTGGATAGTGGGGGAAAGACATTTCTGCAATAAGGAGATTGACCTCATGTTAGTCCTTGAATGCACGGTTAGAGGCGGAAAATGACTTTGGGAAAGGAAATAGGAGTTGTTGAAATCACTACCCTAAAGTGGCTTATGTGATGGCGGGTTTGACGAAACCCTATATTAGGGGGGATGATTTGTAACAAACCAATTTCCAAGTTTATTAAATAATATGTTTAATCATATTTTGGGGTGTTAATAAACCAATTTAAAGTGGAAGGTTCATTTGTATATGTGGGCATACTTGGATTTTAGAAGAAAGGGCAAAATTTAGAGGTTAAGGGGGATTGTTCTGTAAACCAAAGCTGATTTGGTTTTTGAGAGGGGTCACGCAAACACAACGGTTATGTGTTTGTGTTGGCAAGTTTGAGCAAGAGAAAGGAAGAGGGGGGAAGAAGCAAGCCAATAAATCTGATTCATGCATGTTTGATTAGTGATTCTTGAAGTATTCTCCATCTTCTAAACACTCAGGTAAGTACCTTCATCTCTAAACCTTCATCAATGGAGTTCTTGGTGGGTTGGTAGAAAACCCAAATTGGGTCAATTGGTGGGGTGTTTCGGATTAAATCTTGTTTAGAAGCATTAATCTAGTATTGTTGATGTTGGAGATTCAAGAATTACTTGGTTTTAAAAAATAATTAGATGATTTTAAAATTAGGGTTTTCAAATTGATGATGTTAAATGGTGAATTGGGGGTTGGTAAGTGTCTATGGTGTTAGTAGACACATAATTTAGTTAGAAACCTTAATCAATTTGGTGTTTTATGGAATTGAGGTTTTTGGTGAAACTTGGATGAGTCCTTAACATGTCAAACGGGTCTAATGATAGTTATTGGGTGTTGGAGGTTTGGTTAAGGTTGTATTAGTCAAGTTGAATATGGGTGATGTTTATTTGGTTATAGGTGGGTGTTAAATCTCAATTTGGTAAATGAATTGAGATTATTATATTATTAAACAAGGTGTAAATGTATAGATGATCAAGTTGACAAGTTGGAGCTCAATCGAAATCATCTCTAATTAAATGTTAGTGCATTGCACTTTCTTAGTAATGATAGGTGGTGGTAAATGCATATAAGTGCTAAACATGTTGAATTTTCGTTATTATGTGCATATTTGATTATGTGTAGATTCAGTGTAAATTGTATATGGTAAATGTATGCAAAAAGTGGGTGACATGGTGCATGAAGTCTATGAACTTCATATTGGTGAAATGGTGTAATTGGGATCTTTGAATCCCACAAGTATGATATTAACTTATAAGTAATACACAGTGTTTGTGTTATGTGTGTATATGTTTGTAAGTATGCTAATTGGTGTTTAATTGTATGAGTTGATAAAATAAAATGGTGTGATGACAATTGAAGTATACTAACTTCACAATGTTGTAATGGTGATTTAATTCACGAACTTCACTTGGTGTAATGGTGTTAATATGAATTCACAAAGGTGATATACATAGGTGTAATATATATATATATATATATATATATATAAATGGTGATTGAATTCTATGAACTTCACAATGGTGTAATGGCGATTGAAGTCACGACCGTCACTTGGTGTAATGGTGTTAATATGAATTCATAAAGGTGATATACATAGGTGTATATGCATATGAATGGTGATTGAAGTCTTTGAACTTCACAAGGTATTATGGTGATTGAGGTCTAGAACCTCACATATTAGTGATTTTGAGGTCTAGAACCTCACATATTGGTGAATTTGAGGTCATGAGCCTCACAAGGGTGATTGAGGTCTTAGAACCTCATTTGTTGTTGAAATTGAACTCTATGAACTTCACATGTGTGGAATGGTGATTGAGATCATAAGAATCTCACCAAAACTAGTGTGGGTTGGATAATAAGGTGATTGAAGTCTATGAACTTCATATATGTGATTGTTGAAATCATGAACTTCACTAGAACAATTTGGGGAGGGTTTCAGGTCATTATAACCTCACCAAATTAGTGTAGAATGGGTGATAAGGGGGAACCAAATAAGGTGCTGTCAGGTGGACATGGCCATGTTCATTCTCCATATGGTCATTGATATGACGTAAATTATACATGTTTTGCACGCATAATTATCCCCGAAATCATCACAATTAGAGATAATATGATAATAATTGATGCATAATCCACTCATTTGTGTTCCGATAGGATAATTGACCCGGATTTACAAAAAAACATGAAGAAAACACTCAAAATCAAGGTAAAATCAGCATTCGGGGGCCAATTGAACGAAACCGGACGTAGAAGCTCAAAGCTGGAACTCAAAAAGTCAACAGGGACCGGACAAGGGCAATGCATGGCCGTGCATTGCCTTACACAGTAGTGCAAACCCAAATCTAGGTCCCTGTACTCCCCCGTACTGCCAGATTCAGCACGTGAAAGAAATGGGTACTTTGCACGCCCATGCAAGCCAATGCACGGCTGCATTTCCAAAATCTTTTCCTATAAATAGAAAGCTCATTCTAGTGTTTTAGGTGTCCATTACCAAGAGGTGTGAAGGCCTTAGTGCCCTGCTAAGATCCGGAACTCTCTCAATTTTGGTCCGTTTAGCTTTTCTTTGTTTATTTCCTTTTTAAAGTCTTGTAATATGAAGCGATTCTTCTCGTTCGAGTAAAACAAGAGGCATTCTATACGCGCTCTCCCTTGGTGTTGGAATACTTCAACACATTATCTAAGGGTTAGTGGAGTCACTTGTATGGTCATTCATGACTAGTTCTCTTGTGTTGCTTGAGTTGGTTGAACTTTAATTAATTAATGAAGTATTTTTAGTATGTTATGTTTTTAAAGTCCTTACTATGAATTATCTTAAAAAGACAAGAATAAGTGATCTTTAAACCAATCTAATAATCTTAAATCTTGTGATTTACTTAAGCAAGACTTCTTGTTTGGGAAACTTATTCGATGTTTGTACGGTATATATACAAATCTTGGTGCTATCACTGCTAGTTAGTATAGATTTAATATTATGGGTTGATTGGAGGTTTGGGTATTCAGGATGCCGTTTGAGCCCTAAACAGACCGGGCGGTTTGTGTCGGTAATTCTTTACTTCTCTCGTATCGGCTGCAGAGGACTTCTAGCGGGAGCCATGGGGTTTGGTCTTGAGAATGAAATTCTTATTTATTTAAAATAATATTATAAGTAAAGACAACTATTTAAGAACATAATTTTTTAGGTCCGAGCGTTCATAAAGTAGCTCTGGAGGGAGTTGCGCATTTCGACTTTCCAAAGGAAGTTACAAGACATGACGTACGCCAATCATTGGATAATTTTAGTCCGAATAATGAATTGTGAGAAACCGACGGACTTGAGACCCCGTTTAGGGTCCGTTATATTCATTAAGGAACAGTTGGCCGACCGTATCCACTGTTCCGTTACGAAATGCTAACTCTGTCACACACCGCATAGGCGGAAACGCGAGGCGTAATGTTCACTGGTTTCCAAAGCATATGATTACCGCAAACACGTACATAATGATTGGATACATAATCAAGTTTAAAGTTTTACATCCTAAAATATCAGTTTGAGTTTACAAAAGATTTAGATTTCACAAATATGACTCATATAATGAGTTATACAAGAGAAATCCTCCAAAAGCCGTATCCATCATGCATGCATGTAACCTACACCGCTAACCATAGCGACCATGTTCAATTTCCTAAAAAACATACTTAAAAGTGTCAACACGAGTTTGGTGAGTTCACAGGTTTTGATCAAATATTCTTGTAGTTCCAAAGTCTACAAACGTTTAAATGATTAAGTTTTCCGATCAAATAGTACATATATATATAACCAATGAATTTGAACATTTCCTGACCAATTGAGCCAATTTGTAAGCTTGCAAGGAATACAAATACTATGTAAATGCCCGAGACCGTAACCTAACCATGACAATGAATGCCCCTCCCTCGCTATACCACGAGAATAAGACGATATGCGGTCATTTGGCCATATGGACCCCTGGTTAGCCCGACTAACCATGACCGGGGGCGTCACCCCCAATAGTACTATCCACATAATCCCATGCTAAGACCATAGCTAATGATTACTAAATATGTTTGTTCCAGGGGAATTTATGAGCTCTATAATTGTTCCCTCAATGCACACATAACGATCTGATCTTTGTTCATTCATTTATGTGAAATAGTTTACAAGTATATTTCCTCCCCAAAACCTTTTCAACACTTAGAAAAAGGGGACAGTGCAACTCACAAGAAGTTAAAACAGAGTATCCATGTTTTTCCAAAACATAATTAATTAAGTATGCTTCTCCCCCGATGTTTACAAAACAATAAAAAGTTAAAAGGGGGTCGTGAAACTCACCTTGACACAATGCTAGCAAAACTTGAATAACCGTAAACCCCGCTTATCCGTACCCTAAATACACAAGGATACCTTACGTGTTAAGACTAACCGTCTTAGACGCAAGTTGTTCACCCGACTTAACGAATCCCGTTAAGTACGTCTTTAATTAATAAAACTGTTTTATCGTGACGACTCGTTGGTGATTACTATTCCAGTTTAGACGCTTACTTATTTCGAGAAAATATTATATTTCCATATTGGTGACTTGTTACGTTTATCAAAAATAAATATTATTTTTGCATCATCTTATAATATATTCATATTATAGTCCACGTATAACCATACAATTATTTCTTACCAATAATTACAAAATATAACAAATATCGTTCAAGTACGTCCTACGCATGTCCATTATCCTACGTGCACATATACCAAGTTAACACGTGCACATGCAACTACTTGTTACGAACGACATTTCATTCAACATGTATTTGTTTCTATCAATATGTGCACACAAGTATAACCATATTTCAACATGCGCTTAACTAAGTTTCAGATAACATGCGATCATTTATTTATTTATTTTTCTACTTTATGCACCTACGTCAACGTTCCATGTTATCAAATATAAACAATTTATAAATATATATATATATATATATATATATATATATATATGATTTCCATTATCTAGTCATTTCATAACTCATTCCGAGTTAACAACTTTCCATCATTCATATATATATATATATATATATATATATATTTACATGCACATTATTAACCATTTTACAAGTTCTACAACTTATGATCATACACCCGTATATACGTTAACCTTCTTATATGAACATATTATTTCAAACTTAACAATATTCCAAGTTACTAAATTTGAACACATATAAATATGTACATGTATTTTACTTTTTACTCAAGTATTTATTTAGTCTTTTTCTAGCTATAACTTATTAACAAAATCATCCAACAACAAGAATACATCCATATATATATTAAATTAACATTCTTATTCATGTATCCATATATTTGGTTACTTCCAAATCATTTACCAAATCGAACCTATTTATATATATGCATGCATTTTCAGCCCATATATATAGATGTTTGCATATTCTAGTTTCTCTTTGCTTTAAAACTTGACATCACACTAATCAACATCAACTTATCATTAAAATGATCAAAACAATAAATCACATATATAATCACCAACTTTTTTGATTATATATGTTTTTATACAAAAACCCTAATTTTTAACTTAAATAAAGTTAACCTTTTATAAAAGCTCCATAATCTTTTCAAAATCCTTGTTTCTCTTGGTGAACAACATGTTTTAACAAGAATGTGAAGATGAAAAGGAATGATTTGAGTCGGGTTCTCACCACTAGTCAAGCTAGGTGAAGAAACAATGTGTAGAAGGTGATGGATGCTCTTTTGCTATCAAAACCCGACTTTTTGCTCCAATCTCCCTTGAATCTCAAATCTTCTAGCTTGCTCCTCTAACTTGCTCTTGAACTTTGAATGTGAAAGTGTGAGTATGTGTGTGTGTGCCGTAAATGGAGAGAGGAGGGAGAGAGGTGGAGTGTTGATCTAGGCCAAATGATTACAATGATGGATGAATGGATTGATTTGATCCTTGCTTGATAAAGAGGTTAAATAAGCATGTTCTTATGACACAAATCATGCAATAGGTGGGTTTAAGAGGTCGAGTGGTGAGTGGGTGGCCCCACATGGGGTGGGTCTTGACCGAGAAGAGGGGCGGGGGGGGGGGGGGGTTGTGTTTGAGTTTAATTCAAACTTATAGTCTCAATCTAATCATTAGTTGATAGGTTTTTAGGTAGTATATACCCGGTATGTGATTCCGTGATTTAACACTCAGTGTACGAACTTTTAAATGTCAAAAACCCTATATTTTTGTATCTTGACTATTTTTAGCAGTCTTACTAATTAAACCCGTCATAGTTAATACTTTAACTATAATATATTAGTATACACACAAAAATAACTTGTCACCATGAAATAAACATTTTTGTGTCCACTTTTGATAGTTTTGTCACCAATATTTATGTTTTTATATTAAGACGTATTACTAGACCTTACTGGAATAAAATATTGTTAGTCACCAACGAACGCACCTTGTGGGTTAAAATTACTTATTTCCTAGTAATTCTCAAAAATTAATAACTATACTGTGTGTTCCTTTGCTAGACTCCCTGACAATACTTTGTCAAAATAATAAACCAGGAAATATAAATCATGAACGTGAAATTATGCGATATGGATATTGACCTGAAATGCTGGGTGTCACATTCTCCCCATGTTAAAGTGAATTTCTTCTTGAAATTTAGTTGTTGTTATCTTGATTTGGGGTGTTCGTGAACAAGGATGGGTACTTGGCTTTCCTTTGATCTTCTCGTTCCCACGTATACTCGGGGCCACGCTTTGAATTCCCGCATACCTTAACCAATTTAACACGGCTACACCTTTTTTTTCTTCTGAACATTCCAATCTGTGACTTCAACGGGTTCCTCAACGAAGTGCAGTTTGTCATCTATGTGAATTTCATCAGGCGGTATAATCAATGTCTCGTCTGATAGGCACTTCTTGAGATTGGACACATGAAACGTATCATGTACATTGTTTAGTTCCTATGGCAACCTGAGCTTGTATGCTACAGGGCCAACCCTAGCCAATATTTCAAATGGTCTAATGTACCTAGGGTTAAGCTTGCCACGGTTGCCAAATCTTGCAACTCCCTTCCATGGTGAGACCTTCAACATGACTCGGTCCCCAACTTGGAATTCTAATGGTCTTCGTCTGTTATCCGCGTAACTCTTTTGCTTGTCACGGGCGGCCTTCAGATGATCCTTTATTTTGAAAATCTTGTCGGTGGTCTCCTGAATAACCTCAGGACCAGTTAAATGCTTGTCGCTAACCTCCGCCCAACATAGCGGTGAACGACACTTTCGACCATACAAAGCCTCAAACGGAGCGGCTTTGATGCTAGTGTGGTAACTGTTATTGTATGAAAACTCAGCCAATGGAAAATGAGTATCCCAATTTCCTCCGAAATCAATTGCACACGCACGGAGCATATCCTCTAAAGTTTGAATGGTCCTTTCACTTTGACCATCTTTTTGTGGGTGATATGCCGTGCTCATGTCAAGACGTGTGCCCATGGCTTCTTGTAATGATTGCAAGAATCTGTTGTCTCTATCAGAGATAATAGAAATTGGCACTCCATGCCTAGCCACAATTTCCTTGATATAAAGCCTTTCGAGTTTCTCGGTTTTATCCGTTTCTTTGATGGTCAGAAAATGAGCTGATTTCGTCAAACGACCGAAGATTACCCATATAGTATCATACCCGCTTGATGTCTTGGGTAACTTTGTAATAAAATCCATGGAAATCTGCTCCCATTTCCATTGAGGTATCTCGGGTTGTTGTAACAATCCTGACGGCTTCTGATGTTTTGCCTTTACCTTCAAACATGTCAGACACTTGCCAACATAAATAGCAATTTCTCCTTTCATGTTTGGCCACCAATAGAGTTCCTTCAGATCCTTATACATTTTATCCGAACCTGGGTGAATGGAGTACCTGGACTTGTGGGCTTCGTTCGTAACCAACTCTCGTAAGTTACCAAAACATGGCACCCAAATTATTCATGAAGTATAAAGTATCATCTGATTTTGGCTCTAACCGTCTGATCATTCCTCGTAAAGCTTCATTCTGAATGTTCTCTTCTTTGATTGTCTCTTGTTGTGCCATGCGGATTTAAGTCGTGAGACTCGTATGAATTTTCAATCCTAGGGCACGAACACGAAGTGTTTTAACTCGTTCCTTACGACTCAAGGCATCTGCTACGACGTTCGCCTTACCAGGGTGATACTTGATATCGCAGTCGTAATCATTCAGTAGTTCTACCCAACGGCGTTGCCTCATGTTGAGTTATTTTTGATTAAAGATGTGCTGGAGACTTATGTGATCTGTAAAGATAGTACATTTTGTAACACGACATCACCCAATTCCAAATCGTGAGTCGTATAATTTTTCTCATGGACTTTCAGCTGTCTGGATGCATATGCTATGACTTTTTCTCTCTGCATCAGTACACATCCCAGACCTTGGTGTGATGCGTCGCAGTACACAATGAAATTGTCGGTTCCTTCGAGAAGGGATAGGATTGGTGCACTGCAAAGCTTTTGCTTCAGCAATTGAAAAGCCGATTCTTGCTTATCAGTCCAATCAAACTTTTTATTCTTCTGGGTTAACGTGGTCAAAGGCAGGGCTATTTTTGAAAAATTTTCGATGAAATGCCTGTAATAACCTGCCAAACCCAGAAATTGACGCACCTCAGTCGGAGTTCTTGATGCTTCCCAGTTTTTGATAGCTTCAATCTTGGACGGATCCACGTGGATACCTTTCTTATTGATGACATGTCCGAGAAAATGAACCTCTCGGATCCAGAACTCACACTTAGAGAATTTGGCATAAAGCTTCTCATTCCTGAGCAGTTCCAAGATTAATTTTAAATGATGTTCATGTTCCTCCTTGGTTCGTGAATATATTAATATGTCATCGATAAACACAATCACGAATTTATCCAAGTATGGCTTGCACACGCGGTTCATGAGATCCATGAAAACGGTCGGTGCATTAGTCAAGCTAAATGGCATAACCAGAAACTTGTAGTGACCGTAGCGAGTCCTAAAAGCCGTTTTTGGTATATCTTCTTCCTTAATTCTCAGTTGATGGTACCCTGAAAATAGATCAATCTTAGAATAGAAGCTGGAAGCTTGAAGTTGATCGAATAAGTTGTCTATTCGAGGAAGCGGATACCAGTTTTTAATTGTAAGTTTGTTAAACTCCCGGTAATCAATACACATCCTGAAGGTTCCATCCTTTTTCTTTACAAACAAGACCGGAGCTCCCCAGGGTGAGAAACTCGGTCTTTTGAAGCCTTTATCAAGTAACTCTTGTAGTTGACTTGATAACTCTTGCATCTCAGATGGTGCTAGACGGTATGGCGATCGTGCAACTGGTGCAGCACCTGGTACTAGGTCGATCCGGAACTCGACTTGTCTCGGTGGCAGTAAGCCAGGTAAGTCTTCGGGAAATACCTTGGGGTATTCCTTAACGATCGGTATGTCTTCAATTCGACGTTCCTCGGGTTTCTTCTCGACGATATGGGCCAGGAATGCGTAATAACCCTTACGTAGATACTTAAGAGCTTTCATGCAATTTATCATCTTCAACCTCGTTCTACACTTTTTGCCTTGAATTGATAGAATTTCTCCGCTTGGTAGTGGGACACGTACAATATTTTCAAAGCATACGATCTCGGTATGATTCTTTGATAACCAATCCATGCCAATAACAATGTCAAAACTTCCCAGTGCGACAGGTAGAAGGTCTATACTAAATGTATGGTTTCTTAGACATAAAGTACAACCCTTAATGACCTCTCCGATTTCTATTAACTTCCCATTTTCTAATTCAATTGTATATTTTTGTTCTAGCTTGCTGGCCTTAATACTGAGTAAAGATTTAAAATCATTTGACACAAAGCTCATATCTGCACCCGAATCAAAAAGTACAGAGGCATAGTGATTATTTATCGGGAACTTACCAGTGTCAATATTCGGGTCCTGGCGTGCGTCCCCTGCACCCATCACAAATGCCCTCCCCGGTGCCTGAGCGTTGTTCTGGTTCTTCCACTTGGGACAGTCTTTCTTGAAGTGCCCTAGATCACCACACTTGAAACATTCTTGCTTTGCTTTGCCCGCGGGGTTGGTGTTGACTCTACAGTTCTGTGTGGTGTGTCCAAACCGACTACATTTCCCACACTTGATGCAACGACCCCCATGGTTGTAATCCCCAAGAAATTCCGACCTTTTAAACTATTCCGGCATTGTAACTCATTTATTTTAATAGATACATTTATACATTTTAATAAATTATTTAATATCTTTTATATGCATACATTTAATACCATCATTACAAAATGATAAGTAGATAAATGTTTATTTCTATTCTACTAAATAAATGTACATAATTATTACAAAACCTACTTAATACATATATTTACAAACTTCAAAAATATAAAAATTATAATTAATAGATGATATTGATCATTTAATAAATTCATTCAAGAAAATAGGAATTAACCATCTAATTTATATAAATTTATTAAAAACAATTACTTCAATTTGAATTATGATTTTAATTAAAATAAGTCTTATTACATTTTAACATTATCATTATAACTAAATAAAGTATTTGGGTTATATAAATTTATAGAGTTACAAATTTTTAAACTTTATAAAAGTACAGGGTTGATAATGTAAATTCCTGAAACTTAATTCCAATTAAAAATAAAGGTTTCTACATAAAATGATAAAACTATGAAAGGCCAGGGGCCTGTTTTGCCAAACTCGGATTTCCCCCTTTCCTCTTTTCAGTCATGGGTTCGAAACCCGCTCAAGACCGGTTCCGAAGCCACAATCGTGAACTCATCCCTGAGGCATTATCACGCTTAAAAGAAACCGGCTAAACGTTCATACCACGCGATCGATCCATCTCCTTCGAGTAATTGAGTTTTTATGAACCCATTGTGGTTGAACTAGTAACCGAAAGCCATTGAAGGCTCATTTAATCGATCGATTCGTTCTCGCACAAATTGTGTATAAATAGGTACCCCAATCCATCGACGAAACTCAATACGAACTCCCTACATCCTTAAATCACTCGCTTATCCTCTCCAGAACTCCGGCGAGCTCAAGAAACGCCGATCTCGGCCTCGGTCCCGTTCTTCCTCTATCGCTAATCATTTCAGGTAATTTTGGTGTCTTTTGATTCGTTTTGATGCAGGGATCAAAAGCCCTATGAACTCGAGTTCGAGCGGTTGCTCAATCAATCGAATTGAATGGCTAGGGTTTGGGTTACGGGTTGGGGAAGAAGACGAGGTTCAGGTTGTTTGTTAAAACGATTTCGCATCTGTTTAAGACCAAGGCATTAGCCCTGGTCCACCGGTAACACGCTTGTCTTACAACAGAAAGGTCGCGGGTTCGAGTCTAGCCCCGCACCTTGTCTTTTGCGCATGTTTTTGACCTGAAACTCGGTCCCTTCTCGGATAGGGGTTGTCATGTAAACAGGCCTATTATCTACCACTAAGACCTGCCTGGTCTAGTGGTTTGCGCATTTGTGGTTCTCCCAGCAGACCCGGGTTCGAGTCCCGTGGTCTGCAATGTTTTTATTTTATTTTATTATTGTATCTAAATCGAATTTTAACCTCATTTTCCTTACAAGAATTATTTTATAAACCTTTCAAAACTCGGGAATTTTTCTATGAATCAAAATGTTAACCTAACAATTTTAAATAAGTATTTAATCGTTTTAGAGAATTAAAAACTAATAATTAAAGAATTTATATAATCATTTTATTTAGAACCCTTATTAACTATGTTTCTTATATATATACACAATTATTTAGTATGACTTATGCCCTCTTTATTATCCGTTTAACTATCTAAATAATTAAAATTTATATGTTATTAATCTAAATCATTATTTTGTAAACAACATTATATATATATATATATATATATATATATATATAAGCTTGTATTCGATCCTTTAATCAACGAACATATTATTTTCCAAACAATCATATTATCTCCATATTAACAAACTTATCATTCACAACAAATAGATACACGCTCATTCAATCTAGCTACTTAAATCTTTTGAGCATGTCATTAATACGTATATACATGCAAACATAGGTTAACCTTGCGGTTAGCTAAGCACCTTGTGCGACTACCCGTACTTGTGATTTCAAGCTACCAATCCAATGTGAGTTTACATAGCCCCTTTTTACTGTTTTTGTTTTTGGGGTGGAACATGTCGTCAACTTTATCTATTTAACCAAATTCAACATCTATGTTCTTGTGCTTGATCTTTATGCTTTATATTTGAACTACTTGGTGACCATTGCATGTGTTTAATGCTAGTACATTCATTAACTTGCAGCCCAAGCCTAAGGTAGTACCTAACATGATCATTTATATTGGAAACTGAACCTATAACTTACCACAAGACCTTGGCGGGTTTTGTTGGGTATCAACTATAACTTGGAGTATCCGCTTGCTCCCTTTTTTTAAAAATGGCAATCAGTGGGATTGCGCATCTAGTTTTCTATTTATCAGGCTTGAATTGTACGCTTGGAACCTTGTGCGTTTTCACATATATGCTTTAGACATGCTTTGAACATATTGAATTGAAATCTATACTTAACTTTTGTTTGGTGTCAAAACCTATGTATCTCACCAACTACTTGTAGTTGACAGTTACTTACATGTTTCAAGTGTACCTGTTTGAGGACTACTTGCTCACCTACGACTTGGACCTAGTTTAATTTAAATCGTGTTTTGAACGTTTCATTTTCCTCTGTAACGGATGTTTTTAATTTGAATAATAAATATTATCATATTTAATAGATGATCATGTGCTTATGAACAACCGCGTCAGCCCCGGCGTATAATCCGCCGCCGGCCGGGGTGTGACAATGGTGATATCCACACTTGTTACACCTTGGTAGGCCCCTATCATACTTTTTCCATTCCACTGTGTTGGCTGCAAAAACTTTTACCATTTCCTGCTTCTTAAATCCTTGTTTCCCTGACCTGTTACTCGAATTTCCCATCCATTTTCTTTTTTATCCAGACTTACTTTCCTCATTCTCTTTCATCCCAAACGATCCATTACGCACAACATCATCTCTTAACTTGAATGCTAAAGTTATAACACTCTTGGCATCCAGTGGATTAGATGAAGTTACCGTGCTGCAAATTTCAGGTGCAAGGCCCCACAAATACCTTTCCACACGCTTATGTTCGACTGACCATGTGGGGTACCAGAATTGCTAATTCATTGAAACGATCGGTGTACCCCGCCACATCATCTTCGATCATCTGTAGATTCCACATCTCTGTCTCGATCTTTTGCAACTCGTTTCGAGGGCAGTATTCCTCGATCACCATGACTTTCAAATCTTCCCATGATAACTCATATGCTGCCTGCTTTCCCAAAGTCTTTACTTGTGAATTCCACCAGGTTAAAGCTTTATCGTTGAACGTGCAAGTAGAATACTTCACCATGCAATCAGCGGTGCACTCACTGATATCAATCACCGATTCCATCTTTTTTATCCACCTCATCAGGCCTACTGAACCCTCGGTGCCTCTGAAGTTGCGAGGGTTGCAAGATAGGAAGGCCTTATATGTGCACTTCCTGTTCGAAGCATCTGTAGGATCACAAGTCACTTATTTTAACAATGTCATTAATTTGGATCATGACTACGTGTTACGGATGTGATTATTTTTTCTATTACCTCTCGAACCTCCGGCTGTGCCGCTACCTCCTCCGCCTCCTCCGCCGGTACCGCTGCCGTTCCCTCTGCCACTATTTCGATTGGCTTCATACTGTTCCAGGGCGGCAACTACCCGCTGTGATATGAGTTGCTCCACGTTTGGGGAAATCATCTCGTTGTTATCACCAGTGGTGTCACGGGGCATCCTTCGCTTAGGTGCCATGGTGTTCTTTCTAACATAACATTTTAAAAAGAAACAACATTATATATTAATAATGATATAACATGACATAAAGGATATAGCAACATCAAACGTAAACAACCATCATCACAACATAAACCAACACATAAATAGTTAAAACATACACAGTACTTTGTTCCAAAAGACAAGGATACAAAAGATATGGGTTCATATGACCACATTAGTACCAAAGTTTCAAACTACATAATGTGCTACGGGCACAACCTGCCCGTAATAGGTCTAAAAGTAGTAAGGTACCCTCGGTGGGGCAGCAGCTGCAGTGATCATAGCCTCTACACGTGCCTTAACTAAGGTGGCCCGGAGCTCTGCCTCAGTCACCCTCTGTTCGGCTGCCTCCGCTCTCTGCTCAGCAGCCTCCGCTCTCTGCTCAACAACAGTGGTCCTCGACTCCATCTCAGCTATTCTCCTTTCGACCTCCACCAGACGGTTAGCTGCTTGCTCAAGGGACTGGTCGTATAGCTCCTGATCCTCCATCACTCCCAGAACGTGCTGCTTCAGTTGTTGTATACACGCCATGTCGTCCTGAAGATTTCCCACGTCAATCTCCAGATAGCCGATCTTGTCCCCATGAGTATAGCTTCTGGTCACCAGTATGGGAATCGAGCACTCCACGCACTCCCCTATGAGTGGTACGGGTCGTGATAAGCAGGATAGCCCAACGGGGTTGCATGTCGTCAGAAGATCCTCCTCTACCCTCCACATCCGAATAGCTCGGATAAACCAATCCCAATCAGACATGCACACCCTAGGTCCTCTGGATATAGGTACGGCTGAAGATGTTGCCATCTCATGAACTACTGTGGTATCTAAGCGGTGCTCGGTCGTCTCGAATGGTGGACTAAAGTTAGGGTGGGGGTTAGTGTGTGACAAGAGGTGACCACAATATCCATATGACATGATGAATGGTTATGCAATGCTTATGCAATGAAAACGTTTTAATGAGTCATTTAAATTATAGACTAGGCTCAGTTTTAGACTCCTAGTTCGCTATAATTAATGGCTCTGATACCAAGTTCTGTCACACCCCGCCTAAGCGGAAACATGAGGCGTAACGTTCACTGGTTTCTAAAGCATATGATTACCGCAAACACATACATAATGATTGGATACATAATCAAGTTTAAAGTTTTACATCCCAAAAATATCAGTTTGAGTTCACAAAAGATTTAGATTTCGCAAATATGAATCATATAATAAGTTATACAAGAGAAATCCTCCAAAAGCCGTATCCATCATGCATGCATGTAACCTACACCGCTAACCATAGCGACCACGTTCAATTTCCTGAAAAACATACTTAAAAGTGTTAACACGAGGTTGGTGAGTTCACATGTTTTGATCAAATATTCTTGTAGTTCCAACGTCTACAAACGTTTAAATGAATACGTTTTCCGATCAAATAGTACATATATATATATATATATATATATATATATAACCAATGAATTTGAATATTTCCTGACCAGTTGACCCCATTTGTAAGCTTGCAAGGAATACAAATACTATGTAAATGCACGAGACACTAACCAAACCATGACAATGAATGCCCCCTCGCTATACCACGAGAATAAGACGATATGCAGTCATTTGGCAATATGGACCCCTGGTTAGCGCGACTAACCATGACCGGGGGCGTCACCCCTAATAGTACTTTCCACATAATCACATGCTATGACCATAGCTAATGATTACTAAATATGTTTGTTCCAGGGGACTTTATGAGCTCTATAATTGTTCCCTCAATGCACACATAACGATCTGGTATTTGTTCATTCATTTATGTGAAAATAGTTTACAATTATATTTCCTCCCCAAAACCTTTTCAACACTTAGAAAAATGGGACATTGCAACTCACAAAGAGTTACAACAGAGTATCCATGTTTTTACAAAACATAATTAATTAAGTATGCTTCTCCCCCGATGTTTACAAAACAATAAAGAGTTAAAAGGGGGCCGTGAATCTCACCTTGACAGAATGCTAGCAAAACTTGAATAACCGTAAACCCCGCTTATCCGTACCCTAAATACACAAGGATACCTTACGTGTTAAGACTAACCGTCTTAGACGCAAGTTGTTCACCCGACTTAATGAATCCCGTTAAGTAAGTCTTTAATTAATAAAACTGTTTTATCGTGACGACTCGTTGGTGATTATTATTCCAGTCAAGACGCTTACTTTTTTTCCGAGAAAATATTATATTTCCATATTGGTGACTTGTTACGTTTATCAAAAATAAATATTATTTTTGCATCATCTTATAATATAATCATATTATAGTCCACGTATAACCATACAGTTTGTTCTTACCAATAATTACATAATATAACAAATATCGTTCTAGTACGTCCTACGCATGTCCATTATCCTACATGCACATATACCAAGTTAACACGTCCACATGCAACTACTTGTTCTGAACGACATTTCATTCAACATGTATTTGTTTCTATAAATATGTGCACACAAGTATAACCATATTTCAACATGCGCTTAACTATGTTTCACGATAACATGCGATCATTTATTTATTTTTTTACTTTATACACCCATGTCAACGTTCCAAGTTATAAATATATATATATATAAATATATATGATTTCCATTATTTAGTCATTTCATAACTCATTCCGAGTTAACAACTTTCCATCATTCATATATCATGACTTATATATATATATATTTACATGTACATTATTAACCATTTTCCAAGTTCTACAACTTATGATCATACACCCGTATATACGTTTAACCTCCTTATATGAACATATTATTTCAAACTTAACAATATTCCAAGTTACTAAATTTGAACACATATAAATATGTACATCTATTTTACCTTTTCCTCAAGTATTTATTTAGTCTTTTTCTAATCTATAATTTATTAACAAAATCATCCAACAATAAGAATACATCCATATATATATATTAAATTAACATTCTTATTCATGTATCCATATATTTGGTTACTTCCAAATCATTTACCAAATCGAACCTATTTATATATATGCATGCAATTTCGGCCCATATATATATATGTTTGTATATTCTAGTTTCTCTTTGCTTTTAAACTTGATATCACACTAATCAACATCAACTTATCATTAAAATGATCAAAACAACAAATCGTGTTTATAATCACCAACTTTTTCGACCCTTATATATGTTTTTATACAAAAACCCTAATTTTTAACTTAAATAAAGTTAAGCTTTTATAAAAGCTCCTTAATATTTTCAAAATCCTTGTTTCTCTTGGTGAACAACATGTTTTAACAAGAATGTGAAGATGAAAAGGAATGATTTGAGTCAGGTTCTCACCACTAGTCAAGTTAGGTGAAGAAACAATGTGTAGAAGGTGATGGATGCTCTTTTGCTATCAAAACCCGACTTTTTGCTCCAATCTCCCTTGAATCTCCAATCTTCTAGCTTGCTCCTCTAACTTGCTCTTGAACTTTGAATGTGCAAGTGTGAGTATGTGTGTGTGTGTCGTAAATGGAGAGAGGAGGGAGAGAGGTGGAGTGTTGATCTAGACCAAATGATTACAATGATGGATGAGTGGATTGATTTGATCCTTGCTTGATAAAGAGGTTGAATAAGCATGTTCTCATGACACAAATCATGCAACAGGTGGGTTTAGGAGGTGGAGTGGTGAGTGGGTGGCCCCACACGGGGTGGGTCTCGGCCGAGAAGAGGGGCAAAGAGGGGGGGTTGGGTTTAATTCAAACTTGTAGTCTCAATCTAATCATTAGTTGATAGGTTTTTAGGTAGTATATACCCAGTATGTGATCCCGTGATTTAACACTCGGTGTACGAACTTTTAAATGTCAAAAACCCTATATTTTTGTATCTTGACTATTTTTAGCAGTGTTACTAATTAAACCCGTCATAGTTGATACTTTAACTATAATATATAAGTATACACACAAAAATAACTTGTCACCATGAAATAAACAATTTTGTTTCCACTTTTAATAGTTTTGTCACCAATATTTATGTTTTTATATTAAGACATATTACTAGACCTTATTGGAATAAAATATTGTTAGTCACCAACGAACGCACCTTGCAGATTAAAATTACTTATTTCCTAGTAATTCTCAAAAATTACTAACTATACTGTGTGTTTCTTTGCTAGACTCCCTGACAATACTTTGTCAAAATAATAAACCAGGAAATATAAATCATGAACGTAAAATTATGAGATATGGATGTTGACCTGAAATGCTGGGTGTCACAAAATCTCCTATCGAAAGGGTTAGTAGTAGTAACTATGACCAACCTTACTCTAAATATATCATTAATTAACAAAGGATAACAAATAGAGTAACACCTTAAACGGGATAATACTTCTAATTACATTTCTCATCCTTTTATTTTCCTTTTAAAACAAAACCTATTTTCCAACTTATTATCCTAGTCAGACAATAGCGAGGGTTGAGTACGGGATCCGTGTCCATGGTTCGATACTTGGTTCTTACCCATACTATACTACGCTGCGATAGGTACACTTGTCTATTGTGTGTGTATTTAGTTGAAGTAATTATCATTTTAATTTATAAATTTAAAACCTGATTTTGTGTAGCTCTAAATAAAATATATCTATTACTACTAAAAACAAGCCATCATGTCTTTGGCGTTGTTTCCAGGGTTATATATATATATGTACATTTTTATCTACATATAAAACACACATCAGTCATGTCAGAAAATTTTAATGCTGTCAGGTGGACATGACCATGTTCATTCTACACATGGTCATGTCAGAAACTTTTGTTTCTTCAGCAATCCCATTTTTGGGGCATTTACTTGGGTTTAACCCATGGGGTCTATGGGGACGTTTTATATATCATTACTAAGGTGTTTGTGGGGTGTTGTGGTATAGGTAAAGCTCCCATGTAGTCTCGGGTCATGCTTCAAGGCGTTGGATTATCTTAAAGACGTTTGGGTGGTCGATTTGGTTAAACCTCCTATGGGGCTTTATTAACCAACGTTTGGGTGTATAAAATTTATATTAACTTGTTGTTAGGAGGTTTAGTTCCTGGTATGGTTTGTTAATATTATGTTTTAGTTGTTTAAACGTTTTTGATTTCTTTTCTTTTGGAAAGGTTAAGTCTGGTGGTGTTATTTTCTAAATTAATCACATAGTTGTTCTTTTGGATAGCAAAATATCAATAGTTATGGTCCGGTGGAACTCAAGAAGAGGACCAGAATACACGTGAGAAAGAGAAGACGAAATGAAAAAGGAAGTACCCATATTTGTTTGAGCCCTAACTGGATTTCCTCGAGAATGTTAAGGTATAAATTTAGCGTGCATGCATTGTTTTATATTATGATCATCCTATGATTATTTGAAATTGTTAGACACCTTAAGAATTCTTTATAACCTTAGTACTAGCGGCATGTGCAAGATAGGACAACAAGAATGTGAAAACTAGAACTTAGGAGAAGAACTTTAGGGATAGCTATGTCTAACTTTCAAGGACGAAACTTCTTTAACTAGGGGAGATTGTAAAAATCCTAAATTAGGACCTAATTTAAATTTTTAAAGTTTGATAATATAAGAATAAATGAAGGAAAATGCACATTCCTAAGTAGAAGTTAAAAACCTGAATGGACTTAAATAGATAGAAAAAGGATTTGGCCCACTTGACTAAGTAGGCAAGCCCACTTGACTAAGTAGGAAAGCCCACTTACTAAACCAATGAATCCAATTACAAGCCCAAATTAAAATCTCAAATAGACTAACCCATTAACTAAGCCAAGCCCAAGAAAATTAAAAGAAATTAAATATTTAAATAATAAAATTAAATACATTATAACTTATATAAAATCAAATAAAATATATATCTATAATGATTACATATTTTGCCTATGTTAAACATTCTAACACATCATATATAAAAGCATTTTTATAAAACCCATATCTATTTTGCAAGGCTTGTAATTTATTTATAAAAACTTATTACCTACTTATTTATTTTTATAAAAACTACCTCCTACTCATTTTTATTTAAAATTTTGGGCCTATGTCTCCCTTCCTCTCTCAAATTTAAATCAAAATTTAAATTTCAATGACTCTTGTTGCTAGTTCCAACATAATGCAACCTTCCTTTCTTAAACGCTAGGCATCTAATCCCCAATCTTCCACCTCCCTTCCTTCTCACTCTCTTTGGCTGGCCCCCCCTTTTCCTCCCTCACATTTCATTTTTAATAATCCAACTTTCTCTCTCACTCTCTCACCCTCTCCAAATTTCGGATCTCTCTCTTTCACCCTCGTTACACACACAATCAAGAAACTCTCATTCTCTATGGATCTCTAATTGTTCTAAGCAAAGGGAAATTGAATCCAAGGTTATTCAAACTTCGAAATTCATCTAAGAAGGTAACTCACAGCCTAAGCTTCATCACCTTTCATTCTTTTCATCTGATTGTAAGTATGAACTTTACAATCCAACATTTAGTTCATCTAAACCCATAACATGGTGTGAGACTCCTTTGTTCTTAGTTACTCACAGCTTTAAGAATGATATCAACCTAGCCTACACTCACGGATTCAAGCTTTGGTAAGCTTCAATAACATCAAGTCTTCTTAAATATCCGTTGAATGCTACCTTCATGTGGAAATATGATTCCTTGATGTGTTTATCCTACTAATGTTTGGTTTCTAACAGCCCTTGATGACCCTTTCTTGGCTTTATTCATCCATCTATCATACACACAGATGTTGGTATGAAACCCTAATCCTAGATTCTCTCTCTCTCTCTCTCTCTCTCTCTCTCTTTCTCTCCCTCACTCTCACATCCCACACATCTGAGAACGTTTAAGCAAGTGTTGGTGTGACATGTTTCGAGTGCGGGTCTGATCGGGTGAAGCATTTGAGCGAGGAATCGAACTTAGCAAAGCCCCAAGGTTATCGTAAGTACACTAACTCGTAAGTAGGAAACCCATAGCTGCCCTAATATGATTTTAAATTATTAGGTAATGCTTACGCAATATGTGTATTGTTATAATGCCTACATGTGTTTTGAAATAATGAAATAAGCAAGTCGGGAGGCCATGGACTTCCTCAGTTCAAGGATACATGTGAATTGAATTGGTTAAGATGCCAAGGACCCAAAGCTTGTCCAAGGATCTTAATCAAATGAAACAAGAGGCCATGAACCTACACGATTCAAGGATCTTATAAAGGATGACCAATCCTAAATGATGTGGAAACAAGAGGTTGTGAACCTACGTGGTTCTAGGATCTTGTAAGGACCTAAGGAGTCTAAAAGACGTGTGAGGGCTCAAGGCTTGCCCAGAAATCCCGTATAGACCCAAGGCTTGTCAAGGGATATGAAAAAAAGGGACCTAAGGTGTCCCAAAATATACGATTGATTGAAATGATTTTTGAATAAATGAAATTTTGTATATACTTAGCAAAAGCAAATGTAAAATATTTTCAAAACATTTCAACAAGGACGTAGCCGGGCGGAGACATGAATCCCCGAAGTCTTCTGTAAAATGAATAGCAGATAATGCTTGTAAAACAATTATATATTTTTTATAATAAAATATCCTTGTCATTACTGTGGCAAATTTTTGACAAACTAAGACCTAAACTCTGATATTTCAAAATAAACGAAAAATGGGTGTTTCACCTAAGATCGGCCCAATAAACTTTTTGGATGGAATATTTTTACCCAAAAACTTATTTAAAATGTTTTCGTTAATAATGGACTTGATCTTGAGAAATTGGATCCATTAAAAGAGTTTAATTACATAAAATATCATAGTTGGGCCTAGCCGACCCAATAGCCCATTATGGATTTTTGTCCCAAAAGCCATTGGATTAGTTCCAAGTTAGTAAAATTAAAGCCACTTATGACTTTTGGGCTTAGGAAGCCTTTGTGGCCCAGTAACAACCTTTGGACCTAAGAAAACTTACTAAGTGTTAAACCTAAAATAAAATACCTTAGTCTAACACACTTAGCAAACTCAATAAACTAATATCACTTGAAGACTAAGCAAGCGTGGATTAATAACTTTAATGGTTTAGTAACCCTTTGTCTTAACCTTAGGAGGTGTCCATCTTTGAAGGAAAGTAATCACGAAAACTCTTACTAGAATAATGTGAGTTTCATCTTTTAAATACTTTTTAGGTTGGATACATGCTCGTAGAATATTTTGTACTTGTATCATGTATTGTTTCTATAGTAACTTCGCAAGACTAGAATCTCTACTATTCCTCACATAAAGAACACAGTCATTAACTCAAGTTTTGAGCCTCATGATTGTATTGATAGTACTATTTGGGAAAACCCCCACGCCAGTGTCCCTATCCAATGGGTCGGGTAACCCTCTTCCCCTCTTGGGTGCGGAAAATCCAACTGTAGGTTCTAGGAATTGCGGCATATAACATGCACTAGAAGATCTAACGCTTCTAGAGGGTGTAGGTCATGAAGGGTAATTATCATACATGACCAGGTAGGGTTGTGCAATGATAGCAGGGTTGATTGTATGCCTTGTCAAAAACAGAAAGAATGATGTAAACAAGAATTGTGCTATGTTGTGTTATATTTGTTTGTCTAACCATTGAGTCTCGTGTCTAAACTTATGATCTCATCAAGTTTTTAGTTGACGTTGTTTTAAGCGTGTATTTTAGGTAACCATGGTCTCCAACGAAACTTTCCTTGAATGCACGGATTGGGTGATGGCCCTAGATATGTTCATGGAGTTTAAGTCTTTTGATTTGGAGGACTTCTTGCACATGCCTTGCTCATTAGGGCCGACCTACTTGATCTAGCTATTTCTTGGCTTTGCCAATAGACATTTTTCTTATTATTATGGATTTGTGGAGGTTTAAACTTGATGTACTTGGAACTTATGCTGTAGACAATTTACTTGTTGGGTTTTTCATTTTAATTTTAGCATTTTCGTTTAATTCAGAGGTACCAATCGTCATGACCAGCCACGGCCACCCCACCACGGCGAGGTGTGACAATATTTATACCAATAAATTATGTCATTTATATATTTGATTATGTAATTATGTAACAGTTTTGTTTCTAACACCATTCACCAACAAGCGTATGATTTTCTTTTTGACAAAACAAAGTTTCGGATTTGGAAGATAAGGAAAATCCCCATTTGATGATAACATTGATCTAGTCATACTGAAAATGCAAACCACTTGATATGTGTGTTTGTGTGTTCACATATGGTTAACTACTAATAAGTTAACTGGTAATTGATATTATCCCCCATATTATTACACTAATTACATTGCTAAAAGAATCATACATTCTTCACAACTTAATAAATAAACACTAATATTCAATAAGGCTTCTCACCTATATAGTTTCCCGGAGGATCATAGGTACAAATCATGAACACACCCCTACCTCCAAAGCAAGTCACTCTAGCACACCCAATTCGTCTACTTGTCTTCCACACAATTTGTGTGTAATGCCCACATTCCCTCCCTCGATTGCACGAATTCGATTGGTGGTTGTACCAACGCCCCTCCGACACCCATGTGGCGGCAGCTTGAGATGGCTTCCACCTGCTACCACTCCCCCAAAAAATGTTCTCTCCATAGGGTCCGTTGGAATGCTTCAATAAGCAATCTTGCCGCCTCTGCCTAGCATACATGTTTGCATAACGTGCTAGCTGCCGGTCCCACACTAGTGGCGGCATATGGATTGCGGCTCGAGCTCGGTTTTGTGGAGACATGAAGTCTTTGATAACATGATTTGAGTGTCTTCTTGGGTGTGGGATGGCGTTGGACCCTGACATGAGGATGCTAAGGAAGAACACCAAGATCATGGTCATGGAAGTAGGTTTAGGAAACCACCTTGGGACTGAACCCTTGGATTTTTTTTGGTACGAAAACTGTTAGATTTGTAGCTTGTATTGTAGCATAAAATATTAAGGGAGAACGAAAATTAGGTGGCATCCATGTTCTATGATGATTGTCACATTGTTTTTTTCTAGAGCGACGAAAGGTTAATTAAATATGAATAGGTTTATTTTATTTTAAAATATCTACATTTTTCTTCTTAATTTTCATATATATAATAATAGTATTGATCTATGACAACTTAAAAATATATAAGTATATATCACTCAATTCTTTAACATGCATGGTTTAATCAATTATCTAATATATGTACTTATCTAATAAACTTATAAGGACTGCATGAATCTTATGAATTAAAAATAAAATAACTAATAGTATGTGATAATTAGTTAAATCCTATTTTTTAATCTTTATTTTGGGTTGTCAAAACTCAAGTAAATACCATTTTAATTGGAAACTCTTATTTTTTATTTATTTATTAGCTATACTAGAAATTATAAAATAAGATATTCCTAATCCATAATTGAAACGTGAATTTTTTATGTTTTCCTTTTTGCGGTGGCCAGTTGTAAAGTTGACGATGCTATCCTTCTTTGGCAAAGGAGTGTATTTTATCATAAAGTAATAATGATTGATTTTCCTTTTAGTATATATAGACTGATTGAAGATAAAATAAATAAAAAAGTCCAATAATATAAATAAAAAACATTACAAATAACTGTACTCGATATTAACCTAGTTTTTGGAATCGATTGTTTTTAAATATTTTTATAATTATCTTTCATATCTAATAAAATAAATACAGGAACACTTGTCAGCTCGTGGTGTATCCTCGCCTACTTTTTCCCTCAAAAATCTTTATTATACGCATTTAGTATTCTCGCGGACCTTCTTACCCGAAATTTTGCACAGGCGAATCACTTTTACCCGAATAATCAGACTAGATCGTTTTCTCTAAAAACTCTAAAACTCCATTCCCTCAATCTCGCTACCCATATCCTGGTCGTCCACCTCACTAGTTGCCATTCATCTATCCATCGTGTTGGTTCAGTTTTAGGGTTTGTACCTTTTGATCATCAAAATCGCGTTTCCAACCTCAAGTGAATTCAATCGTTTGTTTCTTCACTGTCATCGTTTTAGGGTTTGCGCGTCAAAATTGTGTTTCCAACCTCAAGTGATTTAAGGTGAAATCTACTTTCGCCCGTGATAATAGTTTTGATTTTGAAATGTTACTTTCTTACATTTTTGTTGATGATTTTGGTATGATAGTGTGGTAACAATGGTTTAGGGACCTTTTGCAGGTGTTTATCTTTAGCTCTTTGTGTCTATCTTTTGATATTATTGTTACAGTGTTTACTAGTACGGTTTTCTTCTAATATTATTGTCTTCTGATATCATTCAAATTTCTAATGTTGAGCCATTCAATCCAAACCTATTGATATTATGTCAAAATTCAATCCAAACCTATTGATAACATGTGTTAATTGATTCAGTTTGGATGTTTTGTGAGTAGATAATAATTCATTTGGGTATGATATTAGTTCATGGAATACATGTGATTGGGTGTGAGATTAGTTTTTAAAAAACTCACGTGTATGGGATAGTATGGTATTAATTAGTTGATACCAGACCTGATTACCCAAAACATACATACTCGTTTACCCGAACAATACCTGTAAATATTTTCCTTTTAATTTTCATTTTTCTATATCCTTGATTAATAAAATAGTCTACTAATCAACTACGCGTTTAGTTTTATATTTCTTATATTCTTGGGTAATTACATTTTATGTATAAATTAGAATAATAAGAAATGTAGTTAGGAATTCAAAAGATTAATTTATAATAAACAAACGGGTATATAGTTGTGAGACTAAGATTACTAATACGTGTCTCAAACCCATCCCATTATCATCCTATATATGTAAATTGGTTAAGGGGTAAATCCTTAAGTGTGTGATTAGCATTAAAGTATTCATTTATTAGTAACAAATGGTTGACATATAAAGGGACGCCACGCATACTCACTATTATAAAGGTTGGAGGGTAAAACGGGAAAAGCCCACAATAGTTGACTTTATCTATTTCTCTCACTTTTCTAAACTCAAATAACTTCTGTATATTCCATTATTAAAAACAAATTACATCATAAAATTAAGAATTTACTATCTTTAGTTTGAGTCAAGGGGTGGCTCAACCAATTTGGGTGCCTAAACTGAAATAAAAATCTGGGACCTTTTCCGAAGGTGATATTATACTAGGGCAGGAATTAATGAAGCAAAATCAGTCATGTTTTGATATAATCAATTAGGGCAGAAATCAAGCAGAATCAACAAAGTTTTAATAAAATAAAAGTAGGTGAGAAATTAATTAAGTAAAACCAACTACTAAGTTTTGATATAATTAAACTAGGACATAAGTTACTCAAGCAAAATCAACAAAGTTTTGATATAATTAAATAATCAGTTAAGGCAGAAATAAGGTGAAACAAAGGATTAGGCATTACATAGAACAAAAGGCTCAGAACAATTACCTTTAAGCAATTTAAAGGTGAAGCCGACAAGACTAGTTGAATAGTGATTACATAAGGTCTGTACCAATAGAAGGCTTGTACCAATAGAAGTCATTAGCTTGGCGTAATGAATCAGAGTGTGATTAGAACATAATGTGAAATTCATCCTTACTCATGATTAGTCATCCTGACTCCCGATTCCAAGGTGAAATTCGAACAGAATGTGATTTGAACGGTGAACGGTATGCAATTATTGAGTTTTTGAGATCATTCTAGTGTGAAACAAATTAATCAGAACAACAAAACTCAAACTGATTCCAAGGTGAACGATTCGAAATAGCATAACTAAAACCAATTCCAAGGTGACAATTCAAAAACAATTGAAGAAATAGAACGTAGATTCGTGTAACACAGAACTTAAGGCAATTTAAGAATAAGTGATTATCGATGGTTTCACCTTCTCCATTGGATTGAATTTCCATTTCATTGTACAAGAATGCCAGGAGGGAGGTCGATGATTGAGTTGTTTCAATACTTATGACGTTGTTTTGTGCGATGAAGGGTAGGGACGACGTTAGTACGATGTTTTTTTTTATTCTTTTCCTCTTTGTTTTTTAACGGACTTAACAACCTACAATACTAAACGGGCCAATCCCAAACACACACACATATATATAAGAAAAATTTTAAGATTGTGGGCTAGGCTCATTGGGCCGCCCCAGGTATAGTATTGCTATATATATATATATATATATTTATAAAAAAACGTTTTGCTATACGTAATAAGTAACATAATTACGTAATGTAATATGTGTGTGTAGTATGCAACGTAATTACGTAGCGTATATCTTTAATGTCTTCTTGTTGGATCAATATGGCCAAAACACAACATATAATAACGTTGCCAATGAAATATAATCCTAAAAGGTTTCACACTAAGCACCGTAATCTAGTATATATTCAAATGTCATTTGAGTTTATTATATCCCGTCAAGATGAATCGTATTATTGTTAAGTGAAACAATAAATATGAATAATTAAAGTATGATATATGTATATGCACTAATAAACGTAAATCCGTGCGTTGCGACGGATAGCGTTGATGATATTCAAAACTTTATATAAAGAAAACAAAACTTTGACGTAAACCCGCGCGTTAGAGTGAGGGCATTGGTAATATTCAGAACATTATATTAAAAGAACAAAACCATGAAATAAATTCACGTAGGAACGTTGATAAAAGTAAGCAGAAAATTCAGAAATTTATAAATCATCATCTTTTAAAAGTTGTACAAGTAGCCGATCACCCTACCCGCGCCGAGACCCATGCGACAGCGTACCCGCTATACCCGAGGTACGCCCCAGCTCCCTTATATTTAAACTCTAATCTTGAAAGTTAGTTTAGTTATATTTTGATTCTCGTGTTACAACGTTTATCATAATTTATACCGACACACCACACACTTAAATTTATTTATTTTTAGTATGGAATTATAATATTCCAAATTTATTTAAGTTTAGGATGTTACATAATCATCTTTTATAACCATTAAAATACTAAAATCCCCTTTGAAAAAACCTTTCAAGAAAGCAACCACAGCCCCTCCAACAAATCTCCTCATGGGTTCTCTACACTTGCCATTTTCACACAAACAATAAGTAACATTCCCTATAAACCCTTCAGTCTTATCATCAAGCATATCATGGTGCCCATAATCTTTAGCCACAAAATAACAAGCCGGTTTACAACATTCGATGTAAAAGTCCTCGTGGTTCACCCCTTTTGGAGCACAAGCCGGGAACAACAGGTTTTTCCCGACTTCACCAAGGCCCGAACCGATAACCATCACTGGCATTTCAAGATTAAACGAGCGTGGAACATAAGTGAGCACTTTTGGAAGAGTTTGTTTGCCTTTGTCCATTCCATCAACCGGATCAATTCCGATCAAGGCAGAAAATTTTAACTTTAGTTCGGTTTTAAGTTTGTTTAGAGCAAGGGCGAAAGCGACTTTTCCTCCACGGTTGTGGCCGGCTAGTACTAGCTTTGTCATGTCTGCATTTACTTGGGGCGGAAGGAATTTTGGAAGTCCTTCTTCTAGCCAGTTGGTTATTTCAGCCACGTACTTAATTTCGGTAGTCGCATCTTGTCCCGTAAACATATATAACTGTCCCATGGTGCCAAAAGAAAACTGTAAGTAATTTGTTGGTTTCTATAATAATTATATAAGTAAAGTGTCATTTTCGTTCTTGTGGTTTGTCCATTTTAACCACTTTCATTCAAAACATTTTTTTAGCATTTTCGTCCTTGACTTTTTAAAATCTAACCATTTTCATCCACCTGACAAACTTCGTCTATATTTTAACATTAAATTTGGGGTCGGCTTGAAATTCATAGGTTAAAATCTAACCTAATTACCCCTGATTTAACCAAACTTGCCCCTGATTTAACCAAAATTGTCAATGATTTAACGTTAAAATATAGACAAAGTTAGTCAGGTGGATGAAAAGGGCTAGATTTTGAAAATTCATGGAAGAAAAAGCTAAAAAAAAAGTCTTTGATTGAAAGTGACTAAAATGACTAAACTACAGGTATGAAAATTGCACTTTACTCTAACTCTAATTATATCTATATACACTCTCATTACAAAAGAAATAATATCTTAAGCAATCTCATCAGGCTTCTTGGATAAAGAAATTAATTGGATAGAGGTGCAAATCATGTCGGGTTGACCGGTTTGGGGTTAGTGGTTTAACTGATGAACCAAACATGGCCCATATATTTATTCTTGTCAAAATCAATCCAAATCCAAACTCATATAAATTGTGGAACCCTAGCACAACCCATGTACCTTATTTATCTAAATGACTGATGTGCCATCATTTATATATGTTTTGCATGCATAATAATCCATGTATTATGGTACTAATTGAATAATAACATTGCCATTGATACTTAAAACGTTAATATTTCATAATTACAGGTTACTTGGTGCCTTGAGATAAAAAAAGCAAAAACCAATCAAAAACACCAAGAAATCAAGCTTCGAGAAGGATCATTCCCGAGCTTTGACCCCCAAGAAGTCAACCAAGGTCAACAAAAGTCAAACAAGCAGCTAAAAGACGAAACATGGAGCAGGCAGGGCTTTGCACGGCCGTGCATCCCATTGCACGGTCGTGCAATCCCTAACTTGCTCCATAAGGACCCACTACATTTCCATTTGTTCCCGTTTTGATTCGCGAGGCCTTTGCACGACCGTGCAACCCAATGCACAGCCGTGCATTGCCCATTTTGAAGCTTATAAATAGATGAGTTTGGTTCTTTATTACATACACCTCAAGAAGCATCAATACACTATCCAGAGAGAGTATTTCGTAGTTAGAGTAGAGAGTAGAGAGGCTCCTCCTCTTTGTCCGCAATAGGGTGGCCTACGAAACTCAGTGTTACACTATTTATTATGGCCATTCATGGCTAAACTCTTTGTATTGCTAGGGTGAAGATGAAGTTTGGTGTATGTTAATGTTTAGCGTATTAATCTAGTTGTATGTTTATGTCTTTAATTATTCGTTTTTAAAACCACCTTCTAGGTGGATTTTTTATTATTATTTAAATCTATCTTTACACTTGTGAGTGTTTTTTATTTTAAAGCGTAAGACCGTAAAACCTTTTTAATCAAACTTCTTTTGAAACTTGTATGTATTTATACAAGTAGATTTTGATAAGCCAAGGCTTGGTTAATATTAATAAAATCGTACATTTGTATACGAACTTGTTATGAGACCAAGAATTGGTGAACTCATGTTGGAACGGTACGTCTTTATACATGGTCCCATTGTTACACCGCCTCCCGGTGAACAAAGTCTAATCACCTTTTTAATAATAATAAATAAGCACTTAAGTATGATGTGTTAAACCAACTTGGAGATAGTATCGAAGAGTTGAGGGTAACGATGTCCCAAGCTGGGAGTCCTACAATTTTTTTATTAAAGAATATAATTTGTGAACCAAATGTTGTGAGAATGAGGCTCTAGCGGTGTACCGTTCACACGTTTGTATTAGTTATACCACCGACTTAGTCAACTTAACATTATCATATACCAAGCGGATTCGAAGCCCAAAGCAATACTCTTCGTGACCTGATCATTTTCGAGATATTACTTTTCTGCTATTTACTATTATGCTATTTACATTTCTGTTACATATTTCACGCACATTTTGCATTTTTTGTTATTTACTTTACCGTTATTTACTTTTCTGTCATTTACTTTTCTGCTTCACAAGCACACAAAACCCACTCACTAATTAAACCGGCTAAACGATAACAAAAGTTAAGTATTGGAACTCGACCGTCTCCATTGGTTCGATACTTGGTTATTACCTAAACTATATTACGCTACGATAGGTACACTTGACTATTGTGTATGTTTTAGGTTTGAGTATTTATTATTTTATAAATTTAAAACCTGATCTCGTGAAACCTTAACAATAAAATCTTTTTATCTTATCACGACACACATCAATGACCAAAACGGGTTGGTGGGTTATACATGGGTTTGCATGTTGTAAATAGGTTCACAAGTTGTAAATGGATTGACGGGTTGTAATAAATGTGTTAAATAGGTCATAAATGAGGCTGATTCCAATTTTACATGGGTGAACTATATGATATATGTTTAATGAAAAGCGTTAAACAGGTTAATCTAAACACAACTTATTTAATTTAAAGGGTTAAACACATCAATATGGACACGACCTTTTATTAAACGTGTTATACATTACAACCTAAAATCTAATTATTTTCATTTCGTATTTCAGATCATGGTAAGGTTACTTCTTTGTGACCTTGAGGCCATGGGTTGAAGCCGTGTGAAACAACCTCATGCACAAAGTGTAGAGTAAGACTGTGTACATCAGATCGTTGCTTTGTGACCTTGAGGTCGTGGGTTCAAGTCCTGGGAGCCTTCTACACAAAGTTTACAGTAAGGTAGCGCACATCAGATCACGAAGCGGTCCGGTCTCTGCACAAATACGAGAGCTAAGTCAAACACCGAGTACGCCTTTTTTGTATTTCAGGTCGTGTTGTAAACAGTTACACCCCTATGGTTGGATTTCTACGTTTGAAGTCTATATATAAGTACTATATCTCTTTAGACTGTCACCATTTTATTAGTTTATGTATATGCATGGAATCTATACTATATAATAAATAAAGGTTTTTCATGTCACGTGTCGCCTTCATATTCATTCTCATTATTTTTTTTCCCGTCTCTCTCTTATTAAATACACCTCTATTTTTTAATAATAATATATTTTTGAAGAAAATACTAATTACATTAATAAAACACATTTATTTTAAATTATCTCTTATTATACGAAATTTTGAAATCTAATTATGTAACTTTTATTTTCAATCAAATAAAAATGAAAGTCAGATTACATTAAATAGTAATTAACGTATTTTCGAAACCCAATTATGTATAAATTTTACATATTTTTAATTTTGTTTTCTATCTTTAGAATATGTAATACATTTTTACACCTGTAAAATATATATATAAAGATTTAAAAATTTTATGTATTGGTATTTTTCACCCCGTATGTATTACACGGGTTCTAAGCTAGTTTCTTATAAATACATACTTTTTTCACAAATTTTCTCCGATATGTTAATAAGCATGAACTTGTTGACAAAAACATCATGCATTTAATTCCCTTCGCCACAAAGAAATTAATACAACTTGAATTTAGACACGTAAACGAACCAAACGAAGATGAACATGGGCATGTTCGTGTTCGTTCGTTTAACTTTAATCGAACAAATGAACGAACACAAACATTTAAACGAACGGATTTTCCTGTTCGTGTTCGTTCATTAAGAAAACAAATGTGTTCGTGTTCGTTTATGTTCAGTCATTAATATTTTAAATGAACGGTTCACAAATAAAAACGAATGAACATAAATGAACATAAACGGACACAAATTAATAATAAACGTGAATATATTAATTAAAGTTTAAAATATTTTCATCTTTACATCCTGCACTTCGAAACTAAATAAAGCTATCAAATTGATTTTTAAATTAGGCTTAAGGGTTTTAAAATACGAAAAATCAATTTGATTTTAAATTAATATTAGTAATAAATTAAATAAATTTGTTCATGTTTGTTTATTTAATTAAATGAACAAAAATTTTGTTCATGTTCGTTCGTTTATTAAATGAACGAACATAAATGAACTTCCCGTCGAACGGTTCACGAAAAGAAATAAACATGTGGGACGACAAGGATGAAGCCATGGGAAGCAATTTGATCGCTAAGCTGAGAGTAAAAGGTGTTATAGAGAAGATAACCATGGAGTAAAATGAGTACTGGGAATTCTCCTGCTTGTACAGGTGTAAATATCAAGAGAGGCTTTGGAGTGAGTGTTTCTTCTGGTTTTACGAGCTTTGTTTCAAAATTTCCTTTGGCGAACACATCTGTACTAGAAGAGATGGAAACTAAAGAAGAAGAAGGAGGAGGATACATCACCGGATATTAGTGCTTGTTTGTGCAGACTGCAGTGTTCATAGAAAAAAACAATAAAAAAACAAATTTATAACCAACTATTTGTCAAACTCAAAAACAACTATTTGTCAAACTCAAAAACAATAAAAAAACAAAATTCAAAATATGTAAAAATTAGTATATAATTGGGTTTCGAAAATACGTTTATTACTATTTAATGTAATTTGACTTTCAACTATTATTTAATTGAAAATAAAAGTTACATAATTAGATTTCAAAATTTTTTATAATAAGAGATAGTTTAAAATAAATGTGTTTTATTAGTATAATTTGTATTTTCTTTAAAAATATATTATTATTAAAAGATAGAGGTGTATTTAATATGAGAGATAAGCGGGAAAAAAATGATGAAAATGAATATGGAGGCGACACGTGATATGAAAAACCTTTGTTTATTAGATAGTATAGATATAGATATAGATATAGATATTTATACTGTTTATTTTTTATTACTAATTTTAAGTTTACATAAGAATAATTTACTAAATGTAAATATACATTTTAAATTTATTTTATAATTTTAATTAATGTGAAATTAAAAACAAAAGGATAGTTTAATATAAATTTAAAAATTTAGTTAAGAAAGATAAATGAAAAGGTGATGATGACATGCAAATGTAAGGATATTTGTGAAGTTTTTACATCATTGGAAAAACCGAGTGTTTTTATGATAAGTGGAAATCTAAATGATGCTAGACACGTTTGTGGTGTTTTTGAGTGTTGACGTGGGTGATGTTCTATCTCAAATAAACAATGATTTAAAAACTGTACCTGACCACCCAGTCCGACCGGTTAAACCGGGAACGCCCAAGACCAACGGTCCGGCTATAGGCTTATAAACCGGAGAAAAAAACAGCCGGTTATCATCAAACGGCAAAACCGAATAGAACCGGGCCCAAAACAAAATAGACCAGACTATGAGAAAACTTTTTTTTAACTAAAATGAGTACCGTTACTTGTTTAGAACCCATTGGTCCATTGAGTTACACCTAGTATTGCTAAGGCACGTAGAAAAAATCAAATTAAGTGAATGTTTGTGATTGAGATGGTTTATGACTTATTGACTTATTCATGTTTTCAAAAAGCTAATAAGTTAAAAAAGTGTTTGGCAAACACAAAACCACTTTTTATTTTGGCTTTTTGAAAAGGGTAAAAAGTTTTTTTTTTCAAAAGCCATAAAAACCTGGCTTTTTGAGAATCAAATTACCAATTTACCCCACATTTTGGTAAGCTTCACCACCACGCCTGTCCTCACCGCCGACGACCACCTTCGATCAACCACCACACCCGGTCGACCACCGTCGCCGTCCAACGCCGCCACCGCCGTCTGCCGATATCCTTCATCAGTCATCTTTCTGGTAAGCTTCTTGTTAATGAAAACGTGCTTCATTCCTGGCAATTATTGTTAGATGAATATTGCTAATCGTAGATAATTTGTTTATTTCTCTCCAATGAAGCGAGATTATCAGATAAATATAAAAGAATGTCCTTTTTGGTCATTTTACATGTATAAGCTAAGTCAAACATTTAAAAAAAAATAATTTATTCACTTATTAGCTTTTTCCACCACAAAAGCTAATCCAAACACTTTTTTTAAAAACTCCTTTTAAAAAATTTATAAGTTAATAATCACTTTTGAAAAAAAAAACACTATTGGAGTTAAATAGGCAATCCCAAACACCATCTAAATATTAAATAAAATAATAATATTATAACAATAATAAAAACAATACAATAACAATATATTAATTGTAATTTCACGGTAATGTTAAGGAATCATCGCCGAAAATCAACCAAAATTCAAGGGGCCGACGAGGTGGGGTGGTGTTCCCGTCGGGCCTAGGCGACGCTACACCCTAAAGAGAGGGAATACTCCCAAATCCACCGTATACCATTATTAAATTAATTAATAAAAAAATACCTATTTACACTAAATAAATATAATATTAAATTTAAAATATAAAAATTAATTATAATCAAAATTTAATTAATGAAAAAATTGCAATAAAATAATACAAAATTTTATTGTGATTACAAATCAAAGCATGGGAGAGAAGTACCAAGGATATACTTACAAGAACTTTAGTGATTGTCACCCCAAACCTTTCAACGGCAAGAAGAATACCATTGCAGTCATGCAATGGATGATTTCTATGGATGCCGTAATTAAAATGAGTGAATGCAGACCGGATCAAGCCGTTAAATTTGGTGCACATTCATTCGAAGAAGATGCACTTGACTGTGGGAGTCAGTCAAGCAAACTAAAGGAGATGAGTATGCAGATAGAATGAAATTGGAGGACTTGAAGACATTACTAGTCAATAGATACTATTCCTAGAATGCGGTGGACAAGATTGAGTCAGAATTTCATCGGTTTGAAGCAGGAAGTCTTAGCCACCAAGAATATACTAGCAAATCAATGAGATGGCCAAGCTGGTGCCACATCTAGTGACTCTTGAATCAAGGAGGATTAAATGTTATGTGCAAGGATTACCACCAAATTTTTGAACCTTAGTGAAAACTACTGCACCTACAACTATAGATTCGGAAGTTTAACTTAGTGTAGTAATGTATGATGAGATAGAAGCTCAGGAGGCAGACAACAAGAGGAGCTTGGAAAAGACAACCTATGAACCCACTGATAACAAGATCCCAAGAAGAGAAGGAACAATTTAGGAAGAGGTGCTCAAGGAGTTGTATGTAATAATTGTCACCAAACATGGCACATTGCAAGATATTGCCCAACTATTAAATGCCACAATTGTAATAAGATGGGGCATTATAAGTTTAATTGCCCAAAGACACCTCAAGTTAAAACAAGTGGAGGAGCCAAAGGAAGAGAATTTATATCTTAGGAGGAAGGCAAGAAGGAGAGTAATATGTATGTTTCTTACAAAATAGAGTTATATAAAGTATGTGTTATCCTTGAAGTAAAAATTCAGATAAAAAATTAAGTAATAAGATATAAATAGATAGAGAATTATTTTTCGTCATGTGTCTACGGGTAACCTTCCAACCGGTATGTAGTTATCTAACAAATAGAATGTTCTGTCTAAGAAAAGAGTAGTGTATAAATCCCTCGTGGACCCGTCATTCTTTCCTGGGAACATTTCTATTGCAGGTATTACTCTTGAAAGATAATCACCCTAGATAACAAGGCGCACCCTAGTATAATCATTCCGTTGAAGAAATATTCCAAAATTTTGAGGACGAAGTTTCCTAAAGGATGGGAGATTTGTAATACCTCGAAAATTTCTTAAAAGAAATACCAAGTACAAGGACCCTAGGTGCGAATAATTCAAAATTCAAGGACCAAAAACTAAAAATTGGAGAAAATGGCCCATAACGGACCGTCATCCAGGATAACGGTCCGTTATCGCCCTGACGGACCGTCATCAATCCATAACGGTCTGTGCCGCATAAAACCGGAGGCGGTTTAGGGTTTCTGACATGCGTCCTCTGACTCAGCATCCGGGACGAACCGTCACGAGACCGTAACGGTCTGTTACGTGGTCCGAAAGCGCATAGTCACCAAGTAAAGGCGTGACAGACCGTCCCACCTGATAACGGCGCGTCACGGGGTCAGAATTTTCCTATAAATAGATTTTGAAGGCCAGAGCATTTTAGACATCCACACACACTCTTTACACCTTCAAAACATACACAGACACACACTTTAGATATCCAATCCTGAGCCCCGGTTCGCTTGCGAGAGTCCGGTTCTAGCGTTTCGACTTCAAATAGCCATAGATAGTAGTAGTTAAGGTCCAACTAACCATTAAGCTTTGGTTATATATCATTAAGCTTATTATGGATTTTAATTAAGAAGTATTAGCAGTTAAATATACGTCGAAGTGTTGTCCGAGGTGTTTGACATATTATTGATACGATAAGCTGAAATACTGTCAAGGTGAGTTCCTCTGAATTGAAATGTGTATTGGTTTACACAGTTGTTATTTGAAACATGCCTGATAAGTAATTCTCTATTCCAAGTATATATAATGCGTATTAAGTACTGTATACGTTTCGAAAGTGGATGGGACCTACGGGTGGAACGACTATATCATGTGGCTGGTGTGGTAGGAACAGTAATGTGGGATGGTGTAACACCCCAATTTTTAAGAAATATATGTGGAGGGAATAAAAGTTGTCATTTGATAAAACCCTAGGAGGTTAAAAGACATTATATTAAAGTATAAGGGGTTAAAGAGCTATTAAATCAAAGTTCAGGGGCTAAAAGTGAAACTTTGGAAAAGGAGGCAGATGTCGGACCGACATCTAAGGAGATAGCGGTCCGCTATGTAGAGGGCAATGAATCAACCGGGAAGTGACACGTGTCGGGTGACTAATCACTGAAGACTAAAACATGTAGGATCGACATCGGACCGACATAGGATCCATTGCGGTCCGCTAGCCGCAATTCATTCATTGCGGACCGACATGAGAAGTATAACGTTCCGTTATGTGCCCACTAAGGAAAATACACCGCCACACCAGATAGTGGAGCGATATGTGCTGGGATAGCGGTCTGCTATGGACCCGTTGGGCAGCCTATAAATAGATGGGACTTGTGATGGATTTTGAAGCATCCCACACAACAAAACACACTCAGAAACGCACACTTAACCTCGGTAAGCGTGCCAAGGAGCCCCGGTTCTCGTAGAGAAGTCAGGTTTTCAGCTTTTCGACCACAATACGCAGGAGATAGTTCTGAGGTAAGGTTTTGCCTAGTTCCTATTGAGTTGGTTAAGTTAGGAAATTATGATTAAGTAATGTTATAATGACTTAGGACCCTGATCCCAGTCGTTGTGCTGTTAGCATAAAAGAATTGTGTGAAGAAGAAGGAAGTTAGAGGTGAGTTCTATAAGGCCCTTTTTGAATGTTTTACTTAAATTTTTTGGGCCGATATACATGCTAGAAAGATTTACATAAATGTTATATACCTTGATTTAAATATTTGGGGTAGCATTCACGTTGCAAGAGGTTATGTATTTAAGATGACTAAGTCTTAAAACTAAGTAACAGAGTACTCATGAAACATCAAATAAGTGTTAGATAACCATCCGACCAGTATGTAGTTATCTGGCAAACAGAATATTCTGTCTAAGTAAAGAGTGGTGTATAAATCCCTCCTGGACCCGTCATTCTTTCCTGGGAACATCTCTGTTGGAGGTACTACTCTGGAGGATAACCACCTTGTATTTTTTGATATATCATGGAGAAACCTTTACAAGGATTTAAGATAAGTAATGGTTTTGAAAGGAATGGTTAGAATGGAAGCTTGTCTTTTGGCCTGATTTCACATTATAAAGACTATGGAAAGAAAATTATTTTGACACGTAAAACGTTTTAGAACTTATCATGGTGTGCCCAGATAAGTAATGGCAGAAAAGTCAGGGTTTTACCTTGACTTGTAGAGGTCTTGACAAATGTCTTGGCAAAGGGTGAAGAGAAAGAGATAGAGTTTTGGCATGTTTTGCCATGTCAAATATTTTGACCATATTGGTCTGTAAAGGAAGAAAAGATTTTTGACACGTCTGACCAAATGCCACATGATATCTTGTAACTTAAGATGTAGAGATGTACTACATTTCTTTGTGGGATGTAGTATAGAAAACCTTGTGCAAGGGTATGTATAAGTGGTGACGACCACTTAGAGGTTAATGTGACCTCCAGAAAGACAAGTGTGCAAGTTTAAAGTATTATGTATGGGCAAGAAGTTAATGTGATGTTTTGAATGCGTGTCATATAAATCCATTTATGAAAAAGAAAGAGGTCAAAGATATTTTGACTAAAACTTAGAACTCACTAGCATAAGCTAACAGATGTTTAAACATGTGTATCAGGTAAGGATGTAGCTTCCAACAATCAAAGCAGGGGGCTAGAATAGAGGCATCTGGCGGGTTATCTGGCATATTTGGCAACTGGCATTAGAATAGTTATGTTGTACTTTCTTTAGAATGTACATTAAACAAGTTATGATATAAAATAGTATTTTAAAGACTTCCGCTGTGTATGATCTCTGTTTACTATATGTTCATGAGTAAATCCGACAAGTGGCCGGCATCCCGGGTGATCCGGGATGTGGGTGTCACAAGTTGGTATGAGAGCTATAGTTTAAGAGATTTAGATACTTGCCTAAGTATCTAGACTTAAACTAGGGTTAAGAAACAGTAAAAGTGCCAGTAGAGATGCTAGTCAAGATAGCCTGATGCCAAGGGAAAAGAGAAAGGTATGAGTATTTTAGTAGGAAGCATAATAGAAGGATAACTATAGCACCAAAAGTGGCGTAAATGATTAATTTTGTTGTGGCCATAGTTATTAATGTTTACAATACACTTGTGTTCTAGCTATCAATCCATCTTGCGAATACTAAAAAACTCCATATCTTTTGTAGAAATGGTTGGTAGAGGTAGAGGCAGAAGAGGAGGAAGGGTTAATCCCAATACTTCCAAAAGGCAGACACAGTCTACCGCCAATGCTGAACCTGAAATAGAACATATAGAGAGAGAAGAGCGAATAGAGGAACCTATGATAGATCATCAGCTTAAAAATCTTGTAGACTTGGTTGTGGCCAAAGCACTAGACACGGCTTTGCCAATATTATTAACAAGTTTAGAGGAAAATAGAAAGAAGAATGATGAGACTCAACCGGCAGAAAAGCCATATGATGAGGATGATTTCGATTATGATTATGAATCTGATGATTTGTACAAGGCAAGATCTCGAAAGAAAGGAAAGAAGGGATGTCCTTACAAGGCATTCAAAGATGAAAACCCTCCTAAGTTTGAAGGAACAAAGGATGCCACCGTTACTCACCGGTGGATAAGGGAAATAGAGGCGGTAATCAAGATTTGTGAATGTAGAGACGATTAGAAGGTCAAGTATGCAGCCTATTCGTTTGTTTCTGAATCATTATTTTGGTGGGAGAACTTGGTCATAGATTTGGGAGATAGAGCTATTGACCGGATGACTTGGGAGGAGCTAGAAAGGTTGTTGATATAGGAGTTTTGTCCAGATAATGAGATGGACAAACTCGAAAGAGACTTCCTTCGATTGGAAGCTGGTAGTATGACTCATAGAGAATATACTACCAACATTAATAGAATGGCTCATTTGGTACCCCATCTGATAACTCCTGAATCTGTACGCATCAAACGGTACATACAGGGTATACCATCTGAAATACGGAGGTTAGTAAAGACTTCAGACTTGAAGACCTATCGGTCTGCCGTAAAGCTTGCTTCGACAATGTACGATGAAGTCTTCGGTTCCCGCCTTGAGGAATCAAAGAGAAAGTGGTCAGACTTTTCTAAAGGTCAAAATAAGAAGAATGGAAGAGGAAAGAAGCAGGAACAAAGTGGTAGTTCTAGGTGTACCAAATCTGGTAAAATACATACCAGAGAATGCAGGTATGGAACTAATACTTGCTACAGTGGTGGTAAGCCTGGGCATATAGCCACCAATTTCCCAAGAAAATCAGGGTTAAGGTGTAACAAGTGCGGAGAACTTAGACACCGAATCATAGAATGCCCAACCCTAAAGATTTCAGCACCAGCAGTAATTAAAGATGGGAAAGAGAAGGAAGCTCCAGATGCTAAGAGTAGGGCCTATACCTTAACGACCGAGGAAGCAAAAGCATTGCCTGACGTAGTATCAGGTACATTTTTTTTAATAACGTACCTGCTACTATGTTATTCGACTCACGAGCTAGGAAAAGTTTCGTATCCGTAGATTTCTATTCTTCCTTAGCTAGACCTACTGTAAGGTTAGCCGAAACCTTTGAAGTAGAAACTGCAATTAGAAAGACGATGAAGGTGGCAGAAGTCATTCAGGATTGTTTCATCGATCTTGAAGAACATAAATTTCATGTTAGACTATATCCAATGATCCTTGAAGGATTTGATGTAGTCTTGGGAATGGACTGGTTGGCAGCAAACGATGCCAAGATCATTTATAACAAGAAGGCAGTCCAAATGCAAACCCCGGACGGAAAATGGATTACAATCCAAGGTGATAAATTAAGACCAGCCGTTAGAATTATTTCCATGATGAAAGCCATGAAGTTTATAAGTCGAGGCAGTGAGACCTACCTGGCTTATGCCATTGATTCCAAAGTGAAAACTAAGGAATTAAAAGATGTGTCAGTAATCTGTGACTTTTCTGATGTATTCCCAGAAGAATTTCCAGGAATACCACCAGAAAGAGAAGTAGAGTTTATAATCGACTTAGTGCTTGGTGCTAAGCCTGTAGCTAAGGCACCATATCGTTTAGCTCCATCAGAAATGAAAGAACTAATCTCACAACTACAAGAGTTGTTAGACAGAGGTTTCATAAGACCGATTATCTCGCCTTGGGGTGCTCCGGTTCTGTTCGTAAGGAAGAAAGACGGTAGTATACGTATGTGCATAGACTACCGAGAACTGAATAAGCTAACCATAAAGAACAAATATCCATTACCTAGGATCGATGACTTGTTCGATCAATTACAAGGAGCAAGTTGGTTTTCGAAAATCGATCTACGGTCGGGATATCATCAATTGAAGGTTAGAGACGAAGATATCCCCCAAAACAGCCTTCCGTACAAGATATGGACATTATGAGTTCTTAGTAATGTCATTTGGTCTGACTAATGCCCCTGCTGCATTCATGGACCTCATGAATAGGGTTTGTCCACCAATGTTGGACCGATCTGTGATCGTGTTCATAGATGATATTCTAATCTACTCAAAGAATGAAGGAGATCATGCATGTCATCTCAAGGAAGTACTGTAGACATTTAGAAAAGAGAAATTGTATGCAAAATTCTATAAGTGTGCGTTTTGGCTCCAAGAAGTCCAATTCTTGGGTCATGTGATAAACGCAGAAGGAATTCTGGTAGATCCTTCAAAGATAGAGACCGTTATGAAATGGAACCCGCCAAAGACACCTACAGAGATACGCAGTTTCTTAGGTTTGGCTAGTTACTATAGAAGGTTTATTCAGGATTTCTCCAAGATTTCAACCCCATTAACAAAACTCACAAAGAAGGAGACAAAGTTTCTATGGGGAGTAGAGCAAAATCACGCTTTTCAAAAGCTAAAGGAGAGACTGACTGGACAAGAGAAACATTTGGAAGAAAATGAGTATGGAGTTAAGATTCGATTCGGTCGTATGTGGATACCACATATGGGTGAATTCAGAGTTAAAGTTTTAGATGAAGCTCATAAATCTCGATATTCGATTCATCCGGGTACTACTAAGATGTACCAAGATCTACGCCAAGATTATTGGTGGCCAGGTATGAAATTTGATATCATGAAATATGTAGCTAAATTCTTGACTTGTTCTCAAGTCAAAGCAGAGCATCAGAAGCCTTATGGCAGATTACAGCTACTAGATATTCCAGAGTGGAAATGGGAACATATCACTATGGACTTCATAACTAAGCTACTGAAAATAGCTAAAGGTTATGATACCATATGGGTGATAGTTGATAGGCTAACTAAGAGTGCTCACTTTTTACCAATACGTGAGACTTACTATTCAAAAAGGTTAGCAGAAACATTTATCAAAGAAATTGTTTCACGGCATGGAGTGCCGGTTTCAATTGTATCTGACAGAGACACACGTTTTACGTCGCATTTCTGGAAGAAATTCCACGAAGAAATGGGAACTAAGTTATTGATTAGCACGATATATCATCCTCAGATGGATGGTCAAAGTGAAAGAACGATTCAAACACTTGAGGATATGCTGCGTGCTTGCATTATTAACTTCAGTGGGAGTTGGGATAGTCATCTACCTTTGGTAGAATTCTCGTATAACAATAGTTATCATGCAAGTATTGGTATGCCACCATACGAAATGTTATACGTGTAATATCCAGGATTTTTCCGATGTATCGTTTTTCCATTTATCGTATTGTAATTTTATTTATCCTTTGTAACTATCTATTCAAATCCAATGAACGTATCATTTCCATAACCCTTGCACGTGTTATTGAAATTTATTAAATCTTAAAAACTTGAACATTAATTTAATAATAAATACTAATTACTATTTTTCTTAAATAATAAATATTAATTATTTACATAAAAACACTTGAAGCTTACAAATATATATATGCATATATATGAGACTTATTTAAAGATATATATATACATCTAATATATATATATATATATATATATATATAAAGTATATTTAATTCTTAAAACTTTATAAGAGTATATTTATTTGAATAATAAAATTTATTATACTTGAATTTGCAAATTATAAACCAAAATTATTTTATAAAATTATAAATAATAAAGTATAAAACTTATAAAAACTTATTTGATTTTTATAAAAATAAAACATATTAATTATTTTTATAAAAGTCCAGGGACTAATCTGTCATTCTTGAAAACTTATTTAAACAAAAAATCGGGTTTTTGCATAAAATGATAAAGCTTACAAACTTCAAGGACTAAAAGTGCACTTAACCAAAACTCCCGGATCTGAATCCAGTCGTGAGTTCGGATCCTCCTAAGATCGGTTTTTGGCTCGTTTATATCGAAAAGGCGTTTCTCGGTCGAATTGAATGCACCTCGAGCTTCCCTTCGAGCATGCAACCCAAACCCAAGGAAATTCAATGCGTGAATTCAATCCTCACGTTCGCGGGATTCGAATTTGAATCCGTTTACACCCCCGATATACTTCCCAACCGTACGAGCATTTACAGCTGAAATGGGCTATAAATATCGATCCAAACATCTCGACGACATCACACCTTAACTACATGAACTATCAATTTAGTCGTTCATCACCTGCAATTGCCGATTGAATCCTACGACAGCCGTTTCTGAAGCTTGAATCCGTTCTCCCTCGTTTCGACTTCGATTCAGGTAATTCTTATGATTAATCTCATCGTCTTCATTTATAGATCAAAAGCCCTCTGTCAATTTACACTCACAAAGGGTAAATCGATTCGTAATTTGGGCTTGGATTTCTAGGGTTCATACGGGATTTGGGGTTGTTTTGGGATTGTGTTTAACTATTTTCTTTTCCGGGTAAAACACTAGCAAGGCCCGTAGCTGGGTGGTAGTGCGTGTGTGTGTGGACTCAGGCGGCCCGGGTTCGAATCCGGCCGGCCTGAGTTTTGTGTGTTTAATTGTTTTAATGCTTTTTATTCAGATTTAATTTCTCCAACTATTTTTATAAAATCAGTTAAACTTTTATAAACTTAAAACTGATTTTTATTTATACTTTTATTTCCAGAATCTTTTTATTTAATTAAACTTAGTAAAACTTATAAAAGAATTAAACCTTTAATAATGGTTTTAAATACTTAAAAAGTATAAAAATAATTTAAACTTTTATAAAACTTATATTTTAAACAGAAACTATTTTTCAAAATCAGAATTTTAATTTGTTATTATTTTCTGAAATAAATAAACTTAACTTGTTTTTAAAACTTTAATACAAACTTTAATTAAACAGAAACTTATATATAAACCAGAAAAAATTATAAAACTTATATTCTTATTTTAGAAATCAGAAACTTATAAATTTGTACATTTTATAAAATTTATATGGATTTAAAACTTAAGGCTTAATTATTTATTTAATTAAAACAGAAAAATAAATACACTTTTATCTAGTTAAAGATTTGAATATTTATAAACTTGAAAACTTTATAAACTTGTAAGGCCCCAAACCCGGGAGGCCTCACTCGTTGGATTTACTCATTCACAAACAGTTCTTAAACATGAATATCAAATAACGCAGCGGGATCATTCATTCAACTAACTAAAAACTTGTTCATACATGCGGAAGCGTACATTGTCAAATACATAAACTTAACATAAACAACTCATAACGGGATGCCAGTCTTCATGATCGACCGGGTAACTCTTCTCGCTTGCCAGGCATCACCGTCCATCGTCCATACATGCCTTAACCTGAATGTGCATACTAAAAAGTCAGCTACGCTGGTGAGTTCTAGCATTTCATAAAAACTTTAACATCAACATTTGCCAAAAACGTATCATTCATTTAGTAAAACCTTTCACAAAAGCATGTAATAATCTAACATCTTTAAAAAGGTTTCGTACCCATATCATCATCAACATCATAATCATAAACACTGTTAAACGGATCGTTCATTAAAACTTTTAACATTCATTTAAGTCATACATTATTATCTAAATTTGTGTTATCATTCGTTCCGTCATTTAGTATGGTATTGCCCCTAAGGCTTAACTGCACGAAGATCGACAATACCATACATTCCGTCAATTCCCTTTTGGTATTGCCCCCAAGGCTAACTGCGCGAGGACCGACAATACCCATTCAGTTGCCCTTATGGCTCTCATGTCCATAAACCGACAACTTCCATCGACGGTTATGACTCTCAGCCATAACATCGTCGGATCATAATTTAACCTTACATAGGGTCACGTTAACCCCTGAGTTGCCGTCGTTACTCCCTTACCAGTTGTACAACATCATAACCATTGACATGCCACAGAGACACTGCCCCTGTTGTTCTTGTGGCAACTATGGCTCGCTGTCCATAATCTACCACAAGGCTGGGAATCTCATTCCCATACTTCATTCGTCAATTCCATTCATTCGACAGATTAGATTTGTAATGACTTCTTTAAAACCTTTACCTCTTTCTCTTCTCATTAAACATTTCCTCATTTAGACCGTTCATAAAGCATTCGTAACCCTTTTTGGAAAAAACACTTCAAAACCTTTCCTTTCGTAAACATCGTTTCGTTAAAACATCATTTCGTTAAACATCATTTCGTTAAACATCATTTCGTAAGTATGCACACCAGCCCAAAAACATTAACAAAACATTTAAAAGAGGGCTCTAGAACTCACCTTATACGCTAATATGGGTTGTCCTAAATGAAGGTCCAACAACGTCACTTCCGATCTGAATTGATTAGTTAAATACACATCAGACCAATCCCGACTCTAACGGTTTAACCATTCTAACATACTGACTTCACTTAATCAGTTTTGATGTCTGCGCACTTAGCAAGTGCGCAGACCCTGCTGCCTGCGTACTTAGCAAGTGCGCAGACCCTGCTGCCTGCGCACTTATCAAGTGCGCAGGTCCCTCCTCCTGCGCACTTAGCAAGTGCGCAGGTCCCTCCTCCTGCGCACTTAGCAAGTGCGCAGGTCCCTCCTCCTTCGCACTTAGCAAGTGCGCAGGACCTGTTCTTCGCGAAAAACCCTAACTTTCGCATTCGGGTCTGATCATGTCAAGATCCCGAACCTGTTGCATTCAAAACGTTCGTTTTCCATTAAGGAACTCAAATCCATGATTATCTTTCAGTTTCATCCGTTCAAACCTTACCTTTTCACCCAAAACCCAAAAAACCCAAAAACGAACTAAAACTCAGATTTAGGTCGGATCGTTACTTGAATCAAGTTTCTGATCCGGAGGTTCTTCTCACGGAGTAACACTTTGCTGAAGTCTCGGGTCGATCCGCCAACTTTATCTCTCTACGGTTTCTCTATCTAAAAGTTGCAAATGAGAGAAAAAGGGTGGCATAGGCTATTTATAGCCAGCTGACCCATCCGACCCGACCCGCCATGCCTCGTTCGTTTATTCTGTTATTATAACTGTCATTTTATTTTTGGGATGTTACAAGTCTACCCCCTTACAATAGGTTTCGTCCCCGAAACCTATCATAAGTCAAATAGATGAGGGTACGACTCCCTCATTTCCTTCTCCGTTTCCCAAGTGGCTTCCGATCCCTTTCGATGCTTCCATTGGACTTTAACCAATTGGATAACTTTATTACGTAAACGTTTATCCTTCCGATCAAGGATGGCCATGGGTTCTTCGATGTAATTAAGGCTGTTGTCAACCTCGATGTCAGTAAGTGGTACGTGAGCCGATTCATCCGCCAAACACTTTCGCAAGTGTGATACATGGAAAGTAGGATGAATCCCACTTAACTCATCAGGCAACTCCAACCGATAAGCGACTTCACCAACCCGTGCCATTATCTTGAATGGTCCGACAAACCTCGTACTTAACTTTCCTCCCTTTCTGAATCGTATGATTCCCTTCTATGGTGACACTTTCAGCATTACTCTGTCACCAATATCAAACTCAATAGGCCTTGTCGTTTATCCGCATAGGATTTCTGACGATCTTGTGCGGCCTTCATTCGCGCTTTGATCTGATCAAACCTTTCCGACGTCTCTCTTACGACTTCGAGACTTCCTAATTCCTTCTGTCCAATCTCACCCCAACAAACCGGGGTCCTACATCTTCTCCCATACAACATTTCTTAAGGCGGCATGCCTATCGTCGTGTGATGACTATTGTTGTAGGAGAATTCAGCTAACGGCAGATGGCTGTCCCAACTGCCACCGATGTCAATAATACAAGCACGGAGCATATCCTCCAATGTCTGAATGGTCCTTTCGGACTGACCATCCGTTTGCGGGTGGTATGCTGTGCTGATATTAAGCCTCGTGCCCATCGCCTCGTGAAATCTTTTCCAGAACCTTGATGTGAATCGGGTGTCCCGGTCAGATACAATCGTCAAAGGCATCCCATTCCGTGCTACTACTTCGTTAATAAATACTTCCGCTAACCTTTCCGACGAGAACGTCTCGCGAATAGGTAGGAAATGAGCACTCTTCGTTAAACGGTCCACAATTACCCAAATGGTGTCATGACCTTTAGCTGTGCGAGGTAGCTTAGTTATGAAGTCCATGGTAATGTGTTCCCACTTCCATTCCGGTATATCAAGTGGTTGAATCTTTCCATACGGTTTCTGGTGCTCGGCCTTTACTTGCGAGCAAGTCAAGCACTTGCTTACATACTTCGTCACATCACGTTTCATTCCAGGCCACCAGTATTCCTTCCTCAGATCTTGATACATTTTATTGGTACCGGGATGGATAGAGTAACGAGACTTATGAGCCTCATCCAAGATCTTGGTTCTAAGCTCGCCACCCATAGGTATCCATACCCGTCCAAAACGTGTCCTAACACCAAGGGTGTTATATTCCAACTTGTCCTGTTGGCCAACCATCCTTTCCTTATTTATGTTTTCCTCCTTAAGTGCCTCATCTTGACCCTTTTCAATCTCTCTCATCACGTCTGATGTTACCACCAACTGGCAAGCTTTCACTCTAATAGGAGTAGGCACATCCTTTCGGCTTAGAGCGTCAGCCACCATGTTTGCCTTTCCAGGATGGTATATGATTTCACAGTCATAATCTTTTAGGAGTTCTAATCATCGTCTCTGCCTCATATTAAGCTCTCTTTGTTCGAAGAAGTACTTCAAACTTTTGTGGTCTGAGTAAATAGTAAACTTCACCCCGTAAAGGTAGTGCCTCCAGATTTCCAATGCGAACACGACAGCAGCAAGCTCCAAATCGTGAGTCGGATAATTAGCTTCATGAATCTTCAACTACCGTGACGCGTACGCGATCACTCTCCCGCGTTGCATCAATACGCATCCCAATCCCTGACCCGAAGCGTCAGAGTATACCACTAAGTCTTCATTGCCCTCGGGAAGGGCCAAGACTAGAGCTTGAGTTAGCTTTTCCTTCAATTCCTTAAACGCCTCATCCTGGGTCGAACCCCATTCGTACTTTACCTCTTTCCGAGTCAACTTCGTCAACGGCGAAGCTATTTTCGAGAAATCCTGGATGAATCTCCGATAGTAGCCCGCCAATCCCAAGAAACTACGGATTTAAGTTGGCGTCTTAGGAACATTCTATTCCCTTACCGTTACTATCTTTGCTGGGTCAACCATAATGCCGTTCGGGTTAATGACGTGACTTAGGAATTGGACTTTCCTAAGCCAGAACGCGCATTTGGAGAACTTAGCATACAACCTTTCTTTCTTCAGAGCCTCCAACACCTCCTTTAAGTGACATGCGTGATCACCCTCATTCTTGGAATAGATGAGGATATCATCGATAAACACGATTACCGACCGATCCAGCATTGGTCGACAAACTCTATTCATCAAATCCATGAAGGCTGCAGGGGCGTTCGTCAATCCAAAAGACATTACGCGGAACTCAAATTGTCCATAACGTGTGCGAAATGCCGTTTTCGGTATGTCTTCTTCCCTCACCTTCAACTGATGGTACCCGGATCGAAGGTCGATCTTTGAGAACCAACATGCGCCTTGTAATTGATCGAACAGGTCGTCGATCCTTGGTAACGGGTACTTGTTCTTCATGGTACGTTTTTCAACTCGCGATAATCAATACACATTCTCATCGAACCGTCTTTCTTCTTTACGAGCAACACCGGAGCACCCCAAGGTGAGATGCTTGGTTGGATAAATCCTTTCTCAAGTAACTCGTCTAGTTGTACCATAAGTTCTTTCATTTCCACTGGTGCTAGTCGATATGGAGCCTTAGCCACGGGCTGGGCATCTGGTACTAAGTTTATTCGGAACTCAATCTCTCTGTCGGGTGGTATCCCTAGCAAATCCTCTGGAAACACCTCAGGGTACTCGCGTACCGCGGGTACATCGTCTAGTTCCTTCACTTCCTTACACTTGTCAATCACGTACACCAGATAAGCCTCGCATCCGCGCCTCAAGTAATCTGTTTCCTTAATCATCGAGATGACGTTTGGCATCGGAACGTCACGATCTCCAAAAACCTTGACTTTGCTACCATCCGGAGCCTTGAGTCGGATTATCTTTCGTTTACATATGATTTGTGCTTCGTTGGCAGTTAACCAATCCATACCCAGCACGACATCAAACCCTCCCAAAACCATAACAAACAATCTGACAGGGAACCTATGACCTTCTATTTTTATCGTAGAGTTGTCAACTACCTCGGTCACTCTCGTAGTTCTATCCTCAACGGTTTCTACACTAAAGGCCCTTTCTAGTATACTGACAGCGTACTTCACTCTCTTACAAAAAGTCGCAGATATAAAACTCTTACTGGTACCCGAATCAAATAACACAGAAACAAGAGTGTTGTCAAGGACGAACGTACCTGACGCCACGTCGGGGTCCATTCTGGCCTGGTCTTGCGTCAGTGCGTACACACGAGTCTTTGCTCGGGGCCTCTCTTCCCTCTTCTCCGGGCCTTTCCCCTTCCCGGCTTCACCCATTCTTGGTTTGGTGCATTCCCGGCATCCCCACAGTTATAGCACTTGTAGTATTGTGTGCACTCACGGGAGTAGTGCCCGGTCTTGCCACACTTAAAGCACAAGTTAGATCCCAGTCTACATTCACCTACATGCTCTTTTCCACACTTCTTACAAACAGTCGACTCATTCACCCGAGCCCTTTTATCGCGAGCCCCAAACATCTTTCCACCAGTTCGCTTGTTTGAGAAGCTCGGTCTCTTCTTTGGTTCCTCGATGGCGGCGACATTCAGTGCCAGGTCATCAAATACTACGCCGCTTAATTCTACTACCGAATCATAGGTAGTAGGGGCGTTTGCCTTAACATAGGTGCGGACCTGGTCCGGCAACCCTTGAATGTAGCAGGAAATTTTTCTCTCCTTCGTCGTAACAAGATGTGGCACTAGACGTGCCAGTTCATTGAATCGAGTTGTGTACTGCCGGTGCGTCATGCTCCCGGCCTTCAAACCCAGAAATTCCCTCTCTACCTTCTCAATCTCGTTCCTCGGGCAGAAATTCTTGATCACCAAGGTTTTCAAGTCAGCCCACATCATCGAGTCAACAACCTCATCCCCTTAGCCTGACGTACACCTTCCCACCAGTGGGATGCTTCCTCCCTCAAGGAGTTAGCAGCAAACTTCACTATTTGGTTAGCTCGACACTCGCTCAGACGGATGGCGGCTTCCATACGTATTACCCAATCAAAATTAGCCACCGCGTCCTTCTTCCCAGTCAGGACCGGCGGGTCACATGCCTTAAAGGACTTATAGTCGCATCCGCGAGCAGGCGGTGCGTTGTCGGTCTCGTTGTTCTGGGCACCAGTTGCCGCACTAGATCCGCCTTCCCCACTAACTTTCTTTAATGCTTCAGCCAACAGACTTGGCAAAGAATTCTTCATCAACTCGGAGAATTCTCAAGCTATGGCTGCTCTCACTTTTGGTTCAAAAGTGAAAGGTTGTTCTACAACTTGTGTCTGTTCAGTTCCATGCACACTAACTGTCGGTTCAGTGTGAACACTTCCTTCTTCGCTGTGCTCTTGGCGCGCAGGAATCCTGCCACGCCCACCATTTCGACCGCCGGTACGACCACCGGTACGGCCACCACGCCTTCCGTTCCCTCTCCTCGCCTTTTCGTTCTATAAGACAAGAAATCCAATGTCATCACGCTAGTTAACAAATAGAATTCAATAAGCACTGTAAGATGTTAATATACACTGGCCATCTGCAATTAACCATTACACTACCTTTCGATTTCTATTTGACCACCTTTGTGATTCCATCAGAACACAAGTCCTTACCTACCCCTTTCTAAGGCATACTACATACACATACTCTACTTTTCATACCTGATGCTTTGGCTCGAGTTACCCGTACTGGCATCCGCTTTCGGTCCCATTCAAAGTTTAAGTTAAGACACTAGGAGTGTCCGAATCTCTCAAACTATTGCTCTGATACCAACTTGTAAGGCCCCAAACCCGGGATGCCTCACTCGTTGGATTTATTCATTCACAAACAGTTCTTAAACATGAATATCAAATAACGCAGCGGAATCATTCATTCAACATAACTAAAAACTTGTTCATACATGCGGAAGCGTACATTGTCAAATACATAAACTTAACATAAACAACTCATAACGGGATGCCAGTCTTCATGATCGACCGGGTAACTCGTCTCGCTTGCCAAGCATCACCGTCCATAGTCCATACCTGCCTTAACCTGAATGTGCATACTAAAAAGTCAGCTACGCTGGTGAGTTCTAGCATTTCATAAAAACTTTAACATCAACATTTGCCAAAAACGTATCATTCATTTAGTAAAACCTTTCACAAAAGCATGTAATAATCTAACATCTTTAAAAAGGTTTCGTACCCATATCATCATCAACATCATAATCATAAACACCGTTAAACGGATCGTTCATTAAAACTTTTAACATTCATTTAAGTCATACATTATTATCTAAATCTGTGTTACCCTTCGTTCCGTCATTTAGTATGGTATTGCCCCTAAGGCTTAACTGCACGAAGATCGACAATACCATACATTCCGTCAATTCCCTTTTGGTATTGCCGCCAAGGCTAACTGCGCGAGGACCGACAATACCCATTCAGTTGCCCTTATGGCTCTCATGTCCATAAACCGACAACTTCCATCGACGGTTATGACTCTCAGCCATAACATCGTCGGATCATAATTTAACCTTACATAGGGTCACGTTAACCCCTGAGTAACCGTCGTTACTCCCTTACCAGTTGTACAACATCATAACCATTGACATGCCACAGAGACACTGCCCCTGTTGTTCTTGTGGCAACTATGGCTCGCTGTCCATAATCTACCACAAGGCTGGGAATCTCATTCCCAGACTTCATTCGTCAATTCCATTCATTCGACAGATTAGATTTGTAATGACTTCTATAAAACCTTTACCTCTTTCTCTTCTCATTAAACATTTCCTCATTTAGACCGTTCATAAAGCATTCGTAATCCTTTTTGGCAAAAACACTTCAAAACCTATCCTTTCGTAAACATCGTTTCGTTAAAACATCATTTCGTTAAACATCATTTCGTAAGTATGCACACCAGCCCAAAAACATTAACAAAACATTTAAAAGAGGGCTCTAGAACTCACCTGATACGCTAATATGGGTTGCCCTAAACGAAGGTCCAACAGCGTCACTTCCGATCTGAATTGATTAGTTAAATACACATCAGACCAATCCCGACTCTAACGGTTTAACCATTCTAACATACTGACTTCACTTAATCAGTTTTGATGTCTGCGCACTTAGCAAGTGCGCAGACCCTGCTGCCTGCGCACTTAGCAAGTGCGCAGACCCTGCTGCCTGCGCACTTATCAAGTGCGCAGGTCCCTCCTCCTGCGCACTTAGCAAGTGCGCAGGTCCCTCCTCCTGCGCACTTAGCAAGTGCGCAGGACCTGCTCCGTGCGCACTTAGCAAGTGCGCACGACCTGTTCTTCGCGAAAAAACCCTAACTTTCGCATTCGGATCTGATCATGTCAAGATCCCGAACCTGTTGCATTCAAAACGTTCGTTTTCCATTAAGGAACTCAAATCCATTATTATCTTTCAGTTTCTTCCGTTCAAACCTTACCTTTTCACCCAAAACCCGAAAAACCCAAAAACGAACTAAAACTCAGATTTAGGTCGGATCGTTACCTGAATCGAGTTTCTGATCCGGAGGTTCTTCTCACGAGTTATGGAGTAACACTTTGCTGAAGTCTCGGGTCGATCCGCCAACTTTTTCTCTCTACGGTTTCTCTCTCTAATAGTTGCAAATGAGAGAAAAAGGGTGGCATAGGCTATTTATAGCCAGCTGACCCATCCGACCCGACCCGCCATGCCTCGTTCGTTTATTCCGTTATTATAACTGTCGTTTTATTTTTGGGATGTTACAAAACTGATAATTAACAAGAAACCATTTTTATAAACTTATATTGGTATTTCTGTTATTTAAACTTTTAAACAACCTTCTAACTATTGTTTATTTTTGTAATGATTAAACACTTTAAATAATTTTAATTGATTTACGTTAATCATTTTAATTAGATAAAGTAGTTATTTCCAAACTCTTTTAAATAATTATTAATCGTTCTTAATAATTATTTACTCTTTTAAATAATTATAATTTACAATTAATAATTATTTATTCATTTAGATAATTATAGATTATCCTTAATAATTATTATTCCCTCTCTTAGATAACTATTATTTATTCTAAATAATTAATTTACCCTTTTAGATAATTATTTATTATCCTTAACACTTATTCTTTATTTAAATTAATATTTTACCTTTATTTATGATACTTGAAAATCTATTTAAAATTATTATTTAACAAGTGTAGACAATAACTATTTGACTTATAATTCATCTAAACTTCAAACTTAATAAATGTTATACTTGTTATAGCTTAAAACTTATAACACAATCATTACCGCCTCCCATTTGAAACCCTAGTTAAATCTTGAGGTCCTAAATATTTTGCTATAGACATTAGAATCAAACTCTAAACTTTAGACTTATCATTAGGTTTGTTGTGAGGATGTCCTTCCTCGAAGCCTTACTACACAAAATCTTGTTGGACACACTTTCATCATTCCAAGTGAGTATACTTAGCCCCGTTTTGTTTTGTTTTGTTTATAAACTTGGGGTGGAACATGTATCAAACTTTTAGACTTATACAATTCAAACATAACTATGTCTATATGCTTATTCTTTGTGTTATGTGCTTTGAGACTTGCATGCTTAAATTAAACTTAAAACTAGCATATTCATTAACTTTGGCCGAGCCTACAGTGACAATGATAGATCTATTGTATTTGACCAATCCACCTAGTTTGATTGACCCTTCGGGGGAAGCCCATGGTGATTGTTACTGGACCTTAAACTTTTAAGGGTAACATGCGGGTTATGCCTAAATTTGGTTGGAGGGTTGATATGCACAATGTTTAACTTGTTTGTTTCTCACACTTATACCATTGATGCATGTACATAGTGAATTGTAAAACTTTCAAAGATTTTGTTAAACTGTGTCAAAACCTTCGTATCTCATCAACTATTTTTAGTTGACAGTTTACTCAACATGTTTCAGGCGCTCAAGTTTGAGGCTTTCTCATGATTATATAGGATGCTTGGACTTAGAATACTTATCAAATTAAATCTTGTATTCTTGTTATGTTTTGTCGAACCTTGTGTTTCTTTTCCTTGTATTGAACCTTTGAAAATCATTAATATAATATTCAACCTTTAATAGTCAACCTTGTGCTTTTGAACAACCGCGTCCGCCCTGACGTATAATCCGCCGTCGGTTGGGGTGTGACAGATTGGTATCAGAGCCTTGGTTATACGGAATTAGGTTATTAGACACATGACCTAGACTATAACTTAGGATTCCCAAACATGAGCCATCTCATGTCCCTTACTAGGAATCACACCTCTATTTTATTCTTCAATCTTAAACGTGGATGCTTATACTTGGAACCTTATACTTATTTCTATTCACGTAATGCAACAATCTACTACATTGAGGTTATATTCTTAGATCAAGTCTAATCCGAAACTAACTCTTTTCAAGAGTATTTGAGTTCTAAACAATGTATAAGAACTTGTACGGACCGGAAGGGTGGATGCCTGTATTCCAAGAAATTCTGTCTAGGAAAGCATTTTGTACAAATCCAGACCAACCGTTGGAACTGTATGCTTTCCTGGGAATTCTTGGGATGAGTGTCCACTTATAGGAATGCATGACTTCTTTAACATTAGTGAATTTAAATTACTTTTGATATGTCAAAGTACCTATTTAGTGATGTAAACTAAGTGGGTACCGTCTAAATGTTTTATGCTTCATGATTTTATCTATGATCCTTACTCTATGATTATCATGTTCATTCTTTTCAATATTTGTCTATTTATAGTATGCCTCCTCGTCGTAGACGAAGCAGAGATATTGCAACTCTCATTGCCCAACAAATGGCTAAGGTCCTACCTACTTTGGTTACCGAATTGAACCAAGCTGCGGCTAGCAACAGTGCTAACTCTGGATCACTCCAATTTGGCTCAAACCCTTCGTGCACTTTCAAGCATTTCAACTCGTGTAATCCCGCCAAATTCTTTGGGACTGAGGGAGCCTTTGGTCTTTTCCAATGGTTCGAAAGCATGGAGAGCACTTTCCTAAACAGCGATTGCCCCGATAATCTCAGAGTCCGTCATGCCTCAAGTGTGCTTCAAAAGAGGGCACTTACGTGGTGGAACGGAGAGAAACGTAATTGTGGCACAGACACTGCTATATCTCTAACACGAGATGAGTTCAAAGACTTAATGATCGAGGAATTCTGCCCAGGGAACGAGATGAAAAAGCTCGAAGCTGAGTTATGGGATCTTGCCCAGGATAGCGTGGAAAACCTCACTTATATGACTCGTTTCCACGAATTGAGTTTGTTGGTGCCTCATATGGTCACTCCCCTGTCTAGGGATATTGAAAAGTATATCCGCTGGTTGCCAATGAAAATTCAGGATACCGTGTGGGGTCGGAACCTACTACTTTGGAAGACGCCATACGTCTTTCTGCTACCCTACTGACAACCACGTGAAAGCAGGAACCTTGTAAAGGAAAAGTTCCAAGAAACCCGTTGATACCCCTACATCTGAGCCTACCAAAGTGATCAAAGCTGAACCCCCTTACAACAAGAAGCGTAAGGTCAAGAACTTTGCAGTGGTCACACCGGCAGCTCCTATGACCCAAGTTGCTCCAGCTAAGAAACCTTATGTGGGAGCACACCCTCAATGCAACACCTGCAAGTACCATCATCCAGCTACTATGCCATGTCGTTTGTGTAATCTTTGTAGTCGCTATGGACACATGGCTACTACGTGTTTTGTTCATAAACCTCCACCTGTCCAAGGGAACCGTCCCAATGCTCCTGCACCACCAGCCTTAACAAATGGTCGAGCTTGTTTCGAATGTGGTGATCCAACCCACTTCCGTAATCAATGTCCAAAGCTCATCAATGTGAATCAAGGAGCACGTGGACGTGCCTTCAACATCAATGCTAACGAATCCTAGACCAACATTGAGGTGGTCAACGGTACGTTTCTAGTAAATGAACAATATGCTTCAGTTTTATTTGATACCAGTGCCGATAAAATTTCTATTTCTTTGGAATTTGAATTACTACTGGCTAAAAACCGCTCTAAGTTAGAACAACCTATTATAGTAGAAGTAGCTGATGGAAATCCTGTAACTATTGACTCCGTCATTCATAATTGTGTTCTTAACCTTAACGATCATGACTTTCTGATTAACCTTATTCCGATGTGTCTTGGAAGCTTTGACATTATTGTGGGCATGGATTGGTTAGCCGAACACCATGCTGAAATCGTGTGCTTCAAAAAGTGCATTCGCGTTCCTCTTCCTTTCGGGAGTGTCTTGCAAATCTATGGAGAAAAACCATCTGGTGGTCTCAAACTCATGTCATGTACTACGGCCCAGAAATACTTATGAAAGAATTACGTTGCCTTCTTAGCCAACATTATGGAAAAGAAGGAAAAAGGAAAGAGTATTCAAGACATTCCTGTCATTCGTGACTTTCCTGAAGTGTTTCCCGAAGACATACCAAGCCTTCCTCCCATACGTCAAGTCGAATTCAGAATCGATCTCATTTCGGGAGCCAATCTCGTAGCCAAGTCACCTTACCGTCTTGCACCTTCGGAGATGCAAGAGTTGGCAAGCTAATTACAAGAACTTTACAAAAAGGGTTTCATTCGTCCTAGCGTTTTGCCTTGGGGAGCACACATTTTATTTGTGAAAAAGAGAGACGGATCCTTTCGTATGTGCATTAATTATCGTGAAAAAGAAAGATGGATCCTTCAATAAGCTTACCGTCAAAAACCGTTATCTTTTACCAAGAATTGATGACATTTTTGATCAACTTCAAGGTTCTTCGTACTTTTCCAAAATTGACCTTCGTTCCGGTTATCATCAACTTCGTGTCCTTGAGGATGACATTCCAAAGACAGCCTTTCGTACAAGATATGGTCACTACGAGTTTATGGTTATGTCTTTTGCTCTAACCAATGCACCTGCGATATTCATGGACTTAATGAACCGCGTGTGTAGACCATACTTGGACAAGTTTGTAATTGTCTTCATTGAAGATATTCTAATCTATTCTAAAACCAAAAAGGATCATGAAGAACACCTACGTTTGGTGTTAGATATTTTAAGGAAGGAGAAACTGTTTGTAAAATTTTTCAAATGTGAATTCTGGCTAAATGAAGTCGAATTCCTAGGGCATATAGTCAATGAGAAAGGAATTCACGTGGATCCTGCAAAGATCGAAGCAGTGAAAAACTGGAGAGCACCAAAGACTCCTACAGAAGTTCATTCATTTCTTGGTCTAGCCGGTTATTACCATCATTTCATTTCTAACTTCTCCAAAGTTGTGGTGCCTCTCAAAGCCTTAACTCATAAAGGCAAGCTTTATGAGTTGGGACCAAAACAAGAAGAAGCCTTTCGAACACTTAAGCACAAGCTTTGCGACGCTCCGATCCTGACTCTCCCAGAGGGTAATGATGATTTCGTAGTTTATTGTGATGCATCTAACCATTTGCTGTATATCGCGATCAACTTCTTCGTTGTCAGTCTTTTGAAAACGCTGGATCATTTACTGCAAACTTACACACAATACCTTTCAGCTCCCCTAACTGATAACCACGTGAATGCAGGAACCTTGTCAAGGAAAAGTTCCAAGAAACCCGTTGATACCCCAACATCTGAGCCTACCAAAGTGATCAAAGCTGAACCCCCTTACAACAAGAAGCGTAAGGTCAAGAACTTTGCAGTGGTCACACCGGCTGCTCCTTTGACCCAAGTTGCTCCAGCTAAGAAACCTTATGTGGGAGCACACCCTCATTGCAACACGTGCAAGTACCATCATCCAGCTACTATTCCATGCCGTTTGTGTAATCTTTGTGATCATTATGAACACATGGCTACTACGTGTTTTGTTCATAAACCTCCACCTGTCCAAGGGAACCGTCCCAATGCTCCTGCCCCACCAACCTTAACGAATGGTCGAGCTTGTTTCCGATGTGGGGATCCAACCCACTTCCATAATCAATGTCCAAAGCTCATCAATGTGAATCAAGGACCACGTGGACGTGCCTCCAACATCAATGCTAACGAAGTCCAGACCTACATTGAGGTGGTCAACAGTACGTTTCTAGTAAATCAACAATATGCTTCAGTTTTATTTGATACCGGTGCCGTTAAAAGTTTTGTTTCTTTGGAATTTGAATTACTACTGGCTAAAAACCGCTCTAAGTTAGAACAACCTATTATAGTAGAAGTAGCTGATTGAAATCCTGTAACTATTGACTTCGTCATTCATAATTGTGTTCTTAACCTTAACGATCATGACTTTCTGATTAACCTTATTCCGATGTGTCTTGGAAGCTTTGACATTATTGTGGGCATGGATTGGTTAGCCGAACACCATGCTGAAATCGTGTGCTTCAAAAAGTGCATTCGCGTTCCTCTTCCTTTTGGGAGTGTCTTGCAAATCTATGGAGAAAAACCATCTGGTGGTCTCAAACTCATGTCATGTACTACGGCCCAGAAATACTTATGAAAGAATTACGTTGCCTTCTTAGCCAACATTGTGGAAAAGAAGGAAAAAGGAAAGAGTATTCAAGACATTCCTGTCATTCGTGACTTTCCTGAAGTGTTTCCCGAAGACTTACTAGGCCTTCCTCCCATACGTCAAGTCGAATTCAGAATCGATCTCATTTCGGGAGCCAATCCCGTAGCCAAGTCACCTTACCTGTTGCACCTTCGGAGATGCAAGAGTTGGCAAGCTAATTACAAGAACTTTCCGAAAAGGGTTTCATTCGTCCTCGCGTTTCGCCTTGGGGAGCACCCGTTTTATTTGTGAAAAAGAGAGACGGATCCTTTCGTATGTGCATTGGTTATCATGAAAAAGAAAGACGGATCCTTCAATAAGCTTACCGTCAAAAACCGTTATCCTTTACCAAGAATTGATGACCTTTTTGATCAACTTCAAGGTTCTTCGTACTTTTCCAAAATTGACCTTCGTTCCGGTTATCATCAACTTCGTGTCCTTGAGGATGACATTCCAAAGACAGCCTTTTGTACAAGATATGGTCATTACGAGTTTATGGTTATGCCTTTTGCTCTAACCAATGCACCTGCGATATTCATGGACTTAATGAACCGCGTGTGTAGACCATACTTGGACAAGTTTGTAATTGTCTTCATTGAAGATATTCTAATCTATTCTAAAACCAAAAAGGATCATGAAGAACACCTACGTTTGGTGTTAGATATTTTGAGGAAAGAGAAATTGTTTGCAAAATTTTTCAAATGTGAATTCTGGCTAAATGAAGTCGAATTCCTAGGGCATATAGTCAATGAGAAAGGAATTCACGTGGATCCCGCAAAGATTGAAGTAGTGAAAAACTGGAGAGCACCAAAGACTCTTACAGAAGTTCGTTCATTTCTTGGTCTAGCCGGTTATTACCGTCGTTTCATTTCTAACTTCTCGAAAGTTGCGGTTCCTCTCAAAGCCTTAACTCATAAAGGCAAGCCTTACGAGTGGGGACCAAAACAAGAAGAAGCCTTTCGAACCCTTAAGCATAAGCTTTGCAACGCTCCAATCCTGACTCTCCCAAAGGGTAATGTTGATTTCGTAGTTTATTGTGATGCATCTAACCATTTGCTATATATCGCGATCAACTTCTTCGTTGTCAGTCTTTTGAAAACGCCGGATCATTTACTGCAAACTTACACACAATACCTTTCAGCTACCCTAACTGACAACCACGTGAATGTAGGAACCTTGTCAAGGAAAAGTTCCAAGAAATCCGTTGATACCCCTACATCTGAGCCTACCTAAGTGATCAAAGTTGAACCCCCTTACAACAAGAAGCGTAAGGTCAAGAAATTTGCAGTGGTCACACCGGCTGCTCCTTTGACCCAAGTTGCTCCAGCTAAGAAACCTTATGTGGGAGCAAACCCACATTGAAACACCTGCAAGTACCATCATCCAGCTACTATGCCATACCGTTTGTGTAATCTTTGTGGTCACTATGGACACATGGCTACTACGTGTTTTGTTCATAAACTCCACCTGTCCAAGGAACCGTCCCAGTGCTCCTTCACCACCAGCCTTAAAAATGGTCGAGCTTGTTTCCGATGTGGTGATCCAACCCACTTTCGTAATCAATGTCCAAAGCTCATCAATGTGAATCAAGGAGCACGTGGACGTGCCTTCAACATCAATGCTATCGAAGCCCAGACCAACATTGAGGTGGTCAACGGTACGTTTCTAGTAAATTAACAATATGCTTCGGTTTTATTTGATACTGGTGCCGATAAAAGTTTCGTTTCTTTGGAATTTGAATTACTACTAGCTAAAAACCGCTCTAAGTTAGAACAAACTATTACGGTAGAAGTAGCTGATGGAAATCCTGTAACTATTGACTCCGTCATTCATAATTGTGTTCTTAACCTTAACGATCCTGACTTTCCGATTAACCTTATTCCGATGTGTCTTGGAAGCTTTGATATTATTGTGGGCATGGATTGGTTAGCCGAACACCATGCTGAAATCGTGTGCTTCGAAAAGTGCATTCGAGTTCCTCTTCCTTTTGGGAGTATCTTGCAAATCTATGGAGAAAAACCATCTGGCGGTCTCAAATTCATGTCATGTACTACAGCCCAGAAATACTTACGAAAGAATTACGTTGCCTTCTTAGCCACCATTGTGGAAAAGAAGGAAAAAGGAAAGAGTATTCAAGACATTCTTGTCATTCGTGACTTTCCTGAAGTGTTTCCCGAAGACTTACCAGTCCTTCCTCCCATACGTCAAGTCGAATTCATAATCGATCTCATTCCGGGAGCCAATCCCGTATCCAAGTCACCTTACCGTCTTGCACCTTCAGAGATGCAAGAGTTGGCAAGCTAATTACAAGAACTTTCTGAAAAAGGTTTCATTCGTCCTAGCGTTTTGCCTTGTGGAGCACCCGTTTTATTTATGAAAAAGAAAGACGGATCCTTCCGTATGTGCATTGATTATCGTGAAAAAGAAATATGGATCCTTCAATAAGCTTACTGTCAAAAACCGTTATCCTTTACCAAGAATTGATGACCTTTTTGATCAACTTCAGGGTTCTTCGTACTTTTCCAAAATTGACCTTTGTTCCGGTTATCATCAACTTCGTGTCCTTGAGGATGAAATTCCAAAGACAGCCTTTCGTACAAGATAGGGTCACTACAAGTTTATGGTTATGCCTTTTGCTCTAACCAATGCACCTGCGATGTTCATGAACTTAATGAACCGCGTGTGTAGACCATACATAGAAAAGTTTGTAATTGTCTTCATTGACGATATTCTAATCTATTCTAAAACCAAAGAGGATCATGAAGAACACCTACGTTTGGTGTTAGATCTTTTGAGGAAGGAGAAATTGTTTGCAAAATTTTCCAAATGTGAATTCTGGATAAATGAAGTCGAATTCCTAGGGCATATAGTCAATGAGAAAGGAATTCATGTGGATCCCGCAAAGATCGAAGCAATGAACAACTAGAGAGCACCAAAGACTCCTACAGAAGTTCGTTCATTTCTTGTTCTAGCCGGTTATTACCGTCGTTTCATTTCTAGCTTTTCCAAAGTTGCAGTGCCTCTCACAACCTTAACTCATAAAGGCAAGCCTTACGAGTGGGGACCAAAACAAGAAGAAGCCTTTCGAACCCTTCAGCACAAGCTTTGCGACGCTCCAATCCTGACTCTCCCAGAGGATAATGATGATTTCGTAGTTTGTTGTCATGCATCTAACCAAGGTCTCGGTTGTTGTCACAACCCGACCAGGGGGCTAGGCGTGATGATAGAATACCAAAACAAAACACAACGGAAATAACGTGACATATATATTATAAATCTCAAAGGTACAAACTAAGTCAAAATTTACATTTACAAAGGTATTTGTCATCTATATACTAACTAAAAATAAAATAAAGTAAAGTGATGGGTTCTATTTTCCCATCAAAACTTTCTCGGGTGAAGTCTATGGCTCGGCATAAGGCTTCTAAAAGGAGTCATCTATCTTCAAGCAAGCTCGTTTCTAAGTTGTTAGTTTCCCAACTTGATAAAGGTACCTGAATACATGCTTAAAAATATTGTGTCAACTAAAAAGTCGGTGAGTTCACGAATAAAGCATATGTATGGAGAATCCAAAAATGTATGGTGCAAAATTAAACAAGTTCACAATCAACCCTGTGCCCACAACCCGTGGACATCTACAAATAATAATAATATACCCCTAACCCATACCCCTTATTGTTATGGGTCTAATTACTCATGACTGCCAACATAAGTTAAACTGTTAAACGAATATATGTTAGAAGATATATATTATCATTCAATGATTATCATTCCATGGGAGGTTGTCCCGGTTACGTCGGGCCCATGGTGTGCGGGGGTTTCACCAGATAGTACTACCCATATATTCGGTCTCCGTCTATACAAAAAGAAACATATAAAAAAATATATACATGAATACACATATACATACATTTAATCAAAAATCTAAAATATATTATTTAGAATAATAAATATACATATATACACTTATATAATATAATATTAGAAACCGTAACTTATAAAACCAGACATTTAGACATGCGAATGTACACTTAGTTATAAATATAACAAAATGCTCTATATAGAAATATGAGATGTATTTATATACGAAAATATATAATTATAAAGTAAGTTATTTAAAATAGCTAAAATTATAAAAACCAATATAAGTACAAATTTATAAGCAAATATAATATTTATAAATTAAGGACGAGTATTTAGAAAATATAAGAGACTTATAATAACATCTAGTATACACCTATATTTATAGACATCCACTGCTATTAACTTTTATACGGGTATTAATAAGTATATGTTAAAATCATACGATCTCTAAATTTATGTAAACATATTTATAAATATTATATATTTTGATAACATATTATATTTGTTATTATTATTATTATCATCATCATTGTTTTATTTAGATTACATATTATAAAAACTCTTTTAAAATTTAGTAATGATTTCATGATTATATTATAAAAGTCGTTTTTTTATTAAAAAGTATTACATTTGTCATTATTATTATTATTACCGTTACTATTTTTATGTAGATATTAGTATTAGAAATATTTATTTAAAATAAGTAATATTAATAAATATAAAAGTTGTTATTGTTATTAAAAAGGATTATATTATTATTATTATTAATACTTTTTTTAAACACTACACTTATTGTTTAACATGTTATAATTAGCATAACTTTAATAGTAGTGTTATTGTTAACCTTATTTTTAAAATACTATGACTACTAACTTTATTTAATACAACCTTATTAACATCATCCTTAACATTTTTAATATTATTAATATTATTCTTATAGTTAGTATAGAGATAATTATTTTGGTTATTAGAGATAACGTTAATTTTATTATGATTAGTAGTTATATCACCAACATACAATATTTTACTCTTGTTATATATAAAATTATGATGGTTACATTTATACTTATTATCACATAACCGTGTATTTATAAACTTTGATTATTACTTTTGAAACAACTATAATTACTCAAATATATTTATTGTTATAAATACTATATATATATACATCGTGTAGATAATACGTAGGGCTACTTATATTCGAGCCATACACATATTCATACTTAGAATCATAAATAGTTATTTTAATACGAATGTGTGTATAGTTAAGGATACTAAGCATTAGCTACTTCATATAACAAAGATATTATACATATATATATTTTCTAGGATTTGCTATATAATAATTAAAGTTTCATAAGTTATATCCAATCGACATTCTTACATATACATGTACAATCTTATTTTCACTTACTTAACAATAGTTAACGGGAAATGCTAATTGAAAACCTATATTTTGTGTATATATATACTCAAACATGTTTTAAACTTTATATATTTATTTTCGAGATAAGTATATCTTTATGAGAATGCATATAATTTCAAGGTGTTCGAGGGTTTCACCAGATAGTACTACCCATATATTCGGTCTCCGTCCATACAAAAAGAAACATATAAAAAAATATATACATGAGTACACATATACATACATTTAATCAAAAATCTAAAATATATTATTTAGAATAATAAAAATACATATATACACTTAAATAATATAATATTAGAAACCGTAACTTATAAAACCGGACATTTAGACATGCGAATGTACACTTAGTTATAAATATAACAAAATGCTCTATATAGAAATATGAGATGTATTTATATACGAAAATATATAATTATAAAGTAAGTTATTTAAAATAGATAAAATTATAAAAACCAATATAATTTCAAGATTTGACATTTACCAACAGTTGTAAGCCAAACACTATAACTATGTTTTAGTATTAGACGAAAATAAACAGTTTCATAAATCCTGATGATTTATATTATACAAGTATATTTTGTACTTATAAACGTACGTAACCATAGACTTTGAATATTATTTTCAAAACAAATATAACTACTTGTATATATATTTACTTATTTATACATATATTACACACACACACACATATATATATATATATATATATATATATGTATCACGTAAGTAAATAATGCATGCTACTTTATTTATATCGAACCATTACTATAATACTCAGTATTATTTTGATTCGGGTCGAAACATTATTTTACTACTTATGATATAACATAAACACAAGTCATGCTACTATTCAAGAATACTAAGTCAAACCAACATTTTTAAAGTACAACGATTAGAATAATAGATGAAGGTTTACAACCCGAGACTTTTAACAAACGACCCAACATTTTAACGAATCGGTCGAGCTCAACCACACAGTTAATAATATTACTCTAGTACAATATACTAATGTTACAATAATAATTAGGATTTGTCTTGATGACTACACACACAATAGCAAGCTCGCAACTTTAGCATATTGATTTGGCATATACAAGAGTACCAGGTGAGTTCATGTGCTTTTCCCCTCTTTTACTTAAACTTTTGGGGTGATTACATGCTTCAATACCGTTTACATACTTGCTGTAATAATTAAATAAGGCCGTTCTAGTTGCCATAACGAATCCCCGATCTCTAGCACACAATCATTAACTCCTTTGGAACCAGCGAATATATGGGTAGTACTATCTGGTGAAACCCCCGCACATCATGGGCCCGACGTAACCGGGACAACCTCCCATGGAATGATAATCATTGAATGATAATATATATCTTGTGACATATATTCGTTTAACAGTTTAACTTATGTTAATAGGAATGAGTAATTAGACCCATAACAATAAGGGGTATGTGTTAGGGGTATATTATTATTATTTCTAGATGTCCACGGGTTGTGGGCACAGGGTTGATTGTGAAATTGTTTAATTTTGCACCATACATTTTTGGATTCTCTATACATATGCTTTATTACCTAAACTCGTGAACTCACCAACTTTTTAGTTGACACAATATTTTTAAACATGTATTCAAGTACCCTTCTCAAGTTGGAAAACTAAAAACTTAGACACGAGCTTGCTTGAAGATAGATGACTCCTTTTAGAAGCCTTATGCCGAGCCATAGACTTCACCCGAGAAAGCTTTGATGGGAAAATAGAACCCATCACTTTACTTTATTTTATTTTTAGTTAGTATATAGATGACAAGTACCTTTGTAAATGTAAATTTTGACTTAGTTTGTACCTTTGACATTTATAATATATATGTCACGTTATTTCCGCTGTGTTTTGTTTTGGTATTCGATCATCACGCCTAGCCCCCTGGTCGGGTTGTGATAGTTGTGTCCTTATGAAACGAGGCAAGGTTATTGCCTACGCATCAAGGCAACTAAAGATCCATGAAAAGAACTACACAACGCACGATCTTGAATTGGGTGCGGTTGTCTTTGCTCTCAAAATCTGGCGACACTACCTCTACGGTACTAAGTGTGTGGTTTTCAATGACCACAAAAGCCTTCAGAATATTTTCAATCAAAAGGAACTCAACATTAGGCAACGACATTGGGTTGAATTACTTAACGACTACGACTGTGACATTCGTTACCATCCTGGAAAGGCGAATGTTGTAGCCGATGCTTTGAGTCGAAAGGAACACACCATGTTACATTGTGTGAGAATCCAAAACGACATTCAAATCCACATTCTTGAAGCTCAACACCTTTCGGTTACCGAAGGAAATATGTACAACGAAATGGCATGTGGAGCTGAACTCCAATTAGAATCTAAGCCCAATGGCTTGCTTTACTTCTTAAATCGCATCTGGATTCCTGACCGTGATAACCTTCGCATGTTCATCTTGAACGAGGCTCATGAGACTCGTTATTCAGTTCATCCTGGTGCGGATAAAATGCACAAGGATCTTTGTAACCAATATTGGTGGCCTGACATGAAGAAGGACATTTCCCTCTGTGTAGCAAAGTGCCTCACTTGTTCTAAATTCAAAGTCGAGCATCAACGTCCATCTGGTCTTCTTAAGCAACCAGAAATTCCTGTGTGGAAATGGGAGTGCATAGCCATAGATTTCATTACAAAACTTCCTCACACCTCTCGTGGTCACGATAGTATTTGGGTGATCATTGACCGTCTGACTAAATCTTCATATTTCTTACCTATTCGTGAGGACTATGCAGTCAAGAAATTGGCTCGGATCTACATTAGCGAAGTGGTTAGTCGTCACGGTGTGCCTCTTAACATAATATCTGACCGTAATGGTCGTTTCACTTCTCGTTTCTAGCAATCCTTGCAGTCTGCTCTTGGTACTCAGTTGAATCTTAGCACCGCTTACCACACTCAAACCGATGGTCAATCTGAGAGAACCATCCAAACCTTGGAGGACATGCTTAGGGCATGTGTTATTGACTTTGGTGGTAACTGGGATTCACATCTGCCTTTGATTGAGTTTTCGTACAACAATAGCTACTATACCAGCATCAACATGGCACCTTTTAAAGCTCTCTGTGGTCGTAAGTGTCGTTCTTCTGTTTGTTGGAACGAAATCGGTGAAGCACAAATCACCGGACCCGAACTTATCCAAGAAACATCTGATAAAGTCTTCTGTATTTGTGATAATCTTCTGGTGGCTAGAAGTCGGCAAAAGAGCTATGCTGACAAACGACGAAAGCCTTTGGAATTCTAAGTCAGTGATCTCGTACTTCTCAAAGTATCTCCTTGGATGGGAGTGGTTCTGTTTGGAAAGAAAGGCAAACTAGCATCTCATTTCGTGGGTCCTGTTAAGATTCTCGAAAGGATCGGGAAGGTGGCCTACAAGCTTGATTTACCCAAAGAGCTTAGCAACATTCATCCAACTTTTCTCGTCTCCAATCTCAAGAAGTGTCTTGCTGATGAGAACCTCAACATACCTCTCGATGACGTACGCATTGATGAAACTATGCACTTCGTAGAGAAACCCGTGAAAATCATGGATCGTGAAATCAAACAACTCAAGCGTAGTCGTATTCCTATCGTCATAGTTCGCCAGGAGTCTAAACGTGGCCCAGAGTTTACTTGGGAACAGGAGGACCAAATGAAAGTCAAGTACCGCATCTTTTCCCTCGACCCTCCTTTTAGATTTCGGGACGAAATTTCCTAGAATAGGGGAGACTGTAATATCCAGTATTTTTCCGATGTATCATTTTTCCATTTATCGTATTGTAATTCTATTTATCCTTTGTAACTTATCTATTTCAAATCCAATGAATGTATCATTTCCATAACGCTTGCACGTGTTATTGAAATTTATTAAATCTTAAAAACTTGAATCATTAATTTAATGATAAATACTAATTATTATTTTCCTTAAATAATAAATATTAGTTATTTACATAAAAACACTTGAAGCTTACAAATATATATATTCATATATATGAGACTTATTTAAAGATATATATATGTAAACATCTAAACATATATATATATATATATATATATATAAAGTATATTTAATTCTTAAAACTTTATAAGTTTATATTTATTTGAATAATAAAATTTATTATTCTTGAATTTGCAAATTTTAAACCAAAATTATTATATAAAATTATAAAGTAATAAATTATAAAACTTATAAAAACTTATTTGATTTTTATAAAAATAAAATATATTAATTATTTTTATAAAAGTCCAGGGACTAATTTGTCATTCTTGAAAACTTATTTAAACTAAAAATCAGGTTTTTGCATAAAATGATAAAGCTTACAAACTTCAGGGACTGAAAGTGCACTTAACCCAAACTCCCGAATCTGAATCCAGTCGTGAGTTCGAATCTTCCTAAGACCGGTTTTAGGCTCGTTTATTTGGAAAACGCGTTTCCCGGTCGAATTGAATGCACCTCGAGCTTCCCTTCGGGCATACGACCCAAACCCAAGGAAATTCAATGCGTGAATTCAATCCTAACGCTCGCGGGATTTGAATCCGTTTACACCCCCGATATACTTCACAACCGTACGAGCATTTACAGCTGAAATGGGCTATAAATATCGATCCAAACATCTTGACGACATCACACCTTAACTCCCTGAACTATTAATTTAGTCGTTCATCACCTGCAATTGCCGATTGAATCCTGCAACAACCGTTTCTGAAGCTTGAACACGTTCTCCCTCGTTTCGACTTCGATTCAGGATTTGAGCCTGGATTTCTAGGGTTCATACGGGATTTGGGGCTGTTTTGGGATTGTGTTTAACTATTTTCTTTTCCGGGTAAAACACTAGCGAGGCCCGTAGCCGGGTCTTAGTGCGTGTGTGTGTGGACTCAGGCGGCCCGGGTTCGAATCCGGCCTGCCTGAGTTTTGTGTGTTTAATTTTTTTAATGCTTTTTATTTAGATTTAATTTCTCCAACTATTTTTATAAAATCAGTTAAACTTTTATAAACTTAAAACTGATTTTTATTTATACTTTTATTTCCAGAATCTTTTTATTTAATTAAACTTAGTAAAACTTATAAAAGAATTAAACCTTTAATAATGGTTTTAAATACTTAAAAACTATAAAAATACTTTAAACTTTTATAAAACTTATAATTTAAACAGAAACTATTTTATAAAATCAGAATTTTAATTTGTTATTATTTTCTGAAATAAATAAACTTATCTTGTTTTTAAAACTTTAATATAAACTTTAATTAAACTGAAACTTATATAAAAACCAGAAAAATTTATAAAACTTATATTCTTATTTTAGAAATCAGAAACTTATAAATTTGTACATTTTATAAAATTTATGTAGATTTAAAACTTAAGGCTTAATTATTTATTTAATTAAAATAGAAAATAAATACACTTTTATCAAGTTAAATATTTGAATATTTATAAACTTGAAAACTTTATAAACTTATAATTAACAAGAAACATTTTTATAAACTTATATTGGTATTTCTTTTATTTAAACTTTTAAACAACCTTCTAAATATTGTTTACTTTTGTAATGATTAAACACTTTAAATAATTTTAATTGATTTATGTTAATCATTTTAATTAGATAAAGTAGTTATTTGCAAACTCTTTTAAATAATTATTAATCGTTCTTAATAATTATTTACTCTTTTAGATAATTATTGTTTACAATTAATAGTTATTTATTCATTTAGATAATTATTGATTTTCCTTAATAATTATTATTCCCTTTCTTAGATAACTATTATTTATTCTAAATAATTAATTTACCCTTTTAAATAATTATTTATTATCCTTAACACTTATTCTTTATTTAAATTTATATTTTACCTTTATTTATGATACTTGAAAAACTATTTAAAATTATTATTTAACAAGTGTAGACAATAACCATTTGACTTATAATTCATCTAAACTTCAAACTTAATAAATTTTATACTTGTTATAGCTTAAAACTTATAACACAATCATTCTCGCCTCCCATTTGAAACCATAGTTAAATATTGAGGTCCTAAATCTTATGCTATATCTTTTAGAATCAAACTCTAAACTTTAGACTTATCATTAGGCTTGTTTTGATGATATTCTTCCTCAAAGTCTTACTACACAAAATCTTGTTGGACATTCTTTCATCATTCCAAGTGAGTATACTTAGCCCCTTTTGTGTTTGTTTTGTTTTGTTTATAAACTTGGGGTGGAACATGTATCAAACTTTTAGGCTTATACAATTCAAACATAACTATGTCTATATGCTTATTCTTTGGGTTATGTGCTTTGAGACTTACATGCTTAAATTAAACTTAAAACTAGCATATTCATTAACTTTGGCCGAGCCTAAAGTGACAATGATAGATCTATTGTATTTGACCAATCCACCTAGTTTGATTGACCCTTCGGGGGGAGCCCATGGTGATTGTTACTGGACCGTAAACTTTTAAGGGTAACCTGCGGGTTATGCCTAAACTTGGTTGGAGAGTTGATATGCACAATGTTTAAATTGTTTGTTTCTCACACTTATACCATTGATGCATGTACATAGTGAATTGTAAAACTTTCAAAGACTTTGTTAAACTGTGTCAAAACCTTCGTATCTCACCAACTATTTTTAGTTGACAGTTTACTCAACATGTTTCAGACGCTCAAGTTTGAGGCTTTCTCATGATCATATAGGATGCTTGGACTTAGAATACTTATCAAATTAAATCTTGTATTCTTGTTATGTTTTGTCGAACCTTGTGTTTCTTTTACTTGTATTGAACCTTTGAAAATCATTAATGGAATATTCAACCTTTAATAGTCAACCTTGTGCTTTTGAACAACCACGTCCACCCCGACGTATAATCCGCCGTCGGTTGGGGTGTGACAATACAGAAGAAGATGTAGAACTCCCATCTGTTGGGGAGAGGTTGGACAAAAAAAATTGGAAGCAAAGAAATTGTCCAAGCAACAGGTGTAAAGTTAGATCATATTAGAGCTCGCCTAAAAGCCGCACAGGACCGACAGAAGTCTTATGCAAATAAAAGGCGAAGGCCCATAGAATTTCAAGTTGGAAATTTTGTGCTGTTGAAAGTATCTCCATGGAAAGGAATCATTAGATTCAAAAAGAGAGGAAAGTTGAGTCCAAGATTTATTGGACCATTTAATATTATGGCTCGAGTAGGGAAAGTTGCTTATAGACTGGAATTGCCAGAAGAGTTGAGTGGAATTCACTCGACATTTCATGTATCACACTTACGAAAGTGTTTGGCAGACGAAACCTCTCATGTAACACTGAATGATATAGAGGTAGACGAAAGATTGAATTATGTCGAGAAGCCAATGGCTATACACGACTATAAAGAAAAGAGATTACGAAATAAGGTAATCAAGCAAGTGAAAGTTCAATGGCGACATCGAAAGGGGTCTGAAGCCACATGGGAGACAAAGGAAGAGATGAGGCAATCTTATCCCTATTTATTCGAGTAAGTAACAGCTTTCGAGGAAGAAACCTTTGTAAGGGGGGATAGATTTGTAACACCCCAATTTTTAAGAAATATAAGTGGAGGGACTAAAATTTGTCATTTGATAAAACCCTAGGAGGTTAAAAGACATTATACTAAAGTATAAGGGGTTAAAGTGCTATTGAATCAAAGTTCAGGGGCTAAAAGTGAAAATTTGGAAAAAGAGACAGATGTCGGACCGACATCTGAGGAGATAGTGGTCCGCTATGTAGAGGGAAAGGAATCAACCGGGAAGTGACACGTGTCGGGTGACTAATCACTGAAGACTGACACGTTGAGGATTGATATCGAACCGACATAGGATCCATTGGGGTCCGCTAGCCGCATTTCATTCATTGCGGACCGACATGAGAAGTATAACTGTCCGTTATATGCCTACTAAGCAAAATACACTGCCACACTAGATAGCGGACCGATATGTGTAGGGATAGCGGTCCGCTATGGACCCATCGGGCAGCCTATAAAATAGATGGGACTTGTGATCGATTTTGAAGCATCCCACACAGCAAAACACACTCAGAAACACACACTTAACCTCGGTAAGCATGCCAAGGAGCCTCGGTTCGCGTAGAGAAGTCAGGCTTCCAGCTTTTCTGTCACACCCCCAATTTCATCTAACAGAGTTTTACAGTTTGAAAGGTGACACACCAGGATCTCAGTCATTAGTTACATCAAACGACACTATATGGGACTTGAAATGTCATAACATAAAAGTTCAGAGTTAAATGCGAAAGCGTAAACGTTAAAAATGAAGTCAAAAGTAATTGCACGCAATAAGCGTTAATTAATATAATTAAGTAAACTGTTTACAATGTTTGAAATGAATGATACGACAATAGGACTCCATGCATGTCCTAAGTGCGCAACATGTGCCAAAGCGACCTGAGAAACATGTAAGAAAAAGTGTCAATACGAGGTTGGTGAGTTCACATGTTTCAAGTTTACAATAAGAGAGTGTTTGCCAAATTATGTACATTCACTATGCATATCTATAGGTAGCTAGCCTATGTTCATGTCTTACTAAAGCGCTCGTAACCGAAGCTGACTGTTTGTGTATTTGCCTCCTGCCAGGTCTATCAACTCTGGCAAATGTGAGTAGGCTAACATTTCACCCGTTCGACCTCCAATCGAGTTAACGCGACTAACGCGGGTGGGGCTTGTCAAACCCAATAGTACTACTTAAATTTCCTCGCTATACGCCTTATACTAACCGTTCGAGAATGTAAGGACTTAGTATGTTATGTTTGCGCTTAAGTAAACAAGTGGTATTGAAATATTATGTGATCCGTGTTTGTTTGTGTGCGTGCATGTTTCTCCCCTGACAGGAAAACAAGTAAAGGGGCCGTGAAACTCACCTGCGTTGCGTAGTAGGTAGTATCACACAAGTATGAGATTTAGAACCTCAAGTGTTAGCCTGTACGACTTACGTATGTCCTAGAATTATAAACACATAAGTTAGGGACATATGGGATATGTGACGACGACACAGAAGATTAGAACGTCTTAAAACATTCTAAGGATCAATGAGTAGACGAACGTGTCCACGGGAATGGGGTTTCTTAATATAATCATTAAGATTAATGCGTTACGTGTCGAACGTTAATAACGAATAATATTAAATGAATGAATAAATTCGTACGCTTACCCTTTAAAATGGTTAGGAAAATAGTATAACTATATTTATTATTTTAAGTCATATGATTAACAAAATAATCATTTGTGTGGAAAAATAATAAATATATTATTTTTATACGAGAATTAAACCGAGGGTAAATAATATAATAACTATATTATTTAATATTTTGAACGTTACACAAAGTTTATAATTGTGGCAAAAATAACATGAAAATATATTGTTTTTATCTTAGATCACGGGATTAAAATAATATAAACATATCATTTCATTTGGAGTGTTGGTTCGAAAATAATATAAATATATATTATTTTAAAAGTGAAAAGTAATTATAAAATAGGTTATAAAATCAAACCCGAGCCTACGGGTGTTTTCTGAGACTAAAACATCTTAATATATTAATATAATAATGTTAGGATAAGTTTTATGTGTTAAAATAATAGTTTAAAAAACATTAAAAATCAAAATGGGGGAGGAGGGGAGACTCGAACCCGGGTCTCCTCCCCAACGGCACCAAGTCTTAACCGGTCCACCCGCTAGGGTAATTTCAAGGATAACCAGATCCGATTTCTTTTAACACCACAGTTCAAGGTGTTCTTCCTTTTAACGCAAACCCATCCCAAATCCTCCCTCAAATCCCTTGAACCCGATCGTGATTGATCCAAAAGACAAAAGGGGTTTGTTCCCTAATGTATTGCGAATCTTTGAATTGAGTTAATTCCAAAATCATTAAGTCTAACTCGATTAAATCCCTGCTTGAAACATCGAAACCCTAGGTTTGCTCATGAATTCGATTTAGTTAAATCTGATATTGACAAGGGTTGGAAGCATAGGGCTTATAAAGATTAGGTCATTGCAAAGCTATACATATCAATTAATTGGATTTAGATCGACTCTAGGCTAAATTTCTATTAAACCCGAATGCTATGAACCCTAGAATCGGGATCTTGGCCAAATTGATGTTGTAAGCCCTAATTAGCATAGGGCTTTCGATCAGTGGGTTAAAACGAAGCTACAGATGGGATTAATTACCAGAATAGAATATGAATTGAAGGTGCTCGACCAAATACGGTTCCGACTTTGACAGTTTCAGCCTCCGGCGACCCCGGCTTTGATTCCGATCAAGATAAGTTGTGCAAAAGTTCCAGGGATGCTCGAGTAAGGTCCGCAGGGTGTTTGCTTGTGAGTTGGTAATTGGAATATGTCAAATTCGATTGTTTTACTTAGTGGGTCGACGGTTTTGACTTAAGAGCTTATAGTTGGGTTTAAATTAGATTCAATGATGTTGTTAATGCTTCGATGATGAGCGTTTATAGTGTTAATCGTGCATATCAGTTACGGATTGGACGAATTTCGATTGTGAAATGTGAATTTGGATCAAAAGTGGTGGTGGGTTTGACTCACAAAAGTCAACTGAACCAACTTCCATCGATTTTGACTTTGTAGAGTCAATTGAACTGAGTTTGGGTTAATTACAAGTTTATTCCTTATGCTTTCATGCATGTTAGTTTAAGAATTGGCAGTTTAAGTCCCTAGGGTTTGGGTTAAGAGCATGTTAGTTTGACTATCAAAAGTCAATAGGAATTCAATTTTGACTTTACAAGGTCAACAAATTGGTTTAGGGATATTACACAACTAGTCTGTGGAGTTCAAGTTTAGAATATTGACAGAATTAGTCCCTGGAGTTATAAATAGGGTTAACTAAGTTAGGATTTTAACTGGATTTGCTAACTTAGTTAACTGGAAAAGTTCGGATTGTCACATCATCTCCTAGTTGAAAGAATGAAACGTAATTGTTCATCGATGTGTAGTTCCTCAAGAGGAACCGCGAGTGACTCATCTGCTAGACATTTCTTCAAGTTCGAGACCAGAAAGACATTGTGTACATCACTAAGTCCTTCAGGTAGGTCCAGTTGATACGCTACTGGGCCAATTCTCTTCACTATCTTGAATGGCCCAACATAACGAGGATTCAGTTTGCCTCACTTACCAAAACGAATGACACCCTTCCAAGGTGAGACTTTTAACAAAACTATATCCTCTACTTGAAATTCTAACGGTTTACAACGCTTATCGGCATAGCTCTTTTGACGATCACGAGTTGCTGCCATACAATTTCGAATTTGAACTATTTTCTCAAAAGTTTCAAGTACCGGCTCAGGACCCGTAAGTTGACTATCCCCAACCTCGATCCAACAAATAGGAGAACAAATTTTCATCCCTATAGTGCTTCAAATGGAGCTGCTTTGATGCTAGTGTGATAATTGTTGATGTAGGAGAACTCCAGCAATGGTAGGTGAGACTCCCAAGTGTTACCGAAATCAATCACACAAGTTCGTAGCATATCCTCCAGGGTTTGAATAGTACGCTCCGCATGGCCATTAGTTTGAGGGTGGTATGATGTGCTCATATCTAGACGTGTGCCTAAAGCTTTATGTAACGATTTCCAGGAAACGGGAGGTGAACCGTGCATCACGATCCGAAATGATAGAGATTGGCACCCCGTGCTGAGATACTACTTCTTTCAACTAAATACGAGTAAGCTTCTCCATTTTGTCTGTTTCCTTGATTGCTAAGAAGTGAGCGGACTTTGTTAAACGATCAACGATTACCCAAATGGTATCACATCCGGTAGGAGTTCGTGGAAATTTTGTGATAAAGTCCATGGATATATGCTCCCATTTACACATGGGAATCTCCGGTTGCTAGAGTAGACCGGAAGGCTTTTGATATTCAACCTTGACCTTTACGCAAGTCAGGCACTTGCTCACATAGGTGGCTATAACAGCTTTCATTTTCGGCCACCAATATAGCACCTTAGGTCATGATACATCTTATCAATACCAGGATTCATAGAATAGCTAGGTTTGTGAGATTCATCCATTCCCAGTTTCCTTATGTTCCCGTAATTTTGAACTCATATTCGCTCGGTGAAGTAGCGAATGCCGTCAGATTTGATTTCAAGTTGTTCTGCCATTCCGCGTGTGACTTCCAGTGGTAGGTTCTCCCCTTTCAGGGCTTTAAGTTGAGCACTACGGATTTTATCAGGCTACCCGGTGTGAATAGTGAGATGTAATGCTCGAACTTGTTTTGGCTTGGTTTTCTTTCGACTTAAGGCATCAGCTACCACATTAGCGTTGCCCGGATGATACTTGGTAGTACAGTCATAGTCGTTCAAAAGTTCGATCCAACGGCATTGGCGGATGTTCAACTCCTTCTGTTCGAATATGTGCTGAAGACTCTGGTGATCGGTGTAAATGGTGCACTTGGTACCGTCCAATTAATGTCTCTATATTTTCAAAGCAAACACTACAGCTCCCAATTCTAGGTCATGGGTAGTGTAGTTTTTCTCATAACCTTCAATTGACGGGAAGCGTATGCGATAACCTTTTCGCGTTGCATCAACACACAACCAAGACCTTGAATAGGGGTATTGTAATACACTGCAAAGTCATCCGTTCCTTTGGGAAGAGATAGGATAGGTGCACTACAGAGTCTCTGTTTTAACAGTTGGAATGCTGATTCCTGAGTATTGCTCCAGTTATAGGGTTTCCCTTTTTGAGTAATTGTAGTGAGGGGTTGGGCGATCTTGGAAAATCTCTCGATGAATTGACAATAATAGCCAGCCAATCCCAGAAATTGTCGCACCACTGTCGGAGTCGTCGGTGCTGTCCAATTCTTGATGGCTTCTATTTTAGATGGATCGACATGTATTCCATTCTCGTTAGCCACATGTCCTAAAAATTGAACTTCACGAATCCAGAATTCGCACTTGGAAAACATAGCATACAGCTGCTCCTGCTTTATCAATTCCAGAATCAAACGTAGGTGCTCCTCATGCTCCCCTTAGTTCTTGGAATGGATGAGGATGTCATCAATGAAAACAATGAAGAACTGATCATGGTAGGGTTTACACACATGGTTCATGAGGTCCATGAACACTGCGGGTGCGTTGGTTAATCCGGAATGCATGACCATAAACTCATAGTGGTCGTACCTAGTTCTAAAGGCAGTCTTAGAGATGTCCGCATCTCGTACTCTCAATTGATGGTAACCAGATCTGATATATATCTTGTAATATAAGCTTGACCCTTGGAGTAGATCAAACAGATCGTTTATGCGGGGTAGAGGATAACAATTGTTGATCGTCACTTTGTTCAGCTCATGATAGTCAAGGCACATTCGGAAAGTACCGTCCTTCTTCTTAACAAATAGGACCCGAGCTCCTCATGGTGATGAGCTAGGTCAGATGAAACATTTATCCAACAACTCTTGCAGTTGTGTAGATAGTCCTTGTAATTCACTAGATGCAATTCTATAGGGTGCCCGAGTGATCGGTGCCGCTCCGGGTGCTAGATCGATTTGAAATTAAACTTGACGGTGTGGTGACAGACCAGGTAGATCCTCGGGAAATACTTCCAGAAATTCACGAACGATGGGAATATCATCAATCTTCTTTTCTTCTGATGGCTGCTCCGTAACGAGAGCCAAAATAGCAGTATGCCCTTTTCGAAGGCATTTCTGTGCTTTCATAAAGGATATGATGTCTACGACTGCACCAACCTTTTCGCCCTGAACGGAAAGGGTTTCTCTACTCGGGAGAGAAAGGCGAACAATTATCTCATGATAGATAATCTTGGCTTGGTTCTTAGATAACCAATCCATACCGGCAATTTTGTCAAAGTTGTCAAGTGTAATTGGCGTGAGGTCAGTGTCAAACTTATGACCAGTCAATCTTAGTTTACATCTCTAAAGGTTTTGAGTTGCTTCTATAGTGTACTAAATATCCAATAGAGTTGGTGTACGACTTTACCAGCATAAAATTATGAGGTCACGATGAGACTTCTAGTGAGACCCGCGCTTATGAGGTAAGCATTGGTCAACACAAAGGCTAAGAGATTCACATGTAGGAAATATTTTAATGTAATATAGATATCAGGAGTACCAGGGATATGACGTCTGTTTAAGTATTCGTGTTCAACTGGTGATCAGTTAGATGAAATTCTTGTTTTCTAATGTCATTAGAACAACTGGATCGTTTTGTGAAAGAAGAAGCCCGTTTACAGAGTTTGATACCCTGGGGTATAAATCAAATTAATCTGAGGATTAGTCACCGGATAATGCATTAGGGTCGATTGGAATTTTTTTTTTGTTGGAGTGTAAGGAATTACGTGTTAGCAGGAAGGAATTCTTCCAATTCTGCTTATATACTTGGAGTCGATGGGTTTACCATGAGCTTCTACTAGAGTTTCAATCGAGTTGTTTCTATGGTCACATTTGGATGAGAGTCTTAATTTCGCTAAGACTCTTACATGAGTGAGATAAAATGATGGATTTCATTAATGATAGTCCAGTGTGTCCGTAAACACCTTCAACCTGATAGTCACGTCTATCAATTATTGAACGGGTTTAACTATACCAACTAGTCGTTGAGTGAGTTACAAGAATTTCTACTGACAGTGGAAGTTTAAGTTTGTAGATCACTGATTAAGACCATTTATCCACACACTAGGTTTCACCAGGATTTACATGCATCTCAAATTACTATTACGTGTGCACCCATAATGATAATTTGCTTTGCATGCTCACCCTAGTTTTCCCTGTCCTGTGTGAAAATGTCCTTTAGGTTATATTGTTGAGTACATAGTGTTGTCAGATATGATAAGTCATCGAAAAGTTTAGTCATCAACTATACTTTGATCAATTAAAACTCATATCGGGATGAGTAGTCAAGGATGGTTTGATCCGAGTATTCACTCGAGTTGAATCACAATACAGGAGTCCAATCCAGCGGATTGCAGATGAGAACGTGGAACAAACATGTACATGAAATGCGACTTCGAGAAATGAAACTAATTCATGGTTACGTGGTACTGGAAGAGGCAAAGTAGCCGTCCTTTCAACTGAGTCAGAATAGGGTTTGAATATGCGTTCTCAACTTTATGGTCAATCTATTCTCAACAGAATATTGACCAAAGACGCGAGTCCATGGCTCGGTAAAGTGATGACATCTACGTGCCAAGGGACTCTGAAATAATGCGTGCAACGGTCTGCTTTCATTCGACGTATTGTTGCTGGTGGTTACAGTAGGGACTCGCCTCCGACAATCCCAGTTCCCAAAGAGATATGCGTTAGTGCTGAGTGTCGTCCATAACATGGACCTGAGAAAACCCACCATACCCGACTGATGATGGTGGTGTGAGAAACTCCTCTGAAGGCTTCGTCTCGCTGCCCACGGACGGGAGTGGATGATATTCTGGTGATTCCCCGAGTGTCGCCACTGGGAATGATGATGCAATGCAAATGTTGTGTCCCTCGCCAACTGAGGGTGATACGGATGGTGTTACATGCCTGCACTACAATGTATGTATAGGTGCTATATGTATCAGGTATGAGTGTTTGTGCCGTGTAACTAATGCATGTGTGCGGTTATAGTCTAGTATGCAATCCAAGTTCTCTATAATCAATGGCTCTGATACCAATCTGTCACACCCCCAATTTCAACTAACAGAGTTTTAACGTTTGGAAGGTGACACACCAGGATCTCAGTCATTAGTTACATCAAACGACACTATATGAGACTTGAAATGTCATAACATAAAAGTTCAGAGTTAAATGCGGAAGCGTAAACGTTAAAAATGAAGTCAAAAGTAATTACACGCAATAAGCGTTAATTAATATAATTAAGTAAACTGTTTACAATGTTTGAAATGAATGATACGACAATAGGACTCCATGCATGTCCTAAGTGCGCAACATGTGCCAAAGCAACCTGAGAAACATGTAAGAAAAAGTGTCAATACGAGGTTGGTGATTCACATGTTTCAAGTTTACAATAAGAGAGTGTTTGCCAAATTATGTACATTCACTATGCATATCTATAGGTTGCTAGCCTATGTTCATGTCTTACTAAAGCGCTCGCAACCGAAGCTGACTGTTTGTGTATTTGCCTCCTGCCAGGTATATCAACTCTGGCAAATGTGAGTAGGTTAACATTTCACCCGTTCGACCTCCAATCGAGTTAACGCGACTAACGCGGGTGGGGCTTGTCAAACCCAGTAGTACTACTCAAATTTCCTCGCTATACGCCTTATACTAACCGTTCGAGAATGTAAGGACTTAGTATGTTATGTTTGCTCTTAAGTAAACAAGTGGTATTGAAATATTATGTGATCCGTGTTTGTTTGTGTGCATGTTTCTCCCCTGACAGGAAAACAAGTAAAGGGGCCGTGAAACTCACCTGCGTTGCGTAGTAGGTAGTATCACACAAGTATGAGATTTAGAACCTCAAGTGTTAGCCTGTACGACTTACGTATGTCCTAAAATTATAAACACATAAGTTAGGGACATATGGGATTTGTGACGACGTCACAGAATATTAGAACGTCTTAAAACATTCTAAGGATCAATGAGTAGACGAACGTGTCCACGGGAATGAGGTTTCTTAATATAATCATTAAGATTAATACGTTACGTGTCGAACGTTAATAACGAATAATATTAAATGAATGAATAAATTCGTACGCTTACCCTTTAAAATGGTTAGGGAAATAGTATAACTATATTTATTATTTTAAGTCGTATGATTAACAAAATAATCATTTGTGTGGAAAAATATTAAATATATTATTTTTATTCGAGAATTAAACCGAGGGTAAATAATATAATAACTATATTATTTAATAGTTTGAACGTTACACAAAGTTTATAATTGTGGTAAAAATAATAATAAAATATATTGTTTTTATCTTAGATCACGGGATTAAAATAATATAAACATATAATTTCATTTGGAGTGTTGGTTTGAAAATAATATAAATATATATTATTTTAAAAGTGAAAAATAATTATAAAATAGGTTATAAAATCAAACCCGAGCCTACGGGTGTTTTCTAAGACTAAAACATCTTAATATATTAATATAATAATGTTAAGATAAGTTTTATGTGTTAAAATAATAGTTTAAAAAACATTAAAAATCAAAATGGGGGAGGGGGGGAGACTCGAACCTGGGTCTCCTCCCCAACAGCACCAAGTCTTAACCGGTCCACCCGCTAGGGTAATTTCAAGGATAACCAGATCCGATTTCTTTTAACACCATAGTTCAAGGTGTTCTTCCCTTTAACGCAAACCCATCCCAAATCCTCCCTCAAATCCGTTGAACCCGATCGTGATTGATCCAAAAGACAAAAGGGGTTTGTTCCCTAATGTATTGCGAATCTTTGAATTGAGTTAATTCCAAAATCATTAAGTCTAACTCGATTAAATCCCTGCTTGAAACATCGAAACCCTAGGTTTGCTCATGAATTCGATTTAGTTAAATCTGATATTGACAAGGGTTGGAAGCATAGGGCTTTTAAAGATTAGGTCATTGCAAAGCTATACATATCAATTAATTTGATTTAGATCGAGTCCAGGGTAAATTTCTATTAAACCCGAATGTTATGAACCCTAGAATCGGGATCTTGGCCAAATTGATGTTGTAAGCCCTAATTAGCATAGGGCTTTTGATCAGTGGGTTAAAACGAAGCTACATATGGGATTAATTACTAGAATGGAAAATGAATTGAAGGTGCTCGACCAAATATGGTTCCGACTTTGACAGTTTCGGCCTCCGGCGACCCCGGCTTTGATTCCGATCAAGATGAGTTGTGCAAAAGTTCCAGGGATGCTCGAGTAAGGTCCGCAGGGTGTTTGCTTGTGAGTTGGTAATTGGAATATGTCAAATTCGATTGTTTTACTTAGTGGGACGACGGTTTTGACTTAAGAGCTTATAATTGGGTTTAAATTAGATTCAATGATGTTGTTAATGTTCCAATGATGAGCGTTTATAGTGTTAATCGTGCATATCAGTTACGGATTGTACGAATTTCGGTTATGAAATGTGAATTTGGATCAAAAGTGGTGGTGGGTTTGACTCACAAAAGTCAACTGAACCAACTTCCATCCATTTTGACTTTGTAGAGTCAATTGGACTGAGTTTGGGTTAATTACAGGTTTAGTCCTTGTGCTTTCATGCATGTGAGTTTAAGAATTGGCAGTTTAAGTCCCTAAGGTTTGGGTTTGGGTTTGGGTTAAGAGCATGTTAGTTTGACTATCAAAAGTCAATAGGAATTCAATTTTGACTTTACAAGGTCAACAAATTGGTTTTGGGATATTACACAACTAGTCCGTGGAGTTCAAGTTTAGAATATTGACAGAATTAGTCCCTGGAGTTATAAATAGGGTTAACTAAGTTAGGATTTTAACTAGATTGGCTAACTTAGTTAACTGGAAAAGTTCGGATTGTCACATTTTAGATCCTAATACGCAGGAGATAGTTCTGAGGTAAGGTTCTGCCTAGTTCCTAATGACTAGGTTAAGATAGGAATTTATGATTAAGTAATGTTATAATGACTTAGGACCCTAATCCCAGTCATTGTGCTGTTAGCACTAAAGAATTGTGTGAAGGAGAAGGAAGTTAGAGGTGAGTTCTATAATGCCCTTTTTGAATGTTTTACTTAAATGTATTGGGTCGGTATGCATGCTAGAAAGATTTACATAAATGCTATATACCTTGATTTAAATATTTGGGATAGCATTCATGTTGCAAGAGGTTATGTATGAAAGATGATTAAGTCTTAAAACTAAGTAACGGAGTACTCATGAAATATCAAAGAAGTGTTGGGTAACCATCCGACCAGTATGTAGTTATCTGTCAAACAAAATGTTCTGTCTAAGGAAATAATGGTGTATAAATCCCTCCTGGACCCGTCATTCTTTCCTGGGAACATCTCTGTTGGAGGTACTACTCTAGAGGATAACCACCTTGTCTTCTTTGATATATCATGGAGAAACCTTTACGAGGATTTAAGATAAGTAATGGTTTTGAAAGGAATTGTTAGAATGGAAGCTTGCCTTTTGACATGATTTCACATTATAAAGACTATGAAAAGAAAATCATTTTGACACGTAAAACGTTTTAGAACTTATCATGGTGTGCCCAGATAAGTAATGGCAGAAAAGTCAGGGTTTTACCTTGACTTGTAGAGGTCTTGATATTTAATGTCTTGACAAAGAGTGAAGAGAAAGAGATAGAGTTTTGGCATGTTTTGCCATGTCAAATATTTTGACCATATTGGTCTATAAAGGAAGAAAATATTTTTGCCACGTCTGGCCAAATGCCACATGATATCTTGCAACTTAAGACGTAGAGATATACTACATTTCTTTGTGGGATGTAGTATAGACACCTTGTGCAAGGGTATGTATAAGTGGTGACGACCACTTGGAGGTTAACGTGACCTCAGGAAAGACAAGTGTGCAAGTTTAAAGTATTATGTATGGGCAAGAAGTTAATGTGATGTTTTGAATGCGTGTCGTATAATCCATTTATGAAAAAGAAAGAGGTCAAAGATATTTTGACTAAAACTTAGAACTCACAAGCATAAGCTGATAGATGTTTAAGCATGTGTATCAGGTAAGGATGTAGCTTCCAACAGTCAAAGCAGGGGGCTATAATAGAGGTATCTGGCGGGCTATCTAGCACATTTGGCAACTGGCATTAGAATAGTTATGTTGTACTTTCTTTAGAATGTACATTAAACAAGTTATGATATACAATAGTATTTTAAAGACTTCCACTGTGTATGATCTTTGTTTACTATATGTTCATGAGTAAATCCGACAAGTGGCCGGCATCTCGGGTGATCCGGGATGTGGGTGTCACAGATGGTTTGTCCATTTTGTAATGGTGTGGTAGGACCAGTAGCGGGAGCGGTTGGCCAGTTATATATATATATATATATATATATAACAAAAGCTTATCAGTTTTGTGTAAACTAATAGGTGGGACATGGGATTGTTGGTGATCGAATAACAACCATGTGGTAAAGGTTCATGAACTCATCAACTTATGTTGATCCAGTTATTTTTATTATCTTTAAGGTTGTTGCAGTTAGTGGCATTCCAGGTAGACATATGTGGATAGTTGTTTGGATGGTCAGATGATTGTGATGGATGAAGGCATGCTTGGCAGAGTAGTAAGGCCTGCAGTGTTTTGAGTTTCTTGACAGGGACTGATGTTTGTTGGTTTGATTAGTTTGTAATAGAAGTTTGGTTGATAATGTAAAATACTTTAAGTTATTAATGAAAGAGGTTTTATGGTTTAACTTTCGCTGTGTATTCTGTACCATACGTCACGTCTAACTAGTGCCTGGGACTGGGGTGTGACAACATTATTTTTCATATATAAATATAAAATCTCCTTACATACATGGGATATACATAAGCACATACACATGATGAATTAGATTCCAACACATTTGTTTAACTTGTTATGTTCCGTAATATTTTAAATATCTAGGTCAAAATAAATATGTTGATAAATATATGATTGTGTAGGGGATTATATTTACTGTTGTTTTCATATGTAATATGTGCAGGATACGTTAAACATGTATTATGTGCAGGATACGTATTATATATTGTGTAGTAATTTTAGATTAATGTGTAGGACATTGTTATATATATTGATTTATCAGTGACTTTTATAGGAGAAATGATTATGAGTATAGAGTATGAAGGGAGAGTTATATATGAATTTCATATGTTTATGTTTATACTTGCTTGTTTAATTATAATAACAATTAAAAAAGCATTTGAGTCAACAAAACTTGTAGTTTTAAACATTTTTTTTTTGAATCTTACCTTTGGTTGTTTTGGGTTCAACACTTGGTTCTTCATACTTTGGCTTTTAATGAACATCCATTGCATATAGACAAACCCAACGTACAGCTGCAAATCATAAAAACGAAAGATGCATATATATAAAATTTCTGATTCAACCAAAAAAATAATGTATAAAAATTCGTCCTGCTAAAACAAAAAAAACCTGCCATATGCTAATCATAAAAGAAATTATCTTCAGTTTGATGTGTAAATATTGATTCAAGATTTGAATTGAAAAAAAAATCAAATACTGAGATATGATGATCAAATCACAAAAAACTGATATGTAATATTTCAATTCAAGATTTGTATTGAAAAATTATAGTGACTCAAATAAAATAACTTAAATTCTAAATTGATGGGGTGTTTATAATTAGTAATCTATACTACTATATAAAACGTATTGAAATGACTAATTTAACTTCAATTTCAAGACATTTAAAAACATCTATAATATATTTGGTACAAGTGTTGATGCATCAACAACTAGCCATTTATAATTTTGTTCTTCTTGTTTACAAATCTATGCCCATCCCACATCTGATGAGAAAAGAAATATGGATGAAAGAAATAACTATAAAAATACCATTTGACTTTTTCAAAGAATTCATCAATTCCATTGTTTCTTTGTCCCATAACTATAAAGAAACAAAAGTGGAGGGACTACATACTCTATAAAGTGGAGGCCCTAAAATCTGAAATATTCGGTTATCTATATTTAAAAACTAACTAGCTTCGGTTAGAAGCAGTTCGGTTATTCAGCTCAATTGGGTCAGCTCAGTTTTTGATTAATAACTAAAACTTAAGCAAAGAACGACTTAGGTTGGAGTTTTAAAAATTTATTTCAATTGGATTGAGTTAACAAGAACACCAAAAAGTTAAATGCATTTTATCAAAACGCTTATTCTATATCATACTAATTTGTTGGTGTTTTGTTTATTTGCTAAATTTTTATATTTACTAGTGTCGGATGAAGTAGCCGAAAGTCTAATCCTACATTAAAAAAAAACACTTGATGAACTTTAAAATTTGACTAAAAATGATTAATAATTCAAATAACTCACAATAAGCAACGTGAAGATAGTTGATCACAACTAACAATCTTATCGATATGGTTGATCTCAAATTATCCAAAAGATACAATTTTTATTAAAACACCACTTAATTTTTATTTTTATTTTATTTTTACTTGTATAGGACATTAATTATATATTTCTATTGATTTTAGCTCTTTTAAATTTTATTAATAATCTTTAAAGTGTTTTTAAGTGTTGTGTAAGATTTTTGTACAAAAGGTTTCTAAGGGTAATACTATTAGCTACAATGAAACTCTCTTACAAATCAAAATTGGTTTTTAATATATAATATAATATAATTTAATAACAATATTATCATTTCTCAAATATGTAATATGTCGAAATATATTGAACTCCATAGCTAAAAACCACAAAATTAACCGACATACAAAATGCATTAAAATAAGTATTATAAGATTCATAATATATCACACTAGATCCTGTCAAAGCTAGTGAAACTTTTCGCTCTAATCACTACTACAAAGTTGTGATTTACCTCAAAGTTTAAGACGTCTAAGACAAATTTTGCTGCGTAGGGTACAAGTGCTCTATGCAATAGTTTATTATTTAATGTACATGAGATTATTTAATTCACTAAATTAATTATTATTTTATTTATAACTAGCTTTAAACTCATGTGTTACACGGGGTGAAACGTTAAGTGTAATCAAAACATCAAAAAAATACATTTAATTAGCTGTTTTTTTTTACAATAAGTAAATTACCTTACTTACACTATCCAACAACATCAAATATTCCTAAAAAATAAAAAAAATTAGAGACCTTACTTACACTATCCATAACAACATCATCAACTGAACCACTTCTGATAATAGTATCTACAAGACTTAAAGTTTGTTTACCACAATTTCTTTTGATAAAAGCAAATCCCGGGTGTTAACACCTATAGCTTCGGCTAGTGACGGATCAAGAACATGTTCAGCGTCAACAAATACACAATAACCTAGTCAAACGCATAATTTACTTTTTGGGGACTTGGAAACTAAACTCCTTGCTATATTCAGGTTCATGAAAAGTAAGAGTAAGAGCTCATTTTAATTGATTAAAGATGATCAAATCTATGAAAATGACATTATTATTATTATGTGAATGATTACATACCTCGGCCCCAACTATGGCGAATAGGACAACCAAAAACTCAATGAACACGCATGACATTTTTTTATAAACCATAACTAAGAAACATGATGCAACTACAATAAACACAATTGCTGATGGTGTGGTGCATACTCAAATAATCATGAGAAGCATCCTGTGAATTTCAATATTAATCAATAATTTTAGTCATTACTATATGAGTCAAGGCATGGTAAATAGATGTATAACAAGTAGACGATGCAAACACGGTGGGTTAGGTCGGTTGGGTAACGGGACAATATAGGTTCAGGTCAAAATGAGCAGATTCTTTTACAAGTAAGGTCTGGTCGATCCAAACACTTTCAATCAAGATATTTTACAATTATTATAAATAATTAGTTTGTCAGATTACAAAGACTATATATTAGTATAATGAAATCTAATCTTTTGAATAAAATGAGTTGTATGCATTAACATACACTTTGCACAAATTAACATAAAATAAACTTTCAATGAAACCTTAAACTGTGCTTGTAAACTAAACCCTTTTTCAACCATATATCCCCATATGAAATTACCTTTTTAAACCAAGCTTCTGATGCTAAACTATAATCTCATTCCCAAATAATTGCAAAAATGCACTCTAATTTTCCCCAAATTTGAAATCATAAGAACATATATATATATATATATATATAATATATATATATATATATAATATATATATCTAGGGAAGAGATATTTTAAAAACCCACTTGAGTTGTAAAAACATTGAAAACTTCAAAAAAAAACATGTTTTTACATGTTTTTATTAAAAAAAATTGGAAATCATTCTAAGCAACTTTTATAATATTTTCGTCAAAAGAATATAAAAAACGTCGAGCGTTTTTTTTATAAAAAATGGACAAAAATCCCCGTTTTTTGTGTAAAAATATCGTGTTACATATGTAACACAACATGTTTTATATGTAAAAACATATGTTACATATGTAACATAACTAGACAGAATTCAAAAAAAAAGTTATAAAAACATCTGGTTGGCGCTTTTTTGATTTTTTTTATAAAAAGTTTTGAAATTACATATAAAAGCTTTTTAAAAAAAACCTCGTAAAAATCCTTTTTTTGGACAATTTTCAATGTTTTCACAACTTGAAGAGGTTTTCATCCTATGCATTCCCTGTATATCCTTACTATATAATAAATAAAGGTTTTTTTCATGCCATGTGTCGCCTCCATATTCATTCTCATCATTTTTTCCCGCCTCTCTCTCATTAAATACACCATTATCTTTTAATAACAATAAATTTTTAAAGAAAATACTAATTAATAAAAAACATTTATTTTAAATTATCCCTTATAATAAGAAACTTTGAAAATCTAATTATATAATTTTTATTTTCAATAAAATAGTAAATGAAAGTCAAATTACATTATAGTAATTAACGTATTTCTGATACCCAATTATATATTAATTTTTACATATTTTGAATTTTGTTTTCTATTCTTAGAATATGTGATACACTTTTATACCTATAAAATATATACATAAATACTTAAGAATTTTATGTATTGACCACTTTGAGCTTTTATCTGGTCAAACTTCTCTGAAGTAGCTTTGACCACTTCGAGACTGGCAAAGTCTTTCTATCCAATTTCTCCCTAACAGACCGGGGTTCTACATCTTCTTCCATACAACATCTCAAATGGCGGCATGCCAATGGTTGAGTGATAACTGTTATTATATGAAAATTCTGCCAAGGGCAAATGGCTGTCCCAGCTACCACCGAAATCAATGATACAGGCCCGGAGCATGTCCTCCAAGGTCTGAATGGTCCTTTCCGATTGACCATCGGTTTGAGGGTGGTAAGCTGTGCTGATGATTAGCCTAGTGCCCATCGATTCGTTGAATTTCTTCCAAAATCTTGATGTGAATCGAGTGTCCCTGTCTGACATGATCGTTAATGGCATACCATGTCTGCTTACGATTTCCTTGATGGATATCTCTGCTAACTTCTCAGACGAAGAAGCCTCACGTATTGGTAAGAAGTGAGCACTTTTTGTCAAGCGGTCGACGATCACCCAAATGGTATCATTGCCTTTAGCTGTTCGCGGTAGCTTGGTAATGAAGTCCATTGTGATCTCTTCCCACTTCCATTCCTGTATCGGCAAAGGTTGCCTTTCACCGCATGGTATCTGGTGTTCGGCTTTAACCAGAGAACAAGTTAGGCACTTACCCTCATATTCGGTCACGTCGTTCTTCATGCCAGGCCACCAGTATTCTTTCTTTAGATCTTGGTACATTTTGTTCGTCCCGGGGTGGATAGAGTAGCGAGACTTATGGGCCTCATCAAGGATCTTGGCTCTAAGTTCACCAATCTTAGGTATCCACATTCGGCCACAACGAGTTCGTACACCATACACGTTGGTTTCCAGATTACCCTGTTGCCCTACTATTCTTTCCCGTTTCATATTCATCTCCAACAATGCTTCTTCCTATGCTTTCGCTATTTCATTCATTATATCCGGTGTTATAATCAACTGACATGATTTGATTAGAATAGGTGTTGATTCTTCTTTCCTACTTAAGAAGTCAGCCACTACATTTGCCTTTCCTGGATGGTAAAATACTTTGCAGTCATAGTCTTTCAGTAGCTATAACCACCTTCTTTGTCTCATGTTTAATTCCTTTTGCTCAAAAATATACTTCAGGCTCTTGTGGTCGACGTAAATGGTGCATTTAACTCTGTACAAATAGTGCCTCCATATCTTTAATGTGAAAACTACCGTCGCCAACTCTAGGCCGTGAGTCAGGTAGTTAACTTCGTGAATCTTTAACTGTCGTGAGGCATAAGCAATTACCTTTTCTCGTTGCATAAGTACACAACCCAATCCTTGACCCGAAGCGTCAGAGTAGACTACCAAGTCTTCGTTTCCCTCAGGTAAGGTCAAGACTGGAGCTTGGGTTAGTCATGCCTTCAATTATTCGAATGCGTTGTTTTGGGTTGAACCCCATTCATACTTTACTTCCTTACGTGTCATCTTTGTTAGCGGCGAGGCTATTCTTGAGAAATCCTGAATGAATCTCCGATAGTATCCTGCCAATCCCAGAAAACTTCATATCTCTGTTGGCGTTTTCGGGATGTTCCAACCTTTTACTGTTTCAATTTTTACACAATCCACCATAATGCCGTTTGGGTTTATGACATGACCTAGGAATTGGACTTTTCCGAGCCAGAACGCGCATTTAGAGAATTTTGCATACAACTTTACTTCTTCAAAACTTCTAATACTTCCCTCAGGTGACAGTTGTGATCACCTTCGTTCTTTGAATAAATAAGGATGTCATCTATGAAAACTATTACTGACCGATCAAACATTGGTCGGCACACTTTATTCATTAGATCCATAAACGCTGTAGGTGCATTGGTTAGTCCGAAGGACATTACGAGGAACTCATAATGTCCATAGCAAGTGCGAAACGCGGTTTTCGGTACATCCTCCTCCCTTACTTTCAATTGATGGTAACCGGACCTAAGATCGGTCTTTGAGAACCAACTCGTGCCTTGTAGTTGATCAGAAAGGTCATCCATTCTAGGTAGTGGGTACTTGTTCTTTACTGTTCGTTTGTTCAATTCACGGTAGTCGATGCACATGCGCATGCTGCCGTCTTTCTTCTTTAAAAATAATACCGGAGCGCCCCGTGGTGAGATGCTCGGTCGGATAAATCCTTTCTCTGCCAATTCTTCAAGTTGAGTCATTTATTCTTTCATTTCTGACGGAGCCAATCGGTAGGGTGCTTTAGCAACAGGCTCAGCTCCTGGCAGTAAGTTAATCTGAAATTCTATTTCCCGATCGGGCGGCAAGCCAGGTAGGTCCTCTGGGAACACTTCCGGAAAGTTGCACACCACGGGTACATCGTTGAGCTCTTCCGTTTTTATTCTATCGTCAATAACGTATGCCAGATAAGCTTCGCAACCGCGCCTCATGTAGCTTTCAGCCTTGATCATCGATATGACATTTGGCATCGTGTGATTCCGATCACCATAAACCGTAATCGGACTAACGTCAGTAGCTTTGAGATGTATCATCTTTCGTTTACATACAATTTGTGCTTTGTTGGCAGCTAACCAATCCATGCCCAACACTATGTCAAATCATCCTAAGGTTAGAAGGTACAATTTAGACGGAAACTTATGACCCTCTATTTCTATCATGCAATCGTCAGTCATTCGGATGACTACAGTGTTTCTACCAACAGCAGTTTCTACGCTAAAATCCATTACGAGGTTTGGGATTGTGTAGTCTAATCTGCGACAAAATGCATGGATATAAAGCTTTTACTAGCACCGGAGTCAAACAGAATAGCAGCATGTTCATTATCAACTAAGAACGTACCTGACACGACATCAGGGTTTCCTCTTGCTTCTTCCTCAGTTAAGGCATAGGCTCGGGTCCTAGTCTTAGGCTGTTCATGCTCTTTTTCCTTTCCCGAAACAGATAGTCCAGTCTTCCTGAAATCCTTAGTTGCATGCCCAAACACGCCACAGTTTTGGCACTTGGCATTACCCCTATAATCTTTAGAGTAGTGCCCAGCCTTCCCACATTGGTAGCATCTCATAGAGCCAGCCAAACATTCACCGCGGTGTTGTTTCCCGCATTTCAGGCAATTTTCATCCTCATCAATTCTCGGCTTCTTAGCCTCAATTGTCACAACTCCCTTTCCAGTACCCCTAGACGGGTTTTCCCACCTCCTCTTCTGTGTCTCAGGTGTCGGGTCCTCATTTGCATAGTCGTCATAGACGATCCCACTCAGATTTACTACCAATTCGTAGGTCGAGGGTAGGTTGACTTTAACATGAACACGGACCCTTTGTGGCAGGCCCTTGACATAGTACTTAGTCAATCGCTCTTCAGTCTCTACCAAATGAGGTACCAGTTGAGCCAACTCATTGAATCTAGAAGTGTACTGGCGATGAGTCTTGTTGCCAGCCTTGAAGTTCAGAAACTCATTCTCTACCCGATCTATCTCATTCTAGGGACAGAACTTTTGGATTATCAGGTTTTTCAGATCTTCCCAAGTCATCCTTTTGAGAGCATTTGGCGACTTAGTCTTTGAATGTTCCTCCACCAACTCAATGCCTCGTTGGTGAAAGAGTGAGCCACATACTTCACAGCCTGGTCAGGTCGACACTCGCTTATGTTGATTACTCTGTTCATCCTCTCAATCCATTCAAACGTAGCCACCGAATCCTTGTTCCCATCAAACTTGGGCGGGTCACCGTCCTTAAACCCCTTGTAGGTACACCCTCGGGTGTTCAGTACCACAGTCACCTCATCCCCATCACTATCATAAACTTTTTCCTCATGGTTCTTTTCTTCCTTTTCCTTGTTCTTCTTTAGTGCCTCAGATAACAGATCAGGCAGTACGTCCTTCAAAGTTAGTACAATCTCACGGGCAATAGCATCCCTAACTTCAGGTTCCAGTCGTAGAGATCCTTCGTTGCCTTCACCCGGTGGTGTCACGGTAATTTCGTGCACACTCTCAGTACGTTCTTCGTGCACGCTTTCCTCATCATTACGTGTTCGGTTCAATGGTGGTCTACCGACTCGGCCAGTGCGACCGCCTCGGCGTCCAGTTCCTCCTCTACGAGCCATAGTTTTCAAGATTTCCCGATAAGTAAAAGGGTATACATCAATGTCATTCCTTCAGATCATAGTTTTGAACAGTATGAGCAAGGTAAATTCTTAATTACAGTGACCGGTTTCTGATTAATAATTTGCTTTGCTTTTCGGGTTCGAAACTCTTCACATCAGTAGCGACAATGACATCTAATCGCTCTAAGTTAAGGCATTTATTCATATATACATGCATTAACTTTAGTACTTACTTACTGTGTTGGCGTCGGTGTTGGCTACCCAGACTGACATCCGTGCGTTGGTTCCATTATCAGCTTGAGTCCAGACATTTAGGGATGTCTGAATCTCTCAAACTTTTGCTCTGATACCACTTGTAAGGCCCCTCTTTCAGGAAAACCTCACTCGTTGGATTTACTCATAAACATAGCCAATGATACCGAATTATAACATTTTAAAACATTCAAGATGCAGCAGAAACGTTCATCATTCAAGTACATAACAGCGAAATTCTTAGCGTTTAAAACTTAAACATTGTCTTAACATAATTTAGAGTGGGATGTCAGTCTCATGCCGAATAGCCATCACGCCTTCGCACGACCCTAACTCTTGTTACCTGAAATGTATACTAAAAGTCAGCTAACGCTGGTGAGTTCTAGTTTAAAGCATTAGGTATAACGTTAGTCATTCATTCATATCATTGGTTCATATATATATATATATATATATATATATATATATATATATATATATATATATATATATATATATATATACTTACAACATTGTTTCAGTGAACATACATTGACTATACACGCAAGTATGTGCATATGCATACATTGAACATTCATTGGTCATACACATAAGGGTGATCAACCCGTCATTGATTGCGTAAGTCACAAAGACAGACGCTCCGTCCTACCGTCGTAGGCCGTAATTCATACCGTGTCTACCGAAGTAGTCCGTCCTTTATAACCGTTCGGCAACCTTTGGTCGTCCGTCTACCGTGTCTACCGTCGTAGTCCGTCCTTTCACCCGTCTGCCCGAAGGCATTCGTTTCCCATGCGAACTATTATTCATGCAACCGTTCTACTTATCATTGATAAGGCATTTGCTTCGACCGTCCATTAATTGCCTTTCATACGTCCTAGCTGATGAAGGAACGTATATGTCTCGGTTGCATGATAATCACATGATCGTCCGTCTACCGTAGTAGCCTTTATCATCGAAGCGTCCATAACATTCACATATATTCATAACATGCAGTATATAGTATATATATAAAGCACGATTTCAAACTTTTGTGTTATATCATACTTTCATTCATAATTCATAACATACTTGCTATATTTCTTTATTCATAATCATATATGTCATACATATAACTATCTTGCATTGCCATATAACACATAACATTCATTCATATCATGTATACACTTCAGCCCCAAAATCATTTGCACGTAACACGTAGGGGGCACATAGAACTCACCTGATGAGTGGTTTCTGTAATACACTTAGCCGGTTACTGAGCGTCACTAAGGTCACTCACAATCTGTATAATAAAGTCATACACGTAAGGTGGTGCTGCTAGATGACACTAGACATTACTATGCTTGAACCCAGTAGTTTCGGGTCATGGGTTTATATCGAAACTATGGTAGTTTTGATAAGTAACTTATGTAAAATCTTAGTAGTTTCGGGTCATGGGTTTATATAGAAACTATGGTAGTTTCGATAAGTAATTATGTAAAATCTTAGTAGTTTCGTGGGGGGGGGGGGGTCTGCATATATCGAAACTAGGTAGTTTCGATGGATTTACCTATATCAAAACTAGTAGTTTCGATGCATCAGTCTTCTTCCCTGACTAGAACCCTAGATCTGGCAATTTATTTCTAGTTGATCAAGCCTTGAACTTTTTACGTTCAAAACATTCCTTTTTTCATTCATGAGCACAAATATGTGATTTGTTTCAAGTTTTATACGTAAAACCCATGTGTTTATGCGACTTAAACCCGAATCCTCAAAATGTGTAAAAACTCAGATTTAGAGGTGATGCTTACCTCTTGAAGTTCGGTTCTCGTTGCTATACGTTGCTGTGATGAAGACGAACGATTCTTGAGCCTTTGAGTTCCTTTCTCCGCTTTCTCTCTCTAGAGCCGGTCTCTCTCTCACTCTAGAAACTTTCACAGGAAGGAAATGAGGGGGAAGGGTTGGTGGCTGCTGATTAGAAGGTTTCCCTTCATATTTCAGGCCCATGGGCCGAACCTTGGCCAAGCCCACATTGCTTTTCTTTTATTTATTTTCTATTTATTCGGGATGTTACACGGAATATTTTCAAATTTGAAAATTTACGCATTTGCAAGCAGTGATAGCAGAACCACCAGAACAGAAACCGGAAATTTACCCAGGTGTATTTCCGGTTTCCTCAATATTCTCTCCCTGTACACCTAAAAAGCTCAAAGCCATTATAATGAGCTAAATCAAAAAAGCTTTTGGCAAGTTACTCTTAGTACAAACTACAAATCACACCTATTTCGACCTAATGTACAAATATACATATTCAAATATCAGTGAATATAAATTTCTTACGGTATACATATCATGTCCCTTCGAAAGCCGATAGCAAGTGTTCAACAATTCGAACATAAGCATATAACATCAACATATTAGAAACGTAAGCATACAAAACAACACTGTTTGGATTTATACCTGAATCGTATCAGAAACGCCGATTGAAAGAAACGTTGAAAAGATTTAATTGAAGAAAGGGATGGATGAAAATCGAATCATCAAACGAATTCATATAGAACATACCTGTTAAAATCAAATGAAGAACAAATTGTCACAACCCGCCTCAGGCACCCCCTGGACGTGCGTGAGCTCGATTGACATCTATTTTGATTTCAGAGTTTTTATAAAATACAACGGAAGTTGGACCGGGATCGTCAGGAATCGTCTAAGGATGCTCTGGAATGAGAATTTGAAGTGAAGATCGAGTTTGTTGTGAAGAAAAACGAATGGACTTGAAATCCTATTTATAGGGAAAATTCTAGAGCCGTGACGGACCGTTATAGGTGGTGACCGTCCGTCACCACATTATGGTTTGCGCGGTCATAAGACACGTGTCGCCCTCTGGTCAAATTTGCTTCGTGACGGACCGTTACTGGGCGTGACGGTCCATTACGGAGAGATACGTGGCGCACCCTGGTTGTTTTGCAGAAGTGATGGATCGTTACCAGGCATGACAGTCCGTCATAAGTTTTTCACGCGTCAGAATTCGTCCATTAGTCACTGAACACGTGGTGTTCGACCCGTAACCGATCGTTACCAGCCGTGACGGTCCGTTACCGTCTGATTTTCATGTTTTCTACTTTTTGGTCCTTGATCTTTGGTGATTTTACACTTATAGTCCCTGTGGTTTATACCTTAGACAAATCTTGGACTTTTTCGTGGCAGGTGTTGCACAAATCATGGATCTTCAATATTGAATAAAAAATATCGTTTTTGCATGGAGAGAATAGGAACGGCAGCTGGAACAATGGAAATTAGAGTTTTTGCTTGTAATTGCAAACGGATCATTCCCTGGGTATAGGATCCGCGAAAAATGATTTGTCGGGTCAAGGATCCACGTTTTCATTGAAATGGGTATAAAAATATTTTTTTTTAGGGGGGGGGGGGGATTTGTTGAGGAGGGATGTGGTGGTGACAAGTGTCATAAAATTAGGGATACTTAAAATTAATAAGATTTAAATTTAAATTTAGTATTTATATTTTTATAACTAAATACCATTTAAATTAAGTATTATTTTATTTAAATGCTTAAGTATATAATTACTAAATATTTATATAGTTATAATAATAATAATACCTAAATATAAACAGTGTCTAATACAGTTTGGGTTAGATTGCGCTCTCCAAAAGAGCCTCGTTAATACCCGCCGCTTTGCACGGGCCAACCCACTAGTACTATTAAAGACCAACTATTATGAACAGTGAAGTTGCCTGTCAGGCTGCCTGCTGATTTTTTTTTCATTTTAACCCTATATTATATGTAGATTACGCTTTTAACCCGTTTAATTATGTATTAATTTCGTTTTTCTATAAGAGTTTTCGTTCGTTAATTTTTTTTTAAATGGGACGCGTCGTTTTTATTACTTTTTTTGTCAACATTCCGATATAATTTTTTTTTAAATGAAGTTGTATTCAAAATTGAGTGTTTTTTGTATCATAGCCCATAGCAAGTGTCGTTTCCGTTATGGTACCGAGACGACCTGAACCTATTATGAGCGAACATTATTGCTTGTATTGGTATTATCGGAACCGGTGTCGGTATTCGATTTTATGGTTTTCGACGGCCCGAACCGATAACAACCAAATTTCTGCCGCGGAGCGTTGGTGAAGCGATCACATTCCCGCGACGAGACGCGGGTTTCCGTTTATTTACATAAATAACTCTAATCATACATTTACTATTATACCATGTAGCTAATAATAATAATAATAATAATAATAATAATAATAATAATAAAAAGAAAATTTTCTGATTTACCTGATTTTTTTTCCCTTTTTTCTCTCAACTTTTTATTATCATCTAATAAACCTCATCATAGACATATGTTAGATGACAAGTTCACTAATCGGGTCTTTAGGGGCTTATGTTATAAATGTGTGAAAATGTGATATTTTTCCAAATTACCCGTCGAATTTAGACAGTAACACTCATAGGTGATTTTCGTAATATAACGACTAGGGGTGTTCAACGAATCGAATTTTGTATATACGAATTAATCGAATCGTATTATTCGAATGTTGAAGTTTTAAAGCTGGATTTGTGTAAGGTGTGACAACTGCGGTTTTTCAGGTCCTTACCGTTTCTCGACTTTTATACGTTTATATTTTTAAATAGGGGCAAGTGAATATGAGGTTGTTAAGCATCTAACTTAGATGCGAAACCCATCAAAACGACGTAGTTTTGGTTAAATACTTCAATTAAATCATTTTGAGAAACTGTAGGTCCCTCGGGTGTGGCGGATCGTCACATGCAAGTGGGTCTACTAGTCGGACCGGGTGCGGAATGCCCGTGACTAGGCAGAGAGTCTAGCTAAACAAAGTAAACCGACAAGAGAAAACACTTTAAACGTTCTTTGTATTATAAACACTTGAAGGTTACAGAGAAAAGCACTGAGATTACAATCTGCGTATTTGCTATAATGCCTGCGTACTTAACTTCTGTCAACCTATCCTATTTATACAAGACCTGATGTCTGCGCACTTAGCAAGTGCGCAGGGCAAAATGCTCTTGCGTACTTAGCAAATACGCAGAGTTGTTCTTGCGTACTTGCTAAGTACGCAGGAGCTTTCTCCTGCGCATTTACAAGTGCGCAAAACACTTGGAGAATTTTGCAAAATTCAATATGTAAAAGTAAATACAACTCGATAAACTAATACATAAAGACTCTTACATACAAATACAATTACAAACAAGACAAGACAACCTAAGACTCTATCTATCCTGAGTGTTTGTCACAGGAAAGTGCTTCAACAAACTCCCCCTTGACAACAGCTCTGGATAATCTTCGGTCTTCACATCTTCAGACTTCACAGTGCTTGATCTTTAGCTTCCATCTTCTTCTTGTAATCAAGGCAGAACTTAATCACCTTGTCATATTTAGAAGCAAGGAGCTTTGTTCACTCATCCGTGTAGACGCAATACCGTTCTGCTAGTACCTCCAGATCTTTCACAGAAAAGTTGATGAAGCAGACTTCATCAAAAATTCTGATCAGTTCCTTTGGCACTATGTTTCCACTCTCTGAACGTCCTTTACCCATGATCACAGCCTCGCCAGTCTTTGGATCTACGTACCAGTAGCACATGTCACCAAGAATATCCTAAGGTAACTTGCTCAGGGGAATCTTAGTTTCACATCGCACTGGCTTGTATACCAATTTCTTTAAGTGCTTCTTAGTCACAGGATGTATAGCGTGCTTATCCTTGACTCTCTTGGGCACTTGAGGCTTGAACATTTCAAATTTCCCCGATCTTGCTTCTCGCTGCAGAACCACCCACAAACCCATCGCCACTGCGTGATTGGAATGACTCAGCAGCTCTCGGTTTGCTAGGTTCACAAGGTCGTATTTGGGCAAGGAGCTGAACGCTTCACCGGTGGGTTTCAAGTATTGAACCCCGCCAGATCTTTTGATAGCGAACCGCTGCTTGTCCTCCTCGAACCTTACAGCCAATATCATCCCTGTTGCTCCATGTTTGTCTATTATAGACGTCTTTTGCCACACGGGAGCTGGACCCTTTGATGAAGTAGAAGGCATGTCTGTTTCTTTCGGTGCCTCTGGGTCCACAGGTGCAGGGTCAACTGGGGAGGCTTCAGTCGAGGCTTCTACATTACTAGCCTGCTCGACTGAACCTGTGTCGAGCGGAGCGTCGAAGGATGGAAATTCAAAGATCTCTCCATCTTCTAGCTCGTACTCTCCTTCCCCGTCACCCTTGGGAATTTCGATTACAACGTCCTCGTCATCATCATCCCAATCGTCACCAGAGTCGATCTCTCCTTCTTCTAGATTGAAGAGAGCATCGATCTATGCTTCTTTGGAATAGTCAGGCTCTAGATATTGGATCTCATCATCAGATAAGTCCTTAAGTACTTCAGCCACTGACTTTCCTTTCTCACCACCACCACCACCAGAGGTATCACCACCCTCTTGATGAGTAGACTCCCCCTGAGCCATTGGAACAGCAGATATGGGCACGATTGCTAAAGCTTGGTACTCACCTCCACTAGGACCGGCTACGGGATCCTTGTCTTTGTCGTCATCCTTTGTCAAGTCGACAGGATGACACGCCTCATCACCAGTAGTCCTCTTTTCCTTTTCTTTCTCTTTCTCTTTCTCCTTCTCCCCCTGAGCATCAAGCTTCTTGGTCAGATCAGTAATCAGTTTGACCATCAGCTCATGCTTCTTCCTTTGAGTATCAAACCTCAGCTCCAAGGACGTCCTGTGACCCAGAATCATTTCATTCGTCTTGATTAGGAGCTCGTTCTGGGCCATGACGTTCTTCAACCTTTCATCAGTCCCCGTTCTCTTGCTACGAAGGATTCTGACTTCGTCTACCAAAGAATTGATCTGTGCTTGTTGAGCGTCAGACTCCTCCTTTGATTTCCGAATAGTCTCCGGTATGTCAACAACTTGGGTTTCCAGAACATCTATCCTTTCAGCATTCGGATTAGGATGTCTGGATGATGACGCCTCGGCAGTGTGAATAGGGGAGGAGAATATGGTATCAAAGTCAAACCCTTGTGTGAAATCTCCATAATTTAAGGGTTGACTTAAAGGCTCAATGGTGGTGGTTGGGATGGAAGATGTGACGAGGGTTGTAGGGGTAATGGTAAGGGTGATGGTGATTGACTCCGTGAGAATTGGAGTAGTCACCGCCACCTGAGTAGTTGTGGTAGGGAGGGTCACTAACACAGGAATCACTTCTGTGATTGTAGTGACGGCCACTTCACTTTGCACTTGTCGCCTCCTCCTTCTACGGTAAAGCTGCTGTGAAGGTGGGGTGGAGGTTGAATCAGGACTAGCAGCTGACACTTGTACTGGCTGCTGAGCCTCCACCTCACTGGGGATAGAGGGCTGTTGCCTATCGCCCCTGTTCTTGTGAATGCTTTCCCTTCTTTGTCTCTGTATAGCAGCGTTAGAGTCTGAGTCTGGCTCGTATTCGCTGCTAGAGGACTGTCGCTTTCTCTTGAAGGACGACTCAGGTAGGGTTACCTTAGCCGTTCTCCTCGGGTGTACCTGCGACGGTGCATCATCGGAATCGAAAGAATCTGACTCAGTCGCTTCCGAATCGGATCCCTCAGCACCATCATTTCCTCCTTCGTCGTCTCCATCATCAGACGATCCATCATCACTCTCCATTTCCTCCCCTTGTTGTTCCTGTTGTTCGTTGGAGTGATCACTCAATTCCGGCTCCGAGTCATGACTGTACCATCTCCAGTCACCTGGGGCCACATACGCTTCATTGATGAGGTGGCCAAAGAGTTCTGTATGCACAGGGGTAGGATCTACACTGCCTGGCTTTAGGAATTGGGCGAATACTCTTTTGTCAACCCTCTTTACTTGCAGTCTCTCCTCTATAGCAGGAAGGTTTGGCAACGCGTCATTAATCAGAAGTTTCACAAACCGAGGGTATAACAAGAACCGAAACCTCTCCGCTGTGTTGATCTGGTCATTGATGGCCTTAAAGATGTAGCGGGAGAAGTTTTAGCCCTTATTGAGAGAAAGGCCGACCATGGCTGCTGCAAGGTCATGACCCATGGCATCTTTCCCAGCTTTCCTTGATGAGATGCATAGCATGCATGACCACCACACCCAGTTGAGTGGTCTTCTTCAGTAGGATTTCCAGTGAAGAGGGCAATTCCAGAGCCTGATGACTTGGATGTAGAAGTCGTCCCATGATACATAGAAGGGTCTTGTATCTGGGGTCTTTCTGAGCTCTCCTTTCTTCTTAGGTTCATGTCATGAGCTTGAACCTTTCCTATTGCCTCCTCTACTGTCAACTCATAGAATTTAGGATTTTCCCTCATCAGGGTTGTGTACATCTCAAATTTGGGTGGTAAAGCGTCCAAAAACTTTTCCACCATCTCTTCATCTGGATACCTGAGTTCAAAAGCCTTCAACTCAGTCTGTAAATGATAGAATCTAGAGATGAGGTCATCTAAAGATTCGTTCTCTAAAAATCTGAAGCACTCATACTGCTTCCTGAGAAGATCCCTCTTACTCTTCTTGATGTACTATTTCCTTCAAATCTTTTCTGTAAAGCTTTCAAAAGATCCTTGGAATTATCATAACCTCGGAAACTGTGGAACAATTCCCGAGTTAATGCCATAGTGATCGAACCAAGTGCCTTCTTTTCTCGATCATAAGCTTTCTTTTCTTCGTCAGAAAGCTTAGAGATAGGTTTGGGCATGGTTTCATCAAGATAGATGTGCGTGGGATGCTTATATCCCTCAAGGATTGGTATCCATAGCGATGAGTCGGTATACGAAATGTAGTGCTCAAAACGTGTTTTCCAATTAGAATAATCGTTCACGTTCAGCAACTTTGGCGGTTTCTGTGTTGTACCGATCTCATTATCATAGTTTAACAGGTTTCCAAGATTCTGAAGATTCGACATAGTGAACACTTAGTCAAATTTCAGAAAAATCAGACACAGTTGCGCACTTGATTTTTGGCCTTACGCACTTGAGAAATGGTCTTGCGTATTTAGATTTCCTCTTGCGTACTTGTAAGTACGCAGTAATAAATGTAAGTATGCAGGATATAACTTAAGTTCGCAAGAACAACTCTGCGTACTTGCTAAGTACGCAGGAGCTTTCTCCTGCGCACTTAAAAGTGCGCAAAACACTTGGAGAATTTTGCAACATTCAATATGTAAAAGTAAATACAACTCGATAAACTAATACATAAAGTCTCTTACATATAAAGACAATTACAAACAAAACAAGACAACCTAAGACTAAGACTCTATCTATCCTGAGTGTTTGTCACAGGAAAGTGCTTCAACAGAAACCAACATGCATCCTTCTTCTTTCTGTCGCCATTCTTCGGATTGATCTCTCTGTAGTGATCTCAATAGGTACACTTTAAATTGATCGCTACATGTCATTGGTAATTGATTATCCATCAACAAAGCATTCTCACCATCACAGTTCACAACTCCATATCAACTCACCTCTAGGTTCACATTATCACATCCCACCACCAAATGCAGCGTCACCGTCATAGTTGATAGCTCTAAATCAACTCTCCCAAAGGTTTACATTGTCTCAACTGCTCTACGCTTATGTAAATTAAAGTTATTGAACCCTGGCATTTCAATACAAAAATCACCTCTTAAATGGTAGATTTTAAATTACTCATAAAATGCACAACAGTTGTTTGATAAAATGTCTAGGGGTGAAAATTGCAATTACTTCGGTAAGATATTGGCTAATTTTTGTTTATATGGTTGTAGATTTCTTCAACTAGAATTTATGAAACCTAATTTTGGTGGTTGAACTATCTCTGCTGATGTTTATTTTTATCTTTTTTTTTTTTTTTGGATGGTGATATAATTTTATTTGGAATATTATCTATTGGCCCCAAATGCACAAATGTTGATATCTAAGTATGAAATTGGAAATTGTTGCAAGGGGATTTATTAGATGCTATGGAATAGAGTGTTTTGGATCCCTTTTATATTGCTGACCTTGGATTTTTAAGTGCAGTTGATGTTGTTGATGCTTTGAATTCCTTATATGTTTTCATTTTTTATTTCATGCTTCTAAATTTATAATGGTGGTTCTTGGTTTTAGCATTTCTTTTTTCAAGCTTTCAAGAAAATTATAAGCAATAGTTTATTCTTAAAAAACTGGTGACATGTGATGAAGAGTTTTGCAAGGACTTCAATGGGGGCATAGTTAATGGTTGCAAGGTTAATGCATCTTTACTGCAGTGAAAATATTTCAAGGACTTTTTTTACAATATGCTCTTTTGGTTTATTGCATTCTATGTAGTCGATAACACCGATATCTCGGTGATATCTCGGTGATATCTCGGATATCGGAAGTTGGACAAAGTATCGGTCCAAATATCGGTTGGAATATCGGAGCCGATATTATCGGCGATATTTACCGATATATCGCCGATAACATGAGTTCATTATATCGGTCGAATTACTGATATTCTCGGTTTGGACCAAATCGAACAAGTAGAACAAATTCTTACCTTATTTCGAAGCATAATCGAACCACATGTGTCTCCATTGTGGGAAATCTACCCAGCAATCCACGATTTCGAACCCAATCGATCTGATTTTGGAGTTGGTGTGCGTGAGATTGGAGGCTCCGAGGCAGAGGGGGAATGGTGGAGCAGAGGGGGAACGGCGCAATGAACGGGGTAGAGGGATTTAGGGTTTATTAAGTTTGGATTTTTAACTTTTAACCCTCTACATTTTTACTAGTTTTTATTTGGTGCTCAAACTTATAAATTTATACATAAAAAGCATAAAAGTAATGTTTTTATATAAATTTATGGTTACCGATATCCCACCGATATCTCACCGCGATAACCGATATCTCGAATATCGGTTCTTGACCGATATCCGATATTTTAATGCATTAACTGCTTAGATTGCATTTGTTGCAGGAAGATAAAAGTTGTTTTTTTTGTTGCAAGGATGATAAATATAGTGCAACAAATTCAAGAAGTTGCATTCTATGAAAGAAGATAAATACATGATGGATGAGTTCGTGGATACAAAGTGGACAATTCAAAAGTTTGGGAAAACATGCAACTGTCTGCAGTAGTTAGAGTTATGCAAATGTTAGATCAGAATTTGTTTTTTTTTGTAAAGAAAGTTTTGTACCTACATTGAAATATATTGTTTGTACAAGTGGCCATTGAATGAGAAATTCTTATTTTACATATGTTCAAGTATTTTTTCTATCATTTTTGGGTATGCCCTTTTCATTTCAGTGCATTGTATTGCTTTGATATGTTTCATTTTAGTTAACCAATCACCACATGTATTTTTTAACTTCACTGAGTTTTGATTTGTTTGGCACGTTTCACTATGATTTACTACACTTTGACATGTTTCACTTGTTTCATTTTAGATATTGTGTGAGCCGCTAAATATTAGTTTATTATATTTTATGCATTTTGACCCATTTAATTTTATGTTTTGACCTGTTTATTAAAATTGCTATATTTTTTACCCATTTCATGCTATATTGCTATTTTTGACCCATTTCATCTTGTATTGCTTTATTTTTACATGTTTCATATTATATTGCTATATTTTGACCCGTTTTATTTTATACTTGTATATTTTGACCTATTTCATTTATTTATCTTGAAAATGTTTAATAAGCCCATAAAACTTCTTACCTTTGTATTGTTTTCGCTGATCGGCTAAGATATCGGAATATTGTTTTGATGTAACATCAATTTCATATGGACTTTTCATTGTATTTACGACCTTCCTAATTTGACAAGGTTTTAACCCGGATTGACCAAAGCTCCGACATTAGAGCTTTGCAAGTCAATGAGTGCTGAAACATCCCATGAGACCGGTGTTTCATTACTTTGGTTGGAGTAACAGTTAGCTCATGATTATGTGAATCATTAAATGTATCCACTAACCATTTCCCATCTTTACTTTTTGATATACGATTAATTGCTTCACATCCGGTCCTTAAATCCCTACGGCGTTTCTTAACATCTCCTTTAGAACTACTGCACTTCAAATCTTTAAAACCTTCTTTGTTGCATACATATTTCTTTCGATAAGGCTCATTTGTTGTCTTATTTTTAAAAGTCGTATAAATACGTATTCCAAATCCATGTAAAAACGCATAACGATTGTAGAAATCACATGCATCATTAGGATGATCGAAAAGCTTTCCCATTACATCATTAGCATCTTCTTTATCAAACCCAAAATCTATGGCTACTTCGTTTGTTTTCACTGTTTCAACATCTAAACCATCATCATCGACGTCCAAATACTTTTTTGCATCAATATCTTCAATTAGATGTGTTTCAAAATCGACCGTGTTACGTATTTCCTGTATGAACAAAAGTTAAAGCTTAATATTTCAAATCGTGAAGAAGTAGCCTGGACTAAGTAATTGAACACAATTTCAATAAAATCAAAACTAAAAGGTTTGAACCTCCATGATCGATTAATTGATATGATGGCTTCAAAATTAATTCAAAACATGAATCAATTAATATGATGGCAGACCTCCATAATATCACAGTGGCTTCAAAATTAATTCAAAACGAGAATTCAATTAATATTTCAATGACTTCAAAATTAATTCAAAACCTCCATGACCGATCAATTGATACATGTTGGATACAAGTATGAGGGAATCTAATTTCCGTGGCTCACCATTGTGATAACTAGCGATCCAACAAAGAATGGCGGGGACGAGGAGGTTTCTGTTTGGGAGAGGACGAAGAATGCTTGACCAGAGTGATTAATTCGAAGAATGGCGGGACGGAGGAGGCTTGTTTTGGAGAGGAAGAAGGAACTCGCGAATTCTGTTTTGGAGAGGAAGAAGGAATTCACAAATTTCAAGGATAGAGATTAGTTTCTCAAATTAAAAAGATTTAGAATAAAAAGGATTTAATTGATTTTACTCAAAACTACGTCGTTTTAATGGGTTTCGCGTCTAAGTTAGGTGTTTAAGAGACTCATATTCACTTTCCCTTTTTAAATATTATGGTTTTATATATTTTTAAGTGTTTCTATGGATTCTAAGAACTTTACCTTAGACAAACACTAAGTTCCTGAACTAGAAAACCCGGTTAAGTGCATACACTATATGTACCGCGAACGCGTTAAATAAACGAAAAAATTTTAATTCTCAAAACTAATTTTTATATTTATATTTTAGTTAAGAATGATGTTTTATAATATTCACATGTGCTAACTTTTGTTATTTTTGATTAAACTGGCGATCACAGGTGGTTCACCCGGTATAATTTTTTTAAAACTTTTAAGTTTTTACCATAAAAATACCATTAAATTTTATTATTTGGGATACTAAAATCAGACGAATCGGATATTTATACCGTAAACCGGACATTACGCGCGTAATCGCGGTGACTTAGGATTTTACCCAATAAACTTTATAACTACTGATATACTTTAATAAGATATTAAATTTAAAGTTTTAAAGTCACGAATTTATATAAAAGCCGGTTTTATAATTCTAAGCGGTTAATACGCGTATGCACTGGTTTTTTGGTATACATTATATTGAATCGCCATTTTCGCTTGGCTGACTTAGTCACACACTTTAGGAGTCCTAAAATGTTATGTTATGTCCACTTAATTAGTAGGACCCGGTTAGGACTCGATTTTCATCTGTGTTTGTCGACCGTGTCGCACATCTCACCCGCTTCGTTTAGGTGAGTTTCGCGGCCCCTCTTTACTTACTGTTTTACTGTTTTTGGGGGAAAGCTGTTTCATTTTTATTTAATCACATGTTATATGATACATAGAATACATGAGTTATTTTACTTTATGCATTAAAGTCCTCAATTTTGGGTAATCAATTAGCTGAGCGTAGCCGTTAGGAATTTTGGGTAGTACTACTTGGGTCGACACCCCCGCCGGTGGTTGGTCACGCCAACCAGACATGTAAGGTCACTTGGGCGCATAATTAGCCGATTTTTAGGCTGTTGTTTGCATATGACTTCCGCATGGGGTACTTTGTTTTATTTTGTTGAGCCTTTGATTAAGACTCATGGAAATGTGTTATCTAATACATGTGTACTTAATTTTTAAATTTTTATAAACTGTTTTTAGAGTCGCAAAACCTGTGAACTCACCAACTATTTATTTAGTTGACCCGTTTTTGAAACATGCTTTCAGGTAAACAGAATTGAAGATAAGGTTCATGGGGGCTCCCTTTTGTTTAGAAATTGTGGTTTCATTATGGGATGTTTTGTACTTTGGGCTTTTGTTTGTATGATAGACCCCTCAGTTTGTTGTTTGAATTTGGATATTGTGTGACATACTTGAATTTTGGTTTTAGTAATGGTTCTTTATGCAATTTGCAATGTACCCGTTAGCATTCTCTTACGCCTAAGTGTTCGATGCATCGCTCTTGTCTCACCTTCGTGTTTTCGCCTTCGGCGGGGTGTGACAGACTTGGTATCAGAGCACTGGTTATAGAGAATTAGGTTTACCTGAGACCCGAACCTAGACTATGACCTTAAGAAACATTGCAAAGAACCTTAAGAATTATGTGTGCATTGCATATCATTTTGCATTACTTATTCTTACCAGCTTTACGTTCTCCGTCACAGCATGTCTTCATCATCATCACCTTCATATCAGCAGTACTTCACGGACGACGAGGCGGACAGCCTCAACAACATCCTTCTAGTGCCTGTCCCTACAGCATCAGGTGATTGGAGTGCGCCCGAGCCTAGTCATACGTCATAGGAGGATCCGTCGATGCACTATGTGCCCGAAGAGTCTAGCTACGCGACCAGCTCTAAGGACTTAGGGAGCCGTCTACCCTCGCCTACTCAGGCCCTACCCCCTTCCCGGGTAGCACCAGTGACTATCATACCTCACCATGCTGCTCCTACTAGCGGACAGCCGCGATTTCCAGGATCGACCTTTGAGGTCGGAGGATCGCCTAATAGGACTGCCCCTGCTATTATTGAGATCTCTTCAGATGAGGAGGAAGAAGAGGAGGAGCCCGAGGATACTAGGACTTGGAGGGAGGTACAGATAGATGAGCTAGTGGAGACTTGCACTGGACACGAGATGAGACTAGATTAGTTTCATACTGTGATGGAGGATGTTCTAGAGTGGATACCGGAGCTATATCAGTTCGTTACTACCTTTCAGGCGTCAGAGCTAAAAAGGAACCAACGGATCGATCGTGTTAAGAAGAGGGTCCACCCGGGATTGGTTGTACTATTCACTTTCTTTGTCACACTCATTGCTGTTGTTCTAGGCTTCTATTTCGGTCACTGAGCGACATTTGCTCATGTCCTTTTTGTTGGGTTACAAACACTTTGTTTCTTTTGGGGTATCTTGGCATAGTTCTAACTAATGCCTAATTTTGTAAAAATTATTAATAACTTTTGTAAACCCTAGTTACTTCCTATGCTTTGTGAAGCACTTTTGTAAATTTTTGGATGATGGAAATGAACTATATTTTGGATGAATCCTTGTATGCCATAAATTTCATTTGGTTATTATTTGTGTATTGTTATCATCCTTATTTGTTACCTCGTGTGCATGATTTGGTTAAAATTTTTATTGTCATTCCTAAAAACATGTCTTTTATGTATGGCTTGTTTACTATGTTTTGAGTGATTTCTAATCAAGTATCTTCATTTACTCGAACTCTTATCAAATTCTTGTTCGTTTCTGTTTTTAGAATACGCCACCGAGGAGGGATCCTCAGCATAATGAGGCAGAGAATACTCAGCAAGATTTGACCCAGCTGATAAATCAAGGGATTGATGCGGCTATACCAAGAATTGTGGCACAGATCACTGCAGGGTTAATTAGGAGTGCTGGTGGCACTGGTGGAGCCGGTGGTGGTGCTGGTGGTGGCACTAATACTGGTAACACCAACCGCGGTTGTACCTTGAAAGACTTCTCTACAGGAAAACCCCTAGATTTTCATGGTAGTGAGGGGGCAGTTGGGATTGCTCGTTGGATAGAAAATATGGAGTCTGTCATAAAAATCAGTAACTGCTTGGATAATCAGAAGGTTAAGTATGTTGCTTGCTCTCTATAGGGTGAAGCCCTAACATGGTGGAATTCCCGGATGGATGCGTTAGGAGAATAGGTTGCTGATAACCTGACTTGGGATGAGTTTAAGAAAATGATAATAAAGGAGTACTGTCCTCAGAATGAATTGAAGAAGATTGAGGTTGAATTCTGGAATCTAGAAATGGATGGGGCGGAAATCTTGGATTACACGACTCAATTCCAAGAGTTATCCCGTGTGGTGCCACATCTGGTGACACCAGAACCCAAGAGGATCGAAAGGTATATCTAGGGATTAGTTCCCCAAATCCAGGGAATGGTTACTTCAGCCAAATCCACTACTATGCAAAGCGTGATTCAATTGTCATGTGAGTTAACTGATGAAATGGTGAGAAATGGTGTGTTGATTAAAAAGGGATCTGTGGAGAAGAAACATGAAGGAAAAGTAGTGAGAAAGAATGTTGGGGGAGCTAATAAGAAAAGAAAGACCACTAAGAATTATGTTGTTGTGGCACCGCAGAAAAGGGCAAACACTGGAAATCCACCTCTTTGCGCCAAGTGCAATTCTCAACACTTTGGGGCTTGCGAACAGTTAGTGTGTTCAAAATGTAAACGAGTGGGGCATACAGCGAACTACTGCATGTTCGACCCCAATGCACCGAGAGGTTGTTATGAATGTGGGGAGACTGGTCCCTTCAGGAACAAAATGTCCCAAATTGGGCAGAGATGGTGGGAACACAACAAATCAAGCCAAGGGTAGAGCTTTTGTGATTGGGGCTGCAGATGCACGTCAGGACCCGAATGTGACGACGGGTACGTTTCTCGTCAATGATCTATATACATCTATACTTTTTTATACAGGGGCTGATAGAAGTTTTATGTCTACAGAATTTAGATCATTGATTAAGTTAGAGTCACAAAAATTAAAAGAAGTTTACACTATAGAACTAGCTAATGGTAAATTGACTAAAGCTAGTGACATTATCTGAGGTTGCACCATGAACCTAAATAATCACCATTTTAATGTAGACCTTATCCCGATAGAGCACGGTAGTTTTGATGTTGTTATGGGCATGGATTGGTTATCTAAAAACCGAGCTGAAATTGTTTGCTCAGAAAAGATAGTTCAAATTCCGCTCTCAAACGGTGAAGTCCTAATTGTCCAAGGTGATAAGCCCGGAAAGAGTTTGAACATTGTGTCTTGCATGAAGGCATGGAAATACCTTAAGAAGGGAAGTTACGCGTTTCTTGCTAACGTCATTAACAAGAAATCGAAGGAGATTAAGATTCAGGAGTAACCTGTTGTACGCGAGTATCCGGAAGTCTTTCTCGAAAATTTGCCCGAATTACCCCCTCTACGGAAAGTTGGGTTTAGGATCGACTTGGTACCTGGTGCCGCACCTATTGCTAGATCCCCCTACCGTTTGGCACCGTCTGAATTGCAAGAGTTGTCGAATCAGTTGCAGAAACTTTTAGAGAAAGGATTCATTAGACCGAGTTTCTCACCTTGGGGAGCTCCGGTCTTGTTCGTGAAAAAGAAGGATGGACCTTTTCGGATGTGTATCGACTACCGGGAGTTGAATAAATTGACGATTAAGACCCGATATCCACTTCCGAGGATCGACGACTTGTTTGACCAATTGCAGGGATCGACTCATTTTTCTAAGATCGACCTAAGATCCGGTTATCATCAGTTAAGGATCCAGGAGGATGACATACTGAAAACGGCATTCAGGACTCGGTACGGTCACTACGAGTTTTTTGTTATGCCTTTCGGGCAAACCAATGCTCCGCGGTGTTTATGGATCTGATGAATAGGGTATGCATGCCATACTTAGACAAATTTGTGATAGTCTTTATCGACGACATCTTCATATATTCTAGAAGTAAGAAGGAGCACGAGCAACACTTGCGGCTGATTTTGGAGTTGCTCAGGAATGAGAAATTATTCGCCAAGTTCTCGAAGTGTGAGTTTTGGCTTAGAGAAATTCACTTTCTTGGCCATGTGATTAACGAGAAAGGCATACATGTGGATCCGGCCAAGATTGAGGCGATAAAGAAGTGGGAAACGCCTAAGACCGCAACCAAGATCCATCAATTTCTTGGTTTGGCGGGTTATTACAGGCGATTTATAGAAAATTTCTCTAAGATAGCTCAGTCCTTAACTCTCTTGACTCAGAAAGATAGAAAGTTTGAATGGGGTGACAAACAGGAAGAAGCGTTTCAGTTGTTAAAGCAAAAGTTATGTAACACCCCGATTCTAACTCTTCCCGAAGGGACGGATGGCTTTGTCGTGTACTGTGATGCATCACACCAAGGTCTTGGTTGTGTGTTGATGCAAAAGGAAAAGGTTATCGCGTACGTATCCCGACAGTTGAAAGTGCACGAAAATAATTACACAACTCATGACATGGAGTTGGGTGCCGTTGTCTTTGCACTTAAGATTTGGAGGCACTATCTTTATGGAACCAAGTGCACTGTTTTTACCGACCACAAAAGCCTCCAAGATATATCCGATCAAAAGATGTTGAACATGAGACAAAGGAGATGGGTCGAGCCACTCAACGACTACGACTGTGAGATCCGTTATCACCATGGGAAAGCTAATGTGGTGGCGGATGCTCTGAGTAGAAAGGAAAGAATAAAACCTCTTCGAGTTCGTGCTTTATGAATGACAATCCAAACGAACTTGAAAGCTCAAATTCTCGAGGCATAAAAGGAAGCAATACAGAGAAATAATTTGAAAGACGAACTTTTATGTGGTGCTGAGAGAAAATTCAAAAAGAAAACCGATGAGTTAATTTATTATTTGGATCGAATGTGGATTCCGGATTCCCATGACTTGAGAGAACTGAATTTTAATGAAGCTCACAAGTCAAGGTATTCTGTACATCCTGGAGCCGACAAAATGTACAAAGACTTGAAAGAATTTTATTGTTGGCTCGGAATAAAGAAAGAGATTGCAAGTTTTATTGGGACGTGCTTGACTTGTTCTAAAGTCAAGGCGGAATACCATAAACCATCGGGACTTTTGCAGCAACCCGACATCCCTCAGTGGAAATGGGAGCAAATTGTTATGGATTTTGTCACCAAATTACCGCGAACTTCTAGCGGTTATGATTCGATTTGGGTCATTGTTAACTAGTTGACGAAATCTGCTCATTTTATTCCAATCCGAGAGGATTATAAGATGGAAAAGTTAGCCCATTTGTACATTGGTGAGATTGTTTCTAGGCATGGGGTGCCCGTTTCCATCATCTCGGATAGCGATAGTCGTTTTACATCCAGATTTTGGCAGACACTACAACGAGCTTTGGGAATGTGCTTGGATATGAGCACGGCTTACCATCATCAGGCTGACGGTCAAAGTGAACAGATGATTCAGACCATGGAGGATATGTTGAGGGCATGTGTGATAGACTTTGGCGGTAATTGGGATACCCATTTGTCGTTAATCGAATTTTCTTATAATAACAGTTATCATACTAGCCTCAAGTGCGCACCGTTTGAAGCTTTGTATGGGCATAAGTGTCGATCGCCACTTTGTTGGGCCGAAGTTGGTGACAATCGTTTAACTGGCCCCGAAATTATCCAGGAAACTACAGACAAGATTTTTAAGATTTGGGATAAACTAAAGGCCGCACGAGACAGACAGAAAAGCTACGCCGACAATCGAAGGAAGCCCTTGGAATTTCAAATTGGTGACAAGCTGCTTTAAAAATTTTCACCTTGGAAGGGCATTATTCGGTTCGAAAAAAGAAGTAAACTCAACCCGAGGTATATTGGACCGTATGAAATTGTTGATAGAATCGGTGCCGTGGCTTACAAATTGAAATTGCCTCAGGAGCTCAGCGGTATACACGATACTTTCCATGTATCAAATCTCAAAAAGTGTTTAGCCGATGAATCCTTGGTAATACCACCTGAGGAAGTCCGTGTCGACAAGAAGATTCATTTTCTCAAGGAACCAGTCAAGATTTTGGATCGCGAGATCAAGACGCTTAAACGTATATGTATCCCTATCGTGAAGGTCCGATGGAACTCAAAACGTGGACCCTAATTCACATGGGAACGAGAGGACCAAATGAAGCAGAAATATCATCATCTTTTTGAGAAGGAAGCGGTCACTACCGTCACCAGTTGAATTTCGGGACGAAATTCCCTTCAACTGGGGGATAATGTGAGAACTGCGGTTTTTCAGGTCCTTACCGTTTCTCGACTTTTATATGTTTATATTTTTAAAAAATTATGGTTTTATATATTTTTAAGTGTTTCTATGGATTCTAGGAACTGTACATTAGACAAACACTAAGATCCGAACTAGAAAACTCGGTTAAGTGCATACACTACGTGTACCGCAAACGCGTTAAGTAAACCGAAAAATTTAAATTCTCAAAAATATTTTTTATATTTATATTTTAGTTAAGAATGATGTTTTATAATATTCACATTTGCTAACTTTTGTGATTGTTGATTAAACTAGCGTTCACAGGTGGTTCACCCGGTATAATTTTTTTTTAAACTTTTAAGTTTTTACCATACAAATACCATTAAATTTTATTATTTGGGATACTAAATTTATTTATTTGAGTAAAATTATTTATTTTAAAGTTTTAAAATCCTAATTTTATAAAAAAAAATGGTTAATTTTATTTTTCTTTCATTTTTCTTTCAAAAGAACTCCATGTTCTTCACTTGAATCTTGGTTTAGCTTGTTGGTGATCATCATTCCAGTGATTTGAAGGTAGAACAACACGATTTTAATCTTTGATTTTCTGTTTTTAATCTTGCATGTGTTCTCAAGAACACCAAGAACACACACACTACACACACTCACTTTAATTTTTAAGATTTGATGTTTTTCATGTTTTTAAAGCTTGAATCATGTGATGTTAACAAGGATTGGTGGATTATAATCATTTTTAAACATCCACCATGAGTTGCATGAGTTTGATTCTTCAAAATTTGTTGATTAAAGTGTATGAACACTTGGTGTTCATAAAATTGTTCATATTGATTTTAAAAATGGGATTTTGAGTTTTTGGTCTTTGGATTGAACCAAATTGTGATTGTAGGTAAAATATCAAGAAATAACAGGGTATTACCATCCATCAACATCAAACAAAGCTGATTTGGAAGGTATAATCTTGATTAAAACTTGTTAGTTTATTTGAATGTTCAATAACAAGCATGTTCTTGATGGATTTTTAAAAATTGTTGACTTGGCACCCAAATTTATTTTTAAACAGTAGTATATGTTTTAAAAGAAAGATCTGGAAATTTTGGTGATCAAACTATTTTTGGATTATTTATTAAAATTCACACAAATTTAATACATGAAAATGGGAAAAATACCTCTGAGTATTGAAAAATTCTGGAATTTGGACAGTGGTTAGTATATTAAAAATGTAGACTTCTGTCCAAATTTCGTGAAAATTGGAGTTGTTTAAGGAGGTGTTTAATATTTATAAAATTTAAACAATTGATTTGGGGATTTCATACTTTTGGAAAACTTCTGAAGTTGAAACATGAAATGAGATCTCATATGAACCTAAAATGAATTTGGTAAAATTTGGTAAAGTTTGATGAGTTTAACTATTTTTCTCAATATTATATTCATAATAAATAATCTGGATAATAAAAAAATATGAAATTTAGTTAGAAATTTTTATTTATGTATATGATCATTTGGTATAAGTTTAAAAAAGTAACTTTATGTTTAAGTATGATTTTGGAATTATGGTCCATTAAAATTTTATAAAAAGTTACTAAATTTGGAAATTTTTATATAAAATTGATTTTATAAAAGTTTTAGGAGATTTTTGGACAGAAGTATGATCTCATTAAAAACTGAATTTTTGGACTTTTGAATTGGGTGCTAATATCACACTAAAACCCTAAAATCGGACGAATCGGATATTTATACCGTAAACCGGACTTTACGCGCGTAATCGCGTCTTTGGACAAAGCAATACCGTGACTTAGGATTTTACCGAATAAAATTTTTAACTACTGATATACTTTAATAAGATATTAAATTTAAAGTTTTAAAGTCACGAATTTATATAAAAGCCGGTTTTATAATTTTAAGCGGTTAATACGCGTATGCACTGGTTTTTCGGTATACATTAGATTGAATCGCCATTTTCGCTTGGATGACTTAGTCACACACTTTAGGAGTCCTAAAATATTATGTTATGTCCACTTGATTACTAGGACCCGGTTAAGACTCGATTTTCAACTGTGTTTGTCGACCGCGTCGCACATCTCACCCGCTTCGTTCAGGTGAGTTTTGCGGCCCCTCTTTACTTACTGTTTTACTTTTTTCGGGGGAAAGCTGTTTTATTTTTATTTATTCACATGTTATGTGATACATAGAATACGTGAGTTATTTTATTTTATGCATTAAAGTCCCCAATTTTGAGTAATCAATTAGCTGAGCGTAGCCGTTGGAATTTTGGGTAGTACTACTTGGGTTGACACCCCCGCCCGTGGTTGGTTGCGCCAACCAGACTTGTAGGGTCACTTGGGCGCAGAATTAGCCGATTTTTAGACGGTTTTTTGCATATGACTTCCGCATGGGGTACTTTGTTTTATTTTGTCGAAACTTTGATTACTGCTCATGGAAATGTGTTATCTAATACATGTGTACTTAATTTTTAAATTTTTATAAACTGTTTTTAGAGTCGCAAAACCTACGAACTCACCAACTATTTATTTAGTTGACCTGTTTTTTAAACATGCTTTCAAGTAAACAGAATTGAAAATAAGGTTCCTGGGGGCTCGCTTTTGTTTAGAAATTGTGGTTTCATTATAGGATGGTTTGTACTTTGGGCTTTTATTTGTATGATAGACCCCTCAGTTTGTTGTTTGAATTTGGATATTGTATGACATACTTGACTTTTGGTATTAGTAATGGTTCTTTATGCAATTTGCAATGTACCCGTTAGCATTCTCTTGCGCCTAAGTGTTCGATGCATTACTTTCGTCTCACCTCCATGTTTCCGCCTTCGGCGGGGTGTGACGTAAGTCCCCAAACCCGGGAGGCCTCACGCGTTGGATTTACTCATTCACAAACAGTTCTTAAACTTGAATATCAAATAACGCAGCGTAATCATTCATTCAACTTAATTAAAACTTGTTCAACATGCGAAAGCGTAACATTGTCTAATACATAAACATAACATAAACAACTCATAACGTGATGCCAGTCTTCATGAACAACCAGGTAACTCCTTTCACCAGCCAAGCATCACCGTTCAACCTTCATACATCTCTTTAACTTGAATGTGCATACTAAAATTCTACTACGCTGGTGTGTTGTAGCTTTACGTAAAACGTTAACTTTAAACATTTTGCCAATAACGTAACTTCAAACTTCATTTAATAAAAACGTACACGAATAATGAAGTAACATAAACACAAAACATAAGTCAATAATAAACCGAATCTGCGCCTTCTCGTAACCGTCAATTCCCTTCAAGTACGGTACTTCATAGAATACCCATACCAACATTACGCACGGTACTTCATAGAGCGCACGTACCAACATAGACCATTCGTAACCATACATAATCGCCAATTCCCTTCAAGCACGGCATCCCAAAGGATAGCACGTACCAAACTTCAAGCACTGTTCCCTCGCATAGAACGATACTTACTTCAAGGATCACGGTAATCCCCATGATGACCATCGTCACCCCTTTCCCACACAGTTGTACAACCATTGGCCAGCCACAATGGCCCCTATAAAGGTAAGGCCTTTACATAACATACATACTTCGATTCCCAAAGGAACCATGGCAGATTCGTTCATTTTAATGACTTTCATAAAACCTTTACTTCACTTTAGTTAAAGCATCATACGTTTTATTAAATATCATTTCGTTCGTAAACACTTCTTAGACCTTACGTAAACTTCTTTAGCAAACATTTTGTAATCATCTTTCAAAACCTTCGCTTTTAAAACGTCTTTCAATAGCATCGTATCATAAAACATCATTTCGTAAACATCACTTCATACACATCATTTCGTAAACATCATTTCGTATGTATGTACACCAGCCGAAAATATTATTAAAATATTTAAAAAAGAGCTTCTAGAACTCACCTGAGATGAACATAGGAGTACACAGTTCCATAGGTGTACACGGCTCCCACCTGTGAACTTAGGTGTTCAAAGTTCAAGGATAGTTCTCGGGGCTTACCCGTGAACTTAGGCCCGAGAACCCTCAGCCGTGAACCTTACCCGAGAATCCCAACCGTGACCCTACCCGGGTTCCCAGCCGTGAACCATACCGAGAACCCTAACCGTGAACCTTCAATTCTTACCCAAAACCCTAGTTTTGCATGGATTCGGATCTGGATCGATGGATTCGTCAGGTTTGGAACTTTTTACGTTCAACAGGTGTATTTTCCCCTCGTGATTCTAGATCTGAAGTATGACATCGTTTGACCTATAAAACCCGACCTTTATGAGTTAAAGCCGTAAAGACCGATTTCGAAGAAAAACTTGGAAAAAGAAGTGTTTCTTACCTCAAATGGACTCTTTCCTTTAGCAATCCTTCTCCCGAGTAGTGTAGCAAGGTAGAGGACCGATCTTTAGCTCAATCCCAAGCTTTCTCTCTCTAGAATGGCATGGAGCTTGAATGATGAATGGGGAGAATGTGCATGTGTGGAGGCTAGGGTTTAAACCCCCACCTCCCTCCCCTTCACGGCCCGTCTAGCCGCCTCTTGTTTCCCCCATCCACCTTCGCCCTTTATTTCCTCGCCGGCCCGCTTATTGCCTCGTCGTTATTTCCGGGATGTTACAAGCCTACCCCCCTTACGAACGGTTTCGTCCCCGAAACCTGTCATAAGTCAAACAAATGAGGGTACGACTCCTTTATTTCCGTCTTTGTCTCCCAAGTGGCTTCAGACCCCTTTCGGTGCTTCCACTGCACCTCGACCAACTGGATGACTTTATTACGTAGATGTTTCTCCTTTCGGTCAAGTATGGCCACGGGTTCTTCGATGTAGTTTAGGTGGTTGTCGACCTCGATGTCGGTAAGTGGTACGTGGGAAAATTCATCTGCCAAACACTTTCGCAAGTGTGATACATGGAACGTAGGATGCATCCCACTTAACTCTCGATAAGCGACTTCACCAACCCGTGCCAATATTCTGAATGGTCCGACTAATCTCGGGCTTAACATCCCTCTCTTTCGGAATCGTATTATTCCCTTCCAGGGCGATACCTTCAACATTACTCTGTCCCCAATATTAAACTCAATAGGCCTTCGTCGCTTATCCACATAGAATTTCTGACGATCTTGGGCGTCCTTCATTCTTGCTTTGATCTGATCAAACCTTTTCGACGTTTCTCTTATGACTTCAATAATTCCCAATTCCTTCTGTCCAATATCACCCCAACATACCGGGGTCCTGCACCTTCTCCCATACAACATCTCGTAAGGTGGCATACCTATTGTCGAGTGATAACTGTTGTTGTACGAGAATTCGGCTAACGGCAGGTGACTGTCCCAACTACAGCCAAAGTCGATAATAAAAGCACGGAGCATGTCCTCCAACGTTTGAATGGTACTTTCGGACTGACCATCCGTTTGCGGGTGGTATGCTGTACTGATATTAAGCCTAATGCCCATCGCTTTGTGAAATCGTTTCCAGAACCTCGTTGTGAATCGTGTGTCCCGGTCAGATACAATCGTCAAAGGCATCCCATTTCGTGCTACTACTTCGTTAATAAATACTTTCGTTAACCTTTCCGATGAGAGCGTCTCGCGAATAGGTAGGAAATGAGCACTCTTCGTTAAACGGTTCACAATTACCCAAATGGTGTCAGGACCTTTAGCTGTGCGAGATAGCTTGGTTATGAAGTCCACTGTAATGTGTTCCCACTTCCATTCCGGTATATCAAGAGGTTGAATCTTTCCATACGATTTCTGGTGTTCGGCCTTTACTTGTGAGCAAGTCAAGCATTTGCTTACATACTTTGTCACTTCATGTTTCTTTCTAGGCCACCGGTATTCCTTCCTCAGATCTTGGTACATTTTATTGGTACCGGGATGGATAGAGTAATGAGACTTATGAGCCTCATCCAATATTTTGGTTCTAAGCTCGCCACCCATAGGTATCCACACCTGACCAAAACGTGTCCTAACGCCAAGGGTGCTAAATTCCAAATTGTCATGTTGGCCAACCATTCTCTCTTTCTTTATGTTCTCTTCTTCAAGTGCCTCATCTTGAGACTTTTAAATTTCCCTCATCACATCCGGTGTTACCACCAACTGGAAAGCTTTTACTCTAATAGGAGTAGGCACGTCCTTTCGGCTTAGAGCATCAGCCACTACATTCGCCTTTCTAGAATGGTATATGATTTCGCAATCATAATCCTTCAAAAGTTTCAACCATCGCCTCTGCCTCATGTTCATCTCCTTTTGTTCGAAGAAGTAGTTCAAACTTTTGTGGTCGGAGTAAATAGTAAACTTCACCCCGTAAAGGTAGTGTCTCCAGATTTTCAATGCAAATACGACAGCAGCAAGTTCCAACTCATGAGTCGGATAATTAACTTCGTGAACTTTCAACTGTCGTGATGCATACGCGATCACTCTCCCGCGTTGCATCAGTACGCACCCCAACCCTTGACCTGAAGCGTCAGAGTATACTACCAAGTCTTCATTGCCTTCAGGAAGGGCCAGGAATGGTGCTTGGGTTAGCTTCTCCTTCAACTCCTTAAACGCCTCATCCTGGGTCGAACCCCATTCGTACTTCACCGCCTTCCGGGTCAACTTTGTCAATGGCAAAGCAGTTTTCAAGAAATCCTGAATGAATGTCCGATAGTAGCCTGCCAATACTAAGAAACTGCGAATTTACGTTGGCGTCTTAGGAATATCCCAATCTTTCATCGGCATTATCTTTGATTGGTCCACCATAATGTCGTTCAGGTTAATGACGTGACCTAGGAATTGGACTTCCCGAAGCCAGAACGCGCATTTAGAAAACTTAGCATACAACTTTTCCTTCTTCAGAGCTTCCAACACCTCCTTCAAGTAACATGCGTGATCACCCTCATTCTTGGAGTAGATGAGGATATCATCGATGAACACGATTACCGATCGGTCCAGCATCGGTCGACACACCTTATTCATCAAATCCATGAATGTCGTGGGGGCGTTCGTCAATCCTAAGGACATTACGCGGAACTCGAAATGTCCATAGCGCATGCGAAACGCGGTCTTTGGTATGTCTTCTTCCCTTACCTTCAACTGATGGTACCCGGATCGAAAGTCGATTTTTGAGAACCAACTTGCGCCCTGTAATTGATCGAACAGGTCATCGATCCTTGGTAGAGGGTACTTGTTCTTCACTGTACGTTTGTTCAACTCACGAAAATTAATACACATTCTCATCGAACCATCCTTCTTCTTCACAAACAACACCGGGGCACCCCAAGGTGAGATGCTCGGTTGGATAAATCCTTTCTCAAGTAATTCGTCTAATTGTGCCATTAGTTCTTTCATCTCTACTGGTGCTCGTCGATATGGAGCCTTAGCCACGGGCTGGGCATCTGGTACTAAGTTGATTCGGAACTCAATCTCTCTTTCAGGTGGTATCCCAGGCAAATCCTTTGGAAACACCTCCGGGTACTCGCGTACCACGGGTAAATCGTCTAGTTCCTTCACTTCCTTACACTTGTCAATCACGTATACCAGATAAGCCTCGCATCCGCACCTCAGGTAATTCGTTGCCTTAATCATTGAGATGACGTTAGTCATTGGGGCGTCACGATCCCCAAATAGTTCGACTTCGCTACCATCCGGAGCCTTGAGTCGGATTATTTTCCGTTTGCATATAATATGAGCCTCGTTGGCAGTTAGCCAATCCATACCCAATACGACATCAAACCCTCCCAGAACCATAACGAACAATCTGACGGGGAATCTATGGCCTTCTATTTTTATCGTGGAATTGTCAACTACTTCGGTTACTCTTGTAGTTCTACCCTCAGCGGTTTCTACACTAAAGGCCCTTTCTAGTTTACTGACCGGGTATTTTACCCGCTTACAGAAAGTGGCAGATATAAAAATCTTACTGACACCCGAATCAAATAAGACAGATACGAAAGTGTTGTCAAGGATGAACGTACCTGACTCCATATCGGGATCCACCCTGGCATGTTCCTGCGTCAGCGCATACGCTCGAGTCCTCGCTCGGGGCCTTTCTTCTTTCTTCTCTGGGCCTTTCCTTTTTCCACTTTCCCCCATTCTCGGTTTAGTACATTCTCGGATCATGTGACCGTTCTCTCCATAGTTATAGCATTTGAAGCCTTGTTAACATTCTCGAGAGTAGTGCCCGGTCTTGCCGCACTTATAACACATGTTTGATCCCATTCTGCATTCACCTGCATGCTCCCTTCCACACTTCCCACAAACCGCTGACTCATTCACTTTAGCTTTCTTATCTTGAGCTCCCAGTAGTTTCCCACCGGTTCGATTGGCAGGGAAAGTCAGCTTCTTCTTTGGGTCTTCAATAGCGACATCATTCAATGCCAGATCGTCATACACCACACCACTGAGTCAAAGGTGTTAGGGGTGTTTGCCTTAACAAATATGTGGACCTTGTCCGGCAGCCCCTGGATATAGCAAGCGATCCTCCTTTCTTCAGTGGTGATCAAATGTGGCACCAAACGTTCCAATTCGTTGTACCGGGTAGTGCACTGACGGTGTGTCATGTTCCCCGCTTTCAATCTCAGAAAATATCTTTCCACTTTCTCAATCTCGTTCCTTGGGCAGAAGTTCCTGATAACCAAGGTCTTCAAATCATTCCATAGCATAGAGTCGACAACTGCGTCTCCCTTAGCCTGTCGCACTCCCTCCTACCAATGGGACGCTTCTTCCCTCAGTGAATTAGTAGCAAATTTCACCACTTGATCTGCCCGGCATTCGCTGAGGCGGATTACAGCCTCCATGCGGATCACCCAGTCAAAAGTAGCCACCACGTCTTTCTTCCCAGTCAATATCGGCGGATCACATGCCTTGAAGGACTTATAGTCACAACCGCGAGCGGGCGGTGCGTTAACTGCCTCAATGATCGGGGCATCGGTTGTCGGTTTAGACCCGGCTGCTTCATTAGCTTTCCTCAAGGATTTCGCCAGCAGATCTGGCAGTGAAGCCTTCATTATCTCCATAGTTTCCCATGCCAGGGCCGTCTTCACCTCCGGCTCGAAAGTAAATTGTTGTTCTTCAACATGAGTCTGCTCAGTCCCATTCATACTAACTTCTGGTTCAGTTTGAACACTTCCTTCCTCGCTGTACTCTTGGTGAGCAGGGATCCTGCAGCGTCCACCATTGGGACCACCGGTACGACCCCCACCACATCTTCCGTTTCCTCTTCTTGCCATATCGTTCTACAAGGAATCCAATAGCATCACGCTAGTTAACAAACAGAATTCAACAAGTATTGTATGATGTTAATATACACTGGCCATCTGCAATTAACCATTACACTACCTTTTGATTTCCATTTGACCACCTTTATGATTTCATCAGAACCCATGTCCTAATCTATTACTTTCTAAGGCATACTACATAAACATACTCTACTTTTTATACTTGATGCTGTGGCTCGAGTTACCCGCACTGGCATCCGCTTTCGGTCCCATTCACAGTTTAAGTTCAGACACTGGGAGTGTCCGAATCTCTCAAACTACTGCTCTGATACCAACTTGTAAGGCCCCAAACCCGAGAGGCCTCACGCGTTGGATTTGCTCATTATCATTCATTCAACATAATTAAAACTTGTTCAACATGCGGAAGCGTAACATTGTCTAATACATAAACATAACATAAACAACTCATATCGGGATGCCAGTCTTCATGACCAACCGGGTAACTCCTTTCGCCAGCCAAGCATCACTGTTCAACCTTCATACCTGTCCTTAACCTGAATGTGCATACTAAAATTCAGCTACGCTGGTAAGTTCTAGCTTTACGTAAAACGTTAACTTTAAACATTTTGCCAAAAACATAACTTCAAACTTCATTTAAAGAAAACGTACGTGAATAATGCAGTAACATAAACACAAAACATAAGTCAATAATAAACCGAATCTGTGCCTTCTCATAACCGTCAATTCCCTTCAAGTACGGTACTTCATAGAGTACCCGTACCAACATTACGCACGGTGCTTCATAGAGCGCACGTACCAACATAGACCACTCGTAACTATACATAATCATCAATTCCCTTTAAGCACGGCGTCCCAAAGGATAGCACATACCAAACTTCAAGCACCGTTCCCTCGCAGAGAACGATACTTACTTCAAGGATCACGGTAATCCCCTTGATGACCGTCATCACCCCTTTCCCACCCAATTGTACAACCGTTGGCCAGCCACAAAGGCCCTTATAAAGGTAAGGCCTTTACGTAACATACATACTTCGATTCCTAAAGGAACCATGGCAGATTCGTTCATTTTAATGACTTTCATAAAACCTTTACTTCACTTTAGTTAAAGCATCATACGTTTTATTAAATATCATTTCGTTCGTAAACACTTCTTAGACCTTACGTAAACTTCTTTGGCAAACATTTCGTAATCACCTTTCAAAACCTTCGCTTTTAAAACGTCTTTCAATAGCATTGTATCATAAAACATCATTTCGCAAACATCACTTCATACACATCATTTCGTAAACATCATTTCGTATGTATGCACACCAGCCCAAAATATTATTAAAACATTTAAAAGAAGGCTTCTAGAACTCACCTGAGATTAACACGGTCAAAGGTCTCTAAAAGATCTTCTAACCTGTACGTACACATCCTACTCTTAGCTTCACATACAACTCATTACATTTTATCCCTTCATACTGTGAACCTAGGGGTACACGGTTTCTTCCCGTGAACATAGGAGTACACGGTTCCATAGGTGTACACGGCTCCCACCCGTGAACTTAGGTGTTCACGGTTCAAGGATAGTTCTCGGGGCTTACCCGTGAACTTAGGCCCGAGAACCCTCAGCCGTGAACCTTACCCGAGAATCCCAGCCGTGACCCTACCTGGGCTCCCAGCCGTGAACCATACCGAGAACCCTAACCGTGAACCTTCAGTTCTTACCCAAAACCCTAGTTTTGCATGGATTCAGATCTGGATCGATGGATTCTTCAGGTTTGGAACTTTTTATGTTCAAAAGGTGTATTTTCCCCTCGTGATTCCATATCTAAAGTATGACATCGTTTGACCCATAAAAACCCGACCTTTATGAGTCAAAACCGTAAAGACCGATTTCGAAGACAAACTTAGAAAAAGAAGTGTTTCTTACCTCAAATGGACTCTTTCCTTCAGCAATCCTTCTCCCGAGTTGTGTAGCAAGGTAGAGGACCGATCTTTAGCTCAATCCCAAGATTTCTCTCTCTATGATTTTTCACTCTCTAGAATGGTATGGTGCTTTAATGAAGAATGGGGAGAATGTGCATGTATGGAGGCTAGGGTTTAAACCCCCACCTCCCTCCCCTTCACGGCACATAATAAAACGGCCCATCTAGCTGCCCCTTGTTTCCCCCATCGACCTTCGCCCTTTATTTCCTCGTCGTCCCGCTTATTGCCTTGTCGTTATTTCTGGGATGTTACAATTTGAATTTGATTACTGAATTCGAATCGAATCCGAATATGGAATTCGAATCGAGTTTCGAGTCTTCGACTTTCCTCTTCAGTTGATCTCCTCTACCCAAAATCGCCCCTTTTCTGGTCTAAAACGGCTGAGAATCGATTATATTGATAATGGGAGAGTCCTCAACATATAATACTTGAAATTAGGTTAATTTTTGAGTTTCTGGAGCCCCTGTGTACCGTGAGGCCCCCTTGCCTAATCTCTCGCGTACCTCCGGGGAAAACAACTCGCGCAGATTTCCCGGTCCCTCGCGTACCGCGGGGGAATGAGCCCCCATCTCTCGCGTAGCGCGAGAGATTTCTGATTTTTTGTATTTCTTTTCTCGAGCTACCCCAAATCGATATATTATGGGTCCCGTGACTACTTTTATAGCTCGAGATATGCCTCTTTTAAGTTTTGACTCTTTCCCAGCTTTTTCCATTCTCATCCCGGGTTCTCGTGCTTGTTTCTTTCACACTTCTCGATCGTTTAAACTCCAAAGTGAACCGATTACCTACAAAACATAGCACAAGTAAATACTAACTATAAATGGCTCGAAACGACTCTAAAACCATACGAAAACGCTACGAAATACAAAGGAAATCAAGGTGTGTTTTGCAACACATCAAATGTCGTCTAGGGTTAGATTTTAGAACTTAGAAGTCTCAAGTCTAGTGAGGTCATGAAGACGAGCTACCAATTTACTTCACTTGTTGGAGATGCGATGTTTGATTTAGGAAAAGCACAATTTTATGATTTAGGAAAAGCACAATTTTATGGGCTACCAATTTATTTCTTATCGGATCCCAATTTCAACTTAAATTAGAAAAGTGCAATTTTATACTAATAACTTGGTAAGTCTTAAATAATATAAATAGTTTTATATATATGTATACATATAATATAATTTGAATTCGAATTTCGAATTGAATCGAAAATTACAAATTCGTATTGGATTCGAAATTCAATTACTGAATTCGAATCGAATTAGATTTTTATAAAATAGAATATGAATCTGAAATTCTATAACATCCCATTTTCAGAAACAGGAGGATAAGCATGAAAATCATAATTATTGTAATGTCTGGGGTTAAAAAACGTAAAAGAAAGGACAAACTTGTAGGGGAATATAGGGTTACATTAGTAGGCTTTAAATAGGTGGAACACACCTTATTTGTCCCTAATATTTCGGCTAAGAGGAAAAAGGGAGAAAATCCCGTTTTTTAAGGGACACAGCCACGGAAAAATGCATTTGCCGGAGAACCGACCGTCAGATCGTCCCCAAATTTTTACTGGCGCTTCATAACACCTAGACGGAGATATCCAACGGTCAGTTCTGGATTTAAAGGTCTGGAAATCGGATTTTTAATATCCCGAACAGAATAGTGATTTTGAAGGTTTCCGGCGACTGTTTTGGCTTTCCGGCGAAAGCGGAGGTGTTTTCCGGAGGAGGCTAAGTGGGGATCTGGTAGATATCGGTGAGACGGTTCCATGGACACCTGAATCGCCTCAATCAGACAACGTTTGATATGGTTTCGAGCTACTCGTATGTGGATCTAGAAACTTGCAAAAAAATGGGATTGGAAAAAGGTAACAAGTTTACTTAAAGTTTACATTTTTAGGAACGGATTATGTATAATTTATGGATATATTATGGTTTTAAGTGATTTGACGATTTTGGCAAAGAACGTTTGAATCGTCCGAAAACATGATGAATGGTCTGAAAACTTTGGTCCGTTCGAAAAGTATTTCGGACATACATAGTTTTCGGACATAATACGTTCAAGCGAAATAGTTTTCGGTCGAAAAAGATTTCGACCAAAATAGCTTTCAGACATAATGTTTTTCAGATGAAATAGTTTTCGGTCGAAAAAGATTTCGACCGAAATAGTTTTCGGACCGGATGTTTTCGAACGAAATTATTATAGGAAAATTAGTTTTCGGTCGAAAATTTTTTTGATCGAAATAGATTTCGTACATAGAGTTTTCGGACAAAACAACTTGGTATTAATTTGTCTAGTTCGTAACCCTTGAACAGATTCTTTAGCCTCCACCTGGCTTGAAGTCTTGCTGAATGAGTTAATCCTTAAGAAAATCAGGTGAGTTCAAGAATCCCTATTTTACTGTTTTAGGGTGGTGTGCATACTCAAGAATTAGACGTTTATAATAAATGTATTTTATTACTTAAACGTTTTATAAGAAAGAAAGATAATAGTTGTTAAACCGAACGTTTTGTAAGAAAGATAACGGTTTATTTAACTGAACGTTTTGTAAGAAAAAAAGATAAGAAAGATAACGGTTGTTAAACCGAACGTTTTATAAGAAGAAAGATAAGAAAGACAACGGTTTATTTAACTGAACGTTTTGAAAGAAAGAAAGATAATAAAGATAACTGTTGTTAAACCGAACGTTTTGTAAGAAAGAAAGATAACGGTTTATTTAACTTAACGTTTTGTAAGAAAGATAAGAAAGATAACGGTTGTTAAACCGAATGTTTACAAGAAAGAAAGAACAGTTTATTCAACTCTATGTTTTATAAACAGAAAGAGAAGAAAGAATGGTTTATTCAAATATATCTTTTATAAACAGAAAGAGAAGAAATAATGGTTTATTTAGCTATATGCTTTATAAACAAAGAGAAGAAGAATAAGTCAAATACATTATCTAATCTGTCAGAGTATGAGACCTAGATAAGAAAAGACTTGGGGTAGTAGCGTAGTCCTAGGGGCTAGTGCTACCCTAAACATAGTAGCAAGTCTTGAGCTAGTAGTATAGTCCTAGTGACTAATGCTACCCGAAGCAGATGTTGCGTCATGGACCGAGACCATGATGTACCATGTGAATAATCGGGACAGTGCTCGCCAGGGCACTGTAACGAGGAAGTTGCAACAGGTTAAGATGAGCCTTAGGGAACAATGCATGTGAAAGAAGTTCCTTCGGGAACATAGAGGGGCGGTGTCGGCCTTTGAACGTTGAGCCTTAGGGAACAACAACTGCCTCGGTCCCTTCGAGACGCAAAGACGCTTACAAATGAAAACAGATTGTAGACATTAATGTATTACTTAAAGAAAAGAGCACAAAGTAAATACGTATGTATTTTAAAGAAGAAAGAAAGTTTTTTTTTATACGTATGTATTTAAAGTAAGAAAGAAAGATTTTATTGTATTACGTGTATAATATAATATGTATGTTTAAAGAACATTTTAAAAGGGTAAATCCTTTTTATATAAAGCTAAAGAAAACTTGAACTCACAAGCGTTAGCTCACTATTTTAGTATGCACATCAGGTAGCAAAGGAAAGAAAAAGATATGAAGTCGCAAGGGCTTAGAAAGATAATTGCCGGATGGCTGTTGCTGTCAAGACTGACATCTCCTTTATCAAGTTTATGTTTAAAACAATTAAAGTTTTAATTATTTCAGAATTTTGTAAAGACTTCCACTGTTGAATTCTATGTTATTCAATGTTTAAGAGCTATGTTTATGTAATGTTTGCCAACTATGAGAGGTACCCGGTCTAGTCCTTTCAAATTCGAATTCGATTCGAATCGAATTTCAAGTTTTTCGAGTTAGATTCGAATACTTAACACCCATAATAATAATGACTACAAGTAATAATTTTTTTTAATTAACTCATAAAAGGGGTGTATACAAAAATCATTTTGTACAACCATATAGTTTTATTATAAATATTTTTATCAATGACGTTATTTCAAGAAATACTGATTTTGGAAGCCAAATTCGTTTAGATTTTTTTTTTGAACGGCAACACCTAGATATTGTAGAATAATTGGGTTTCCCCGGGGAAACACCTAGAACATCTAGGGCAGCCCACCACAGGAGGAACCCTCCAACTTGGTAAAGCCTCTGACCTGGCCACAGACCCTTTTTTTGTAGTTGCCAGGATTCGAACCCAAGACCTCCACTATGGGAAGTCTTGGGACTACCATTGCACCAAATGGCAAATTCGTTTAGATGGCTAGCATATTCCCCAAAAAGTCAACTTCTTGTGCTACAGCTACAACTGGTGCAATTTGATGAGAATCATGATCATTTTCAACAATCAAAATTATTTGAATGCTGTCCTAAATAAGATACTAGATAGGCTTTAAGAGAAACGAGTAACAAAAGCTTTTAAAATAGCAAAGTTTGCTAGGATATTTAGGCAGCATTGACCAAAATTTTGATAGAAAAAAGTCATCTTTCTTGAGGACATTACAAGAAATGCTCTTTCATGCATTATCATATTATACACCAATTAAGTTACTAATATCCCACCAAAAACAAGATCATAAGAAGTGTTTCAATACAAAAGAAGGAACACATCTTATTAAAATGTTTGATCTGCCAATTGAGGTCAACTGCACATAAAAGTCAAAGCAGAAAGTCAACTTTCTGGAGCTCAACAGGTGCAAGTTCATCATCTTTAATACCTATTAAAAAATTAAAATCCCGTTCTAAATAACCTTTCAAGAAAGCAACCACAACCCCTCCAACAAATCTCCTCATGGGTTCTCTACACTTGCCATTTTTACACAAACAATAAGTAGCCTTCCCTCTAATCCCTTTAGTCTCATCATCAAGCATATCAAGATGCCCATAATCTTTCGCGACAAAATAACACGCGGGTTTACAACATTCGTTGTAAAAGTCCTCGTGGTTCACCCCTTTTGGAGCACAAGCCGGGAACAACGGGTTTTTCCTTACTTCACCAAGGCCCGAACCGATAACCATCACTGGCATTTCAAGATTAAATGAGTGTGGAACATAAGTGAGCACTTTTGGAGGAGTTTGTTTGCCTTTGTCCATTCCATCAACCGGATCAATCCCGATCAAGGCAGAATATTTTAACTTTAGTTCTGTTTTAAGTTTGTTTAGAGCAAGGGCGAAAGCGACTTTTCCTCCACGGCTGTGACCAGCCAGTCCTAGCTTTGTTAGGTTTGCGGTTACTTGGGTCGGAAGGAACTTTGGAAGTCCTTCGGGTAGCCAGTTGGTTATTTCAGCCACGTATTCGATTTCTTTAGTCGCGTCTGGTCCTGCCACTGAATATAACTGTCCCATAGTACCAAAAGAAATCTGTAAGTAAATTGTTCGTTCTTTTAACAGTTATAACTACATACACTCTCATTATAAAAGAAGTAATAACTTAAGCACTAGATGCACAATGGAAGATATTTTTAACTACAACAAAAGCATGGAGCGGTGTAAGTAGGTTGTAAACTACAATCATGTCGGGTTGGTTGGTTGGTTGAATTGATGAACCAAACACGTCCCATATATTTATTCGTGTCAAAATCAACTATAATTCAAACTCACTTAAACGGATTGGTGTGTTATAAAGGGTTGACATATTGTAATTGCTTGACGAGTTGTAATCAAGCTGTAAATAAGTTAAGCGGGCTATAAATGAGTTGACGAGTTGTAATAAATGAGTTAAACGGTTAGGCACGCACCTTATAAAATTAATATTTTCTTACTCTAATTAATGTAAGCCAATTCAAATACAATCCGTTTAATTAAAAGGGTTGTTAACATGTTAACCCGTCATAGATTACAAACTAAAACCTTATTATTTTTAATGTCGCGTTTCGAATCGAGTAAACAATTATCATCACTAAAAAAAAAAGTTTTAACCGAAATGAAATAAGCAAAATAAATAATAAAAGGCAAAAGGAAAGAAACCTGGGGGACGACGAGGATGAAGCCATGGGAAGCGATTTGATGGCTGAGTTGAGAGTAAAAGGAGTTCTGGAGAAGATAACCATGGAGTAAAACCAGTACTGGGAATTCTCCTGCTTCTACAGGTGTAAATATCAAGAGAGGTTTTGGAGTGAGTGTTTCTTCTGGTTTTACGAGCTGTGTTTCAAGCTCTCCAATGGCGAACACACTTGTGGTTGAACAGATGGAAACTGAAGAGGAAGGAGACATCACTGGATTGAATCTTGAAATCTCCAATTGTGTTTGATGGGATATTTTGTATTGTTGATTGGGATAAAGTTCAGTGATTGTTTGTGTGGTGTGCATACGCCCACCTTAAAGTTTTGTGTGAAAGCAAAACATATGGAATTGGACTTTAGCCAAGTTCTTGGTAAACAAGTCAAGTGTAATCTTGCCGTCCTTGACGGTATACCTCACAATCAAAAGGTTGAAGATTAAAGTAATACAAGGTATATATTTATCCTAGAAAATGTAAGTGTTTCTGTTAAAAAAAAAGTATAATCTTACCGTACGTAATAGTTTGTACATTTTGTAATTTATGTTGTACTTTTGTTTTGTTAAAAGCTACTTGTGTTTAACGATGTTATTATCTCTCATGTGCGGAACAATGATAGATTTGCTTAAATTTTCACAATTTACTTTATCTTTTAATCCCAACATGTTTGGTTAACAAACTATTTTTAATGAATATGTTTAGATGGCATTTTAGAGTACAAAAAATTGTTAAAAAAAAATTAAGATCCATGTATAATACCCCTAGCATTCTAATAAGAAAAAATGGGGCCTCTAATGAACTAGTTTAGATGGTATTTATAGAAAAGAGTGCAACATGTATAATACCCCCCCTCTCAATTTAACATTTATTTTATAGTTTGCGGAGCCCAACTTTTGATGACAGCTGTCTGACTTGATGTTTAATATAATTATTTTTTGTTGAGTTATGCAGGTTATATTGTCTTCATATAGTGTAGTCGGGCTTCTTTTGATCTCCATAAAATTACCGTACCTTTATAAGCAAAAACGAATGCACATTGAGATCAGGCTCTGTGCATGTCTCATAATTATCATGAATCAACATAACCACCTAGTTGGGACTCCGTATCTTTGTCGTAGAACAATCACATGTGTCGAGTCCCACAGAGATATCAACTTATCTTTTAATACGTTTGGTGATACTGCCTTGTTAAAATTCTTAAAAGGAAAACCAATTGAAATAAGCCATAACTAAGGGAAAAAGAGTGCAACACTCATTTTCTCCCCCTAAGTTACATTACGGATCATTATATATATTTAACTATATAATTCAGAATGATGTTAAATCGGTATATCCGGACCTATAAGATAAATGTAACATCCTAATTTTAATATAATTTAAAAATATTTTTAAATAAATATTGGCATCAAGGTTAAAGTATTTTAGTTGAAATAGTATTCAAGGAATACTATAATTAAAAAAAAGGTTTCAAATGTTGGAGAAATGCATTTGATAATTTAATTATCAAAAGTTTTAACCTAACTTTAACAACTAAGTATTAACTAAGTAGGGGATGATCAAATAAGAATAGCACATACCAAACTTCAAGCACCGTTCCCTCGCAGAGAACGATACTTACTTCAAGGATCACGGTAATCCCCTTGATGACCGTCATCACCCCTTTCCCACCCAATTGTACAACCGTTGGCCAGCCACAAAGGCCCTTATAAAGGTAAGGCCTTTACGTAACATACATACTTCGATTCCTAAAGGAACCATGGCAGATTCGTTCATTTTAATGACTTTCATAAAACCTTTACTTCACTTTAGTTAAAGCATCATACGTTTTATTAAATATCATTTCGTTCGTAAACACTTCTTAGACCTTACGTAAACTTCTTTGGCAAACATTTCGTAATCACCTTTCAAAACCTTCGCTTTTAAAACGTCTTTCAATAGCATTGTATCATAAAACATCATTTCGCAAACATCACTTCATACACATCATTTCGTAAACATCATTTCGTATGTATGCACACCAGCCCAAAATATTATTAAAACATTTAAAAGAAGGCTTCTAGAACTCACCTGAGATTAACACGGTCAAAGGTCTCTAAAAGATCTTCTAACCTGTACGTACACATCCTACTCTTAGCTTCACATACAACTCATTACATTTTATCCCTTCATACTGTGAACCTAGGGGTACACGGTTTCTTCCCGTGAACATAGGAGTACACGGTTCCATAGGTGTACACGGCTCCCACCCGTGAACTTAGGTGTTCACGGTTCAAGGATAGTTCTCGGGGCTTACCCGTGAACTTAGGCCCGAGAACCCTCAGCCGTGAACCTTACCCGAGAATCCCAGCCGTGACCCTACCTGGGCTCCCAGCCGTGAACCATACCGAGAACCCTAACCGTGAACCTTCAGTTCTTACCCAAAACCCTAGTTTTGCATGGATTCAGATCTGGATCGATGGATTCTTCAGGTTTGGAACTTTTTATGTTCAAAAGGTGTATTTTCCCCTCGTGATTCCATATCTAAAGTATGACATCGTTTGACCCATAAAAACCCGACCTTTATGAGTCAAAACCGTAAAGACCGATTTCGAAGACAAACTTAGAAAAAGAAGTGTTTCTTACCTCAAATGGACTCTTTCCTTCAGCAATCCTTCTCCCGAGTTGTGTAGCAAGGTAGAGGACCGATCTTTAGCTCAATCCCAAGATTTCTCTCTCTATGATTTTTCACTCTCTAGAATGGTATGGTGCTTTAATGAAGAATGGGGAGAATGTGCATGTATGGAGGCTAGGGTTTAAACCCCCACCTCCCTCCCCTTCACGGCACATAATAAAACGGCCCATCTAGCTGCCCCTTGTTTCCCCCATCGACCTTCGCCCTTTATTTCCTCGTCGTCCCGCTTATTGCCTTGTCGTTATTTCTGGGATGTTACAATTTGAATTTGATTACTGAATTCGAATCGAATCCGAATATGGAATTCGAATCGAGTTTCGAGTCTTCGACTTTCCTCTTCAGTTGATCTCCTCTACCCAAAATCGCCCCTTTTCTGGTCTAAAACGGCTGAGAATCGATTATATTGATAATGGGAGAGTCCTCAACATATAATACTTGAAATTAGGTTAATTTTTGAGTTTCTGGAGCCCCTGTGTACCGTGAGGCCCCCTTGCCTAATCTCTCGCGTACCTCCGGGGAAAACAACTCGCGCAGATTTCCCGGTCCCTCGCGTACCGCGGGGGAATGAGCCCCCATCTCTCGCGTAGCGCGAGAGATTTCTGATTTTTTGTATTTCTTTTCTCGAGCTACCCCAAATCGATATATTATGGGTCCCGTGACTACTTTTATAGCTCGAGATATGCCTCTTTTAAGTTTTGACTCTTTCCCAGCTTTTTCCATTCTCATCCCGGGTTCTCGTGCTTGTTTCTTTCACACTTCTCGATCGTTTAAACTCCAAAGTGAACCGATTACCTACAAAACATAGCACAAGTAAATACTAACTATAAATGGCTCGAAACGACTCTAAAACCATACGAAAACGCTACGAAATACAAAGGAAATCAAGGTGTGTTTTGCAACACATCAAATGTCGTCTAGGGTTAGATTTTAGAACTTAGAAGTCTCAAGTCTAGTGAGGTCATGAAGACGAGCTACCAATTTACTTCACTTGTTGGAGATGCGATGTTTGATTTAGGAAAAGCACAATTTTATGATTTAGGAAAAGCACAATTTTATGGGCTACCAATTTATTTCTTATCGGATCCCAATTTCAACTTAAATTAGAAAAGTGCAATTTTATACTAATAACTTGGTAAGTCTTAAATAATATAAATAGTTTTATATATATGTATACATATAATATAATTTGAATTCGAATTTCGAATTGAATCGAAAATTACAAATTCGTATTGGATTCGAAATTCAATTACTGAATTCGAATCGAATTAGATTTTTATAAAATAGAATATGAATCTGAAATTCTATAACATCCCATTTTCAGAAACAGGAGGATAAGCATGAAAATCATAATTATTGTAATGTCTGGGGTTAAAAAACGTAAAAGAAAGGACAAACTTGTAGGGGAATATAGGGTTACATTAGTAGGCTTTAAATAGGTGGAACACACCTTATTTGTCCCTAATATTTCGGCTAAGAGGAAAAAGGGAGAAAATCCCGTTTTTTAAGGGACACAGCCACGGAAAAATGCATTTGCCGGAGAACCGACCGTCAGATCGTCCCCAAATTTTTACTGGCGCTTCATAACACCTAGACGGAGATATCCAACGGTCAGTTCTGGATTTAAAGGTCTGGAAATCGGATTTTTAATATCCCGAACAGAATAGTGATTTTGAAGGTTTCCGGCGACTGTTTTGGCTTTCCGGCGAAAGCGGAGGTGTTTTCCGGAGGAGGCTAAGTGGGGATCTGGTAGATATCGGTGAGACGGTTCCATGGACACCTGAATCGCCTCAATCAGACAACGTTTGATATGGTTTCGAGCTACTCGTATGTGGATCTAGAAACTTGCAAAAAAATGGGATTGGAAAAAGGTAACAAGTTTACTTAAAGTTTACATTTTTAGGAACGGATTATGTATAATTTATGGATATATTATGGTTTTAAGTGATTTGACGATTTTGGCAAAGAACGTTTGAATCGTCCGAAAACATGATGAATGGTCTGAAAACTTTGGTCCGTTCGAAAAGTATTTCGGACATACATAGTTTTCGGACATAATACGTTCAAGCGAAATAGTTTTCGGTCGAAAAAGATTTCGACCAAAATAGCTTTCAGACATAATGTTTTTCAGATGAAATAGTTTTCGGTCGAAAAAGATTTCGACCGAAATAGTTTTCGGACCGGATGTTTTCGAACGAAATTATTATAGGAAAATTAGTTTTCGGTCGAAAATTTTTTTGATCGAAATAGATTTCGTACATAGAGTTTTCGGACAAAACAACTTGGTATTAATTTGTCTAGTTCGTAACCCTTGAACAGATTCTTTAGCCTCCACCTGGCTTGAAGTCTTGCTGAATGAGTTAATCCTTAAGAAAATCAGGTGAGTTCAAGAATCCCTATTTTACTGTTTTAGGGTGGTGTGCATACTCAAGAATTAGACGTTTATAATAAATGTATTTTATTACTTAAACGTTTTATAAGAAAGAAAGATAATAGTTGTTAAACCGAACGTTTTGTAAGAAAGATAACGGTTTATTTAACTGAACGTTTTGTAAGAAAAAAAGATAAGAAAGATAACGGTTGTTAAACCGAACGTTTTATAAGAAGAAAGATAAGAAAGACAACGGTTTATTTAACTGAACGTTTTGAAAGAAAGAAAGATAATAAAGATAACTGTTGTTAAACCGAACGTTTTGTAAGAAAGAAAGATAACGGTTTATTTAACTTAACGTTTTGTAAGAAAGATAAGAAAGATAACGGTTGTTAAACCGAATGTTTACAAGAAAGAAAGAACAGTTTATTCAACTCTATGTTTTATAAACAGAAAGAGAAGAAAGAATGGTTTATTCAAATATATCTTTTATAAACAGAAAGAGAAGAAATAATGGTTTATTTAGCTATATGCTTTATAAACAAAGAGAAGAAGAATAAGTCAAATACATTATCTAATCTGTCAGAGTATGAGACCTAGATAAGAAAAGACTTGGGGTAGTAGCGTAGTCCTAGGGGCTAGTGCTACCCTAAACATAGTAGCAAGTCTTGAGCTAGTAGTATAGTCCTAGTGACTAATGCTACCCGAAGCAGATGTTGCGTCATGGACCGAGACCATGATGTACCATGTGAATAATCGGGACAGTGCTCGCCAGGGCACTGTAACGAGGAAGTTGCAACAGGTTAAGATGAGCCTTAGGGAACAATGCATGTGAAAGAAGTTCCTTCGGGAACATAGAGGGGCGGTGTCGGCCTTTGAACGTTGAGCCTTAGGGAACAACAACTGCCTCGGTCCCTTCGAGACGCAAAGACGCTTACAAATGAAAACAGATTGTAGACATTAATGTATTACTTAAAGAAAAGAGCACAAAGTAAATACGTATGTATTTTAAAGAAGAAAGAAAGTTTTTTTTTATACGTATGTATTTAAAGTAAGAAAGAAAGATTTTATTGTATTACGTGTATAATATAATATGTATGTTTAAAGAACATTTTAAAAGGGTAAATCCTTTTTATATAAAGCTAAAGAAAACTTGAACTCACAAGCGTTAGCTCACTATTTTAGTATGCACATCAGGTAGCAAAGGAAAGAAAAAGATATGAAGTCGCAAGGGCTTAGAAAGATAATTGCCGGATGGCTGTTGCTGTCAAGACTGACATCTCCTTTATCAAGTTTATGTTTAAAACAATTAAAGTTTTAATTATTTCAGAATTTTGTAAAGACTTCCACTGTTGAATTCTATGTTATTCAATGTTTAAGAGCTATGTTTATGTAATGTTTGCCAACTATGAGAGGTACCCGGTCTAGTCCTTTCAAATTCGAATTCGATTCGAATCGAATTTCAAGTTTTTCGAGTTAGATTCGAATACTTAACACCCATAATAATAATGACTACAAGTAATAATTTTTTTTAATTAACTCATAAAAGGGGTGTATACAAAAATCATTTTGTACAACCATATAGTTTTATTATAAATATTTTTATCAATGACGTTATTTCAAGAAATACTGATTTTGGAAGCCAAATTCGTTTAGATTTTTTTTTTGAACGGCAACACCTAGATATTGTAGAATAATTGGGTTTCCCCGGGGAAACACCTAGAACATCTAGGGCAGCCCACCACAGGAGGAACCCTCCAACTTGGTAAAGCCTCTGACCTGGCCACAGACCCTTTTTTTGTAGTTGCCAGGATTCGAACCCAAGACCTCCACTATGGGAAGTCTTGGGACTACCATTGCACCAAATGGCAAATTCGTTTAGATGGCTAGCATATTCCCCAAAAAGTCAACTTCTTGTGCTACAGCTACAACTGGTGCAATTTGATGAGAATCATGATCATTTTCAACAATCAAAATTATTTGAATGCTGTCCTAAATAAGATACTAGATAGGCTTTAAGAGAAACGAGTAACAAAAGCTTTTAAAATAGCAAAGTTTGCTAGGATATTTAGGCAGCATTGACCAAAATTTTGATAGAAAAAAGTCATCTTTCTTGAGGACATTACAAGAAATGCTCTTTCATGCATTATCATATTATACACCAATTAAGTTACTAATATCCCACCAAAAACAAGATCATAAGAAGTGTTTCAATACAAAAGAAGGAACACATCTTATTAAAATGTTTGATCTGCCAATTGAGGTCAACTGCACATAAAAGTCAAAGCAGAAAGTCAACTTTCTGGAGCTCAACAGGTGCAAGTTCATCATCTTTAATACCTATTAAAAAATTAAAATCCCGTTCTAAATAACCTTTCAAGAAAGCAACCACAACCCCTCCAACAAATCTCCTCATGGGTTCTCTACACTTGCCATTTTTACACAAACAATAAGTAGCCTTCCCTCTAATCCCTTTAGTCTCATCATCAAGCATATCAAGATGCCCATAATCTTTCGCGACAAAATAACACGCGGGTTTACAACATTCGTTGTAAAAGTCCTCGTGGTTCACCCCTTTTGGAGCACAAGCCGGGAACAACGGGTTTTTCCTTACTTCACCAAGGCCCGAACCGATAACCATCACTGGCATTTCAAGATTAAATGAGTGTGGAACATAAGTGAGCACTTTTGGAGGAGTTTGTTTGCCTTTGTCCATTCCATCAACCGGATCAATCCCGATCAAGGCAGAATATTTTAACTTTAGTTCTGTTTTAAGTTTGTTTAGAGCAAGGGCGAAAGCGACTTTTCCTCCACGGCTGTGACCAGCCAGTCCTAGCTTTGTTAGGTTTGCGGTTACTTGGGTCGGAAGGAACTTTGGAAGTCCTTCGGGTAGCCAGTTGGTTATTTCAGCCACGTATTCGATTTCTTTAGTCGCGTCTGGTCCTGCCACTGAATATAACTGTCCCATAGTACCAAAAGAAATCTGTAAGTAAATTGTTCGTTCTTTTAACAGTTATAACTACATACACTCTCATTATAAAAGAAGTAATAACTTAAGCACTAGATGCACAATGGAAGATATTTTTAACTACAACAAAAGCATGGAGCGGTGTAAGTAGGTTGTAAACTACAATCATGTCGGGTTGGTTGGTTGGTTGAATTGATGAACCAAACACGTCCCATATATTTATTCGTGTCAAAATCAACTATAATTCAAACTCACTTAAACGGATTGGTGTGTTATAAAGGGTTGACATATTGTAATTGCTTGACGAGTTGTAATCAAGCTGTAAATAAGTTAAGCGGGCTATAAATGAGTTGACGAGTTGTAATAAATGAGTTAAACGGTTAGGCACGCACCTTATAAAATTAATATTTTCTTACTCTAATTAATGTAAGCCAATTCAAATACAATCCGTTTAATTAAAAGGGTTGTTAACATGTTAACCCGTCATAGATTACAAACTAAAACCTTATTATTTTTAATGTCGCGTTTCGAATCGAGTAAACAATTATCATCACTAAAAAAAAAAGTTTTAACCGAAATGAAATAAGCAAAATAAATAATAAAAGGCAAAAGGAAAGAAACCTGGGGGACGACGAGGATGAAGCCATGGGAAGCGATTTGATGGCTGAGTTGAGAGTAAAAGGAGTTCTGGAGAAGATAACCATGGAGTAAAACCAGTACTGGGAATTCTCCTGCTTCTACAGGTGTAAATATCAAGAGAGGTTTTGGAGTGAGTGTTTCTTCTGGTTTTACGAGCTGTGTTTCAAGCTCTCCAATGGCGAACACACTTGTGGTTGAACAGATGGAAACTGAAGAGGAAGGAGACATCACTGGATTGAATCTTGAAATCTCCAATTGTGTTTGATGGGATATTTTGTATTGTTGATTGGGATAAAGTTCAGTGATTGTTTGTGTGGTGTGCATACGCCCACCTTAAAGTTTTGTGTGAAAGCAAAACATATGGAATTGGACTTTAGCCAAGTTCTTGGTAAACAAGTCAAGTGTAATCTTGCCGTCCTTGACGGTATACCTCACAATCAAAAGGTTGAAGATTAAAGTAATACAAGGTATATATTTATCCTAGAAAATGTAAGTGTTTCTGTTAAAAAAAAAGTATAATCTTACCGTACGTAATAGTTTGTACATTTTGTAATTTATGTTGTACTTTTGTTTTGTTAAAAGCTACTTGTGTTTAACGATGTTATTATCTCTCATGTGCGGAACAATGATAGATTTGCTTAAATTTTCACAATTTACTTTATCTTTTAATCCCAACATGTTTGGTTAACAAACTATTTTTAATGAATATGTTTAGATGGCATTTTAGAGTACAAAAAATTGTTAAAAAAAAATTAAGATCCATGTATAATACCCCTAGCATTCTAATAAGAAAAAATGGGGCCTCTAATGAACTAGTTTAGATGGTATTTATAGAAAAGAGTGCAACATGTATAATACCCCCCTCTCAATTTAACATTTATTTTATAGTTTGCGGAGCCCAACTTTTGATGACAGCTGTCTGACTTGATGTTTAATATAATTATTTTTTGTTGAGTTATGCAGGTTATATTGTCTTCATATAGTGTAGTCGGGCTTCTTTTGATCTCCATAAAATTACCGTACCTTTATAAGCAAAAACGAATGCACATTGAGATCAGGCTCTGTGCATGTCTCATAATTATCATGAATCAACATAACCACCTAGTTGGGACTCCGTATCTTTGTCGTAGAACAATCACATGTGTCGAGTCCCACAGAGATATCAACTTATCTTTTAATACGTTTGGTGATACTGCCTTGTTAAAATTCTTAAAAGGAAAACCAATTGAAATAAGCCATAACTAAGGGAAAAAGAGTGCAACACTCATTTTCTCCCCCTAAGTTACATTACGGATCATTATATATATTTAACTATATAATTCAGAATGATGTTAAATCGGTATATCCGGACCTATAAGATAAATGTAACATCCTAATTTTAATATAATTTAAAAATATTTTTAAATAAATATTGGCATCAAGGTTAAAGTATTTTAGTTGAAATAGTATTCAAGGAATACTATAATTAAAAAAAAGGTTTCAAATGTTGGAGAAATGCATTTGATAATTTAATTATCAAAAGTTTTAACCTAACTTTAACAACTAAGTATTAACTAAGTAGGGGATGATCAAATAAGAATTTGTTTTCGGCTAAGAACTCTAAGAAGTGACAAAAACATTAAGAAATGATATCAAACGAACTCGGATTGAGCTCATTCCAGCGGCGTTGGAACCGTATCGTCGAACTCTACCATCTTAGCTTTTAGGGTTTAGATCTTAGCGTTGAATTTTAGGATTTTAGCCTTAGGGTTTAGCCTTAAGGTTTAGCTTTTAGAGTTTAGATTTTAGGGTTTAGGTTTTTTTTAGGGGTGGGGGTGGGGGTTTAGGTTTTTGGGGGTGGGTGGGGGTGGGTTTAGGTTTTTTGGGGGGTGGGGTGGGGGGTTTAGGTTTTTGGGGGGTGGTGGTTTTAGGCTTTTCGGGGTGGGGTTGGAGGGGGGGGTTTAGGTTTTTGGGGGTGCGGGTGGAGGGGGGTTTAGGTTTTTGGGTCCGGATTAGAGTTCGATGAGACGGTTCCAACGCCGCTCGAACTCAATCGGAGTTCGTTTGACCCACTTCTTAGCGTTTCTTAGCGAAAAACCACTTCTTAGCGGAACCTTCCCCTAACTAAGTATTGTTATAAGATTTGAAAGTTAAAAGGAGGAATAAAAGTTGCCATGAAGTGAAGTACATTAAACTTACCCCTAAAATATATAAAACTAAAAACCTTGGGGACTAGTTTTGACAAAAAATAAAACAATAAATAGTGGTAAAAGGGGTGTAAGTGAAATTGTGGGTAAAAAATTAATGGAATTATTAAAAGAAAAGGGTTGGAACCGTGAAAAGAGCGGGAGGGGTCAACGACCCCGTAGTCATCGACGATAAGAAGAACGAGGGGGAGGGGGTGATTATATCAAATAAATCACGAAATTTAGAAGATTAAAGTTTGTCTCTGTCATCCCTACGCGATTCCTAATCCTTTTAGTAAGTAATTTAGCCTCATAGTGTATTAAGATAGTGTTTACCAAATCAATCATCGACTATATCAAGATAGTATGATGATGAATTCACATCAAGTGAGCGCCCCTTACAAAATTCTCTCTCAACTAAGTGGTAACAAGCTACCACACAAATACAAGCACAAAACTAGATAGAATAATAGTTGTAGAACAACTCTTCTATTTCTGCTCTTGCGGCACAAGAGCCCAGCCCCCCCCCCCCCCTCTTTCACATTTTCAATCCTTAAAAACTCTAAACAAGAAACCATAATTTACTTCCTGTTTAAGGCCCCCATGACATCCATCTAAATTATAAAAGTTATGGGAACAGGCATTCCCTTTACCCCCATGTTCAATGCCATAAAGGACTAGGGCTCCTCTATTTCCAATTCACTATTACCATACAATTGTTTAGTCTCAAGAAACAAAACCACACCTCAACTCCTTTATATATAGCTCTCATTTGGTTCATACACTAAAAACACTCTCAAAAACTAAGTTCCGGAAGCCTTTGTTCTTGTAGTTTACGACCCTTATAACCACCAGTCCACCACCAAGACAATTTGCAAGCCTCAAAGTTTCACCATCTTTATTCCTTCTCCTAATATGGGTATGTTCATCATCTTTAAACTCATTTTCATGTCTTCCATACTAAGATTTATACATGTTAAAGTCTCATTTTCATAAACTAGACTAAAAACTTATACTTATAAATTACAATTTCATAATATATATATATAGGGGACGGTTCCACTAATAAGTGGTTTTTCACTAAGAAATCCTAAAAAGTGGGTCAAACGAACTCCGATTGAGCTCATTCCAGCGGCGTTGGAACCGTCTCATCGAACCCTATCTCGGACCCAAAAACCTAAACCCCCCTCCACCCGCACCCCCAAAAACCTAAACCCCCCACCACCCGCATCCCCAAAAACCTAACCCCCCCCCCCACCCAAAAAAAACCTAAACCCACCCCCAAAGAAAAAAAATCTAAACCATAAAATTTAAACCCTAAAAGCTAAACCATAAGGTTAAACCATAAAGCTAAAACCCTAAAATTCAAACGTAAAATCTAAACCTTAAAAGCTAAACCCTAAAAGCTAAGATGGTAGAGTTCGACGAGATGGTTCCAACACCGCTGAAATTAGCTTAATCGGAGTTCGTTTGATATCGTTTCTTAAGGTTTTTGTCATTTCTTAGATTTTTTAACGAAAAACTAGTTTTTATTTGATTCTCCATATATATATATATATATATATATATATATATATATATATATATATATATATACACACACACACACATGCAATATGTTTTGAACTTTGAGATGGCCTAGACACATGATCCTTTCACATTTACATTAAATCCATGATTATAGTATATATATATATATATATATATATATATATATATATATATATTCATAGACACCAAACTTTGAATCAACACCCATGGACTCCAAAATTTTAGTGTATGTATATATGTATGATCACTTTGAACTTTTAACAAACCTAAACTCATGATCTTTCCATGTTAAAATCTTATTCATGTTTATAGTTTTATATAAAAATCAAGCTTGGAGTATCAAGACTTATGAAATTAGTTATTCAAAACAATAGTTATATTAAGTTAACTTTTATGATCTACAAATACTTACTAGGATCATAGATTGTATCATGTCATAGTTATATATTTATATAATGAAAGGCCTCAAACCCGGAAGGCCTCACGTGTTGATTTACTTATAAACAAATAGTTCTTAAACTTGAATATCAAATAACGTAGCGAAAACTTTCATTCAAACATAACGTAAGCTTGTTCAACACTCAAAAGTCATAAACATTGTCTTAAACATAATCATAAATGTAATGGGATGCAGGTCGTTATGATCAGCCGGGTAACTCTTCTCGTTTGCCAAGCATCACCATCCAACACTCATACATGTCCTTAACCTGAATGTGCATACTAAAAATCAGCTACGCCGGTGAGTTCTAGCTTACATAAAACTTTAGCTTCAAATATTTACCAAAACATAACATTCAACTTCTTTAATAAAAGCTACGTAAACATGCCATAACATAACATAAAACATAAGTCAATAAATGTATCGAATCTGCGCCTTCTCGTAACCGTCAATTCCATACTTCAATCACAGAGCCTCACCCGTACCAAAAACTTACTTTAACCATCGTACTTCGTCAAGTACACGTAACAAAACTTCAAGCACGGCGTCCCAAAGGATAGCAAGTACCAAACTTCAAGCACCGTACCCCATAGACCACAAATACCAAACTTCAAGGATCAAGGTAATCCCCTTGATGACCGTCGTCACCCCTTCCCCCCCAGTTGTACAACTGTTGGCCGGTCACATAGGGCCCTATAAAGGTATGACCCACACATAACATACATAACTTCGATTCCCAAAGGAATCATGGCAGATTCATTCATTTTGTGACTTTCATAAAAACCTTTACTTCATTTACTTCACTTCAGTTAAAGCATTCGAACGTTTTATTAAATAACATTTCATTCGTAAACTTCTTTGGCAAATTATTTCGTAAACACATTTCAAACTCTACTTTCCAAACATTTTCCGTAAACATCATTTCATAAAACATTATTTCGTAAGTATGCACACCAACCCAAAATATTATTAAAACATTAAAAGAAGGGCTCTAGAACTTACATTATAAGCTAGCCTCGGATGTCCTAACAAAAGTCCAACAGGTGTCACACACGATCTGAATTGATTAATTTAATAAACATCAGACCTAATCCGAAACTAACGGTTCACAACTTCTGGCCTAGCGAACTTAGGGCTAGGTTCGCTTAATAATGGTCAAGCGAACCTAACCGGCGAACCTCAAAGGTTCGCTACCTCAGCCTTAAGCGAAGTTAACAAGTTCGGTCCTTCTACCAAGGCGAACTTAGCATGCTCGCCAATCCCATGCCAGGCGAACTTGACAATTTTGCCTGTGGGGCTGTCTTATTCCCCAAAAACCCTAAGTTCTTGCATGCGAATATGAATTCGTTAAGATCCAAACTTTATACGTTCAAAAAGTTAGTTTATCATCCTAGAAGCCAGATCTACGTTTATTTCGAAGTTTTACACGTAAAAATGTTGACTTTTTACCCAAAACCCGAAAACGAATCAAAACTCAGATTTAGAACGAACTATTTCCTGAAATGAGTTTCTAATTCGGAGGTTCTTCTCACGAGCAATGGAGACACGAGCTGGTGCGATTTTGAGCCAAACCGACACTTTCTCTGTCTACGGTTTATCTCTCTAGGGTTGAGTGAAAGTGAGAGAAAAAGGGTGTGTTGGGGTATTTAAGGGAGAGGGCTTCCTCCCTTAAGCCCAAGTTTGTATAACCCACATCCGACCCAACCTCGTCCCAACCCGTTCCTCGACTCGTCATAAGGTTAAAACCCGCTTATTATTTATCGTTATTTAAGGATGTTACAAGTCTAACGTCCTTACAATAGGTTTCGTCCTTGAAACCTGTCATAAGTCAAACAATTGAGGGTATGACTCCCTCATATCCGACTCTGTCTCCCAAGTAGCTTTCGATCTCTTTCAGTGTCTCCACTATACTTTAACCAATTGGATGGCTTTGTTGTGTAAACGCTTCTCCTTACGGTCTAAGATGGCCACGGGTTCTTCGATATAGTTAAGACTGTTGTCGACCTCGATATCAGTAAGTGGTACGTGATACACTTTCGCAAGTGTGATACATGGAACGTAGGATGAATCCCACTTAACCCATCAGGCAACTCCAACCAATAAGCGACTTCCCTAACCCGTGCCAATATCCGGAACGGTCCGACAAACCTCGGACTTAACTTTCCTCCCTTCCTGAATCGTATGATTCCTTTCCAGGGCGACACTTTCAACATCACTCGGTCCCCCACGTTAAATTCAACAGCCTTCGCCGCTTATCCACATAGGATTTCTAGCGATCTTGCGCGGCCTTCATTCGTGCCTTGATCTGATCAAATCTTTCTGATGTCTCTTTAACAAATTCTAGACTTCCCAATTCCTTCTGTCATATTTCACCCCAATAGACCGGGGTTCTGCATCTCCTCCCATACAACATCTCATAAGAAGGCATGCCTATAATCATGTGATAACTATTGTTGTAGGAGAACTCGGCTAATAGCAGGTGCCTGTCCCAACAACCGTCGAAATCTATTATAGAATCACGAAGCATGTCTTCCAGCATTTGAATGGTCCTCTCAGACTGACCATTCGTTTGTGGGTGGTATGTTGTGCTGATATTTAACCTTGTGCATGTCGCTTCATGAAATGTTTTCCAGAACCTCGATGTGAATCATGTGTCCCGGTCGGATACAGCCGATAAAAAGGCACCCCATGTCATGCTACAATTTATGTGATAAATACTCCCGCTAACCTTTTCGACGATAACATCTCTCGAATAGGTAGGAATGAGTACTCTTCGTCAAACGGTACACAACTACCCAAATGGTGTCATGACCTTTAGCTGTACGGGGTAGCTTGGTTATGAAATCCATGGTAATGTGTTCCCACTTCCATTTCGGTATATCAATAGGTTGAATCTTTCCATATGGTTTCTGGTGTTCGGCCTTTACTTGTGAGCAAGTCAAGCACTTACTAACGTACTTTGTCACATCATTCTTCATTCCAGGCCACCAGTATTCCTTACTCATGTCTTGGTACATCTTAGTGTCACCGGGATGGATAGAGTAGCGAGACTTATGAGCCTCATCTAGGATTTTGGTTCTAAGTTCTCCACCCATGGGCATCCACACTTGTCCAAAAGGTATTCTTATACCAAGGGTGTTATATTCCAACATTTCCTATTGACCAACCATTCTTTCCTTCTTTATGTTTTCTTCCTTAAGTGCCTCAACTTGAGCCTTCTCTATCTCCGTCATAACATCCGGTTTCACCACCAACTGGCAAGCTTTCACCCTAATAGGAGCTGGCACGTCATTCCGGCTAAGAGCGTCGGCCACCACGTTTGCCTTTCCAGGATGGTATATGATTTCACAATCATAATCCTTTAAGAATTCTAACCATCGCCTCTGCCTCATATTCAGTTCCTTCTGTTCGAAGAAGTACTTCAAACTCTTGTGGTCGGAGTATATGGTAAACTTTACTTGGTTCTTACCCAGACTATACTATGCTGCGATAGGTTCACTTGCCTATTGTTTGTGTATTTAGTTGAAGTAATTATCATTTTAATTTATAAATTTAAAACCTGATTTTGTGTAACTTTAAACCGAACATTAAAAAAAATATATATATTATATTACTCGCATTTGACATCAAGTTTTTGGTGTCGTTACTAGGGATATATTTATATATATATATATACACTAAACACAACGCATCACTTACCTTCAACTGATGGTACCCGGACCAAAGGGCGATTTTAGAGAACCAACTTGCGCCTTGCAACTGGTCAAACAAATTGTCGATCCTTGGCAAAGGGTACTTGTTCTTCACAGTATGCTTATTCAACTCCCTATAGTCAATGTACATCCTCATAGAACCATCCTTCTTCTTCACAAACAACACCGGGACACCTCAAGGTGAGACACTTGGTCTGATAAACCCCTTCTCCAGTAATTCGTCCAGTTGTGTCATTAGTTATTTCATCTCCACTGGTGCTAGTCGATATGGAGCCTTGACCACGGGCTTGGAATTTGGTATCAAATCAATTCGGAACTTAATCTCCCGGTTGGGCGGCACTCCAGGCACGTCCTCTGGGAACATCTCCGGATACTCGCGCACCACAGACACGTCGTTTAGTTCCTTCACTTCCTTGCAGTTGTCAATCACGTATATCAAGTAAGCCTCGCATCCGCGCCTCGGGTAATATTTCGCCTTAATCATCGAGATGATGTTCGGCATCGGCACGTCGCGATCCCCGTAAACCTCGACTCCGCTACCATCTGGAGCCTTGAGTCGAATTATCTTCCGTTTACATATAATTTGTGCTTCATTGGCAGTTAGCCAATCCATACCCAGTACGACATCAAACCCTCCCAAAACCATGACAAACAATCTAACAGGGAACCTATGTCCCTCTATCTTTATTGTGAAATTGTCAACTACTTATGTCACCCTTGTGGTCTTACCCTCAGCGGTTTCTACACTAAAGGATATTTCTATTTTACTGACTGCGTATTTTACCCGTTTACAGAAAGCAGCTGATATAAAACTTTTACCGGCATCCGATTCAAATAATACCAAAACGAAAGTGTTGTCAAGGACGAACGTACCCGACGCCACATCGGGGTCTCCCTTTGCTTGTTCCTGTGTCAAGGCATAAGCTCAAGTCCTCGTTCGAGGCCTCTCATCCTTTTTTTCCGTGCCCTGTGTCAAGGCATAAAAGAATGATGTTTTTACTACATTTTTATGACAATTATGTGTTTTAACTTAGTTTGCAAAGTATGTAATTACTTATAAAATTGTTAAAAGTGTGAATGCATATATATGTGTGTGTGATTAGTTATGCATGTTACCCCAGGGCGAAAGAAAGAATGAACAGAAAGTCTTGTGCAAGCAACAGTGGAAGACTTGTCTTCGGACGAGCAAACATAGGAGTCTTATCTTTGTGATAAGCAACAGGGGAGTCTTGTACACAAGCAACATAGGAGTCTTGCATTCGTACAAGCACAACGTTCCAAGCCTCCGGGACTTGGGACGGTTAAGACGGAATGGTATCATTCGAGTGCTAGTTCACTCAAAGATAAGAATGTGAACGGAAGAATGAATGAAAGAATGAATGTAAAGACTAGCATGAATGTTAATCGTAAATGTAATGTTTTGAAAAGAAGGCTACCGAATGTTTCTAAAAGGTTTAAAGAATGAATAAATTCACTTTTGGGAATTAGAATGAAAAGAAAACGTTTTGAAAGACAAGCTTTTACTATTTTTATATTAAGCTGTTCTGAATGGAAACGATGAAATGTTGATTTACTAAAGTAAAATAGAACTCACACAGTATATCTGACTTTTCGTATGCACCTTAGGTTAATGAAGTTAGAGGATAAATGGAGCCGCGATGGCTCGAGATGCATGGACTTTTGCAGGCTGGTCATCGATGAAGACTGGCATTCCCAATTTTAGAAACAACGAACAACTTATGTTTTAATTTGCATGGATGATTGTAATGTTTAAGACTTCTGCTGTCATGTTTATCTGATTATTGAATGATTCAAAGTTTAAGAACTATGTTATCAATGTTTTGTGCCAACTCTGAGGCTACCCGATTTGGAGCGTTTCATTTAGGGTTTGGTTTTCTTGATTATTAGTTGTGACGTGAATTCATATTGCCATTTTTAGTTTTGACATAAAATTTAAGCTGTTTTCACGGTTGGATATTGCCATTTTTAGTCTATTCAACTGTGTTCAAAATGATTAAACATCTCTTTACGGATTCAAAGGGGATACGAGGCCTGCTTAGTTGATTATCAACTTGCTTGATGCATACCCAAAAACTAGTTTATGGTTAGCAATTTTGACATCAGTTTGTATATTCAAGATGGTATAAACCCATAAATTTACTAAACCTTAAAAGGCAAGGTTGATGGCCAATAGGACTGTGTCACACGACCTTGCTTACTTTAAATAAATAAAAGATAGTATAGTAAACACATATCATTCCTAGTCTGAGTTGTAGTAAGCTCCAAGTCTAACCAGTAGACCCAGGTTCGAATCTCCCTTTGTTGTTTTTTTACTATGTGGTTTTTATATATTTTCAAATAATATGTACCCCTCAACTTTCTAAATTTTCTAATACACCCCTCAACTTTCTAAATTTTTAAATATACCTCTCAAGTTTTTAAAGTTTTAAGTTTACCCCTGGACCAAATTTTTAACTCCACCCCTCAAATTTCTAAACTCTCAGATTTATCACTGTATTATATATAGTACACACTTTTAACTCATTATTTTTTTTTACAAATTTGATTTTTCTACAATAGTTTTTTTTTTCCTTTTACTTTTTTATATTCGTTGTAAAATTACCTTTTTATATTTTTATTTTGTTTTTACTTTGTTACTAACTATTTTTACTTTGTTACTAACTTCTTTAACGAATTTGGCGTTTCAATGTTAGCTCATATTCGCGTCGCAATTTATCTATTTTTCAATCTCCAGAAACGAGAAGAACCGAGTCACGGCAACTTCATACGTTTCTTTTATGTACTTACTCACGTTAATGTCACCGCCGCGATGCGCTTAACGAAGTTCGCAAACACGCCGCATCGCGCGGGCTTAATTTCTAGTTAGTTCACAAAATCTAAAAATAGGAAGTTTTGGTTTTAACAAGCTGAATTTTATTAAATATGCATTTTTAAGATATGATAGTGAATCTTTAAAAGGTTAAATTTGCAACTTTTTAAACTTTAACAGTTCATCAATTATAAAATTGTTCCAATACAAATTGCAAAGGAAGGTTTTATTATAACCCTCGACCAGTGAAAAGATGCCATATGTATGAACTTTTAGGATGTAGGCATTTGTAGCAATTGATGCTCAAAATCATGAACAGACACTTGATGAAAAGGCCCCATGCCCAAATGAGTGTTGTGTAAAAATTTTCAAAGCTTCTTGGAACACTTCTTCCTTTGGATCTAGCTTGATGTAAAAATTTGCAAACCGGATTTTTTTTGGATCCGGATCTGGTTCGGATCCGGACCGGATCCGTCAACGTTGGTCAACGACTGGACACGAGGGAACCGGTTCCGGATCGGATCCGGTTTAGGGAGTGGAGAGGTGGAACCTATTTGGAACCGGATCTGACTAAATATTCGATTTTATCCGATTGGATCCAGATTTTTTCCGGATTTTTGGTGTCCGATTTTGTCCGATTTTTGTCCGGTCCGCACAAATCCTTGGAACCGGTTCTGGATCCGGCGGATCCTAAAAAATCCGGTCCGGTTCTTTTTTATCTGGTTAGGGTCGGATCCGGTTTCGGATTATCTTTCGGATCGGATCCGGTTTTTTTTATACACCTCTAGGCTCTAGCTGAGATCACTGATTTCCTTCATGGTAAACTTTTTATTTTTGAGTTAGGGATTTTTTTAATTTTTTTCTTTTATGCAACAAAGATTAACTGATCATTGACTTATTATGTTTAATTGAATAGAAAATGTATCTGATAGGAGAAATTATGCACTTGAAATCAGCCAATAATTTATCTATTTTGTCTTAAATGACTATATGAGATTCCTTGATTTGGTAGTATTCAACTTAGCTACCACACAATTCAGGGGAAAGTTAGTGACATGTGCAGGACCAAGAAAAATAATTGGTCTATTTTAACCCTTCCGCTACAACGCGCTGGTTTAAAAGCCTATATGTTTTATGAGCATCAAAAAAAAAATCAGTTTTGAATTTAAAAAATAAGGAAAATTTGTCAAATGTTTCGTTGTTTTGTTAATGAAATTTTGGGCAATTACAAAAAAAATACCTATATTTTGCTGAATTTGTACATAAGTCCTTGGATTTTATTTTTACATGATTAAATCCCTAAATTTTAAAAAGGTTTTTTTATTAAGTTTTTGAAAAAGAAAAAAGGACCTTTTCGTTAAATTTTGAAAAGTCGAGAGACTTAATCATGCAACATGGGTATTATATTAAGGGGAAAGTGAATATGATGCTTTTAGGCATCTAAGCTTAGCTGCGAAACCAATCAAAACTACGTCGTTTTGATTAAATCTAACAAAAAATTAATTAAATCTTTTTATTTCATTGTTTATTCATCAATTTCGCCACTAATTCTCGGGTTCACCTTCCAAAAACCGATACAAAACTGTAGTAATCTCTAGAACAAATTTAAATATCTTAACAAATTCAAAGAAGTTTGGTTTTTTCTTTCTGCCTCCGTTTTGTTAACAAGATCATGAAGGATAAAAATAAAACTAAGGTAGGGAAGAAGTCTCCATTTTTTACTCCAAGTCCAGGTTGCAATTGGCTCTCGAAGAACTCATCTATGGCGAAATTTCCGGCACCGAATGGTATCTCTAATTCGACGCCAAGTTACCATGATCCCCCCGGAGGCCGTTTTCCTCCTCCGGCCAAAACATTAAATCGATGTTGACATTGCTCGGTGAAGCCGAACGAGGCGGCAATACTAGAGGAAAACGAGGTGGAATAGGTTTATGCATCGGATTAGAAAAAGTTTCGGCTTTGAAACATTTTGGATTACAAACGAGTTGGAAGGGGTTTTAGAAGCATTTACACAACTTTCTTTCTACAGATCGACTTCGAGAAATATGAATTAGTGGCTAAATTGATGAAGAAACAATAAAATAAAAAAGATTTAATTTAGTTTTTGGTTAGATTTAATCAAAACGACGTAGTTTTGATTGGTTTCCCATATAAAGTTACATGTCTAACAGTACCATATTCATTTTCCCTTATGTTAATGATAAAAGTCCAGAAACTTTATCTTTATGCTTTAAAATTTGAAGGTTTTATCATGCAAAAAGAATGTACAAGGACTGACATGGGACTTAAGCAAAAGTATATAGGATTTTTTCGACAATTACCCTAAATTTTTTACTTGTGAAGATATTGTTTTTGAACTGCGGCTACGAACTTTCATGTTTTCTTGACGAATTTTCCTACCGATTGATTTCATGAAATATCATAATTGCATTTCCTTGCAACCTAATCGTCATTCTTGTGCAAATGTGAACCACACATTAATTATTTATTTATTTTTGAACAAATATGAACACCTTTATCTGTAGGTTAATGTCAACTGCCGAGAAGAATAAGGATAATCAATCTTTCAAGTATGTCATCTATGATTCATTAGCTCCCGTGTTTGTGTTTAAAGTTGAATCTTAGGCATGAACAATGTAAGGAAAACACCATATAATAGTAACCAAGTTTTAAAAGTGTTCCAATTAGGTTACTCACCATAGTATACCCGAGGGTGTATATCGTGTAAATGCGTATTGAGTGATCTAATTGGAACAATTTTGAAACTTGTTTACTATCCTACAAAGTTACTCCATTAAAATTAAATGCATTTTTTGTTTGAGAGAAAAACATGTGAGTTGATACATACTGTATATTCTATTCACTGTAACTGTTGTTTCGTATGAATTATATGGTTTTTATTATTCAACCCGTGTAATACACGTTCTCTAATCTAGTTATTGTTATATTGTAAAGGCAATTTTTTAATATATTATACATAGCAATAGCAACTAGTTGGACATACGTTCAAGGGTAGTATCTTTTACACCAATATTTTTTTTTTATTAGATATACTAAAAATGATTTGGAGAGCAACAATTATTAATACATTTATAAAATTAATTTTTTTAAATCAACATTTATAAAAAAATTCAACAAGACTAGAATATTCAATAAAAGTTTAGTAATTTTAGAAGAAAAAAAACTGAGACATTTAAAAAACTAAGTTATTATTATTTAAAAGTTACCTCTTTAATAAAACATACCATTTAAAAAAACTCGATTGTTGAATAGACTAATATCTCGTGTAAAAATTTATAATTTATTGTTAAAATAGAGAAAAAAATACATTTAGTTATAGTCCTTGATTAGAAAAATAAAATTAAGAATCTAGAGTAAACTATTATTTTCGTCTTTATGGTTTAGTTACTTTCGTTAGTTTTATGCAAAAAGTTTATTTTTTTTCTGTGTATTTTAGTTGTTTATAAAACTTGCCATTTTTATCAAATCGGTTAACTTTATCCATATTTTAACGTTAAATGAGGGGTATTTAGGTCTTTTATATATTTCTTTATTTTATAAATATTTTAAACCCATAATTATTCTCTCATCCCCTTAAACTGTATTAACCCTAATTACCCTATTACGATCGTCCCTGTGGCCATCATGTTCTTAATCCCGAAGATGATGGCCACAGTGACGATCGTAATTTCAAGAAGATGATAGCCACATGAACGATCGTAATTCAAGAAGATGGTAGCCACATGGACGATTGTAATTCAAGAAAATGATGGCCACATGGATGATCAATATTAAGAATATGATGGTCACATGGACAATCGTAACAGGGTAATTAGGGTAAATGTAGTTTAAGATGATTGGTGGAATAATTAACGGTTTGAAATATTGATAAAATAAAGAAATATATAAAAAGACCTAAATACAACTCATTTAACGATAAAATATGGATGGAGTTACCTGATTGGATGAAAATAACAAGTTTTGTAAATCACGAGAATATACAACAGAAAAATAAACCTTTTGGATAAACTGCAAACCGCCAAAAGTAACTAAACCAGAAGGACGAAAATAAGAGTTTACTAGATCTATAAATTGTTATGTGAGTTCAAAAGAAAATTATATTTGTCCAAGAAGAACTTAAAATCAATTTGTCTTCCTCCTCTCCTTTATTCACGATTCAACTAAAGATTTTATCATTTTAATATAACCATGAAAGTATACAATAATCAGAAATAATTCCCCAGAGTTTGGATTATTACAAAAAGCACTTCAAGAACGTATATAAAATGTTATCTTATCGACAGGGTAAATGTCGTTATTCAGAAAAGATGCTCTGCATTGCAAACACGAAGATCACAATCACTTTCCTGGAAATGTACATCTTTTTTGTCACAATCACAATCTTTTTTAATCCCCCAATGAAATTAAAGTATATAATATCCCGAAATCGCTCAATGAAAGAATGCCAAAATCGGTTTTCTTTATGACATCAAAAGCAACTTCCACTCAACTTTGAGAAAACTGCGTATTTGTCTGTATATGTCATCATTTTGATTTTTTTAAATACATCTCTACAGGCTGAGTTCTGATATTCAGAACCAGATACAGTGGAAATGGAGGAACAAAGGCTTCAAGCACCATTTCTGGGTCAAGAATCAGGAAATGTGGTCAGTTCCTACAGCAAAGATGAGATATTGTGTGAGTTTAAGAAACAGTTGTACTTAGCAGGACCTTTAATGACTGTAAATCTACTGATTTGTGGGTTATCGATGATTTCGGTGATGTTCGTGGGTCATTTGGGGGAGCTGGCTCTCTCTGGTGCTTCAATGGCTACGTCTTTTGCTTCTGTCACTGGCACCAGTTTAATGGTTAGTTCATTTTGCAGCTATTATTTCTATAATTTCGATCTTCAATTTGGTTTCGCATGTTTTGCATTTAGTTTTGAAAGTTACTACAAATAAACAAAATATATCTGGTATAAATATCACTCGTAGCAGAGCTATTAGTAGAGCAAACCTTACATCTGCCACAAGGGATAGAGAGACCACTCTCGCTGAGACCCCGGTTACAAAAACTTTTTTTTCATGTACGATATAGTACAATATTCCTGATAGATATAGCTAAGAGAATTAGACCAAAGTAAATATAGTCGCTATAGATAAAATAGTAACTAGACAGAAAAAGGGAGCACTAACCGCTATGAAAGTTATTAGTGATATAATAACAAACAAACATACCTAGTAAAATCTCGATAATAGCAAGCTATTGGCAAGGTCTAGGGAGGGTGAGATTGGGCCAAACCTTTCCTCTATGATAGGGGATATAAAGGCTGCTCCGGGTGAGACCCAAGACTCCAAAAAATGATTAAGCTTCTATGTGGTTCCCCTGTTTCAAGAAATTTCTAAAGTTGGATTCTTGTTTCAATGGTGAATAGATTGGAATGGGGAGTGCTTTGGATACATTTTGTGGGCAATCTTTTGGGGCCAAACAATATTACATGCTAGGAATCCATAAGCAAAGAGCCATGATTGTTCTTTTGTTAACCAGCGTCCCTCTTGCTTTTATTTGGGCAAATGCTGGAACTTTGCTTGTTTTTCTTGGTCAAGATCCTGAAATCTCAGCCGAAGCGGGCATCTATGCAAGATTCATGATCCCTAGTCTGTTTGCAAACGCGTTACTTCATTGTCACGTTCGGTTTTTACAATCTCAAAACAATGTGGTTCCAATGATGATAAGCACCGGGATTACAACTCTACTTCATATCTTAACTTGTTGGATTATGGTGTTTAAATCTGGGCTCGGGAATAGAGGCGCAGCATTGGCTAATGCAATTTCTCTTTGGGTCAATGTGTTGTTGTTGGCGGTCTATATTCGAGTTTCTCCTTCATGTAAAAAGACTTGGACTGGTTTCTCAAAAGAGGCTTTTCATAACATTCCAACCTTTTTGAAACTTGCAGTTCCTTCTGCAGTTATGGTTTGGTAATTCAAGATTTTATTTTTCACAAACTTTAAATAAAGATTTTGATTCTTGAATCTATACCCGTTTCTAAAACTTGTGATTCGTTTAATAGTTTGGAGATATGGTCATTTGAGATGATGGTGTTGCTATCTGGTCTTCTTCCTAACCCACAACTAGAAACCTCAGTTCTTTCTATCAGGTTAATCAATCAAATCCAACTCCAATATTTTATCTTTTTGTTTTGCATTTTGTCTTTCTTAATCTGGTTAATAAACCGCTTTCATTGCAGCCTCAATACATGCTCCATGATTTACATGATACCACTTGGTCTAAGTGCTGCCACAAGGTGATTTCTCATGTTTAAAGTTGTTAAAACTTAAAATTCAAGTTCATTTGTTCACATTTCTTCCAAATTGTTTGCAGTGTAAGGGTCTCAAATGAATTAGGAGCTGGAAGGGCGCACACAGCACGTTTAGCAATACATGTTTCAATGTTTTCTGTAACAACTGAAGGCATTTTGGGCGCTTTAATCTTGATTTTAGGGCGAAAACTATGGGGGTATTGTTATAGTAGTGAAGAAGAAGTTGTGAGTTACATTGCACAAATGATGCTGCTTCTTGCAGGATCTCATGTTGTTGATGGCATCCAATCTGTGCTTCAGGTTACAATGAGCCAATGAACTACTCATTTGCTATAATTTTAAATGTCAAACATCGTTCTTTTTACCGTTCTAACATTAGTTCCTTTTGTATTTATGATATATTTTTTTGAATCCGTTTTGATAGGAGCCGTGAGAGGGAGTGGACGCCAGAAAATAGGCGCGATAGTGAACTTGGGAGCTTATTATTTGATCGGGATTCCTTTGGCGATCTTGTTTGCTTTTGTACTTCATTTGGGAGGGAAGGTAGCAACTTTTGTCTTTTTGAATTTTGATCCGCTTGTTTTTGGAGTTTTTTTCGAAGCAATATCATATTTACCAAACAAAAAAAATTATTATTAAATATACCTAAACAAAATACTTTTCATATTTACCGGGTTCAAAAAGTACAATTTTTAATATGACCATTATACCCTTATCTTTATTTTTACACTCCAAGTTGTCATATCATAATACAAGTTATAAACGAAAAGGTAAAAATGGTATAATTTTAAAAATTAGTATTTTTAATATTATAAGTTTTTGTTAGGAAAATGTGATATTATACCAAATTCAGAAGGGGATATACGAAGTCATCTGTTTTTCTTTATGTAAATTTTGTTGATTATGCAGGGATTATGGTTCGGTATCATTGCAGCATTGTTAGCTCAAGCATTTTTTCTATTTATTTTGACTTTGTGCACCAATTGGGAAATGGAAGTACGTTATTATTCCCCGTAATTCTATATCTTCGATCTTTCTGCGAGTCTAGTCTGTAATTAATATTTCTTTTATTTAATTATGCATTTTTGTTTTCCTTGAATTTTTAGGCAAAGAAGGCTAATCGGAGAGTGTATGACTCTATGACTCGAGATGAAGTATCATAGTGGCAAAGGTGGATAAAGGAGGAACAATCGATCTTTTCTTGGAGAACAAGCAATGGATGATCAATCTATTATAGCACGTTCACTTACAAAAACATGGTATGAGGTTTTGTGGTTCGGGTGATACGATGTTAAATGTTATCACCATCCTCTTTACATCTATGTTCTTTCTTTATATTTTATGATGTGTTTGAGATTGGATGATTTATTGTATCGGACAAAAAAAGAATATATTAAGAATGAAATTTTGCTAATGTAAGGGTTTGTGTTATGTGCCATTTTTCTGTTGATTGAGGGAGAAAGAAATGGAGAAATGTTCTGTTTTGATTGATAAATCAAATAATGGTTACAAAATTACTTATGTACATGAAGCAAGAAAACAAGAAACAGAAAACTAATAGACCACCTTTTACTATCGTCCGACCGTTACTAATGCTTTTGCTTATGTTCAATACATAATGACTGAAGCTAATGTTGGTTGGTTAATCCAATCAGTTCAACGATGGTTGACAAGTATGAAGGTCTTAATGATTATCCTACATGTATTTTGTGTATATCTCACAAGTGAATTTAGAAAACCGCGCGAATTAACTTGGGTTACGGTTGTGGTTCTGGCTGTATTGACTGCATCTTTTGGTGTAACCGATTAATCCTTACTTTGGGACCAAGCCTGAAACTAAACTTTTTGGTCCGATACCCCCCTCAAGTTGGAGGTGTACATAAGCCCAACTTCGAAATCAAATCTAAATGCGGATGACCAGCAAGACTCTTGGTGAAGAGACCCGCAAGTTGATCAGAAGTAAGAGTGTGAGAAAGCAAAATCAAACCATTTTGAAGCTTCTCATGAATAAAATGACAATCTAACTCAATATGCTTGGTGCGTTCATGAAAAACGGGATTTTAAGCAATGTGAATAGTAGCCTGACTATCACACTTGAGAGGAACAGGAGTGAGATCAGGAACGCGAAACTTACTAAAAAAACGAGTCAACAAAGTGAATTCTTGTGTGCCCCAGCGAATAGACCAATACTCAGCTTCGGCAGAACTAAGTGAAATGGTGGTCTGTTTCTTAGACTTCCAATAAATGAGATAACCCCCAAAAGAAATGAAATAGCCACTAACAGAGCATCGAGTGTTAGGACATGAAGCCCAATCAGAGTCACAATAGGCAGCTAAAGACATATCAGAGTGGGCATTGAAGAATAAACCTTGTGAACAAGTACCCTTGACATAACGAAGAGTATGTCAGGCAGCATCCAAATGGGATACTCGTGGATCACTCATGAACTGGCTAAGAAACTGAATAACAAAGGTAAGATTACGCCGAGTGTGAGTGAGGTAATTAAACTTACCAATAAGCCGGTAATAATCTATGGCTCATCAAGAACTTGACCTTCACTAAGTTTGAGTTGCAAATGTAAAGGCAAAGGCGACAAAACAGAAGTAAGGGTGTCAACATGAAACTCAGTCAAGAGATCTTTGGCAAACATGCATTGAGTCATGATGACCCCAGAAATACTCTTAAGAACCTCAATCCCCAAGAAATAGTTAAGAGTACCAAGATCCTTGATTTGAAATGTGGATCTAAGAAATCCTTTGAAGCAGACAACTCCTTCTCATTATCACCCGTAAGGAGGATGTCATCCACATAAACTGCCACATGAACGACTGAATCCCCCATGATCAACAACAAGAACATAGTCATAAAAGAACTCATGAAGAGAAGGAAAAGAAAACGAAGGATCAGAAGAATACGGAGAAGGGAAAATGTGCTCAAGCAAAGTGATATCACGAGAAACAAAAACTTTACTAGTATCAAGATTGTAAAGTTTATATCCTTTCTTACCAAAATGATAACCAACAAACACACAAGCTTGTGCCCGAGGTTGAAATTTGTCCCGTCCCTGTGTGGGAGTTAACATAAGCACCCAAAAGAACAAAGATGATCATAAGAATGAGCTTTAGCAAACAAAACCTCATAAGGAGTTTTGTTTTGAAGAATTTTGGTGGGAAAAAGATTAATCAAATGAGTAGCAATGAGAACACAATCATCCCATAAAGTAATAGGTAATTTGGATTGAAACGTTAAAGCCCTGTCAGTTTCAATGATATGTTTGTTTTTTCGTTCAACCACACCATTCGGCCGCGGACCACCAGGACAAGTAGTTTGATGAATATTCCTTTTGTTCGAAAGTATTCAGTGGGATGACTTCCTAAACCCAACTCATAGGCATTATCAGATTGAATACACTTGACTTTGATATTGAATGGAGTCTCAACCATTTCAATTAACCCTTGCAAAATGGTAAAAGCATTGCGTTTAGTAGTCAAAAGATTAGTCTAAGTTGTTCGACTATAATCATCAATAATTGTGAGAAAATACTTATAACCAGCATAAGTAGTAAATCGATACGGTCCTCATGTACCAACATAAACAAGATCAAACAATTGAGAACTAGTTCTAGTGCAAGTGGGAAATGGTAGCTTATGCTGTGTAGCTGGAGGACAAATACTAAAGTGACCAAAAGATGAACCAAGTGCATTAGAAACAACGTATAATTGCTTAAGTTTATACAAGGGCAAATGACCAAGCCTAGAATGACAAAGTTTAGCAGAATTACAATGAGAAAATGAATCAACATAAACATAGAAAAGTTTACTAGGATGCAAAATATAGAGTCCATTGAGTAGATCACCTAGAACCAGTGTATTTCTCAATGAAGGGGCCTGCAAGAAACAAGTTGTTTCAGCAAACTGAACAAGCCCTTTTGACTCTTGACAAAGTTTAGGAACATTCAAGAGATTATGTTTGAATTGAGGAACAAAGAACATTTGAGATAGAGAAATCAGATGTGAGATTAACCGTGCCAACTTGTGTAACAGTTAAAACATGTCTGTTAAGAAGAAGAACATAAATGGGAATATTAAGCAATTGAATGTTAGAAAAAAATTGAAATCAAAGCACATATGATCACTAACATCATTATCAATATTCCAAGTAGTTTCGACCTTGGTCGAATTACAAGCGATAATACCTGCAAAGCTGAGTGGTTGGATATGAGGAACACCACTATTACTCCCAGAATTTTGCTGAAGAAGTTGCATCAAATTAGCATACTGATCTACAGACAAACTAGATTGTTGAGCAGATATAGTAGCAGTAGTCTCTGAGTTAGCATTTGCAGCAACCTTCGGTGGTTTGGTGAAATTGAAATCTTTGGGAAAACCAATGAGTAGGTAGCATTTTCTAACATCATGCCTAGACTTCTTGCAATGAGTACACACAACGCCCTTACGATTAGCAGAATTTCTTGGGACTTGTACATTAGCGTTCGTAAATGCATTTTGAGGAATAACCTGAGCAGATGAATGAAGCTCCCTCTGTTTCTCGTCTTGGATAAGAAAAGCATATGCTTAATTAATAGAGGGAAGGGGTTTCATCATAATGATGTTTCCCCTGAGCCTCTCATACCATTAATTAAGACCAATGAGAACTTGCATCAAACAATGATCTGCTTCACACTTAGCTTATAATTGTGCATTCCCACAAGAACAAGGAGGAATAAGCTCAAGAGCATTCAACTCGTCCCAAATAGACTTGATTTTCATGAAATAAGTGGCAATGTCATCTTTCCTTGAGAAATACTACACAAACTTATGTCATCTTTCCTTGAGAAATACCACATAAACTTTTCTACAATTGATAAAATTTTGCCACATTGCTTTGCCCATATCTATCAAATAACTCATCGCAGAGCTGATATGCAGTTTCAACATATAAGACACTTTCACTAATTTCTAGTGGAAAAGTATTTAGGATCAATGAGATGACCATATCATTGCACCTTTTTCATAGGTTAAGATTTAGAAAAGTGATGGGTCTGGATACAGTGCCATTAATAAACCAAGCTTGTTTCTAGCAGATAGTGCAATAGACATAGCTCGTTTTCAAGACCCAAAAGCTGACCCATCAAAAGTCTTAGACACTAGTAATATCCCAGGATGATCAGATGGATACAAGAATAATGGATTTGAAGAATCCATAGGTAAAGCAGGAGTGACAGGAGTATTCGTATCACCCATCACGAAGAAAAAGAAAATGATCGTCCAAACTGAGAAAGTTTTGTCCAGAACTTTAACCCAGCAGAAAACTTTCACCCGGAAATTTTTGGCCAAAAGTAAAGAGTCTTCTGGAGGAAAACGTTTACCGCCCAGAAGAAAATTTTCGCCTGAAAACTTTCGGCCGAAAGTAAAGAGTCACCTGGTAGAAAACTTCGCCTAGAAGAAAACTTTCATCTGAAACTGATAGTTCCCCGGAATGTATGGTTGAAAGTATGAAAATCAATGTTTCCGTAAAGTTTCGTCTAAAACTTTTAAAACTTTCGCCCAGAGGAGAGAAAGTTTCGCTAGATGCAACTGGATTCTCCAAAAACAGGAAAACTCAAATTCAAAGTCACAATTCGATGAGAATTGCAAAGGTGAACCAGAAAAGAGCAAATAACAGCGGTAAAGGTCAATTTCAAGGTGAAATCGAGAAGAAACTTGAGCAACTAGAATAAAACTTGAAGAACTCAAGTTTTTGATGAAACTTAATCATTGATATACTGAATTCAAACGAATTCAATACAGAAAGATGATGAAAACGAAGAAGAAATTAAAGAAGGATGAGCGTACCATTCAAACCCTGGAAGACATGTTACGGGCTTGTGTGATTGATTTCGGTAACAGTTGGGAGACTCATCTACCTTTTGTAGAGTTCTCCTACAATAACAACTACGATACTAGCATCAAGGCAGCACCGTTCGAAGCACTGTATAGACGGAAATGCCGATCACCTCTTTACTGGGCTGAAGTAGGAGATAACCAACTTACAATCCTAAACTTGTGCACGAGACTTCAGAGAAAATCGTGCAAATCCGAAATCATATGGCGACAGCCCGTGATCGTCAGAAGAGCTATGCTAATAAGCGTCGAAAACCGTTGGAATTTCAAGTGGGTGACAAAGTGCTATTAAAAGTTTCACCTTGGAAAGGTGTAATCCGTTTTGGAAAACGGGGCAAGCTAAACCCGCGTTACGTTAGGCCGTTCGAGATAGTAAGGAGAATTGGCCCAGTAGCATATCAACTGAACCTACCGGATTAACTCAATAGAGTACACAATATCTTTCATGTCTCAAACTTGAAGAAATGCCTATCAGATGAGACACTCATGGTTCCACTCGAGGAGTTAGAAATCGATGAACAGTTACGTTTCATTGAAGAACAAGTTGAAATCATGGGCCGAGAGGTCAAAACACTCAAGCATAGTAAAATCCCTATTGTCAGAGTTCGTTGGAACTCGAAACGTGGACCGGAGTTCACATGGGAGCGAGAGGATCAGATGATGCGCAAGTATCCTCATCTTTTCAAACAGTCAACGTCAAACACAGAAGGTACTAGTCAAATTTCGAGACGAAATTTCTTTCAACAAGTGGATGATGTGACAACCAAAATTTTTGTTTTCATACAATTAGTGATATTACTCTAATTTTCAGGACGAAAATTCTTTCACTAAGGGGATGATGTGACACCCGACATTTTCAGGTTAACTCCGTTAACACAAACTCAATTATCTCAAACATTCATCCATGCATTACACTTGATTAGGTTTAATTAACTGTGTCAGTATTCGCACAAACACGCACGTAATGGTAATTCGGAGAATTACCTAATCGCACAAGTCTGTCCCCGAACGTTGGTGATTAATCAAAAATAATATTTCGAACAATTAATAAGTTATAATTAATATAAATTATGTGATTTTACGTGTTATGTGATTTTATACGTAATTTGTAAACTTTCGTGAAATCGCGTACGTTTACGCGTAACGTTATGACTTTAACTTCTTTAGTGATTTTTATAAAAATATTCATTAGAAACTATTTTATATAGTTACATTTAATTAAATTTATTTTTAAATCATTTTATGAGTCCATGGGCTTCCTAATCAAATCTTAATCCATTGTGGGGCCCATGGAGTAGAGTATATAAGAACTTTTTAAAACCCTAACCTCATTCCTTTCTTTATTTTCAAAAATCCTAGCCCCCACCCTCTCCCAAAATCGTAAACCCCTATACACACACCAATTCATCATTAAATCGTTCTCCTTCTTGCAATTGTTGGTGTATTCAAGCCTCCCAAGTACTATTCTTCGTTTCTAACGGATCAAGTAAGGGTTTTCATTTGTTTATATATATATATATATATATATATATATATATATATATTTGGAAAATCAGGGTTCTTGAAACCCTAGTTTCATCCAAACAAGGATCCATTCAATAAAGATGCAAACTTTGATAATTAATCGAGTCTTGTTATGTTATTTCTGAGTTTTGATGTTTTGGTGAAACCCTAGATGCATAAAACCGAGGGTTACTATATAAGGAAACTTTATTGGTTTTCTATATTGCATGTTAGACATGATTATGGTGATATGATGATGTTTATATGTTACTAGATGCATGTTAATGTGAATTGTGAAATTAGATTTTAAATACCTAGCTCGGTTTTGTAAACTTTCTAAAAAAGGAAACTTTAATTGTCAGGAATGTTAATAGCATACAATTTGGACATGCATGTTAGTATATGATGATTGTTATATGCTATATAGGACATAATAACATGTTGTAACGTGTTAAATCATAGAAATCACGCATGCTATTCTTAGTTTACTATAAAAGGAAACCCGAATTTGAATTGTGATCTGCATGTTGTGTTCTAGGCATTGGTTATGTGATGTGACAATCTAGGACACGTTAGTTTGATCTCATGAGCATATTAGTAACGATAGTTTACAGGAAACATGAGTCTCGAACATACCTGCTATTTAGGGAAACTTACTATTTAAGAAAACTTACTATTTATGGAAACTTACTGTTTATAGAAACTTGCTATTTATGGAAACTTTCTAAATATGGAAACTTTCTAATTTTAGAAACTGTGTTAACATACTAGAACAATAAGGATTTGTTGTTACGTATTACCTGCATGATCTTATGTGTATAATATGTTAGTATTATGCTAATCAAACACTAATCCATACATTGAGTCACCAACGGGTTGTCGGGTCAAACTTAGTCAAACTTGAGTCAAACTTGTAATTCTTTTCAAAACACATAAACAATGGGATTGTTTAGATGCAACGGGTCTTACGAACCAACACGAACACACACTCATAGACTTATTAAATATAGGTAGCCGTTAGCGGACCACCTGTCTTTTCACCTATCACTCTAGCACATACTCTAAGGTGAGTTTCACGGCCCCTATCTTTTACTTACTTCCTTTTTGGGGGAGAAAGCATGCACACAAACATTTTGGATTATGTATTACTGTTATATCACTTGCGTACTATAGTGCAAACACACCATGAAAGTCCTTACATCTCGAACCGTTAGCATTGGAACATAGCGAGGTAATTTTGAGTAGTACTACTGGTTTTGACAAACCCCACCCGCGTTAGTCGCGATAACACAACCGGAGGTCGAACGGGTGTAATATTGACCTAAACACATTGCCATTGTTTTGGTGGACATGGCGGAAGGCAAACAAACAAACAAACCAAACAATCAGCTTCGGTTGCGAAACACTATATAGTAGCATGAACATAGACTAGCTATCTATTGATATACTTTAGTTACATTATCTGGCAAACATCGAACATTTATTTACTTACAAACCTGTGAACTCACCAACCATTGTGTTAACACTTTAAGCATGTCTTTCTCAGGTCGCTAAGGTACATACTCAGGACTAGGATGCATTGCAGTGCATGGTTTTCATAAACATCTTGAAACACGTTTTCATACTTTATTTAATTTGGTTTAGGGCGCGTTGTTTTGCACAGTTGGTTATTCTTGCACTTGGATTTTATTTATGCTTTCGCAACGTTTTCAAACTTAACGGTATTGTCTCGTGACTATGAGCAATACGGGTATTTTCAAACTCATATAGTGGTCATTCAATATAACTAATGAAAATGATCCTGGTTTGTCACGCGCCTTGCGGTAGAACCCCGCTGGTGGAATTTAAGGGTGTGACACCTTACCTCTATCTCATGACAAAAAGTGGTTGCTCCTAAAGAGACCATTGGCTCATAAAAAACCTCATTTTTAAAGAGAAGTATAGAAATATGCAAGATAAAGCAAGTATCATACTAATGTTATTAGTAGTAGAAAGTAAAAGATCAGGGAGGCATAGAGAAAAAGTTCTAAGACTAAAGTAGCAAGGGGTAGAAGCACACCTTAAGACTAAAGACACCTAGAAAAAGACCACCCCTAGGTCCAAAGTATCTAAGACTATAAGCACACCTAAGATTACGACACTTCTAAGACTAAAGGTACACTTAGAACTAAGGGCATCCCTAAGACTTAACACAATCTTAGAAAGTAGCGAGACCTACGTCTACGCCTAAATCCGACCAATATGAAGTAACAAGTGCCAACTCTATATGGTCTCCTAAAAATCCCTAACCTTTATCCGATATCTCTAAGTACTCCTATCACTGATCATGTCTTAAGAAAGGTGCAAGTCTAATAAATTCTGCCTAATCTACTCCTCCTATGTCAGTTTTGGTATTCCTCTGCTCCTCTTCTCCTCCACTATGAGGGTTTCCACGCTCCTCACGGGTGTCGTCATTTGTCCCCTCTGCACATGCTTGAATAATCTTCATTTCCCCTCCCTTATCTTATCTGAAATGTGTGCAACCCCTGATCTATCCCTTATGTAAACTGGCAAAAGTCAAAATTTGTCAAATAGTTAATTGAAGTCAAATGGTTTAAGGGTAATTGTGCACTTAGGTGAAGGTGAAATTGGTCCTTTGTCCTTTTGGAGTCGAGAGGCTTTGATCTCAATTAAGTGTGTGTTCTTCATAGAATGAAAGAGAGAACACTAGAGAGAGAAAAAACAACACATGAATGTTTTCTTCATTAGATCGTTTTGAAAGGTGCAATTGATGATGTACTTGAAGTTGGAAGCAAGGAATGTATGTAATATCCAAGAGAGATGAATGTATAGTGCTTTTATCTCATTTTGATCCATGTGTGTTCTTCTACATGCATGTGATTAGAGATCAAATAAATAATATGAATAATCATCGTCAATTTATTTGATACAACAAAATGTATTAGAATCATCAATTTTTGAATTAGAAGCTTTGAATGCAAAGAAATTGTTTTTTTTAATCAAAGTTTAACCTAACATGTGTCAATTGAGACCTTGAGCCATGAATAGAAGTTTTGTTGTTAAATCATGTTTGAGAACTTATTTTGGTGTTAAAAGAATTAAGTTTTTCGTTTAGAAGTGTTCCAGTTTTTTGTTTTTTTTTCTTTATAGAAATGGTGAAGAAAAGCCAATTTGGAGTTGTTCGGAGAAGATGGCACATAGACTCCTATAAGTGCGCTAACTCCCTCCCTTACAAACATTGACGAATCTAACTTGAAAAATGGGAGGAGGGGGTAGGCTCTCTAAGGCCCAAGGAATCTTCACACAAAAAAACAAGATTTATTAAGTTTTTAAACAAAATATATTGTCATCATTGTTAGAAATATATATTAGATAGAAAATATTAATTACGGTCAGATGAAAATATGTTAGCTAAGATTTATTACATTATAAGATTTATTTTAATTATCTTTATCATAGTCAGTTATGATTATATTAATCTTTGTAATTATCATTATTGTACATTCATAAATAATTGATTAATAATACACACTATCTTACGGGGTCTTTATTATTTCTACGTGTTATCAGAGCCTTAAGGTTCTTGCCTAATTCGTTTCTCTCCCTTTCTATCTCTCTCCCCTGCTTTTGTCATCGTCGACCCTCTTCCTCCATGGCCTCCTTGTGCGACAACTTCTTTTTATTCTTTACCCTCTCTTCATGGCCGAGGACCCGTTGTACAATTATATTGATTGAGTTTTATTTATTTTTTTCTTACAAATTAGGCACCAACCCTAAAATTTAAAACTGGAATAAATTCAAATCAGGCACTGACACTGAATTTTAAAAACCAAAACAAATTCAAAACATGCAACAATCCTGAATTTTAAAAACCGTTTGCTAAGGATTGAAGTTGAATAATAAAAAAACAGAAGATTGATCCAAAAATAGAACATCTTACAAGCACAACAACAAGAATCAGTATTGGCGTTTTTTAAATTATTTTTTTTTGTTTTAAGCCAGAAATCGAATCGAAACCGACTTCTAGCTTGAGGAGGCATGTTAGAAATAGATATTAGGTAGAAAATATTAATTACGATTAGAAAAGTATGTTAGTTAAGATTTGTTACATAGATAAAATTTATTGTAACTATCATTATCATAGTTAGGAGTTGTGATTAGATTAACCCTAAAGACACTATAAATAATGTAAGTTGGATCTATGTTTGGCATACCCATGAAACCAAATCAAAGTCTTAAATGTTAAGGTATATGCTTGATTTGGATACCCAAACATGATGAAAGATCCATTAGTATTTGGATGTTTTCTTGATCGGTAACAGTTACATTTATATCCATGAATTAAGGTTATTATAAATAACCATAGTTGGTTGGTTTTATGGGAATAAAACCAAATTAAGACTATTGTGAATTAGTTGGTTGGTTCATTTAAATGAAAGTCCAAAGATTTGGAGACCAAACTCATAGATATTCATTAGAGAATGAATATTGGATGTAACTCGCTTCAAACTACTTCATGGATCGCAGTCATAAGTAGATTTGAAAATGATGTTGTCACTGTATCCCTAGGTCTGAGATATATACTAGAACTTGATTCTATTGAAGATTGCTCTCTGACATTGTAAGGCCCCAAACCGGGCACCCTACAGTTGTGTCACATCATAGGGTTTTCTTTGAAAACACTGAATGCGTTATTTAAACATATAGCGGAAGTCTAACTCAAAATAGTAATTATCTTTTAAAATCATTATCGTTCTTAACCTTACTTTACGAATGCATGCACACCAATCCGAGTAGCACCGCTCCCAAGGCAAGATACCCCATCACGTGAACTCACCTGCAAAACCGTATAATGTACATACAAAGTCAGCTAAGCTGAGTGAGTTCTAACAGTTTGTTTTAAACAGAAATATTCTCATCATAAATAGCATTTATTTGAACTCAGTACATTCCAATCCTTTATAAAACGGTTTGTCGCTTATTAACGTATTAGTAACCCATTTTACCTACCCATTTCCATAAGGGTCCAACAACCCAAGACTCAACCCATAACCATAACCCCGTAAGTCTCACCGACATGGATCGAGCTTACTACTTAACTAACTTGTATTTTACCATTCGCGTCAACACGAAATCCGGTTAACTAAACCAACCCCTAGACATAGACATGACAAGCCCTAACCAAGACTCTCATAAGATCTACTAACACACCAGTCGTAAACACAACATCGTTCCAACACAACAGTCAATCTAATTCTTAACACCAAAACAATAACATCATAACACAATGAATATCAATTAACATTTGCATGCAATTAAACCAAACATTTATGCACACAACAATTACCTTCGAAGGATTTCACCGGTCTCATCACAGCTGCCCTCGTCAGGGTGTTCATCATAATCCTAGCTTTCCACTGGATCTCATCACTGCCCCCGAAGGGCATTGTCACCCACAATGACCACCCGAAGGACCCCATCCTTTAATCATCGATGTGTCGGGTCACAAGAACAACAAAACCATCACACACAACAAGCAAATAACATATACCAGCACACAAGCATTTACCATGACTCGTTACCTAAGCACGACCCTCGTACATATTCTCATGATAACACACCCTAGATATACCAACAAAACGTCTAAACTCATTACTTGACTTATCCCGAATAAGTCATCATACGACACACAAATATCATACCGACTTCTAGCCCACACGACCTAAGGACACCACATAGACCCTTAAGTTCGTTATAGAATATTTAACTCATAAAACTCTTCATGTTTTACCTAAAACTCGTAACATGCTTAACTGACAAAGTAAAACATGTAGGTATGTATGATAGCCCCAAAACAGTAAAAACAGTAAAGAGGGATTAGAAACTCACCGGTTACGAAGAATCCAAATCCTTGCTATGCAACCCGTCCGTTCACGCTCGAAACCCAAATTTGTCAAACGTACGATCACATGATCAGACTACGTTCTAAACATACGTCTAAAAACGCATAAAAATAATAACAATCCCGACACTCGGTCTCATCTGCTCGCCCTCCCGATTCACCGAACCATTAGCTCTATGAACACACGTATTGGATCGTCCTTGACTCGTTTAGAAACTGAATATCCGAACCGGGTTCCATGCATGCACGTATGCGTGCCATGCAAAACCTAATCATCCATCACCTTGCCAAGGTTTTCGGGTTACCACCATGAACCACCATACAAGTCATCACCGCCTTCTTCGTCGTGCAAAACCCTAATCGGTTACCATCATCACCACGAACACCGTAGCACTCCCCTGAGCCCTTCTTCCCGTTGGAAGCAACACCACCATCGTCCCTAGCCGATCGCCATCGTTTGACACCACCACAGCCACCACAGCTGCCATCGAGCACCACCATCACCTCCTAGCTCTCCTTCGTAGCCCGCCACCTTCCTTCTCTCTTTCCTTTTCCTCGCAACAGGCCACCACACCAGCCGGGTCACCCGCCTTCCCTCCTGCCGGCTGCTACCGTCACACACCATCACTACGTCTTCGTCGGCCAGCCATTACTGCCCGTAGCCACTGCCGTGGTCGCCATAGCCGTAGCCACCACCCTCAAATCTGGTAACCTCCTCACCCAAAGAAAAACGAAAACAAGAACATGGTAAAAGTGTAAACGAGGATTACCTTAGCAAAGATGGGAGGCTAAGTTGTCGGGAACCACCGCTGGACCACCTCTTTCCTACCCGCCGTCGTCTCTTTCTTTGTCTCACGTCTTGTTGATGCCGTCGCACACCTAGGGTCAACCATGGCCCTAGGGTTTGCATTTAAGTGGTTTATATACCACTTGAACTTATATCCGAGTCCTTTGACTTAAATCTCATGAGTTTCGAACTCGAACTACACATTAAACGATTAACCGCCTCTTTTTACATTGTCAGAGCGCACCTTTCGTGACAAACCTTGCTCATCCTTTTATTTGGTAAAGGTTTGGGTCGCCCACTAACTCGAGTCACTAGTTTACGGATTTTCGTGATGTTACAGACATGATCTAACGTTGTTCTTTGATCATGCAGGAATAAAGATTATAACTGGGAGTATATATGAAGTTTAGTGATAGTTGTATGTAGTCAAGATGGAATTTTGTTCCCTTACACTAGTAAGTGGGAGACATCTCTGGCGCCCTCATTGATTCAAGCTGGTGTATGTGCATGGCCACACCCAAACTGAGAGTCTCATAGACCACTTTGAATCTCAATCGAGAAAGAGAATAATAGAACACTATATGAGAATGAAGATTTGGTGCATGTCTTATGTTTGACAGATGTCTATAACAGAAAGGATGGTTAACATAATATCATGGCTATTACGAATAGTTAAGTAAGGGTACTTAGACTATTACAAATATCTTTGGCCTTTGCAGCTTTTAGTGGGTGCAATGAGATGTAGCTAGACGTCCACCACTGTTTGTGTTGACGATGATCGAGACTCGTGCAAGTGGGAGTCTGTTAGACTTAAATGTCAGAGTAAAGACTGTTGCCAACATGGCCACCAAGATAAGATCCAAAAGAGTTAATAACATGGAAAGATGATTATTTATGAAAAAATTATCTAAATTATTTGAAATAATTGATGGCGTATTGATATTTGTAATTTGGAATTAGAAATAATTAATTAACTTGGTTTTGAAATTTGGAATTACAAAATAATAATAAGTTATATATATGAGATATATATAATTAATTGTGAGTTAATTAAATGTATCTATAATTAAATAATGAGTACATTACATTTTTCGTCCTTTAACTATACACCAAATTTTAGATGTCGTCTTTAAACTAATGAAATAACAAAAATCATCCATTATGTTCATAGTTTGTAACAGTTTACATCCTTTCCATTAACAAGCGTTGACTTTTTTCGTTAAGTCCTGGTCATGTGCACATGAGGGTAATTTAGTCAATATACCCTTTCATGGACCATTTGTGTAATTAACTTGAAGATTTGAGTCCCAAATTTTTACAAAATAATAAAAACAAATCCCTCAAACTTAACACACACACACACACATACACACACACACGCACACACACACACATACACACACACACGCACACACACACACACACACACACACACACATATATATATATATATATGTAAGGGATGGTTATTCTACAAAGTCTAAAAAGTGTAAAAAGTCTTTTAAAAACCTCACCCCCCCCAAAAGCCTAAAAACCCCACCCCCCAAAACCTAACCCCCACCCCACTCCACCCCGAAAAACCTAAAACCCTCCACCCCCACTCCTAAAAACCTAAATCCTAACAAAAAAACCATAAAAAGCAAAAAAAGTCATCTAAAAACACCACCACCACCCCCAAAAGCCTAAACCCCCACCCCAACCCCTCTAAAACCTAACCCCCACCCCACCCCCAAAAACCTAAAACCCCCACCCCCAAAGCCTAAATACTAAAAGCTAAATCCGAAGGCTAAACCCCTAAGGCTAAATCCTAAGAAAAAAACTAAACCCTAAAATCTAAACCCTACAAGCTAAGATCTTAGAGTTCGACGAGACGGTTCCAACTCCGCCAAAATGAGTAAAATCGGAGGTCGTATGAGCCGGTTATAAGCGTTTTAAACGACTTTTTATACTTTTTACACTTTTTTGACTTTTTAGCGAAACCTCACACTATATATATATATATATATATTCTATTTTTTTTATAATTTATTAAGGTTTCATTTAATTATAAGAATAGTCCTTATAAATACAAAAAGACAAAATACCCTCATATGTAAGGCAAATGACTAGATTTAATAGAAAAGGTTAACGTCTGTTAATAGAAATGTTGTAAATTGTTACAAACTATGAACATAAAGGATGATTTCTGTTATTTCATTAGTTTAAGGATAATATCTGAAATTTGATATATAGTTAAAGGACGAAAAGTGTAATTTACTCTTAAATAATTATATAAAGTTTATATAATTAAAATAACTAAAGTTGTTGGTTATTTGTGATTATGTGATAATCCCAAGGATTATTGATGTAATTAATCCTAACTTAGGGATTAAGTTAGTAGATGGATATAAGAGCAAGGGGTATACCCAAGTGATGAGGGTCTCAAGTGATGAAAAAAGTGCACGCCACGTCACATCCTTCATATCACACCATCCATCACTTGACAATGGAAATACCCAAGTAATTGAGGTGGTGTGATAATTAAATGTTTTTTTTAATATTCATTTAAAAAATAAAAAATAAACATAAAAAAGCAACCTATGATGATGATAATTTTACACTTCTTAAAAAAAATAAAAAAAAACATAAAATAACAACTACTAATGACAAAGGGCCCCACTTAATCATCTTCTTCTCCAAGCTTCATCCATATCTTCTCCAAGCTTCATCCACATCTTCATCCGGGTCTTCATCCAAAAATTTATTCTTTATTCTTTATCAAGATATTCTACTTGGAAGATTCATTCTCCAAATAATACTACTGGGAGAAGAAGGAGAATAGCCGTGAAAATAATCACGCCACCGATCACGCGGCAAGGGGGCGGTGTTCGCCTGAAAATCACGCCGTGATTTTCAAGCCACATCGGATCACGTCACTCATTTGGTATACCATACCGGATGCTATAAATACATTGTTAAGGGAGGGGATTCTAAGATAACTCATAATTGCAAAAGTTGCAAAACCCTAATCCCTCCATTCCCAACTTGCGCCACCACCGTCCACCCTCAGACCGTCGCCGCCATTCTTTGATCGGCCGCCATTGTCGTTGTTCCCCGACCCACCGCTGCCGCTTCCAACCGGCCACCGTTATGTCACCTTCAACCTTATCCGTTATACGTGTTTTACCAGTTTTCATTGATGGTGATACTGTGTGTTCAGAATGAGCATAATAGAGATTCGATTATTGGTTCGTGTGCTTTGGAGTCAAACTGGATAGAGATTCGGGTTTGTATGGGTGATTAGGCTCTAGGGTTTTACTCGTGTAGCCGAACCTAGCAACCAGATTGTTGTCACGTGGTATTTCGATTTGGTTATCATCTCCTATTCACGAAAGGTATAACTCTATACCCCCTATGGGTGTGTTATTGAATATTTGGTTTGCATCTGGACTCTTGGTGGGCGATCTAGGGTTTCGGTCTGGATTGGTTTGTGCTTTAATACCGTTGCGCGTTTCAAAATTATTTTAAAACCTATGCATGAATCCCAATTGTTGTCACTACTCTTGACTCATCAATTGGTCATGAGGATAGTGATAACATCACTAAGACCCCAACCATAACAACTCACTTTGAGGATGTTTCTCAGGAAACACTTCTCATAAAGAGGAATCCTAGGTGCCAAGAAAACTAGGGTGATGGGGACGCATAGTCTAGGCCTAAGGCCCCATCTAGTCTCAAAGATTCCACACATGTGGATGAGGGAAGTCTATAACTCAAAAACATGGAATTGATGGAAAACTGTACCATGTTACAAGTCCGAGTGGCTGAATTAAAAATTGAAGTGTCATTTCTAAGATATTGAGTGACTAAGCAACAAGAAGTAATCAACCAACTTCAAGCATCCTCCTATTTAGCCTCTGTTTCTATTAAGGCTGATGCAACCAAAGAGGGGAGAAAATTACAAAGAATGACGAAGTGGAAGTTGGTCAAGAACAATTTGAAACCTTATTTCAAATATTTGAGGATTGGTTCAATGAGGAAATTGAAATCAAGAGAAGAATGATAGAAGATGAAGTTGAAAATATGGTGGTTGATGAAATAGTAGTAGATGATCATATATTAGCATTGGGATATGATGAGAGATTTGATAGATACTAGGTAGGAAGGGAATTCTCTAGACTTCATGAGCTTAACTTTGAAGAAATGAGTGTATTTGACATGCTTGCACTTCATTACTTAGATATGATTAATCCAACAAAGGAGATATGTTCTTGGATTGCAAAACACATATTTCATAATTAGATGGAAGATGGAATGCCATGGTTTAATGCGCTCTTAAGAAAATCCAACAGAATGATTTGCCCAATACTTAAAAAAAAAGAAAGAAAGAAAATGATAGGGCATAATCCTCAAACTCTATAGCTTGTGTTGACAATTCATTAGCACTTGTTCCTTATAATGGATTGGATGATACACAACTGCTAAAGTTCAAGATCGTGTTCTACAACAAGATAAGCAAAGATGTATTGATTATTAGTTGGGAAAATTCAGGTCTAAGAGGACTTCATTTTCTGTTGAGTGATGGCACAACTCTGAAGTTCAAGAACACTGAAGAAGTGTTGATGATAGAAGAATCATTATTATGGAAAATTTATGAGAAAAGAACTCAGATCTTTGCTAGTTATAGTAAAAGAAGCATTGATATGATTAGACTCATTAATGATTAACTTGTGAAGAAAGGTGAACTAGTATGGGTCAATGAAGATGAAGCTGATATTAATGAAGATGAAGAAGATACCGTGACTAATCTTAAGATTGATAAAGCTTTATTTGATTCTAAAACTATATATCACTTAGAAAGGAGGGAAGATGAAGTGCCTCCCTCAACTTAAGGTGTCACTACAACGATTGAAGAACCGATTAGTTCAAATGTTAAGACTCCCTCTTGTGCCAATGAAGCATATGTTGAGGCACCTAAGAAAGACAAAGGTAAGAAACCCATGACTGAAGAGGAAGAAAAAAGACTCAAGTTTGAAGCTAATGAAAAACTAAAATTTGCAAAGGCCAAAGAAGAATAAATGAAAAAATTAAGAAAGATACAGAAGGAACAGGCTGACAAGATGCTTTTAGAACAAAAGTTCATAAGCAAAATTTCCAGTCTCAAAGAAAGTCAAGTAAAAGTTCCAACTGTAAATGAATAAAAAAACAAGAATTGTTAGATAGAGAACGAGAGGAGGAAGAAAAGAAAAGAAAGCAACATGTAGAAAAAGATTGACAGTTCAAAATCAAAGATCCCGAGCTAGCCAAAGAACTAAGAGCTGAATGGGTAAAGTATTTAATTGAAAGAGGATTTGATGAGGATGAGTTAAAGAATATGTCAAATAAACAAATGTACTGGGAGTATGTGAAATTTGAAAGAGTTGAACTTGAATAGAAAAAGCAGCTAAGAAACTTAATGAACAACAAAAGTCTCAAAAGAAGACGACCTTCACAAGAAGAGAGTTAGATGAGAAAGAAAAGATGTTCAAGTACTTAAAAACAAGATGGGACAGTGGTAAAAGCCTTGGCCCTATGAAGTTCATCAATATATAGGCAAAATACCATGGGTAGAAGAAAATAGAAGGGAATGAAAGGAACAAACCCTCTCACGTTAAGCATTCTTTAACATATGAGGAGGAAACTCAAAAGAAGAAGAAGAAACTAAAGATAAAGTAAATATGTAGACATTGGATTAATCTTCCTCCTTCTCCAAAAAATGATGAAGAACATCCACATTCTTCTCAATCAAAACCCTCGACTCAAACCCATAGTGAAAGAAAAAGATAGGAATCCTCATCTTCACAAAAACAACAAAAGCATGAAACAAAAAAGAAGCACATGGGCCATCCAAATCCAAAAGATGAAAAGGATCATGTTGAGATTATTTAATGGTTCTACAACACTAGATGTGACTGGTTTGAAGTTGCGAGAAAAAGCATAAAACACTTCATGTATAGAACAATTGATGATGTTCTACAACTTCCAAGGCATGCCATTGAGAAAATGGTACAACATGCAAATGTTCATGGCCAATTTGCTGCTGAAGATCACTATCTCCTTCTAAGGATGAGAATGGAGTTAGATCCCAGTTCAGTCAAAGTCATTCATGTTCAACCAGTCTTCAAATATGATCCAATACTCATATGGGAGTATGACTCATTGCATAACTCTATCACTACAATAAGGGCAGCGGGTGGAAAAGTTTTTTTTATCCTAAGAAGTCTATGGTCAAAGTTCCTAAGGATGATATAAAATCTATGTCAGTCTTACCCTTAAAGAAACTAAGTGTAGACCCAAGAGGATGGGAGATTGAAAGAATTATCAAGTACATGCCGATGATTAAAGATGAAAAATAGAGTTTTTGGTAGCATCAGCCTAGGGGGAGATTGTAAGTCCTTAAGGCTAATTGCTCCAAAATACTCTAAGTATAAATCCTGGTGACAGTACAACTTTTGCTGCTGGTAGTTAAATCTCATATTGATGACCATTTTGCTGCTGATAGGACAAAAGTGCCGCTGATAAAGAAACTACTGCTGATATAACAAAGTTACTTCTGATAACTAGTTGTGCTGCACATAGAAGAAGTTTTGTTGCTGATGATGATTTGCAACTGATGAACATTTTCCCTGCTGATAATACAATTTGTAGAAGACTTGTAACTGGTGCGGAAGTTAGTGTGCACACCAATTCCTCTAAAGGCTCAGTTCACCAGTAAATCATCAGAAGCTTTTTAGAAGATCTACAACTTTTGTATTAGTATTTGTCTTTTATCTTGTTACCAATAGTAGTGTAGTTTCATGTTTAGCAATGCATCTTAGATCAAACGGTCTGTGTTGAATTTCTTAGAATCAATGGTTTGTATTGATTCTTAGGAATCCATAGCTCTATATATGTATTAGATGTTCTCACTTGTAACTTATGTGTTCTTACAACCATGTAAATGTTTGAGAGAGTAATACAAGAGAGCTTGAAATTGATCTTCATATGTTCTTACTATATTCATATCTTTTTAGTTGTTATTGTTTTCTCCAATCTCAACTAATCAACAGAACCATCGTCTATTATGTTAGAGAAACACTGATCCTACAATGGGGTCTTGCTCCCTGAAGAACGAACCTCGGTAATAGAGACTCGAAAGCTCTTGCCACATCAAATTAAGAGTGAGGATCAATACACATAACCCTAGCCTCCTCTTAACCTAGGATACACTACTTATCAACAAAATTCTTGATCACCTCTTCAATGAACTTGTTTGGATAGGAACCCAAAATATGCATCCTTCGGATAGATACCTTTGAATGTACAACCTTCGGATATGTACATTTGTATACGAAGTATCAAGTAATGACACATGAAGCTAATCAACACTCCGAACATCTATTACACATGGAAGTTGACAAGTTGTATACCTAGAGCAGACAATAAAGTATGAAAAATGACATGATAACATATCCAACGGCTAACAATTACCTCAATACATATTATTACAATACGCTTGTCAGAGAAAAACAATTTCAGATTGCACTTGGCTCATTAACTATGTTGCACATCTCCACGATTAAACTGACTATATATACCAATAACACTCTCTGGAATTTCTAATTCAACACAATAAACATACACAAAACCAGAGAATTAATATCATGTCGGAGTGTCGTGATTAGCACCGGCTCAACCTTTTTCGACGCATAAAGCAAATTTTAAAATTGAAAACTTTTCAGGGATAAATTACTTTGCAGATTAGAGTTTCATTTTTTGGTCAATCAGTGAGGTGAAACATGTACGCTATTAAAAAATATATATAATCTTTCATGTTAATAGTAACTATAATCTATTTAATATGTTCACCGTGGAATTAAAAACCAAAACAATTGACATCCTCTTACTATCTGCTCTAAAGCTCCACATTGAAAATTCTTAGATTTTTAGCATCGTTTTGTTAGGTTTATCTTCTTCATTGGTTTTAACCGGTCATGGTCATTATTATTTTACTCAATTAGCAAGATTAGTACACGTATATTTCATGAAAGATAACAAAAGAAGTATATGGTTACTGTTAGGGTAACCCTTAGAGGGGGTCAAGCTCCAATAACTAAAAGGTAAAAGACACAAGACTTTGGAACAATTTTCTTCTTCTCTTTTTGATGCAGAAACATTACAATTTATAATGGAAGTATTGCTAAACATGGATCCTAAAAATATGCAAGAAATGTGAAAATGCAGATGGTGGTAACCCCACTCCCCTATAGCTACATGCATGGAACATGACAAATAGAATAACTAAATTAAACGTGGAAGATAAATTAACTAGGTTGAATGGTTCTTCCTTCTTATGTGGCTGAGATATGAGCTGCCCTTTCTGTCTTGTTGACGGGATCAATTACCGGGTCAGTCCTCGTGTCAGTAGCTGGTCGGACCCAATGGAGCGTATCAGTTACCTTGGTTATGAACACAAGTTGAGTTGAAGTGGTGCAAAGGCTTGAGATCCCATTTTTAGTGGCGCGTTGATAGTTTCATGTGGCACAGGAATAAGGTACGAGTAGATCAACCTTGGAGATGAACAATCGCCTACAATATCGAATAAGGAAAATTGCCTAGAAATATTGAATAAGGAATGCAATGTAGAAACAAGTATCCTAAATGAAACAAAATTGCGTACAAATATTGAATAAGGAAAATATGGTTATCTATCAAGTATAGTCGTGCTTTGTATTCTAGTAATCTCATTCACGCCACAAGTTTAATTCATACAGAAGTAAAGAAAAGTGAAGAGAATGAAGGAAATGTGTATGCCAAGAAGGCTAAGGAAAATGGGTCAATAACTTTTTGGAACCTAAAGCCCTAGTTTTTCTTTTTAACAAATCAGATATAGGATGAAAATTCAGAAAATGTGTGATTCATTATACTAGTCGATCGAACTGGTAAAGCATTAGACTACAAAGGAAATAAGGTCGTTATTCTACCCGGTCACCACTCCCTTTTTTCCTTGTAAACCCTGTTATTAAAATTAATGACTTTTATAAACGGTATGCAGATGAATTATCTTGTTTGTAAAATTTTAAATAAGTAATTAATAGATATAATTAAATAATAGATGTATATTGGTATAATATTTAATTTAACTTTGTAATATTATCCCTGCCATTAATTAATGCTTCATTCAAGTCTTAAATATTATAAATACCGTAGGTTCTATAGATAATAATAAATACGTAAATGGTAACGTTATATTATTCGATAAGTTGTTAAAATAATTGGACAATAATGATCACGATATAAGTCAAGAATTCTAAAAGTATGCACGTTTTAGGAAAAATTATTTACTGTTATAAAGTTAATAAATTTTTAAGATATTTATAATGTTTGGCAATTATAATGATAATCTAGCTTTAGAACTAATTTGGATAAACAAATTATAAGGTGGTTAAAATTTATACATATTGTTTTAGGAAAGTTAATTACTTTATAAAGTTAGTAAATTCTTATGATGTTTTAAAGGATTTCTTCATTATGTTCTTTTGTTAAACTATAAAATAAAATAAATCAACAAATATGTTATTTTAATTTTGTACTATTACAATTAATGAAATATTCAGTGGTTGATGCATATTTTTAAACTTTTAATAACGTTGTTAAAATTTATAAAATGATCAAATAATAGCTATAAGATTTTGGATGATAAACAATTATTTGTATTAGTATCCTATCAAATAGTAATGAATATTTAATTGTTAACAATGGTAAAGTTTACGAATATATGTCCTTCTAAAGTTAATAAAGTCTAGACTTTAAAATTAATTAATAAATTATACGAGTTAGATTTTAAAATTTTTGGTTAACTACTAAAAATACGTAAATGGTAACTTTATATCATTCGATAAGTTGTTAAAATAATTATAATTATATATATAAAGTTAAAATGTAACCATGTCTACGTAAATTATATCATGGTAAACAAAAAAATATGATAAAATCAATTATTACATGTTTATTTGGCATGCGAGGGAATAGTACTCCCACTAATGGGACCGCCATATATCACTTCAAATTTTTTTTTTTTTTAGGATTATTTGATTTTAATAATACCAAATTTTATCAATTGGTCAATAATAATACTAACCGAGAATATTCAGTCCCTACTTTCAAACTATTTTCTTACATTGGACCCTCCCGTTAAAAAAGCTTTAACGCCGTTAGATTTTATATGACGTGAACATCTGCAAACCGTCGGAAAGTCAAGCCAAGCTAGCAGTGGTCTCGTGATGGGTTTTGAAATTGGGTCTAGCGGTGTTTAACTGGTCTCGTTTTTCCGGCAAGTCCAAACAGAGACAACATTGGTGTTTAACGAGACTAGTTCAACACCACCAAACCCAATTTCAAAACCGACCACGAGACCACTGCTAGCTTGGCTCGACTTTCCAGCGGTTTGCAGATGTCCACGTCTTATAAAATCTAACAGCGTTAAGTTTTTTTAACCGGGGGTCCAATGTAAGAAAATAGTTTAAAAGTAGGGACTGGTGGTAAGAATATTCTCTGTTGAGATTATTATTGGCCAATTGATAAAATGTGGGATTATTAAAATACAATAATGAACTAATTACACGGATAGTCCCTGTGGTTTGACCGAATTACAGTTTTCGTCCCACGGATTGAAAAATTACAGATTTAGTCCAACATAGTTTGATTTTGTTGCACTGACGGTCCCTAGAGTGGATGGGGGTTAACTTTTCTGTTAAGTGGAAGTGAAATGACCAAAATACCTCCTAACAATTACATTGGCCATTTGTGTATTTACTTAAAACTAAAATCTGACCCTACTAAAACCCTTCATTCCTACCCAGATCATATAACGCTGCCCTACCACCACCACCACCACCACCACCACCACCATGGCACCACCACCACCATGGCACAAAACTCCAGGCACCACAGAACCTCCACCGTCACCGCCGTGAATCATCATCTACTAAACTCCGACAAGCATTGAACCTCCCCTACACTCCGACGTCCCCTCCACCACCAGTTCCACCCCGTCGCCGGCAGAGCTACCACTAACAGTTCTACCCCCGTTGCCGGCACAACTACCACACTACTTGCCGCCGCTACCACTACCACTAACTTCTGCCCTAATCCACCATCATCATCACCCCTTATTCGATTACTCAGCAAGGACATCAATCCAATTCCAACAAATCCAAAGGTCGATTGCGGGCTATGAAGAACCCTAATAGAACGAATGCATCAAGAGAAGAAGTGAAGAACCCTAAAAAACGAATCTAATTCATTGGTTCAGTCTTGATTCGTAAAGAACTCAATAACCCTAACAGATCGATTACAGATTTGTAGCAAGCCAGCAAGAGAACCCTAAATTGCTGCCCCCCCCCCCCAAATCATCGCTCATCGATTGCAGATTTGCAGCAAGCCAGCAAGAGAACCCTAAATTGCTCCCCGTACCCCCCAAATCATCGCTCATCGACGTTTGTTTCCTCCCCCCAAATCGTATTGACTACGCATTTATGCTTCAATTTAACTTTCAATGTGGGCCTGTGGGATTGGAGAAGGCTCAGTTGCCGGCTGGCTTTAGTAATTTGCAGATGCATGGACTCAGATCCCCTCATCAAATCCTAGTTTTTGTTGAGTTTGGTTGGAGTAGATATCATTTCACTTTCAGTTATATTTATATTTAGTCTTTTTTTTAGAGTTAAGAAATTTTCATTGTATCGCCGGAAGTTGCGGGTTTGTGTCGCCGGAGAAGATGGTAGTGGTGGTGGTGGTGGTGAGCTGATGCAATGGGATAAGTGTTAGTGGGTCCCACAACATATTAATATATAAATTTAAGTTTCATTTTTTATTTATAAGATAAGGGTATTTTGGGCATTTTAAAAAATTTTAACAGAAAAGTTAACCCCCATCCACTCTAGTGACCGTCAGTGCAACAAAATCAAACTATGTTGACTAAATCCGTAATTTTTCAATCCTAGGGACGAAAACCGTAATTTAGTCAAACCACAGGGACCATCCGTGTAATTAGTTCTACAATAATCCTTGTTTTTATTTTTGTTTTCTCCACTTATACTATATACAAGGGTGGAGGGGGCACGCGCTACGGCGACACAGGGTTTGAGCTTCGCACGGCACCACCCCGCCACTCCCACGGCTTCAACATGCAGCTTCAAGGGGTTTGCAAACACGGCATTGCAGCGTAGAACTGAGATAAGAATTATGAGCTGGTCACGTGGTCTTCATCCCCATGAAAGTTCCTTTTGTTGGTGATTAAGGAATGTTTTATATATTTTTTAAGGCTATTTAATTTTTTTATTTGATAAAACTATATTTTTTAAATAACTTAAAAATATCATATATTAACATTTGAGCATACAAAATGTTATAACAACTTTTATTTTTTATTTAATTTTTTTTATTTTTTTATTTTTAGTTATTTTTTTTATTTTTAATTTTAGTTTATTTTATTTTTATGAATTAAATGAATTAGTTAATTAAATTGTGTTTTTTAGTTTTTAATTAAAAAACATTTTGTTTGTGGCTTCAAGGGGCTTGGGTGCTGCCACAAACGTGGCTTCAAGGGGTTTCATGGGGCTTCAGATGAGGTGTCACACTCTCATTGGAGGGTGTGGGGCTTCAAGAGGCTTCATGGAATGGGTGCCCCCTTCACCCTAAAATAGGTTTTTAACTCGTTTAATTTTCTAATAATTTCGTTTTTCTGTAATAACTTTCGTTTGTTAACTCATAAAAACGGACTGTCCAGCTTTCTTTAGTTTTTTCTGATCAACGTTTCAGAATAAATTTGATTGAAAACGGAGTTGTATTCAAAATCGAGTATTTTTTTTTTGTATCATAGGTTATAGCGTAGGTTATAGCGAGTCTACGTTTCGACGTAAGTTTTATATCTGGAAACGAGCCGAACCGGTAACGAGAAAACTCCCGACGCGTAGCGTGGGGAAAAAAATTAGTTTAAGTTAAAGATAAAGCATACCTTGAGATATTGATAACAAATTAAAAGGAAGTTCTAGATCTTTAAGTAACCAAGATCATTTAAGAATGTTATTGTTAATGGAGGGAATCTATTACATATAATAAATAAAAATAAGTGACGGACACGTGTCAATCATTCACGGCAACATAATTCTTTTTTTCCGCCTAAACTACCACATATCAGTTTTGTTCACGCGGATCTAATTTTGAGTCCTCATGCGGACCTCAGACTGGGTTATAACCCGTTTACTCATAATACGGGCTTATCATTTTTTTCCTTTAGCAAACCCTAATACACCATTCTGTAATCGTCGCTCTAGTCTAATCCGCTCACTGTCTTTACCTGAAGATATAGTTTTCATCATCGTTTAAGGTTCGCTCCTCTTTTTTCTATACCCACATCTTCCTTCTACTATTACTAAACATTTTTTTGTTTTGAATCTTTATTCTACATCATCTTATTTCTCTCGCCGGTGTGTTCTTCCTAAAGTTTTGATCTCCGCAATAACATTCAACCAATCGGTTAAGGAAATACAACACAGAAGGTATGTTTTTTCCTGATTAATTGTTTTTTTAATCTGAAATCCTAGATTAGTTCGATTGCGATTGCATAAATTGGGGTTTTTTTTTTCCGATTAAAGTCATATACATTACTTTTCGGTTCATTGTTGTTGTTTAGGTTGTGTTTATTCCAATTAATGTCACATACATCATATTTATGTCCACTGATGTTGTTTATGTTCATTAGTTTCCTATTATAAAAAAACAAATAACTGTTAATTTAGTTTAGGTGTTATTTTGATCATGCTAATGGTTTCACACTTCTGAAACATATTTCAGAACTTGGATGTAAGCCGAAGGTCAAAAGTTGGGAAGGATTTTTACTCGATTTTATAAATTATTAATTATTCAAAGAACATGTGACATTGAACATAAAAGTAATAAGCAAATAGGTGAATTTTCGTTTGCGATTTATAAAATGGAGAGATCTACATTCTTCAAAGAACCGTTTGATGTCCCAAAGCGAACTAAAAATTTTAGGGCCCTTTTCAGATGTCATATTATAAACCCTTCTTTATCCAGGCTTAAGACGGGTAATAATAAACTAAAAAGTGTGTAGTTGACGGATTCTTACTTTCCGGTTTTTTATCCTTTTTGAATGACCAAATTCATACTTTCGGGTTCGATTTGACATTACTTAATGTTTATTATCAAGGATGAACTAACAATGAACTTAAATGTTTTTAACAAAGCCTAAATGTTTTTAACAGAATGCTTATTAACATTTAATAACAACAATTAATAATGAACCTACAAATTATCATAATGTTTTTTCACCTAAATGCTTATTAACAATTAAGAGCAACAATTAATAAAGAACTTACAAATTAACATATATTTTTTTACCTAAATAGTTATTAACAAGTAGGAAGCATCGCTGTCGCAACCTGAAGGAATTCCGAGATCATACATCTTCTGCAGCACCCCTTGGCTGCATTGCAGAACTTCTCTCACATATTTGAACGATCATTTTATTAGGTTGCTCATAACTAAAACAAACTATTTTTTGTTGTTGTCGTAAGACCAAGATTTTAGTGTTGGCAGGGGTAACAAGGTGGGGTACCAACCGCGCCATCTCGTTGAATTTAGAGGTATATTGTCGGTGTGTCATGAGTCCGACCTTCAACCCAAGGAACTCCCTTTCAACTTTATCGATCTCATTTCAGGGACAAAATTTCTTGATCACGAATTCCTTCCAATCATTCCACCTCATCAAACCAATCTCACGATCACCCTTAGCTTGCTTCACTGTTTCCCACCAATGCATCACCTCCTCTCTAAACGAATTTGAGGCAAACATGACAGCTTGGTATCCCGACACTTTTTGAGACGAATGGTGGCCTCCATTCTGATTACCCAGTCAAAAGTGGTAATTTCATCCTTCTTCTCATTTAGTACTGGCATATCACAGCCAAGAAAGGATTTGTGGTCACAACCGCGGGCAGGCGGTGTATCATCTACCTCATTACCTGGTCCCATGTTTGACCATCGGGGTCCTACATGTCTCATGATGGCTAATCTCTTGGCCAGTATGAACATTTTCCTCATCGTCTTGACTTTGGTTGACGGGCGGCCTGCCTCGACGTCCTGTACGTCCCCCACCGCATCTATCACCTCCTTTTCTAGCCATTCTCTTAAACTGAAAGATAAGGAGTAAAGGAACTTAATGTCATCATGTTAGTTAAAAAGTAGAATACAATATGTAAGGTAAGCTGTTAATATACACTAGCTATTTGCAATTAACCATTACGCTACTTATTGATTTTATTTCATCACCTTTATGATTAACGTTAAAACCTTCACCCTAATCTAACGAGGAAAACTTTACTTACTACACACTGTTGATGCTTTGGCTTCGAGTTACCCGTATTGGCGTCCGTTACTTGATCTTATTATCAGTTTAAGTTCAGACTTTGGGATGTCCGAATCTTTAACACTATTGCTCTGATACCAACTTGTAAGGCCCCAAACCCCAGAGACCTCACGCATTAGATTTACTAATCAGCATATATTTTTTAAACATAGAAATTCATTCAAGCAACGAAAAAAAATTGTTACAAATCATGGACTTGTCCAAATACAATAAAATATTGTCTTAACATATATAGCAAACTTTTCAAACATAAACATAACTAGGATGGTAGCTCTTCAACAGCCTGGTAACTCTTCACAACAAGTCAAGCATCTAACTCTTTTCTGATTGTGCTCACTTTAAACTCTACCTGGTCCGCCATCTTCAAACGCCAAACGTCCTCCTTCTCATTTAAACTCACCTGTGACAATAAAGAATTTAGTTGGTTTATTTGAGAATTATGTATGTCCTGTAACTGACCCCCTTTCCATGTCCAACTCCACTTGTTAAGTTCTTCCGAGTAGAAACCTGCGACACAAATCTTATCTCTTGTCAAAGAAAATAGGTTAGGAAACACATGTTTTAAAGTGCCGATCTCTAGCCTGTGACCCGCTTTTCTACGATCCTTAAACATATTTTCGTGAAATTGTTTATGAATTATGAATTACGCTCAAACACTTTCATTAAAATATTTGAGTCAAACACTAGCATATTTACTTTTTATTACTTTCACTTAGTCAACATAGTTTTACCGAATGCCTTAATTGTAGGCATGTAGTTTGTATTCTCTCCTTATATAACGGGTTCGTTTGTATAATGGGGTTCGTTTATGTAATTGATCATCAAAAATATTAGAATTATTAGATTTTAATAATCTCATATTTTTTAAATTGGCCAATAATAATCCTAACTGAGAATATTATTACCACCAATTCTTAATTTCAAACTATTTTCTTACATTTGACCCCCGTTAAAGAAACTTAACGTCGTTAGGTTTTATATGACGTGGACACTGCAAACCGCCGGAAAGTCGAGCCAAGCTAGCAGTGGTCCCCTGATAGGTTTTGAAATTGGCTCTGGTGGTGTTTAACTAGTCTCGTTAAACACCACCATTGTCGCTGTTTGGACTTTCCGGACAAACGAGACTAGTTAAACACCACCAGAGCCAATTTCAAAACCCACAACGAGACCAATGCTAGCTTGGCTCAACTTTCCGACGGTTTACACATGTTCACGTCATATAAAACCTAACGACGTTAAGTTTCTTTAACGGGGGGTCCAATGTAAGAAAATAATTTGAAAGTAGTGACTGATTGTAAGAATATTTTCAGTTAGGATTATTATTGGTCAATTGGTAAAAGGTGAGATTATTAAAATTCAATAATCCAAAATATTATACCTTAAACACTTTTATTAATATAAGTAAGATACTTTTAACATTTAGTAAACTATATAATTAGAAAACATATATTTTCTCTTTCTTTTTAATATTTTTTATTTAATTTCGTGACAAATATTATCTATATTAAATTATATACTATAATCCTTAAACTAGATATAATAAATCTCACTCTATGCATAAATAATTTAAGTCATAGGAGAGTAATACAAAAGTTGCATTATACAAATAAATTACGTATGACTTTGGAAATTGCATCATCATTTTATCATATTCTCTCAACGAAATAAATATCTCGATGAATGAAGTATCAATGATCAGGGATTCACTTTTCTTTTCAAAATTAATTTTGAGCTCCAAAATTCCTATTGCTATGCACGGTATACCGACTATCAACGATGTATCAAGTTATCATGTGACATGACTATGTGTCGTGTTTCTATCAAGCACTTGACTTGATTCAACTACGACTATATATAGCATTATATACCATTTATGTTGAAACAACTTAACTTCTTAAGGAAACAAAGATAAATATATAATTGTCGTATATATATTCCGAAACATAATACCAAATCGACACAACGTTATTACACAAATGTACACATTAATTACTTATTGGTTTCTACTTCTTCACTTGCTTTATATCTTTATACCTAATTTCATGACAATTAAATTTGAATAAAGCGTGATGAATTACAATTGTATCGCGTCTTCTCTCATTGAACGTTACGTCCGATCACTGATTCATTGTACTTCTTGTCTATCTGCTTATGATCTAGAACACCAGTTGAATCCCAAGAGGTTGAATTTGCTTGAAATTCGTTAGACCACCAAGTCATGCTGTCTTTCACACCATGCATGTCTTTGAAACAATCAAATTCAGTACTCATATGCTGCCCCTCCAATGGTATAGCTCCTTTGTTGCTCAAGAGCTCATCGATTTCGGCTTGAAATGCCCAACACTGCTGTAGTTCCATGCTTGGTGGTTGTGTTGTGCCTTTTGATTCCGGGACAAGAGATGATGATGACTCAGGAATGTTGATTCCCATGGAACTCTCAATTCCGGTCATCATCATATTACTCATTGGGGAATAGTCTTGTTGAAGGGGGTTAGTTGATTGTGCATAGTACTCATCAACTTTTTTAGGAGTAGCAGGTGTGAAATTTTGCATCATCATAGGGTTAGAGGATTCATTAACAAGTTGGAGAGTTTGCATCATTTTTTCTTGAATAGGGTTTAACTTGCAAGGCCACATGGGAGGATTATCATAGTGAGGGAAATCAGGGTTTTCAAGACTTTGGAGTTGCATGTGAAGTTGTAGCCTTTCAATAGCTGAGTTGCTTAGGGTTTCCATTCCGTTGCCGTCTTTCGGGTCATGGCTCGAACCGAAGAGCTTATTCGCCTGAGATTGTTTGCGCCTGCCGAGTAATTTCTTCTTCAGCCTTGTGTTCCAGTAGTTCTTGATGTCGTTATCTGTTCTTCCAGGCAGTTGAGCCGCTATTATAGACCACCTATATGATTTTTAATCAAATAATTAGATCATATATACATTAAATAAGAAAATAAACAAGAAACCAAATTGCTAGTGTTTAGGGGCCAGAAAGAAATATAAATTTAACTATGAATTTGAATCTGATGGGATGTATATATGCTTACAACAAACACTTGATGGACAAATGCAAAGGACAAGCAACTTTGGTTAAAACTTGAAAAACCATGAACATGGGCACATGAGAGAGAGAGAGAGAGAGAGAGAGAGAGAGAGTAAAACCTGCTGCCAATACTAATATAGAGGCTGCAGATGATGTTGTCTTCTTCTTCAGAGAATCCTCCATGCTTGATGTTGGGTCGTAGGTAATTCAACCATCTCAATCTGCAGCTTTTTCCACACCTCTTGAGGCCTGGAAATAACTTTTTAGGTTAAAACCAAAAATAAGAAAAAAAACTGATAATTAATATTGAACACATGATGATCTAGGAGAATTAAACGTACCGATCTTTTGGGGAAGTGCGATCCAGTTACCACCAGTACCATACTTTTGGATGTAATCTTTGAGCTTAGCATCTTCTTCAGAAGACCAAGGTCCCTTTTTCACTTTTGCTTTGTCACAACATGGTGCTCTTCCCATCTTTCTTGAATTGGTGTGTCTTGTTGCTTGGTCTTCTTGTATATATATTTATCCTTTTGCTCTCTCTCTAGACAATCAGATGTATGTGGCTCTGGTTAATTGGTTGAAATTGTACGAGGGAAGACCCATGATTTATAGTAGGTATGAAATTTGGATTTTGATGTGATGCTTAATAAACAAACCAAAAAGAAACAAAGAAAGAAAAGATAGTAGCACACTTCTAGGGTTTGGGACACACATTTGGATCAGCTCATTTTTACTTTTAGCAACTAATTAGTATTATGATATTGCTATATTCTAAAAACCTATTGGTCTAAGATTCAGGCATTCTTCTATCCATTGTTGAATTTCTATATGTAATTATTTTTTTTCAAGTTTGTATGTATATGAATCTTGTATACCTAATAAATAAGTAACCGTTTACGTTAGGTATCACAATTTATAAATCTAAGATTCTTTTTTTCACTTATTTTTCTAAAGCTCGATATTCATATAAACGAAGCAATAAAAAATGAAATAATAAATGTTGATCAGAATATTTGTAATATTCCTTTTTATCTTTGCAATCTTCATTTTTAACTTATGATTTATTTATAAGTAATTTCAATTATATCTTATATGTGGTTTCATAAATTCTAAACTTTCATTACTAAACTATTTAATATTTTCTTTATCATCTCTAACCTAGTACACAAATATATAAATGTATTATTCTAAACTCAAAGTTTTTATAATCTTGATATCCACATATCACACGTCTATATATTTGCATCAATATGCCAATGACAAAAACTTGCATCCTCAGTTTAGTGAGATATCTGAGATTTTAATTAAAAATATCAATGAATGGGATATCTCTATATGTGTTTTACCATTTGAATGTTAAACGAGTTGGACAAGAATTGTTTTGGCATCGGAAAAGCTCTATTTTAACGGGCATGTTTGCTGGAATTTAAGTTAATTATTTAACTAACATGAATGATATCAACTCAGATTGTGAATAAAATGAGAATTTACACTTAACTTGTATCGTTAACAGAGAAAGAAAAATAACACCTTATAATTTGTACTACTGCAAGTTTTGAATCTGAAGAATATTTAACTTTATTATAACTAGTGATAAAAAAAATTGATAAAAAAACATCTAGTGACGATAATAACCTTATAATTTGTACTACTGTAGGTTAGGTTTCAAACATAATAACGTTGATAAAAAAACATCTAGTGACGATATCTTCAGAAATCACGTTATATACATAAATAAACAAAAACGAATAAAAAAATCGTTTAACGAAAAAATAAAACCGTGTGAAACCGTCGCGAATAAAAAAAACCATAAAAATGAAAACCAGTGAAAAAAAATTATAAAGAAAAAGATAAAAAAAAATAAATTATACTAAAATTTAACCTTTACACGCACATCAACTTTCATCTCTGTATACACTTCTTTAATGTTACTATTCAACAATTTCTATTTGTGCATTTTCCTGGCGAGATGATAAAAGTTGTCAAGAAAATGAAAAACAACAAAAAAGTAAGCAAGGGGGCTCGGGATCGAACCCAGGTCGCTTGGGAAGGGAGGCGTGCGGACCATTGCGCTGAAAGCCTCAACGGGCTCTAATATATCCCTATCAAATATTATCTAGCCTAAAACTTAATTTAGAAAAAATAAAAAAAAAGATAAAAATTAAAGTTGATGCCACGTGACCCAATCCCTAACCGCATGCACACAACAGCTACTGTTTATGAGGTTGTAAAATTATATAGTATACAATAATACCTATGAAACCTGTTGTTATTTTGTTACACTATTCTGATTATGATTTTGATGGTGTCACCGGCCACATAATTTTACCATGGATATATGTGCCTTTTTTAATTCGAATATCTTCTGCAAAAACGAAATACATCTCTTTTGGTAACTATATATTATGATATTAATTTTATTTAATTGTGTAGTGGTAAATGGTACAAGTAAAACTAAGAAAGAATTCCCCGTGCTCTTGGTTTGTGGCTAATGTGCTTTATGAAGTTCAGTTATTGAGCTATAGAGCCCATGCAAGTTGCAACTCTTAGTTTGTAAGGCACTTTTAGCTAACATGTAAGTGTGATATATATATATATATATATATATATATATATATATATATATATATATATATAGGGTAAGTATATGAAGAAAACTCATTGAGTTGAGAAAACTATGAAAACTCTCTATTAACGTATGTAACAGCTAAAAACTTGTGAAAATTTAAAAAAAAAAATTAGATTGATTTTATATCTAATTTTATAACCTTTGTAAAAAAATCAAAAAAGCGCCGAGCGGTTTTTTTTATAATTTTTTTTTATAAAATCGCTAAACATTGTTACGTATGTAAAACGTGATTTTTTGTCATTTTTTCATGTGTTACATATGTTACTGCTGACGTCATGCTGACCAATATTTATAAAAACATTAATTTTAGTTATTTTTTCAAGATTTTTTTTAAAAAAAGTACTCGACGGTTTTTTGTTTTTTTTTGTTTTCTAGTGACGAAAATAGTAATAAAAAGGCTAAAAAAAAACCTAAGTTACATTGAGTTTTCATGAGTTTTCTCAACTCAAATGGGTTTTCAATCTAACCCTTCCCTATATATATATATATATATATATATATATATAATATATATATATATATATATATATATATAATATATATATATATAAGGGTGGGTTCCAGAGAAAACCAATAGTTAGGCAAAAACCACTAAGAAAACCAATTTTAACCAATAATATAATAATATTTATTTTATTTTATTTTTATTTTTTATAAAAGTATCAATGTAATATTACAAATTTTTACCAAAAAATCATTTAAATATTGGCTTACGTATACGTAACCCATAGTGTTACGTATACGTAACCCATACACATTGTTTTAGTGTTTTTCAAAAAAATTCAAAAAATTTTTTTTAGTGTTTTTCTCGGTTACGTATACGTAACCCATACACATTGTTTTAGTGTTTTTCTCGGTTTTTGCCTAACTTTGTTGTTTTCTCTTGATCCTTCCCCTATATATATATATATATATATATATATATATATATATATATATATATATATATATATATATATATATATATATATATATATATACATACATATATATACTAGGTTAATAACCCGTGTACTACACGGGTTGAATAATGAAAACGATATATATCATAAACTGTAAATACTTCTTATGACTCAAAGTACGTTTTAAGAGTGCAATTAGTAAGATCAAATTGAATTATATCAAAATTAAGAGATGAAACTAAAATGAGACAAGATGCTAAAGTTAACCAGTTAAACAAATCAAAATTATGTAATGTCTTTCTTTTATCTTTCTGTGATTTTTTCCTCTGACCAGATCAAATGAAATATTTAGTGAATCTTGAACATTATATTACTGTATAACCTCAATGAGATTAACACATAACAAAAAATTAAAGAAAAATATCCGAGAAATTACAAGCCATTATGGTACAACTGGACCAAAAAGGCTAAAAACCTAATTGGTGGGCTTAAGAAAACAAAGACGGTATGCCTTATGTTTGAAAAAAGTTCACCTCTATGTTCCATGGTCAAATCTGAAAATCTCTTTGCAATAGTATTAACATGCAAAGCTTCCCATTGCCAGTAAGCAAAATCACATAATAATTAAGTAAATGGAGTTAATTTCTTTCATGAAAGAGATCTTCCATAACAGCAACATATGAAAATTGGAATTGATCAATACTTAAGAAAATCTTTGTGATGGAATTGTACATGTTTAGAAGGAATTTAAAATTTTAGAACGTATAATTCATATTTTACTTATGTAAGGAGAATTGAACATCATATATCCCTCTTCACAATGTAATTAATTAAAATGTGTAACCTCTAATTCTATTTTGCAGCTTGTTTAAAGACAATTGGCAATCAACTAAAAGTTTTGCAATTATTTCAAAGCAAAAAAAAATTAAAAGTCATTACATGTGTGTGTGCTCGTATCATTTACCTACAGGTCGAAGGATCGAATATTGTCTAGTGTGTCCAAAGATGGTGAAAGTCCTCCATGCAAGCAAAAGATCTATGGCATATAAAAAAGATTACTCAATATGTATTTACTCACCTCAAAGAAGTTCCACAGCTGTTTTGACCCTACTACCCTAGCCCATTGTTGACCAGTTATCCAACTTGTTTGACCTGCCCACTTTGCCATCATTAACAGCAGAAATCAAGATCCAAATACACTATCTACATGATCCAGTAATTTGCATATATCATGGTTGTTGCTAGAATTTTATTATACATCATTAATTCTTAAAACAACAATCATGACCTTTAGATCAGATTCATACATAACAACAAAGATCAAAACATATAATTATTACAATTTCCATGCATTTATCTATATGAGGAACAAATCTTCCAGCAACAATTGATCGGCCACAATTCATGCAATCAAATATTTCACTGGCTACAACAGGATGTGTTTGACCAAAAATGTCAACCACATATTTGCTATTTGCTTCACTATTACTTGGATCTGCTACTCTTGCTTGTGTAGATAACCTCAATTCTTCTTATTTATTATCACAAAGTCTAGAAGTTCAAACTATGCACTAAAAATTAACATTTGGTTACTTTCGACATGTTTGGCCCTTCCTATTTTAGCATTTTTTTTGTTTTGACCCGTTTGTGAAAAAACACAACCCACATTAAAAATAAATAGATTTAATCTGAAACATTTAGTAACTTTCAACCAGATTGACGCATTCCTGTTTTAGCACTATTTTTTTTGCTCTTACCATTTTGTGAAGAAACAACCCGAATTGACCCACTAAGAAGTAAATAGACTTAAATTGACACATATAAAAGGTAGAGTGGTATAACTCACTGAGTCAACTGGAATGGAAAATCTAACACCAGAGGATGCACCCTTGGAATGGATAGCTAACTTGAGGGATTGAACTTCTTGTATTGCTTCTTTTAACAAAACTCCATCGCCCTGTCGTCTCGTTCTCAAGGGGTTTCTTAATCCACAAGTTATTGTTATCTCAATTGGAGTTTATCACATCCAAAAGGGCCCAAAGCTCTTTGTAAAAATTGAATTCTCATTGGATGAAGAACCCATGTTCGTCGGCATGTACATGGAATTTGTGTGGTTCTAATTGCGGCTTATGACCCAAAATCTTGGTTCAAAATATGTGTTTACATGAAAAAACACAGGGTTTTGATTTATCAGAAAATTTGTTCAAATTTAGCAACTGCACAAACAAATAGTAGAACAGTAAACAAAGTATCAAATACATAATTTTTCTCTAGATTCTGTTAAAATTATAAGTTTATAACCCGTCTAACACACACACAGATACATGTGTGAACAATACATGCTTGCATTGCTGCTAACTATTTATAGATGACAGATACAAAGTAAACAAAAGTTATCCATAAATGATTTGTGCATTTGACTTGATCTGAAAAACGTGCAAAAGAGAAACAAATTTATCAAAATGGAAGCAAAGAAATTATTAAGAGCAAAATAAAAGATTTTATTTCCATGTATCGTCCATTTTTGTTCTTTAGCAAATACATGAAATAATGTCTATGTCCATGTTTATAACACATATGGTGTGCAGTGATTCTCATGTATCTTTTAATGTAAATTGAGTGCAAGACTAATATTTAAATTGCATAATTTGTAGAAATCATTTTTCCATAAGTTAACAAATGCACAAATCAGTTTTCAATGTGTAAACTAATTAACATCTTATTTGATTGCGAGTCTCATGTATCCATTCAATTTTTAACTATTTGAACAAATAACTTTTCAGCAATTTCAAGACAATTGAATAAATAATATTACAATTAGTACGAACAAATTGCTGAAATACTAGAGAAATAACCAAATTAGGGAATGTAAAGTCATCATCCTACTAACATGAATAACCACAACAAAAGGGTGTAAACAGGGTATGAAACCGATAGCATAACAAAGCCAAGGAACCACAATAAACATACCTGCGAAATTTGCGAAAAAGGGGTTAAATCCCTAAAATAAAGTAATGTTGTAAAGGATAAAAAACCGTATAAATTAACATAAAGAAGCATGATTAATATAGTGTATAAATAGAAAGTTGACGAAGACGGCCATTAAAAGAAAGGATTGTAAGGCCCCTTTTACCGGGTGACCTCACTCGTTGCATTTACTCATAAACATAGCCGTTGAATACTGAACTTTAATTAAAACATTTAAACACAGCGGAAGCATACATCATTCGATTACATAACTTAGCAGCGGAAGTCTTAACATTTAAATATAAACATTGTCTTAACATAAACTCAAGTAACTGGGATGTCAGTTGTGCCGAGTAGCCGTCACGCCTTAGCACGCCCTTTCATCTTTCTACCAGAAGTGCATACTAAAAGTTAGCTAACGCTGGTGAGTTCTAGTTTAAAGCAATCAGATATAAACTTATCGTATAATATATATATATATATATATATATATATATATTCTTTTTATTTACTTTACTTATTTCTTATAACATTCGTAATGAGTACGTATATAAATACATACATGCTTAGTTCTTAGTGCACAATCGTTGGTCATACACATATGGGTGATTAACCCGTTACTTTGCTTACGTAAGTCACAAAGACAAACGTTCTCGAACTACCGTCGTAGCCCATTTACTTAACCATCCGGCACTAGAAACCATCCGTTATATCTTTAACCGTCCGGCAAACCTTCAGCCGTCCGTCTTTACCGTCCTACCGTCGTAGTCCGTCAGATTCGCCCGTCTGCCCTAAGGCATCCGTTTCCCACTCAAACTATACATGCAGTCGTGCATCGATTGAGCGACTTACTCCACCGTAGTGGCCTTAGTTTAGTCTACCTTTCTAGACTTTCATTTCTGGCTGCATAATAGTCGAATGGTCGACCGTCTACCGAGGTAGCCGTTATCATCGTTTCCGTCCATAACGTTCATTCATACTTAGTGAGCAATATATACATGGATATAAAAGCAAGATTTCATTCTTACACGTTATGTCATACTTTTCATACTTGGTAAGCAATATACACATGGATATAAAGCAAGATTTCTTTCTTTTACGTTATGTCATACTTTTCATACTTGGCAAGCAATATATACATGGATATAAAGCAAGATTTCTTTCTTATACGTTATGTCATGCTTTCATTTCTTTATTTATAAACATACTTGTTATACTTATCTTCCGCATGTATTGTCATATAACACATAACATTAATTCATATCATGTATACACTTCAGCCCCAAAACATTTCAAATGATTGCACGTAACATATAGGAAGCACATAGAACTGACCTGACAAGTGGTTTCTAAAATACACTTAGCTGGTTAATGAGAGTCACTAAGGTCACTCACAATCTGTATAATGAAGTCATACACATAAGGTAGTGCTCCTAAACAACACTAGACATTACTATGCTTGAACCCAGTAGTTTCGGTGGATGAATCACATCGAAACTATGGTAGTTTCGGGTCATGGGTTTATATCGAAACTATGGTAGTTTCGATAAGTAACTTATTTAAAATCTTAGTAGTTTCGGGTTATGGGTTTATATCGAAACTATGGTAGTTTCGATGAGTCTGCATATATCGAAACTAGGTAGTCTCGATGGGTTTACCTATATCGAAACTAGTAGTTTTGATGCATCAGTCTTCTTCCCCGACCAGAACCCTAGATCTAGAAAATTATTTCTAGTTGAACAAGCCTTGAACTTTTTACGTTCAAAACGTTCCTTTTTCATTCATGAGAACAAATATGTGATTTGTTTCACGTTTTATACGTAAAAAACATGTCTTTACACGACTTAAACCCGAACCCCAAAATGTGTAAAAACTCGGATTAAGAGGCGATGCTTACCTCTTGGAGTCCGGTTTCCGTTGCTATGTGTTGCTGTGATGTAGGTAAACGATTCTCGAGCATTTGAGGTTCTTTCCCCGCTTTATCTCTCTAGAGCTGGTCTCTCTCTCTCTCTCACTCTAGAAACTTGCTAATGAGGTGGAAATGAGGGGGAAGGGTTGGTGGCTGCTGATTAGAAGGGTTTCCCATGGGCCGAACCTTGGCCAAGCCCACCTTGCTTTTCTTTTCTTTGTTTTCAATTTATTCAGGATGTTACAAGTCTACCCTCCTTATTGAGGTTTCGTGCTCGAAACCTGCTACAAGTTAAACAACTTCGGATACAGTCCTTTCATCTCGTCTTCCTTCTCCCAAGTAGCTTCAGACCCTTTCCTGTGCTTCCATTGTATTTTGACTAAAGGAATCGACTTATTGCGTAGTTGTTTCTCGGATCGGTCGAGAATAGCTATTGGTTCTTCTACATAGTTCAAACTGTTATCCACTTCGATTTCGTCATAGGGTATGTGAGCCGTATCGTCAGTAAGGCACTTGCGTAAGTGTGTTACGTGGAATGTAGGGTGAATTCCACTGAGCTCATCGGGTAAGTAGAGTCTGTAAGCAACCTAACCAACTCTTGCTACGGTTTTGAAAGGTCTGACAAACCTTGGACTTAATTTGCCCCATCTTCTGAATCGGATGATTCCATTCCAGGGTGACACTTTCAATAGTACCATGTCCCCCACTTGAAACTCTAAATCTCTTTTTCTCTTGTCCGCATATGATTTTTATCGGTCTTTTGTGGCTTTCATGCGTGCTTTTATCTAGTCGAATTTCTCGGAAGTAGCTTTGACCACTTCGAGACTTGCAAAGTCTTTCTGTCCAATTTTTTTTCAACATACCGGGGTTCTACATCTCCTTCCATACAACATCTCAAAAGGCGGCATGCCGATTGTTGAGTGATAATTGTTGTTATATGGAAACTCTGCCAAGGGCAGGTGGCTATCCCAGCTCCCACCGAAATCAATGATACAGGCCCGGAGCATGTCCTCCAAGGTCTGAATGGTCCTTCTTGATTGACCGTCGGTTTGGGGGTGGTAAGCGGTGCTGATATTCAGTCGTGTGCCCATTTCTTCATTGAATTTCTTCCAAAATATTGACGTGAATCGAGTGTCCCTGTCGGACACGATCGACACTGGCATACCATGTCTACTCACAATTTCGTTGATGAACAACTCTGCTAGTTTCTCAGATGAAGAAGCCTCACGTATTGGTAAAAAAGTGAGCAATTTTCGTCAAGCGATCGACGATCACCCAAATGGTATCATTGCCTTTACCTATTCGTGGTATCTTGGTAATGAAGTCCATTGTGATCTCTTCCCACTTCCATTCCGGTATCGGAAAGGGTTGCATTTTACCGCATGGTTTCTGGTAGGCGTGTGCATTAAACGGGTTGGCCCGTGAAAGCCCGCAGGACCGGCCAGTTAAACCCGGGCCCGGCCCATGATGTGTGTAACCGGTCCGGTCTTCGGTCCTACCTTTCATGACTTAACGGTTATGGTCCTGGTCCGGGCTAAGCCCGCGGGTTTTTAAAAAAGCCCATAAAACCCGTATATATAGAACAATTAGTAATTTAAAAAAAAAAGTCTAGCACTTAATTTATGTTTTACATACATATTTAAAAATTTCCTTTATATTATTATTATTTGAATATTTAACGATTATGAAAATATTAACTATAGTTATATATCTTTTTTTAGTTTAAACAGTAATCGTTTTCAAGTTTTCTTCCTATTTTAATATGAAAACAATGTTTTTCATAAATATAGTTTTTTTTTAACTTTATTCAATTTTGTTATATAAACCCAAATGTTTCTTTATACTTTTTATTCATCGCCCAAGAAAACTAGAATTGAATATAACTGAATGTACAATTTTAAATTATAATTTACACCATCATACTTTTGATTATGAACATTTGTTGTTACGCAAAAGTTTTTTCAATACTCTACGACCCTACCTATCACTTTTCGATATTTACTACTCATAATTAACAACCCAGATCAATTGCATATATCTCCTACAAATATTAAAGACTACATATAATGATTTATACATAAATGTAATGTTATTTACACATATATATAAAATAAAATAAATTCTAAAAGGTAAAAAGAAACAAAAACTAAAACATATTCAAATGCATATAACATTAGTTCACAATTAAAATCTTGCATAAAGAAAAAAAATGAAAAAGAAAATGAAATAAAAAACAAAGATCTCTTTGAATTGATATTTGTAACAATTCGGTCAATTCTTTCGATGTAATATTCAAGAATATTCTATTTCCGTTAACAAACAAATGAGAATATTGTACGAGAAACGTCTAATAAGTAGGATTTATAGTTACACAGAAGCTAATATGATTAAGGTAATTTAATTAAACGGGCCTGATGCTAAAGCCCGAGGACTGGCCCATTAAAGCCCGTGAAAGCCCGGACCTGTCCATTAACAATTGGTCCGGTCCTCGGTCCCTAGTTTACCCTATTAATGGTCCCGGTCCCGGTCCGGTCCGATCCGGGTTGGTCCGGTTAAAGCCCAATAATCACCCCTAGTTTCTGGTGTTCGGCCTTAACTAGTGAACAAGTTAGGCACTTGCTTACATATTCGGTTACATCGTTCTTCATGCCAGGCCACCAATATTCTTTCTTCAAGTCTTGATACATTTTGTTCATCCCGGGGTGGATAGAGTAGCGAGGCTTATGGGCCTCATCAAGGATTTTGGCCCTAAGTTCACCGATCTTAGGTATCCACATTCGGCCAAAACGAGGTCGTACCTCGTACGCATTGGTCTCCAAATTACTCTGTTGTCCCACTATTCTTTCCCGTTTCACATTCCTTTCCAATAATGCATCATCTTACGCTTTTGCTATTTCATTCATCAGATCTGGTGTTATAATCAACTGACATGATTTGATCCGGATCGGTGTCGGCTCTTCCTTCCCGCTTAGGACGTCAGCCACTACATTTGCTTTGCATGGATGGTACAATATCTCACAATCATAATCTTTTAGTAGTTCCAACCACCTCCTTTGTCTCATGTTTAATTCCTTTTTGTTCGAAAAAGTACTCCAGGCTCTTGTGGTCGGAGTATATGGTGCATTTAACTCCGTACAAATAGTGCCTCCATATCTTTAATGCGAAAACTACCGCCGCCAACTCTAGGTCGTGAGTCGGGTAGTTAACTTCATGAATCTTTAACTGCCGCGAGGCATAAGCAATTACTTTTCCTCTTTGCATAAGTGCACAACCCAATCCTTGACATGAAGCGTCAGAGTAAACTACCAAATCTTCGTTTCCCTCAGGTAAGGTCAAGACTGGAGCTTAGGTTAATCATGTATTCAATTCTACGAACGTGTTGTTTTGGGTTGGACCCCATTCATACTTTACTTCCTTACGTGTCAGCTTTGTCAATGGCGAGGCTATTGTTGAAAAGTCTTGAATAAATCTTCGATAGTAACCTGCCAATCCAAGAAAACTTTGTATTTCCGTCGGTGTCTTTGGGACGTTCCATTCTTTCACTGACTCGATCTTTGCAGGATCTACCATAATTCCGTCTGGATTTATGACATGACCTAGGAATTGGACTTCCCTAAGCCGGAACGCGCATTTGTAGAATTTTGCGTACAACTTCTCCTGCTTCAAAACCTCTAATACTTCCCTTAGGTGACAGTGGTGATCACCTTTGTTCTTTGAGTAGATGAGAATAATGTATATGAATACTATAACCGACCGATCTAACATTGGTCAACATATTCTATTCGGTAAATCCATGAATGCTGCTGGTGCGTTGGTCAATCCGAAGGACATCACGAGGAATTCATAATGCCCATAACGCGTGCGAAATGCCATTTTTGGTACATCCTCCTCCCTTACTTTCAATTGATGGTAACCCGACCTAAGATCGATCTTTGAGAACCAACTCGCGTCTTGCAGTTGATAAAAAAGATCGTCTATTCTAGGCGGTGGGTACTTGTTCTTTACTGTTCGTTTGTTCAATTCACGGTAGTCGATGCACATACGCATGCTTCCGTCTTTCTTCTTTACAAATAATACCGGAGCGCCCCATGGTGAGATGCTCGGTCTGATAAATCCTTTCTCTGTCAATTCTTCAAGTTGAGACATTAATTCTTTCATTTCTGACGGAGCCAATCGGTAGGGTTCTTTGGCAACGAGAGCTGAGCCCCTGGCAGTAAGTCAATCTAGAATTCTATTTCTCGATCGGGAGGCAAGCCAGGTAGGTCCTCTAGGAACACTTCTGGAAAGTTGCACACCACGAGCACGTCTTTGAGCTCTTTCGTTTTCTTTCTATCGTCAATAACATACGCCAGATAAGCTTCGCAACCGCGCCTCATGTAACTTTCATCCTTGATTATCGAGATGACTTTCGGCATCGTGCAATTCCAACCACCATAAACCGTAATCATACTATCGTCAGTGGCTTTGAGATGTATCGTATTTCGTTTACATATGATTTGAGCTTCGTTGGCAGCTAACCAATCAATGCCCAATTCTATATCGAATCCTCCTAAAGTCAGAAGGAATAATCTAGAAGGAAATCTATGGCCCTTTATTTCTATCATGCAATCTTCAGTTACTTGAAATACTGCTGAGTTTCTACCAACGGCGGTTTCTACGCTAAAAGCCTTCACTATAGTATCGATTGAGTAGTCTAGTTTGCGACAGAAGTTGTTTGATATAAAGATTTTACTAGCACCATAATCAAATAAAATGGCCGCATGTTCATCATTAACTAGGAACATACCTGACACGACATCAGGGTTTCCTCTTGCCTCCTCCTCAGTTAGGGCATAAGCCCTAGTCCTAGCCTTTGGTTGTTCTTGTTCCTTTTCTTTTCCCAAACCAGATTGTATGGTTCTCCTGCAATTCTTGGTCAGATGTCCAAATAGTACACAACCTTAGCATTTAGTGTCTCTTAAATAGTCGCGAGAATAGTGACCCGCCTTCCCACACCTATAACAGATGGTGGAACCAACTAGGCACTCGCCTTGGTGTTTCTTCAAACATTTCTTACAAGCTTCGTATTCTTCCATTCTTGGCTTCTAAGCCTCAGCTGTATAGTTCCCCTTTCTAGTTCCTTTAGACACATTTTCCCATTTCCTTTTCTGTGTCTCAGGTAACAGACCAGGCAATACGCTCTTCAGTGTCAGTACAACCTCACGGGCAATAACATCCCTAAGTTCGGGTTCCAGTCGTAGTGACCCTTCATTGCTAACTCCCGGTGGGGTCACATTAATGCGATGCACTCTCTCGGTGTTTTTCACGTGCATGCTTTCTTCTTCCTCTTGTCTTTGTTTCAATGGCGGTCTACCTACTCTGCCCGTATGGCCGCCTTGGCGTGCAGTTCTTCCTCTACTAGCCATAGTTTTTTTTAGATTTTTCTGATATGTAAAGGGAATACATCAATGTCAATCCTTCAGATCATAGTTTGGAACAGTATGAGCAAGGTAAATTCTTAATTACAGTGACCGGTTTGTGATTAATAATTTGCTTTGTTTTTCGGGTTCACAACTCTTCACATCAGTAGTGACATTGACATCTAAGCGTTCTAAGTTAAGGTATATATCCTGAACAACAGGCATTAACTTTATCACTTACTTACTGTGTTGGCGTTGGCGTTGGCAACCCAGAATGACATCCGTGCGTTGGTCCCATTATCAGCTTGAGTCCAGACATTTAGTGATATCTGAATCTCTCAAACTATTGCTCTGATACCAACTTGTAAGGCCCCTTTTACCGGGTGACCTCGCTCATTGGATTTACTCATAAACATAGTCGTTGAATACTGAACTTTAATTAAAACATTCAAACACAGCGGAAGCATACATCATTCGATTACATAACTTAGCAGCGAAAGTCTTTTCATTTAAATATAAACATTGTCTTAACATAAACTCAAGTAACTGGGATGTCAGTTGTGCCGAGTAGTCGTCACGCCTTAGCACGCCCTTTCTTCTTTCTACCTGAAGTGCATACTAAAAGTCAGCTAACGCTGGTGAGTTCTAGTTTAAAGCAATCAGATATAAACTTATCATATAATATATATATATATATATATATATATATATATATATATATATATATTCTTTTTCTTTACTTTACTTATTTCTTATAACATTCATAATGAGTACGTACATAAATACATACATGCTTAGTTCTTAGTGCACAATCGTTGGTCATACACATATGGGTGATCAACCCATTACTTTGCTTACGTAAGTTACAAAGAGAAACGTTCTCGAACTACCGTCGTAGCCCATTTACTTAACCGTCCGGCACTAGAAACCGTCCGTCATATCTTTAACCGTCCGGCAAACCTTCGGCCGTCCGTATTTACCGTCCTACCGTCGTAGTCCGTCATATTCTCCCGTCTGCCCTAAGGCATCCGTTTCCCACTCGAACTATACATGCAGCCGTGCATCGATTGAGCGACTTACACCACCGTAGTGGCCTTAGTTTAATCTACCTTTCTAGACTTTCATTTCTGGCTGCATTATAGTCGAATGGTAGTCCGTCTACCGAGGTAGCCGTTATCATCGTTTTCGTCCATAACGTTCATTCATACTTAGCGAGCAATATATACGTGGATATAAAGCAAGATTTCATTCTTACACGTTATGTCATACTTTTCATACTTGGCAAGCAATATATACATTTATATAAAGCAAGATTTCTTTCTTTTACCTTATGTCATACTTTTCATACTTGGCAAGCAATATATACATGGATATAAAGCAAGATTTCTTTCTTATACGTTACGTCATGCTTTCATTTCTTTATTTATAAACATACTTGTTATACATATATTCCGCATGTATTGTCATATAACACAAAACATAACATTAATTCATATCATGTATACACTTCAGCCCCAAAATATTTAAAATGATTGCACGTAACATATAGGGGGCACACGGAACTCACCTGACAAGTGGTTTATGAAATACACTTAGCTGGTTACTGAGCGTCACTAAGGTCACTCACAATCCGTATAATGAATTCATACGCATAAGGCAGTGCTCCTAAATAACACTAGACATTACTATGCTTGAACCCAATAGTTTCGGTGGATGAATCACAACGAAATTATGGTAGTTTCGGGTCATGGGTTTTATCAAAACTATGGTAGTTTCGATAAGTAACTTATGTAAAATCTTAGTAGTTTCGGTTTATGGGTTTATATCGAAACTATGGTAGTTTCGATGAGTCTACATATATCGAAACTAGGTAGTTTCGATGGGTTTACCTATATCGAAACTAGTAGTTTCGATGTATCAGTCTTCTTCCCCGGCCAGAACCCTAGATCTGGCAAATTATTTCTAGTTGAACAAGCCTTGACTTTTTACGTTCAAAACGTTCCTTTTTCATTCATGAGCACAAATATGTGATTTTTTTCATGTTTTATACGTAAAAACCATGTCTTTACGTGACTTAAACCCGAACCCCAAAATGTGTAAAAACTCAGATTTAGAGGCGATGCTTACCTCTTGGAGTCCGGTTTCTGTTGCTATGTGTTGTTGTGATGTAGGCAAACGATTCTTGAGCCTTTGAGCTTCTTTCCCCGCTTTCTCTCTCTAGAGTCGGTCTCACTTTTCTCACTCTAGAAACTTGCGAATGTGGTGGAAATTAGGGGGAAAGGTTGGTGGCTGCTGATTAGAAGGGTTTTCCTTCATATTTCGGGCCCATGGGCCGAACCTTGGCCAAGCCCATCTTGCTTTTCTTTTATTTGTTTTGTATTTATTCGGGATGTTACAAGGATACGATAAAGAAGGAACCAAAAATTTTGGTTAGAATAATTAAACCTACCTCTTGCGTTTGAATCAACACAAAGCAGATGACGATGGCGATTAATAGGAAGGATAAGATGAAGAATGACCCCAAATGTTTTATGAATCATCAAAAAGAGGTTGGCATGGCTGTGAAAGCTTCGAACAATTGAAAGGCTTTCAAAGGTAAATGATGAAAAAATTTAGGGTTTTGAGAGACATGGAGAGATATTGAAGCAGGTTACAAAAAAACGGGCCAGACTTAAGGTCCGCGTGTTTTGTTAATATGGGCTTTTTTCAGTTTAGGCGGGAAAACAGTACAGAGGAAGGCTATGGAAGTGACAAGTGGCACAATTTATAGTGATTTATTAGAGTAGAGATATAGGGGATGTATCTATTGAAAACTCTTTCTTATTGTGAAAACCCATAAACCCTTTCCTAACCACAAATGCAATTTTTATATATTTAATTTAGTGGCTAGTATTAAATCTAAGTTTTTTATTTAAATTAAAAAAAACATGTGGTGTAGAATTAATAGAGGGGTAAAAGGGTAATTATACTTTTTTTTTCTTTTTTTATTAAATCTTTATAAAAATCTCTCTCTCGTATCCTTCTTCAGAACCCAACAATCAAGAACGATTTTAAGAACACGTATTTTACACATGTGTAAAAAATAATGTGTAAATTCAATTTAGAACATAAACACAAAAACTATTAAAGAACATCATTTTTAAATATGTGTAAAACCCATATACACACATCAACAAAAAAAATCTACATCAAAATACTTAAATATCTTTACAAATCAGTAAAAAAAACATATAGACAAATCAGAAAAAAAAATTACACCCAATTACACAAATATCTTTACATAATCAAAAACAAATTACTAATAATTACACTGTGTAAAATCAAATACACATAGGAAAAAACTCTTTTACACGTATGTAAATTTAGTTTACACATGTGTAAAAAATAGACGCGTGTGTAAAATCAAAATACACATGTGTAAAAATCTAAAACCTATTGTAAATAAAACTAAAAAGGCGTCATAAAAAATCAAATACCTTACTTTTACACCGTCTTGAACCCAGATTTTCTTGTCATACTTTGATCCTCATTGCTTGTCTACACTAATTAAACATCAAAGGCGTCATAAAAAATAATTTTCCACACATATAACAAGAAATACAGCAAACTCGGATCAAAACAACCTTGAGAAGTTGAAATAAAACACCCAAACCCCCAAAAATAAAGAACACCCAGTTTAGGGCTAAGAACACCCAGTTTACACATGTGTAAAAATCAGTTTACACGTGTGTAAAAATCAATTTACCCATTTAATCATCTTTAAAAACCCAAAATTTCACATTCTAGAACAATTCTATAAAAAAGATCATGATTTGAAATTAAATCCCCTATATATATAATGGTCTAGTTCATGTCTAAAAACAAAAAAATATATATGCAAACATTGGGGGTTGTAAACTGGGAGTCGAGTATACCAGTGGAGCAAACTCTCAAAATTATTTTATTTTAATCAAAACATGAGTCATTTGTAAACCCTATGTTATTGTGAAATCCCAAACACTAATTCTAAACTACTCATTCTTATTTCTCTTTTTCTTATTTATTTTTATTGTTTGAGGGTATATTTAACATTTTATCTCTCTCTCTCTTTCTCTCTCTCTCTCTTTGTTTACACCTACTATATCAACAACCCATCTTCATCTCTCTCTTTCATCTCTCCATTTCACCAACACAAGAAATTTAACTCTCCTCCCTCTTCTCTCTTTAATCTATCACCGACAGATCTACACTCGTTGGTCTTCATCTTCATTCCTACACTCGCCGGTCGTCTCTTTAATATATCACAACAACATCAGGTCCTCTACTTCTTGTTTGATTTTTCGTGTTTCAGATCTATAAATGATTTAATTCGACTTTTTCTGGTTCAGATCTGTAAACCATCTGCGAGGATCGAATGGTATTAGTGGTCTTTTAACTTCAAACAAGGATTTGGTCTGGCCTAGTCTTCGAGTAAGGAAATCTGAGGTCAGTTTGGTTTTAATAATTACCAACTCTTGCATGTTAGTGGTCTTTTTTATCCGACCAATTTCAGAAGCGTTCTTACATTTTAGTAGTAGATATTTTGTTTGATTTTAATTTATTTTTGTTTTTCCATTTCCCATTAGAACTCAAGTCTCTAAAAGTGCAAAACTTGGGATTCTATAATATATTAAATGTTATTCTAGCACACTTAAAATCTGAATAATTTTGAAGTCCATATTTTAGCATCTGGAATCATTTTTTTTTTCTGTTTGAACTTGATTTACTTTCACTTTTACTTGCTGATTAGAAATCATTTAAGTCCATATGTTTTTTATTCACTGTCCAGTAGTTTTGAAAATTTTGGAGAGTCTGAATAAACATAGTGAAAAAGGAAACCATTTTTTCTTTTTAATTCTTAGAAGTAATCGCTCCAAACTATTGTGGTTTTAGACACTGGCAGTGATCAAAATGGTTATATTTTTCAAATAAAATTCTTAAATTGTGTATTTAATTTTTTTTAATCTACAGAGATTCAGATCTGAACCACGAAATAAAGTTTTTGCACAAAATTGAAAACCCAGATTTGAATTTACACATGTGTAAAATGAATTTACACATGTGTAAACTGAATGTACACATGTGTGAAGAGTTGTTTATTCATGTGTTTATGTTGAATCAGATCTAAACAGTTGTTACAAATTTGTAATATCTTTTTACATATATCTTATCCCTAAATAGTGTTTTTTATGATGTTATTGATGTTTAGATAGTGTAGACTAGCACATGAGGGATCGAAGTATGAGAAGAAGATATGGGTTAAAGACGGTGTAAAAGTCAGGATTTTAAAGAATCTTGGTTCAAGATCTACATGGTTTGATACATAAGTAAGTTTTTAATTTTTACACATGTGTATTTTGAATTTACACATGTGTAAACTGAATTTATACATGTGTAAAAGAGTTTTTACCAATGTGTATTTGATTTTACACAGTGTAATTATGTGTATTTTTTTATTTTGTAAATATATTGGTGTAATTGGATGTAAATCTTTTTTTTTTCCTGATATGTGTATGTTTTTTTTCCTGATTTGTAAAAATATTTAAGTATTTGGAAGTAGTTTTTTTGCTGATTTGTGTATATGGATTTTACACATGTTTAAAGTTGACGTTGTTCAAACGTTCTTGTGTTTATGTTGTAAATTGAATTTACACAGGGTTTTTTACACACATGTAAAAAATATGTTCTTGAAATTCTTCTTAATGTTTTGTGTTTGTGATGATGGATATGAGAGAGAGAGAGAGAAAGATTTTTTATTATTTAGATTTAGTTTATTTGTTGGACCCCAAAAATTCAAAGTTGATAATATATTCAAAAGTGATTTTGTATCCAATCAAGCTTGTGTATTTGAAAAAGGAAAAAGAGAAATATAAAGTAAAATGACAACTTTACCCTCCTATTTAATCTAAGCCACAAACTTTTTTTATTAAATATATTAAAATTTCAGATTTAATTCTAGCCACATATTAAATTATTAGGAAATGAATGTGTGGCCAGAAATGAGTTTAAGGGTTTTCACAACAACCCAGAGTTTACAAACGATACAACCCCCCCCCCCCCTCTCTCTCTATATATATATATATATATATATATATATATATATATAGAGGAAGGTTCCACTACAAAGTGGTTTTTGCCTAAAAAGGATAGAAAGCAAGGAGAGTGTGCCACATATACAATACTGATTCCATGACCGAGGGTATTTGTGTCATTTATGCGTGTAAAAAACAACACAGTTATATGATAATAACTTGTACTGGTTTAACATTTATAATTGTACTGTTATACGATATAACTGTGCTGATAAGGATAATCAGTACATATTTTGAGATTATTATCTTTTTTCAAAAAAAAAATCATTTTTTATATAAAAAATATAACAATATTATACTCAACTTAAAGATAAAAATATGCTCGATTTTATGGTGTAATTTTTTTTAAAAAATAATTATGTATAAAAAAGTTATTTTAGTTTAAAAATGACGGTGGAACTACTATTCAATATAAAAGGAAAGTCAACACAAGGGTAAAATTTCTATTTTACCCCTCTAACATTAATTAACTTCTAAACCAATCTTAGTCATTAGATTAGTTTGATCAAATGCCTATATTACTTCCTACACTTTTTAGGTAAAACTCACTTTGTACTTGAACCTTCCTATATATATATATATATATATATATATATATATATATATGTGTTAGAATCCCGTGTATTACATGGGCTGAATAAATATGTTATATACTAAGTAATAAAAAAATTATGTTTTTAAAATTTCGTGTATTACACGAGTTAAATAAAATATATAATGTAATATATTAGCACATTCACTTGTCAAAATGGAACAATGTTAATATGTAAATACATGATTAAAGAGTTTTTAATTGGATCTTACATGGCTATAAAATTGTTTTCAAATTGTAAAATTCATAAAAATATGATAGAACAATTTAATTGTTCATAAACACAGTTTTAAATTTAAAAATCTGTATATAAAATTTGAAACAAATAATTAATTTAGCTGCCTCAAATAGTGGGGTTGATTATTAATAGAAGAAATAGGCGGGAAAATGATAATGTGGAGGCCTAGAAATATGACAAGTGTCCCTTTTAAAACCTTGATTTATTAGTATGTATAGATATATATAGAGAGAAAGATGTAGCTTTGTTATAAAACACTAAACTATTACGAGAACAAAACAAATAAACCTAAATTATTTAACTTTTTGTTCAATCGCTCTTATATTTTTAAATTCTGCACTTTTTACATACAAAAAAATATATTTATGAACATGAAAAATCATCAAATTTATATCTTCATATGTTATTTTAAGTTTTAACGGCTAACCTACATATGTGGGGCTTGTGTGTAGGCAAAATACCTACACATGACTTAGATATGTTAAGGTTATATAAATAAATGACATTTCTTTATATATATATATATATGTAACATCTCGAAAATCCGAAAGATAATGGTTCGGGTTAGTGAGTGACCCGAGTTTCTAGTAAATAAAATGATTGGCAAGGTTTTCACGTAAGGTGCGTTTCAACGACGATAAAAGGCACGGTTGGTTGTTTAAAGAGCTAACCCGAGATCAAAACGCACAAGATGGAAATAGAGGGACCCGAGCGAAAGATTAAAGGGTTTAAATACCCCTTTATGGGGAAAACCCTAGGTCTTTGGTGACCTAGGTAGTGCGCGACGGCCAAGAGGAGAGAAGGAGGGAAAGTCGGCGACGGGAAGGGAGGAAGACGACAGAAGAAGGTCAACTAGGTAATTCCCGTTTACGTTTTTATCGCGTCCTTGCTTTTGTTTTTGCAAAAAAAAAAGATAGATGGTTATCGAGTAGGTGATGCCGGTGGTGGCCGTAGGAGGTGTCGGTGATTATTGTAGGCGACGACGGTGGTGGCTATGGGTGGTAGCAATGGCGGTGATCAGAGGTGATGGTGTGACGGGGCTAGGGTAGCCCGGTAGGTGTGGTGATTGGCGGCCGAGAGGGAGAGAGAGTGAGAGGGGACGAGTTATGGTGGTGTGACGAGGAGGCAGCTGTCGGCGGTTGTTGTGGTGGTGTACCACGGTGGAGGACGACGGAGGACAGAGACGGTGATGTCTCCGGTAAGTGGGGTGGCTCGGGTGGAGGCCATCGACGGTGGTCGTGTAGAGCTCAACTAGGGTTTTGCATGGGGTACGAGCATTCATGGGAACCTGGCTTGAGTTCGTGTTTTAAATGGGCCATAAACGATCTGATATGTGTATTCATGGAGCTAGGGTTCAATGATTTGGAATGACGGATAATTGAGACGGAGTGTGGGGTTTATTTTTTTTACGATATCCAACGTACGATTAGAATGTATTCTGATCAAGTGATCATACGTTTGACAGGTTCGGTTTCAAGCGTGAACGGACGGGTTTTAGCACAAGAGTTGGATCTTCGTAACCAGTGAGTTTCTAATCCCCTTTTTACTTGTTTTTGGGGCTATCGTACATACTTACACTTTTTATTGTTTATATTAATGTGTTGGTAGAAATAGGTTAAATCCGTCTAGTTTTAAGAGTTAACGACAAACACTTTCATGAAACTAAGGGTCAACATGGTGTCCTTAAGAAGTGTGGGTTAAAAGTCAGTATGACACTATCGTTTTGTATAATGACTCATTTGGGATAAGTCAGGTGTTATGTCTAGGCGTTATGTGGGTACGTATAGGGTATGTGTTTGGTTACACACGTATGTGGTCCATATAAGGACGGTGTGTTGTAGTACATGTTTATGTAATGTCATGTGTATATAACTTGTTGTTTTGTGTGCTAGCATCGTTGTCCGCGTAATACGACCAACGGTGATGTGAAGGAGTTGGTCCTTAGGAGTTGTCATCATGAGGGTGACGTGGCAGTCATCGTGTGGATGGCGTGGTAGTCACTGTCTGATGTTACGAGGCCCTGTGGGGACAGAATTGAGACCCATTGGGGTGCTCGGAGAGTTATGAATACCCTCACGAGGGTAACCCTGACGAGAGTGAATGTGATAAGACAGGTGAAATCCTTCGAAGGTATGAGTTATGTGTTATGTGTTATATGTTTTGATTTATTGCATGTTAAATCTTGGGAGGCCTTAGTGTTAAGGCAATGATGTGATAGTAATATTAGCCTGTGTGCTTGGTATTGATTTATGTAAAGTTGTCTTTACGATGGGTGTATTAGTAGACCTTGTGGGAGTCTTGTCTAGGGCTTGTTAGGTCTATGATTAGGAGTCGGTTGTGTTAATCAGTCTTCAAGTTGATATGGGTGGTAGGTCACAAGTTAGTAGTGTAGTAGGTGAGACTTACGGGTTATGGTTATGGGTTGAGTCGTGGGTTGTTGGAACCTCAGGGGAGTTGAAATGTTTTAGGTAACTTGGGTTACCAGTACGCTAATAAATGGAGAACTATTTTATAACCAACGTGACGGTCTTGAATTTAAATAAATGACTCTTGTGGCGAGAAGGTTTTTGTTTAAACATAAAATGTTAAAACCTACTCAGCGTAGCAGACTTTGAATGTACATTAGATTGTTTTGCAGGCGAGTTCGTGTGGCGATGTATCTTGGCTTTGAGAGCGGGACTACTCATGTAGGTGTGAGGGCATTCGTACGGTAATGTAAAGAATAATAACGATTTTAAAATACAAATATTGTTTTGAGTCATGATTTCCACTGCATGTTTTATAAAAAGTTAAGAATTTTTAAAACAGCACACCGTGATGTGACCCAACTGTAGGGTGCCTAGTTTGAGGCCTTACAATATATATATATATATATATATATATATATATATATATATATATATATATATAGTGAAGAGTTCAAATGATAACTAGTTTTTTATCTGATAACCATGATAAACACTCTCAAACAATTACATAATTTACAAATTATGTTTTCTTTTAATTGTTAAATACTCTTTAAACATATATATCTTGAACATAAATACGTAAATGAGGAGTCTGTAGGTCCTGAGCAGATCTGCAAACACAGATCTGCGGAGAAAATCTTCAACCGGTCTGAATCGAGAGGCGGAATCTCTGGATCCGGTATCACTCTCGAATCAGAAATGGTAGAGACGGGTGCAGGAATCACAAACACGAACAGAAATATATAAAAGTGAAAAAGAACAGCTAATTGAAAGCATAAAAACGTATGATTCTTTGATTGAAATGAAAATAAACGCTCGATCATACACTAACAATTAGTCTCACCCCAGGGTGAGCTCCCCCTGGGGTGGTGATTCCCTCTACAGACACACTCTCACTCCTAGGACATAATCTGCTATATATAGGAGGCCAAGCACATGCGACTTGTTTTCCAAGCCACCGCCCAATGGGCCTGAAAAACAGGTATCGAGACTACTTAGTTTCGATTGAACAAATGTTCAACCGAAACTAGTAGTTTCGATTGAACAAAAGTTCAACCGAAACTAGTAGTTTCGATACTGTAATTTCGATTGACAGCATCAGTCTCAAAATTATACCCAACAATCTCCCCCTAGACTGATTCTATCAATTCTTGTCCGACTCTGTCTTTCGTCTTCATAGATTGACTGATGATCCAATGCCTTTCGTTGTGATTCTCCCCCTCAAGTGTAGACCCTCATATCTTGTAGGAAAATGATAAAGGTTTGAATCCCAAGTATTTAGCAGTAAATAGCCATCTTTCTACAAGGATTCTTGACATTCTCGAACACTTGATCAACTTTTGCCTTCTCTCCCCCTAAAAAAAGGTCAATTTCAAGCAAAGGCTCACTTTGTCTTGCATCTTCATAACTTTGCTGATAATTTGAAGTCTTTCGTGGTAATTCTCCCCCTGAAGTGTAGACCCTCCTATTTCTAGGCAAAAGATAAGGGAACGAATCACCATGTAATCAACAACTAATGATCCGGTTTGTCACAAGTATGCTTGACTTTGTTACCCGCTGCCCAAACTTGAACTTTGATCAAAGGAATTACGGCTGAATCATGCAGAACATCGTGTATATTGCCGAAGAAACGAAATTTTCGAAAACCCGAAAAAGGTTGTCTCTAAGTTTTCTTCCAAAACTCCCCTCCTTCTATGCAATATCCTGTTAAAAAAATTTATCCAAGAAAATTTCCAAAAAACTTTTTTTTGTTTTTTGAAAAGTACTTGGACAGTTCTGCCTGTAGTTTCGATAGGCTCTACTTCAGTCGAAACAAGGCTAGTTTCGATAGAGGCAGTATCGAAACAAGAAGTTTCGATAGAGAGATTCTTCAATCGAAACTAGTAGTTTCGATAGGAGATTCTTCAACCGAAACTAGTAATACCCTCTAGTTTCGATAGCCTAGTTTCGACAGCCTAGTTTCGATGTCTTCTACTTCTGATTTAGGGCAACACTAGTAGTTTCGATAGAAAATGTTCAGCCGCCACATAGTTTCGATTGACCATCTTCAACCTTCTGCTACTTCGATACCCCCAATCCAGGTCTGAAAAATGCTTCAAAAGCCTTACATCTTCAGATTTTGAAAGTGGAAATGTAGAACAGCAGTCACGAACCTGCTACGCATCGATTTCTTCATGTTTAATGTCTCAATGGCGGGTTTTTCTCTGTTTTTCGAGCAGATTCGAGAGCAATAAGAGCCACCATGGCTCTGATACCACTTGTAGGTCCTGAGCAGATCCGCAAACACAGATCTGCGGAGAAAATCTTCAACAGGTCCGGATCGAGAGGCGGAATCTCTAGATCCAGTATCACTCTCGAATCAGAAATGGTAGAGACGGGTGCGGGAATCACAAACACGAACAGAAATATATAAAAGTGAAAAAGAACAGCTAATTGAAAGCATAAAAACGTATGATTCTTTGATTGAAATGAAAATAAACGCTCGATCATACACTAACAATTAGTCTCACCCCAGGTATCGAAACTACTTAGTTTCGATTGAACAAATGTTCAACCGAAACTAGTAGTTTCGATTGAACAAAAGTTCAACCGAAACTAGTAGTTTCGATACTGTAATTTCGATTGACAGCATCAGTCTCAAAATTATACCCAACAGAGTCTTACATATACGTACCACATAATGTTACATATACGTGACACATAATGTTACATGTATGTAACACTAACATAATGATAATCTTTACATATACGTAACACTATGTTTGAGAGTGGTTATCACGGTTATCACATAAATATTGGTTATCATTTTAACCGCACCCTATATATATATATATATATATATATATATATATATATATATATATATATATATATTAGACCTTAAAAAAATGAATAAACATTGCATTTCTATAACTTTATTTTAATTTAATTTTTTTTTAAATTAAAAAAATGAATGTTTCATTTTATTATGCATGTATGTTCATCCCTTTTAAAAAATGGAGATGGAGATCGTTTAAAAGGATGAAGATGGAGATTGAGTAATTAGGTTTTGAGGGGGGGTGGGGGGAGGGGGGGTTTTGGATTTAAAAACTAAAAAAATATATAAAAAGACATAAATACTCTTTATTAAATGTTATAATATGGATAAGTTAAGTAGTTAGATAAAAATGACAAGAGTTTTAAACCACGAGGATACATGGTAGAAAAAAAAGGTTTTTGAATAAAAATAACAAAAGTCACCAAACCAAATAGACGAAAATGGCTATTAACTCTTTTAATTTTTAGATTAAATTTTTGCAATGAAATGAGCAACGGATAGTTATGTAATTTTTTTATTCATTTTGAAATCCTATATAGGCGTCTTTTGTGACGGTTTTTCTTTTGCAACAGGTTTATCTATATAATGATCGGGTGAGTCAATGACACGTCAGTGATCTAAATTACCAAAAAAAAAAGTTTATCTCTATAATTTACCATCACGGAATTCATCACTAATTTTTTACTCCCTTATTACGTCTCAAAATCCGTCTTTTCCGGTTGCTTTTGTCTCTGTGTAGACTGAATATACATTGAAGTTACCGAGAAGGATTTTATACTCTTCTTCCTTTAATAATCAATTTTACGATTTTTTCTTGATAAGGTTGTTAACGTGACTTAGTCATTAAACAATATAAAATACCATATTGATATCACATAACAAGAGAGAATATTATGAATATTCATCTTCTTAATTGTCAAATGGGTTGGTGACCCATTGATAGAGAAAAATCATATAGAAACAACAAGGCTTAAATAGCTCATGAGTTTAAGTTTCACTGTTACAGTAATAAAGAAATTTGTCTGTCAAAAAAAAATTTTCTTAATTGTCAACTACTATTTTTTTTAACGGCAACACCTAGATATTCTAGGATAATTGGGTTTCCCCAGGGCAAAACCTAGAATATCCAGGGCAGCCCACCCTAGGAGGAACCCCCAACTGGATAAACCCCCTGACCTGGCCACAAAGCCATTTTTTGATGTGGTCAGGATTCGAACCCAAGACATGTACTATGGGAAGTATTGAGGCTACCATTGCACCAAATGGCCAACGGTGATTGTCAACTACTCATATGCAAACTTCCTTATTAATCTCTTAATAATATGGGTGAGGGTTGGGGTGTAGTGGTAAGATGAGAGTCCCACAACCAAAAGGTTATGGGTTCTAACCTCATCTAAGACACAAAAAAGAAAAAAAAATAGAATAAAAATTTGTTTATTAAAAAAAAATTCTCTTAATAATATATAAATTACTTAATTAATCATATATAAATTATGTTTTTATTAAAATATAAATAGTAATCAGATTGTAAATTTAAAATATCATCATATACAATAATAGTAATAGTAATAGTAATAGTAGTAGTAGTAGTAGTAGTAATAATAATAATAATAATAATAATAATAATAATAATAATAATAATAATAATAATAAAAAATAAATAAATAATAAAAATAATAATTTCATTGTTTCTCTCTGATATAATTCGTCTTGTTCTTTACATTTACAAGATTTTGCAAATTGAGTAGGATGAGAATAACATATTCATGGTTAGCTGTCCACTAAAATAAGATGAAAAGGCAAAGCTTCAAATTATTTAATTTGTTGTTGTTAAAACATTGCAAACATCTTCTGCTTGGCTTCGCCCTCTTTTGCTATTATTCTTGCTAATTTATTTTATGGCAGTTGCATTTAGTGTAATTAAATTTATGCCAACAGGTTTTTGAGCTGTCTTCTTAGTTTATTAGTTAAATTATTACATATTTAAAAAAATAAAATATGTAATTTTGGCAAAAAAAATATAATTTTTTTTTGTTATACGTATATAGTCATCATAAGTAAATACATTTAAAATTAATTAATTCCTCAATGTTAAATAAAAATAGATTAAGCAGTTTATCAGTAACTTTTTTTTGTTAAATGTTTCGTAATATTAGAGCCATGTTTTAAAATTAATTAAACTGATAACATCGTCAATAAAAATTGTTTTTCAACTGAGTTTAATTAGTTAATAGTATTAATTGATTTTAGAAAAAGATGATGATATATTATTTTTTAAAAAGGATGGTGTTATATTGATTTTTATAAATGGGATATTGTTTTAAAAGTAAATTGTAACAAATTAATTTGCACATAACTGTATCCGTAAGTAATTTGTTATGACTGTTCAGAGATATTTATTTATAATTTTATATATTTAAGTGCTTTCTATCTGATAAAGAAAATAAAGAATGGATTGATTCTATATTATAGTGTGAGATTTTAATCTATATATCATGATATGGAAGTCTCTAGTTTTAAGATTTTAGACCTTTAAATAGGAAATGTAAATACTTATAAATCATTGTTAATTAGGTCTTTTTGTTTCCAGTTTTTACTATATGAAAAATGATTGGAATGTTTAATTTATCAACCTGGATTTTAACATAATTAATTAAAAATTTGACACATGTTTCATTTCCTCTCTTTTTATATTTAAATTTAATTTATTATTTATCTCAATCTTCTTATTAGATTGATTTTTAAATTAATAAATTAAGTTTCTCTTTATTTACATACATTTTCTGAAATGGTAGCTACGGTTTCTTTGAAGTTATGAAGAATAAAGAAACAGAACAAAGAAAGAGTCTCTTGATTTCAAAACCTTAATGTATGGAGAGGGGTACCACCTCATTGACCTAACTTTCCAACATATTAATTATTTTCTTTAACTTGATCAAATATATAATAGAACCTCTATAAATTAATATTGTTGGGACCGGGATATTTTATTAATTTAGTGAGATATTATTATATCGATAAATTAATAAATTATTAATTTAAAAAGTAGGCCTATATTTGTGAGCAACTCTCAAATTAATGCATCGACACTGTAAAATTCGTTCGGCTAATCCAACCGGCTCAAATGATTTAAACGATGTAAATTTTGGAGAAGACATTCCTGAGCTTGAGAACTTGATTACATGAATGCATTATCAGCACAAAATGGATGTGAATGAGTTGTTGGATTATCCAGGTGAAAATAATGAATGTTACAAGGTTCAGAAGCATTGCAAGCGGCAACAACTCTTCACAACTTTTTGTTGCAATACAAGAATACAGTGCCTCAACTCTTAAGTGCAATGGGGAGATTTAAAGATGAACTCAATATAGATTTGAAGTTCACAAAAAAACAAGTGACTATAGATTCATTTTTTACTAGAAAATCCTATAATTTTGGAATATTTTAGTAATTATTAATTTATAGTTTCGCTGGGACCAATATATTTACATTGGGATTTCAAAAAAATTATTATCTTATTATTTTATCGATTGGGGTCCAATTTTATACTGGTCCCAAGTTGGGACCGGACAAATTATTAATTTTATCGAGGTTATTAATTTATCGAGTATTAAATTATAGAGGTTCTACTCTAATTGCGTTGATGAGGATTATATGAAGGAAACAATGGGTCCTACTACTCTTGATTTGAAATATGACAACGCAGAAAAACAATAAAACTTTATGTTATTTAATTAAGGGCACTACTAATGGTACACGGGAATTGCTAAGTGGACTTGGCCATATACGCATCGTATAGGGCAATACGATGCGTATAGCCCTTCACAATTTCTCATGCTCGACATCCTCGTACAACATGGTCATTCCAATCCTATACGCATCGTATAAGACAATACGATGCGTATAGGGTACGAGGTACTTTCTGCAACTAGTCATCCATCAACTCGCTATACGCTCCGTATAGATCCATACGCAGAGTATAACTCGTACCCTATACGCACCGTATTGGCCTATACGATGCGTATAGGGCCCAAATTTTGTGTATTTAATGACAAACGATATTCTCATTCGAACGTATACTTTCAAAAGAAAATTCCAAACAATCTCACAAAAATTATAAACATGTCTTGGTGGTGGGATGGTAACTACGGTTTTCAGGTATATTCTAACGAGTCGGTGGAAAACAACCCGCAAAGTTCTGGCGTTCAAGAGGTGAACCGAGAGGAGGTCTCGTCCGACGTTTATTCTCATCAATGGGTAAGGCTTCCAGATTTGAACGAGCCACTGAGCAATCCCGAGTTCGTATTCGGTGAACCGTCTTACCTTACACAGCCCACGAACGACTACGTATACGGTGAAGTCTCATACCCGACACAACAAACCGACGACTACGTATACGGTGAAGTCTCATACCCGACACAACAAACCGACGACTACATATACGGTGAAGTCTCATACCCGACACAACAAACCGACGACTTCGTGTCCGAAGACGAGGAACAAAACCATCAAAACGTGTCGTATAAAACTGACCAGAATTTTCAGTCTCGTGAACAGTTGGTGGATTGGGCGGTCAGGATAGGACGTGAGAATGGTTACGTCCTTGTCACCCGACGATCGAGGAGAAAAGGCGACGATCCGACGGAACCGTTTATCAAGGTGTGGCTTGTGTGTGACCGTCACGGCTAACGTGCGTCTACTGCCACGGTTAGACGTGCCGGTAGCAAGAAAATAGGTTGTTCCTTTAAATTAGAAGGAGAGTACCAAGAAAATACTGGTGATTGGAAATTAACGGTGAAGGATGACAGTCATAACCACGATCCTAGTCAACATCTTGAGGCGCACTCCTTTGCGAGGAGACTGTCTCAGTCGGAACAACTTTTGGTGGCGAAGTTGTATTCGCAAAACATGTTGCCACGAAACATTCTGGCAACTATAAGGGAACAAAACCCAGAGAGTAATTGCATTAAAAAGGACATTTATAATGCGATACAAAAGATAAAAAACGAAACGAGAGTCGGTGAAACTCCAATGCAGATTCTGGAAAACCTGCTTTCTTCTAAAAAATACGTCTACTATACTCGGGAAGATCCTGCCACAAATATTATGGAGGAGATATTCTTTGTTCATCCGAAATCGTTTGAGATGTGGCGTGCGTTCCCGCACGTGTTGATGATCGACGCGACTTACAAAACAAACATGTATAGACTTCCATTTGTCCAAGTGGTCGGTGTGACCTCCACACACCAGTCGTTTTGCGTCGCTCATGCATTTATATCAAAAGAATGAGAGGAAAACTTCGTTTGGGTGCTACTGCAAATAAAAGCAATGTTGCAAAAGTGTATGGAGCCTCGTGTGATAGTAACAGACAGGGACAAAGCTCTTATGAACGCATGTGATAAAATATTTCCGGATTGTTCGAAGAACCTATGTCGGTGGCACATACACGAGAATATCGCAAAACATTGCAGGGCATCATTTACAGACGAAGACTGGGCAAATTTCAAGTATTCATGGTCGGTATTATGTAAGTCTCCCACGCCAGATATATACCAGTACAACTTCAACCGGCATTACGAACGACTGTATGCTGCCAAACGAGGAAGTAAGTTTTGAATATTTAATATTTTCAATATTGAATGTATATCCAAGCCCTACCTAGTTTCGGTTGAACTTCGATTGAACAAAAGTTCAACCGAAACTACTAGTTTCGATACTAGTAGTTTCGATTGAACATTGAATAATTATTAAATATTTAAATATTTATTCAATATTTTTCCAGGAGTTATACATTATGTGACTAAAAATTTGTTGGACCCGTATAAAGAAAAGTTTGTATCCGCCTGGTCCAACAAAAACCTCAATTTTGGTCAACAAACAACGAACCGAGTCGAGAGCCAGCATTCGCTTTTAAAGAGTTATCTTAGAAATGCTAACAGCTCCCTAGATAGACTTGTTGAGTTTGTTGATGAAATTGTAACAGATCAATATTATCAATTACAGTTTGCGTTTGGAACAAGCCTCATAAGAAAAATGGATAGCCACATAGCTATTGAATTGTTTGATAACCTGCACGGTAAGGTTTCACATAAAGCTCTAAATTTGTTAGAAAACGAGTGGTACAAGTTATCACATATACGGAAACAAAATGCAACGTGTGGTTGCCAACTTTTCAGTAGTTGTGGGTTGCCGTGTGCTTGTCGTCTGGCAAGTATCGAAGCTACAGGTGGCAGAATCCCGCTAGATGCGTTGGACGTCTTCTGGAGGAAACTTGATTTAAAACCGTCGTTTGTCGATGATGAAAATGTAGACGTGGATAAAGTACTTGGTCAAGTGAGAAACAAAATTATTTAAGAACCTGATCAGGTCAAAAGAAGTATGCTGTCGAGAATCGCAGGGGTGGTCTTTCCGAGCAAAAGTAACAAGAAAGCGCCTGTGGTACAAGAAGATACTCGCGGTCATCCAACTTTGAAAAAGCAACAACAAAGGAAACAGGATGTCGCGAGAAACAGCTCATTCACAGGATCCCAACAAAGCAAATGTGACCCTGCGAGACACAGCTCGTACATTGCGTCACAAGACTCGATACAAGCGAGTTCGGTCATTCAACACCGTCGTCCAACGAAGGGTAAAGGAAAGCAACCACAAGATGATAATGCCTATCTTGGTTTTCCATTGATTATGGGGAAAGATGCGGTTAACAATATAAATTGTTTTAAGGATTCGATACCGTCTGTCTTTCATCCGTACATTTCACATATACAGGATGTAAATCCCGACTGTAACTGTGGTTTTCGATCGGTAGCTTTGGGCTTAGGGTTAAATGAAAACCGGTGGCTTTTTATCAGACAACAACTTCTACAGGAGATGGACAATAAAGAGGAATGGTGGAGAACTGTTTTTGACAGAGTCGCCTTTCAAGAGTATGATATGCTACGTCACACAATAGATTGGCAGGATGTGAAAGCCGCACCAGTTAGTCGTTGGATGTCGATGCCATACACAGGACTCCTAATTGCTCAAAGATTTGGGGTGATTGTTCATTTTTTAAGCATCGCCGGTAATCAAACATTTTTTCCATTGTGGTTTGGTCCAAACGTTCACGCTCAACATAAAACTGTATCATTAGTTCACGTCAACAGGGCTCATTTCATCCACGTCAAGTTAGACGGAGATTTTCCGATTCCCACGCCGAATGCACTTTGGAATTTGCACCGAAATGATGATGCAGCAAAATGGAAAAATATATACAGTGATCGTATTGAACGATTTAAGAAAATAATGGCTACTAATGGATCTATATTTCCACAATACTTCACGACTCACGGATGATGCTTTATTAGTTTTTTTATTAATTTTAAGTATAGGGTCAATTTAATTATTTTAAATTTTTATTATTTGTAATTTTAATTATTTTAAATTAATTTTAAGTTAATTATAATTAATATTTTATTATTTTTGATTAATTTTAATTAAATATAACTAATTTTAATTTAATATTCTATACGCCACGTATAGGGCCATACGTCGCGTACAGAATTCCAAACGTTAATTGCTATACGCCACGTATTGATCTATACGTGGCGTATAGCCACTTGATATACCAGGAAACCGCAGCGTATAGAACCAAACGACCAAAAACACACAAACACAAACCCATACGCATCCGGCAAAAAAGCTCGTTGATTAGGATTGTCGTCTCAAAAAAACTTCGAAAAGGTATGTCTCTACACCCACGATCATTAATGTTAGGTTTATATTGAATATTAGCGGGTAAAACTGGGTAGATTAGCGATTTTTAGGTTTGAACTTAAGAACTATACGCCACGTATTGGGCCATACGTAGCGTATAGTTAGTCTTAGGAAGACGATGAAGCCATACGCCACGTATAAGTCTATACGCTGCGTATGGCTAGGATTACCCGGTCACTAGCCTGCGTATGGCTTGGTTTACCCGGCAACTCGCCCGCGTATGGCTTAATTGGCCTGCGTATGGCTTATTTTGCCCGGCAACCGCCTATACGCCACGTATAAGCCTATACGTGGCGTATAGGTTTTTAAAAAATTAATTATTATTATTATTATTTATTTAAAATAAAAAAAATTAATTATTATTATTATTTATTATTTAAAATTTAAACAATATATTATTATTATTTATTATTTAAATTAAAAACAATATATTATTATTATTATTTATTATTTAATATTTAAAATTTAATTAATAATTATATTATTATTTATTATTTAAATTAAAAAAATAAAAACAATTAATTATTATCAGATATGGCGGATCATGATGATGATATTGAGACGGATCAGCTAGACAATCTTGCGCACTACCCTTTTCTGGATTTTACGCCCGATACGGAGGCTTATTCCCGTTGCCAGAAGCTCCGGGAAGTGCATATGGGTCTAGGTACGGCGGTGGATTGGGCCCTCCTCGAGGAGGTGCAAGAGGCCGAGCGAGCTAGGGCCATCATCGGTCAGGACACGCCATGGTCGCGTCTTTTTGACCTTTCTTTTGAGGATACATACCGAGAGCTGGTCATCGAGTTTCTTTCGACGTTCATCTACTCAGAGACGGGGCTGCAGCCTCTACCCGGGGAGGCGCCGGATATTGATCCGGATCGTATTTCTTTTTCTATTTTTGGGGTCGTTTACCGTCAGACCCTCCGTCAGTGGGCCGTCATGACGGGCTTATACTACGAGCCTGAGACGGTCACGCCGCTTTTCACCGAGGCGGTGACAGAGGTGGACAAGGAGAAACTCCTTGTTTTTTGGGGCTTGATTTCAGATAGTCCTTGGTTGGGTACCAAGGGGAGGGTCTCGGGTATTAGAGACCCTTTGTATAGATATCTGCACCGGCTTATTTCGACGTCGATCGCACCGCGTCTGAAAAGCCATGAGTGGTGCATTGATAGAGATCTTTTCTTCCTTTTCTACCTGCTTACTGGGAGGCGGTGCGACCTGTCCACGAGCATGGCGCTTTATTTTGCTTCTGCCTATATGCGACAGAAGCGCGGACTTTTATATGGCGGTGCTTTCATCACGCATATCATGCGGTCGGTCATACCATTTGACGACCATGAGCCTGCGATGTTACCGCCCATTCCCCCTGTCCGATTAGACCGTCGCACGGCGAGCGGCATGCGCATCACGCACCGATTCCCGCAGGGCATTCGGTTCGTGGGGGCCGTCCAGGACCAGGTTTGGGTCCCGGTGCCGTTGCCGCAGATGCCTGGACAGGGGGACCCGCCTATGCCTCAGCCGCTACAGGGTGTGGCGATTGAGGACGAGCCGCCACACGTCGAGCAGGTCCACAAGCATCCGCCACAGCATCCCCGACACGTACGTCGGTCTATTAGGCTGGATAGGGCTACCCAGGCATTGCTTGATGGCCTTGTTGCCGACTCACGGCGACATGGTCGTCAACTCGATCGCATGGAGGACCTGATGATGTGGGCGGTTGGACAGCTCGTGAATCAGTCACGAGCCGCCGGCATCGAGCCACCCCCACTACCACCGCCACGTCATTATCCGGACGACCCCGTTCAGGGTGAGGACGGGGCGGGTCAGGGTGACGGCGGAGCCGGTCAGGGTGACGGCGGAGCCGGTTAGGTTTAGTTCTTTTATTTGTATTTTGTTTATTTCGTTGTTATGTATGTAAAACATTTTGATGTATATATTTAATTTTTTGATGTAATGTATATAATTTTAGTGTATTTCTTTTGTTGTAATGTTTAATATTTTGTTTGGTTTATAATGTTTAATATTTTGTTTGGTTTGTAATGTTTAATATTTTGTTTGATTAACAAACTTATATTAACAAAATTATATAAATTAAAATAAAAATAAACAAAATATAAAAAATATATATATATAATTAAATAAAAAATACCTATACGTGGCGTATAGGTCAATACGCCACGTATAGGATTCATAAAACTCCCAAACCTTCCAACTTTTGAATCAAAAATATAACCCGTGCCTCATACGCTGCGTATAGGTCAATACGCCACGTATTGGACCAGCCGCCAGACAGAGAATTACACGTGGCATTCTGTTGGCAGTGACTGAACTCTATACGCCCTCGTATTGACCTATACGAGGGCGTATAAGGCGACGACGGGTCCAATTAGCAATATTCCGTGTGCGGTTTGAATCACCATTAATTAAACTCCAAAAAAGGTAATCAATAATATGTCATCTTTTGTCACAAAAAAAATTGTGGTCATAAAATGAAAAATAAAATAAAATAAAATAAAATTCAAAAGACGTATAGTTTTGCAGAAAAGCTGTCCCAACACCTTGTGGGTTTTCTTGTGTTTACACTTTATAGTTCATCCAAAATCATTTTATAATTTCATATTTGGTCATTTTTCTAATATCAGGTCGTTGTGTCAAATATTTTTAATCACTATGTTATATATAATATATAAAAAACAGTGACAAAAATAACACGAAATTATCTAAAACGTAAAACACAATTATGAACACATATAACACAATCATGAAAAATATTTGACACAATGACCAGACCTGATACTACACAATAACCAGACTTGACATTAGACACAATGACCTGACATTCGACACAATGACGAACAAATTACACAATGAGCTGGAAAACGTAATTTTTTTTTGTTTTTGTATATAACGACACTTATACTCGTTTCAAAGATAAAAAAACGCTCGTTTATATGGTGTCATTTTTTGCAAAAAATAATGTAGTATGTAAAAGTTATGAATGTTTAAAAAATGTGGGGGGCTTGATAAAAAGTCAAAAAAAAATGGTCATCACTAAAATACCATTCAACAACTTTTTCTCGTACAATTTGATCTCAACCATTAAATCATTTCTATAATTTGATCTAATGGCCCTAAATCCTTTTCACCATTTTCATTTTAAAATCCTTTTTTACTTGAACTTTATCCTATAATATATATATATATATATATATATATATATATATATATATATATCTATATATATATATATATATAGGGAAGGATTAAAATAATAACCAGTTTTTTTTGTGATAACCTTCATAACCTGTCACACCCTGAAATTCCACAGCGGGTTACCTGCGGGTTGTGACTGTCAAGGATTATCAGTCCCGGACATTTCAAACGACCTCTAAATGATTTTCGAAAAGACTTTCCGTTTGAACATCATACAAAAATAAACAAGTAATACAGAGTTTGAAAATGTGTAAAGTAAAGTTCGGAAGCAAGAGTAAAGTAGCAAAATACAGAAGCATGACAAATTAGGTTCTCATAAACCTAGCTTCTAAATGAAAACATGAAATATGACTCCAGATATGCAATCAGTACGGGTGGGGGTTGTTAAACCCAATAGTACTATTCATGAATCACCTCGCTTTGTGTAATAATTAACGGTTTGAATATGAGAGGACTTTATGTGCGGGAAATGCACCCACTTATATATATTAAAGTGAAATCAAAGTAATCATCATACGACTAAGTAAGAAAATGGTTTAGCATGTATCTCCCCTAAATGGAAAAGTAAGTAAAATGGGGCCGTGAAAACTCACCTGGGAATGAGGTGAATGAAGTATGAAAGCAACACGAGAAATCTAGCAACTCTGGATAACCGAACTAACTGAGCCCTATGAATAGTAAGGCTATAAGGTCTATGAAAGTAAACATGGTTTATGTAACCACATTCATCCAAACGACTCAATGTCGAAAGGTTACATTGATGTTTAGAAAAGGTTTGACCAAAGTTGACCGAGATTTGACCAAGTTTGACCAAGTTTAACTAATGTTGACCAATGTTGACTAATGTTGACCGATGTTGACCAAGTTTGACTACTGTTGACCAATGTTGACCAACCTTGACCAATGTGACACGACGACCCGTTGGTGACACATGGTGAAAACATGTACAAGTAGCACATAGGTAACATATGGGTAACACATAAGTAACATATAAGTAATACCTAAGTAACACATACTAAGTAACATAGTTGCATACTTTCATAACATAGATGGTAACACATAGTTTTAAGTAATTGCATAAGTAACTAACATGTATCATGTGACAAGTAACATGGCATTTGTACATCCTCATGGTATATTTCATACATCTTAACCAATCATCCACATAAGTTATGTCGTTACACTAATAACCTATTAACAATATTTCAACTCATTTGAACAAGAATCATAACATGTCATTTCTATACCATAGTTCTTAATATAGGAAAGTTTCCCTTTTTAGGCAATTAGGGTTTTAGTACACCTTAGGAGTCATAGCTCAATTAAACAAGTTATACATGAAATTATACTAGTAACATATCATAAACATGATTCTATGCATACACTTTCTATTTCAAGCAAAGGTGAAGTTTCCAAACTAATAAAGTTTCCAAACTAATAAAGTTTCCTTATTTAGCAATGTCCTCCAAAACACGTCATAATACCATTTCAAATTACATATTTTTGCATAATACGTCTATTCATATGGTAATAAATCCATTTAACCTATTTTAGACCTTTATAACATACACATACAAAATATGAACAATTAAAGTTTCCTTTTTAGGAAAGTGGTCCAAACGACCTTCTACACATGTGTAACTTTCAATAACTCTTTCTAACACTTTAATAAATGTTATATAACCATATTAGCATGCTTTCATCAAATTAAACACCATAACTCAAAATATGACAAATTAAAGTTTCTTTTTTTAGAAAGATGATCATAACCTAGTGTAAAACAACATTTCAACCAAAAAAAATTAAATTTCCTACTTATTCTACTAATATATGCGTCATTTAATATTTCAAACATATCATTTACTCCTTTATGCAAAATCTCAACCAATAAATTTTCTATAAACAGAAACGAGCAAATATCAACATAATTAAACATTTCAAACCATAAAAAGTGTAAATATGTGTCGATAACTCTTTCATTATGAAAACCTTTTGATAAAACATGGATTTAAACACTTGTAACCAAGAAATTCATTTGGATGGGTGGGTTTCTTCATTAGCCGAAAATAATTGAAAGAAAAGTGGATGGATGCTTACCAAACTCAAGTATGATGCTAGAGAGTATGTATTGTTGTCTTGTTTCACCTTAAATCACCTTGAAATGGACCTAGAACCACTTGGATTGCTTGAACAAGTTTGAAAGTGAAGGGAGACTAGGGGGTGGCGGCCGAGAATGAGAGGGAGGAGAGAGAGTGGTGTGTTTAGGTTTAGGGTAAAATGAGGGATTAAGGGTGGGATTAAGCAAATGGGTTTTGGGTTTTTTGCATCTTTAAGGCTTTTTATTAACTACATGGGCTCCTAATTGAATTAATTAAATTAAAAAGCTGAATTCTTGAAGCCCAATTAATAAAACCATTTTTTTTATAAAATCTAATTTAATGTTTTGACACATATCGCGTATCCGCTTAAGAAGCGTTAAAATAAAAGTTGCTCTAAAAATTCCGGAAAAATTCATATAAGCGTTAAATATTAAATCACATTATTACATATAATTTTTGCACACCGATTATATGTCTAAGTATTATATATAAGATTCACCAACGTTCGTGTGACAGGACGCGTGTGTGACCCGGTAATCTGCCTGATTACCGATGCATGTAATGAAATGAAACGAATGGACTTGATATATGAAATATGTACTTAATTACTCTATAATTAAGTATGATGCAGGTGTAATCATGCGAATTCAAGTAATAGTCGGGTATGGATATTAACCTGAATTTGTCGGGTATCATATACTCCCCCTGTTAAAAGGAATTTCGTCCCGAATTCAGTTCGCGTCACTCGTAGACGGTGTAGTTTTGAACAAGTGAGGGTATTTACTCTTGAATTGATCCTCGCGCTCTCAAGTGAATCCTAGTCCGCGTCTAGAATTCCAACGAACCTTAACTATAGGGATTCGACTTTGTTTTAGTTGTTTGACCTCCCGGTCCATGATCTCGACTGGTTCCTCGACGAAGTGAAGCTGATCGTCTGTTTAAATATCCTCCACTAGTATGACCAGTCTCTCATCTGACAAGCACTTCTTCATATTTGACACGTGAAACACGTCATGGACGCCACTGAGGGTTTCCGGTAGGTTGAGTTTGTAAGCAACGGGACCAATCCTTTTCAGGATCTCGAAAGGTCCAATGTAACGAGGGTTCAGTTTCCCACCCTTGCCGAAATGTATCACTCCCTTCCATGGCGAGACTTTCAGTAGCACTTTGTCTCCCACTTGAAATTCTAATGGTTTGCGTCTCACGTCAGCGTAACTCTTCTGACGATCACGCGCGGCCTTGATACGTTCACGTATCTGTACGATCTTTTCTGTAGTCTCATGAATAATTTCTGGACCTGTGAGCTGGCTATCTCCCACTTCTGTCCAGCAAATTGGCGATCTACACTTTCGTCCATAAAGTACTTCGAATGGTGCGGCTTTGATGCTAGTGTGGTAGCTATTGTTGTATGAAAATTTGACCAACGGAAGATGGCATCCCAATCGTTTCCAAAGTTAACCACACAAGCTCTAAGCATGTCCTCCAGGTCTGGATGGTCCTTTCACTATGACCATCCGTTTGAGGATGGTATGCAGTACTCATATCCAACCGAGTACCCAAGGCTTTCTGTAAGGATTGCTAGAATCGGGATGTAAATCGACTATCCCTATCTGAAATGATGGAGATTGGCACTCCATGTCTCGCGACTACTTCTTTTAAGTAAATTCTGGTTAGATTCTCCATCTTGTCCGTTTCTTTAATGGGAAGGAAGTGTGTAGATTTTGTTAGCACGTCGACAATTACCCAGATTGTGTCACAACCGTTAGAGACCCTGGGCGATTTCGTGATGAAGTCCATTGAAATCCGTTCCCACTTCCACTTGGGAATCTCTGGTTGTTGGAGTAACCCTGATGGTTTCTCATAGGGTTGTTCAAAAAAATCCGAATCCGAAACCGAACCCGAATTATCCGAAAATCCGAATCCGAATTATCCGAAAATTCGGATATCCGAATTTTCGGATTCGGATTCGGATAGTGATTTTCGGATATTTCGGATAGTTCGGATATCCGAATATCCGAAATATTATATTTATATATTTTTTTTAATTGTTTTTATTATTTAAAAATAAGAAAATTTGAATCAAAACCTGATATATTATATTTATATATTTTTATATGTATATTTTCTAATGTTTTTTAAGGTTTTTAATTGTTTTTGTAATTTAAAAATATTATTTTTATATATTTTTTTATTTTTTTTAATATTTTCGGATATCCGTTTCACTATCCGAATTTTCGGATATCCGAAATTCGGATATCCGAAATTTCGGATTCGGATTCGGATAGTGAAATTCATTATCCGAAATTCGGATATCCGAATTTTCGGATATCCGACTTTGAACACCCCTAGTTTCTGATACTCCACTTTGACGTAGGTAGCAATTTCGGATTTCATGTTAGGCCACCAATAGTGCTCCTTGAGGTCATGGTACATTTTGTCAGCACCGGGGTGAATCGAGTACCTGGACTTATGTGCTTCGTCCATCAGTAGATCCCTTAGATTCCCAAAGTTCGGTACCCAAATCCAATCCATGAAGTAACGAATGTCATCGGATTTTAATTCAAATTGCTTGTCCATACCTCGTAAGGAGTCATGGCATATGTTCATCTCCTTGATTGCTTCGAGTTGGGCGTCACGGATTTGTATGGGTAAATTTGTGTAAATGGTCAACTGTAACGCCCGTACTTATCGCGGCTTGGGTTGATCTTTCCTGCTCAAGGCATCAGCAAAGACGTTTGCCTTTCTAGGATGGTAACGGATGGCACAGTCGTAGTCGTTTAGCAATTCGACCCATCGACGCTGCCTCGTGTTAAGCTCCTTCTGGTCGAAGATGTGTTGAAGGCTTTTGTGATCGGTGAAAAACTACACCCTGAAATTCCACAGCGGGTTACCCGCGGGTTGTGACTGTCAAGGATCATCAGTCCCGGTCATTTCGAACAACCTCTAAATGGTTTTCGAAAATACTTTCCGTTTGAACATCATACAAAAATAAAGAAGTAATACAGAGTTTGAAAATGCGAAAAGTAAAGTGCGGAAGCAAGAGTAAAGTAGAAAAATACAGAAGCATAACAAATTAGATTCTCATAAACCTAGCTTCTAAATGAAAACATGAAATGTGACTCAAGATATGCAATCCTAGTCCATGCGTGAATGCTTAGCGAACTGAGATAAACATGCTTAAAAGTGTCAACACAGGGTTGGTGAGTTCACAGGTTTAAGAAACAGAAACAGAAATGAAAACAGTGTAACAGTATGGGTAGGGGTTGTTAAATCCAATAGTACTATTCATGAATCACCTCGCTTTGTGTAATAATTAACGGTTCGAATATGATAGGACTTTATGTGCGGTAAATGCACCCACTTATATATATTAAAGCGAAATCAAAGTTATTATCATTCGACTAAGTAAGAAAATGGTTTAGCATGTATCTCCCCCAAATAAAAAAGTAAGTAAAATAGGGCCGTGAAAACGCACCTGAGAATGAGATGAATGAAGTATGAAAGCAACACGAGAAATCTAGCAAATCTGGATAACCGACCTAACCGAGCCCTTGGAATAGTAAGGCTATAAGGTCTATAAAAGTAAACATGGTTTATGTAATGACATTCATCTAAACGACTCAATGTTGAAAGGTTACATTGATGTTTTGAAAAGGTTTGACTAAAGTTGACCGAGGTTTGACCAACTTTGACCAAGGTTTTACCAACTTTGACCAAGTTTGACTAATTTTGACTAATGTTGACCAATGTTGACTAATGTTGACCAATGTTGACCAAGTTTGACTACTGTTGACCAATGTTGACCAACCTTGACCAATGTGACACGACGACCCGTTGGTGACACAGGGTGAAAACATGTACAAGTAGCACATAGGTAACATATAGGTAACACATAAGTAACATATAAGTAATACCTAAGTAACACATACTAAATAACATAGTTGCATATGTTCATAACATAGATGATAACACATAGTCTTAAGTAATTACATAAGTAACTAACATGTAACATGTGACAAGTAACATGGCATTTGTACATCCTCATGGTATATTTCTACATGTTAACCAATCATCCGCATAAGTTATGTCACTACACTAAAAACCTATTAACAATATTTCAACTCATTTGAACAAGAATCATAACATGTCATTTCTATAGCATAGTTCTTAATATAGCAAAGTTTCCCTTTTTAGGCAATTAGGGTTTCAGTACACCTTAGGTGTCATAGCTCAATTAAACAAGTTATACATAAAATTATACTAGTAACATATCATAAACATAATTCTATGCATACACTTTCTATTTCAAGCAAAGGTGAAGTTCCCAAACTAATAAAGTTTCCTTATTTAGCAAGGTCCTCCAAAACACGTCATAATACCATTTTAAATTACATATTCTTATATAAGACATCTATTCATACAGTAATAAAGTCATTTAACCTATTTTAGACCTTTATAACATACACATACAAAATATGAACAATTAAAGTTTCCTTTTTAGTAAAGTGGTCGAAGCGACCTTCTACACATGTGTAACTTTCAACAACTCTTTCTAACACTTTAATATATGTTATATAACCATATTAGCATGCTTTCATCCATTAAAACACCATAACTCAAAATATGACAAATTAAAGTTTCCTTTTTTAGAAAGACGACCATAACCTAGTGTAAAACAACATTTCAAACAAAAAAAATTACATTTCCTATTTATTCTACTAATATATGAATCATTTAATCTTTCAAACATATCATATACTCCTTTATGAAAAATCTCAACCAATAAAGTTTCTATAAATAGAAACGAGCAAATATCAACATAATCAAACATTTCAAACCATAAAAAGTGCAAATATGCGTAACAACTCTTTTATTATGAAAACCTTTTGATAAAACATAGATTTAAACACTTGTAACCAAGAAATTCGTTTGGATGGGTGGGTTTCTTCATTTGGCCGAAAATAATTGAAAGAAAATTGGATGGATGCTTACCAAACTCAAGTATGATGCTAGAAAGTATGTATTGTTGTCTTGTTTCACCTTGAATCACCTTGAAATGGACCTAGAACCACTTGGATTGCTTGAACAAGTTTGAAAGTGGAGAGGGGCTAGAAGGGGGTGGCGGCCGAGAATGAGAGGGATGAGAGAGAGTGGTGTGTTTAGGTTTAGGGTAAAATGAGGGATTGAGGGATTAAGGGTGGGATTAAGCAAATGGGTTTTGGGCTTTTTGCACCTTTAAGGCTTTTTATTAACTAAATGGGCTCCTAATTGAATTAATAAAATTAAAAGCTGAATTCTTGAAACCCAATTAATAAAACCATTGTTTTTCTAAAATCTAATTTAATGTTGTTGGCACATATCGCGTATCCGCTTAAGAAGCGTTAAAATAAAAGTTGCTCTAAAAATTCCAGCGAAACTCATATAAGCTTGAAATATTAAATCACAGTATTACATATATTTTTTGCACACCAATTATATGTCTAAGTATTATATCTAAGATTCACCAACGTTCGTGTGACAGGACGCGTGTGTGACCCGATAATCTGCCCGATTACCGATGCATGTAATGAAATGAAACGATTGGACTTGCTATACAAAATATGTACTTAATTACTCTATAATTAAGTATGACGCAAGTGTAGTAATGTGAATTCAAGAATATTCGGGTATAGATATTAACCTGAATTTGCAGAGTATCACATAACCACTATCAAACAATCACATAATTTATAGATTATTTTTGCTTTTAATTGTTAAAACAGTATTTAAGTATCTTGAACATAAATACATAAATGATGAGTGTTACATATGCGTACCAAATAATGTTACATATACGTAACACTCTGTTTGAGAGTGGTTATCATAGTTGGTTATCAAATAAATATTGGTTATAATTTGAACCTCACCCTATATATATATATATATATATATATATATATATATATATATATATATATATATATTGAAACTCACAAAAATATTGGTTATCATTTGAACCTCACCCTATATATATACACACATATATATATATATATATATATAGGAAAAGTGTAGAATAAAAACACTTTTGAGTTGGAAAAACTCAAGAAACCCTTTGAAAAAAATTCAAAATTTTTTTTATAAAATTTGGGATTGATTATTTACCCAAAAAAAGTAGGTTCGCTAAAAAAAATTAAAAAAACGCCGAATAAATATAAAAATAAAAAACATATTAAAGAAAACAAAAATCAGCGTTTTTTATTACGTATGCTTACGTCAGCACTTACAGTTGTAAAAAACACCATTTACATATATAAAAAACGTCAGATTTAAAAAAACCTCTCGGTTTTTTTTTATAATTTTTTCACTAAAAGTGTTAAAATTGAATGTAAAATTCATCCCAAAAATGAATTTTTTTTTACATATGTAAACAGGGTTTAATGGGTTTTTTTAACTCAAGTGGGTTTTTATTAGAACCACCCCATATATATATATATATATATATATATATATATATATATATATATATATATATATATATATATATATATATATATAGGGTGGTGATCCTATCAAACCCCACCTTTCACTTAAAAACCCTAAAACTACACCACAATCCATGATGATCTTATGACACATGATTAAAATAATTCTTATAAATTTAAGTATTATGAAAAGGGTATAATAGTCAAAACACTTTTAGTTGAGTGGTACTTTTTTGGAGATAAAAACATTGGGAGTACAAAGGCAGTTTAGTAAACCAAAAAATAGTCAAACATCATAATTAATTTAGTTTCCCTTTCCCCCTTCTCCTCCCATCGATGACTACATTCAAGCAGACCCATCTTTCTCCTCCCTCACCCCAAGCTAAACTTTTAGATCTGGAGCAACAAGAGGTAATCACCGGTTATATCCAATGAAACTTTTAGATCTGTAATGATTCATGTGGAAATAAACCATCACAGTATCTTCCTTTTTAAATCTCGTCGTCGATGTGAATAACGATGAAGGCAACGGGAGGTCGAAGTGAGAGAGGAAGCCAAGAGGCTGATTGGCGATGGTGGGTGACGTCTTGGTGGTGCGAGCAGTGGTGGTGGCCAGCGGAGTTCGGTGGTGGCGGTCTAATTGATCAGGGAGAGAGGAAGCCGAGACTTACTCATTTGTATTCCTTCACCCTTCATCTTCATCAGAAAAGCCCCACCCCCTTTTGCCAACCCTGAAAACCCAAATCACACACTTTTAGATATGTAATGATTCAGGTGGAAATAAACCATCAACAAGACTTGGATGTTTTTCTGTTGGTAGATCTTGGTGGTAGTGATGAAGGACCGGGTATGTGTGAAGGTTTTTTTTATTGTTAGCGTTTTGGTATGTGGATGCTTTTTTATTGTCACCAGTTATCTTTCTTCTCCTTTTAGTTTTTTTCAGTTATATCCAATGAAATTGCTCATTACCCCACGATTTATAACCGAATATATTTCTTGTTTTTTCATGAATGTTACTTTGTTTTTATAGTTTATTTGGAAGTATAAGCAAAGTGAATGCTAATTTTCTATTTGTTTTTGTTCATGTCACTAATGTAAATAGGTTACTACAACCATTTGTTACAATAATGTAATTACGAAGGATTAAATTGAGGTTTACAGTGGTGTAAACCTTATAATATCGCTAAAATGAGATCTGGAGCAAGGGTACCAAATGCCCTAAGTTTGGTGGATATTTGACATTTGGTATCCTTGAACATGGAAAGGTATCTGTTCCTCAGAAAGTGTATCAGCGAAAAATCACCAGAATGATATGAGATTGTTTTTTGTGTTATATTATTCATGTTCCTTACACCCAGTGATGTTATATTTCTTCACTATTTTTTTAATAACTGCTAGTTTTGCATTTATGTAAACCATGTTTGTTACACTAATGTAAACGTTCGTTAAATTAATGTAATAAACGATGCTCGAAAAAAAATTTTGGAGACTATAATGGAATTAAAGAGAAAAATATGATTAGTTTAATGGTACAATTTTTATATAAAAATAACAAAATATAAAAAAGTTATGAAGGTTTTTTAAAAAATAGGGGAGAATCTTTTTATAAAATTGTTTAATGGTACATATGTAGATGGAAAATTATAACTAAAAGTACAGGAGCAGATCTTTGAAATAAGGATTTCAAGGGAAAAGGTCCAAATTACCTTTTTCATAAGAAAAAGTTAATAAGGAGGTGTCAGTTTCTGATTGGTTCAAAAGGGTTTTAGGGTTTTCTCATAAAAGTAGGGTTTTGATTTGAACCAATCCCTATATATATATATATATATATATATATATATATATATATATATATATATATATATATATATATATATATATATATATATATAGGGAAGGGTTATAATGAAACCATCTTGAGTTGAAGAAACCCCATCTCAACCCTTCATTTGTGATGATCAATGGCCTATTTTAACATTATAAAAGTACAAGAATGGTAATTTGGTCTTTTGGTTAAAACAATCATATCATCTCTCTCCTACTTTATTAAATTATATATTCTCTCTCTTACTTTTTAAATTATATTATTTAAATTTTTTTTTATTATAAAGCTAGAAATTAAAAATTAAAAAACTACTATTTTTATTTAAAAAAACTACTATTTTAAACGTTGTATCAGCTTACGTTTGTTACATTTGTTAAAACAAACTTAAATATATAAAAATGATCCAAAAAACTATAATAATCCAACATACGTGTTGTTACATAAGTTAATACAAACTTAAAACTATAAAAATTCATTACAATCAACATTAAAAACGTAAAAAAGTATTTCATACAAACTTAAATATTTAAAAATGATACAGGAACTATAATAAGCTACCAAAAAACATAAAACCTAAATAATCTTAATTTCTTAATAATCATCTTCATTTTTGAAACAAAAATCCTTCACATATGAAGAAAACAAGTTCATCAACTTACATATATAAATATATATTAGGTTTAAACTAACTTAGAATGCATGTAACACTTGTAACATATGAAAGGTTACGTATGTTATAATAGAACTTTCATGAGTTTACGTATGTAAATTGCCAAAAATAACAAGTGGTCATGTAAAATTACGTATATAAATTTACAGGTTGGATTACATTAGAAACCAACAAATGTAACATATGTAACTATATATGTTAAAGAAACAATATTACCCGATTATATTCTTCATGTTGAGCGCGTAGGAAATGAGCTTGGCTTCTTCTTAGCCACTACAAAAAGAAATGTCAAAACTTAACGAGTAAATGATGGTTAAATACTAATAAGTTTATTTAAATTTAACAGACCTGTTAGCAAGGCAAAGCAGACAGCAAAATCAAATGTTACGTAAAGGATATTACATATGTAACTAGCAACTTTTTACATATGTAAAATCAAATGTTACATGTGTAAGAATCAAATGTTACATATGTAAAAAGACCATTTCTTTCAAAGCATCGATATAGCCCGAATGTAACATCCCGAATTTTTGTTTTCTTAAAACACGGGATCTGGTTGGGACCGAGGTTGTCAAAGTACGAAATTATTATACTATACTTTAACAAATAAATGGATTAAAAAGCTAAGAATGGAATTACTTCAAAGTTGAAGGGAGTAAAATGAAATATTGTTTAAACCTAAAATTCCATTTCATTTTAAACAGCCGCCACTTTCGTTTTACATGATTCCTCCTTTTTGCGACTAGCAACTCCTTGTAACCTCACCTCCTTCAACGATTTAACCCTAAAACCGGCCAACTCAGCTTCGCACCATGCTCGGGGAAAGCTCAGCTCCGTTTCCAAGCTCAAGGACGACGACATAAAGCACGTGAGTTGCTACCATAACTCCGAAAGCAGCGGAGAGCTTGTATACAGCCGGTCACGACGGTGTTAGTGCTGTAACGACGAAGATGGTGACGTGGGTTTACACGTTAACACTCACGGTGGTGATGGAAGCCAATGGTGGTGGAGACAGCGGTAGTTCACGGTGGAGGGTGGTGGCGTTATGGTGGCGATGTACGGCGGCCCCATGACGGTGGCTAATGGTGAGCATCATGGTGGTTCGCGGCGTTAAGTGGCAACCTCATGGCTGTTAGCAGCCTCGTGTATTTAAAAAAATGGGTTTGGAGATGACAATGGTTTGGTGGGTTTATGATTATTTTTTCATGTTTATGTTACAAGAAAATCTTGAAAAGTAAATAGTAGTTGTGATGGTGATGTTTAGTTGAATTGACAATAATACCCTTAAGCATTAAATAAGAACAAAGACACGTAGCTTAATGTAGTCCAAGTGTTAGAGTTTAGTGAGTTTCTTTAACTCATAAGAGTTTCTTTTCTACCATTTCCATATATATATATATATATATATAGGGGTATGTTCTTTTGAGAACCAACAATATGTTAAGAACCGTGAGAACCGCATTAACTCTTCCTCTATTTATAATATAAATTGACTAGAATTCATGTACATTTCAATATGTTTAAGATTTGGTTTTAAAAGACCTCGACTTTATGGTCGTTTTTTTAAATGCATATATGCACTCACACTATATGCACAAATCAATGCATATATGCATATTTTTATACTTTTCTTAAAAAAATTCAGGAGAGAGGAGATAAACTCAAACTAAGAGTGGGAGAAGATATATAAAACATTGTTGTTGAATTTTACCTTTTTCACTAAAGAGATATGTACACGTTTTGTGCGGTTCTTTCGGTTCTCAACATACGGTTGGTTCTCAAAAGAACATGCCCCTATATATATATATATATATATATATAGAGAGAGAGAGAGAGAGAGAGAGAGATGAGGGATTAAGAGAAAACTCTATATTTAGCCGAAAACCAAGAAAACTCATTTTAGCCAATCAGAGAATTTATATATTAATCATTTGTTTATTATACTAAAGGGTATTTATGTAAAGTTACATGTATTTAATATATTTTATATATTCTTATTCAATCTTAATCCCTAAAAAAACTCCATTCATACGTTTCTTTACGATCAACAAATCGTGAAGATTCAAGATAGACTCAACCATGAAGATTCAAAGATTTGCATCAATCTTTGATTTTTTGATCTGATTTAATCCCCTAAATATCGATATGGTCCGTTATACATGTAAATATTGATTTCGTTCATCCCCAAATTAGCCATTTTTTGTTATGCAATTCATCTTCAAATGTAAATCGAATTTTTAATCTGAAATCCATCTTCACGATAATGTCTTTCATCAATTTTTGTTTTTTTATTGTTTTGTTCATATCAATGAAACTTTTTATGATTGTGTGTTTCAGTGATGGGTTTGGAAGAAGATTATCCACAGAATCAAAATTCAAATGTTAATTCTCCTCATGATTCATCTATAATTCTGGTTACACAAGAACAAGATGATAATTCGAATCAAATAATGTTAGCAGATCAACATGTTGACAAAGATGATATTGATAATCATACTCCCTCAAAAAACAATAATGGAAATAACTCGGATATATACCTTACTGGTGTTCAACATAAAGGTATATTAATATTTTTTTAAAATTCTTATTATCAATTATTGGGTTTTTTAATCTTTCAAGTATTAAAGATCCAACACGTATATAAACCTTTTGAATACGTATATGTAATCAGTTGTTGTCACATATACGAAAGCTAGTTATTCATGTGTATAAACTCTAATACATACATATATGGTTTTCAATATTTATCGTTGTTTTTTTATTAGGAATAGTTTAATGTAAACAATATTTATATATATAATAACTCATGGTAATTTTAAATTAATAAGTTTTGAAAACGCATACGTATTCACAATTTGACACATCTGTATTGAATTGTGTATACTGAACTTATATATTCTTTATTTTGCTCCATATTTTTTAAAAATTACAGTTTTATGAAGATGACACTGAAGAAGAAACATATGAAGAAACCAAATAGGAAGCCGATGACAGACTTATGATTCGAGGATGAAGATCTAGAAGCTTAATTTTTTAAATTTAATTTTATAAACATTGTGGAGGACATCTTTGATTTTGGTTATTGTTTTCATTTTTAATATGTGACTATCAACCTATCAGTTATAGTTTATTATTTTTATGATGTATAAGGGTTTTTAGCTTAGTGGTGTCCAACCTGAAGGTATATTAATGATTTCTAAATTCCTATTATCAATTACTGGGTTTTTTAATCTTTCAGGTATTAAGAAAACAATTTTATTATAAACCTTTTTGAATACGTATATGTATCGTTGGCCTCTTGTTTCACAATTTTTGATTTATTAAGATCAATTATTGATACGTATGTGTAATCAACCAGATTGAATCAAAAAGTTTTACTATAAACAACCCTGTTTACATATACGTAATCAGACCATATCAAATTATTAAAATAATATGGAAGTGTTTTGTTACCATATGAACAAAAGAGATAATTACATATCCATTGTAAATTTTTTAAGTTTTGCTACTGATATATATATATATATATTAAACGTAGTACATGCGTATGAATCACATGTTTTTGTATGATAGGAGAATAATCAGGGTTTTTGATTTAGTAATATACGAATTCAAAAATTAATACTTTATAAAATACCATCTTTACTTTTAAAGCATTAAATTCTTGTTACTTTATTGCCTATATTTACAATCAAACCCTTAAATAACATTGATCATTGATCACTATTAATCAACGACTTAAATTGGTTTTTTCCTAACTACCAGTTTTCTCTGGAACCCACCCCTATATATATATAGGGGAGGGATCAAGAGAAAACCACAAAGTTAGGCGAAAACCGAGAAAACCACTAAAAAAATGTGTAATGCTATGAGTTACGTATACGTAACAGTAATTTTTTTGAATTTTTTTGTTTTCTGTTTACGTATACGTAACACTATAGGTTACGTATGCGTAAGCCAATATTTAAATGATTTTTTGATAAAAATTTATAATATTACATTGATACTCTTATAAAAAAATAAAATAAAAATAAATATTATTATATTATTGGTTAAAATTGGTTTTTTTAGTGGTTTTCTCCGTTTTCGCTTAATTATTGGTTTTCTCTGGAACCCACCCATATCCATTGTAAATTTTTTAAGTTTTGCTACTGATATATATATATATATTAAACGTAGTACATGCGTATGAATCACATGTTTTTGTATGATAGGAGAATAATCAGGGTTTTTGATTTAGTAATATACGAATTCAAAAATTAATACTTTATAAAATACCATCTTTACCCTTAAAGCATTAAATTCTTGTTACTTTATTGCTTATATTTACAATCAAACCCTTAAATAACATTGATCATTGATAACTATTAATCAACGACTTAAATTGGTTTTTTCCTAACTACCAGTTTTCTCTGGAACCCACCCCTATATATATATAGGGGAGGGATCAAGAGAAAACCACAAAGTTAGGCGAAAACCGAGAAAACCACTAAAAAAATGTGTAATACTATGAGTTACGTATACGTAACAGTAATTTTTTTGAATTTTTTTGTTTTCTGTTTACGTATACGTAACACTATAGGTTACGTATGCGTAAGCCAATATTTAAATGATTTTTTGATAAAAATTTATAATATTACATTGATACTCTTATAAAAAAATAAAATAAAAATAAATATTATTATATTATTGGTTAAAATTGGTTTTTTTAGTGATTTTCTCCGTTTTCGCTTAATTATTGGTTTTCTCTGGAACCCACCCCTACACACACACACACACACACACACACACACACACATATATATATATATATATATATATATATATATATATAGGGTTAGGTTCAAATGAGAACTCCAAATATTTTGAGAACTCGCGAAAAACAATAAGAAATTATTTATTTATTTAAAATACTGACGTTAATATTAAAATACAAAACTTTTATATCGATTAATATGTGTAAATTTACATGTATTCGTATATTATAAACATTTACATATGCGTACATGACAAAGACTTACATATGTGTACATGAGAGACTTACACATGTGAAAATATTTATAATATACGAGTACATGTAAATTTACATATATCAATTCATATAAAAATGTTGTATTTGAATAGTAATTCAAGTATTTTAAACAAATAAATAATTTTTTATTGTTTCTCACGAGTTCTCAAAATATTTAGGAGTTCTTAAATAATCAATTCCACACACACACACACACACACACACACACACATATATATATATATATATATGAATAAAACATTTTTGTTAGCATATAGATAAATTAAGATGTTACAACAGTTATTACTCTCTATATTTATTTGTCAACCAAATGAATAGTGTTTGTGATTGTTTATATTACTTTGATTTCACCCATTACATCTACTTCACCCCCCTGCTCTTCACCCTATCCACGACGCTCTCATTCCTCCCACTCCTCAAACCCTAAACATCGATCTCTTTGCTAGAATGGGGTGAAGCCTGCATCAATCGTTCGTGAAATCAAACCCTCGGTCAAGCTTTCTTCTCACCCTCATTCCTCTCACTCCTCAAACCCTAAACATCGATCTCTTTGCTAAAATGGGGTGAAGCCTGCATTAATCGTTCGTGAAATCAAAGCCTCGGTCAAGCCTTCTTCTCACAGGTCACCGTTCAAGCTGTTTTTTTCTTCTGTTTTTTTGGACTGTTTAGGCCTGTTCTGCTCACAGGTCAGCATTCAAGCTTTTTTTTTTTCCTTTTTTTGTTGTTTTTTAAGAACCATCAAAAATAAACCCTCGGTCAAGGCTGATTCTCACAGGTCAGCCTCCGGCGATGTCGCCGGATTCAAGCTGTTTTTTTTTTTTGCTATTTAGGGTTGTTCTTATTCAGTGAACCATAAAAAAATAAGAACTCTAAGACCCATTGTTTTATGAACTTTAAGGCCTATTCTTATTCTTTTTTTTTTTTTACTGTTTGGGTGTTTGTAGGTGATAACAAATATTTCTATGGTATGCAATTATGTATATTTTGGTTGATATATTGTCTAAATTCTGTGATATGCAGCTTATCCCAATACTTTTGGTAATGGTCTAAATACGCAGGTTAATGGTGTATGCAGTTTTTGTTATGGTGTTTATGCAATTTTTTGGTAATTTGGTCATTGTTAGTGAATTACAATGTGGTCTAGGTATGCAAGTTAATGAATCTCGGTTTGGTCTAGATATTTAGGTTAAAGAATCTTAATTTGGTCATTGTTAATTATGCAGTGTTTTTGGCAATCTGATTTTTTTAGAGGCATTTGATTATGGTCAATTTGGTTATGCATTTGGTTATGACCACTTTTGCCTACAAAATCCCTGCTTCCATTTCAAGTCTGTTACATTTGTGTGCACATTTGATTCTCATTACCAATTTGTTATGGATGAGTTAACATCAGTACATCATTATAGAAGAGATACAAAGATCAAACTTAGTTGCCTGTTTAGGGATTGGTAAGTGATAACAACTTTAAGACCCATCGAATTATTAGCAAAAGATACATACATAATACATGACATGTAGGCATTATCCTTCTTAGATACATACATAATACATGACATGCATGTAGGCATTATCCTTCTTTTTTTGACCGCAAAAGTCAAAAAGATGGTTAGTGGGTTATTTTTTTTTAATGATATAGTTATATAAGACATAATCTTGATCCCTTGTAGGCCATTGCAATCAAGGAATCAGATTTAGTCATAAAAGGTCAATTTCTTAAGATTTATGATTACAACTAGGCTATTTTTATTTGTCCGAAACAAATTGTATTACTGTTTGGGGCTAATAAGAGCTCTGAGACCCATTGTTATATGAACTTTAAGGTCTGTTCTTATTTTTTTAAGGCTTGTTTATTTTTATTCGTGAAGCAAATGAATAGTATGTCATTTGTTTATATTAATTTGAGTTTTTCACCCGTTTCAGCTATTCACCCATCCCCTGCTTTTCACCTTACCCACATCGCCCTCATCATCCTGCTTCCTCTCACTCCTCAAACCCTAAATTGATATCTTTACATCGATCGCTTTGCTAAAATGGGATGAGGCCTTCGTGAAATCAAACCCTCGGTCAGCGTCTAACCCCTTCCTCTGCTGCCTTCTTCTCTCAGGTCAGCCTCTGGCGATGTCGCCGGATTCAAGCTATTTTTTTTGGCTATTTTGTTCTATGCTTATAGTTATAAATTTTTTTGGCATATTTTATCCTATTTTATGTTTACATGATTTTTTTTTTTGCTATTTAGCCTCTGGCGATGTCAATAAATCATATCTAAACCCATTGTTATATGAATTTATGAAGATGATAATATTTTTTTAAGCTGAGTTCTAATGTGTTTTGAGTTTTATACGATTAAACATACAAACAAAGGAATCTGGGATGATTGTGTTTAAGCTGAAATACCACATAGCTGAATGCTTAAAAGAAGGTTTAATAATGAATGCATTTGCTGAAATATGCCTAAACAGTTTGCTTCGTTTATGTATCACTATGGTTTGTTTAATAATGAATCCATAAAGTGGGGTTTGAAATTTTTGATATAATATTCAAATTTTTTGGTTATGATTTGTGGTTATGAGTCTGCCAAAGGCTTCGTATAAAAAATTGTGTATATGCTTATGATTTGTGGTAAGGAAATAGGTTAAATTCAGTTGATAATCAATAGGCTTTTCTTTAACACCAGGGATTTTTTTGGTTTGGTCCAAAATGCTGAAGACTGAAGTGGTGTCCAACTGCTTTAAAGGTCCAAAATAGAGATTTGTTTAGTCCACTTGGTAACTTCTTAAATTTACAGGGGTCCATGGACATCTTTAGTCAGCTTATACATTTTTCCCCTGTCATTGAACCTAACACAAATTGAACACAAGATTAGAGAAGTATAGCTTTTGTTAGATATGATTACTGAGTTAAATACAATTGATATACAGTATATAACATATGGCCAATTCAGTTTGCTTCGTGTTATGTTTGCAGGAGTTCTTTTCTGATTCAACCCGGATTCTTTGCAATTAATATCTAAGTCGTCGCTTCCTATCTTTTCGATTGTATGCAGGTCTTTCTCAGTAACCTATGTTTTTTGCTTTTCTTTATTGGTGTTCATCAGTATGAATTTCACCTTGCTTTGTTATTATTGTTTGATTGGGGTGGTGTTCATAGGTATGGTGTTCGTATACATGTATATGCTTTCTGACAACTTTAATATCATGTCGTCTCTTCAGAAATCAGGTAAAAAAAGGCCTCGTGTTCTGCTTGCTCGGCTTGACGCCTCCTGTTCTTCTGATTCTGCTCGACGACAAAGCCACAGACAATTGTCTCATCGCACATCGCTTTTATGTTCCGCCAAACGCGCACGTCTACTTCAGCCTGAAGTTTTTTCTGATGTTGCTGCTGAAAGTTCATCCTCCAGGCTCTCAGCTCCTAATGAAATCTCTGAGAAAAATAACTTCCCATAATGCAACATAAATTATATTTACATACTTAGTCCATTCACAGCGACATTAGCTGATACTTATACCATTTTCATATTTATACTGTTTTCAGGGAGATGGAATACAGGCAATAGCACACGGCATGAAGGATCAGCAGTTCGTTGAATCAAGCATCGAAATTGGCAATTGTTATCGTATTGAAGCTTACGCATGTTTAGAGCCCAACAGGCATGTGAATGCTTTAGCACACCCTGTCAATATGAGGACAGGAGCAGTGAGCTCTATAATTCCCATAATAAACACAGATGAATTTCCTCGACAATACTTCAACTTTTGTAGTCGGACAACACTCGACACATTTTGCGACGATGTTAATTATAGATAAAAATGACCAGCAAAATACATGTATCAAAGTCGATAATTTTATAAGTTAACTATAGATAAAAATGACCAGCAAATACGCAGGAAATGAACACCAAATATGCAAGCAATAAAACCCGCAGCAATGCGTGGCCGCACGGGTAGTAGCAGGTTACCATAAGAAATTTAATTTTATAAATTCATAATCTTTGACGTCTTGCATAAGAAATTTAATTTTATGTTGGTGGTTTTGTAGTGTTTTTGGGTTTCTTGATGTTGTGATTCAGTTTCATCATTCATGTAAAAGAATTCTCATGGACCTGAGTTATGGCAGTATGTTGGAATGATTTCAAAGCTTTTCAGGTATGAAAATAGCCATTATATTGACCTTTGATCACTTCATAATGTATTTAGATGCCCCATCTACTGCCTTTTTACCAAGAGAAGATTTTTTTGGCTAAATATATGTCAATGCTGTATGGGATCATGTCTTTGTTTATATTTACTGCACCTTAGTAAATCAGTAGACCCATAAACTTATGACTTCTTTTACTTTCTATTTTCAGTAATAAATGAGAAAGACCACAACGCTACAGGTAATAATCACTATGTTCACAGATTATGGTAGCTTCCCATGTTCAAATCCAAGATCATTTAGCCCAAATCCAAGGTTTCTATTCCATATTCTTTCTTTAACCAACGGTTTGAGTGATGAATTAACATGGGTCGGATGTGTCATTTCTTTAATCAGGTCGGAGATGAGATTGAATCATTAGTTTTCGTTGGGTCATATTTTGAAACACTTCAAACGCGCTCTGGTCAAATCAGAACGGGCCAGGTCAGTTAGTTTTCCCTTTAGTTATTTATACAGTTTTATTTATTTAAGAATTTACCGACTTTTATTGTTCATAATTTTTTGTAAAACTCAAGGCAAGTAGACGTGATAAAATAGGTTGTTGTTTTGGGTAAATGTGCCAAAACAAGGTCGGATCAAAACAATTTTGTTCTTAATCAAGTGGATCAGGTTTACCTGTAAGTTAGTAAGTTTTCGTTGGGTCATTTTATAAACCGGGTTGATTGATCGCATGTGAAAGCGTGAGGTCAAGTTGACCCGTTAATTTTCTGCTCTCTCTTAACTATTATAAATTATAGATAGATTTTGAAATTTCGGTTTTTATTTTTAAAATTTTCCATTATATCATCTGATATTAACGTACAACCCGTCGCAGCGTGCAGTCAAACTTTTAAAGACTTTCAAGGACGTTAATTTTTTTCAAGTTTAGTGCGCCGCAACGCCCGTGGGAATGCTACTAGTTAACTTAAAAAAGGAAATGGAGATCATATAAATACTTTAAGAAATAACACAAAGGCTTCTTGACTTTCTTTCCAACTTTTCACAAATGATTCTCTCCCTCCATTGACAATTGACAATGTATTGGGAGGGCTAGTGAAGAGTTCTCTTTTCATAATAAGAAGATGAGTGTGGGACTATGAACCAATTAATCCACCACAATAACGATCTCTCATTGGTTGTCACTACATTATTGACTTTTTCGTCTCATAAGCAAGATGTTTTCCCATAATTTTATTTAATATTTTTATAATATATATTTTATATAGGTGTGTGTGAAGAACTTTTTTGACATTCATAAGAAATGAAGGTCATTTACATAGAAATAAATAAGATCAGCTTGGCTATTACCTTTTGTGTATAACCATATATCCATGCGTATTTGGACATATATGTTTTATCTTCATTTTTTAACGGTAATTTTTAGAATAAATACATCACAACATGTAATTTACAGGATTTAAACTTACATCTTTTGAATATGAGATATACACCATTTAACCATTAGGATGTTCCCTTGTGACATGTATATTTTATCTTAGTTATCCTGTTAATTACTTATAATCTATTATCTCTTTTCTTTTTTCATAATATGATATATTTCTTAATATCCTTCAAATAAGATCAATCCATTTTGAAAATTATAAGAGAAAGAAACAAAAAGAATATCATGAGTTAAGAAGATATATCATTTTCTTTACTTTTTATAATGCATTTTATCTGCTTTGTGTTTAAACCCGTCAAATTTAATAAAACCGACCATATAATATCATTTTTTTCATTAAATGAGAAAATTTAGTAAATAGTTATTTCCCTAAGTTCTAGCAAAAAGTGGTGTGATGGTGACGGCAGTGTTGTCGTGGGTGGCTAAGATCAGAGAAACAAAGTTAGAGAAGGAGATGGTGGGTGGACTGTTTGTGAGGTGTGGTTGCAGATCCGAGTGTTGCCGGAAAAAAAGTGGTGGTGGCCGGAGAAAATAAACGGTGGTGATGGTGGAGTGAAAGGTGATGGTGCCATGGTGTGTGTGTGTGTGTGTGTGTGAGAGAGAGAGAGAGAGAGAGAGAGAGAGGGTAAAGAGAGACTATATATATATATATATATATATTTTTGTTTAGTTTTTCTTAGTGGTATTTTTGTCTTTTTATAAAATTTAACAGAAAAAATCTAACAGTGTTGGAAGCGTGGAGTTAATTTGAAACGAAAATAAAACTAATGGAGAACTTTTAGACTAAAATAGTTAAATTAGAACTTTTAGACTAAAATAGTTACTTTAACCAACCCACATGGACTAAAACCGTATTTAAATCAAAAGTTTATTGTTATATATAATCTACAATTTGAAACTAAGATCTCTAGTGTGCAGTTGTGGGCAAATCGCGCTAAGTTCAAACCAGTAGTTAATTTCCAAATTGTAGATAGTGTAACTTTTATAATAAAACAATATGTTAAACTAAAACCACATAACATGCCAATAGTTGTCATGGCTCACTGCTATACATCAAACACCAAATACATACCTACATGTTGTTCACTATTAGATCATATTATAATTAGACAAATAGAGGTTATATTGAATAAATATAATGATATGTATAAATACCCATGTAAAATCCTAATTTGATATACAATTCATAATTCCCAAGCATTCCCTTGTTCTATATATTTTCATCAGCAATGCAATTCTAGATGGATGTTGATTTAAACCTTTTTTTTCCTGCTCAAATTCTTCATTGGATTTACCAATGATAGAAGAATAAGTACAACACTTGCAACATACCAAAAAAATATTAAAAAACTTTTAAGGTACAATTTACTATGTAGATAGTAAAAGGGCACTAGTGAAAGCAATGTTAAGGGTTACAAAGAAATGATATAATTTCATATATATATATATATCTCTAAAACTTGTCAAATATCATATATATCAAAACTAAATTTTAAATATCATATATATCTCTACAAAACTTGTCAAATATCATATATATCTGTAACGAACCAAAATTCGAGTTTCGTTATAAAATAAATAAATATTCTAAATAATATTATGATGGAAATAATATTTTAAAAATAAGTTGAAACAAGTGGGTTTCAAGTTTGTTATGGAGTTATGTTAGTTTTTAACTAATTTTGGCATGAAAATGGGTGGAATGGAAGTTGGGGGACTGAAAGTGCAAATATGGAAAATCTGCCATATTTGACTTATATGAAGTCAAAATTCATATTTTGTTTGGTGTTGGGGGTCGATGCTTGCAAGAGAAGAAGGAGAAAGAGGAGAATCCGGTCAAGAACAAAATTAGAGGCTTGCATGCTCGAGATTTAGGGTGTTGATTCACACAATACCTTCCTAACATCAAGTAAGTTCCTCCTTCATCTCTTGAATCAACCATTTATGGTAAATTAGTGTTAGATTGTTGATAATCTAGCTAAACTAAAGGTAAAGAATGGTGAATAACATCATAGAACCATTTGATTTTGATTATGAGAAGTTAGGGTTCATATGGGAAAAATTGGGGGTTTTTGGATTTTGATGAATTAATGATGATTAAGTGTTTGTATGAAGTTAGACACTTGAAAAAACACTAAATTAACATAATGATAAAAATTTAATGAAAAATTAGTGTTAAGGTAAGGATAATGAAACTCAAGTAGGTGAGTTTGAGGTGAAAGAGGGTGTTTGGATTTGAGTATAACTCAGGCGGGTCAGTTTGGGTTGGAAATAGGAAATTGGGTTATGAACCCAATTAAAATGTGATTTTAGTGTATTATGGATTACTAAACTAGATGAATGTGTTTAGGTAATCAAATTGCAAAACGTGAAGTGGAATCGGGACCTTCAAATCCACAAGGTAAGTGCTTTTGTACTTACTTAGTAATTGATGATAAATGGTGTTATATGCAAAGTTGCATGCATAATGTGTTATGTGGAATGAATGTGTATAGAGGTGTATGAATAAGTGAATGAATGTAGTTATAGTATTAATACTATAATGGATATGTGGATATGGAGTTATGGTCTAAGTACCATAATAGATATGTGGATATGAAGTTATGATCTAAGAATCATAATGGAAATGTGGTGATGTAGTTATGAACTATGTGCCATAACGGAAATGGAAATGTGTTAATCATGAATATAAAATGAAAAGAATGAAACTTGTAGGTGATATGCAAGTGATATGTAGTCAAAAGCCAAATTGGGTGGAAACGGGTCAAATGAGTGAATGGGTGAAACAAGTAGAATTTTACTTGTTTATTATGTTTTATCTTCATTACTAATGGTGATATATGTGTTGTTATGTAGGAAAAGCTCCGATGTAGTCAAAGTCAAGTCCAAGGCATTGGCGGATTCTCGTATGCGTATATGTTGTTTTTGGGGGTTAATTAGGAATCCTTAGAAGGATGTTATTTGATACATGTATTTGTGTTTTGATATATGTAGATGTTGTTTAGAATGCTTTAATCAAGAACCCAAGTGTTTGGGAAATTTTTGGTGGCTAGATGAAATGGTAAAAGTTGAAAAAATGGCTTAGTGTTTGAATCTGCAGAACCTGGAAACTTTCTGTGAAGACAGGTGTCTCACGGTACGCGAAGAACCAGGGAAGGTTATCTCGCGGTACGCGAGGGACCTGGTTTCCGGTGAGCTTTTCTTAGACTCCCTCGCGGTACGCGAAGGGAAGGGGGCTTGGTCCCTCGCGGTACACGAGGGAAATATTTTTTGAAAAAAAAACAAAATTTCTTGGGACGAATGCTTCCGCGTGTTTTTACGGTTATTATTCGGTGTTAGAATTTAGTGTGTTACAACTTGGTATCAGAGCAATGGTTTGAGGGATTTGGTGCGGGTGGCACCAAACTCAAACCGGATGCTCTTGATATGGGGGAAATGATACGAGAATCCATGAAGGACTTGACTAAGACTCGGAGCTTACGGAAATGAAAGGCTAGTAATGATTTGATAAAGTGGATATATATGTATGGTGTATATGTATATGTATGAATGAATGTCAAGGTGTTATGTGTGCCGAAACTTGTTTTGTGATTTGTTATATGAATATGATAATTACAATTGGGCATAACGTATTATTAAACATGTCTGGCCAATATGATTAATAAGACGGGATGTGCAATGGTCTTTATGATAACCATATGACAATGAACATTTGCAAGGATTAGGTGAAGGTGATTATATATGTATGTATGTATATAGGTAGATATATATACTTAATACATAAGAATGTAAGTGTGATAGATACCTAAGGTATTGAAAGTGTTAGGATGTTAAGGTGTTTTTGTTCTAATTCTCAGTTAAGAGATGACAGAAGAAACGAGCAACGAACCGTTGGATTCAAGAATCCAAGAAATGATTAAGGAAGAAGTGGCCAAGGCCTTTGAGCAGGCCATATCTTTGCTTATGGAAGAAATGAGAGGGGTTGTTAAGCTCACTCTTGAGGAGGTCATGAAAGAGAAGGAAAGGGAACCACAGGGTTGTACCCTAAAAGAATTTATGGTGATTAAGCCCAAAGAGTACGGCAAGTGGACCCGATCCTTAGCCACAGGTGGGTGGTGGATATGGAATCTAACTTTGAGATGACTAAGTGTAAGCCCGAGGATAGGGTGATGTTCAGTGTGCCACTATTGACCGGGAGGGCAAAGGAATGGTTATTGAATCTCCGAAAGGAGAGGGGTGAATAAGACAGCTTTTCTGAAATACCATTGCCCACAAGCCGCAGTTGACAGGATGACTGAGGAGTTCCTCCTCATGAGGAAAAATAATGAGTCAATAGATGAATTGGTTGGGGCTTTCTTTGATCGCGCCAAGTTCTATCCGGACGTGGTGTCGACTGAGAAGGCGAAGATTGACAGATTTTATGCTATGTTGACGGTGGAGTTTAGAGATAGCATATCTCCTTCCTCTTTTACCACACTTGTTGACTTGATAAATAGGTGTCGGGAAAGAGAGTTGGAGTTGAGGAGCCAAGGCGTGAAAAGAGAAAGCCTGAGATAGTGGATCAGGTGGTAAAGAAGATAAAGGGAGGGAGCCCTAGCAATAAGCCGTTTAGCAAGTTTTCTTCACGGGGGGTGCAAGATATGTGGAAAGGAGCATTTTGGGGAATGTAGGAAGGGAACATCAAATTGCTATAAATGTGGGAAGCCGGGGCATATGGCTAATCAATGTCCAAGCCAAATCCGTATATGCTACAATTGTTACAAGCCCGGGCGCAATAGGGCGGATTGCCCCGAGGTGAAGGAAGGTGGAAGTGAAAGGAAGGTTGAAATATCAAAACCAAAGGGTAGAACTTTCCACATCTCGGCGGAAGAGGCAAGGAATAACCCGAAGATGGTGTCAGGTACATTCAAGATTAACTCTTTACCTGCACTAGTTCTATTAGATTCGGGGGCTAGTCGTTAATTTGTGTCTTTGAAATTTGTTAAGCATTCTTCTTTTCTATGTAGCAAGTTAGATGAACCCTTAGAAATCGAGGCGGCAAATGATAAGAGTATCATAGTGTTTGATATTTATAAGAATTGCAAGTTAATGGCGGGGGGTGAAACGTTCCTTATTGATTTAATTCCTATGACCATGGGAGATTTTGATGTGATAGTGGGGATGGATTGGTTATCGAAGAACAAAGCGAATATTCTATGTGGACCTAAGGCGATACAACTCGATTCCCCGTCGGGTGAGTCCATTTACATAGAAGGTGTAAAGAAAGGTAAGGTAAGATTGTGTTCTTATGTGAAGGCAACTAAGTACACGGCGCGTGGGTGCAAGGCGTACATGGCTTGTGTTGTGGATGTGATCGAGAAAGTGAAAGATATTCGCGATGTTCCGGTTGTGAACCAGTTAGAGGATGTGTTTTCAGATGAGTTACCGGGGGTTCCTCCGAAGAGGGAGGTAGAGTTTGGGATTGACTTGATACCGGGTGCTAAGCCAGTAGCCAAAGCACCTTATAGGTTGGCACCGCTGGAAATGAACGAGCTAATGGAACAATTACAGGAACTACTTGATATAAATTTCATACGCCCAAGCGTCTCGCCTTGGGGTGCACCCGTTCTCTTCGTTAAAAAGAAGGATGAAAGCATGAGGATGTGTATGGATAATCGGGAATTGAACAAGTTGACGGTGAAGAATCGATACCCGTTACCCCGGATTGATAACCTCTTTGACCAATTGCAAGGGGCGTCATGGTTCTCTAAAATTGATTTTAAGTCCGGGTATCATCAGTTGAAAGTGAAAGAAGACGACATTCCTAAGACGGATTTCAGCACTTGTTATGGTCACTATGAGTTTACGGTTATGCCTTTCGGTTTAACCAGCGCGCCCGCGGTTTTCATGGATTTTATGAACCGGGTGTGTAGAGCGTTCCTCGACCGTTCGGTCATTGTGTTTATTGACGATTTTCTCATTTATTCAAGGAGCGAAGGTGATCATGCTTGTCATTTGCGTGAGATTCTTGAAGTTCTTCAAAGGGAAAAGCTTTATGCAAAATTTTCTAAGTGTGCATTTTGGTTGCGCGAAATTCAATTCTTGGGTCATGTAATTAATGAGAAAGGGATTACAGTCGACCCATCCAAGATAGTGGCGGTAAAAGATTGGTCATCACCGAAGGCACCTTCGGAGATTAGAAGTTTCTTGGGGTTGGCGGGTTACCATCGACGGTTTATTAAGAACTTCTCTCAGATTGCTTTGCCGATGACGAGGTTAACGCGAAGGGAGACTAGATTTGTATGGGGTTCCGAGAAAAAATCTTCCTGTCAACTCTTGAAAGAAAAGTTGACTAAGGCGCCTGTTTCATCCTTGCCGGACGAGACTGAAGATTTTGTGGTGTATTCGGATGCCTCGCGTTCGGGGTTGGATTGTGTTTTGATGCAACAGGGGAAGTAATTGCCTATGCGTCTAGGCAATTAAAGACTCACGAGGTGAATTACCCTACCCATGATTTAGAACTTGCGGCCGTGGTTTTTGCGCTCAAGATTTGGAGGCATTATTTATATGGGGCTAAGTGTACGATATACACGGATCACAAAAGTCTCAAGTACTTCTTTGACCAAAAGGACCTCAACATGAGGTAAAGGCATTGGCTTGAATTAGTCAAGGACTATGATTGTGAAATATTTTATCATCCGGGTAAAGCGAATGTGGTGGCGGATGCTCTTAGTCGGAAGACGAGCCATACACCTATCAAGGTGAAGTCATTTAAGATGACAATTTCATCATCTCTTATTGATGAAATCCGGGAGGCTCAAGTGTTAGCACTTACTGGTGATTTGAGGAAGGAACAGATGGTTGCTTATGTTGATAAGCTTGTGGAAAATAGCACGGGTTTAAATACATGCTTTGATAGAATTTGGATTCCTAGGTTATCAAGTGTTTTGACAACTATTTTAGACAAGGCGCATAAATCCAAGTATTCTATCCATCCGGGGGCCACAAAGATGTTTTATGATTTGAGGTATCATTTTTGGTGGCCGGGTATAAGGCGTGATATTGTTAAGTATGTTGAGAAGTGTCTCACATGCTTAAGGATAAAAGCGGAGCACCAAAAGCTGTATGGAAATCTTCAACCACTTAAAATACCGCTTTGGAAATGGGAGAACATAACCATGGATTTGATCACTAAACTACCAAAGACTCGAAAGAGTTATGATGCAATATGGGTAGTAGTGGATCGGTTGACAAAGAGTGCACATTTCCTTCCTATTAAGGAAACGTATTCATCGGATAGATTGGCGGATATCTATGTGAAGGAAATAGTGTCACGTCATGGTGTACCGGTGTCGATTATATCGGATCGTGATAGGAGATTTACTTCTCGTTTTTGGAAGAAATTCCATGAGGATATGGGGACTAGATTGAATCTTAGCACCACTTATCATCTACAAACGGATGGTCAAAGCGAGCGGACGATTCAAACGCTCGAAGATATGTTGCGAGCGTGTACATTGGATTTTAGGGGTAGATGGGGCGACCATTTACCATTGGCGGAATTTTCTTATAACAATAACTACCATTCTAGTATTGGTATGCCGCCTTTTGAGGCGTTGTATGGAAGGAAATGTCGAACACCCGTGTGTTGGGGTGAAATTGGTCAACGGGAACTTGGTAGTAAAGAGGTGGTCAAGGAAACTAATAATAGTATTGACCAAATAAGGGCACACTTGAAGGCAGCGTAAGATCGCCAAAAATCCTATGCGGATAATAGGAAGCGGGCGATGGAGTTTCAAGTGGGAGACTTTGTGCTTTTGAAAGTCTCTCCTTGGAAAGGGGTGATACGATTTAGGAAACGGGGGAAGCTAAGCCCACGTTTCATCGGGCCGTTTAAGTTGATTGCAAGGGTGGGTGCGGTAGCTTATCGATTAGAGCTACCGGAGGGACTAAGTAGACATCATAACACGTTTCATGTGTCCCATTTGCGAAAATGTCCAGCGGATGAGTCTACTTTTGTTCCATTGGATGATATTGAGATTGATGAAAAGTTGAATTATGTTGAGGAACCGGTGGCAATCTTGGATAGAAAAGTGAAGCGTTTACGCAATAAAGAGATTAGCCAAGTCTTGGTTCGGTGGAAACATAAGAAGGGAGCGGAAATGACTTGGGAAACCAAGGAAGAGATGCTCAAATATTATCCGAACCTTTTTATGTGAAGTCGGGTTTCGGGGACGAAACCCAAATAAGGGGAGGTGATTTGTAACGAACCAAAATCCGGGTTTCAAAATAAAATAAATAAATATTCTAAATAATATTATGGTGGAAATAAAATTTTAGAAATAAGTTGAAACAAGTGGGTTTTAAGTTTGTTATGGAGTTATGTTAGTTTTTAACTAATTTTGGCATGAAAATGGGTGGAATGGAAGTTGGGGGACTGAAAGTGCAAATACGGCAAATCTGTCATATTTGACTTATATGAAGTCAAAACTCATATTTTGTTCGGTGTTGGGGGTCGATGCTTGCAAGAGAAGAAGGAGAAAGAGGAGAATCCGGTCAAGAACAAAATTAGAGGCTTGCATGCTCGAGATTTAGAGTGTTGGTTCACACAATACCTTCCTAACATCAAGTAAGTTCCTCCTTCATCTCTTGAATCCACCATTTATGGTGTTCTTGGTGGGTTTTGAGTAAGTTTCGAAATTTATGATGCATGAGGTTAAATTAGTGTTAGATTGGTGATAATCTAGCTAAACTAAAGGTAAAGAATGGTGAATAATATCCTAGAACCCTTTGATTTTGATTATGAGAAGTTAGGGTTCATATGGGAAAAATTGAGGGTTTTTGGATTATGATAAATTAATGATGATTAAGTGTTTGTATGATGTTAGTCACTTGAACAAACACCAAATTAACCTAATGATAAAAATTGAATGAAAAATTGGTGTTAAGGTAAGGATAATGAAACTCAAGTAGGTGAGTCTAGGGTGAAAGAGGGTGTTTGGATTTGAGTATAACTCAAACGGGTCAGTTTGGGTTGAAAATAGGAAATTGGGTTGTGAACCCAATTAAAATGTGATTTTAGTGTATGATGGATTACTAAACTAGATGAATGTGTTTAGGTAATCAAATTGCAAAACGTGAAGTGGAATCGGGACCTTCAAATCCACAAGGTAAGTGCTTTTGCACTTACTTAGTAATTGATGATAAATGGTGTTATATGCAATGTTATATGCATAATGTGTTAAATTGCATAATGTTTTATGTGGTATGAATGTGTATAGAGGTGTATGAATAAGTGAATGAATGTAGTTATAGTATTAATACTATAATGGATATGTGGATATGGAGTTATGGTCTAAGTACCATAATGGATATGTGGATATGAAGTTATGATCTAAGAATCATAATGGAAATGTGGTGTTGTAGTTATGGCCTATGTGCCATAACGGAAATGGAAATGTGTTAATCATGAATATAAAATGAAAAGAATGAAACTTGAGTGATATGTAGTCAAAAGCCAAATTGGGTGGAAGCGGGTCAAATGGGTGAAACAAGTAGAATTTTACTTGTTTATTATGTTTTATCTTCATTACTAATGGTGATATATGTGTTGTTATGTAGGAAAAGCTCCGATGTAGTTAAAGTCAAGTACAAGGCATTGGCGGATTCTCGTATGCGTAGATGTTGTTTTTGGAGGTTAATTAGGAATCCTTAGAAGGATGTTATTTGATACACGTATTTGTGTTTTAATGTATGTAGATGGTGTTTAGAATGCTTTAATCAAGAACCCAAGTGTTTGGGAAATTTTTGGTGGCTAGATGAAATGGTAAAAGTTGGAAAAATGGCTAAGTGTTTGAATCTGCAGAACCTGGAAACTTTCTCTGAAGACAGATGCCTCGCGGTACGCGAGGGACCTGGTTTCTGGTGAGCTTTTCTTAGGCTCCCTCGCGGTACGCGAAGGGAAGGGGGATTGGTCCCTCGCGGTACGCGAGGGACATATTAAAAAAATAATTATTGGGACCAATGCTTCCTCGTGTTTTTTCGTTTATTATTCGGTGTTAGAATTTAGTGTGTTACAATATCCAAACCAATTTCTAAATATCTTATATCCCTCTAAAATAATCAAAATATCATATATATATATATATATATATATATATATATATTAACATATTTCATAGAAAACAATAAATTTCATTTTTATGAACTCTATATTTTTTTCTTTTTACTTTTTTTAATCGTTTTATACTTTGGTTTTTTTTTTACATTTTTACACCTTTTTTACTAGTTTTTCATTTGATTTGATATTTTATAGCAATTTTTACAGATTTAAAAGTTCAAACGCCCCAAACCGGGTACATCTTATAGCTGGCACAAAACATGAAAGGTACATAGTTCTTAAACTTGTAATCAGAATCTGTTTCAGTGGAAGTCTTTGTCTAAAACACAAGAAATTCACAAGGAATTAAAAACTTTATACGTCATTATTCATAACTATCCAACTACCGGGAATGTCAGTCTTTAGGTTGAGTTGGCCGACAGCCATGTTATCCAAGCTATCACAGCTTTTCTGATCTATCTTTCTCTAACCTGGTGTGCAAACTAAAAGTCATTTAACGCTTGTGAGTTCAAGTTTTCATAAGCATTAAGAAAAGGGGTTTCATTATAACATATCATTCGTAAAACATAGTTTAACGAAAACTAATCTATCATACTTTATCATACTCAGTTATACATAACAAGTAATACATTTTAAACGTCTAAATCTGTATCATTCTGTAAGCGTCTCTGTTTGTTCCAATAGGAACCCATACCATATTGTACTATGCATCTATGCGTACAAAGATACCCGTCTATATGTAGATAGACACCCGACTATACGTACATAGCCATCTGACTATGCGTAGATAGCCATACGTCTATGCGTATATAGGCACTCGCCTATATGTAGATAGACACCCGACTATACGTAGATAGTTGATATGGTTGTGTTCAGTGTGTAAAAATATATATGTATATATGTATGAATATACATCCCTAGTAATGGCACCAAAAACTTGATGTCAAATGCAAGAGATATAATTTATACATATACATATACTATTCTTGATGTTCGGTTTAGAGTTACACAAAATCAGATTTTAAATTTATAAATTAAAATGATAATTACTTTAACTTAAAACACACACAATATATAGGCAAGTGTACCTATCGCAGCGTAATATAGTATGGGTAAGAACCAAGTATCGAACCATGGACACAGATTCCTTACTTAATCCTCGCTATTGTCTGACTAGGACAAGTTGGAAAAGGGGTTTTGTATTGAAGAAAGAAAAAGGAAAATGAAAGTAATTAGGAATGTCGTCTTATTTCAATGTGTGACTCGGGTTGTTATTACTTGTTAATTAGTGTTGTATTCTAATAAGGTTGGTCAAAGTTACTAATACTAACCCTTTCGATGGGGGAGTTAGCATTTCGTAACGGAACAGTGGATACGGTCGGCCAACTGTTCCTAATAATTCCCGGGATCCTAACGGGGTCTCAAGTCCGTCGGTTGTCCCGTGATTTATTATTTGGACTAAGATTTTTCTGTCGACTGGCGTACTCAAAGTCGTGTAACTTATTTTGGAAAGTTGGAGTGCGCAACTCCCTCCAAAACTACTTTATGAACGCGCAACTCCCTCAAAAGCTACTTTATGAACATAACCTTTCTGTCCTTTCGTAAACATACTATGTATGTATCATAATTGTTTATAAAACTTTTAGTTGTATAAACCTTTCTTTTTCATAAAAACTCTTTCTTTCATAAACATTCATGTTTTAACAATAAAACATGTCTATTATAAAATGTTCTTTGTGAGTATGCATACCACTCTTTCTTTCATACGATCTGCATGAAAATTAACAGGCAGAAACTATCAATAACGGCTAGTGTCGCCAGACTTCGGTGTCGTTTATCTTAGTGTCGCCACCCATGAGTGTCTCCATCCGTATCTAGAATCCACGACTAGTGTCTCCTGAGGATTAGTGCCGCCATCTTATTGTCGCCCTAAGAGAAATCATTACCCAACCATTATTTTTTTTATCCAAGATCATATTTTTTTACATCCAAATCGTTTGTTTAACTCCCATGTAGCTAGATCCATGGTTTTTAGGCCTTATAATACGTAAAAAAAACCCAACCTTTATGGACTAAACCCCATTTTACCCTAAAAACCTATTTCAAACCAAAAGAGAAGATTTGGATCGATTCTTACCGTTAAATGCTCTGAATCTTCATGTTCTTTTCATCACAATTGATCTATAACAGGAATGGAAGCAAGATGGAGGCAAGGAGATTATCCTTCTTCACTTTCTCTATCTAAACTCTCTCCTTTCTCTCACTAAGGTTTGATGATGAAGATGAAGAATGGAAGAGGTACGGGTGGCGGCTAGAGTGTAAGCCCCCCCTATTCCATCTTTCGTTTTGTTCCTGCTTTAGTCCTTACCCTTTTTTCTTTCATTCCCGAACCACGCAACGAAGTGCCGGTGTTGGGATGTTACACGTCTACCCTCCTTATAAGAGGTTTCGTCCTCAAAACCTGTTTGTATGTCAAACAATTGAGGGTACAACTCTTTCATTTCCTCCTCAACTTCCCATGTAGCCTCTGGCCCCTTTCATACAACATTTCCTACCATACAACATTTCATAAGGCGACATACCTATGGTCGTGTCATAGCTGTTGTTGTAGGAGAACTTTGTCAATGGTAGGTGGATGTCCCAACTGTCACCGAATTTGATAATATGGTCCTTTCAGACTAACCATCCGTCTGTGGGTGGTAAGTTGTGCTGATGTTAAATCTCATGCCCATCGCTTCATGGAATCTTTTCCAGAACCTTGACGTGAATCGTGTGTCCCGGTCGGAGACAATCAACAATGGCATACCATTTTTAGTTACTATCTCTTTGATGAACAGTTCAGTTAACCTCTTTGATGAGATGGTCTCATGAATGTCTAAAAAGTGCGCGCTCTTCGTCAAACGGTCCACGATTACCCAAATGGTGTCATAACCCTTAGTTGTGCGGGGTAGCTTGGTTATGAAGTCCATTGTAATGTGTTCCCAAATCCATTCTGGTATATCCAAGGGTTGGATTTTACCATAAGGTTTCTGGTGTTTAGCCTTTGCCTGTGCACAAGTCAGGCACTTGCTCATGTACTTTGTTACGTCATTTTTCATGACGGGCCACAAGTATTATTTCTTCAGATCTTGGTACATCTTTGCGGTCCTCGGGTGGATAGAGTAGAGAGACCTATGAGCCTCGTCAAGGACTTTGGCTCGAAGCTCAACACACTTGGGTATCCATATGCGACTAAATCGGGACCTCACACTGTGTGTTACTTTATAATTTCTCTTGCTGGCCCACCATTCTTTCTTTCTTTATATGTTCTTCTTTGAGTGCTTCAATTTGGGCTTTATCTATATCTTTCATAAGGTCTGGGGTTACTATCAGTTGGCACGCTTTCACCCGGATAGGAGTTGGTCCATCCTTCCTACTCAGGGCGTCAACTATCACATTTTCCTTTCCACGGTGGTATAAGATCTCACAATCATAATCTTTTAGTAGTTCTAACCACCATATCTATCTCATGTTCAAGAAATCCTGAATGAATCTCGTGACGCAAAGCCTCCAGATCTTTAATGCGAACACTACTGCAGCGAGCTCTAAGTTGTGAGTTGGGTAGTTTACTTTGTGTATCTTTAAGTGTGATGACGCATAAGCGATCACCTTTCCTCGTTGCATAAGTACACGTCCCAATCCCTGACCCAAAGCATCGGAATAAACCACCAAGTCCTCGTTGCCCTCTTGCAAGGTCAATACTGGAGCTTAGGTCAATTTCTTATTTAGCTCCTCAAAAACAATGTCTTGGGTTGAACCCCATTCATACTTTACTTCTGTTTGGGTTAACTTTTTTAGAGGCAAAACTATTTTAGAGAAATCCCAAATTAATCTCCAATAGTGGCCTGCCAATCCCAGGAAACTCCGTATTTCAGTTGGTTTTTTCAGGATTTCCACTCTTTAACTATCTCTATCTTTGCTATGTCAACCATGATACCGTTCGGGTTAATGATATGGCCTAGGAATTGAACTTCCCTAAGCCGGAACACGCATTTAAAGAACATTGCATATAATCTTTCCTTCTTCAGAATCTCCAACACTTCTCTTAGGTGACAATGATGATCACCTTCGTTCTTTGAGTTGATGAGAATACCATCTACAAATACTATCACTGATTGATCCAGTATTGGGTAGCATACTTTGTTCATCATATCCATGAATGTCGCGGGGGCATTTGTCAATCCGAATGACATTAGGAGAAACTCTTAGTGTCCATATCGCATACGAAAGCAGTCTTCGGTACTTCTTACTCTCTAACTTTCAATTGGTGGTATCCTGACCTAAGATCGATCTTTGAGAACCAACTCGCGCCTTGCAATTGGTCAAACAGATCGTTTATCTTCGGTAATGGGTATTAATTCTTTACTGTGCGCTTGTTCAACACTCTGTAATCAATGCACATACGCATGCTACCATATTTCTTCTTTACAAACTGCATCGGAGCACCCTAAGGTGAAATGCTCGGTGTGATGAAGCCTTTATCTAGAAGCTCTTCCAGCTTAGTCGTCAGCTCTTTCATATTCGATGGAGCTAACTGGTATGGTGCTTTGGCGACGGGCTAGACTCCTGGCATCAAATCTATCTGGAACTTGATGTGTAAATGTAACAACCAAAAATTTCAACCGATTTTAACTTTCAAAATCACGCGGAATATAGGTTCCAAAAACGTCTTTGATTAAAAACAACCAAGTTATTTGAAACTATACAATAACGACATAACTTGCTAAAGAAATTAAACCAACATTTCCAAAAATGACAACAAGTTCTAACATCACAATGACAACATAAAATGAGTTTAAGTACTCCTCTTACGGAGGATCAACCTCAACAAACAACAATCGCCCAAATAAGTGAGAATCCAACCCAACACGAAGCGTAACCCAAGACATCAAACCGAAGCTTTACCTACAAAGAAAACACAACAAATAACACCATTATTAATGATATACAACTCCCCAACGACCCACATGTCCTTGAAAGAACAAACATCCCAAAATGACAATTTTAGCAAAGTTGGGCATATGGGCAGCATAAGCAGAAGGTTTTGGGCGTACCATATGTCACACACCGGATTACAGTCCAGGTGTGTGACCAACAGTTGGTACCTGTTTCTTATTTTTATCATTTCAGAGTTTTAAAATTTGTAGCGGAATAAATCGAGAGTTTTCATAACTCATAATATTTTTCAAACACGGGGAAAACACACGTTTCATATTTATTTCATAATTAGCATGGAAACACCCTGTTTTATTACACATAGTAATTGACAGGGAAACAACTTGTATTATACAAGTGCTTTTACAAATTCAAGGGTTATTAGAGCCATTCATTTCACTGTTATCGCCAAGGGTTACTGCCCTTGCGTCATTTGACTCTTTCAAACATTTTTACCCTTGATTACCTGAAAACATTTTAAAAATATTTTATCAGTGCAAGCCGGTGAATACACATATGTATTTTATAATCTGACAAGACTGAATAAATAGAACAATTTGCCCATACTTGACAGGTCAATTTTACCCATCCAACGGTCTATTTCACCCGAAAGTATAACCACTGGCCATACCAGATACTTTCTCGGATTTTACATTTGGCCCCAACCTTTGCTCATGCGATTGAGGATTTACACAAGACCAACTACTGAGCCATAGCCCTTGCCATGTTATAGCGTTTCATCTATACCACGTGTATATATACATGACCCTATGGTCTGAATGCTATTGTAAATCACCACTATGTGACCAATGATTTTATTAGTTCAATCGAGTCAGACTATAAACTCAAAATGGTTTATGATTTCGAAAGCATTTTAAAATATATATGTATTCACCTTTTTCAAGCAGAGTCTTGACTTAGGTATCTATTAAATTACTAGCTTTACTTGGACATCATCTTTACTTAGCTTCCTAATCCTCAGGTTTTTTGAACAGATGTTTTCCCTAGCTCTTTGAGAAGTTTCTTGGCTTATACGGCATGTGTGGTAAATAAGCGAGGTGAGATAAACTTGGAAATAGTGGAAACTGGACTGCAATTAGTAAAAACTTCAGAGGATTCGTTTCTGGTTTGTGTGGAATTTGAACGACAATTGAAATCCTTTATATAGGGTGAAAAGGGGTCCATAGCGGACCGTTACGCAGGAGGGTAGCGGTCCGCTATCGCTCCAACCCTAATGAGTCTGCGAGGACACGTAGAGATCTCAGAAATTGCGGTTGATATTGCGGCTGGCGGGCCATTACGGATAAGGGTAGCGGTCCGCCACCCAACCACTTTCCTTTCTGGTGTACCAGCTAAGCGGACCTCGACAATTTGGTGGCGCGTAGTGGCCCGTTACGGGGCGGGTAGCGGTACGCTACCAATGACATGCATCAGAAACCCTAGACGTCTCATCAGGCCACATGTCATTCTCTCATGATTTCCATTGGGACCATGTAGCAGGTCGTTAAGGTAACGGTAGCGGTCCGCTACCGTTGAATTTTCCAAATTTTTCATTTTTGGTCCTTGATCTTTTATGGAATTTACATTTTAGGTCCTTAGGGATTTATTTGTTAAAATTTTGGTATAAAATATTTTAGGAATGTTACATCCTCCCTACCTTTTGAAAAATCCCATCCTTAAGATTACTAGAATAGGTGTGGATATTTCTTCTTCATTTCTGACTCTAATTCCCAAGTGTATTCTAGACCGCGTCTAGAGTTCCAATGAACTTTGACTAAGATCAATCTCTTTTTCTTTAATTTCTTGATCTAGCGGTCCTCAATTTGTTATGGTTGTTCTACGTATTTCAATTTTCATTTATCTCTGTGTCTTGGAGAGGTACTGCAAGGTATTCGTCCGCCAGACATTTTCGAAGATTGGATACATGGAATACATCATGGATCCCATTTAGTTCATCTGGTAGTTCTAATTGGTAGGCAACTGGTCCGACTCGTTTTATAATCTTGAAGGGTCCAACAAAACGAGGACTAAGTTTTCCCTTCTTTCCGAATCGAACTATGCCCTTCCATGGAGATACTTTTAATAACACCTTATCTCTGACGTTGAATTCTAGAGGCTTTCTTCTTCTGTCAGCATAGATCTTTTTTCTATCTCGGGCGGCTTTTAACCGCTCTTGGATTTGGATTACTTTATCAGTTGTTTCTTGTACTAGTGCAGGTCCAGACAACTGATTCTCCCCAATTTCGGACCAACAGACAGGGGTTCAACACTTTCTTCCATACAAGGCTTTGAATGGTGTCGCCTAAATGCTTGTGTGATAGCTATTATTGTAAGAAAAATCTATTAGGGGTAGATGATCATTCCTGGTACCACCTAAGTCAATCACACATGCCGGTAGCATATATTCTAGTGTTTGAATTTTTACTTCACTCTGCCATTTGTTTGGGGATGATAGGCAGTGCTTAGGTTCAGACGGGTTCCCATGGCTTTTTGGAAACCTTTCCAGAATCGAGTTGTAAAAAGGCTATCTCTATCTAACATTGTGGATAAAGGCACTCCGTGTAGAGATATAATCTCATCTACATATAACCGAGCCAATTTATCCATACTGAAGGTTTCTTTCATTGGCAGAAAAATGGGCAGATTTAGTTAACCTGTCAATGATAACCCAAATGGTATTGTTTACCTGACTGGTTCGAGGAAGTTTAGTGATGAAGTCCATTGTTATCATTTTCTATTTCCAAACTGGCAATTCCATTTGTTGCAATAATCCAGAAGGTTTCTGGTGTTCTGCCTTTACTTGAGCGCAAGTAAGGCATTTTGCAACATAAATGGCAATATCTTTCTTCATGTCAGTCCACCGGTAATTTTCTATCATATTTTTGTACATATTATCACTTCCTGGGTGCATCATATATTTTGATTTATGTGCTTCTACGAGAATTCATTCTCGAAGATTTCTGGTAAACCCAGATTCTTTTATTCAAGGGTAAGATGTCACCCTTTTATTTAATAAGTTGCTCAAACATTCCCTTCATCCCTTCTTTCTCTAAGTTTTCTTCTGTTTGAGCTAATCATTATGCATCTTTTATTTGAGACATAAGATCGACTTGGAGATCTAGCCTTAAAGCACGAACTCTCTTGGGCTGCTCATTTTCTTTTCTACTCAAGGCATCGGCTACAATATTAGCTTTACCCTTGTGATAGCAAATTTCACAATCATAGTCACTTAAGACTTCCAGCCATCGTTGTTATCTCATATTTAGGTCCTTTTGACCAAAGATATACTTTAAGCTCTTATGGTCAGTGAACACTATATTTTTTATCCCATAAAGATAGTGTCTCCATAACTTCAAGGCAAAGATTATGACACCAAGTTCTAGTTAATGGGTCGTATAATTCTTTTCATGGTTTTTCAACTGACAAGACACATAAGCGATGACTTTATTTCGTTGCATCAACACACAACCTAGGCCGATGTATGAAGCATCGCAGTATACAACAAAGTCTTCGTTACCATCTGGTAGAACCAGTATGGGTGTGTTGGTCAATTTCTGCTTCAATGTTTGAAAGGCTTCTTCTTGTTTAGGTCGCCACTCGTATTCACAGCTTTACGAGTTAAAGTAGTTAGTGGGACTGCTATTTTAGAGAAATCCTGAATAAATCGTCTATAGTACCCAGCTATACCTAGGAAACTACGGACTTCAGTAGGTGACTTCAGGATTTCCCATTTGGAAATTACTTAGATTTTTGCTTGGATACCTTCAGCATTTACTACATGACCCAAAAATTGCACTTCTCGAAGCCAGAACTCACATTTAGAGAATTTGGCATATAGTTTCTTGGTTCTTAGGAGTTCTAGGATTATTTGAAGATGATTTTCGCGTTCTTCCTCAGATTTAGAATAAATAAGTATATCGACTATGAATACGATAACAAATTTATCTAAGTACGGTTTACTGATACGATTCATCATATCCATAAATGCAATTGGAGCATTAGTAAGTCCAAATGACATAACCGTAAACTCATAATGTTCGTATCTAGTTTGGAAAGCTATTTTAGGGATATCTTCTTCTTCGACCCTTAATTGGTGATATCCAGAACGAAGATCTATTTTAGAAAAATGACAAGCGCCTTGCAGTTGATCAAATAGATCATCGATTCTGGGAAGTGGGTATCGGTTCTTGATTGTTATTTCATTCAGTTCTCGGTAATCAATGCACATGCACATTGTATCGTCCTTCTTTTTAACGAACAAGATAGGAGCACCCTATGGAGACGAACTAGGTCGGATGAATCTTTTTTCAAGTAATTCATCTAACTGTTGTTTTAGTTCTTTTATCTCCATTGGAGCTAACCGATAAGGGGATTTAGCGATTGGTGTCGCTCCAGGTATCAGATTAATTCGAAATTCTACTTCCCGTTCTGGAGGTATTCCCAACAATTCACTGGGAAATACATCAGTATAATCGGATACTGCTGGAACTTCTTCTATCTTCTTTTCTTTAACACTATTGGTTACATAGACCATATATGCAATACATCCCTTTCGTAAACATTTATTTGCTTTCAGCATAAAAATGATTCCAATTGAATTGGATTGTTTTTCGCAGTGAATCGTTAGAAATTTTCCGAATGACGTACGTAATTCTATGGCATTATTATCACACAAGATACGGGCTTGGTTATTGGCTAATCAATCCATACCTAGGACAATGTCAAAACCAGCAAACTGCATTGGCATTAATCGTGCTGGTAATGTATGTCCTGCTATGGTGATATTACAGCTATCTAGGTATTTGGATATTTTTATTAAATTCTCATAAGTTGTTTCTACTTCATAAGTCATTTCTACTTCATAAGTCATTTCTAGGGTTGCTAAGGGCTGTTTAATAGATTATAGAATTTATAATCTATAAAACTTTGATTTGCACCAGAATCAAATAATTTTCTAGCACAAATATTATTTACAAGGAACGTACCAGTGATGACATCTGGGATGGGTGTTGCGTCACAGGTATTTAGTACGAAGGCTCGTACATTTTTTCTTTGTTTCTTCATTGGTCCTCACACCACTAGTACCTGCCCGATTTGTCTTTGGGTAGGAGGACTTAAAACGCCCTTGTTCTCCGCAATTACAACAAGTCACATTCTTCTTTCTTGGACAGTTTTCAAACGTGTGTCCTGTTATCTTGCAGAATTTGCAATATGGGGATTTATCAAAATAGCATTTTTCCTCCATGTTTTCGTTTACAGATTTTGCATTCAGCAATTGGAGGAGTAAATCCTTTTCTTGCAGGCTGGTTTTTCTTCCAAAAGTTATTGCCTTTACGGCTCTCTTCAGCCTTTTTAACTACCTCCTTGGCCTTATTCTCTTCTTGCTTCCTTATCAGGCCATCAGTCATTAATCCGCCCATCTCAATAGCGGATTCTATGGTCTTAGGTAGGCCCGTTGATTTTACCCATACCCGATTAACCCGACCCGAACCAACTTCACCCGAACCGATTAAACCCGTACCCGAATAACCCGTAACCGATTAACCCGAAAACCGTTTAAACCGATTGTTATTCGGGTCGGGTTTCGGTTAGACTTTCAAGCATCAAAAACCCGATTAACCCGAACCGATTAACCCGAATAAACCGAACATTTATATATTCTACCATTTCTTTTCTCACCATCACCACCAACACCACCAAAATCCGCTTCTAAACTACGAGTTTAAAAAATCCACCACATAAACACTTGAAGCTTTAATCTCTTGGAAATATACTTATTTTTGTTTCACATACACGTTTATTTTATGTTTTTAAACTTGATTCATTTTTTTTCAACCATGTGTCCCTACCCGAAACCCGACCCGATTAAACCGAAAACCGATTAACCCGAACCCGATCTACCCAAATGTTATTCGGATCGGTTATCGGATAAATTTACACACACGGAAAAACCGATTAACCCGAACCGATCTACCCGAAACCCGATTAAATTACCCGAACAACACCCCTAGTCTTAGGCATAGTAACCTTAACCGTATCTATAATTTCCTCGGCCAACCCCCATATGTAACGGTTAATCAGATTTGATTTAGGAATTGAGAGGTGTGGGAACAGTCGAGCATATTCAAACATTTTTTAAGTATACACCCTATGATTTACACCGATAATGCGGTGATTCAGAAATTTAGTTTCCATCATTTCTTTTTCATTAATAGGACAGAATTTCCGGATTACTTGCTCATGGAATTCTTCCCATTCAAGGGCATAGGCATTAATTTTTCCCTTAGCTTGAAGGATGGAGTTCCACCATTCCAGAGCTTTATCTTTAAATATATTTGAAGCATACAGCACCATATCTTCATCAACACATTTACTGATGGCAATCACTGACTCCATTTTCTCGAGCCATCGTAGAGCTGCCACGGCTCCTTCACTACCGAAAAAATCAAAAGGTTTGCAGGCTTGAAACGCATGATAAGTGCATCCACTCTTTCTTTTCCTTTTCTTGATGTTTCCTTCTGTGGAATTTTCTCCATCAGAACTATGAACATCATCCCGCTCATTTTTTGATTCTTCGTGTTTTTGGTTTACGGGTTTCTCTTTTTGAATGGTTTTTAAGATCATAGGGATAGCATTTTTTATTTCATCGGTAATGAGTTTTTGAATTTCGGCGTTTTGGTTTTGTTTTTCCAAGGTTTCATTTGTTTCAATTACTTCCTTTTTCCGACCTTTGGTATTTTGAGAAGGTCCACTCTTGCTTCTTTGTCTCGACATACTTCAAAAGAACTTTTATTTTCATTTGTATATTTTTACAAAATATAAGGAAAACAATATATAGAAGATGATAAAGTTTCTACATATATTTTTTATTTCTAATATCTTTTAGAGCATTTTCTAATGCTTCTCTTAAGGCTCTATTTTGGGATTCCACATTCATCAATCTCTGATTTTCCTTTTCTAACTCTAATACTCGGTTTTGTAGAGCCCTTACTTGTCCTGTGCTAGAACTTTCTTCGTTTTCCTAGGAAAATTGGAAAATTAATAGGTTCATACGAACAACGATACTCGTATGGTTTATTTGAATCTTCCATTTCTTCTCCTTCTGGAACCAGAGTATTTTGTAGGGAATTTCGAGTAGTCCTTTATGATAATATGGATTATTGTCGTAGGCAGGATTACGGCTAGCAGCAGTTAAAGCAGAATGAGAACTGATGGAAGGTACATATGGATTAACAAGAGGATTTAGTTCTCCTAAACTCTTATATGTATTTCTAGTATTCACAGTAGTTTCTCCTGTTTCAAAATTAGTTTCGTTCATTGGTTGGAATTTGTAACCAGGTGGAGCATACTTTTGGATATAGTTTGGTCATTTTCTTTTTCCAGTCATCTATATACAAAACAAGGAAAATACATTTTATTTATAATCATAAAATACATAGATTATTATTGTTCATTCATTTTCGTCCTTCCTTCTTTGTATTCTTCTTTTCCTTCTTTTCTAATTGCTCGATTCTCTCCTTCAGTCTTATCGATTCCCTTTTTACCTCATCGGTTTCTTTTAACGCACGATCGAGGAATTCGATAGAAGTTTCGAGGTGAGCGGAAGGATAATTATACTGAGGAGGAGGATCTCGAATACCTAATAGTATATCTTTGTATACATTTCGGTATGGATCATCTGGTCCATCTTGAGGTCCATTTATATAATCCTCTATTATATCCATATAAGTATCTTTTGGATGGACATTTGTATCTAAAGATTCGGAAGGACTAAACAGGGTTTCCTTGGTTTCTTCTTGGGACAGATTCTGGTATACTTCCTCCATTTCTGCTGTCGACACATGCACTCGTTTCGTTAGCATCTGAACCCTCATTCGTGGTTTTGTAGACCTGTTGGGGCTCTAGCCATCCAGGAAGAACTGGATCCACTCTGATGGTCCTTATTTTCTTCCAGGTGGTATGTTTCGTCATCGGAAATAATGATAGGATTATTATTACTCTGGTTGTTACTATCAGGGACTATTATCGGGTTCTCCTTAGTACCACTAAGGTTTTGTCCAAAGATGTAAGTAACGTAATTATCTCCTGACATGCTGTATAATCATCATTTAATTAATAATCTTATAAAGATCTACCTACTTTTACTTAGTAAGTATTTTTCATACTGATCTAAGCTTAGATACTATACCAAGTATCTTATTTGCTACAACCAATAATATCATAATGGTTAAAGCTTAGATACAATTCTAGTATCTAATTCGCTGAAACCAATAGCTCTGATACCAACCTGTCACACGCCGGATTTCAGTTGAAAGGATCCAAACCGGGAACCTCTCATAGTTGGCACAAAACTTTGATAACATAGTTCTTAAACTTTGAATCATGCATTAATCAGAAATCTTAACAGCGGAAGTCTTAAACATTACAGTAATCCAAACAAATTTAAAGCATTCAGTTGTTCATATTTCATAATTTGGAAATGTCAGTCATCGCAGAGATCAGCCCTTCTTCACATGTCCATCAAGCCCTTGCAGCTCCGTCCGGTTCTATACTTCATTTACCTGAGGTGTATGCTAAAAGTCAGATATACTGAGTGAGTTCTATTTTACTTTAGTAAATAAACATTTCATCATTTCCTTTCAAACAGCCTAAATATTTAAAGATAGTAAAAACTTGTTTTATAAAGCATTCCCTTCTGTTCAAACATTCTGATTCCCAAACAGGAATCCATTCATTCATTCAAACTTTAGAACATTCATGCTAGCAATCTTTTCAAAACATTCACTTTCATTTAACATTCAAGCTAGCCTTTACATTCATTCATTCATTCTTCCATTCACATTCTATCACTGAGTGAACAAGCACTCCAATGATACCATTCTGTCTTAACCATACCAAGTCTCGGAGTCTTGGAACGTTGTGCTTACATGAATGCAAGACTCCTATGTTGCTTGTGTATAAGACTCCTCTGTTTCTTAACACAAAGATAAGACTCCTATGTTGCTTGCCCGAAGGCAAGACTCCACTGTTGCCTACACAAGATTTTTCTTGCTTTCTTACGCCGCGAGGTTAACATGAACAAATAGTCACACACACACATATTGACGTGCTACCACACAATTAACTACATGACACGTTTATAAACATTTGCATATATTATAACGTAAGTAAATAACACATATTTGCCATAAACATTTGTAAAACATTATTTTTCATTTCATTCAAAAGCATGCACTTCAGCCTAAAACTTTAAGGGAAAATGGGCAATAGAAACTCACCAGTTCTGCTCTCACTATTTAACTTTTTAACTGTTCATGTTAGGCGGGACACCAGGAGATCTGTAGTAAGTCAACGAGTGAAATTTGTCAACAAAAGACTAGTGTCGCCTATCTTAGTATCGCCAGGAAAGTGTCGCTAGTAACATGGTTAGTGTCACCAGAACTTGCATTCTGGACTTTGTATCATGCATTAGAATACTTTCTTCTACTGTCGCTAACCTCAGTGTTGACGATATGGAGTGTCGCCAGGAGAATGACACGTGTCCCCAATCATTGAACTCATTGAACTCTTCGGGGCCACGCCACTCCCCTGCCAAGCCCGACTAGTGTTGCCACATGAAGGTGGCAACACTGGTCACTATCGCCTGAAGAACGCTTCATCAAACAAGCCCTTTTTCAATTCAAGCTTGCAACTTTTTACATCCAAATCGTTTGTTTTACTCCCATGAAGTCAGATCTAGTCTTATTTCATCTTTTAACACGTAAAAATCCCAACTTTGAGATGAAAAGCCTGGTTTTGCCCCCAAACCCCATTTTTGAACAAAAACAGAGATTTAGGTTCGATCCATACCTCAAAAACGGCGATTATTCGTGGTTTCTTGCTGTAGAGTGATGGAGAAACACTCTGAAGTGATTCTTGCACCCAAAGATGGAGATTTCTTCACTTTCTCTCTCTAAACTCTTTTCTTTCTCTCTCTAAAATGAAAATGATGAAGTTGGTGAATGGAGGCTGGTTAGGGTGATATTTAGAGTTTATAAAGGCCTTAATGGGCCTAGCCCAAGTCCCTAAACCCACCTTTTTTGTTTTTTCTTTCTTCCTTGGCCCAAAATGGGTGTCGGTTTTACGGGTGTTACAAGTCTACCCCTCTTATAAGAGGTTTCGTCCTCGAAACCTGTCATAAGTTAAACAGGTGCGGGTATGACTCATTCATTTCAGTTTCGGCTTCCCAGGTGGCTTCTGACCCCTTTCGATGTTTCCATTGAACTTTTACCAGTTGTACAACTTTGTTTCGCATACGCTTCTCTTTTCTATCCAGGATGGCCACGAGTTTTTTGATATAGTTTAATCGGTTATCTACCTCAATGTCATTAAGTGGTACGTGTGCTGATTCGTCAGCCAAGCATTTTCGCAAGTGCGACACGTGGAACGTGGGATGGATCCGACTAAATCCATCAGGCAGTTCCAACCGGTATGCAACTTCCCCAAGTCGTGCCACAATTCTGAAGGGTCCGACAAATCTCGGACTCAACTTTCCCCTCTTTCTGAATCGTATGATCCCTTTCCATGGAGATACCTTCAACATAACTTTATCACCGACCTTAAACTCGATTGGCCTTCGCCTCTTATCGGCATAAGATTTTTGTCGGTCCTGAGCGGCTTTCATACGCGCCTTTATTTGGTCAATTTTCTCAGACGTTTCCTTGACCACTTCCAAACTTCCTAATTCCTTTTAACCTATTTCCCCCCAGCAGAACGGAGTTCTACATCTTCTACCGTACAACATTTTGTAAGGCGGCATGCCTATTGTAGCGTGATATCTGTTGTTGTAAGAGAATTCTGCTATAGGTAGGTAGGTATCCCAACTGCCACTAAAGTCAATGATGCAAGCACGGAGCATATCCTCCAACGTCTGAATGGTCGTTTCAGACTAACCATCCGTTTGTGGGTGGTATGCCGTGCTGATGTTCAACCTTGTGCCTGTTGCCTCGTGGAATCTTTTCTAGAACCTCGATGTGAATCGTGTGTCCCGATCAGATACAATTGACAACGGTACCCCATGTCTTGCCACAATTTCGTTGATGAACACTTCGGCTAACCGTTCCGATGAGAATGTCTCACGAATAGGTAGGAAGTGTGCGTTTTTGGTCAAACGGTCTACTATCACCCAAATGGTATCATGACCCTTAGCTATGCGGGGTAGCTTGGTGATGAAGTCCATGGTGATACATTCCCATTTCCATTCGGGTATATCCAGAGGCTGGATTTTACCGTACGGTTTCTGGTGTTTAGCTTGGACATGTGAGCAAGTTAGACACTTACTCACATATTCCGTCACATCGTTCTTCATATTTGGCTACCAATACCCTTTCTTCAAATCCTGGTACATTTTGTTGGTACCTGGGTGGATAGAGTAGCGAGAATTATGCGCCTCGTCAAGTACTTTGGCTCTAAGCTCACCACTTTTTGGCACCCAAATACGGACATGTCGGGTTTTCACTCCCAACATGTTTATTTCCATCTTCTCTTGCTGGCCAACCTGTAACATCCCAAAAATAAAATGACAGTTCGAAATGAAGAAATAAACGAACGAGGCATGTCGGGTCGGGCCGGATGGGTCGGCGGGCTGGAAGGGGAGCCTCCCCTATAAATAGCTTAGACCTCCATCATTTCTCTCATTTGCAAGTTCTAGAGAGAGAAATCATAGAGAGAGAAAGTTGGCGGATCGACCCAAGATTTCAGCAAAGTGTTGCTCCATAGCTCGTGAGAAGAACCACCGAATCAGGAACTCGATTCAGGTAACGATCGGGCCTAAAACTGAGTTTTTGTTCGTTTTTGGGTTTTTCGGGTTTTGGGTGAAAAGGTAACGTTTTCACGGATAAAACTGAAAGATAAACATAGATTTGAGTTCCTTAATGGAAAACAAACATTTTGAATGTAAACAGTTTCTGGATCTTGACGTGATCAGACCTGAATGCGAAAGTTAGGGTTTTACGAAGAAACAGATCGTGCGTACTTATCAAGTACGCACGGAGCAGGTCCTGCGTACTTATCAAGTATGCAGGAAGAGAGCACTGCGTACTTATCAAGTACGCAGGAAGAGGATCCTGCGTACTTATCAAGTACGCAGGAAGCAGGGTCTGCGCACTTGCTAAGTGCGCAGGCATCAGGTTGTTTAAGTAAAGTTAGTATGTTTAGAATGGTTAAACCGTTAGAGTCGGGATTGGGTTTGATGTGAATTTAATTATCAAATTCAGATCGTACGTGACGTTGTTGGGCCCTTGTTTAGGACAACCAAGACTAGCTTATCAGGTGAGTTCTAGAAGCCCTCTTTTAAATGTTTTATATAATGTTTTCGGGCTGGTGTGCATACATATGAAATGATGTTTTTACGAAACGATGTTTATGAAACTATGTTTATAAAATGATGCTTATGAAACTATGTTTACGAAATGAAATGATTTGGAATAAACGGTTTATGGAAAGAAAGTTTTATGAATGGAATGTTTACGAACGAAATGTTTATAAAGAAATGGTTTAAACTAAAGGTAAAGGGTTTCGAAAATGAATGAAAGGTTTTATGAAAAGAAAAGAAAAAGGGCAAAGGTTTTAAAGAAGTCATTACAAATCTAATCTGTCGAATGAAGGGAATTGACGAATGAAGTCTGGGAATGTAATTCCCAGCCTTGTGGTAGATTATGGACAGCGAGCCATAGTTTCCATAAGAACAACAGGGGCAGTGTCTTTGTGGCATGTCAATGGTTTGATGTTGTACAACTGGTAGGGAGTAACGACGGTTACTCAGGGGTTAACGTGACCCTATGTAAGGTTAAATTATGATCCGACGGTGTTATGGCCGTGAGCCATAGCCGTCGATGGAGGTTGTCGGTCTATGGACATGAGAACCATAGGGGCAACTGAATAGGTATTGCTGGTCCTCGTGCAGTTAGCCTTGGGGGCAATACAAAAGGGAATTGACGGAATGTATGGTATTGTCGGTCTTCGTGCAGTTAAGCCTTAGGGGCAATACCATACTAAATGACGGTACGAATGGTAATACAGATTTAGATAGTAATGTATGACTTAAATGAATGTTAAATGTTTTAAACAAATGATCCGTTCAATGTGTTTATGATGAGGAAAAAGGTTTGAAGGTTTTCAATGATGAACGAAAGGCCCTGTTTTCTTATACGTGATGTTAAACCCTAATGAATGTTTTGAATGATGAACTATTTCTTAAATCGAACGAAAACTAGAACTCACCAGCGTAGCTGACTTTTTAGTATGCACATTCAGGTTAAGGCAGGTATGGATGATGGACGGTGATGCTTGGCAAGCGAGAAGAGTTACCCGGTTGATCATGAAGACTGGCATCCCGTTATGATTAGATTATGTTATGTTTATGTAATAGACTATGTTACGCTTCCGTTTGTTAAACAATGTAATGGTTGTGTTTTATTGAAGTATTTCCGCTGCGTTATTTGATATTCAAGTTTAAGAACTGTTTGTGAGTGAGTAAATCCAACAAGTGAGGCCTCCCGGGTTTGGGGCCTTACAAGTTGGTATCAGAGCAATAGTTTGAGAGATTCGGACACTCCCAATGTCTGAACTTAAAATGTGAATGGGACTGAAAACGGATGCCAGTACGGGTAACTCGAGCCACAACATCAGGTATGAAGGTAGTATATATTTACATGTGTAGTATGCCTTAGAAAGGGTTAGGTAAGGACTTGTGTTCTGATGGAATCGCAAAGGTAATGGTTAATTGCAGATGGCCAGTGTATATTAATATCTTACAGTACTTATTGAATTTTATTTGTTAACTAGCGTGATGACATTGGATTCCTTGTCTTATAGAACGAAATGGAAAGGAGAGGAAACGAAAGACGTGGTGGGGGTCGTACCGGTGGTCGTACCGGCGGTCGAAATGGTGGGCGTGGCAGGACCCCTGCGCGCCAAGAGTGTAGTGAAGAAGGAAGTGTTCACACTGAACCTGCGGTTAATGTGCATGGAACTGAGCAGACACTGGTTGAAGAAAAACCTTTCACTTTTGAACCAGAAGTGAGAGCAGCTATAGCTCGAGAGTTCACCGAGCTGATGAAGACTTCTCTGCCATATCTATTAGCTGAAGCATTGAAAAAGGTTAATGGGGAAGGTGGGTCTAACACGGCGGTTGATACCCCGAACACTGAGACAATCAATGCACCGCTTAACCGTGGTTGCGACTATAAGTCCTTCAAGGCATGTGACCCGCCAGTCTTGACTGGGAAGAAAGACGCAGTAGCTATGTTTGATTGGGTGATTCGTATGGAGGCTGCCATTCGTCTGAGCGAATGTCGAACGGATCAAGTTGTGAAATTTGCTGCTAACTCCTTAAGAGAGGAAGCATCCCATTGGTGGGAAGGTGTACGTCAAGCAAAAAGGAGTGAGGTTGTGGATGCGATGATGTGGGCTGACTTGAAAACTTTGGTGATCAAGAATTTCTGCCCAAGGAACGAGATTGAGAAAGTAGAGAGGGAATTGCTGGGTTTGAAGGCCGGGAGCATGACACCGGCAGTACACAACTCGATTCAATGAACTGGCACGTCTGGTGCCACACCTTATCACGACTGAGGAAAGAAAGATTTCCTGTTACATTCAAGGGCTGTCGGACCAGGTCCGCACCTATGTTAAGGCAAACGCCCCTACGACCTATGACTCGGTAGTAGAACTGAGGGGCGTGTGTCGTTGCCATTGAGGAACCGAAGAAGAGAATGAGCTTCTCGAACAAGCGAACTGGTGGAAGGATGTTTGGGACTCGTGATAAGAGGGCTCGGGTGAATGAGCCGACTGTTTGTAAGAAGTGTGGAAGGGAGCATGCAGGTGAATGTAGACTGGGATCTAACTTATGCTTTAAGTGTGGCAAGATCGGGCACTACTCCCGTGAGTGCCCACAACACTTCAAGTGCTATAACTGTGGGGATGCTGGTCATCTGAGTAGGGAATGCCCAAAACCGAAGATGGGAGAATCTGGGAAAGGGAAGGGTGCCGAGAGGAAAGAAGAGAGGCCCCGAGCAAAGACTCGTGCGTACGCGCTGACGCAAGATCAAGCCAGGGCAGACCCCGATGTGGCGTCAGGTACGTTCATCCTTGACACCACTTTTGTTTCTGTGTTATTTGATTCGGGTGCCAGTAAGAGTTTTATATCTGTGACTTTCTGTAAACGAGTGAAGTACACTGTCAGTAAGCTAGAAAGGGCCTTTAGCGTAGAAACCGTTGAGGGAAGAACTGCGAGAGTGACCGATGTAGTTTACAACTCCACGATAAAAATAGAAGGTCATAGGTTCCCTTTTAGGTTGTTTGTTATGGTTTTGGGTGGGTTCGATGTCGTGTTAGGTATGGATTGGCTAACTGCCAATGAAGCACAAATTATATGTAAATGAAAGATAATCCGACTCAAGGCTCCGGATGGTAGTAAAGTCGAGGTTTTTGGAGATCGTGACGCCTCGATGCCAAACGTCATCTCAATGATTAAGGCAGCAGATTACTTGAGGCACGGATGCGAGGCTTATCTGGTGTACGTAATTGACGAGTGTAAGGAAGTGAAGGAACTAGACGATGTACCCGTGGTACGCGAGTACCCGGAGGTGTTTCTAGAGGATTTGCCTGGGATACCACCCGATAGAGAGATAGAATTTCGAATCGAATTAGTACCAGATGCCCAGCCCGTGGCTAAGGCTCCATATCGACTAGCAACAGTGGAGATGAAAGAGTTAATGGCACAACTAGACGAATTACTTGAGAAAGGATTTATCCAACCGAGCATCTCGTCGTGGGGTGCTCCGGTGTTGTTTGTGAAGAAGAAGGATGGTTCGATGAGAATGTGTATTGATTATCGTGAGTTGAACAAACGTACGGTGAAGAACAAGTACCCTTTACCAAGGATCGACGACCTGTTCGATCAATTACAGGGCGCAAGTTGGTTCTCGAAAATCGACCTTCGATCCGGTACCATCAGTTGAAGGTGAGGGAAGAAGACATACCGAAAACTGCATTTCGCAAGCGTTATGGACATTTCGAGTTCCGCGTAATGTCTTTCGGATTGACGAACGCCCTCGCAGCGTTCATGGATTTGATGAATTGGGGGTGTCGACCGATGCTGGACCGATCAGTAATCGTGTTCATCGATGATATCCTCATCTACTCCATGAATGAAGGTGATCACGCATGTCACTTAAAGGAGGTGTTGGAGGCTCTGAAAAAGGAAAAGTTGTATGCTAAGTTCTCCAAATACGCGTGTGGCTTAGGGAAGTCCAATTCCTAGGTCACGTCATTAACCCGAACGGCATTATGGTTGACCCAGCAAAGATAGTAACGGTAAGGGAATGGATTATTCCTAAGACGCCAACTGAAATCCGCAGTTTCTTGGGATTGGCAGGCTACTATCGGAGATTCATCCAGGATTTCTCAAAAATAGCTTCGCCATTGACAAAGTTGACTAGGAAGGAGGTAAAGTACGAATGGGGTTTGACCCAGGATGAGGCGTTTAAGGAGTTGATGGAGAAGCTAACTAAAGCCCCAGTCTTGGCCCTTCCTGAGGGCAATGAAGACTTAGTGGTATACTCTGACGCTTTGGGTCAGGGATTGGGATGCGTGTTAATGCAACGCGGGAGAGTGATCGCGTATGCGTCACGACAGTTGAAGATTCACGAAGCTAATTATCTGACTCATGATTTGGAACTTGCTGCTGTCGTATTCGCATTAAAAATCTGGAGGCACTACCTGTACGGGGTGAAGTTTACTATTTACTCCGACCACAAAAGTTTGAAGTACTTCTTCGAACAAAAGGAACTTAATATGAGGCAGAGGCGATGGTTGAAACTATTGAAAGACTATGACTGTGAAATAATATACCATCCTGGAAAGGCAAACGTGGTGGCTGACGCTCTAAGCCGAAAGGATGTGCCTACTCCTATTAGAGTGAAAACTTGCCAGTTGGTGATAACATCGGATGTGATGAGAGAAATTGAAAAGGCTCAAGATGAGGCACTTAAAGAAGAAAATATAAAGAAGGAAAGAATGATTGGCCAACAGGACAAGTTGGAATATAACACCCTTGGTGTTAGGACACGTTTTGGACGGGTATGGATACCTATGGGTGGCGAGCTTAGAACCAAAATCTTGGATGAGGCTCATAAGTCTCGGTACTCTATCCATCCTGGTACCAATAAAATGTACCAAGATCTAAGGAAGGAATACTGGTGGCCTGGAATGAAGCATGAAGTGACGAAGTACGTAAGCAAGTGCTTGACTTGCTCGCAAGTAAAGGCCGAACACCAGAAACCGTATGGAAAGATTCAACCACTTGATATACCGGAATGGAAGTGGGAACACATTACCATAGACTTCATAACCAAGCTACCTCGCACAGATAAAGGTCATGATACCATTTGGGTAATTGTGGACTGTTTAACGAAGAGTGCTCATTTCCTACCTATTCGCGAGACGTTCTCGTCAGAAAGGTTAGCGGAAGTATTTATTAAAGAAGTAGTAACACGGCATGGGATGCCTTTGACGATCATATCTGACCGGGACACACGATTCGCATCGAGGTTCTAGAAAATATTTCACGAGGCGATAGGCACGAGGCTCAATGTTAGCACGGCATACCACCCACAAACGGATGGTCAGTCCGAAAGGACCATTCAGACATTGGAGGATATGCTTCGTGCTTGTATTATCGATTTCGGCAGCAGTTGGGACAGTCATCTGCCGTTAGCCAAATTCTCCTACAACAATAGTTATCACACGACGATAGGCATGCCGCCTTACGAAATGTTGTATGGGAGGAGATGCAGGACCCCGATTTGTTGGGGTGAGATTGGACAAAAGGAATTAGGGAGTCTTGAAGTAGTAAGAGAAACGTCAGAAAGGTTTGATCAAATCAAAGCACGAATGAAGTCCGCACAAGATCGTCAGAAATCCTATGCGGATAAACGACGAAGGCCTATTGAGTTCGATGTTGGGGACAGAGTAATGTTGAAAGTGTCACCCTGGAAGGGAATAATACGATTCAGGAAGAGAGGGAAGTTAAGTCTGAGGTTCGTCGGACCATTCAGGATAATGGCACGGGTGGGTGAAATCGCTTATCGGCTAGAGTTGCCTAATGAGTTGAGTGGGATTCATCCTACCTTCCATGTATCACACTTGCGAAAGTGTTTGGCGGATGAATCAGCTCACGTACCACTTACTGACATCGAGGTCGACAACAGCCTTAATTACATCGAAGAACCCGTGGCCATCTTAGACAAGACGGAGAAGCGTTTGCGTAATAAGATTATCCAATTGGTTAAAGTCCAATGGAAACATCGAAAGGGATCGGAAGCCACTTGGGAAACGGAGAAGGAGATGAGGGAGTCGTACCCTCATCTATTTGACTTATGATAGGTTTCGGGGACGAAACCTATTGTAAGGGGGGTAGACTTGTAACATCCCAAAAATAAAACGACAGTTAAAATGACGAAATAAACGAACGAGGCATGTCGGGTCGGGCGGGCTGGAAGGGGAGCCTCCCCTATAAATAGCTTAGACCTCCATCATTTCTCTCATTTGCAAGTTCTAGAGAGAAACCGTAGAGAGAGAAAGTTGGCGGATCGACCCAAGATTTCAGCAAAGTGTTGCTCCATAGCTCGTGAGAAGAACCTCCGGATAAGGAACTCGATTTAGGTAACGATCGGGCCTAAATCTGAGTTTTTGTTCGTTTTTGGGTTTTTCGGGTTTTGCGAAAGAAACAGATCATGCGTACTTATCAAGCACGCACGGAGCAGGTCCTGCGTACTTATCAAGTACGCAGGAAGAGAGCACTGCGTAGTTATCAAGTACGTAGGAAGAGGATCCTGCGTACTTATCAAGTACGCAGGAAGCAGGGTCTGCGCACTTGCTAAGTGCGCAGGCATCAGGTTGTTTAAGTAAAGTTAGTATGTTTAGAATGGTTAAACCGTTAGAGTCGGGATTGGGTTTGATGTGTATTTAACTATCAAATTCAGATCGTACGTGACGTTGTTAGGCCCTTGTTTGGGACAACCAAGACTAGCTTATCAGGTGAGTTCTAGAAGCCCTCTTTTAAATGTTTTATATAATGTTTTCGGGCTGGTGTGCATACATATGAAATGATGTTTTTACGAAACGATGTTTATGAAACTATGTTTATAAATTGATGCTTATGAAACTATGTTTACGAAATGAAATGATTTGGAATAAACGGTTTATGGAAAGAAAGTTTTATGAATGGAATGTTTACGAACGAAATGTTTATAAAGAAATGGTTTAAACTAAAGGTAAAGGGTTTCGAAATTGAATGAAAGGTTTTTAGTAAAAGAAAAGAAAAAGGGCAAAGGTTTTAAAGAAGTCATTACAAATCTAATCTGTCGAATGAAGGGAATTGACAAATGAAGTCTGGGAATGTAATTCCCAGCCTTGTGGTAGATTATGGACAGCGAGCCATAGTTTCCATAAGAACAATAGGGGCAGTGTCTTTGTGGCATGTCAATGGTTTGATGTTGTACAACTGGTAGGGAGTAACGACGGTTACTCAGAGGTTAACGTGACCCTATGTAAGGTTAAATTATGATCCGACGGTGTTATGGCCGTGAGCCATAGCCGTCGATGGAGGTTGTCGGTCTATGGACATGAGAGCCATAGGGGCAACTGAATGGGTATTGTCGGTCCTCGTGCAGTTAGCCTTGGGGGCAATACAAAAGGGAATTGACGGAATGTATGGTATTGTCGGTCTTCGTGCAGTTAAGCCTTAGGGGCAATACCATACTAAATGACGGTACGAATGGTAATACAGATTTAGATAGTAATGTATGACTTAAATGAATGTTAAATGTTTTAAACAAATGATCCGTTCAATGTGTTTATGATGAGGAAAAAGGTTTGAGGGTTTTCAATGATAAACGAAAGGCCATGTTTTCTTATACGTGATGTTAAACCCTAATGAATGTTTTGAATGATGAACCATTTCTTAAATTGAACGAAAACTAGAACTCACCAGCGTAGCTGACTTTTTAGTATGCACATTCAGGTTAAGGCAGGAATGGATGATGGACGGTGATGCTTGGCAAGCGAGAAGAGTTACCCGGTTGATCATGAAGACTGGCATCCCGTTATGATTAGATTATGTTATGTTTATGTAATAGACTATGTTACGCTTCCGTTTGTTAAACAATGTAATGGTTGTGTTTTATTGAAGTATTTCCGCTGCGTTATTTGATATTCAAGTTTAAGAACTGTTTGTGAGTGAGTAAATCCAACAAGTGAGGCCTCCCGGGTTTGGGGCCTTACACAACCATTCTTTCACGCTTAATATTCTCCTCCTTAAGTGTTTCGGTCTGTGCACGTTCGATTTCCGTCATAAGATCGGGAGTCTTGACAAGTTGATATGCCTTCACCCTAATAGGAGCAGGTGTCTCTTTTCGGCTTAGGACGTTAGCTACCACGTTTGCCTTTCCCGGGTGGTATAGAATTTCACAGTCATAGTCTTTTAAGAGTTCTAACCACCGCATGTGTCTCATATTCAACTCCTTTTGCTAGAAGAAGTACTTCAGACTCTTATGATCGGAGTATATGGAACATTTGACCCCGTAGAGGTACTGTCTCCAGATTTTTAGTGCGAAGACAACTGCCGCGAGCTCGAGATCGTGAGTCGGGTTGTTGACTTCGTAAGTCTTCAGTTGTCGCGATGCATACGCGATCAGCCTCCCCCGTTGCATTAATACGCAACCCAATCCTTGACCCGAAGCGTCGAAGTATACTACCAGGTCTTCATTACCCTCGGGCAGGGCTAATACTGGTGCTTGGGTCACTCTATTTTTGAGTTCTTCAAATGCCGGATTCTAAGCCGAACCCCATTCATACTTAATCTCCTTACAGGTTAGCTTTGTTAAAGGCGAGGCTACCTTGGAGAAGTCCTAAATGAACCTTCCGTAATATCCTGCCAATCATAGAAAACTCCATTTTTTGGTCAGCGTCTTCGGGATTTCCCATTCATTTACTGTCAAGATCTTTGCCGGATCAACCCTAATGTCGTTCGTGTTAACAACGTAACCTAGGAATTGAACTTCCCTGAGCCAGAACGCGCATTTAGTGAATTTGGCGTACAACTTCTCCCTCTTTAACATTTCCAACACTTCCTTAAGATGACAGGCGTGATCGCCCTCACTTTTGGAGTAGATAAGGATGTCATCAATAAACATAATCACCGATTGATCTAACATCTGGCGGAAAACCCGATTCATCAAATCCATAAACGTCGCGGGAGCGTTTGTCAAACCAAATGACATTACAAGGAATTCATAATGCCCGTATCGAGTACGAAACATGGTTTTTGGCACATCCACCTCCCTTACTTTCAGTTGATGGTATCACGACCTAAGATCGATATTTGAGAACCAACTTGCACCATGCAGTAGGTCAAAAAGGTCATCTATCCTCGGTAGCGGATATTTGTTATAGTTCTTTAGTTTAGTTCTCTATAATGTATGCACATTCGCATCAAGCCATCCTTCTTCTTCACAAACAGTACCGGAGCTCCCCACGGTGAAACGCCTGGTCTAATGAAACCTTTGTCGAGGAGTTCCTCCAATTAGGTCATTAACTCTTTTATCTCTGATGGAGCTAGTCTGTAAGGTGTCTTAGTGACGTGTTGGACCCCTTGCATTAAATCAATTTGGAACTCTATTTCTCGATCGGGTGGCACTCCACGTAAGTTCTCATGGAACACCTCTGGAAAGTTGCGCACAACGGGTACGTCCTTCATCTCTGTAACTTTCTTCTCATTGTCTATAATGTACGCCAGGTAGGCCTCACATCTGCGCCTCATAAGTCTTTCAGCCTTGATCATTGAAATGACGCTTGGCATAGTGATGTCTTTATCCCCAGAAATGGTGATTTCACTACCACCAGGAGCCTTGAGATGAATCTTCTTTTGCTTACACACAATTTGAGCTTCATTAGCAGCGAGCCAATACATCCCCAATACCACGTCAAATCCCCCAAAGGCTATGACAAACAACCTAGCACGAAACCTATGGCCATAAATGCCTATGATGCAGTTCTCCACGGCTTCTATTACTTTGGTGTTTCTACCCACGACAGTTTCTATGTTAAGGCACGTTCTATGTAGGAGATGGTACACTTAAGTTTCTCATAAAAAGTAGAGGATATAAAACTTTTTGTAGTGCTAGAATCAAATAATACTGATACATAAGTGTTATTAACAGTGAACGTATCTGACACGACGTCCGGGTCCCCCTCGCTTCTTCCTGTGTTAGGTCATACGCACTATTCCTTACCCTTGGTTTCTCAGCCTCCTTTCCCTTGCCGGTGTCGGTGGCCTTGGGTCATCTACAATCCTTGGCTGCATGGCCAGGTATCCCACAGTTATGGCACATTCTGATGCACGTGCAGTTGCACGAGTAGTGCCCGGTTTTACTGCAACGATAATAGATGTTTAACCCAAAACAACATCCCCCAGATTATTCTTCCCACATTTGTAACAAGTTACCATCCATCCGCTTTCTGCTTCTTCTGAGCCGGCCCTGACCATTCAACCGTCGGTCGCTTAGTAGCGTTGGTCGTTTTCTTCTTAACTTCTACCGGCTGTGGATCCTCATGGTCAAAGTCATCATACAAAATTCCAGCCAATTATACAACTGACTCGAAGCTCTTTGGGATACAGTACTTGATCAGTCAACCAGGTGAGGCACCAGTTGGGCCAGCTCATTGTACTTGGTGGTGTACTAGCGATGAGTCATATTGCTAGCCTTGAGCCCCACGAATTCGCTTTCAACTCGGTCGATCTCGTTCTGTGGGAAAAACTTATTGATTATCATTTTCTTTAGATCGCTCTAGGTCATCCTTCTAATTGTTGTTGGGGTTTTCAGCCTCTTAATGTTTCTCCACCAACATAGTGCCTCGTTGGTGAATGAGTGGGCGGCAAACTTGACTGCCTGGTTCTCACGGCACTCGCTAATGTTTATCACTCCGCTCATTATTTTAATCCATTCAAAAGTGGCCATAACATCCTTTCTCCCGCCAAACTTTGGCGGGTCACACCCCCGAAAGGATTTGTAATTGCAGCCTCAAGCTGCCACCTCAAAATCAGAATTGTCACTGTCATTGATTTCAGTATCCTTGTTGCTCCCTTCTTTCTTATATTTCCTCTCTATCCCAAATTCCCTTAGGGACTCGGCTAAGGCTGTCGGTAAGGTGTCCTTCTGGACTGAAGTGACATCAGCAGCAATGGCTTCCCTCACGATTGGTTCTAGAACCAATCCGTCATTATGTTCCTCATTTTGAACAGATAAATTGTTCTCGCTATCATTGTGCTCCACATACACTGATTCTGTTTCATTACGGGAGTGTTCGCTTTCTTCGACTCGTGCTCTTTTACCCGGTAGTCGGCCTCGGCGACCAGTTTGTCTACCAATCCGACCTCCTCTCTTTCCCCTAGCCATTTGTGTCTAACTCCGCACAAGGAATACTTGTGTCATCGTGATAAGTAATCATTTAGAACACCTCGAGTAATGTAAATTACTAATTACAGAGACCGGTATGAAATTACTAATTTACTTTACTACTCGGGTTCTGAACATTCCCTATCAGGAGTAACATTTGCATCCAAGTCCAGATCCCTATCATAAGGCACATACTATCTACTTATCTATTCGAAGACATTTACTATCTAGTTTCTATTTTAAGGCATTTAATGTCTATGTTCTATGTTAGGACATGAACTACCTTTTTTTCTACCTTTCCATGGACGGGCTGCTCGGACTGACATTCCCTTCTTTGTCCCATTCTCAGTTTAAGTCCAGACATTATCTCAAACGTTCTAATCTCTCAAACTATTGCTCTGATACCAACTTGAAAGGACCTAAACAGGGAACCTCTCATAGTTGGCACAAAATATTGATAACATAGTTCTTAAACTTCGAATCATGCATTAATCAGAAATCTTAACAGCGGAAGTCTTAACCATTACAGTAATCCAAACAAATTTAAAGCATTCAGTTGTTCATAGTTCAAAATTTGGAAATGTCATTCATCGCAGAGATCAGCCCTTCATGAAATATCCTGGATTTTCCGACCCAGTTCATAGATATTTATTTAATAAATATAAATCTTTTATGCTTGAAACTTAAATATATGTATATTTATGAAAATAATACAAAATATATATATATATATATATATATACTCTCGAAATTTTAATAAGTTTGTAAACTCATTTTGATTATTTACTCATTTTATAAAAAAAAAAATTTAAACATATTATTTTATAGAAACCTCGGGGACCGAAACTGTCATTATTGAAACTTGTTTTAAACTAAACTTTAACTTTAACATAAAAGGGTAAACTTAGAAAACTTCAAGGACCTGTTTCGCACAAAGACCAAACCCTGAATCAAGAAAGCAGTCGTGGGTTCGAGTCCCGCCAAGCACCGGTTCCCACACCTATTCGCGCGAAATCACGATTTCGGCCGAATTGATTACTTCTCAAGTTTCCAGTTGCGCATGCGACATCTTCCCAAGGTACATTAACTCGACATTGCAACGGTAACCACGCGTGAAGCCGGATTCGATCCACTTTATCCCATTCGTGAACTCCCCACCTAATCCTCCATTTAATGGCGAATTTGGGTATAAATACCCGTTGTCACAGCCTAACGACATCACCCCATTCCTCCTCATACTCTCAATTTCCCTGATTGGTACCTGCATTACTCGATCCGATCCTTGGTCAGCCGAACGTGAAACTCGAGCCGTTCTCACTCGTTTCGACATCGTTTAAGGTAATTCTTGTGCCCGTTTTGTTCGCCACAGTTCATAGATCGAAAGCCCTCTGTTTATTTCCATTAACAGAGGGCAATTCGATGTGTATTTCGGTATTTGGAAACTATGGTTCATAAGGATTTGGGGTCGATTCGAGATCCTGTTTAAGGGTTTTTCCTTTTCAATTTATACACTAACGAGCCATAGTCGGAATGGTTAGTGTTATGTGTATGGTTTGCGACCCGGTCCCAGACCCGAGTTCGAGCCGGGTAAAAACCGATTTTCACCCATTTTAATTCTTTAGCCTTTTAAAACAGTTTTAACACTTTTAATAATTTTTATAAATTATGTGATACTTATATAAACGTGAATTGTATTTTTATTTACACTTTTATATTTCGAAAGTAGGTTAATTAAATTAAACTTAGTTAAAAACTTATAATAACTAATTCTTTGAAATAGTTTTAAAAGCTTAAGGACTATAAATATATATTAAAACTTTAATTATGGTTTTAAAATTCATAAAAACTATAAAAGCATTTTATTTATAATTTATATAATCATAAATTTATTTGTTTATATAAATTTAAAACAAAAGGCATAGATATACTTTATCTTATTTTTATAATAAACCATGAGAAATAAGAAATAAATCTTATATTGTAAACTTATAAGCTATAAAAAGAGTTATAAAATAAGAAACCCTGTCTAAATCTTTTATTAACTTATAATTACATATTACTTATTTAAACTTGTAAACATTATTTATTACAAAACAATGTGTAAAATGAATACCTAATTGGATAAAGTAATTACCATTTTTAAATAATTATTTATCCTTGTCAAATAATTGTTATTCTTTAATAATTAGTAATTCTTAAATAATTATTAAAACACTTAGTAATTATTTGTTTATTCTTAGTCTTTAACTACTTATTTAAGATGATTATCATAGATTTCTAATAATTATTTATTCTTTAAATAAATGTTATTAATCTTGATTCTTTGGTGCAACCTTATTTATAATACTTAGAAAACTACTTTAAACTATTTACATATGACTTGTGAAATCAATCGTTGTAAAACTTTTAAAATGTTATTATTCCAAACCACGAATCTATTAAACTTTGATTTTCAAACTTTGTGAAACCCTATTTAGAAACTTACATAAATTTTATAAACACAAGTCGTTCTCGTCTCCCATTTGGAACCCTAGTCAATCTTGAAATCCTAGATCCTTTGTCTTAGACTTTTTACTTAAAACTTTAGACTTACATTCTTAGGCTTATTGTGAGGATATTCTCCCTCTCCAATTCTTGCAAACTTTTGTCGGATACTCTTCATCCAAATCCAAGTGAGTATACTTAGCCCCTTTTCTTTTCTATACTTTTGGGGTGAAACATGTTCAAAAACATTAAACTTATAAAATTCTTGTACAACTATGACTAGATGTTTATTCTTATGTTAAACTTGAGACTTGTATGCTTAGATTAAACTTAAAACTAGCATATTCATTAACTTTGATCAAGCCTATGGTAACAATGATAGATCTATTGCATTTGACCAATCCACCTTGATTGATTGACCCTTCGGGGGGAGCCCTTGGTGATTGTTACTGAATTAAACTTTAAACTTGAGACTTATAAGGGTAACCTGCGGGTTATGCCTAAACTTGGTTGGAGGGTTGAAGTGCACAATGTTTAAGATACTTGTTTCTCATACTTACATTATAGAATGCATATATCATAGTGAATTGTAATTCTTTTCAAATCCTTGTTAAACTGTGTCAAAACCTTTGTATCTCACCAACTATTTTGTAGTTGACAGATTCTTTCACATGTTTCAGGTTCTACATCATGAGACTTGTTTGTGATCACATAGGACGCTTTGGACCTAGACTACTTATTAAATAAACGTTGTATACTTGTTATTTCCTTTGTATTGAACCTTTGAATCTATTTATTAATGAAATATTGAAACTTTAATAGTCGACCTTGTGCTATTGAACAACCGCGTCCGCCCCGACGTATAATCTGCCGTCGGTTGGGGGGTGACAGATTGGTATCAGAGCCTTGGTTATAGAGAATTAGGTTATTAGACACATGACCTAGACTATAACTTAGGAGACCCAAACATGAGTTATCCCATGTCCTTTACTAGGAAATTCTCTCCCCATTATATTCTTAAAACTTATACGTGAACGCTTGGAGATTCTACGTTTCTACTTACCTACGTGCTACAAGAGTCTACTACATCGAGGATGCATTCTTAGGCTTTAAGTCTAATCCTCCAACAAACTCTCGTCAATAGTATTTAAGTTCTAGACAATGTATGAGAACTTGTGCGGACCGGAAGGGTGGATACCTGTATCCTGGGAAATTCTGTCAAGGAAAGCATTTCGTACAAATTCAAATCAACCGTTGGACCCGTATGCTTTCCTGGGAATTCCTGGGATGAGTATCCACTTATAGGAATGCACGACTTCTCTAAACATTAGTGAGCTTAGATCTCTTTTGATATGTCAAAGTACTTACTTAGTGATATGCACTAAATGAGTACCATCTCAAATACTATACACTTCATAAATTCATGATTCAAAAACTTTCCTCTGTAACCTTTACTCTATGATTCTTATGTTCCGTCTTTTCAAAAATGGTCACATGACAGCATGCTTACTCGTCATGACCTAAAGGAGTTACCTTTAAGAAGAATTCTTACGATATCAAAAAAAGAAAGACTATATGCATAAACTTATATTTATCTAGATACTACCCAATAACCTTCATGATCTTTGTAAAACAACCCTTAAAACTACGTATTACCCTACAAACTTCCCTACAAACTCTATTATTTTACAAACATAACATCTAAGGGGAAACTCTTGTGTTTTTACCTTACCTTCTCAACACTTAACCAAGCTTCATTTGATAACTAAAACTTTTGCTACACTTTTATACATTCCAAAAACCTCCAAGTATCCTTAAAACTTACACATCACCGATTCTTGTAAACAAAACTTAACGCCTTTTAAACCTAAAGTACATTAACAAGGGATTAGTAACCTGATCGTTTTCCCACAAGAGAAGAAGCCTACTATAGAATAAACAAGCTCCACGTTTAAGACTCTAAACCCATAATGAACCTCGACATAGTACCGTAAACCCAAACATCGGTGACAACAACGGAGAGAAGTTGTAGGCCCATGAGGAAGTTCTGGCTAGGGAAATAGGGTACTTAAGTGAGTCCTTGCGACCACCCCTTCTTCCGAGAATTCTCCTTGTTAGCCCATCAACTTCCAATTAAAAACTATTTTTGACAATATTACTGTGATAACTCAGTATTATGTATAAAAACTTTTGAATATATTTAATCAACTCACTTACAACATTTCTTTCCACCCTCTCTCTTGCTAGGTAATGGACTCACACTCACACTCTTCACCAGTGTATCGTCCGGGAGGAGAGTCCGACCGAGAAGAGAGTAGCGAGTCGCCGGTGTACCAGCCAAGTCCCTACCCTAATGCTAGGGCAAGAGCGGAGCTCAACACCAATTAGATCAGAAACCCTAGGACATCACCGCTGAGGAATCCTTATCAAGCACCTCATCTTCATCATAGGTTTTCATCACCACAAAGTGACCCGTACCTAGCATCTACCCCTACCCTAAGGGCTAGGCATGCCGGGGCACCTGCCGTGGCAATGGGAATCCCGATGCCTAACATTCCTAGGTTCGTGGAAACCGCGGAATTCATGAGGCAGGAAATGGAGCATAGGGCTCGGCAAGACCTGTTAAACCAAAGGATCGACGACCTGGCCAATCAAATTTGGATCCAGGAAGAAAAGATCACGACTTTGGAGGAAGACAGAGAAATCCTCGAAGACCGCACCGAGACCACTAGGGCAGAGGCTAGGTTTGCTATCCGAGTAACCCTAGCAGTACTTGTGATAGTACTGATCTGTTTCCTAGTGGAGAGCTACCTAAGGCGTGCATGAAGCCTCTATTCCCACTAAATTTTAAATTTTGCCTTATGTAAGGGCTAGAAGCCCAAATTTTGAAAGCATCTAATGAAAATCATTTTGAAATTTCATCTTATTATCATTTGTTAGCCTGACTTTTCTTTCACCATTACAAACTTAACACTTCTACCCAAAACACTTTTGTCAAAAGCAACTCACGTTAGCACTCGAGATAATTAACAACGTGGCATTAAACTATAAAAATCATAAGTGACACGTAAACTGAAAAATAAATCTTGAACAAACCTTCTAATTCGTAAGCACTCTTTTAAAAACAACACGACTTACGAACCACTGTCGTAATCAACTATGATCCGTACCCCTTATATAGACTTCACACTTCTAAACTTGCCCAACTTTTTGTTTGACAATCATACACACCTTTTTATAAGTCCTACTTATACTACTTACCATTGTCTAACTCGTCATTTTGAAACATCTTAATTACACATTATATAAAAGAAAACTATACTTTCTGTCATGAATCCAGATAAATCATTTGTAAACACACTATCATAAACCTTATTGAAACTCTTCCCGTTACCCTATGCTAGGAAACTTTCCTCATTCAACCCTTATCACATAAAAGATTAGCAATGAATCACAACGGAAACTAAAAGCTTAAATGCACGTTATTAAAAACATTAAACTTCGTATACACAACTATGAGGTCAGAAACTTTTGAGTCATGCAAAAACTTATACAAATACTCAAACCCGCATTCTTAAAACTAAACATGAACAAAGGATCATGTAAAGCTTAATATTGAAACTTGAAATCAACTGACTTACCCTATTTTCAAACTCATACTTGGATTCTTAGTCTTGAAAACTTTTTGTGTTCATCCTAACTAAACCTTGTAAGACTTTATAAAACGTTCATTTTCATATACATGAGAAAACTTCACTCTTGATACTAGACACTAGCAGGAAGGAGGACATTACTATCTTTAGCAGAGTACATCCCCTGACTCCTATCTAAACCAAGCATCGGGATCCACCTAACCTTCTGGACAACTCGAATCTTCTGGGAAAGGGCGTATAACGGTTAATCCTGTTCCAAACGCTGTCCCACACCGCTCTTAATACTAGAGTATTTAGATAACCACTTTATACTCAAAGCATAATAGTACACTTCTACACACTGAAGCTAAACTAAAAGACTTTAAACTACTTCATGTTTGACGCATTCTTGTTCAAACATGATGAACGTATAAGACTTTAAACTACTCCATGTTTGACGTATTCTTGTTCAAACATGATGAACGTATAAGACTTTAAACTACTCTATGTTTGACGTATTCTTGTTCAAACATGATGAACGTATAAGACTTTAAACTACTCCATGTTTGACGTATTCTTGTTCAAACATGATGAACGTATAAGACTTTAAACTACTCCATGTTTGACGTATTCTTGTTCAAACATGATGAACGTATAAGACTTTAAACTATTCTATGTTTGACGTATTCTTGTTCAAACACAATTTAAACTATTCTATGTTTGACGTATTCTTGTTCAAACATGATGAACGTATGAGACTTTTAAACTACTCAAGGTTTGATGTATTCTTGATCAAACACGAGGAAAGTGTAAAGACTTTAAACTACTCAATGATTGAGGTATTCTTGTTCAAACACGAGGAAACTTTGAAACTCTAAATCTTGTCACATTCCTTTCTTTGTAATCATTGAATGACGCTTCTCTCTAAGGGACTCAGTAGTCAATGATCACTCTTACGTGGAAACTTTAGTCGTGTGTTAAACAAATTCTTGTACTCTTTCTGGATCCACACACAAACGGAAGGACCTATGCGGACTATGCGACGATTTGAATGCTTGCGGGTGCACACGTAAGTATGAAAATCAGCGCGTGGAAAGACATAGTAGACTCTGTCGTGTGCTAGGATCTAAGACCTATCGTAAAAGGTAGCCACGGAACTTAGGTACCGTAGCAATCCTTAGATGTATTAGTCTACAAACTCAAATCATTAAAACTATCATCAAATCCATTCTGAGTGATGCATCTTCACTTTAGATCTTGAATGAAAGTTCATCAGTTATTCTCTCAAATGCAATTCTGAAAATAAATCTTCAGATACATTCCCATTAAACTATATGCTTTGTAGGGAAAATTTTGGTAACCCCGGACTTTGGAAACTTAGAAACTTGAGCGTAATCTTATCCCTATCCCTATAACTCATTTAAAAATTTAAACGTAACCCAGGGCTTACTTGGGGACGTAAAGTATTTTTCTCATCATCCTTATGCGTATTATAGACTTAAACCTTGAAAACAGAAATCTTCTACTTTAATTTCGGGACGAAATTTTCTAAAGTAGGGGAGACTGTAATATCCTGGATTTTCCGACCCAGTTCATAGATATTTATTTAATAAATATAAATCTTTTATACTTGAAACTTAAATATATGTATATTTATGAAAATAATACAAAATATATATATATATATATATATATATATATATATATATATATATACTCTCGAAATTTTAATAAGTTTGTAAACTCATTTTGATTATTTACTCATTTTATAAAAAAAAAATTAAACATATTATTTTATAGAAACCTCGGGGACCGAAACTGTCATTATTGAAACTTGTTTTAAACTAAACTTTAACTTTAACATAAAAGGGTAAACTTAGAAAACTTCAAGGACCTGTTTCGCACAAAGACCAAACCCTGAATCAAAAAAGCAGTAGTGGGTTCGAGTCCCGCCAAGCACCGGTTCCCACCCCTATTCGCGCGAAATCACGATTTCGGCCGAATTGATTACTTCTCGAGTTTCCAGTTGCGCATGCGACCTCTTCCCAAGGTACATTAACTCGACATTGCAACGGTAACCACGCGTGAAGCCGGATTCGATCCACTTTATCCCATCCGTGAACTCCCCACCTAATCCTCCATTTAATGGCGAATTTGGGTATAAATACCCGTTGTCACAGCCTAACGACATCACCCCATTCCTCCTCATACTCTCAATTTCCCCGATTGGTACCTGCATTACTCGATCCGATCCTTGGTCAGCCGAACGTGAAACTCGAGCCGTTCTCACTTGTTTCGACATCGTTTAAGGTAATTCTTGTGCCCGTTTTGTTCGCCACAGTTCATAGATCGAAAGCCCTCTGTTTATTTCCATTAACAGAGGGCAATTCGATGTGTATTGCGGCATTTGGAAACTAGGATTCATAAGGATTTGGGGTCGATTCGAGATCCTGTTTATGAGTTTTTCCTTTTCAATTTATACACTAACGAGTCGTAGTCGAAATGGTTAGTGTTGTGTGTATGGTTTGTGACCCGGTCCCAGACCCAAGTTCGAGCCGGGTAAAAACCGATTTTCACCCATCTTAATTCTTTAGCCTTTTAAAACAGTTTTAACACTTTTAATAATTTTTATAAATTCTGTGATACTTATATAAACGTGAATTGTATTTTTATTTACACTTTTATATTTCGAAAGTATGTTAATTAAATTAAACTTAGTTAAAAACTTATAATAACTAATTCTTTGAAATAGTTTTAAAAGCTTAAGGACTATAAATATATATTTTAAAACTTTAATTATGGTTTTAAAATTCATAAAAACTATAAAAGCATTTTACTTATAATTTATATAATCATAAATTTATTTGTTTATATAAATTTAAAACAAAAGGCATAGATATACTTTATCTTATTTTTATAATAAACCTTGAGAAATAAGAAATAAATCTTATATTGTAAACTTATAAGCTATAAAAAGAGTTATAAAATAAGAAACCCTTTCTAAATCTTTTATTAACTTATAATTACATATTACTTATTTAAACTTCTAAACATTATATATTACAAAAAATGTGTAAAATGAATACTTAATAAAGTCTTAAATACTTAATATAAATTATTTAATTGGATAAAGTAATTACCATTTTTAAATAATTATTTATCCTTGTCAAATAATTGTTATTCTTTAATAATTAATAATTCTTAAATAATTATTAAAACACTTAGTAATTATTTGTTTATTCTTAGTCTTTAACTACTTATTTAAGATGATTATCATAGATTTCTAATAATTATTTATTCTTTAAATAAATGTTATTAATCTTGATTCTTTGGTGTAACCTTATTTATAATACTTAGAAAACTACTTTAAACTATTAACACATGACTTATGAAATCAATCGTTGTAAAACTTTTAAAATGTTATTATTCTAAACCACGAATCTATTAAACTTTGATTTTCAAACTTTGTGAAACCCTATTTAGAAACTTACATAATTCTTATATAATTATTAAAACACTTAGTAATTATTTGTTTATTCTTAGTCTTTAACTACTTATTTAAGATGATTATCATAGATTTCTAATAATTATTTATTCTTTAAATAAATGTTATTAATCTTGATTCTTTGGTGCAACCTTATTTATAATACTTAGAAAACTACTTTAAACTATTTACACATGACTTGTGAAATCAATCGTTGTAAAACTTTTAAAATGTTATTATTCTAAACCACGAATCTATTAAACTTTGATTTTCAAACTTTGTGAAACCCTATTTAGAAACTTACATAAATTTTATAAACACAAGTCGTTCTCGTCTCCCATTTGGAACCCTAGTCATTCTTGAAATCCTAGATCCTTTGTCTTAGACTTTTTACTTAAAACTTTAGACTTACATTCTTAGGCTTATTGTGAGGATATTCTCCCTCTCCAATTCTTGCAAACTTTTGTCGGATACTCTTCATCCAAATCCAAGTGAGTATACTTAGCCCCTTTTCTTTTCTATACTTTTGGGGTGAAACATGTTCAAAAACATTAAACTTATACAATTCTTGTACAACTATGACTAGATGCTTATTCTTATGTTAAACTTGAGACTTGTATGCTTAGATTAAACTTAAAACTAGCATATTCATTAACTTTGATCAAGCCTATGGTAACAATGATAGATCTATTGCATTTGACCAATCCACCTTGATTGATTGACCCTTCGGGGGGAGCCCTTGGTGATTGTTACTGAATTAAACTTTAAACTTGAGACTTATAAAGGTAACCTGCGGGTTATGCCTAAACTTGGTTGGAGGGTTGAAGTGCACAACGTTTAAGATACTTGTTTCTCATACTTACATTATACAATGCATATATCATAGTGAATTGTAATTCTTTTCAAATCCTTGTTAAACTGTGTCAAAACCTTTGTATCTCACCAACTATTTTGTAGTTGACAGATTCTTTCATATGTTTCAGGTTCTACATCATGAGGCTTGTTTGTGATCACATAGGACGCTTTGGACCTAGACTACTTATTAAATTAACGTTGTATACTTGTTATTTCCTTTGTATTGAACCTTTGAATCTATTTATTAATGAAATATTGAAACTTTAATAGTCAACCTTGTGCTATTGAACAACCGCGTCCGCCCCGACGTATAATCCGTCGTCGGTTGGGGTGTGACACTTCATCCCATGTCCATCAAGCCCTTGCGGCTCCATCCAGTTCTATACTTCATTTACCCGAGGTGCATGCTAAAAGTCAGATATACTAAGTGAGTTCTATTTTACTTTAGTAAATAAAAATTTCATCGTTTCCTTTCAAACAGCCTAAATATTTAAAGATAGTAAAAACTTGTTTTAAAAACATTCCCTTCCGTTCAAAACATTCTGATTCCCAAATGGGAATCCATTCATTCATTAAAACTTTAGAACATCCGTGCTAGCAATCTTTTCAAAACATTCACTTTCATTTAACATTCAAGCTAGCCTTCACATTCATTCTTTCTTCCATTCACATTCTATCATTGAGTGAACAAGCACTCGAATGTTACCATTCCGTTTTAACCGTCCCAAGTCCTGGAGGCTTGGAATGTTGTGCTTGCACGAATGCAAACTCCTCTGTTTCTTGTGTATAAGACCCCCTCTGTTTCTTATCACAAAGATAAGACTCTTATGTTGCTTGCCAGAAGGCAAGACTCCACTGTTGCTTGCACAATAATTTCTTTCTTTGTTACGCCTCGGGGGTAACATGCATAAATAGTCACACACACATATTGACATGCTACCACAAAATTAACTACATGACACGTTTATAAACATTTGCATATATTATAACGTAAGTAAATAACACATATTTGCCATAAACATTTGTAAAACATTATTCTTTCATTTTATTCAAAAGCATGCACTTCAGCCCAAAACTTTAAGGGGAAAATGGGCAATAGAAACTCACCAGTTCTGCTCTTACTATTTAACTTCTTAATTGTTCATGTTAGGCGGGACACCAGGATATATGTAGTAAGTCAACAAGTGAAATTTGACAACAAAAGATTAGTGTCGCCTATCTTAGTGTCGCCAGGACAATGTCGCTAGTGATAGGGTCGCTAGTGACATGGTCAGTGTCGCCAAAACTTGCGTTCTGGACTTTGTGTCGTACATTAGCATACTTTCTTCTACTGTCGCTAACCCAGTGTCACCGACATGGAGTATCGACAGGAGAATGACACGTATCCCCAATCATTGAACTCTTAAGGGGCCACGCCACTCCCTTTCCAAGCCCGACTAGTGTGGCCACATGAAGATGGCGACACTGGTCAGTGTCGCCTAAAGAACGCTTCATCAAAAAGGCCCGTTTTCAATTCAAGCTTGTAACTTTTTACATCTAAATCGTTTATTTTACTCCCATGAAGTCATATCTAGTCTTATTTCATCTTTTAACACGTAAAAATCCCTACTTTAAGATGAAAACCCCAATTTTGCCCCAAACCCCCATTTTTGAACAAAAACAGAGATTTATGTTCGATCCATACCTCAAAGACGGTGATTATTCGTGGTTTATTGCTGTAGAGTGATGGAGAAACACTTTTGAGTGATTGTTGCACCCAAAGATGGAGATTTCTTCACTTTCTCTCTCTAAACTCTTTGTTTGATGAAGTTGGTGAATGGAGGTTGGTTAGGGTGATCTTTAGGGTTTATGGAGGCCTTAATGGGCCAAGCCCAACTCCCCAAACCCACCTCTTTTATTCTTTCTTTCTTCCTTGGCCCAAAATGGGTGTCGGTTTTGTGGATGTTACATCAGTCCCGGTGTGTGACCAACAGTTGGTACCTGTTTCTTATTTTTATCATATCAGAGTTTTAAAATTTTCAGCTGAATAAATCAAGACTTTTCATAACTCATAATTTTTTTTCAAACACGGGGAAAACACACGTTTCATTTTTATTTCATAATTAGCAGGGAAACACCTTGTTTTATTACACATTGTAATTGATAGGGAAACACCGTGTATTATACAAGTGCTTTTACAAAATCAAGGGTTATTAGAGCCATTCATTTCACTAATGTCTAGGGTGGACGTTCCCTTTTTCTAACATCCTTAAGTTATCGCTAAAGGTGACTGCCCTGGCGTCATTTGACTCTTTCAGACATTTTTACCTTGATTACCTGAAAACATTTTAAAAATATTTTATCAGCACAAGCTGGTGAATACACATGCATTTTATAATCTGACAAGACTGAATAAATAGAATAATTTTCCCATACTTGACAGGTCAATTTTACACATCCAACGGTCTATTTCACCTGAAAGTATAACCACTGGCCATACCAGATACTTTCTCGGATTTTATATTTGGCCCCAACCTTCGCTCATGCGATTGAGGATTTACACAAGACCAACTACCGAGCCATAACCCTGGCCATTTTATAATGTTTCATCTATAACACGTGTATATATACATGACCCTATGGCCTGAATGCTATTGTAAATCACCACTATGTGATGAATGACTTTATTAGTTCATTCGAGTCAGACCATAAACTCAAAATGGTTTATGATTTCTAAAGCATTTTAAAATATACATGTATTCACCTTTTTCAAGTAGAGTCTTGAATTAGGTATCTCCTAAAATACTAGCTTTAATTGGACATCGTATTTACTTAGCTTCCTAATCCTCGGGTTTCTTGAACAGAAGTTTTCCTTAATTCTTTGAGAAGTTTCTTGGCTTATACGACTAGTGCAGTAAATAAGCGAGGGTCATATAAACTTGGAATCAGTGGAAAGTGGACAAGATTTAGTAAAAACTTTAGAGCATTCGTTTTTGGTTTGTGTGGAATTTGAATGGCAATTGAAATCCTTTATATAGGCTGAAAAGGGGTCCGTAGCGGACCGTTACGTAGGAGGGTAGCGGTCTGCTACCGCTCCAACCCTAATGAGTCAGAGAGAATACGTGGAGATCTCAGAAATTGTGACTGGCAGACCATTACGGATAAGGGTAGCGGTTCGCCACCCAACCACTTTCCTTTCTAGCATACCAGCTTAGCTGACCTCCACAATTTGGTGGCCGTAGCGGATCGTTACGGGGCGGGTAGCGATCCGCTGCCAATGACACGCGTCAGAAACCCTAGATGACTCATCAGGCCACGTGTCATTCTCTCATGATTGCCGTTGGGACCACGTAGCGGACCGTTAAGGTAACGGTAGCGGTTCGTTACCGATGAATTTTCCAAAATTTTCATTTTTGGTCCTTGATCTTTTATGGAATTTACACTTTAGGTCCTCGGGGATTTATTTGTGAAAATTTTAGAACAAAATATTTTAGGAATGTTAGACCATACGTCGTTGGGCATATGGTACGCCCGCTGCATCAGCATACAGTTTTGCTGTCTTTTGGCCTAGCAAACCCACTAGCTTGCGACCCAAACTTGTTTTACTCCCCAATTACATACTATTACATACATTACCACCTATGTATGTAGTCATTAGTTAGTTTTCAATCCGTTAACCTGGCTTTACTCCTTTTTTAGGTTCTAAAGACCTCAAATGCCCTAAAACGAGTTTGTGAAGTTCATGACCTTAATTAGCTCTCGTGTGAGGTTCTTAGACTTCATACTCCTTTATATAATCATATTAACTCCCATGTGAAGTTTAAAGACTTCAAACAACATCGACATAAGTGAATTTCAAAGACTTCAAACGACATCGACATAAGTGAAGTTCAAAGACTTCAAACGACAACGACATTAGTGAAGTTCATAACCTCAATTAACTACCGGATGAGGTTCTTAGACTTCAAACACCGACTCTTTAACATGCATACAAGTGTACACACATGACACTATTTAACTTTTATAACCTTTATGTTATTCACCAACATGTGGGATTCAAATATCCCAAATTCACCATTTATACTTGTGAAGTTCAAAGACTTCAATTACAACCAATTCACCCCCACCCTTGCATACAACATGGTCATATAATTACACTACTTAAACACATAAGCAATCATTCATTGTATGACCTACACCTATCATTACTAAGTAATTGCAAAGCAGTTAGCTTTTGCTATAGATGATTTTGGTTGAGCTTCAGTCTTAGCTACTTAATCACCTATACAATTCACTATGTCATTAGTCTAGATATCCCAATTTACACCAATTGAGATTCTAACACACTCATATTACCAAATGACTAACATTATCATTTTTCTAGGTTTAATTATCATAATAAAACCCTCAACACCCATTCAATACTCCCTTAACCCAAATGACCCGTTAACGATTCACCCAAGCTCCACTAAAAGCTCCAATTTTACAAACACCAAATTAATTGGGGCTTTTTGGTTAATTGTGTGTATATTTTTTAACGCATGTGAATTTACACATGTCTATTTTATAACTATACAGTGTAAACATGTACTATGTGTAAACACAAATTACACATATGTAATTTTTTTAACGCATGTGAATTTACACATACATAAAAGACCATGACGTTTTATGTGTGTACTAATGATATTCTAACAATAAAAAATAATGATTTTGATTGATCTTGATAAGTTTTCTCAAGTTTACTCTTTAAGATGAGTTTTCTCATGATACATACCCTATATATATACATATATATATAGATATATATATATATATATATGTATATATATATATGGAATGTATAGGAAGAAAACCCCCCAAGTTATGAAAACATTGAAAACTCTCTAAAAAACGTGTTTTTACAAGGTTTTTTTTTTAGTTTTTATATGTAATTTCAAAACTTTTTATAAAAAAAATCCAAAAAGCGCCGACCAAATGTTTTTATAAAAAAAATTTTAAAAATTCTGCCCAGTTGTTTTACATATATAACATGTTGTTTTTACATATGTAACATGTTGTGTTATTTAAGTAACATGATTTTTTCACACAACAAACGGGGATTTTTGTCCATTTTTTTTAAAAAAAATTGGCTTGGCGTTTTTTTAATTTTTTTATGAAAATCTTATAAAAGTTGCTTAGAATGATTTCCAATTTTTTTTTAACATGTAAAAACACGTTTTTTGGAGAGTTTTTAATGTTTTCACAACTCAAGTGGGTTTTTAAAATATTCATCCCCTATATAAATATATATATATATATATATAGAGAGAGAGAGAGAGAGAGAAAGTTTTAAATACAAAGGGTTTATTTTGTGTGAATGTACGAAGGATTTTGAAGCATTGATCTAGGAAATCAACGGTTAAGATCAAAAGTGATTGTTTTAAGCGTGAAAAGATTCTGAAAAGGGTAAAATTGGAATAGCCTACATTTGTTGACTTTTTTCTAGTCCCTCATTTTTTTTAAACATGTATAACTTTTTTTACAACATTATTTAAAACAATTACAACATAAAATCGAGCATTTTATTCTCTTTAATTTGAGTATAGTCTTGCTATACTTTTATTTAAAAAAATCGACTTTTAAAAAAAATGTCGATGTGCTGTGCGTATAACATGCGTGATTATGGTCATGCGTTATTATAAAACACGCGTGATTATGCGTATAACATGTGTGATTATAATCATGTGTTATTATAAAACATATGTGATTATGTGTATAACATGCGTCATTATGGTCATGCATTATTAGAGTGGAGGGGTGGAACCCCTTCAACCCCAAACTACCCTAGCTCTAAACCAATAAAAAATTGCAATGTCATTTTTACCCTAAACTACCCCTCTCACAAGGGATGGAACCCATGCACCCGTGAACCCCTACTACCCCAACCTTCAAATTCCTAGCCACAACCCAAATGAACCCGAAGCCACAACCCGTAAGGGTTGCGGCGGTGTTATGGCATTGCTTTTCAAAGCTTGATTTAATTTTCTTTTTTCAAATGTCTATCATGTATGTGTGTCAATTGTCCTTAAAAGGCGTAGATAAATATAAAAATGTCACATTCCTTTTCAAAGCTTGATTTAATTTTCTTTTTTCTAAGAGAAAATTATTAAAATAGACATTTGACCGACTAAAATTTCTAAAATATACATTGACTTTTAGCCTTCAATTTCATAGACATTCTCTCAAAACTGACAGCTAAAGCCGGCTAATTAGCTCACATTTATTTCAGTGTAATTTTAATCGTTGGTCCAATAAAAAACAACGTGTGGCAGGCTAGTTAGCCGTCCCATGGCGGCTAATTAGCCGACTAACGCCAACGGCTAAATAGCCGGCACTCGACGGCTAAGCCTTAGCCGTCGCTTTTCTAACGGCTTTAGCCGGCTAGGATCTATGGGCGGGCTTGATGTTTAGCCAGCTTGTTTTAGCCGGCGCATTTGATGGTTCTACTCGTTTTTTACGGCTAATGCCGGCTATTTAGCCGGCGCATTCAGAATTTTTTTTTAAATATTTTTTCGTTTTTGTATATTTTTTAATATTTCTCAAAAAAAATTCTTTGCCACATATGACGAATTTTTGAATTCTTATATAAAGAGTGGGATACCTTTCTCATTAGTCTAAAAAAAATATCTACACTTGGATTCTTTGCCACATATGGTGAATTTTTTAGAGAAATCTTTCTCATCCAACTTATATGATTTTCTACTGATTCAATGCTTTCATCTTCCCACTGCTCAAAATATTGTATGTTATATAAATATTTTCTTTGGTCCAATACAACACACACATACAACTAAAAAACATCATGATTTAATTGAAGCTCTACTGTTGTCTTAAAGTTGGAATTGGCGGACTCGAAAATATAACACAACTCGAAGCCGGTGAATGGCCCGACTTCTAGATTCTCAACCTACAGCTTGTCTTTTCCAAGCGTCGTAGAAGAACGGAGGCCCGATGAGTGGTGGTTGTGGAAGAACAATGCTGCATGTGTTGGGTGTTATTGTTGTTAGAAGAACGAAGGCCCGTTTAAGATATGATTTTTAACTCTAGATAATTTTATATAAATATATATATATATATAAGACAAATATATATATAAACATTTGATATATTGTGGAAACCTCTAACGTGTAAACCCTATGGGAATAAAGTAGCAATTGTGGAACAGGAAATCATTAGTAGATGTTTTGTAATGTTATTGTTGTTGTAGTGTTTAAATTTATAACTTGTTTGATATAGTTTGAGATTTCAACTATTTTTGTTTATAAATATTGTAAAGAACAGGTTTTTATGATATTTGGCATATTTTTTACTAATTAAATATGTTCTAAAATTATGAAAAAAAAAACTAAATAATTTTTTTTTGAACAACAAGATTTAATTGAAATTACACCAATATGACCATGGTTTTGAACAGCAAGATTTAATAAAAACATATATAATACAACTATATCAAAACAAGTTATAAATTTAAACACTACAACAACAATAACATTACAAAACATTTACTAATGGTTCCCTGTGCCACAATTGCTACTTTATTCCCGAAGGTTTACACGTTAGAGGGTGGCTTAGATATCTCTCATTTCCCTTCCTGCTACGATCCCTGTATGTGGGTGAGATCAGTATTTATATTATTTCAATATATCATTAAATATTTGTTTCAACTTATGAAGTTCCTGTATTTATATTATTTCAATTTATATTCGATCAAACATAAGCTTCATTACAAAGAAAATTAAAGGATTACAACAAAATTAAAGGATTACAATAAAATTTAGGGACTCCAACAAGCGTCTTCTTCAGTTTCGTCGTCTTCGAATGGATCAAAACTAGGACTCCAAACACCATCTTCTTCTATAAGATCGTTAATAGCCGCCCAATCTTCAACAAAGTCTTCTTCTTCTTCTTGTGCTTGAACAAAACCGTTTTTCAGTTCTCCTAACAAACGGTTCTTTGGTTCTTGAACAACATGGTTTTCCAGTTCTCCTAACAAACGGTTCTCTGGTTCTTGAACAGCACAGTATTCCGGTTCTCCAACCGGAGAATTTTTTTCCTTACTTGGTGGAACGTTTTCCATTTAAAATCTAAAGCATATAATAACAAAATATGTCCTCATATATATACAACTTGAGAAATAAAAAAAAATATACAAAAAAAGAAAAAATATTTAAAAAAATAAAAAATAAAAAATTCCGGATGCGCCAGCTAAATAGCCGGCTTTAACTGTCAAAAACGAGTAGAACCATCAAATGTGCCGGCTAAAACAAGCCGGCTAAACATCAAGCCGGCCTAAAGCCGTTAGAAAAGCGCCAGCTTAGCCGTCGAGTGCCGGCTATTTAGCCGTTGGTGTCAGTCGACGGCTAATTAGCCTGCCACACGTCGTTTCTTCATTGGACCAGCGATTAAAATTGCACTAAAATAAATGGCGGGTAATTAGCCGGCTTTAGCCGTCAGTTGTGAGAGAATGTCTATGAAATTGAAGGCTAAAAGTCAATGTCTATTTTGAGAATTTTAGTTGATCAAATGTCTATTTTGATAATTTTCCCTTTTCTAAGACCTAAAATTTTAAAAATATTCTAGAACTATAATTTTAAAATATCAACATTGTGTTCTGGAACTATAATTGGTACAAGATCAACAAACAGTGTTGTAAAAATCGCGCCTAAACAGTGTCTAGGCGATGATTAATCGCTAGGCGCTCGGCTAAGAAGGAATTTTGACCTAGTCGGTCCAAAAATCGCTAGACGGTCCAAATCGCGCCTAGGCGGTCCTAGGCGGCCAGATTCCGGCGAACATTCCGTCGAAAACCTGAGATTTCCGACGAAAACCTGAGATTTCCGACGAAATCCTGAAATTTCCGGCCAAATTCCGGCGAAAACCTTTGGTGTGGTTTAAAAATGAACATTTTTATAAAAATTACATATAAAAATGTGTGTATATATATAAAAAAATGAAAATTACATATAAAAATTTCAATCCGATTAATCCCGCATAGGCCCCGATTAATCCCGGCTACGCCTTGACCCTATCCTACCGTCCGACTAGCGTCTAGCGATTTTTAGAACAATGTCAACAAACATACCACAATTTCACGGAACATTATTTTTCAACATTTAATCATTAATGTATTGATTATTTAAATGAGGAATATAAACTTTATTAACTAATCGAACTGTTATCATCTTCAACGCACTTTACGTAAATAATTTTGTAGGGTAAGAAAAGGACGCAGTTGTTGACCTATGAACGATTTCTTTTAACTCAAATATGATTCTCAATTTTTTTAAGTTTTAGGTCAAAATATTATAACAACAATATTTGTACAAAAGATTTTAATATTTTTTAATATTTAAATACACTAGTTTCTACCAAATCCATTTCCTAGAAGCAATTAAGAAACTACATTCTTACCTTATCTTTAAATTTCTTTTTACATCCTAAAAGCATTTCATTTTTATTTATAAATATTAATGAAAAAATACGATTCGTTAAATTCATATTTATATGTACATTATCAATAACAGATTTTTATGATCCAACAATCAAACGGTTATGAGGTTAGTCCTATAGTAAGCCGCGTGTTGGTTTGCGAGATTCACACAGAACATAATTTGTATAAATAAAGACAAATTGGTTGATATTAATCCATATTAACAGTTTGGCTTATGATAGTTCTAACTTTCACTTTTATTGTCAAGGGCAGTCCTAGTAGCATAATAATCATAGATTTACACTCGGTTCACACTCAATTTCGCTTGTACATCTCTCAATTTCATTCAAAGTTATCATTTTGAACTAAATCAAGTGTAAATCGAGTGTAATCTATTATGATTATTATCGGTTAAGGGAATGGATCATTTGAGAACTCTTAAATATTTTTAGAACATGTGAGAACTCGTCAAAAAACCAATCAAAACCATTTTTTTTACTACCTTTATTATTAGAATACAACATAAAAAAATGAATTTATGTATGTAAATTTACATGTATTTATTTATTAAAAAAAATCTACACATTTGTAAGTTTCCCACTTACACATGTGTAAGTGTTAACCATTTACATATGTGTTTAAATTTTTTTAATAATAATTTAGAAAGAAGAGATGGATTAACTGAAGAGATACATCATTTTTTATGTTGTATTTTAATAATAAATGTAGTAAAAAAAAAGAAAAATGGTTTTAATTGATATTTTAACGAGTTCTCGCGAGTTCTGAAATATTTATGAGTTCTCATTTGATCCTAACCCTATCGGTTAATAAGTAATAGCTTAGATTATTAAAATTCAATTCACCTAAAATAAGTAACTTATAAGTCATCTAGCCAATATGCTTAAAAATCAACACATACATAAAACATACCATGTATCACACATTATTCTGAAATTGATCAAACCAAAATTGATCTTATTGGTTCATTTTTACCTGATTTTCTATGGTGACACGTGTAAGGAAACGACGTTTTGACTTTTAATAAAAGTCAAACCGCGTGTAGTAGGTATGAAGGTTTAGAACAGTTAGTGAGGTCAGGGAATTTGACCCTTTTGGATTTGTCATCAAAGTCAATAACCATTGAAACAAACATATATTCACAATTCTCAAACCTTTTTTATTGATAATATTTAAGATAATCGGACATATTTATTAATTTAAATATTTAATCATACATATAATATAAATGTTGTGAGTGGATATCATAGAAGTCAACCTCACTAACTTAAAGAACAATAAATGGTGTCATATAATATAAATGTTTCCGGATTTATTTCGTTTAGAGAAAAATAAATGGTGTCATATTGCGGACAGAATGGGCCAAGGTAATTTCACAGCTGCTATTTTTAGGAATGGAGGCACTACCCAGACACGGTTCAGGAAATTCAGCAGCTTCTCCTTTGCACTCGGCTGGTTTCGGGAGTTGTTTTGACAGCAGAGACGGATAAATGGAGCTGGAACAATTGTGATTTGAAGTTTTTAAGCATTAAAGATACGAAACAGTGGGTTCGAAGCAGCCGTCAAGAGGATAGCTCTAATGTCATGCGATGGTGTAAGTGGATACCGGCGAAATGCAATGTTTTCATGTGGCGTGCTTGGCTAGATCGTATTCCTACGAAGGTGGCGTTATCCAAAAGGAACATAAATGTAGGAAATAAGCTTTGCGTCATGTGTGAAGAAGCGGAAGAAACTGTGGACCACGTTTTTGCCGGGTGTCGGGTTACTGATGGTATTTGGAGTGGTATTGCTAGCTGGTGTCGAATCCCTCCTTTATTCCTGTTTTCGATTCATGATCTGCAGAACGTCATTGATCACTTGGGTTACTCGTCGGTCAAGAAAGATATCATATTGGGGATCATGATGATAGCTTGTTGGAGAATTTGGAAGATGAGGAACGAGAAAATATTTAAAGCGGCGAACGTGATCATTAATCTAGTGCTTTCGGACATTAAGTCCTTAAGCTTTCTTTGGCTTAATAGTAGAGGGAAATTGGCTAGAGTAGGTTGGAAGGATTGGCAATCGTTTTCTTTTGATGTAATGTAATTGTTTTTGTGTTGGTTTTCGGTTTTCTCCTCCTTGGAGATTCCGGTCTTTATTGAAATTCGCCCTTCAAAAAAAAAATTAATCCTAAATTATAATTATGGTCGTCATGTTCTATAATATGCTTTAGACAAGACAAAGATGAGTGTATCCATAAATCACAAGTAGTTAAGATGATGTTAAAAGTATCAAGTTAAGTAGTTTATTAGTCTTTTTATCTTAATTATTCTAGTAGAGTAGTGGTGATTATTTAACGGTTCATATTTTTTTTTAATCTTGTTTACATAAACTTGTGTAATTAAATTTAAGAATTGAGTACCCGCTCCCTCTAGAAGAAGCATTACTCTAAAGTATTTATATTAGAATAATTTAGAATTTCTTTATGGTATTAGAGGATCTACAGATAGCAGGTCATTTTTTTGTCATGTTTTGAATCAGTGACGGATTCGGGATTTTTCGTCAATGAGTGCAAAAATGAGTCAAGTTAGATAGTGTCACGTAATAACGGGTCAACAAGTCGGGTCATAACAAATCGGGTAAAAAATTACCAAGCATGGTGGCTCAACCGTTTTGGGGCCAAACAGAAGTAAACATCTTATACTCTTTTCCAAATGTCATTGTTATAAACATGACCCCCATTTCACAAGCTCAAGTATAAGATATTATAACAAGTATAACATATTAGTGTACCTTCACTCTTCAATAATAGTGTAGTAAGACTGCAAGAACATTCAACGGTGTAGTTGTGAAGTACTTTGATACTTTCTCAGTCAACGGACAACAGATTATCTTCAATCAACAATAATATTACTATTAAACAATCAACATAATTGTGGGTGAAATTAGGTAAACTGAGTGACATGTTGAGAAATTACAGAAGCAGAAGTTTATCTTTAATGTAAAACTTATAATATAATTCCCTTTTAGTGATTAAGAATAGAAAAAGAAAGCTAATCTTTAAATGTTAATATCAATCCAAGCTAATCTTTTCGTATCGACGGGATCACAGGAGGATTATCAAAATCAACTAAACTAGTTCCGGAAGATTATGTTCGTTTATAAAACTTTTTCAAATCACCTATTTGACAACCAAATTCAAGCATTTGTTGTGTTATACAATTCAACTATTCACACAATAAAAAATGAACTATGAACATGTTAACCAAAAATAAATTACAAACCTAAATTCAACAATTTTAGACTTTTAGTTGTATACAATTTCATAGCACCAATGAATATTTACCAAGTCACCAGTTGCAAAAAAACACCCAAATAGATTAATTTGGGCCTTGGGCTATTGAGCACCACCTGACGGAACTTCAATTTTAGTTGGAATTTGGAACTTCAATTGCATAATAATCAAACCTCATGTTAACTAAACTATGAACCTATTGATCAAAAACCCAAAAATATATTCTATTTTGGCAGCCATTGAAGTCGAGTAAATGAGTAATCGACAACATCGAACCTGTGATTGCTTCTGAACTTCGATTGAATCTGATCTTTGATTGGGTGTGATCTTCAGTTGCATGTGAACTTCGATCCGTAATGGCGATTACGTCTGAATATTAATCACGATTTGAACCTTGATTTTTTATTTTGATTTTGGTTTGAATTTGGATGCGCGCTTAACACTTGACTCTGCTCTACTGTTGCCGTTGCTCATTAATGGATTATGTGTAGGTTTTTTTTATTTTTTTTCTTTTTCACTTACTGGGCCGTGAGTTGAGATGGACGGGAAGAAAGCTAAGTTAGACATGGGGCATTGGGGCCTGTGAAGAAAATAGATGGGTGCCTATAATTTTTAAACCATATTTGACTAAAATTTACATATATGCATAGGCCCATTACAAATTCAGTGGGTGCCTAGGCCCCCACTAGGCCCAACATACATCCGCCCCTGTTTTGAATATTTCCTTTTTTTCTTACAAACCAGGCCCCGACCTAAATTTTAAAAACCAGAGTAAGATTGCAGCAAACAGATGCAAAAAAGAATGGAGAAGGACAAAGATGAAGCAGAATTAAAAATAAAAATAAAAAGATTGTTTGAAAATGAAACCATTAAGATTGGTGGAGCTTTTTTTTTATTTTCTTGTCATTTGTTTTTCACTAGTTGTTTCAAACTAAACATCAAATTGAAACCAACATTTAGCTTGAGTGTAGTTTTGCTAATCTTTTATCTTAATTATTTTAATAATGGGTTATTTAGTAGTTAGTTTAATGAATTTTTTTAATTTTTTTTATATAGTTTTATGTAATTAAATTTAAAAATTAAGAAATGAAAATCCAAATTCATAAATTACTACCTCTCCCTCTAAATCATGCATTAGTATACACTATGTATATTAGAATTAGAATAGTTCAAAATTCCTTTAAATAAAAGTTTTGTTGTGACACTTATCACTCTCTTATGTATTCTCGGCCATTTTTTTTCCGTCTCTCTCCTATTAATTATACAAAATTATTTAATTGTTTTTATAATTTTTTGTTTCCCGCATCTTTCTCCTATTAATTTTTTTTTGAACGGCAACACCTAGATATTCTAGGATAATTGGGTTTCCCCGGGGCAACACCTAGAATATCCAGGGCAGCACACCACAGGAGAAACCCCTCAAATTGGGTAAACCCCCTGACCTGACCACAAACCTTTTTTTGCTGTTGCAAGGATTCGAACCCAAGACCTTCACTATGAGAAGTCTTGGGGCTACCATTGCACCAAATGACCAACGGTCACTCCTATTAAATAATAATGATTTCTATAACTTTTTTTATAAAATGTTTTTTATTTAAAAAAAATAGGTTTGTTCATAAAACATTTTTATAAATTGAACATTTCTTTTATTCTTTTTATAAAACATTTTTAAAAAATAACTCTATAACATTTCTAGAATTTGTATTAAAAAAACTATGTAATATGTCATAAATATGTAATATGTAAATCTTTATTACTAACTATATAATATTGCATTTATTCGACCCGTGTAATACACCGGGTTTCTAACCTAGTAAATAAATAAATAAAACTTACGTTTTTAATCTTTTAGTACGTTAAATATGTTCATAAAAGCTATACTCTAAATTCTTAGACAAAGATTTAAGAGGTGAATTATATAAAAGACTACACTTTCTGCAACTTTCTAACCCGTTTTTCTTTTTCAATCAAACTTCTTGACTTGGAAACATAACCCAAATGTACCCATTCATCGATAAATCGACTGGAACTTTGAAACATTTGGGATAATGGGTATATCATTTGACATTGATTGCTGCAGCCATGATTCTTAATTTCTGAGAAATTTCCAAAAAAGATGGTCTTTGTTGTGGATCAGCAGACCAACAACTTTCCATTAATGACTTCCATTGAGGATCACACCATGTCGGTATTGTAGGGCGCAATGTGTTGTTCACAATCCCTCCTGTTAATAAACAAAGAGACAGTTCAATACAGAACTAAATTCAATTAGAGAACTATAAGAACCGCATAATTATATACATCTGCTTTTGTGGTTTTCTTGATTATCTACTCGAATTTACTTATGTATTAATGTATTGAACGCGCTCCTAAGCACCTATTTGTCAACTATTATCAACATAAATGAATAGTCCTTTAGAAGCAGAATAAAAGCGTACCAATTACGTTTGCACAATCCATATTTGTATAGGGTTCATCTCCGGTGAGCAATTCCCACATGACTACCCCGAACGAATAAACATCAATCTAGTTTCGGAAAGAAGATGTTAACAGATAAATGATATTATGATGAACATTTACAAAGAGAATGAAATTACATTTAAGATGATATACCTTTTCTGTTACCATGTGACTTTTTCCACTAAGAAGCTCGGGTGCCATCCAAGGCAAGGTTCCACGAACGCCACCAGATACCATTGTGTGTTGTTTCACCTTTGATAAGCCAAGATCTCCTATCTAAAAGTTTCATAAAACAAACGCTTATATGCAAGAATCATGAATGCTATTAAGTCTTCACGAGGCCTAACAATACCCTGCTAACCAATGGGACCAGGATGCGTACAGTTGTTTATCTAGAAATCAGTTCGCATACCTTGCAAATTGGTCTGTGTGGATCTCTCATATTAACCAGCAGATTTTCACATTTTAGGTCAAAATGAACAACATTCTTTCCATGCAAATATTCCATTCCAAAAGCAGTATCCATAGCTATTATAAGTCTTTTACGCCGATCTATAGTCCTGTCCAAAAGATAGTTTTTAAATGTCACACGACCAAAAACATTTTCAAATATGTAGAAAAAGATGAAACTGGTACCTGTCTTTTTTCTTTAAGAACTGTTTTAAAGATCCGTTAATCATGTACTCTGTGACGGTTGCCAAAGACCCATCTGGCCCGTCACGGACTATACCATAAAAAGATACAACATTTGGGTGGTGCAATGAACTTAACATCAAAGCCTCCTTCCAGAAATCTGCAATCTGTACTCAAAAAAGGATTTTTATAGTTTCAAGTTAATCGCTAGCAGTTAACCGAATAGCCAGCAAGACAATAAATGTAAAAAAATGACCAAATTTAGTAGAAAAGACGATATAACATTATAACTGTACAAATATTACCATACGTTCCCTTTCAGTCGGCTTCCCAGAAAAGCAACTGGCTTTGATTCTCTTAATTGCAACATCTGAACCCTTCCACTTTCCATGATAAACAGCCCCATACGTGCCCGATCCTAGCTGGCGTATTTCCTCCAAATCATCATTCTTTATGGTCTAAAGATTCAAGTATAAAGACCACTAATTATAGACATTAAATATAAATTACTTTCTGCAAGTTTTTAAAAGATGATGCAAGTGAAACTGAACCTGCAATCCCCTCGCAATAGCTTCCTCCTCGGCTTTTGTTTGTTCAATCTTGGAATTGCTTTCGGTTCCAGTATCAGAATCCAACTCCAAGTCCTCGGGTGCATCCTACAACATTTAATTGAAAATCGATGGTAACTCACATCAGAATCTTACGAGGCTAAACGAGTAATTTACTCACCACAACATCCAACTCATGGATGGTTTCCTCTGTGACCTCAGCAGCCTTCTCAGTGGCAGAATCAACAATTTCTTTAGCCTCACCTCTTTCTTCCTCACCACTTTCTAATGAAATTTTCTTAACAGATTCAACAATTTCAGGCATATAGCTCAATCTCTCAGCTTCAATCTCCCCCTTTTCAGGAGAATGAAGAGCATTTTCTCTATTAAAGTTTGCAATTTTGGCATTCTCAACAATCACTTCAGCATTCAACGCGCTTCCCTCAATCTTGACCAATGATTCAGTGACATGGGCTTTATGGTCAACTAAAGTTGGTGACCGGTCAAACCCAATTACAGAGTCATTAGGATTTGAGCAGTTTATCAAGTTAGCAGTAGACTGAACAGGGTCAAAACTCATGTTGTGATCCTCTACATTGTAAGAATTTGGGATCAATTTTAACGGGCGTACAGGATAACAATCAGGAATATCAACCGCGTTATAACCTGCTAACTTAGGAGGCGATTCAACCAATGGACTCCTAAAAAGGCCACTTTCTTGTTGAGGTGAAATAGATGTTTCATTAGACGGAGACCCGTTTCTTGAACTTGGACTTTGAATATCCCTCCATAAAGAATTTGAATTCGCAGGTATATGCCCATAAGCATATGGATAATTCCCAAACTCATGCCTATGACGGATATAAGGTGAACGGTCATCTTGATGGGCATACGGCAATGGCATGTGATGGCTATCTGGATATGCAGCAGGACCCATAGCAATACTCGAATCTTTAAGGTAGAACGGATGGGGAAATGGCGGTGGACAGTGGTCACAAACATTATTTCCATCAAACATGTTGGTACCATGAAGCATGTTACTAGGAAAGCCAGCTTTTTCATGAAACCAAGGAACAGTTTCTGGTAATTGGGGCTGGTGGTCCACCGGTGAAAGATGACTAACATATATTCTGTCTGCTGATTCGCCATAAGGACCATGGTAACACGAACACGAAGGTGGGGAGGGTGATGCAAACTCACTACCAGGATGCCTAGGGGAGTAGTAAACCGGGCTATGTGATGAATCCAATTGAGGGATTGTTAGGTGATGCAAGTTAAAGTACTGTTCAGTTAATTGAACATCATCTACATGACCCATTTGAAAGTCATTAAGACTGTTTAAAGCATCAACATATCTCCTTTCATGTTCCCGCCCAGCACCATCTGCATCAAGAAAGTGCAAGGGGTCATCCAGTTCTGAATTGGAGAACAAGAACACGCGTAACCTAGCGAACCCATCGCCAGGGCCCAACTTGTCAAACTCTTCCATCATATTGGTTACATCATCATCATTCACAACTGAAACCAGGGCATCTAGATCCTCATCTGGCTGCTTATATTTCAAAACACTCGCGCCATCAAACAACTCTTTCATCCTCGCCATAAGTTCTTCGAATCCGATGTCTCTTGGGACACTCAGGATCCGTGACTCACCGCCTACATATCTAAGTTTTCCGTCTTGTGGACGAGGCAATATGCTGCCGTTAAAGCTGCATAAGATCTTCACGCGAGGAGTATCATCGGTCCAGTTCCGTACAGAACCCGGAGAGGGTGTTAATGGAGTAATACTATCCATTTGAACTTGTGTTTTTCTGATTCCGTCAAAACCCTAACGATTTTATTATGCATTATTTTATACGATTCAAGGAACAAAATCGCCTCGTCTGACAAACAACATTCGTGATTTGATCAAGGAAATAAATCCAATTTGATTCATATTAGTTATAAACAAAATTTAACGTGAAGAAATTAAATTAAAGAACCTGAAATTAGCGGCTGTAACAAATCCGGTGAACAGGAAATTGGAAGATATAAATACGCATTTAGAAAATCCGGAGGTGAAGAGAGAGAAAGGTGATTAATGGTGATGGAGGAGAAGGGGAGCAACAAAAGCGCCATTTTTGGTTCGATAATTGTTGATGATTCCGTGGGGTGTCAAGCTGGATCACACGTGGCGGCATTGCGTTCCTCGGAGGTAACTGCTTCTGTTTATCTCCGGGGGTGGTGATGGTTCACGTGCCGAGGAGGGAGCGTGTTTCAATGGGTTACTTGGTTTCACTCGGTCAGTGCAAATTTTTAAACGAGTTAATGTGTTTTTCATCCGTCTAGTTTGTTAAAAATTGTCATTTGAATTCAACCATTTAAATCTTTTCATTTGAATCTAAAAGTTTCATAAAAATTATCATTTGAATCCATTTGACTACACGTAATTAACACTGTTAAACCTTCCCCACTTGAGGGGTATTTTAGTCATGTGGGGCTGGTTCTTTATTTTATAATTGTTTTGACTAAAATACCCCTCAAGTGGGGAAGATTTAACGAAAAATGTTAACGTTGTTAATTAGAGGTAATCAAATGGATTCAAATGACAAATTTTATGAATCCTTTGGATTTAAATGACAAGATTTAAACCTTTGGATTCAAATGATAATTTTTAGCAAATCACAGAGATGAAAAAAACAGTTAACTATTTTTAAATAGAGTACATCAAGTGGTTTTACCTATTTAACATTTTCAGTATCTTGAGTTAAATAAGGTTTTAGTCTATGTGGTTTAACATAAATAACTATTTTAGTACAAAAGTTTAAATTTGACTTTTTTAGTCCAATAGTTTCACTTTTGTAACAATTAAAGTCCAGTCCACTAACCTCGTTATAGTTTTTCTGTTAAGTATGTATAAAAAGACTATAATACCCTTGTTAATAAAAAAAGAAAAAAAATATAAATATCACTCTCTGCATTAAAAACCCTAGGTATTAAAAATATAAATGGTTATTTGTGTCAAACCACAGGGACTAAAACCGTATTTAACTCAGGAATCTTTTAACATATCAGCCCCTGAGGTTACAATTTTATAACCATTTCAGTTTCTGACACTAACTATGTTAACTTTTTCTGTTAAGTATAAGGGTATTTCAGTCATTTTATTTCTAAAGGAGTAGTTTAACCCTTTTAGTCCAATAAAAACTTTTGAGTAAACTTTGTTTTTGGCCCCTGTGGTTTGGTCAAAATAACGGTTTTTGTCCATTAGTTTCAATTTGACTTTTTTACTCCCTGTGGTTACCTAATTGTTTCAATTAGAACCCTGGCTCTAACGCCGTCCAAAATAACTGTTAACCAGGGGCCACATGCCCCTCACGTGAGGGGCTTATAAGTCTTTTGCATTTCAAAAGCCCATCTTCTCAAAACCCCTTAATATCCCACATTTACAACATCGATCATCAGACCTAATTACATTCTCACTCTCGATCATCAAACCTAAACACAATTCCACTATCGATCATTAGCATTCCGACCTGAAATTCTTTCAAATCGTTGATTCCCCCTCCAATGTCGCTTTGGTGCATACGTTCTTTAGAGCAACAAGTTAACGTTAACGATCTTTATTGTGAGTTTCAAGTCCAAAGCTTATACATTTTGCTTATTACAGTGTTATTTGGTTTATCTAAACATCATTATGTGTTTTTTGGTTGATTTTTATGTAGGTGGGAACCCCACGTTGTTCACAATCAAGCTTCACCATGGGGGGAAATTCATAAAATTCCCTGATAAAAGGTATGTTAATGGACAGGTTGCGTATGTTGATTTAGTTGACAAAGATGAATTTTCAGTCTTTGAGATTAATGCAATGATTACAGAGCTAGGTTATCCAGTAAAGGAAATCATGTTTTACCACTTCAAGTTACCTAATGACGATTTAAACTTTGGTTTGAGGGCCTTAGGGAACAACTCTGATGTGTTATATTTCCTGTGATGTGTTGGTGACCATAAGCTTATGGAAATATACACTGAGCATAGGAAAACAGAAGTGGAAACCTATTTTATGTCTCCTCCAACTAATAGAGTTAGGATTGAGGAATTAGAAGATGAGCAAGTACAGGTTGAGCCTGGACAATCTCAACCACTTAGGACCTCACAAGAAATCATCAAAAATGTTTGTAGGAGGAGATTAGCATTAGAGTACACTGTTGAACCTAGTCAAGGTGTTGTGGATACTAGTCAAGGTGTTGTGGATCATAGTCAAAGTGTTGTGGATCCTAATCAAAGTGTTGGGCAGCATAATGCATACATCTCATCCGAGTACCATCCTAGTGAAGGTGTTAGGCATCATAATAAAGACCACTATCATGATGTACATGTTGAGGATGATCAATCTACATATGGTGATTTATTGGAAGATGAAGAAGATGATTCAGACTTTCTTGTTGATGAAGATAATATGATTTCTGATGTGGAGGTTGATATGCAAGAATTCAGAACTTATGTGGACACTGACATAGTTGAAGAGTCTTTGGAAGAACATAGTGAAGATGATGATCAGGGATTTGATGTTGACCTAGATGATTTTGATAGTCTAACTGGTGAGGAAAATGGTCCACCTCTAAAGAGAGCTTTGAGAAAGGAAAGAAAGAAACAGAATAGGAGAAAAGATGCAGTTGTAGAACCCTTCTTTGTGGGCCAACAATTTGTTAACAGGGATGAGATCAAGATAATTGTGAAGAAATTGGCAGTGGATAGTAGAAGACAGCTCAAGATTATTATAAATGAAGCAATTAGGTTCATGGTAGTATATGAAGGATTTAAACCTGAATTTGTTAGTAGTGGGTCTAGTAAGGGTAAATAGGTAAATTCACAAGGGTCAAGTGGAATCAAGACAAAAAGTGCATGTTCCCAAAAAAGTGGTGGGTCCAAGGATACTTTATTGACTAAACCTACAAATAAAGGCACTTGTCCTTGGATTCTTTATGTCTCCAACTTAAATAAAGAAGGGTCATGGGTTGTGAAAACATACATCAATGAACACACCTGTATGCAAACCAGGGAAATCAGCCTATGCATAGTTTCTTGGTTGGCCAGAGAACTTGAAAGATATATTGCGCTTAACCCTAATGTTCCATTGAGAGCACTCCAAGATCTGATTCAAAAGAAGCATCAGATTCAAGTGTCAAGACAAAAGATTTTTAGAGAAAAGTCAATGGCAAAGATGAAGATTGAAGGGGACTACAAGGCTCAATGTGCAATTCTAAAAGACTACTGTGATTAACTGATAAGGGCTAACCCAGGTACAAGTGTGACCATTTATGTATAGCGGGAGTGCAACCCTAATAGTGAAACTAGACAATTTAGAAGAATCTACATTTGTGTTGGGGGCTTTGAAGGCAGGGTTTAAGCTTTGTGGAAGACCTATATTGGGGTTGGATGGATCTTTCATGAAAGGTCTTTTTTTCCTGGACAAGTGTTGACTGCTGTGGGCATAGATTCAAACAATGGCATATATCATTTGGCTTATGCCTTGGAGGAAGCTGAAACCAAAAGTTCTTGGTATTGGTTCTTGGAGTGTCTTGGACATGACTTAGATCTATTACACAATTCAAACCGGGTACATCTCATAGTTGGCACAAAACAAAAACACGCATAGTTCTTAAACTGTTAATCAGAATCTATTACAGCGCAAGTCTTGTCTCAGAACATTCAAATTCATAAACAATAACTAAACATTGTTCAACATTAACTGTCGGATAAGGAAATGTCAGTCTTCAGCACAACACATGTTGTCCGTGCATTCCAGCCCTCACGACTTCTCTACTTTGCTTTCACTTTACCTTTACTACATGTCATGCATACTAAAAGTCAAGGTGTCCTCCTTTACTCTTTCAACTTTGCTTTTCACTCGTACAAGACAAGTGACTAAAACATGCTTTAACTATCACATATGGATCAAGTCCGAGGACATGATCCCTTTTCTCGCTTACACCTCAAGGTAAGACTTTTACTTTGTTGTGTCCACACCTCAGGGTGGGACTTTCTCGCTTACACTGAACTATAAGACTCCTTTGCCTCCTCACACCTCAGGGTGAGACTTTCTCGCTTACACCGAAGTGTAAGACTCCTTTTCCTGCTCACACATCAGGGTGAGACTTTCTACTTTGTTTGCTCACACCTCGGGGTGAGACTTCTACTTTGCTTGCTCACACCTCGGGGTGAGACTTCTACTTTGCTTGCATGCAGGACTTTTATAATGCAACTACTATGCAATTATACTACATCACATAATATAATGCCATTGAAACACATAACATATAGACAAATAACACATATTAGCACATAAGCATATAATATGGCATCTGTCACTATCACTGTCAAGCTATACCGAAGTGCAGCTAACTCTTTACTTTCTTGAAAATACATTTCAAAGATAGTACTGTACTCTGTAACACTTTACCTTTATTTTTATAAAAATAAGTTTTAATAAAAAGCTATGACTTTCTCTTTCATTTTATAAAAATAACATTTTTATAAAATACTATACTTTGTCTTTCAAATCTTTATACCAGTATGCATGCCAGCCCAAAACCGTTAGAGAAAAAGGCCAATAAGAACTCAACTGACTATTGGTATTCAACTTGTATTTGACGCCTTATCTATCAATAACACGTAACCCGATCTCCACATAAGTCAAGACGCGGATTCTGTTATTTTGTACGAGAGTCGGCCAAAGCTTATCACTAGCGACACTAGAGTGTCGGCCTAGACCATTGCAAGCCACACTAGAGTGTCGGCCGAGAGTATCGCCCGAAACACTTGAATGTCAGCAGATACTATCACTGGCGACACTAGAGTGTCGGCCCGGAGTATCGGCAGTAACACTTTGAGTGTCGCCTGAACTTGCCTTCAGAGTCGGCTCTCACATCTTTTTCTTCCTTGTCGAGTGTTGGCACATTGCAAGTGGCCGGCATTTGAGTGTCGGTTCAAGAACACAACCTTCATACAGGCTTTTTTTTATCCAAAACTCAAATCTGTTACGTTCAAAACCTTTATCTAGTTTCCATGAAGCTAGATCTATGCTTTACTCACCCTTTAACACTTAAAAATCCGATCTTTATGTTAAAAATCCATGAAAACCCGAACTCCCATTTTTGAAACAGAAACTCAGATCTGAGGACGATTCTAACCTGTAATCGCGTGATTCTTCCTCTCTAATCTTCCTCTACTGTGTAGCAATGATTTTGGAACAAGATGAAGGCAAGAAATGATGATCTTGAGCTTTCTCTCTAGTTTCTCTCTCTTTCTCCCTCTAGATTACCAAGATGAAGATGATGAATGAAGAGAATGGAGAGGTGACTAGGGTTTTACCCTATTCCCCTCCCATGTGCTGCTATGGCCAGGCCCAAGGCCCGGTTCTCCTTTAGCCCACTAACGTTTTATTCAATCCTTTAATTCTTAACTAGTAAAACGTATTGCGTGTTTAGTGTAAACTTCGGGATGTTACAAGTCTACCCCCTTACGAAAGGTTTTGTCCTCAAAACCTGTCATAAGTCAAATAGATTGGGATACGACTCCTTCATTTCCTCTTCGGTTTCCCAAGTAGGTTCCGACCATCTACGATGTTTCCATTGTACCTTAACCAACGGAATCACTTTATTCCGTAATTACTTCTCTTTCCTGTATAGTATGGCAACGGGTTCTTCGATGTAATTGAGGCTATATCTACCTCGATGTCGTCCAGTGGCACGTGCGCTGATTCGTCAGCTAGACACATGCAAGTGTGACACGTGGAAGGTAGGGTGGATTCCACTCAACTCATCAGATAATTCTAACCGGTATGCAACTCCCCTCTCCCGTGCCATTATCCTGAAAGGTCCGACAAACCTCAGACTTAATTTCCCTTTTTTCCTGAACCGAATTATCCCTTTCCAGGGAGATACCTTCAACAGTACCAGGTCCCCAACATTGAACTCTATAGGTCTCCGTCTCTTGTCCGCGTAAGATTTCTGTCGATCTTATGCTGCTTTCATTCGAGCCTTAATCTGGTCAAACTTCTCAGAGGTTCGGCATCTTCTACCGTACAACATTTCGTAAGGCGGCATACCAATAGTGGTGTGGTAGTTGTTGTTGTAGGAGAATTCTGCCAGAGGTAGGTGACTATCCCAACTGCCACCAAACCTATAATGCATGCGCGGAGTATATGCTCCAACGTTTGGATGGTCCTCTCCGAATGACCATATGTTTGTGGGTGATAAGCCATGTTGAAGTTCAATCTCGTGCCCATTGCCTCATGAAATCTTTTGCAGAATCTCGATGTGAATCGTGTGTCCCGGTCAGATACAATCGGCAATGGTACCCCATGTCGAGCTATAATCTCATTGATAAATACTTCTGCCAGTTTCTCAGATGAAGACGTTTCTCGGATCGGCAATAAATATGCTCTCTTTGTCAGACAATCCACTATTACCCATATCGTATCATGGCCTTTAGCCGTGTGAGGCAGTGATATGTCGTAAACTATACATATTTTGTATGTATAACTATCCCCATATTCATCAGAATTATTAACAAAATGATGGGAATTTATACTTAATCCATTCATTTGTGTTACAATAGGATAATTACACTTGATGTGCAAAAACATGAAGAAATCACTCATAATCAAGGAAAAATCAGCATGCGAAAGTCAATTGAACGAACATGGACCCAGGAAGTCAAAGTTGGAAGTCAAAAGTCAACAGGGAGCAGATTAGGGCAATGCACGGCCATGCATTACCTTGCACGGCCGTGCAAAGCCACTTTTGCCTCCCTGTACTCCCTAAAGCTGCCAGATTCCGCACGTGAAAGAAAAGGGTACTTTGCACGTCCAATCCAATTCATGGTCGTGCATTGCCAAAATCTTAGCCTATAAATAGCAAGCTCATTCTAGTATTTTAGGTGTCCAATACCAAGGGTTGTGAAGGCCCTAGTGCTCTGCTAAAGCCGAAACTCTCTCGGTTTTGGTCCGTTTTAGCTTTTCTTTGTTTATTTTATGTTTTTAGTATTGTAATATGGAATGATTCTTCTCATTCAAGCAAACAAGAGGCAACCTATACCCACTCTCCCTTGTTGTTGGAATACTTCCACACATTGTCTAAGGGTTAGTGGAGTCACTTGTATGGTCATTCGTGGCTAGCCTTCTTGAGTTACTTGGGTTGGTTGATCTTTGCTTAATTAATGAAGCATTTTTAGTATGTTATGTTCTTGAGTCTCTCTTTTAATATATCTTAAAAATACAAGAATAAGTGATCTTTAAACTAAATTAATAACCTTAAATCTTGTGAGTTTCTTAAGCAAGACTTCTTGTTTGAAAGCTTATTTCGAGTTTGTATGGTCTATATACAAATCTTGGTGCTAGTAACGGCCGAGTTAGTATAGATTTAATATTATGGGTTGATTGGAGGTTTGGGTATTCAACGAGTTGTTCGTGCCTAGCTGGAACTTATGGTTCGTGTCGGTATTTCTTTGCTTCTCTTGTGTTAACTTATAGAGGACTTCTAGCGGGAGCCATGAGGCTTGATCTTGAGGATTAAAGTTATATTTATTTAAAATAATATTATAAGTAAGGCAACTATTTTAAAAATATAAATTGTTGGTCCGGGCGTTCATAAAGTAGCTCTAGAGGGAGTTGCGCATTCCGACTTTCCAAAAGAAGTTACACGACTTAGTATACGCCAGTCGATAGGATAATCTTAGTCCGAATGATAATTCACGGGACAGCCGACGGACTTGAGACGCCGTTAGGATCCCGAGACTTAATAGGAACAGTTGGCCGACCGTATGCATTGTTCCATTACGAAATGCTAACTCCCCCATCGAAAGGGTTAGTATTAGTAACTTGACCAACCTTACTAAAATACAGCGTTAATTAACAAGTGACAACAACCGGAGTAACACCTTAAATGAGATAACATTCCTAATTACTTTTCTTTTTCTTTTCCTTTTTCCTTTCTTTAAAACAAAACAATTTTTCCAACGTATTATCCTACTCAGACAATAGCGAGGGTTGAGTAAGGAATCCGTGTCCATGGTTCGATACTTGATTCTTACCCAGACTATATTACGCTATGATAGGTTCACTTGCCTATTGTGTGTGTATTTAGTTGAAGTATTTATCATTTTAATTTATAAATTTAAAACATGATTTTGTGTAACTCTAAACAGAACATTATTAAAGATGTATATTATGTCTCTCGTATTTGGCATCAAGTTTTTGTAGCCATTACCAGGAACATGTATATATATACACTTTTATAACCATACTAAAAACACGCTATCAAGTTTTTGGCGCCGTTGTCGGGGACATGGTAATTCTGCGAAAGATCTAAGCCGTTGGACTGACTATTTCTATTTTCTCTTTGTTTTCTTTCTGCTTTATTTTTTTCTTTTATTTTTATTTTCAATTTTATTTTTTCTTTGTTTTATTTCAAATTTATTTTCCCTTTTTATTTTTATTTTTCTCCCTCTTATTCTCCTTTACTTTGGTGCTCGTGTTTGTTTTGTTTGTTTTAAGTAGCTTTCATGGAGCGCGCCTACGAGAGTTATTGTGGAGGATACTGGGACGATTATAAGTACCACCACTTGCCCTAGACTGACTTATATGGGGCCGAGTCTGGTCTAAGACTCAATAAATAAACGTGACGCTTCCGGGAGGCAACCCGATGATAAATAAATTGAGAAGTTGGTGCATACGGTAAAATACATGGATCTCAGGTTTGTCTTACAAATTTAAGTTTCTCGTACTTCCGCCATCAGGTATGCCTTCTCGATATTAGGACTTTGTAGTTTTTATCTTTCGTTTTATGTTTTTCTTTGAGTGCTTGATAGATTTTATTGGTGAAAGATGATTCTTAAGCTTTTATGGGTACTGACCACACGCATGGTGATGACCTCTCATCAGGGGAGTATCAGTTTCACCACACTCTTATTATTCATGACACATATCATATTGCATACATCCATATTGTCAGAAAGTAAGTGTGGGGTGGAACCCCACTGATAAATTGGCTTCCTAATTTTGTCCTAAGCACTACGATTGCGTGATTTATAATTAAATAGAAGAATTAAAACATTTTCAAAAATTGAAAGCATGATAACTTCTAATTGAGCATAATAATGTCAATTAATCTGCAAGTTTGGCAGCTTCTTAAATTGTGTAAAAGCAAAAGTCTTAAAAATCATTTGGCATGAACGAGCTTATAAAAACAGTAATTTGAAATACCGTTGAAGTGAATCAAGGAAATAAATAGGGAAGATTAGAAAGCACAACAGAAAGAAAGAAATAAGTTTATGCACATTTTTACTTTTATACCCCCTATCCTTCATTTCATGAGAGGTTTTGAGCCTTTTCGAGCATTATCATACACATACATATATATTTTTAAATGCTCATTTCGTTTGATAGAGTGGTTGCTAATTATTGATTTACATGTTAGAACTTGTGTAATATATACATTTCAAGATCGTGGACTAAAATAATGCATAAAAATGATTGAGGCATTAGGATTAACCCGTCTTCTTTAAGCCTTTTCTTTTTTGTTTACCTACCCTAAACATCACCCCCTAGTTATCCCATTCGAGCATAAATCTTTTTCGTTTCTAAACCCACATTTCAAATCCATAAAACCCAAAAAATTAGCCTTTCTATCTTCTTAACCCTTTTCGTTGAAAATCGACTTGACTATGATTTAAGGAATAATTATCCGCCATTAGTTGACAGATTCGTATTATGTTTGAAGAATGAAACTCATTTCGTTTAAAAAAAGAGAGAGTTATTATACAAAGAAGAGGGGGCAACAACAAGAAGTTCATAACCGCCCAAAATATTGAAGAAATCTCATCAAAAGAGAATCAAACTTACTCCAAAAATTGGAGTATGCAAAGCTGATCAAAGTGGATGTATTAGGAAGAAAGAGCCGAACGATTCATGATGAATTGATAATAATGTGTATTTCAAGGACAAGAAAAAGTTGACATTCTTGAAGAAGTGATTTGGTCTTGACGATCTGACCTTAAAAGAGTCTTTAGAGTAGTCACAATGTCTAATCTAAGTTAAAAAAATGAGATTGTTTACCTTTAAAATCATTAAGCAAAGTCATATTTTCAACATTTAGCCACTATTCTCAAATACTTTCTACCCTAACCCCAAGACAATCTTACAACCCTTTACAAAGCCCTCTTGATTTATGCACGTATTTTATGTCAATTAGTGGAGATTTAATTTCTATATAAGCCTATGATTATGCAAGCATTAATTATAGCATTGAGTGTTCTTCTTGACATACAATATCCATATATTTAACCCCGAGTGTTGAGTGAACATTTGTAAGACTGTAACTTTGTGCATAATCATAGTTCCATCAAGTATGTTGGGCTTGCTACCCTCTTGTGGAGAAACACTCGAAAGGTATAAACATCAAATCATTGTTTTTAAGAAGGCCATTCAGCCATTTGGGGCAACACCTTTGGATTAACATTTAATCAATACTTTACTTCTATGGATATAATCATGCATGAGTTTGCTTGAGGACAAACAAAATTTAAGTGTGGGGTATCAATACTTTACTTCTATGGGTATATTCTTCATGTTAGGCCACCAATACTCTTTCTTCAGATCCTGATACATTTTCGTGGTTCCCGGGTGGATCGAATATCGAGACTTATGGGCCTCGTCAAGTACTTTAGCCCTAAGCTCACCGCCCTTCGGTACCCACATACGACCACATCGGGTCATTACTCCCTGACTGTTTGTATCTAATTTTATCTGCTGGCCTACCATTTGTTCTTTCTTTATGTTCTTTTCCTTTAGCACTTCTGTCTGTGCTTTCTCTAGCTCTGTCATAAGATCTGAGGTTATTACTAACTTGTATGCCTTCACCCTAATAGGAGGTTGATTCTCCTTTCGGCTTAGAGCGTCGGCAACCACATTTGCTTTCCCCGGGTAGTATAAAATTTCACAGTTATAATCCTTTAATAGTTCTAACCACCGTCTCTGTCGCATATTCAAGTCTTTCTGCTCGAGGAAATACTTCAAGCTTTTGTGATCCGAATAAATGGTGCACTTCACTCTGTATAGGTAATGCCTCCAAATCTTTAACGCGAAGACAACTACCGCGAGCTCCAGATCGTGATTCGGGTAGTTGACTTCGTGATCCTTCATCTATCATGACACATACGCGATCACCTTTCCCCTCTGCATCAATACACATTCTAACCATTGACCCGAAACGTCAGAATATACCACCAGGTCCTCGTCCGTCAGGTAGTGTCAACACCGGTGCTTGGGTCAATCTCTTCTTTAACTTTTCAAATGCTTCCGACTGAGCCTAAGCCCATTCGTACTTTACTTCTTTGTGTGTTAACTTTGTCAGAGGCGAATCTATTTTCGAGAAGTCCTGAATGAACCTTTGATAGTAGCCTGCCAATCTCAGAAAACTTCGAACCTCATTCAGCGTCTTCGGGATTTCCCATTCTTTTACTGTCGTGATCTTTGCTGGGTCACCCATGATGCCATCCAAGTTAATAACGTGACCTAAGAATTGGACTTCCTTAAGCCAGAATGCGCATTTGGAGAACTTGGCATACAACTTTTCTTTCTGTAGCGTCTCTAGTAATTCTCGTAGGTGACAAGCATGATCACCTTCACTTTGTGAATAGATAAGCATATCATCTATGAATAATATCGCCGATCTATCCATCATCGGCCTACACACCTGGTTCATCATACTCATGAATGCTGTTGGAGCATTCGTCAAACTAAAAGACATCACGCGGAATTCGTAATGGCCATACCGCGTGCGAAAAGCCTTCTTTGGTATATCCTCTTCCCTTACCTTTAACTGGTGATACCCCGACCACAGGTCGATTTTGGAGAATCATCGATCCTGGGTAGCGGGTATTTGTTCTTTACTATACGTTTATTCAACTCCCTATAGTCGATGCACATTCTCATGGTGCCATCTTTCTTTTTTACGAACAAAACCGGAGCACCCCATGGAGAAATGCTCGGTCTGTTGAAACCTTTATCCAAAAGCTTTTCCAACTGTATCATTAGCTCTTTCATCTCCAGAGGTGCGAGTCGGTACGGTGCTTTAGCCACGGGCTGGGCACCTGGCACTAAGTCTATCTGGAACTCTGTCTCCCAATCGAGCGGTAATCCAGGCAAGTCCTCGAGGAACACCTCCTGAAAATTACACACCACGGGTACGTCTTTCAACTCTTTTGCTTCTATGTCTTTGTCTATCACATAGGCCAGGTAGGCCTCGCATCCGCGTCTCATATACCTCACTGCCTTTATCATCGAAATGACGTTTGTTACCGAGCCGTCACGATCCCCGTAAACCGAGACTTTGCTACCATCTGGAGCTTTGAGCAAAACTATATTTCTTTTACATACAATTCAGGCTTCGTTGGCAGATAACCAATCCATACCCAAAACCACATCAAATCCTCCCAAGGTTATAACATAGAACCTAATGGGGAATCTACGGTTATCTATCATCTTTTCCTCAGTATCCACCAGATTTAATACTTTATCCTATTTTCCTCGGTATCCACCAGATGTGGTACCATCTGTGCCAATTCATTTGTATTTCGAGGTGTACTGGCGACGAGTCTTACTACAGCATTGAGCCCCCAGAAATTCTTTCTCAACTCTGTCAATCTCTTTCTGCGGGCAGAACTTCTTGATCATCATCTTTTTCATGTCATCCCATTTCATTTTCTTGAGATCAGTGGAGGACTTAGCCTGCTGAATGGTCCTCCACCTGCTCAAGGCCTCATTAGTGAACGAGTGGGCGGAAAACTTGACTGCTTGATCCTCTCATCACTCGCTGATGTTAATCACATCGTTCATCCTCTCGCTCTACTCAAAAGTGGCTACATCATCTTTCCTCCCATCAAACTTCGACGGTTCACACCCTCGAAAAGATTTGTAACTGCAGCCTCGAGCTGCTGCCTCAAAGTCAGAGTCGTCACTGTCGGTGACTTCAGTAACCTTGTCACTTTCCTCCTTTCTACCTTTATTCTCTATTCCGAACTCTTTCATGGCCTCAGCCAAAGCTGCTGGCTGGCAAGACATCCTTCATGACTGAAGAGACCTCTGCGGCTATAGCTTCTCTCACGATCGGTCCCTACACCAACCCCTCATTATGTCCGTCCTTTGGGATGGACACGTTGTTCTCACTATCATTGTTCTCCACATGCCCCGATTCAGTTTCATTATGGGAGTGTCCACTTTCTTCTACTCGTGCTCGATTAATTGGCGGTCGGCCTCTACGACCAATCCGACCACCAGTTCGACCACCAGTTCGACCACCACTCTTTCCTCTAGCCATTAGTGTCTAAAATGAACAAGGAATACTCGTGTTATGATGATAGGTAATAATTTAGAACACCTAGAGTAATGTAAATTACTAATTACAGAGACCAATATGCAATTACTATTTTACTTTACTACTCGGGTTCTGAACATTCCCTGTCAAGAGTAACATTTGCATCTAAGTTCAGAGTCCCTACTTTAAGGCACATACTGTCTACTGTCTATTCTAAGGCATGTAGAATGTATTATCTATGCTAAAGCATTTACCGTCTACTATATGTTCTAAGGTATTATTGTCTATGTTCTAAATTAGGACATTGACTACCTTCTTTCACTATCTTTCCATGACGGGCTGCTCTGACTGACATTCCTTTCCTTTCCTTTCCTTTCCTTTGTCCCATTCTCAGTTTAAGTTAAGACATTATCGCAAATGTCCGAATCTATCAACCTATGGCTCTGATACCAACTTGAAACACCCCAAACCGGGTACATCTCATAGTTGGCACAAAACATAAACAAGCATAGTTCTTAAACTGTTAATCAGAATCTATTACAGCGGAAGTCTTGTCTAAGAACATTCAAATTCATAAACAATAACTAAACATTGTTCAACATTAACTGTCGAATAAGGAAATGTCAGTCTTCAGCACAACACCTGTTGTCCATGCATTCCAGCCCTCACGGCTTCTCTACTTTTCTTTCACTTTACATTTACTACCTGTCATGCATACTAAAAGTCAGCTAACGCTGGTGAGTTCTATCTTTACTTTAATCTGTAAACTTTCGTTAGATAGCTAATTTCATAAAAGTAAAATAAGCTTTCTTTAAAAAATATCTTTGCCTTTGTCTTTGCTTTAAAACGTCACAATTTATAAAATCGTTCCATTTCTTTCTTTAACAAAAACTTTACTTTTGAGGAAACCAGTTAAGGTGTCCTCCTTTACCCTTTCAACTTTGCTTTTCACTCGTACAGGACAAGTGACTATAACATGTTTTAACTATCACATATGGATCAAGTCTGAGGACAAGATCCTTTTTCTCGCTTACACCTCAGTGTAAGACTTTTAGTTTGCTGTGACCACACCTCAGGGTGGGACTTTCTTGCTTACACCAAACTATAAGACTCCTTTTCCTGCTCACACCTCAAGGTGAGACTTTCTCGCTTACACCGAAGTGTAAGACTCCTTTGCCTGCTCACACCTTAGGGTGAGACTTTCTACTTTACTTGCTCACATCTCGGGGTGAGACTTCTACTTTGCTTGCCTGCAGGACTTTTATAATGCAACTACTATGCAATTATACTACATCACATAATATAATGCCATTGAAACACATAACATATAAACAAATAACACATATTAACACATAAGCATATAATATGACATATGTCACTGTCACTGTCAAGCTACACAGAAGTGCAGTTTTTTTACCATTCTTTACTTTCTTGAAAATACATTTCAAAGATAGTACTGTACTATGTAACAATTTACCTTTCTTTTTATAAAAATAACTTTTTTATAAAAAGCTATGACTTTCTCTTTCATTTTATAAAATTAACATTTTTATAAAATACTATACTTTGCCTTTCAAATCTTTCTACTAGTATGCATGCTAGCCCAAAACCATTAGGGAAAAAGGGCAATAAGAACTCACCTGACTATTGGTATTCAACTTGTATTTGATGTTTTATCTATCGCTAACGCGTAACCCGATCTGCACATAAGTCAAGACGTGGATTCTATTATTTTGTACGAGAGTCGGCTAAATCTTATCACTAGCAACACTAGAGTGTCGGCCGAGACCATTGCCAGCGACATTAGAGTGTCGGTCGGGAGTATCGCCCGAAACACTTGAGTGTCGGCCGATACTATCGCCGGCGACAGCCCGGAGTATCGGTAGTAACACTTGAGTGTTGTCTCAAGAACACAACCTTCATACAGGCTTGTTTTTTTTTATCCTAAACTCAAATCTTTTACGTTCAAAACCTTTATCTAGCTTCCATGAAGCTAGATCTATGCTTTACTCACCCTTTAACATGTAAAAATCCGATCACTATGTTAAAAATCCATGAAAACCCTAACTCCCAATTTTGAAACAGAAACTTAGATCTGAGGACGATTCTAACCTGTAATCGCGTGATTCTTCCTTTCTAATCTTCCTCCACTGTGTAGCAACAATTTTGGAACAAGATGAAGGCAAGAAATGATGATCTTGAGCTTTCTCTCTCTAGATTACCAAGATGAAGATGACGAATGAAGAGAGTGGAGAGGTGACTAGGGTTTTACCCTATTCCCCTCCCATGTGCTGCCATGGCCCGGCCCAAGGCCAGGTTCTCATTGAGCCCGCTAACGTTTTATTCAATCCTTTAATTCTTAACTAGTAACCTGTCTTGCGTGTTTGATGTAAATTTCGGAATATTACACTACAACTATTTTATATATTACCAATAGTATATTTTTAATTGGTAATAAAGTTGCATCACTTCATTTTGGTGGATTGTTTTGTTAATTGTAAACCGAGCCTTGATCCAGTGTGAATGTTTGTTTGACTGAATGTTTGTTTATATATTTCTGGTTTGTATTCTTGTATTGTATTTTTAGGGCTGTTTTGAAAGCCATTATTGTAATCAAATAAGATTTTATGTATATTTCAATTACAACCAAGAATTCAATACGAGACGAATGCAAAAATCAAGACGAAATGGAATACGGCAAGATGGGTGAAACAGGGAGTCAAGAAAGATGTCAAAGCAAGTGGGAGCAATTAAGTGTTTTGATTGTCCCTAATTTTTTACCTAGTTCGGTGCCTTAAATTGGCTCTTGCGACAGCAGACAAAACTGTTGGCTCGGGTTTACAACTGTTTGTTTGTTTTATATATTTTGCGTAGTTGATATGAGATATTTAAAATGCAAAATTATTTTATTAAAACGAGCAAAAGAAGTTTTTGAACGGGGTTTTGAAACTAAAACGACACGATTAAAAACGACGAGATATTAAGATAAGTTTTAGTTATCTTGTGAAGGTTTTTAAAATTAAAGAGTTAATTTTATAACTAAAATTGAGTTTTTCGATTATAAATAAAATAGATATTTTGATTATTTAAAACGCATAGAATTAATAAAAGAGTTTATTAAATTAAAATTGGTTACTGACTTGTCAGTTATAAGTATAAATATATATATATATATTTGTTTTAGAAATGGTTTCACGAGATTAGGTTTTAAATTTATAAAATGATAAATACCCAAACTTAAAACACACATAGACAAGTGTACCTATCGCAACGTAATATAGTTTAGTTAAGAACCAAGTATCGAACCAACGGACACGGTCAAATTACAATACTCAACTTCTGTTATCTTTTAGCCGGTTTAATTAGTGAGTGAGTTTTGTGTGCTTGTGGAACAGAAAAGTAAATGACAGAAAAGTAAATGACAGAAAAGTAAATGGCGGTAAAGTAAATAGCAGAAAAGTAAAAACGTGCGTGAAGTGTGTAACAGAAATGTAACGAACAGAATAGTAAATAACAGGAAAGTAAATATGTTGGAAATGATCAGGTTACGAATAGTATTGCTTTGTGTTTCGAATCCGCTTGGTACGTGATAATGTTAAGTTGACTAATCCAGTGATATGGCAACTACAAACGTGTGACCCGGGTCACCGCTAGAGCCTCGTCCTCACGACATTTGATTTGAAAATTGAAAAGCTTTAACAAGTGGTAGTGCCTCCCGTTAAGGACGACAATTACCCTCAACCCTTCGAATAGTCATCTCCGGGTTGGTTTAAGACATCAAACTTAAAATGTTTTATATTAAAATTAAATAGGTGATTATATTTTGCTCACCGGGAGGCGGTGTAACAATGGGACCAAGTATAAAGACGTACCGTTCCCAACATAAGTTCACCAATTCTTGGTCGCATAGTGTTGACCAAGCCTTGGCTTATCAATCTCTGCTTGTATAAAGACGTACAAGTTTCAAAAGAAGTTTGATTAAAAAGGTTTTACGATGTTACACTTTAAAATCAAGAACACTCACAAATATAAAGACGGATTTAGACAATAATAAAAACCCACCAAAATGGTGGTTTTAAGGACGAATAGTTAAAGACATAAACACATCACTTGGATTAATACGTTAAACATTAACATGCACCAAACTTCATCTTCACTCTAGCAATACAAAGAGTTTAGTCACGAATGGTCATACTAACTAGCATAACGCTGAGTTTCGTAGGCTCCCCTATTGCGGAACAAGGAGGAAGAGCCCCTCCACTCACTACTCTCTACTCTAACTATGAAATACGCTCTCAAATGAGGTCTGGATAGCTGTTGTAAGGTGTGTATGGGTGTGTGAAACCAAGAACTCAAGCCCTCTATTTATAGGCCTTATAATGAGCAATGCACGGGCGTGCAAACACCTCGGGAATCAAACAGGGTACAAAGGACATTGTACTGGGCTCTAGGGAGCAGAGTGGGGCAATGCACGCTCGTGCATTGGCATGCATGGCCGTGCATCCCCCCTCTGCTGCCCAGTTTTGTCTTTTAGCTGCTGGTTGACTTCCTGTGGTTCAATTTTGACTTCTTGGGGGTCAATGCTTGGGTTTGGTCTTCCAAAAGCTTGATTTCTTCATGTTTTAAGCTGATTTTTGCTCTATTCATCTTTGGGATACCGAATAGCCTGCAATTGCGAAATATTAACGTTTTAAGTATCAATTGCAAGTTTATTAATCAATTAGTACCATAATATGAGGATTATTATGCATGCAAAACATGTATAATTTAGGACATATCAGTTACGCGTTTATTCCAACGTATATTGAATTAGGATATTAAATTGAAATGTCCGATATTATTTTATTAAAACACAAGAACCAAGTAAAATAGAGATTTTACAAAACGTCACAAATTTATTTGTTACGAAATGTTTTAACATGAAAATCTTTTTAATAACGATAAGCTATGTGCCGCCCCTTTCGGATCACCTGGACGGTATATTCAAATTCAAGAGTCTTGGTTTGGATATGTTGGACAAGGTGAATCGCGATATCTGAAAGTCTCGCGCCGGTTCACATGAGTCCAAGAGAAGGATGACCTATCACTCAATGTTTGTGGGTAAGTGCTCATGCCAAACACAAACTAGAGTAGGCACATATGAGATTAAATGTGCCAACATGACAAATAATTGTCTAAACAATTAGGAATTGTATAGTTCATACAATTAGTAACCGTTACTTACATATGTAGCTACATTCGTGTATCGTGTTTGGTCCCTGCACGAGTATGGTGAAATATGGATCATAATTATGTAACGAACTAAATTTTGGATTTATAATATAATATGTTAAATATATTATAAGAGTGTAAATAAATAAAAATAAAAGTTGGAGGTTTATTGTAAAAGTGGAGTTTTAACTAGTTTGGGTGAAAAGGGGTAATTTTGGAAGTTCAGGGGCTATTTTGAAACTTTTAAACTTCTAGATTATGAAAGGGGAGGATATCAAACTACACCTTTGTGTGTGTGTGTTTTGTGTCTTGAAAGAGAAAGGAGAAAGAGGAGAGGGCTAGAGATCAAAGAACAAAGTGTTTACATAAGAAATTAGAAGATTTTGATGTGCACATCATCTTCTAAACATATATTTATTTATTTTCTAAAAATATTGAGTAAATTAGACTTTTCATCCTTTAAGTATATACCAAATTTTAGATATCGTCCTTAAACTAAAGAAATAACAGAACTAAAGAAATAACAGAATTCATCCTTTATGTTTAAATTTATTTACATGTTTCGTCCTTTACACTAACTGCTGCTAGATTTTCTGTTAAGTTTCTAGAAAATGTCTAAACTACCCCCACATTTAAAAAAATTAAAAAATTATGAACATGTGGGACCACTTAAAAAGAACACATATACATACATATATACATACACACATATACATATACACACACACATATATGTATGCTGCAGTTCTTTCCGGCGAACCTCTTCTCCATCCTTTGTAGTCTCCACCTCTTCCCTTTCCCTCTTCCTCACCTCGAAATTGAAACCAAAATCAAACCTTAGATTGATTAGAATCAAAATCAAATCAAAACCCAAATCAAAATAAACCATAAATTGAGAAAAAAACTAACCCAAATTAGTGTCATTGAAAAACCCTAGATTTAAACTTGCAAATGGAATGACAAAATTGAAATGGGATCCCAATATTCTGATCAGATTGATCCCGAGACCCAACTTGTTCTCAAAAAAACCTTTCCCGGCTCTCTTCTCTCCCATTCTCTGCTCCGGTACATCGCTGGAAGACTGATAGGTTATGAGTTGCAACGACAAAAAGGAGATACGGTGAAGGTTTCCGTGTGTGTGTGTGGGGGGGGGGGGTTGGTGGCGTATGGCGAGCTTTGATGGTCCAAACAGGCATCCTACCCCTCGTCTCAAACGGTGAAGCTTTGGTGGCGTATGGCAAGCTTCAATGGTCCAAACAGCCATCCTAAGGCCATCTCAAACAATAATCAAACCGCCATCTGAAATCCCTGTGTAATCACCTATGAGACAAAAACCTAGATTTACCGGAAGTGGCGAAAGAGGCTGGTGGTGGTGTGGTCGTTGAGCAGTGACGAATTTTGTCGCAAACCAGATTTTTCGGAAGCTAGAAACCCACATAGTTGCAAGGTCGGAAGCAAGCAACCCATATTTGTCGGAAGTTTGCCACAATTCTTGAGTGACATCAAGATTTCTCCGATGAGATTCTTTGAAGAAAAAAATGGTGTGTCATAGAGATTATTTAGAAGACTGGGTACGTCGGAGGTGATCAGAATTTGGTGAAAAGAAAGGGATATCTTTTTAGTAAATTACACAATAGACCCTCAATTATTAAATAAGGTAAAAGGGTAAATTGGTCATTTAATACATCACTTAACAGAAAATTTAACGACGGTTAATGTAAAGGACGAAACGTGCAAACAAATTTAAACATAAAGAAATTATTTTATTAGTTTAAAAACGATATCTGAAATTTGATATATATAGTTAAAGGACCTCAAATGTAATTTAGTATAAAATACTCATATAACAGGATAAAATGATATAAGTCTATAATAATCATCACCTCCAAGCTCCGTTACTGCACTCAACACAAACTTTGGCGGCTAGCCGAGCCGAAAGTCACCAGTCTGACGTGGCATTGTACGGCTCACCTCACAGATCCAACGGCTAAGAATCTCACGCAAGAAAAGATCTAAACGGAGAAGCAATACAGCTTACGACACTCGCAAGTCGTCAGAGAAGACTCCACCAGACCCTTAGTCACTGTGTGTTTTAGTGAGAGAAAGTAGAGAGAGAAACCACGTCGACTTGGAAATCTCACAGGTACTTCGCATAATTTAGGCACAACTACAAAATACTTTTCGCAAATTGTTGATCCTCATATTATATGGAGTTTTATTAACTGACGCATCTATTTTATTTTCAATTTAGGGTTTCGTTTTTCCTGAAATTATTGTTTTAGGCTGTGTAGATTGTGTTTTGGGTTGGAAAAAGTGGAAGGAAATGCAGACGAGGAACATGGAGAGGAAGAATTCGATTAGGGAGAGGGGGAAGCGGGGTCTGGAAGGTGAAGATGAGCAGCAGCAGCCGGAGCGGAAGCGGCCGGCTTTAGCTAGGTAAGGAATTGAGTTTGTTTTTCATTTTGTTTATTGGCTTCTATGGTTGAGATCTAATTTGCAATTAGGGCTTTTTGACAGCTGAATTGTTAGTTGCTTTGTAAAATTTGCAAAAGATTTGTATGTGTTGGTGTATTTGAGTTAGGTATTATTATGTTAGATTATGCTTTTTTCATATTTGAAGTTCACATATTCCTACTTATAGTGGTACTACTTTCCAGTATCTGTGTAGGAAATTTCCATGTATGTATAGTACTATAGCTGGTATGAATTTGAAGAAACCAACTATAGTATTATATCCATTCGCATACTTGGAAGTGGCGTGTCACATTCTCATATCCATTCGCTCATATATACATACACTAACGCCACCCAAATATTATAACAACATTCCAGGCCACCCAATCGCACACATATTAATTTGGTTTCTTTTATGCTAATTCTGACCCAAAACTTAGGCAGAAAATTGTAAAACTAAAATGCCCTGAACTTTAACGTTTGGATTTCAAGTGTGAACGGAAGTTGTACCTCGACAGTATAATGTAAAACCTTTGAATCAATGATTTGCAGGGTATTAGCTTGATTTTACAAGAAGTGGCATAGATGAAATGAAATTAATACTTGGGTGGCCTTAGTGTAACATTTTCAATACTTGGGTGGCCTATGTATGCATAATTGGTAATCCCTGCATAGTACTAGTTTGATTAGTCATTAGTCGGGGATGTAAACATGAACAATTATGGAAGATTCTGTAATCGCAGTGTTATTCGTTGTTCAGGTAAGAGCATTATCATTTCCGTCCAAATCGTCGAATTTGAGAAATTCTTGAACCCACACCTAGAAGTGGAGAAAGATATCAACTGTTTTTGTCATTTTTTGGCTTCAAGTTCATGTACTTTCCCTGTTTCTATCGTTGAGCAACTACTTTTCAAATTGTATCTGTTAATACGACTTCTTTGAGGCTTGTACATCTTTTACATTGGACAACTTATGTGTTGAATGAATTTGTAGTTGGGGTGATGTTTGGTTTTTCTTTCGTTTAGTATAAAATGTATTGTCATCTCCTGAAATGTGGTTGTTTGTCATCGTAAATTTAGCTAAGTTGATTTGTTATTCTTGCCCAAAGTGAACTAATGCCCTTAAAGGTTGTTTTGCTTAGTTGTAGGTTGTTTATGTGTAAATAACTAGCTAATCTTTTCTCAAGTTTTCTTTTCGATTATCAATTTAATCTCAAGTTTTTTCTTTTGCTTATTGTGGAGAACTTTAGCAATTCTGCTTTTGATATATATAACTATTTATGCAGTGTAATTGTGGAAGCTTTGAAGGTAGATAGTCTTCAAAAGCTTTGCTCATCCTTGGAACCTATTCTTCGCAGAGTTGTAAGACACCACCTTTTACATTTCCATTTTTTACCGCATTTAGATTTTAGACTACCAGTGTGCTTTTCTCATTTTCTCTTTTAGAATGAGCTAGCCTAGCAGTATCGAGGTGGCCCAACAACCAAGAGGTTGTGGGTTCAAGTCCCATTGGGAACAAATGTGTATAGAAGTGTGAGTCTTTGCCTGTCAAAAGAAAAAGCATGGGCTATCTTACTTATGTGGATCCTTGTTATAAACAACAATGTTTAAATTTTAAAGTCTAAATTAGCAGGTGCATTTACATGTACATCCCAACTATATGGAACATTGGAATTATTGTCTTATAATGTTCTACTATATTTACAATTAAAAGACTGTTTTTTGGAAGCTTTTAAAGATAGTTTGTGCACATCTTTTACCAGCTCATAAGCCATTTTCTTAACAGGTTAGTGAGGAAGTGGAGCGAGCTTTAGCAAAGCTAGGCCCTGCTCAGATAACTAATGGAAGGTTTGTGGAATTTCTTTCTGTATATGTATCGCTAGTCATAGTGATATCTTTGTAATGCAGCGCTATTGCTTTCCTATACGTCTGGATTTATTCTATTAATGATCAGTCTCAGACTTGGTTTTAAATTGCGCGCATATTGCGCTCATAATGCGTTTTGCGCCTTAGCGCTGGAGTTGGCGCATCGCTGCACCTGATGCGTAGCGATTACATGATGCGTGGATATTGCGCCGTTGCTCGCATTATGCGGTGTTCGCATGTAGCGCTCTGATGCGCGCAATTATGATTTTTTGGGTTTTTTGGCAGATTTTTTGGGTTTTTGAAATTCTATCTTCTTATTGTAGGTTCTTCCTTGGCTTATTCAACATTTTCTTTCTTGGAAATACTTTAGTATGCTTTTTTGTGCTTTTGGAAGTATTTTAGCATGCCTCATTTAGTCATTTGGACAAAAAAAAATGAAATTCTATCTTCTTATTGTATGACTTCTTTTTTGTTTAAGTATGTTTTTACAACTTGTTATGTATAAATAATATTTTAGTACTTTTTAATAAAGAGCGCATCGCATACGTGATGCGCTCGCATCGCGCATCGGATTTTGGGACCAAACGCATCGGAGCGCATCGCGCAATTTAAAACCAAGGTCTCAGAGATATCTGTAGTAGGGACACATTGAGTAGGATGATAAAATATACAGAAACAATATTTCTTTTACCGTTCCTGATTGCTTCATGTCTCTCTCTGTGCCTTGCCCTTTTGTCTTGCTCATCTTCTTTGCAGATTTGATCAGGGGTGTTAAGTATTTGGGTGTACCTAAAGTAACTTATTACCGAACCAAACCAAAACTGAACTTTGAAAACTGTTTTTCAGGTCGGTACGGGTTGGACCCCAATACTGTTTTGGTTTGATTTTGGTGATCCCATGCCAAAACCAAATATTCAATTGTGTGTATGTATTTATAACAAATTAAGCAAATAAGTTATTTGATTGTCCTCAACTGGAATTCCCAATGTTGTTTCCCTAATATAAAATAGTAATCCTAAATCAAATTCTCATCATATGATTTCATATCTTGTTTTCTCAGGAAAGTCTTTCATTTTTTGTTAGTCAAGTATGAAACTGTCGGTTTCACTTGAGTATTGAAGTAAAAAACTTTCACATTGCCGATTAAAATGACTTGTAATAAGCACAATACGAGTTTGCCTTTCTGGAAATGATGGAATTTGGATATCCTGTTTGATACCGAATTCGAAATCGGTGTTTCAGTTCTGTTTTGTTCGGTTTTCCCTCTTAAACCATGAAATGGAAGGAACCCATAATACGAACTGATGATCACTCATTTGCTTGCATCACAAAGACGTTTATGCGATAAATTCTAGACATCATAGTGGTTATCTTCACAATTTTTTACCATCTCATCTACAGACCATGCTGTATAATATCAATAATAACAAATTTTTTATCTTAAACTATTTGTTTGTGATGAATTTCAGGTCCTCACCTAAGCGCATTGAAGGGCCAGATGGCAGAAATCTGCAACTTCACTTCAGATCCAGGATGTCTTTACCTCTCTTCACTGGTGGAAAAGTTGAAGGGGAACAGGGTGCTGCTATTCATATTGTCTTAGTTGATGCCAACACGGGTCATGTTGTTACATCAGGACCCGAATCATCGATAAAACTAGACATTGTGGTTCTAGAAGGTGATTTCAACAATGAAGATGATGAAGGCTGGGCTCAGGAAGAATTTGAAAGCCATGTTGTTAAAGAACGTGAAGGAAAAAGACCATTGTTGACCGGAGACTTGCAGGTCACACTCAAAGAAGGTGTTGGGACTTTAGGGGAGTTGACTTTTACCGACAATTCAAGTTGGATTAGAAGCAGGAAGTTTAGGCTCGGGTTGAAGGTTGCCTCAGGTTTCTGTGAAGGGATTCGTGTTCGTGAAGCCAAGACTGAAGCTTTCACTGTTAAAGATCATAGAGGAGAATGTATGTCGGTTCATTTTATTATTTCAAAAAAGAGCAAGAAAAGTAACCTTTTGACTCATTTTTTTTTCTATTATTCTTCTCATTGACAGTGTACAAGAAACACTACCCTCCTACTTTAAATGATGAGGTATGGAGATTGGAGAAAATTGGCAAGGATGGATCATTCCACAAGAGGCTGAATAGTTCAGGGATTTTCACAGTTGAAGAGTTTCTTTGTCTTGTAGTGAGGGATTCCCAAAAACTACGTAACGTAAGTATTTTATTGTATTGTTTTTTGATGTGTAATTATATTATATTATTATTATATACTTATATATATATATATATATATATATTTATTTTAGATCCTTGGAAGTGGTATGTCAAATAAGATGTGGGAGGCTTCGATAGAGCATGCAAAAACGTGCGTGTTGAGTGCGAAGCTTTATGTATATTATCCTGAGGATAACAGAAATGTTGGTGTCGTATTCAATAATATCTATGAGCTAAGAGGTCTTATTGCCGGTGACCAATATCAGTCAGCTGATTCCCTTTCTGATGGCCAAAAGGTTTTTGTTACTTCTATTATATTCAAATTATTTTAATCATTTATATAATTTTTTGAGTATTAATTATTTTTTTATGTAGGTATATGTGGATACACTGGTAAAGAAAGCATATGATAATTGGAACCATGTTGTAGAGTATGATGGCAAGTCACTTGTGAGCTTCAAGCAACCTAAAAGGTCAGGTGTATCTCGGAATGATTATTCAATGAGTTCAATAGATTATCAAAGATCATCTAATAATCAGCTGTTGCCTCCACGCCATCCTGTTGTGGGTCCCTCTGATTCCGCCTCTGTTGATTCAAACCTGCTATTAGGAGGTAACATCTACCTTCTTTTCAGACATTTTTTTTAATTTATTATGTTCATCTGTATGCATTTGGTGTGTTGACATCTGATTAATTTCTCGTCATTTGGGTTCAGGTTATAATGACAATCTGGATAATATGTACCAAACTGGGTCACAACTTGTGAACACCAATCCACATGGTCAGTATGACATTAATTTTGTTTCAAATGGTCGCGATGTCGACAATTCTCTGCAGATACAAAACAACGGGTACGATAATAGATCTGGGCTGGCCCTCGGTCCTCCACAATCATCATCATCATCATTCCAGCCTATGAACACATCTATTCAGCAGCCGCCAAATATGAACCCATTTGATGACTGGTCCCACAACAGCCGCGACAAAGGGGTCGGGGATTTCATGTCAGAGGAGGAGATTCGCATGAGAAGTCACGAGATGCTTGAGAATGAAGACATGCAACATCTACTTCGGCTCTTTAGCATGGGCGGTGGTCATAGCAGTAACGTGGCGGAAGACGGATTTTCTTTTCCATCATTTATGCAATCACCAGCTCCAAATTTCGACTTTGATGAGGACCGCAGCCGGTCTGGGAAGGCAGTAGTCGGTTGGTTGAAGATAAAGGCGGCAATGCGGTGGGGGTTTTTTGTGAGGAAAAAGGCTGCTGAAAGACGGGCACAGATCGTAGAGTTAGACGATGATGAATGAAAATCAACTGTTTTCAATCAACAACCTATGTGATTGCAGTAAATTGTAGGGGTTTTCTAGGAATATGGTAATTTGGATTTGATTGTATAGTAAGAAGTTCATCATTTATGGAACTTATTTGCTGAAGATATGAACAGCTCAGATACATGTTCCTGTTATTTTTTCATTTCCCATGTATAATTAGTTTGGTTTGTTACAAAATTATGTTATTGAAAAAACTGGGAGATCAAATTATGTTGTGTTTAATTACAGTGGTGCGTTTAAATCAATTATAATAGCGCGTTTAAATCAATTATAATAGCGTGTCTGATGTATAACGCGCGTCCAAGTTTGCCACATCCAACACATGAGCGTCCAAGTTTGCCACATCCAACACATGAACGAATTGTTCGGTTATAATTTGTGAAGCTCTAAACCACAATTCAAATCATGAGCATATGCAAAAACTCTCATCTTTATTAATAGATTACTAGTTACAATGAATATGAATAAATAATATAAATTTTAATCTTAAATACATCAAACAATATTGTATAACAGAATTCTCCTTATGCCATATTACATTCCGGAGGAAACCCTTGAGGAAACCTCTTGGAATCTGAGCAGTAGTTATAGATCATGTAATTCTTCTGCACCCATCTCAGCCTCTCCTGCTTTGTAATATCCAACTCCTCCGACAACCAGGCTTGATTCCCGCCGGTAGACGCAGCAGAGCCACCGCAAGACGACTTCCCAGAAGCCACAACACACGCATCCGCCTTAAAGTTTCTGTAGGAAGCAGTGAAAGGAGCTTGACTCCAGTCGGTCTTCACAAGCCCACCCCTGGTCGCCCAATCGTCAGCATTCCATAAGCTAGAGTGTATCCTCATCGGCTGGTCTTTCGGAAACGGCACACCAATCGACTCGGCATTCTTGAACTCTCTAATGGGCGTTCCATCAACCGAAAATCTGAAAACCAGTACACAATAATCAGTAAACACAACAGTTGATCAACGACTCAAGCAAAAGTTAAGTTTAATAATATATAGAATTAAAGATACTTTTTGATGTAATATGTCTAATTAATTAGATTATATTTTGTATCTCAAACTACACAACATAATTACACACTTACTCACATTTTATATTATCTACATTACTATATTATATTATAGTTTATACACTTAGGTTTGCTTTCATCCCGGCCTATAAATAACTCTGCTACTAGTGAAATTATTTTACTGAATAACTAAAAGTACTTACATGATGTGTTTTGGATTCCAAAACATGGAATAGGTGTGAAAATCAGCAGTTGGGTCAAACCACAAGTAAAACTGCTGCTCTCTGTTGCCTTTGCCTTGGCTAAACACATTTGTATGTAGAATGTAAGGATCACCGCTCAAGTTTCCCAAGAATTCGAAGTCGATTTCATCCCAGTTCGACCCTTTCGAAGACAACTGCAATACATTCACAACAACCCACTTTCAGCTTTCATCAATAAGTGGCGGACCAGGAATCTTTTTTACGACGGTCGGAGAATTTTTAGGGTCGAATGTTAATAATTAAATATTAATTTTTTTCGACCCGAGTAGGATCGGGTCGGGTCACACACTAAATATTAATTTGTTTAAAGGTTATTGGTTTAAACCGTTAAATGTTTGATTTAAAAGATTTAATGGGTTATGGGTCAATTATTACATGGTTAAAGGTTTGGTTTAGTTAGTTTTTATTTATAAAATCTATGATCCTAAAAAGTATTTCTCGTGGGTCGGTCGGAAATATACCATATATATAACAAAAAAAAATTATCAGTGTCGGCGGTCCGCCAATCATCATATATATATAAATCTTCATAGAGCTACAAGATAAATACTTACATAGTAGGCAGTGACAGTGCCGGCTGAGTTACCGGGAACAAGTTTGAGCTGCATATCGATCTTCCCGAACAGATACTCGTTTCTTGATTCGAAGCCGGAGCCGGATGATTTGTCGAGGGAGAGTGTTAATTGGTCGTGGTTGAGTACTTTACCGCGGCCGTCACCCCAAGTGACATCAAACTCGTCGTAGAAGTTGGCAGAGACAAGTGAAGTGGTCGCTAAAGATATGAAAACTAGAAAGAAGATTGTAGAAAGGGAGGAAGCCATTGGATTATGTTTTGTTGGTGAAGTGGAAGTGAAGATGGAAATGATGGAGGGTGTATATTTATAGGGTGGTTCGTATGTGGGGGGAAGTGGGGAGGAAGGTGATAGAGTGATAATAAAAGATATTGAAATATTGTTTTGTTCTTGAGTTGGTGAAGTGAGAGGATATTGGTTGTCTACAGCTGGAAACTAAGAACTAGTTTTACAAGTAAAAGTTTTTTTTTTCTTAACTAGTTTAATAACCGCGCTTCGTGGCTGGTTGGTCGCCTAATTTGCTCATAATAGGTTCCGTTCTTTACAGTATCATAATGGTAACGGCACTTGATATAAGCTACAAAACAAAGAAAAACTCGATTTTTAATAGAACTACGTTTTCAAATACATTTATATTGGAACGATGACAAAAAAAAAATAGCCGCGCAATCTGTTTTTTGAAAAAAGTTAGCGAATGAAAGTTATTAAAAAAATGAAATTAACAGGCGCGTTCCGCGGTGAGTGACGGGCTGATAAGCCGCAGAAGCTTGGTTGTTATTTGTTCGGGACAACGAAAAACAAAAAAAACGAATACCGATACCGATTCCGAATAACCGCGCTTCACGACGGGTATCAGATCGCCTAATTTGCTCATAATAAGTTCGGTTCGTCACACTACCACAACGGTAACAATACTCGATATAGGGTACGACACGAAAAGAAAGCTCTATTTTGGATATACCTCCGTTTTCAAATAAATTTATATCAGAACGTTGACAAAAAATACATAAAAACTGTCGCGCACTCCGTTCTTTGAAAAAAATTAACGAACAAAAGTTAATAAAGAAAAAGCGAAACTAATAGAAAATTAAACGGGTTACACCCGCACTCCGCAGCGGATGTCGAGCCGATCGTTAATAAAATTTAAGCGAAAACGTAGGCACAACGGTAAAAATAATATTAATAAAAAAGAAACTAAAGGTAAATAATAAAAAAGGGAAAAAAAGCTCGGGTCGTCAAAAACCATAAAAGCGAAGATCGACACATGTTCCAATAATACCAATACCGGCAATGAGATTGTCCGCTCATAATAGGTTCGTTTCGTCACGGGATCACAACGGTAACGACACTCGCTATAGGCCACGAGACAAAAAAAAACTCGATTTTTAATACAACACCGTTTTCAAAAAAAAGTATATCAAAACGTTGACAAAAAAAACTTAAAACAGCAGTGCGCTCCGTTTTCTTTTTAAAGTTAACGAACGAAAGTTATTAAAGAAAACAAAATTATTAGAAAATTGCACGGGTCAAAAATGTATTTTATATATAATGAGTGGTGAAAATGTAAAAAAAAACCCAAAGCATGAGGTGTCAAATGGTGAACGGATTTAAGCGAAAACGTAGGCACAACGATAAAAATAATATTAATAAAAAAGAAACTAAAGGTAAATAAGAAAAAAGGGAAAAAAAGTTTGGGTCGTCTAAAACCATAAAAGCAAAGACCGACACATGTTCCAATAATACCAATACCGACAATGAGATTGTCCGCTCATAATAGGTTCGTTTCGTCACGGGATCACAACGGTAACGACACTTGCTATAGGCCGCGAGACAAAAAAGCTCGATTTTTAATACAACACCGTTTTAAAAAAAATTATATCAGAACGTTGACAAAAAAAACTTAAAACAGCACGCGCTCCGTTTTCTTTTTAAAGTTAACGAACGAAAGTTATTAAAGAAAACGAAATTATTAGAAAATTGCACGGGTCAAAAACATACTTTATATATAATATGAGGGGTGAAAATGTAAAAATAAAAAACCCAAAGCATTAGGTGTCAAATGGTGAAGGGATTTAAGCGAAAACGTAGACACGACGGTAAAAATAATATTAATAAAAAAGAAACTAAAGGTAAATAATAAAAAAGGGAAAAAAAGTTCGGGTCGTCGAAAACCATAAAAGCGAAGACCGACACATGTTCCAATAATACCAATACCGGCAATGAGATTGTCCTCTCATAATAGGTTCGTTTCGTCCAGCAGGACAGGGACACTAGGCAGAGACTGGATGCCCATGACACGTTATTGAAGAATCAGCAGTTAGCATTTCAGGATCTGCAACGCACGGTAGAGGACATCGCTAAGAGTTTGAAGGAGAAGCAAGGTGAAGCGTCTACGGCCTATAAGAGCTCTAACGCTTCAGTGATGGCCATGTCAATCAGGAGTCATAGAGAGGAGGATGAAGTAGAGAAGGAAGTCTCCCACATCGCTGACTATCACATCCCTTCGCCTGAAGAGGTGAAGAAGATAGATTGGAGAGCTCGATTCACTGAGATTGATGCTAATATGATTGAAGAGCAGGTGGAGGAGGAGATAGCATAGGAGATTGCAGAAAAGAAGCCTGCCGAGAAGGCAGAGGAGAAGAAGAAGAAGGGGATGGAGATGTGTAAGGCCCAAACCAGGCACCCTACAGTTGATTCTCATAACGGGTTATTCCCTTGAAAATACTCATTTTAGATATATTAAACTACAGCAGAAATATTTTTAAAAACATTGATTAGTATTTAATGTCATTAAGTTACCTCACGAATGCTTGCACACCAATTCGAGTAGTACCGCTCCAAAGCCAAGATACGTCAACGCAACGCTTACCTGCAAAACAATCTATCGTACACACAAAGTCAGCTACGCTGAGTGAGTTCTAATAGTTTAGTTTAATTAAAAGCCAACTCGCCTCAAAAGTTATTTAAACTTTACTCAGGACCCACGGTCCTTATAAAATAGGTCCACAATTCATTAACAAATAGCTAACCCATTTTATCACTCGATATCCAATAATAGTTCATTACCCAAGACTCTTCCCATAATAATAATAATCCCGCAGTCTCATCGACATAGGTCGAACTTACCTGCACTAATAGCTCATGCTCAAGAACATGTACTATCTCGACACTAGGTTAACACAACAAATCCCTAGACATCAACTTACTCAGCCCAAGGCTCTTACAAAATCAACTGACAAAACCATTATAAACATCACATCACAATCCTGGCACCACGACCAATCTAACTCTACTCACCACAATAATACTATCTCATGCACAATAAATATAACTCAACGCTTGTATGCAATTTAACACAAATATATAAGCATGCAAACACATACCTCTTCACTGCACCCTCGTCAGGGCGTTCAACACACCCCGAGCTCATCACTGTCCTGTTGGACATCGTCACCTTTGGTGACCTCCCGAAGGAAATAGTCCTCCACAATCCCGTTTTCCATGTCATAATAACAACAACGTAAACACAATACCCGTCGTGTCACAAGGACAACGACACAGTGCACACAACACATGTATAATCACATAACATTATACTCAATATACATGATTCATTAACTGCACTTGCACTTCACACATAGCACTAGGACAAGGTATCCTACACATATCCATAAACGTTTAGCTCATACCCCGACTCACCCCGACTAACTCATAACACAATACCCTTCTAATATATCAACACTCATACAAATGCTATATCTCATTATCTAAGCACATACCACATACATGCACACCATGAGACACCTCCTAGTAGTACCCGTACGACTTATTTACTACAATCCCGACTCACCCCTGTTAGGTCACTATACGACCCGTGACCATATCCCCACCTGTAACCTGCACGTCTTATGGACACACACAGTCCCTTAGCCCCACATTTAACTATTTAACTTCATAGACTCATCGGGTTAGACCTCAAAGCTCGATATACATTTAATGTAATAAAACATGTCTCAAAAGTATGTACGATAGCCCCAAAACGTTTAAAACATTTAAAAGAGCGGATTAGAAACTCACTGTTACGAAGATCCAACTCTAGTACTACAACGGTCTCCTCGCATGAAACCCGGACCTGTCAACATATGATCACATGGTTAGAGTACATCCTAAACATGTGTTAGTTACGTATAAATATAAATGATCCCTACTCTCGTCCCGTCCGCTCGTCCCTTTCTCCATGCAAAAACCCTAGTCCACGTGTCCGCCCAAACCGGGTTATTCCGGACCCGTTTAGAACTCGCATGCATTCACGTTCGCTTGTCCTGCAAAGCCCTAGCCTCACGGGTCACTCGTACATGAGCCAAACTCACCATTCATGTTCAACACTCACCATGCAAGCTCTAAACTCACTAAACTCTAATCGGGTGAACCCCGATTCCCTCCTCATCCCTGTCCATTGCCGTGAACCACCACTTTGTTTCATCATCCCGTAACACCCTCGCGTCCATGACACCTTTCAATTCAATAAAAACCCTAACCGGGTTCTCCTTCACGTGGAAGCACCACTACCACCTCCACCTCGCCGTCCGCCACCGTGAAGCACCACCACAGCCGGCTCCCACAGCCGTCGGCGCCAGCCATGCTGCCGTCAACGTTTCCAGCGGTAGCCGAAGCCACCATCACTTTCACCCCCGGCCGCATGCCGCTGTAGTGTGCCCCACAGCAGCCGGCTCCTCCCCTTTTGCCGCCACCGTCGCACGTCACCAATCCAAGACCGACCGCTTCTTTTGCTCCCAACTCCGCCGTCGACCACAACCAAGAACACAACCCTAATCGGGTTTTTATGCAATAATGGATACAAGAATCATGAACATGTAGGTTTGGAAGTGTACCTTGCGTGTGGGTTTATTCCCTGCTCGTCGCCTCCGTAGGACTGCCGTGCCGTCACCACCCTTGGCCGGAGTCCCTCCCTCTCTTTCCCGCTATCTCTCCTCGGCCGCAAGCAAACACGTAGGTCGTATGACCTAGGTTTTTCTCTATAAGTTGTATTTAAACCACAAGGATTTACATCCGGGTCCTCGTTCATTCTTAACCGCACGTTTCCACTCCGAACTATCATTTAAACGACACCCTCGTGTCCTTCCCGGTAGTTATACGCACCTCGTATGAAAATATTTATCATTTATGTTATTCAAATAGAGTTCTGGTTGCTCACCAACCCGCACCATAAACATATGAATTTCCGGGATGTTACAAGTCTATCCCCTTTAAAAGAGGATTTGTCCTCGAATCCTGCGTTGGTACAGACCAACCCCACATGTCCATCCTTTCTTACTCGTGCACCAAATCCAATCGGGGTCAAGTATTTCCTTGCACCATCAACTAAACCGTTATTTTTCTTAGCAATTCGACCACCGCCCCCGGTGTCCAAGGAAACCCTCTTCACTGCTAGCTTTCGACTTTGGGGCTTGTAGGTTCCACCTACACATTCCCTCATCTCTCGTCACTCCAACCATTAGTCAAACGGCTGCATTTCCAACTCTTTCTATCCCGACACTGGCTAGGAGTTGTCATATGTGATTGCCTTGATTACTAACCTTTACACGAAGGTTTCACTGTCATTGTCCTTGACTATACTTTTCTCTCTTAATGTCCTTAATAACGTCGTATGTACCATCCCTGGTGCTAAGTAACACGTCACTACCCATTGCCCGCTCACTTGTCACGTTTCATTATGACTCACAGGCACAATTGCCTTAGTCTCCTGTATGACCTAAATGATTTCGTCATTCCGACGATCATCCTCCCAAGTAGGTTCCTTAAATTTCATGGATGGATTCATTCGCCGTCCTTTCAAAGTGAAGTCGTCGTACTTCTTGCCTAATCCTTGATCACCGTCCTGCGATGATTTCTCAAACTCTAGCCTATTGCCCTACCCATAAGGACACCACTAATGTCTTTCTTCGATGCTTTTCGGGAGCTCGCGCAAATCTACCCTGGTCTCCACTAAATTTCTTTATCGTAGTATCTCTTTACTTCCTCATCACGCATTTAATACGTCCCGTAAGTACGCATACACCCAACGCTAGGGTCATCTTCATTAGCTCTCGATATTTCTCAAGGCTCATATGCCTTTGCCGTGTCTGTTTCAATCATCTAAATGCTTGCTTCTCTTAAATGCTCCACAGGAGCTCATATTAAGCTCGTCTTGGAATTACCAACGTAGGCATATTCTTCTTAGTCACTTACGTGCAATTTTGCACTTACACCTTCTGAGTTTCATCTTTCTCTATGTTGTTCTACCATTACCATGCGATCCCCGACCGCCTCTCGTTTAACATGTACGAACATGAAGTTCGTCAGCTCACAAGCCTCAGCTAGTCGTCGCCTCGTCCAGGGAAAACCTCCCTTTTTCTCTGGTGTCTCACCTTGACTGAATTCTTCATATGGAACGGGTTCCATGAAGGTCCTTCGTCGCCTTGTTAATTCCGTGCTGAAATCTTCAGCGTCATCACCTTGATCTCATCATGGGTATCTCTGGTCCAGCGTCTACGTAACCGCTTTCATCACTAACTCTTCAGCTCTACCCATTGACTTCGTGCTCCGAATTTCCGAGATATAAGCATAGGCATCTCGTAAGAGCACCTCACCGATCGTATAGAAAGACATCAAAACTCCTTGCATCACCTCGACGTATCAACGTCGAGAATATCGTCAAGATAGAAATACCATACTTGAGAACACTAACCATCCGTGCTATGCACGACTAAGCGTGTACTACAAGGACACACACCGACACACATAACTACATAACACACATCGTTCTACACATGTACTAGTAACTCAACCTTCTAACTCGCACAAAGTGCACACACACAACTAGCTAGATCTGAGTAAATCTACGTGCATACAATATGACCTCGTCACCGATAGACACACAAGTATACCATGTTGTCTGGCCCAAAGGCACAAGCAACACGATCTCCCGCTTGACTACCGTCAGACACAATAACCTGTTAACAAATGTCAACACCATATCAAGCTCACACTTGATCTACCGCTTGACTAATGCCAAACACAATATCAAGCTTACGCTTGATCTCTCGCCACGACTATTAAGTACGTGACACAAATAACCCATACTCATAAGCAACTCAATTAACGACATACAAGTTTATTCACAAAACGCTTTCATGTCCTTAAGCACCAAAACATTTACCTCACGAAGATCTATGCCTTAAGATATAAAGACATTCAATATCATAGTAAGGCTAAACACACACCCCCCTTACACTTCATACATCACCTAAGCATAACACGTAGGTGACACTATCTTAAGACCGTAGACACACACCATTAACCTAAACTCAGGTCTACATAGGTCTACCCATACTGTCTAATCAACCAAGCTCTAGCATCACATTAAAGATTACATTTAGTATGAACTCACGTTGTTCTAAAGGTAATCATATAATCACACCTAGTTAACACCGCACCACCAATAGGAAGCTATCACACATGCAACTATCATCAACTACGGTTTAAACCATCCCAAGGTAAGGTTCACTGTCAAGGTTAAAATCAAGCAATTGAAAAAGACCAAGAACAAATATTTCATCACAAAAGTTCCTGACGGCCACTACTCAAAATGCTCTAGTCCTCTCGTGGTAACCACCACTGATCTAATCACCGAACAAGTAAAAGTTATCACCACTTGTTCCTCGTCGTCAGACTCCTCCAAGCATCCGTTTCCTGATTCGGTGATGTGTCTCGAAGGCTGACTCCTAACTGCAAATGCATGTCTTCTTCTCCAACCACCTCTCCTGTAAAAGGAGCTACTGAGTCCACCTCGCATAGTTGCCCTGGTAGTACTGGGAGCATTAGGCACCGGAAGCGCCAAGATTACCTCATGTGCTGGTAGCTCTTGCTTATCCTCAGCCGCCGATGGAACCACCGTCAATGGAACAGGTGCTAAGATTCGTCTTCTCCCAAAGATAACCATGCGAACAACAGCCACACGTCTAGCTTGCCGTTCTGTCAACCTCCTGATAAGAGTTCCTCGCCTAATTATCCATCTAGTCAGAATCATTATGGCCATCGGTACCTGCACAAGATATAACGTTGAAGTGATTACTATGGCCGTCAAATTCGGAATGTGAGAGTAATTATAGACTGTCAAATCATGGTGATCAAATGCAATTTGGTGGTCCACATTGCTGCTCGGATTCTAAACCTTCCCCATCGTATTCACACTAGCTCTCTATCTTTCACACACCCCGGATGCACATGCATCCCACACAACTCACATAGCACCACACAATAATCTAGCAAGTCATCATCTTTATCACAATATCACACCATCCAAGGTTACACACAGAATTACTAAATCATATCGACACACCAAACTATCTCACATAGTTACAATTAATGCTACTCCGCCTTACTCAACTCACATTATAGTCTCGTTCAATCACACCACATAACTTCAAGTAATTCCACATAATACTACAACACATATCACACGACATGATCCCACATGGAACCATAAATCATTTACTCACACCAATCACTTTACCTAGTGTAACACTACACAAGTGGTAAATAATAATTACTGCTCAACTCGAAAGACGTACCTCTTGTCTCGCGATTACTCGTGGTGGCATTCGTTTCACCCTTGTCCCATTTTCAGTTTGAGTTAAGGCATTTTATTTGTTTAAAAACACCAGTTTTCTCTTAAACCTCGGCTCTGATACCAACTTGTAAGGCCCCAAACCGGGCACCCTACAGTTGGTTCTCATAACGGGTTATTCCCTAGAAAATACTTATTTTAGATTTATTAAACTACAGCGGAAGTCTATCTAAAAACATTGATTATTATTTAATGTCATTAGGTTACCTCACGAATGGTTGCACACCAATTCGAGTAGCACCGCTCCCAAGCCAAGATACGTCAACGCAACGCTTACCTGCAAAACAATCTATCGTACACACAAAGTCAGCTACGCTGACTGAGTTCTAATAGTTTAGTTTAATTAAAAGCCAACTCGCCTCAAAAGTTATTTAAACTTTACTCAGGACCCACGGTCCTTATAAATAAGGTTCACAATTCATCAACAAATAGCTAACCCCTGTTATCACCCGATATCCCATAATAGTTCATTACCCAAGACTTTTCCCATAATAATAATAATTCCGCAGTCTCATCCACATAGGTCGAACTTACCTACACTAATAGCTCATGTCAAGTACATGTACTATCTCGACACTGTTGGGTATAATTTTGAGATTGATGCTGTCAATCAAAATTATAGTATCGAAACTACTAGTTTCGGTTGAACTTTTGTTCAATCGAAACTACTAGTTTCGGTTGAACATTTGTTCAATAGAAACTAGGTAGTTTCGATACCTGTTTTTCAGGCCCATTGGGCGGTGGCTTGGAAAACAAGGCGCATGTGCTTGGCCTCCTATATATAGCAGATTATGCCCTAGGAGTGAGTGTGTGTCTGTAGAGGGAATCACCACCCCAGGGGGAGACCCTGGGGTGAGACTAATTGTTAGTGTATGATCGAGCGTTTATTTTCATTTCAATAAAAGAATCATACGTTTTATGCTTTCAATTATCTGTTCTTTTCATTTTCATATGTTTATGTTCGTGTATGTGATTCCCGCACCCGTCTCTACCCATTTGTGATTCGAGAGTGATACCGGATCCAGAGATTCCGCCTCTCGATCCGGACTGTTTGAAGAATTTCTCCGCAGATCTGTGTCTACAGGTCTGCTCAGGACCTACAAGTGGTATCAGAGCCATGGTGGCTCTTATTGCTCTCGAATCTGCTCAAAATCAAGAAAAACCCGCCATTGAGACGTTAAACTTGAAGAAATCGATGTGTAGCAGGTTCGTGACTGCTGTTCTACATTTCCATTTTCAAAATCTGAAGATGTAAGGCTTTTGAAGCATTTTTCAGACCTGGATTGGGGGTATCGAAGTAGCTGAAGGTTGAAGATGGTCAATCGAAACTATGTGGCGGCTGAACATTTTCTATCGAAACTACTGGTGTTGCCCTAAATCAGAAGTAGAAGACATCGAAACTAGGTTGTCGAAACTAGGCTAACGAAACTAGAGGGTATCGAAACTACTAGTTTCGATTGAAGAATCTCCTATCGAAACTAGCCTTGTTTCGACTGAAGTAGAGCCTATCGAAACTACAGGCAGAACTATCCAAGTACTTTCCAAAAAAAAAAAAAAGAGTTTTTTTGGAAATTTTCTTGGATAAATTTTTTAACAGGATATTGCATAGAATGAGGGGTATTTTGGAAGAAAACTTGGAGACAACCTTTTTCGGGTTTTCGAAAATTTCGTTTCTTCGGCAATATACACGATATTCTGCCTGATTCAGCCGTAATTCCTTTGATCAAAGTTCAAGTTTGGGCAGCGGGTAATAAAGTCAAGCATACTTGTGACAAACCAGATCATTAGTTGTTGATTACATGATGATTCGATCCCTTATCTTTTGGCTAGAAATAGGAGGGTCTACACTTCAGGGGGAGAATTACCACGAAAGACCTCAAATTATCAGCAGAGTTATGAAGATGCAAGACAAAGTGAGCCTTTGCTTGAAATTGACCTTTTTTTAGGGGGAGAGAAGGCAAAGGTTGATCAAGTGTTCAAGAATGTCAAGAATCCTTGTAGAAAGATGGTTATTTACAGCTAAATACTTGGGATTCAAACCTTTATCATTTGCCTACAAGATAGGAGGGTCTACACTTGAGGGGGAGAATCACACCGAAAGGCATTGGATCATCAATCAATCAATGAAGACGAAAGACAGAATCGGACAAGAATTGATAGCATCAGTCTAGGGGGAGATTATTGGGTATAATTTTGAGACTGATGCTGTCAATCGAAATTACAGTATCGAAACTACTAGTTTCGGTTGAACTTTTGTTCAATCGAAACTACTAGTTTCGATACCTGTTTTTCAGGCCCATTGGGCGGTGTCTTGGAAAACAAGGCGCATGTGCTTGGCCTCCTATATATCGCAGATTATGCCCTAGGAGTGAGTGTGTGTCTGTAGAGGGAATCACCACCCAAGGGGGAGCTCACCCTGGGGTGAGACTAATTGTTAGTGTATGATCAAGCGTTTACTTTCATTTCAATAAAAGAATCATACGTTTTATGCTTTCAATTATCTGTTCTTTTCATTTTCATATGTTTCTGTTCGTGTATGTGATTCCCGCACCCGTCTCTACCCATTTGTGATTCGAGAGTGATACCGGATCCAGAGATTCCGCCTCTCGATCCGGACTGTTTGAAGAATTTCTCCGCAGATCTGTGTCTACAGGTCTGCTCAGGACCTACAGACACTAGGTTAACACAATAAATCCCTAGACATCAACTTACTCAGCCTTGACCAAGGCTCTAACAAAATCAACTGACATAACCATTATAAACATCACATCACAATCCTGGCACCACGGCCAATCTAACTCTACTCACCACAATAATACTATCTCTTGCACAATAAATATAACTCAATGCTTGTAAGAAATTTAACACAAATATATAAGAACACAAACACATACCTCTCTACTTCACCCTCATTAGGGTTACCCTCGTCAGGGCGTTCGACACACCCCTTTGGTGACCTCCCGAAGGAAATAGTCCTCCACAATCCTGTTTGCCATGTCATAATAACAACAATGCAAACACAATACCCGCCGTGTCACAAGGACAACGACACAGTGCACACAACACATGTACAATCACATAACATTACACTCAATACACATGATTCATTAACTGCACTTGCACTTCACACATAGCACTAGGACAAGGTATCCTACACATATCCATAAACTCATAACACAATACCCTTCTAATATATCAACACTCATACAAATGCTATATCTCATTATCTAAGCATATTCCACGTACATGCACACCCTGAGACACCTCCTAGTCGTACCCGTATGACCCGTTTACTACAATCCCGACTCACCCCTGTTAGGTCACTATACGACCTGTGACCATATCCCCACCTGTAACCCTCACGTCTTATGGACACACACAGTCCCTTAGCCCCACATTTAACTATTTAACTTCATAGACTCATCGGGTTAGACCCTAAAGCTCGATATACGTTTAATGTAATAAAACATGTCTCAAAAGTATGTACAATAGCCCCAAAACGTTTAAAACATTTAAAAGAGGGGATTAGAAACTCACTGTTACGAAGATCCAACTCTAGTACTGCAACGGTCTCCTCGCACGAAACCCGAACCTGTCAACGTATGATCACATGGTCAGAGTACATCCTAAACATGTGTCAGTTACGTATAAATATAAATGATCCTCACTCTCGTCTCGTCCGCGCGTCCCTTCCTCCATGCAAAAACCCTAGTCCACGTGTCCACCCAAACCGGGTTATTCGGAACCCGTTTAGAACCCGCATACATTCACGTTCGCTTGTCCTGCAAAACCCTCGCCTCACAGGTCACTAGTACATGAGCCAAACTCACCATGCATGTTCAACACTCACCATGCCAGCTCTAAACTCACTAAACTCTAATCGGGTGTACCTCGATTCCTTCCTCATCCTAATCTATTGCCGTGAACCACCTCCACCGTACATCACCACCGTGAACCACCACTGTGTTTCATCATCCCGTAACACCCTCGCGTCCATGTCACCTTTTAATTCAATAAAAACCCTAACCGGGTTCTCGTTCACGTGGAAGCACCACTACCACTTCCACCTCGCCGTCCGTCGTCGTGAAGCACCACCACAGCCGGCTCCCATAGCCGCCGGCGCCACCCATGCTGCCGTCAACATTTTCAGCGGTAGCCGAAGACACCACCACCTTCACCCTCGGCCGCATGCCGCCGTAGTGTGCTCCACAACACCCGGCTCCTCCCTTTTTGTTGCCACCGTCGCACGTCACCACTCCAAGAACGGCCGCTTCTTTTGCTCCCAACTCCGCCGTCGACCAAAGCCGAGAACACAACCCTAATCGGGTTTTTATGCAATAATGGGTACAAGAATCATGAACAGGTAGGTTTGGAAGTGTACCTTGCGTGTGGGGTTATTCCGTGCTCGTCGCCGCCGTAGGACCGCCATACCATCACCACCCTTGGCCGGAGTCCCTCCCTCTCTTTCCCGCTATCTCTCCTCGGCCGCAAGCAAACACCTAGATCGTATGACCTAGGGTTTTCTCTATAAATTGTATTTAAACCACAAGGATTTACATCCGAGTCCTTATTCATTCTTGACCGCATGTTTCCACCCCGAACTATCATTTAAACGACACCCTCGTGTCCTTCCTGGTAGTTATACGCACCTCGTATGAAAATCTTTATCATTTATCTTATTCAAATGGAGCTCGGGTTGCTCACCAACCCGCACCATAAACATATGAATTTCCAAGATGTTACAAGATGAAGACCCCCGAGATTGACCTGAGTTGTGTTCCCTATCCAGCGCGCTTGCTGCCACATAAACACGATAGGGAATACGGTCACTTCCTTGATATGTTCAAACAACTCAAGGTTAATCTCCCATTCATAGAGGTCCTCCAACATATGCCGAAATATGGAAAGTTCCTCAAAAATCTTCTTTCCAACAAGAAGAAGCTAGAGGAGGTCTCTAAAGTCTCACTTAGTAAGTAATGTTCTGCGGTAGTTCAAAACAAACTGCCAGAGAAATTGGTAGATTCGGGTCGTTTCATGATCCCGTGTCTGCTTAGCGGTTTGCCCTTAAACCACGCGTTGGCTGACTTAGGTGCTAGCATCAATCTAATGCCATATTTTGTCTTTAAACAGCTAGACCTAGGTGAACCGTAGCCTACGCGCATGAGCATATCCTTGGCTGGCCGCTCAGTCAAGTATCCATGGGGAATTGTGAAGAATCTTCTAGTGAAAGTAGTCAAATTTGTTTTCCCCGTGGATTTTATCATCCTGGTTATGGATGTGGATGACATAGTCCCACTCATTCTAGGGCGCCCGTTCCTGCACACCGCCAAGGCATTGATCGAATATCTTTGACGGAAAGCTTACACTTCGTGTGGGGAATGAGTCGGTCACCTTTGATGCTACAAAGTCCATGAAGGGGGTTGGTGAGCAGAACCACTCCATGTGCATGATTGATACATCTATGGACTATCATCAGGACTCTGATCGAGAAAGCGAAGTTGATGAACCCACTCCTAATTTAGAAGAACCCACTCCTAATTTAGAAGAACCATCCGATTGGGCAGTAGAGTTGGAGAAGTTGCTAGATGCGCTGGACGAATACGGTGAGGAAGATATGCCTGATGATCTGCTGGAGATAATGGCAGAATTAGATGAGATAATAGGCAATGCCCCAAGTGAGGGAAAGCTGGTGGAGAGTGTAGAGGATCCTGATGATCCTGGTGAAGGTTTAGAGGTCACATCCATAGAAAATCCCATTCCTAAACCTCCACCTATTCTTTGTTCTAAGGGGAGGATTGTTGAGCCAGCCCCTAGGTCTAGGCCACCCCGTAAGAGAACCCGTACTTTGACAGATTCATCTGATTTTAGGGTAGTGCTAACCCCAATTGTGGGGAAGTTTAAGGGTGATGAACTGCTTGGTTATTTAAACAGTGTCATTTTCGGACCAGGTAGGTATAAATTGTGGTGGAAGGACCTGTGTGTTAGTTACGAGAGATATGTGGTGTTTGTTGGGTCGTTAAGGTTGTGGATAGCCGGTAGACCGCGTAGGATAAAGGCGGGTACCGGTTAGGATCAAGGAGAAGCCTCCTGATAGGTTTGTTTGAGTCTCGGGAAAGTGCCCGGGATGTAGATTTTGTGTGCATTCCTTGGTTTGAGTCTGTGTCAATTTTTATGTTTTTCGGTATGTGTGTTTTGTTTGTGTCGTGTTTTGCAGGGATTCGCGCTTGATTCAGTGAGTCAATCATCAGGAACGAAGTTCCAGGTATTTTTACATATGTTTTCATGCTTGGAGTAGGGTTTTAAGGAATTTAGATGAAAAAGATTTTAAGTGGCCAAAATTTTTCTAAGTATAAAAACTAAATTATCTTTCTGTGAATGACACCCCCTCGCGGTATGCGAGGAAGGATATCCCATCCTTCGCGGTACGCGGGAGACAAGATTCTCGACCAGCTTAAAATCCACTCTTTCGTGGTACGCGAGAAGTGGCCTGGGATTCTTCGCGGTACGCGAGGACTTCCTGGCTCAGCCTTGTTCCCTTGTTTCCCATGGTGTTCCTCATTCGTTTCCCATTCTACACCACCGCCCATCACCATACTACCACCTACCATATCATCTTTCATCCATTATATTCACCATGGGAAACTTGAAACCGTTCGTGACCGATGATCTACTTTGTTGTGGCTTTCATGTCTATGTGTTTGCCACACATCAGGTACGTTTATTTGCCTTCTATCTTGAGTCTTAGTGAGTCAGTTGAGTCTTTTGTTTTAATTTGAGTCAGTTTGATGCTGCGGGTATTGTGTGAGTTTGTTTTGCAGGAGTACATCATTCCGTCCGTACTCAATCTCCATTCGGACGGAGTTGATCCTGATCTTATAGAGCAACCCGACAGTAAATTGTGCAACCGCGAACGAAATGCTATACGGTGCACACAAGGATGAAGGAAGCTGGACAATTCACTGCTACATTACCAGCTAAGTTGCTTCCTGTTTTTATTTTTACATTTTTATTTTTAATTGTGTCTTGCTTCACATTGAGGACAATGTGTCTTTCAAGTGTGGGGATGTGAGTGTTTAGTTTAGCTAGTTTATAAAAATTCAAAAATACAACAAAAAAAATTGAAAAATTTTTGAAAAAATTGAAAATTTTTTGAAAAAATTGTCCTTTAAAAGTATAAGTTTTGCAATCAAAAATGGAAAATGATAGTACAACTGGATCTACTTGTTGAGTTTTAAACGATTTAAATAGTAGAAAACGCGTCTAATTAGTGATGTTTTGGTAGACCCAGCCAGCTTGAATAACTTAAATAGCCTGTGAGTGTTACTTAGGATTAATCACTTAATTAAATCATGAAATCGTGTGGGTACTCATCTAGGGTGTCGGTAATATTGAAACTGTCAACATAGGGTGATAGGTACCACGTTAAGATAACATCCATTCGTTTTTGAAATTTTCGGCACACCACTATCTTTTTATGAGAATAAATCCGAGTTTGGTGGCGCCCGCATCCATATGTCCATAATTCGTGAGTTAATTGATTATGTGTTGCCCTCCGGGATGGCCACTTGAAGAAAACACCCCTAAGTGATTCTTATGTGTTTATTGAATATGACTTAGTCTATGTGTTACCTTTCAGGATAGTGACTTGGTTGAAATGCCTCTAGACGAAAGTTCATTTGCTTGAATTAATGCTCATTATCATACCATTCATACATGATTTCATCTAATTTCTTAAACAAATAAATATTAGTTTAACGTGGTGGGTAAATCTATATGGTTTAATCAGTGCCTAGACATGACCGTGAGACGGGATTAGGTAGAGCTGTAACTTCTAAGTGTGAGTCACATAGGTTGATTGAAAAATGTATAAAATGGAATTAGAACACATTACGGGGGCTTGATAGTTGGTTCTTGGGTTTAATCGGACAGAAATACTGATTATTGATTTTTAACGCGTGAGTATGTTTGTGCTAATTGGTAATTGATTAATGTTAAGTCAGATCTCAGTTATGATTCCATTGCAGCTTTTTAGAGGATGAAAAAAGGTTAAGTGTGGGGTTGTTTGATGTAGTGCAAAGCACACATCTTTATTCCTATAGTTTTTGTGCGTTTTTAGATAGTTTCGTGTTCGTTTTTAGTCGTTTAAGTCTGTATTTGAGTCTTTGTTATATTTTCAGGTTTATATTTTCAGGTGCTCATGATGATTGCAAGTCAAATCGTGAAGAAACCGAGCATGAGAGTGAAGCCAAAGTTTAAAAGAGAAAAATTATGAAAATCAGTCCCTCGCGGTACGCGAGGGAGGAGCTTCAGAGTCTCGCGGTACGCGAGGATTCCTAAATTGGCGCCCGACTAATTTGTTCCTCGCGGTATGCTAGAGGTAAAAAATCCGCAAAAACCATAATTCGATGATTAAATAGATTTTGTATCCCATTCTTAGAGGAGTTCGATTGTTTGCTGTCTAGAGAGGGTTCAGAGGCGATTTCTGGAGTAAAGAAGCCAATTGAAGTGCAATATTTGAGCTTTCGAACCCAGGTTCGTTAGTAATAGCGTATTCGATTGTAAAGCTTTGATTTTTATCTTTGATTGCTTTGTTTGAAACCATGGTTTATGCTTGTTCTTCTGTTTTGTTGAACTTAAGTATGATTCTAGGCTAAAACATTGATACCGTCTGAGTCATTAGATGAATACTTCGTAAAGTTATGATTTTTATCGGTTTTGGATTTTAATTTATGGTTTATTGATTCTGTAAAAGATCTTGAGTTAATAATTATGATGAATCTATATGCTTAATTATGATTTGTGTTTGATTTTAATTCCGTGCGTTGATTGTGGATGTCTTCCAGTTTGATTAGCATATCTAGATCATAGACTTTAGGGTTTGTGGTCGTTTGTGTGGTTTACTAGACATAGTGATCCATAGGAGTTGTGATTGAGTATAGGTTAGATCTGAGTGTGTATCCTGCCTCAATACCCGAGAAGTGAGAGTCAGTCATTTAGTCTTCGTCATTAGGAATCCGAGTATCAATTGTCTGAGAGGAAGTTGGTTTAGGTGTCTAGTGATTGTTGCTATTATGAGTCACAGTTGTTATCTTGAGATTACCCCGTGCATTCTTCGAATGTATTGTGGACAGTGAGATTGAAAGGTGATATGTCTATTTGGGTACTTTATCATTGTTGGAGAGACCGAAAGGTAATCCACTATCTGGTGAGTTATTACATCTTTTAGATTACTTAGTTGGTGACACCCTGAGAGTGATTAGGGATCCACTAGGTAGTCTAGAGTTGTTTCTTTAGAAACCCAAATCCATCATAGTTTCTAGAACCGGTAGAAGTTGTGCTTTGCAAGTAGGATTCCGACCTAGGTAGTGTTCTTCCCATCTCTGATATTATCTTAGTTCTTCATCTTGATAGCTTGAGTCGACCTTGTTTTCTGCATTATTAGTAGTGTAGTAAACCCCCCATCAATCAATTTTTAGTCCGAGTCAGAGTCTAGTATAGTTATAATAGTGTCTCTAGGGTTTGATAACTCGGTTTACCATTAAGTTGTGCTACACTCGATAGGTCCACTTGCCTGTCAGTGCGGTTTAGTCGAAGGTACTCCATTTATTACTTAGGAGTCTAGGTTAGGTTTTGTTAGTTTTTATATAGACCGTCTGGACAACATCACTCCATTTATTACTTAGGAGTCTAGGTTAGATTTGCATTCGATTTACACACGAGTTTCACTCGATTTCGCTATTTAGTTTTTAATCATCATTGTAAGCTGGAATCAAGTATAAATCGAGTGTAAATTAGTGATAATTATGTTATTAGGATTGCTCTTGACAACGAAAGTAAAAGTTAGGAATGTCGGTGATTAAATTACCAGTATAAATTATTATCGGCTAATAACTCATAATTTAGACTATTAAAATCCAATTTGTCGATTTATTTATAACTTTTTTTCCTTTCTATTTATTTATTTGATAAGAAATATACTTGACTTTGAATATGAAGTTTTATTTATTAAGATGATTAAATATCTTTCAGAAAGTTACTTAAATTTTGATTAATATCTATGTTTGAATGAAAAAGACTACAATATTAAAATAAGAAAAATATATTAGGTTGAATTCATTTAAACGTATTTCTTAATCTAGAAAGCTATAGAATTATTATATTTTAAATTGAACTAGAATTGATACCCGCGCTTCACGACGGGACACGTATTGCATACTGAAACAAAACGTTAAAACGTACGAAAGAAAACAAATAAAAAAATTAAAAAAGAAAAAATTGAATAAAAAAAATACTATGTCACACTTTGAGATAGAACCTAGGTGGTTGGCAAAAACAATAAACCCAACATACACCAGTTATCACTAGACCAAAAATGACAGCCTTAATTTAATTCTTAACTAAAATATCTTTAACTTAATTACGTTTTAATAAACTAAAAAGATAGTTATATTTATAATTTATAATACGTAATATATGCATTTTTTTGTTTGGTTTAAACACCTTAATTTTTAAAAATAAATGATTAATCAAATATGAAAATCAAGCATCAAAGATAAATGCAAAAAAAAATTTTAAGAAAGAGAAAAAACATTTTTAAATTCAAGCATCAAAGATAAATGCAAAACTTTTTGTTTTAACCTCAAATGAAAAGAAACACAAGAAGGTGGACCAATTAAATGAAACTAAGGTGGACCAATTAAACGAAACTACTCTTTATTCAGTTTCAAAATGTATAGGATAACACTATCCGTTGTGACTCCGTGAATGCGTGGGCGTGGTGGCACCTCACCCCACCACAGGCGTGAAAGACCGCGCTGGGTGAAGGTGAGGGGAGGCGTGAGAGGCGCACCGTGGTGGTGTTCACATCGTGAGAGGGGGGAAGGAGAGTCAAGTTTGCCGTTGCATGTTGGTCAAAATAGCCGTTCGGCTATTAAATAAATTTTTTTAATTAATCTATATATATATATATATATGGGATGGTTCAACTAAAAATTAGTTTTTCGCTAAGAAATACTAAGACATGGATCAAACGAACTCCGATTGAGCTCATTCCAGCGGCGTTGGAACGTCTCATCGAACCCTAACCCGGACCCAAAAACCTAAACCCCCCTCCACCCGCACCCCCAAAAACCTAAACCCCCCTCCAACCCTACCCTGAAAAACCTAAAACCACCACCCCCCAAAAACCTAAACACCCCACCCCATCCCCCCCCCCCCAAAAAAAAACCTAAACCCACCCACCCCTAAAAACCTAAACCCCCGACCCCCACCCCTAAAAAAACATAAACCATAAAATCTAAACCCTAAAAGCTAAACCCTAAGGCTAAAACCCTAAAATTTAAACGTAAAATCTAAACCTTAAAAGCTAAACCCTAAAAGCTAAGATGGTAGAGTTCGACGAGGCGGTTCCAACGCCGCTGAAATTAGCTCAATCAAAGTTCGTTTGATATCGTTTGTTAAGGTTTTTGCCATTTCTAAGATTTCTTAGCGAAAAAATACTTCTTATTTGATTCTCCCTATATATATATATATATATATATATATATATATTACAAACCAATTATCAATTACCAATTCTTTTAATACCTTCACTCTATATACTTTTATATACTCTTTATATTTTTCAAGTTCCAATGGATTTATCTTCGTCATCGGATTCATCATCCGACTCATCGGATGGTGAAAATCTTTTCGTGAGTGCGGTTCAAGCGTCAGTGATGTTTATAAATCATCTAGTAGAAGAATCTTCTAGAGTTTCAAGACGAGTCCAAGTTAACCGGGATCGCACGGCTGCACACGATCTTCTAGTGAGAGATTATTTTACGGAAAATCAAAATTATAACGATTAATCTTTTAAACGTCAGTTTAGAACGAGTCGTCCGTTATTCCTTCGAATTGTTGGGGATTTAGAACGCGAGTTCGAATATTTTCAACAAAAATATGACGCCCGAAGGAGGCTTGGGTTCACTGCTTTACAAAAGTGTACGACGACAATTTGACAACTCGCGTATGGGAAGGCATCTAACTCAATGGATGACTATTTGAAGATGGCGGAGAAAACATCGCGTGATAGTCTATTCCATTTTTGTGAAGGTATTTCTAAAATTATATAAACTAATTTAGTATGGTAAAATATAAATTAGTTTTTGTAACGTGTAGGTATAAGTAGTTTGAATGGGAAAAAATATTTAAGGAAATCGACGAAAGGTGATATACAGAAATTGTACGACGCACATGAGTCTGTCCATGGCCTTCCGGGGATGCTTGGTAGCATCGACTGCATGCATTGGGAGTAGGAAAATTGTCCTACTGCGTGGCGAGGTCAACACCAACGTGGCGACCATCCTAGGCCCACATTAATGCTCAAGGCCGTTGCATCGAACGATCTTTGGATTTGGCATGCATTCTTTGGTGTTGCGGGATCAAACAATGATATAAATGTTCTATACTAGTCACCTGTTTTCGACGACATCGAGAACGGCGTTGCACCAGGGTCTTCTTTTATTGCTGATGACAATGAATACAATTTTGGTTATTATCTGGGAGATGATATTTATCCAGAATATTCTACTATTGTCAAAGCATTTACATGTTCGCAAGAAAGGGATGAAAAAAGATGGCACTTTAAAAGAACTCAAGAGTCGGCGAGAAAAAATATCGAACGGGCATTCGGTGTCTTAAAAAAGAAATGGCATATAATAATTAGTCATCCCGCACGTATGTGGACGAAAGAGAAAATTCGAAATGCAATGTATGCTTGTCTGATATTACATAACATGATTATAAAAGATAAAGGGCGAGCTATCTGCACCGATTATGAAGAGGTCGAGCCGACTAATATAGAAATAACAAACGAACAGAGACAAGCAAACCGTCAGATAATCTGTTGTTCGGAAACTCATACAAACCTTAGAACTGATCTGATGGAGCATCTATGGAGTAATCGTAATTATCATTAGGTTTATTTATTTGTTGTTTGTAATCCAATTTATTAATTAAAATTATGTTGTTTATTTATTTCTTGTTTGTAATCCAATTTATTAATTTAAATTATGTTGTTTATTTATTTCTTGTATGTAACCAATTTATTAAATTAAATTATGTTTTTTTATTTATTTGTGATTTAGAAATAATAATTATACAATTATTACAAAACTGTTCACCCTCATCCCATCATTACACACCTGAGTGAAGGCGAGGGTGACATTTGTTATGGTTTATGTGACACCTATGTGATGTAGGGGGTGCTCTTACATTCACATTACTAGTACGGGTAGTGTAAATAATGTTTTAGAATAGCTCATGCTTTTGTTTCAGAACACAAATTCCTAGGTAGTGGATGTATGTATGTGAGATTTTTATTCGTACGGGTGTTTGTGTCGGTCCGGTCGCATATCAAGGATCTGAACAAACGCGTCTTTGGTGGGTGTCATCAAAGCCAATCATAAATAATTCTAAACTAACTTTTCCGGTGGCTCAATTACCAATTTATTATAATATATGTTAGCAACAAGTTTTTTAAAGCTTAAAATGTTCCATAGATTTTGCTTAAAACAACAGTCTTGTTTGAATGTATAACTTTTTGTTTGAATCTATACTATACAATAAATAAAGGTTTTCTATGTTTTTTTTTAAAACGTGAACTTCATTAAAACAACACCGAACCCGAAAACCGGGACGGACAACACAAACAAGAGATTACATATTCACAAATTTACACCAATCCCCCCAATCTAACTTACCTTTCTTGGCCCTGTGTTTAAACCAAAAGAAACTAACCACCCTAACTTCGCTAAAGATCTCGTCGACACTACACCTCTTACCATTGAATCTAAGACTGTTTCTAGCCTTCCACAAAACCCAACAAGCCGAAAGCACTATGCCATGTAAAACCTTTCTTTCCGACGCCCTTCTAACTCCCAGATTATGAATCTCAAGTAAGTCTCTAAAAGAAAAAATGAAAAAGTTCGGAATCCGGCACCAATAGCTGATTTTCTCTCATAAACCCAAAGCTAGCGGACAAGCAGTAAAAAGGTGATTCACGGAGTCGAAACCAGCATTACAGAAGCTGCACATATCATCGATCACCACCACGCCCCTCTTAGCAAGCGCCTCGACCGTCGGAATCCTATTCATATCCGCACGCCAAGCAAAAATGTTACATTTGTGCGGAACCCACTTGCACCAATCCATGACGAACCGGCTGCTATAATCTTTCTTTGAATCTAAATGATTTTTCACTGCAACCACCGAGAAGCCCTCCGAACCGTAGCCCAACCAACTCCACCTGTCCGGAGTGTCAGACAAACTGACCAATCCCAGAGCCACCCGCAAGGATTGCCATTCAGCCTCTTCCACTTCAGAATCCGGGTCGTGTCTCCATAACCAAAGGCCTTCACCGTCTAGACGATCGCGCACATGTTACGTGTCATCTTCACATTCATTCTTATTTTTTTCCCGTCTCTCTATTATTAAATACACATCTATCTTTTAATAATAATTTTTTTTAAATACTAATCTTTATATTAATAAATCTCCTGACATATTTTGACGAGTGTACGTGTTAACAGATTATATTGTATTCCACGGGTTTATTCAAGCTGTGTAAAACACGAGTTTTTAAAAAATAAATTTTTTATTACTTAGTATATAATATTATATTTATTCAATTCGTGTAACACACGAGATTTTAACCTAGTATATAACTATATAAGAGTTAAAAGTTTCATTAAAAAACACATGAAAGTTTATAAATAAAAAATTTAGTTAATTGTATAAATGGCCTTTATGGTTTGATCAGATAGCATGTTCGGCTTCCAGGTTTTAAATATTGCACATTTAGTCTAAAATTTTGTGATCTAGTTGCGCCTTTAGCCCCTAACGTTAATATCAGTTATTTTTTAATGAAAAATTAGGCCATGTGCCATCCGCTTGACTTACAATTGCAAATTAACCCTAAATATGAGTAAAAATAAGTAAAAAAACAGTAAAAATCTATAAAAATCAATTCGCTTGCACATGTCCCTTACTGATTTCGATCTTAGCGGTTTCTCTAATAAGGACACCGCCCTCCCTAAAGCCCAGCATGCTTTGGTGAGTGTCTTATTTAGTAGAATCGTCCAGAGTTTGGGAGTGAAGTTTGATTTATCACCTCACCAAAAAGCGGTGTTTAAATGTCTCCGGGCTCCTCGGGCTCAAGATTTTCTAGGACTGTGCCAGCATATGTCGGCTGTGGAGTACCGGGCTATCCTCAAGTATCGGCTAATGATCTCTCTGTTTCCGACTGATGAGCCTTGCCCAGTTTGCCGCAAAGTCTGTTTGGATTCTTTTGGCGAGCATGCGGTTTATTGCAATGAGCTACATGGGTTTAAATAAAGGCATGATTTGGTTAGTGATATTCTTTGTGATGTTCTTAAGCTGGGAGAAATTTCTGCTAAAAAAAAGAGGCCCCCGTAAACTTTCTGACAGATCCGGTTGAAGGGAGGTCTACTCTACGGCCGTCTGATATTCTTCTGTTTGGTTGGGCAGGAGGGAAACACGCTTGTGTGGACCTTACAGGAGTGTCTCCTCTTGTGGGGCCTAGGGACAAGGGGGTTGTTGCAGGCCATGCTGCGTTAAAGGTGGAATCAGGCAAAGTTGCTAAACACGAGAAAGCTTGTTTAGAGAACCAACACGTGTTTATCTCTTTTACTTTTGATACTTTTGGTTTCCTAGCCCCGGAGGCAGTGGAATTCTTGAACAGGGTTCAACGGGTCGTGCATAGTAATTTTTCGGCTCCCAAGATCCAAAGCTTTGTTTTTAGTAGGATCGGTTTTGCTATTCAAAAGGGGGTTGCGACGCAACTTGTTGCCCGTTTACCTGCCACTTTATTATAATCATCCTTCTTTTACACCTTAATGTTGACAAAAAAAAATTAACCCTAAAAAAAATTCATAAAAATAAGTAAAAATCACTAATTTTTCACCGAATTTTACAAAATTTTACTGATTTTAACTCATTTTTAAGGTTAAGTTTGCAATCGTAAGTCACGTGGATGACACTTGGGCTAATTTTTAGATTAAAATCTAACTGTATTAACGTTAGCGGCTAAAGACGTAATCAGGTCACAAAAGTATGGGCTAAGTTTGTAATTTCTAAAAACTACGACCAAACATACAATTTGATCAAACCACAGAGATCATTTATGCAAATAACTCTAAAAGGTTGCTTTGAAGTACCTTTTAGAAAATGCATAGTTTTTGATAAATTGAACCACCTAAATAGTATTTAACTATGTTTTATTTTTATGTTTTTATGGTAATTTTATACCTTTTTTGCTATAAATAAATAAATGCCAAGTAATAAATGCCAAGTTCTCACCTCTAGTTAGTATCATCACATATATACCAATTAAAAAAAAGAAAAGCATTAAAAAAAAGAAAAGCGTAGGAAGATCTTTATATTTTCATTTAATTGGTCTGAGCCAGATTCGTATGTCAATTGACGCATTGCGGTGATGCACTCTTGAATGGTGGTGAACCCTCTTCGACCTCTTGCATCCTATTTCAATTTGAAATAATCTATCTCCCGTTCCAAATCGTTAGCAATTCGTAAAAATAAACTTCTATTCATACGAAAACGATTTAGGAATGTCTCGGCGTTATAAAGCGGCTCGTCGCTAAAGTAATATTTAATTAAAATCTCATGAGCGACTTCACGGTCTTCGTGTGTACGTAGGCGTGTTCGAACTTTCGGCATCGTCTCTAAGTATTTCAATGATAGCTGTGGCAACCGTTTCGAAAATGATTGGAGCGACACCTTCGGATTCGAAACAGGGTGAACTGAGTGAATCCATTTGAGATTGAGTTGAATTGAATAATGGTTTGAGATGGTTGAGATTGGTAGAAGATTATAGGTGTTTGAGATAGTAAAAATATATTTGAGATTGGTTATATTTATAGTATAAAATATATTCAAAAATTTTTTTTTTTTTTTAAATGTTACCGTTTGAGGTGGTTTGAGCCCCACCCCAACGGCTACAAACACACCTCTATACACATCCACTAGCGTGAAAATCTTCACGGGAGCTCCACCACGACGTGGACCACGCACAGGGGGCGTTATGTTACACGCCACCACGCAACGATGTCATCTTCACGAGGGGTTTCCACGGGGTAGTCCCATGGCCTAATTATTAAATGACATTATCCAATACCTTGTGTTTACTAATTTAAAAAAGGCATTATTAACAAGACACGTGAATTGCTAAGTGCACCGGTGTAACACCCCAAAAATCCGCATATTGATTATTCGAGCGGATAGGTGACCTAAGTCCCTATTAAATGAGATGGTGGAGGAGGTTATCACGTAAAACCAAATCTAAGGAATTAAAAGTCCCGGTTAGCATGGGTTTCCACGTAAATCATGATCCAACGAGAATAAAAGGACCGGTAAGCTGTTCAATGATAGTTCGGGATTTAGAATTCACGAGACGGATGGAGAGGCACCCGTGTGTAAACCTTGAAGGTTTAAATAGAAACTAGAAGGAAAACCGTAGGCCAGCCTAGGGGTGTGCGACGGCTACAAGAAAGAGGAAGGGAGGAGACGCTGGAAAACGGGAGTCCGGCATCGGTGGTTTCATGATGGTTTAGAACGGGGAACTTCGTATTGCTAAGGTAACTCGTGTTTACATTTATATACATGTTTACATTCATAGTTCTTGTAACCCGAATAGGGTTTTGGAGTCTATGTTCGTGGAAGGTGACTAGAGTGGAGGACGATGGTGATGTGGAGATGGTGGTAGCGCACGATGACGGTGACTGGAGTGGGCTGTAAGTGGTGGTGCTGCTCGGGCACGGGTACTGAAGAAGCTAGGGGTGCATGGCAGCGTGCATGGGAACCCGGTTCGAGTACGCGAGTTCTAAACGAAGCGAGGACGACCCGATGCGTGTATAGGTGGAGCTAAGGGTTCATTTATATTTATGTGTTTTCGACGTATTCTGATCATGTGATCATATGCCTGACATGTTTGGGTTCGAGCGTGAACGGGCGGAGTGCAGAGCAAGGGTTTTGATTGCCCCTCGACTGGTGAGTTTCTAATCCCCTCTTTGAAACGTTTTACTGTTTGGGGCTATCGTACATACTCACATGTTTTGTTAAACGAAAGTATTTCAAGTTATGATTTAATCATGAAGTGTTTTATGAGATCGTTATGTAGTAATAAAGCTAAGGGTCGTTATGGGGTCCTTAGGATGGGTAAACAAGAGTTGTGATGATCTGTGTGTGTCATGTTATGAGTTAGTCGGGAATCTAGTTAAAGCTGTGATGGTTATATGAGGAGTTAGAATGGGAACATGTAGGTGGTTCGTTAACGAGTCAAGTAGATGCTAGTATGCTGTTATGCGTCGTGTGCTTGTTGTTGTGTGTATGGTGTCGTTGTCCTCGTGAAACGACGGGTATCTTGTTTGCATAAGTCTATGTGGTGTCTATAATATGTATGGGCTAAAAGTAAGTAGGGTGATTGTGTGTCGTACAATTACCTATTCGGTAAGAGTTGGGTAATGTGTTTGGACGTTAGGAGGATACGTCTAAAGTAAGGGTTGCATTTCATATGTATGTGATCCGAGAAAGGGTGGTGAGTCATAGTACATGTCAGGTAGTGTCATGTGTATATATGTGTTTCTTTGTGTGCTTGCATTGTTGTCCGTGTATACAGCTAATAGTGGTGTGGAGGACGGAGTCCTTCGGGGTCATCATTGTACGTGTGACGTGTTAGTTGTCATATGGTAGATGATATAGTCACCGTGCGGTGGCTGGGTAGTCATCAAAGATGACGAGTGTGTCGCTATGTTTAGCGGCGGGGCCCTTTAACAAGGGTGGAGCTGAGCTTATGACGAGCATCCCAACGGGGATAACCCTGACGAGGGTGCAGTGATGAGGTATGTATTTGTGTGCTTATATATGTGTTAAATTGCATGCAAGTGATGATCTACATTAATTGTGTATGAGATGATATTGATGCGATATATAGATGGAATCAAGGTGGTGTGTCGAGTTAGATTGACCGTTGTATCAGGCTAAGTACATTGAGTACAACTGTTGAGTCAGTTGGTTTATGAGAGTTATGGTTAGGACTGGTAAGTCTGAGAGTCCTGGTTAGGACTGGTAAGTCGGTGTCTAGAGGTTGATTTGCCAGTGTATGGTTAATATATATGGTAAATTGTGAGTTATCATAATAGTAAGTTCGTCCTATGTCGGAGAGACTTACTGAATTAAAATGGTGCGTAGAGTCTGGGGTTGTGAATCCTTTGGGATATTATAAGATAACGGGGGTTGTTTATATGATGAAAATCTATACAACTATTTTCTAAGGACCAGAAGATCTTGAATGGAAATAATTATATAAAGAGATGAGTTGGTTGTTGTTTAAATTAAACTATTAGAACTCACTCAGCGTAGCTGACTTTGTTTGTACGTTAGATTGTTTTGCAGGAGAGTCACTAGGACGAGGTATCTTGGCTTGGAAGCGGGGCTACTCGGGTTGGTGTGCATGCATTCGTCAGGTAACGTTATCAAAGTTAATGAGTTTAAAGATAATATTATTTTGAGAAAGACTTCCGATGTTTATGTAAATGAAAGTTAGATGTTTTTAAAGAGTTTAACCAGTTATGAGAACCAACTGTAGGGTACCTGGTTTGGGGCCTTACAAGTTGGTATCAGAGCCGAGGTTTAAGAGAAAATTGGTGTTTTTAAACAAATAAAATGCCTTAACTTAAATCGAAAATGGGACGACGGTGAAACAAATGCCACCACGAGTAACCGCGAGCCAAGAGGTACGTCTTTCGAGTTGAGAAGCAATTATTATTTACCAATTGTGTAGTGTTACACTAGGTAAAGCGATTGGTGTGAGTAATTGATTTATGGTTCCGTGTGGGATCGTGATGTGTGCTATGTGTTGTAGTAGTATGTAGAACTATGTGAAGTTGTGTGGTGTGATTAAACGAGACTATGATGTGAATTGAGAAATGTAGAGTAGCATTAATTGTAACTATGTGAGATAGTTTGGTGTGTCGATATGATTTAGTAATTTTGTGTGTAACCTTGGATGGTGTGAAATTGTGATAAGATGATGACTTTCTAGATTGTTATGTGGTGCTATGTGAGATGTGTGGGATGCATGTGCATCCGGGGTTTGTGAAAGATAGAAAGCTAGTGTGAACATGATGGGAAAGGTTTAGAATCCGAGCAGTAATGTGGACCACCAAATTGCATTTGATCACCGTGATTTGGCATGTATGATTACTCTCATATTCTGAATTTGCCGCCAATAGTAATCACTTGAGCGTTCTATCTTGTGCAGGTACATATGGCCTTGACGATTCGGACTAGACGGATTAGGCGAGGAGCTCTCATTAGGAGGTTGACATTACGGCGGGCGAGACGTGTGGCTTCTGTTTGTACAATTATCTTTGGGAGAAGACGGATCTTAGCACCTTTTCCTTTGACGGTGGTTCCACCAGTGGCTGATGATGAGCATGAGCTACCAACATAGGAGGTGATCTTGGCGCTTCCAGCGCCTAATGCTCCCAGTACTACCAGGGCAACTATGCGAGGTGGACTCAGTAGCTCCTTTTACAGGAGAGGTGGTTGGAGAGGAAGAAATGCATTTGCAATCAGAAGTCAGCCTTCAAGACACAACACCGAACCGGGAAATGGATGGCTGGAGAAATCTGACGACGAGGAACAAGTGGGTGATAACTTAGACTTGTTAAGTGATTAAAGCAGTGGTGGTTACCACGAGAGGACTAGAGTATTTTGAGCAGTGGTCGTCGGGCACTTTTGTGACGAAATACTTGTTCTTGGTTTTCAATTGCTTGATTTTAACATTGACAGTGAATCTTACCATGGGATGGTTTGAAATGTAGTTAATGATAGTTGCATGTGTGATAGCTTGCTATTGGTGGTGCAGTGTAAATTTTGTGTGATTATGTGATTACTTTTTGAACAACGTGAGTTCATACTAAATGTAATCTTTGATGTGATGCTAGAGCTTGGTTGATTAGACTGTATGAGTAGACCTGTGTAGACCTGAGTTTTGATTATTTGTGTGTGTCTACGGTCTTAAGATAGTGTCACCTATGTGTTAGGTTTAGGTGATGTTTGAAGTGTAAAGGGTGTGTTGCACCTGGTGTAGTTGTTCAGGACGAAGTCTTGTTGGAACTCTTAAATATACATCTTTAGTATGTATAAATGTTCAGGACGAGGTCCTATGGGAAATTGTAGTTACATACCTTATGTCTAGGTATACATGTTCAGGACCAGATCCTGTGGGGAAGTAAGATATTTTATATCTTGTGTGTATGAATGTTTAGAGTAAGGTCTTGTATCTAGACTGAGTAGTGTGTCACCTTGAAGTATGGGTATGACCCGTATGGGTACGACCGAGTAATCTCTGTACGAGTATATGATGACGTGTGGCAGGGGCTACCGTTGTAGTGAGTAAGAGGTAAGGTTCAGGAGTTTGTGTGTCGATAAATGACGAGGTCATATTGTATGCACGTAGATTTACTCGGATCTAGCAGTTGTGTATGTGCACGTGATGCTTGTTTAGAGTTTGGGGTTACTAGTACATGTGTAGAACGTTGTGTGTTCTGTAGATATGTGTGTCGGTGTGTGTCCTTGTAGAACACGCTTAGTCGTGCATAGGACGGGTGGTCAGTATGCTCAAGTATATTATTTCTATTTTGACGATTTTCTCGACATTGATACATCGAGGTGGTGCGAGGAGTTTTGATGTCTTCTAGGCGACCAGTGAGGTGCTTTTATGAGATGCCTATGCTTATATCTCGGGAATTCGGAGCACGAAGCCAATGGGCGAAGCTGTGAGAGAAGATGACGAAAGTGTTTACATGAACGCTTGACCAGAAATGTTTATGATGAGATCAAGGAGAAGACGCTGAAGATTTCAGCACAGAGTTAATGAGGTGACAAAGGACCTTCATGGAATACGTTCTACATGAAGAATTCAGTCGAGGTGAGACACCGGATGAGTAGGGATGCTTTCCCTGGACGAGACGACGAATAGCTGAGGCTTGTGAGCAGACGGACGTCATGTTCGTACGTGATTAATGAGACGCGGTCGGTGATCGCTTGGTAATGATAGAGCAACCATGAGTAAGGTGAAACTCGAGAGGGGTAAGTGCATGATTGCACACAAGTAACTGGAAAGGAAATGTTCATGCTGGTAAGCATGTGACCAGCTTAAAGTGAGCTCCTGTGGAGCACGCAAGTAAGGCAAGTGGTTAGCTGTCATATCAGACATGACGTTGATAAGTGAGCTTTTGAGAAACAATGAGAGCTGATGAAGATGACCCTAGTGTTGGGTGTGTGCATATACTAATGGGGCGTATTGAACATGTGATAATAAAGTAACGAAATACTATGGTAGAGAATTTCTGCGGGGACCAGTGTAGCTTTGCACGAGCTCCTGGAGATCATCAGAGAAGAACAAAAGTAATACCCTTATGGGTAGGGCAGTGGGTTTGAGTTTGAGAGATCATTGCAGGGCAAAAAGAAACGTGATAAGTAAGCAGGAAAGTGACGATGTGGTACTGTCTAGGTAATGGTTGGGGAAAACTAGTAATGAGAGAATGGGGTGAAACCTAAAAGTCCCAAAGTTGAAAGCGAGCAATGGAGGAGACTTCTTTAAACACCAAGGGGTGGTCGGATTGCAAAGCAAGGTAATGAAAACTAATATTGTGAAGGCAAATGCTTGACACCAAATAGATTTGGAGCACAAGTAAAAAGAGAAAGAGATGTTGGGTTGGTTTGTACTGATGTAGGATTCGAGAACGAATCCTCTTTTAAGGAGGGTAGATTTGTAACACCCCGAAAATCCGCATATTAATTATTCAACCGGATGGGTGACCTAAGTCCCTAGTAAATGAGATGGTGGAGGAGGTTATCACGTAAAACCAAATCTAAGGAATTAAAAGTCCTGGTTAGCATGGGTTTCCACGTAAATCATGATCCAACAAGAATAAAAGGACCGGTAAGCCGTTTAATGATAGTTCGGGATTTAGAATGCACGAGACGGATGGAGAGGGACCCGTGTGTAGACCTTGAAGGTTTAAATAGAAAATAGAAGGAAAACCCTAGGCCGGGTGTGCGACGGCTACGAGAAAGAGGAAGGGAGGAGACGCCGAAAAACGGTAGTCCGACAGTGGTGGTTTCACGATGGTTTAGAGCGGGGGACTTCGCATTGCTAAGGTAACTCCTCGTTTACGTTTATATACATGTTTACATTCATAGTTCTTGTAACCCGATTAGGGTTTTGGAGTCTATGTTCATGGAAGGTGACTAGAGTGGAGGACGATGGTGATGGCCGGCTGTGGAGATGGTGGTAGCCCACGATGACGGTGACTGGAGTGGGCTGTAAGTGGTGGTGGTTGCGGACGCAGCAGGATGCCAACATGGCTGTTCCGGCAAGTGCAGCACTCGACTGTGTTTGTAGCCATCGAAGGAGGAGACGACAACCACCATTAGCATGGATGTGGTGTTGGTGATCAACGAGAGAGGGAAAAGAGAAAGGAGAGAGGAAGGTTGCGGGGGTGGCTGTCATGGTGAGATGCGACGGGAGCCATGGGACCCGACAGCTGTTGGAGTTTGCCATGGAGGTGCACAGAGGCGGGGGATGACGGGTCACAGCTGGGGCAACGGCTTTGCGGCAAGGCAAGGTGGTGGTTCACGGTGTTTGTTAATGGTGAACCACGGGTCACGGTGGTACGCGGTGGTGCTCGGGCACGGGTACGGGTAAGGAAGAAGCTAGGGTTGTGCATGGCAGAGTATATGCGTGCATGGGAACCCGGTTCGAGTACGCGAGTTCTAAACGAAGCGAGGACGACCCGATGCGTGTATAGGTGGAGCTAAGGGTTCATTTATATTTATGTGTTTTCGACGTATTCTGATCATGTGATCATATGCCTGACATGTTTGGGTTCGAGCGTGAACGGGCGGAGTGCAGAGCAAGGGTTTTGATTGCCCCTCGACTGGTGAGTTTCTAATCCCCTCTTTGAAACGTTTTACTGTTTGGGGCTATCGTACATATTCACATGTTTTGTTAAAAGAACGTAGTTCGAATTATGATTTAATCATGAAGTGTTTCATGAGATAGTTATGTAGTAATAAAGCTAAGGGTCGTTATGGGGTCCTTAGGATGGGTAAACAAGAGTTGTGATGATCTGTGTGTGTCATGTTATGAGTTAGTCGGGGTGAGTCGGGAATCTAGTTAAACCTGTGATGGTTATATGAGGAGTTAGCATGGGAACCTGTAGGTGGTTTGTTAACGAGTCAAGTAGACGCTAGTATGCTGTTATGCGTCGTGTGCTTGTTGTTGTGTGTATGGTGTCGTTGTCCTCGTGACACGACGAGTATCGTGTTTGCATGAGTCTATGTGGTGTCCATAGTATGTATGGGCAGAAGTCAGTAGGGTATTTGTGTGTCGTACAATTACCTATTCGGTAAGAGTTGGGTAATTTGTCTGGACGTTAGGAGGATACGTCTAAAGTGAGGGTTGTATTTCATATGTATGTGATCCGAGAAAGGGTGGTGAGTCGTAGTACATGTCAGATAGTGTCATGTGTATATATGTGTTTCTTTGTGTGCTTGCATTGTTGTTCGTGTATACGGCTAATAGTGGTGTGGAGGACGGAGTCCTTCGGGGTCATCATTGTACGTGTGACGTGTAAGTCGCCGTATGGTAGATGATATAGTCACCGTGTGGTGGCTGGCTAGTCGGTGAAACTCCTATGCAAGTTGCCACGTAACATTCTAGCAACCATAAGGGAGCAAAACCTAGAAAGTAGGTGTATAAAAAAGGACAATTATAATGCGATACAAAAGATAAAGAACTAAACGAGAGTCGGTGAAACTCCAATGCAGGTTTTGGAGCACCTGCTTTCTTCTAAAGAGTGATCCCGCCATAAATGTCGTGGGGAGGTATTCTTTGTTCATCCGAAATCGTACGAGATGTGGCGTGCGTTCCCGCACGTGTCGATGATCGACGCGATGTACAAAACTAACATGTATAGACTTCCATTTGTCCAAGTTGTCGGTGTGACCTCCACACCTAGTCGTTTTGCGTCGCTCATGCATTTATATCTAAAGAACGAGAGGAAAACTCCGTATGGGTGCTACAGCAAATCAAAGGTATGTTGCAAAAGTGTATGGAGCCGCGTGTGATAGTAACAGATAGAGACAAAGCTCTTTTGAACGTGTGTGATAAAATATTCCCGGACACTTCCAAGTATCTATGTAGGTGGCACATACATGAGAATATCTCAAAACATTGCAAGGCATCGTTTATAGACGAAGATTGGGTAAAATTCAAGTATTCATGGTCGGTATTGTGTGAGTCTCCCATGCCAGATGTATACAAGTACAACTTCAACCGACTTTACAAACGACTGTATTCAGCTGGACGAGGAAGTAAGTTTTTATTTTTACCTTATACATATTGTTTATAATTTAAAATATTTAATACGGTTTAAATTATACATATTATTTTTCCAGAAGTTATAGACTATGTGACCAAAAATTGGTTGAACCCGCATAAAGAAAAGTTTGTATCACCCTGGTCTAACAGAAATCTCAATTTTGGTCAACGTACAACGAACCGAGTCGAGATCCAGCATTCGCTCCTCAAGAGCTATCTTAAAAATGCTAACAACTCGCTGGATAGACTTGTTGGGTTTGTTAATGAAATTGTAACATATCAGTATGTACAATTACAGCATGGGTTTAGGTCAAGCCTGATAAGAAAAATGAACAGCCATGCATCTATTGTATTGTTTGATAAACTACACGGTAAAGTTTCACATAAAGCTCGAGATTTGTTAGAAAACGAGTGGTATAAGTTATTAACTTTACGGAAACAAAAGGCATCATGTGGTTGCCAGCTTTTCAGTAGCTGTGGGTTGCCGTGTGCTTGTGGTCTGGCAAAGATCGAAGCTACATGTTATAAATATAACCTTTTAAGATTTATCATGTTCTTTATAATTCCAAACTGTTCTGAATATCTCGTTTTAATACAGGTGGCAGAATCCCGTTAGATGAGGTGGACGTCTTCCAGAGGAAGCTTGATTTAAAACCGTCGTTTGTCGAGGATGAAAATGTAGACGTGGATAAAGTACTTGGTCTTGTGAGAAATAAAATTATGTCACAACCCGATCAGGTAAAAAAAAGTCTGTTGTCGAGAATCGCAGGGGTGGTCTTTCCCAGCAAAACTAACAATAAAGCGCCTGTGGTACAAGAAGATACTCGTGGTCTTCTAACTTTGAAAAAGCAACAACAAAGGAAACAAGATGTCGCGAGAAACAACTCGTTCACAGAATCACAACAAAGCAGATGTGACCATGCGAGACATAGCTCGTATATTCCGTCACAGGACTCTCGACACCGTCGTTCAATGACTAGTAAAGGAAAATCACCACAAGATGATAACGGGTTTCCATTGATGATGGGGGAGGATGCAATTAAAAATATAAATTGTTTTAAGGATTCCATTCAATCTTTGTTTCATCCCTACATTTCACATATACAGGATGTAATGCCCGACGGTAACTGTGGTTTTTGATCGGTAGCTGTGGGATTAGGGTTAAATGAAAAACAGTGGCTTTTTATTCGACAACAGCTTCTCCAAGAGATGGACGGTAAAGAATATTGGTGGAGAACTGTTTTCGACAGAGTCGCCTTTCAAGAGTATGATAAGCTACGTCACACGATAGATTGGCAGAATGTGAAAGCCGCACTCGTTAGCCGTATAGATTGGCAAAATGTGAAAGCCACACCCGTTAGCCGTTGGATGTCGATGCCATACACAAGACTCCTAATTTCTCAAAGATTTGGCGTGATTGTTCATCTTTTAAGCATCAACGGTAATCAAACATTTTTCCCATTATGGTCTGGTCCTAACGTTCACGCTCAACATCAAATCGTATAGTTCATTCACGTCAACAATGCTCATTTCATCCACGTCAAGTTAGACGAAGATTTTTCGATACCCATACCGAATGCTCTTTGGACTTTGCACCGAAATGATGTTGCAACAGAATGAGAAAATATATACAGTGATCGTATCGAACGATTTAAGAAGATAATGGCTACTGATGAACAAAACTATATACAATATGTAACGAATGTTGGATAATGTAATTTAATAATAATTATGTTAATAAAGCATTTTATTATTAATTTTTATAATATTAATAAAAGAATTTTATTATTAAATTTTACAATATTAAAAAAAGAATTTTATTATTAATTTTGTAAAATATTAAAGAAACATTTTGTTATTAATTTTTATATTATTTATAGTAAAAAACATTTTATTATTAAAAATAGAATTTTAAAAAAACAAAAACACAAAAAAAAAAAACAAAACTATACGCCACGTATAGGGCAATACGTGGCGTGTTGCCTTTAAATGGAGGGAAACCCTGAAATTTTCAAATTTCAGATATTTTGTGGCAATACGCTGCTTATAGATCAATACGTATCGTATAGAATTCCAAAGGTCAGGGTTTATACGATATGTATTGGAGTATACGAAGCGTATAGTCCAGAGATATACTCATATTAAAATCTTCTCTTTTACTCGTAAAGGTACGTAATCTAGACTCCCGGTCGATAATATAGGTTTAATTTTGATTGTTAGCCGTTAAAATAGCCTAGAATAGGGTTTATAAACACTGATATTAATGAACTATACGCAACGTATAGCCCTACACATAGCGTATAGTTCATCTGAGGAAGAAGATGAACCCATACGCCACGTATAGGCCTATACGTTGTGTATGGCTCATGTTCTCAGTAGCTAACATGCGTATGATGTGGGGATGCCGCGTATGGCTAAGGTTGCCCGGTAACTCCCCTGCGTATGGTCTGGTTACCCCGCGTATGGCTTAGGTTACCAGGTAACACAGGCTATACGTGGCGTATAGGTGTTTAAAAATAAAAAAAGAATTTATTATTATTTTTTAAATTAAAAAAAACAATATTTTATTATTTTATATTATTTATATTAAAAACATTTTATTATTATTTTTTAAAATATTAAAAAATAATTTATTATTAATTTATATTATTTATATCAAAAAAAAATTTATTATTAATTTTTAAAATACTAAAAAAATAATTTATTAGTATTTTTTAAATTTAAATAAAAATAATATATTATTAATTTATATTATTTATATTAAAAAACATTTTATTATTAATTTTTAAAATATTAAAAAAATAATTTATTATTATTTTATATTATTTTCACATATGGCGGATCGCGATAATGATATGGATATGGTGGAGTTAGATGATCTCGCACACTACCCTTATTTGCATTTTTCGCCCGACTCGCTTTTGGCCGATGCGAGAAGCTATGGGAGGTGAGGATGGGACCGGGGACGGCGATTGACTGGGAGCTTCTCTAGGAGATCCAGGAGCAGGCCAGGGCCATCATAGGCGAGGAGACACCATGGGATCGTCTGTTTGATCTTGCATACACCGAGACCTACCGAGAGATCGTCGTCGAGTTTCTTTCGACGTCCTTCTATTTAGAGGAGGGGCTGACGCTTCTTCCTCGGGAGGAGCAGGTAGAGGAGCCGCAGCAGGTTTCCTTTCGTATTTTTGGGCACGTTTACCATTTGACCCTCCGTCAGTGGGCCGTCGTGACGGGCTTGTATTTCGAGCCCGAGATGGTCACGCCACTTTACATCGAGGCGGTGACGGAGGTGGACAAGGAGGATCTTCTTGTTTTTTGGGGTTTGATTTCAGATAGCCCTTGGTTGGGTACCAAGGGGAGGGTCTCGGGGATTAGAGACCACCTCTATAGATATTTGCACCGGCTTATCTCGACGTCGATCGTACCGCGTCAGAAAAGCCGTGAGTGGTGCACCGATAGAGACCTCTTCTTTTTCTATTGCCTGCTTACCGGCACTCGGTGCGCCCTGTTCACATGCCTAGCGATTTATTTTGCGTCTGCCTATATGCGGCAGGAGCGCGGGCTTTTGTATGGCGGCGCTTTCATCACTCATCTGATGCGTGTTCTTACACCGTCGCCTGATCACGAGCATGAGATGTTAGCGCCCATTCCCCCTGTCCGATTACACTCCCGCACGTCGAGCGGAATGCGCATCACGCATGTATTCCTGGGGCTCGGCCTTCGGTTCGTAGGACCCGTCCAAGACCAGCTTTAGGTCCCGGTGCCATTGCCGCCGATGCCAGGACAGGGGGACCCGCCTATGCCTGACCCGCTACAGGGTGTGGCGCAGCCGCAGGTCGAGCCCACGACACACACGTCGGTCTGTTAGGCTGGATAGGGCCACCCAGGCATTGCTTGATGGACTTGTGGCCTACTTACGACGACAGGCTCGTCATAGCGAGCGGATGGAGGACCTCATGATGTGGGTGGTTGGTCGCCTGGTGGATTTGTCACGAGCCGTCGGCATCGGCCACCACCACGTCATTATCCGGGCAACCCCCGATCAGGATGATGGCGGAGCGGGTCATGATAAGGGCGGAGCGGGTCAGGATGATGGCAGGGCGGGTCAGGTTTAGTTATTTTTATTTGTATTTAGTTTATTTTATTTAGTTATTTCTTTTCTTACGTATGTAAAAATATTTTTATTTAATATATTTAATGTTTTGATGTAAATACGTTGTAATGTTTGATTATTTGTTTGGTGGTGATGTTATATTTGTTTGTTTTGGTTGATAAATTATAAATGTAAAAATATAAAAAATATTAAAAAAAGATAAAATTTATATAAATTAATAAAGATAAAAATTATATAAATTATAATTATAACAAAATTATATAAATTAAAAAAGATAAATATAATATAATTTTTTTTACTATCGTGGCGTATAGCCCAATACGTCACGTATAGCTTCTTTATACCTCAAAATCTGCCAAGTTTTGTGGCAAAAATATAACCGGAGTCAATACACAGCGTATAGCTTAATACGCCACGTATGAGATAGAGCCGCCCGACAGAGAATGACACGTGGCATTCTGTTGTCAGAGACTAAATCTTATACGCCTCGTATTGACCTATACAAAGACGTATAAGGTTACGACGTGTGCAATTAACAATATTTCGTGTTCCATTAGAATTTTCCTTTAAAAATCTATGATGAAAACAATAAGAAAACGCGTTCTTTCCACTCATAGTCGTCGTCACTAAATGAATGCTCTATATTTCCATCATTAATATCTCTTTAAATATATGACTGGCACACGCTAACACCAGCTGTTACTTCACTACTCTCACCTTCCTCCAATCTTCATACACACACCCTATAAATACCAACGTACACCCTTCATATCTTTCACCTTCAATTCAACTTATTCACACAAATATTCAATTGACTCTCTCTACTACATCTATGCTTTCGGTTTTCCTACTTGTGATCATTTCTCTAGGTAGCACTTCTGCCGATTTCAACAACGAGTTTGATATCACTTGGGGCGATGGTCGTGGTAAGATAATCAACCCCGAACTATTAACACTCTCCCTCGATAAATCATCTGGCTCCGGCTTCGAATCAAGGAACGAGTATTTGTTTGGCAAAATCGATATGCAGCTTAAGCTCGTCCCCGGAAATTCGGCAGGCACTGTCACTGCATATTACGTAAGTTTCTTAGTACTGCTCAATAACTTATTTAGAAATAAAAGATGGTGAAATATTGATCGTTAGTTATGATTGTATTGCAGTTGTCTTCGAAGGGGTCAAACTGGGATGAAATCGACTTCGAGTTCTTGGGTAACTTGAGTGGTGATCCTTACATTCTACATACAAATGTGTTTAGCCAAGGCAAAGGCAATAGAGAGCAGCAGTTCTACCTATGGTTCGACCCAACTGCCGATTTTCACACATATTCCATCCTTTGGAATCCAAAACATATAATGTAAGTATTTTTAATTAAAACAAATGACTGTATCCGGTAAAATCTCACTCGTTGTAGAGTTATTCATAGGGTCTAGAAAGGGCTATGTTCCAAGGATAGAGATGTTGCTTCCACTGAGATCCTAAACTTGAAAAACATTTTTTTTTTGACGTGTAGTAATCTAGATAATATAAAATGTGGCTAAGTACGTAACACCCCAACTCGATTAGGGTTACGTGTCACTTGTACAGAATCAGAATCAGAATCACAACCTAAATCCCATAAATGCTTGTAAACTCAAGAGCGGTCCTTTATGTCCCATTCCTAGTATTCCGACTAACCTTTTGGTTGAACTAAATTTTACTGATTATTGTGTATTGGTTTTCAGATTTTCGGTTGATGGAACACCCATTAGAGAGTTCAAGAATGCCGAGTCGATTGGGGTACCGTTTCCAAAAGACCAGCCGATGAGGATACACTCTAGCTTATGGAATGCTGACGATTGGGCAACCAGGGGTGGGCTTGTGAAGACCGACTGGAGCCAAGCTCCTTTCACTGCTTCCTACAGAAACTTCAAGGCGGATGCTTGTCTTGTGGCTTCTGGGAAGTCGTCTTGCGGTGGTTCTGCATCTTCCGGCGGCAATCAGACATGGAAGTCGGAGGAGTTGGATAATACAAAGCAGGAGAGGCTGAGATGGGTGCAGAAGAATTACATGATCTACAACTACTGCTCAGATTCCAAGAGATTTCCTCAAGGTTTTCCTCCAGAGTGTAACATGCCATAAAAAAAATACGACATGAGACCTCGGATCTATATTCTTTTATGTATCTAGTTTTCATCATGATTTAAAATTGATTATTTATTCATATTTATTGTAGTTATCAATATTAATAAAAATGATTTTTTTATATTCTTCATTGTACGCACTAAAAAAACCATTTAGTGACACATTTTTAATGTCATTTAAGTTTTATATCACATAATCGATGTGTCGTACACATTATTAACTTGGAGGTGTAAGCCGGGCTTGCAATTGAAGAGGTTTCAAACTTAACATATGCTTTTCGACTAATGATTAAAGATATTTTTAGTAACAAAAAAAGATACCATGATTATATTAGATTTTGTCGTGAAACGAATAATCTTTGCTTAGGTTCGAATTGAGACGTCAAAACAAGATGAAACTCGACTTATAATATGTTTTATATCGCTTTACGACAAAGAGAAACTTTAGAAATATTTTATGAAATGCTTATCTCAAAACCTCGTCGACAAAGAGAAACTTTAGACATCCATTTTACAGAAGGCACAAAAAGATATTAGTGACACTTTAGGTGTGCCACATTTTTAAAGACAGGTTTTCAGTAGTTAATGCCTGTGATTCACTTTTCCCCCCTTTCTAGAATTTTCACCCTAAAAGCTGATCTCCCCTCCAAAAATTTCACTCATTCCCGCCTCTACAAAAATTTCCCCCTTTCCAAAAGTATATCTAAAATTTGACTCATTCACTCCCTTAATCGTTCGTGATTATCTCTCAATTCGCGATTATCTTCTATGTTTGATATGAAATCGTATTTCAGATGGTGAATCAAACGTGACACCATTCATCTTCTTCGTCGACAACACCATTCACATTTAACACCGACCGCACTTCAATTCGAACCAGTAAATTCCCCCATTCCAACCCGTGCGTTCGCTGAGTCGCTGCTCATCTTTCGAACCCCTAAATACGTGATTATCCATCAATTTGAACCAGTAAATTTCTCACTCTGATTACGTTATTATCCTTCAATTCAAACCAGTGAATTTCTTATTCCAGCCCGTGATTATCCTTCAATTCAACCGAAGGATCTCTACAACTCGTCTCTTATCCTTCAGTTTGGGTAACATTTCTCACTCTGATTTCTAGTTTGATATACTGTAGTGATGATAGATAGAAATTGTTGAGAGAAAAGGAAATGAAGTGATATTATGACCTAGTTTGTGCTTATTGTTGTATATGACGATATAATTTTAGTTGTACTTGCAGATGCCAGAATTTATTAACTTACTGTAGAGATTTGTGATTGTTGCTCCTGACTGCCAAGATAGTTTTACTTTACTTCAATTTCAGTTTGAATCGAATTGTTGAACAGATGATTATCTTTTAGTATTTTGAGATTGAGACGAATTGTTGAACAGATTATCTTTCTGTTTGGATATGGCTAAAGAGGACATACAACCTTTCATTATTATGCCATATCTTAATATATGATAGTCACTACTGAATGATCTTCAAGTTAATTGTTTTATATTTTTAGTCAAGTCTAGAATTCAGAAATCTTCAACACTATCTTCTCTGTTATTAATGTGTAGCTTTTTGCAGAAATGTTAGGGTTGAATTATATATTTAAAACATATTTGGGCCTGAATTTTTCGACACCATCGTAGTTAATTAAAGATTGTCAAACATTAACCAAAACAACATAATTCTAATGATTTGGTTATCTGTAGCTTTTGTTTGATTGGTTCATTTTATAAATGTGTGTAATCGAAACCGAACCGATACATTCTGTTATTTCAACAATCTTGGATGTTATTCAGGGCTATTATGGTCTTTATGAAATTCCCATGATATTTGATATCATATGATAGGTGGCCAACTTGTGCATGCCTAGCAGGCTTCTTGTAGCCGTTGGATCAAAAATGAAGGGTGAAAGATGTGTTAGAACCAATGGTGAGCCTTCCTAAAGTTATAAAGGATTGATTCCCTATAACTTAGACAATCATGTTCAGTTTTTTCTCAAACAATCCAAATTGATTATCGCAAATCATGATGAACACACATCCAATGTCCATCAATGTGTATTATTGATGAAAAACTAGACAGGAATATGGTTTGAAGAGGGTTTTTAAAAGCCGAAAAGGAAGATACTTGCAACTTATGAAAGTTAATACTCCTGTCAAGCTTATGTGATTTTACCAAACCTAGGAAGATACATTAAGTCACTAATATCCTTATCTTCTAGTGTACCAAACCTATAAATTTTACCATTTTGTGACATTTTATCAGCAAATGCTTATGTGATTGAATATGCATGTTATTTGAATGATGATAGTGTACAACAAACTTGGTATATTGAATTTGCATGCATGTTATTTGAAGGATGATAGTGTACAGGACGCCAAAGACAATTTTTAGAATAATATATTACCGACTTACCGTGTATTGCATCCATGTTGTGAAATTATGTGTAGGCTAGTGGCAAAAACACAAACATATATTCATGTGTTTTGTGCAGTAATTTAGTTAGCTAAATATGGGCTAGATAACATGCATGTCTTTGATATGATTCAACAGAAGTCAAAAGTTCTGTAAAATTGGGTCCTGTTTGATGTGCAGCAGGTTAGAAAAGTTCATGTGTTTTGTGCATAAATTAGTTAGCTAAATATGTTGCAGATTGTTTTTTAATTCTTTTTAGGTTAATGATTTTAATTCATTCATGTTCTTATTATCCATTGATCAGTTTGTTTATTAATTTGTTCTTCAGATGTGTGCCCAAGTTATAAAATCAATTGCCGCTCCCCCTTTCAAGGTAATCACCCAACTTATATATAGGATTAGAATTCATAGCGATTACAAGTTGAAAAGGCTCAGCAGTGTTTTGTGCAGTTAATCATAGTGTTAGATGTCTTTCTTCTTTTCAGGAACAAAATGTGTCATAAGCATTCAAAATGTTGCTGGTTCTTTGCTGCTGTAAAAAGGCTCAACAGTGTTTTGTGCACTTAATCTGATTGAGTTGCATTTGGTTTTTCGTCATAAGCGTTCAAAATGCTTTTCATTGGTGATGTTTATGTTATTTTTTTGTTTAATTTTTTCCTGTTTGTTTAGTTTTTCCTGCTTAGTTAAACTAAAAGATTTCATAACTTTAAGCTGTTGATTGTGTAGGTTTATTGGAAATTTAGACCTTTATGGCCAGCATGTACAAAGTGATGAAGCAACGGGAAAGTTGGTAAAGATGAAGGGCTATATGAAGTTAATTCTGTGTTAGTTTCATACTTCAGGGACTGAACTTTTTAATTTGGAATTTAGTTTGTTAATCCTTGTTAACAAACCGATTTGGGGATATAAGTCTGTTAGTGCTTAGTTCATAGTTTAGCTTTCAATTTCATTCTTATAATTCGTTGTTCTTGTAAATCGTTTGGTGAAGTAATAAGAAATCGTTTGGAATGTTGATTGAATTATTCTTCTTTTGGTGTTAATCATATCATAGAAAATGAATTAGAATGAAATGGGTCAAAGACTCAGAGTGACGTAACTTAGCATCGAAATGACTTCTAGTGGGTTTTCTTCTATAGAAGAACATGGGTAGGGATGAATTGAGGGTGGGGATAGGGACAATTTAGTCCTTTTAATTTTCTTGTATTATAATTCCATTCAGAAATGTACAAACCAAACGCACTTTACTTTTTCATTGGAATTAATTCGAATTCCATCACATTCTAATTCCTTTCAAACATTTCAATTCCATTTAAAATATTGCACGAACCAAATGGCCCCTAATGGTTAAGGTTGAGGTTTTGCGTTTGATTTTTAGCTTTGCCTTATATTCTCTTTTTTCATAGTTTCTTTTTCACATCTTTTGTGTAAAAAAAACTTCCTGTAGCTTTACAATGGTCATCTAATGTGTGGCAAAAACTTCCTATAGCTTTAAACAACTTTCTATAGCTTTGGATAGTGAAAAAGAACTTGGTATAGCTTTTTAACCATTAGAATGGTCATCTAATGGTTAAGGTTAAATTTTTGCGTTTAATTTTTTTATTATTAATTAAAAACTAGAAGAGGCTCCGCGTGTTGCGGCAGCCTCCGGCCGAGAATGATAGCTTTTACACACGTGCATTGTGACGTTTTAAACCATAGAAGAAATTAACGTCCTCGAAAGCTTATAAAATAAAGCTAAAACCTTTAAATAAACTCACCATGCGCGACAAAAGCGTATAAGATTTATATTTATAAACTAAAACGAAAGAAAAAAAATAGCATTTAAGCAAAAAAAAAGGCGAAGATGTGGTTGCGTGTTTCGAATCCGCGTCAACCAACATAGAATGCTCTAATGTTAACTAAAGAAACCATTACACCAAAGTCATCTTTATGTTTCCTTTTGTTGAATCCATCTTTTAACCATTACTTTTACTTGAGAAAAAGAAACAAAATAAGAAAACAATGCAACAAATACTTGTATCATTTGCAATTCAATTTATACATTTTCTACGGTGATTTTACCTCCCATACATGTTAACTTTTAATATTATTTAATTTTAAATATGTTGCTTTAGAATGGTCATCATATTTTAACAATTATATATGATCTAATAAATTACTTATCCTATATTCATTATGTCCAAAATTAAACTTCCTTAATCTGTCCATATAAAAAAAATAGAGTAAATTACATAAATTGTCATTTATGTTTATACACTTTTTCAGATTGATTCCTTTAGCCCAAAAATTGTCAGAGATCGTCCTTTATGTATACAAATCTTACACGTTATGTCCTTTGGCCCTAATCCAGTTAAATTTCTTAGTTAAGTCTGATCATATACAAGGCACATGAGAATACCTTTGGCCCTAACCCAGTTAAAATATATGTTATATGTTAACTAAAATATCAATAAACTCTCTCTCTCTCCCTCTCTTTAAGGCATAAAGAGGATTTGTTGCAAGAAACCCCAACCCTCCATACATTGCATTCAATCCCTAACGGACCGGTCTAGATTTCCCCAAATTTGGTAAAGAACAATCGCAATCGATCCGGATCGGTATCCGATTGAACATTACTAACATATATCTTCATGTTTGAGTTATCACCGGAGCCAGGGGCAGCTGCCCCCAACGAAGCTAACTGACAGGACGTCGTTCGGTTATTAATTTTCGTTCGGCTATCGGCGGTGTCACGGATGCGAGTGTAGTGCGTAGGGTTTGCTACGGCGGCGTTGATGATGAATTCAATTAACTGGTCTTTGGTGTAGGGTTCGATGAGTTTCTGGATCTGTTCAGGTGAGGTGTCGCCGGTTCTGGATCTGAAACCAATTCAATGCAGGTAGGTGTCTACGGCGGCGTTTCTGAATCTGTTGAATTCGATTTTGTTGGCGTTGAGTGGCTTTTGGCAGCTACTTTCACCATTGTTGAAGGATCTGTTGAATTCGATATATATATAAATATATATATTTGTGGGTAAAAAGAACAAAACACCCACATGTGTAAGGCACTTGAATAAAGTTAACTAAAAAACTTAACGCCCGTTAGGCTAAAGGACGTAAAACGCAACAAATTTAAACGTAAAAGATGATACATGATAATTTTTTTGCTAAAGGACTTAATCTGAAAAATGGAATAAACATAAAGGACAAAACGTTGGATGCACTGACAAGTAACTCCATCCTGCCATAAATGGAGGCGACAACAATTCGATTGCCATGCTTTCCCTCTCATGCAACATAAACCTACCTTCACACACACTTACATATACGAATCTACATATAAATATATACTTGCGTATCAATCTAACACACGGAATTCTATATAAACCCATAATCACATCTAAGCAAGCCTTCAAACATTCTTTATAACTCCATTCCTAACTTTAAAGCTGCTCCATCTCATATCTTAATTTGTTCTTGATAACCATGAGTCCCCTTGATCTAAACCTACCCGAAAACGACTTCACCTTAGACCTCTTGCATGATTCTTCTCTTTCTTCTTCGTCATCGTCTTCTTCTTCATCAAGCAACCGTTGCAAGCACTTGGAGGCCAGCAGAATGCTCACAAGTTGGAACGCACCTTGGCAAAGAAAAGCAGATACCTGAACTCAGGAGTTAAACTCTGGGACCAGATATCAAGGTCTGGTGCCAATGGTTCGGGCCATGTTGGTTGGGTGCAGCCCCAATTCATGAATCAGGGATGTGTTGGGAGGAGAGACATGGGTTACTGGTATAGGGGTGAGAGTGTTCAAGAAGATTTTCATCAGCTTGATTTATCTCTCAGGCTTTGAGCAAATACATGTACTTTTATGTTCCATGATCCATCTAAATTATATTTGATTAAATTCTTAACTAGGACTGATAATTCTATACATTAACCAATAAGTATGTTCCTGAGAGATAATTTCTCTTTAAGTTCTCATCTCAGTCAGTGTCAATGGCTTCAAGCCCTTTGCTTAGATTCTAGATCTGAACTGACATAACCATGGTCAATTAGGTCTAATCCAATGACTATTGTATGACATTTGGTGTTTGGTTTCCGACAACTCTTTGTTGATCGTAATTCTAATATTGGGTAAGAGATCATTGTTGTTCTAGAACCTTTTTAGATTACACGCTCCATTCGGAGTTGTTCTTCTCCCGGAAGGAGTTATGCAAATTATATTTTCAATTTGCATATGATCTTCTTGTTTTAGGATATAATGACAATCACCATTGTCTTCTAGATCCTTAGTCAAGCTATCAAAATTTCATTCATATCTCATATGGTTGTTTGTCTAATTTTAGAATTACGTTGGAGCTTCTTTTCAATGCATCCGGTCAGACTATTATGACTTATTTCAGATCTTATCTAATTCGAAGGTAAATAGTTTTACCTAAGCCATATTTTAAGAAACTTATAATTTGATCTAATCAATCGTTTCATGCTAGTCTTTACCGAGCTGGTTGCACTTCATTTAGAACTCGAAACATTTATGTGAAAGAAATAATTGAGAAGTATGTTTGATGTTTTTGTGCTTCAAGTAGATGAATAGATTTAGACCGGCGAGGACTCATCGTAATTGAGCCACATATTGCCCGTATAGCACTGCTTTAACAAATCTATAGGTATAACATAGAAGTTACGCTATGTTCCCGAGTTTACTAAAGGGAAGAAAAGAAAAGAAAGTATTCGTTCCCTTTCTTTTCTTTTCCCTTCTTTTCCTTTCTCTTCAAATCTTTCCAAATTAGGAGGATTGAAATAAGCCTTGTTTTCCTTTTATTTCCCTTCATTTCCCTCCTTAAAAAAAACTAGGGAACACGCTTCCCTCATTTCCTTTCTTTTTCCCCTTCAAAAAAACTCAGGAACAAGGGTTTATTTCCCTTTCCTTTCTTTTCCCTCCTTAAATGAGACTCGTGAACACAGCTTTAATGTGGTAATATGATATATTTGGATATTCAAAACATGCAATCAACATATTTTACAGCTAGATAACTTGTTTTCAATCATAATAAGATTACCAAACCATAAACTGAAACAAAACCGATAGTCTCAACTAGGTACTAATTTAAAACATCCAAATGTTTAAAACAAGCAAATTAAAATACAATGTGAGATATTCTATTCCTCTTCACTGTGACGTGATCTTCAACTTGCCCGTGGTTTCAGTTTCTTCTCCCGTCTCTTGCAATCACAATTTGTCGAATTAAATATGAATACTGTATTCATAAAGAAAAGAGAGGGTAAACATGGGTTCTATATACCGAGAGTACCCGTAATAAAAGCAGCATACTCATCAAGCTATGATAGATATACTGGTAGTCCCTTATCCATTGACCAATCTCACTGCAATGGAAACACTTAACGTTCTTGCGCGGTTTAATACTTTTTTTCTTTTACTAATTATTTTGGATTTGCCCTTGCCATATGCATTGATATTATTTTTTTCTTCTGTTCCTAACTTTTGATCATCAATGGGTGGCCACTTTCATTTGGAAGATTTATCTCATCACCTATAAGCATTAGATGCAAATCTGGTAGAGAACTATCCAAGTCTTTCATATTATAGTCCTCAACAAACTGATAATATGATTTAGGGAGCAAACTGAGAAACAAATCTACAGTTATACCTCTACCCATGTGAAAATCAAGCTCCTTAAGTTGCTCAATGTAGCACATCATTTTAAAGAAATGTGAGCTTACCTTACTTCCCTCTTACGTTTGACATGTGAATAGAGATTTTATGTATCTCATATAGTGTTGTTGGAATCTTTCCTTCAATATGTTCATCATATCAAAAGCATTACTAGATTGACATAATCAAACCCTTAACACCCATAAAACACTCCCTTAACCCAAATGACCCATTAAAGAATCACCCAAGTTCCACCAAAACTCTCATTTTATAAATCACCATAAAAATTGGGATTTTATGGTTAATTATGTGTCTATTAACTCCTTATACACCTACCCAACCTCAATTTAACACTCTAACATCATTAAACAGAAAACTTCCAAATTTTTCTCAACAACCCTAATTCTTGAATCCACAAATTAGGTGTTTTAATGATGTTATCTACCACTCATTACCTTTAGTTAAGCTAGGTTATTATTTTAATCAAGTTATTTACCAACCAAACAACCCAAATCAGCCCTAGCTTGGATTTTCTCCAAGAACACCAAGAATGGAGAATCAAGAGATGATTAGGATACTTACTTGATGTTTAGAAGGAATTGAGCAAGCCAAAACCCCCAATCCAAGTATGCAAACACTCAATTACTTGATCTCAGCCCTCCTCCTTCTTCCTCAATTGCAAAATCGCCACACACACTCAAGAATGAGTGTGTGTTGCGCCCCCCCCACCCTTAAACAAGCTAGCCATTTCAAAATTTACAACTTCAACCTCTGAACTTTCAAAAACGACCCTTTCACCCAAAATTACCAAAAAGCTCCATATTTGCAACAAGCCTCCAACTTTTCCTTCATTTATTTATACATATTATAATAATAACTCGAAAGTTGGTTTGGTACAAATCATCCCCTAACTTTGGGTTTCGGTTTCGTCCCCGAAACCCGCTTCAACAAATAAGTTAGGATAATACTTAAGCATTTCTTCTCGGATTCCAAATACTTATCCGCCACACATTTCAGGTAAATGTGACATGTGAACGGGGTTATGGAGTTTACTTAGTTCCTCCGGTGGCTCCAAACGATAAGCTACTTTACCCACCCGATCAATCACCTTAAATGGTCCGATGAAACGGGGACTTAATTTTCCTCGCTTCCGAAACCGGATCACACCTTTCCATGGGGAAACCTTCAACAACACGAAGTCTCCCAATTGGAATTCAATCGACCACCTCCTTTTGTCCGCGTAGGAAATCATTCAAACATAACATAAAATGACATGTCTTACAAGTCAAATACAAGATCCTTAACATATCATAAAAGTCTAAAGGTAAAACATAATAAACGAGGTGTCAGTTTTCAAATAGGGTAGCCACTCCATCTGTGCCATCCACATCTTTAAGGCATTCATAACATACCTACACTTTAACCTGATGTACATACTAAAAGTCAGCTTTACTGTGTGAGTTCAAGTTTACATAAGTCATTTAAAAAGGCTTTCATCATAAAACATATCATTAACATTAAAGCATTATTCATAGAAAACGTGCATCACAAAGATGCACGATGTTATGGGAAAACATACATTTCATTTAAAACATAACATAACACACAATGGTAACCATCATCACCCCTTCTATTAGCCTTCCTTATGTTTACCGAAGCAACCGTATTCCATCCTTTTGCCGAAGTACCCATATTCCATTCATTTTCGAAGCAACTGTATTCCATCCGTTTGTCGAAGCAACCGTATTCATTTTGGCAAGCCACATAGGCACTGTCCTCTTTCCATTCATTCATAACACATTTCAAGAAAGGTATAAGACATAACACTTTAACCATTTCATCCATCATTAAACCTTGGCATATGCGATTTCCTATATTTTCAATTTAAAAAAAAATTACATTTAAATCAAATCACACTTGTGAAGTGCGATTTCAATTTTTTTTATTATCATCTTTGTTGGCGTATCATTGTATCATTGGTACATGTTACAGCGTTTTCGCACGTTTTTAACATTTTTGACGACATTTTCTTCGCATCATACATTTTCGAGGAGTTGAAAAGTAAAGTATAAAATGGGGAAGGTGACTTTTCATAAGTACATTCTTGAAATTTTCCCATATTATAACCAAGTAAAAGTCATACAACTCAAATCTACGGATGGGGAAGAAATTTTCATTCATGGTTAAAAGAGTCAGAATTGCAAATATGCACAATGATGAAAGAAAAAAAGTATCTTGTTCGAAAGTATAAAGCTTTATAGACTTATGATGTGGATGCAAAGAATGAAAATAAATTAATTGTAGGCAAAAAAGTATCTTGTCTTTCTTGTTTTGGAAAGTTGCTTTTGGTCAAAGTTGAAATTAAAAACAATATTATCGTCATGTTCTTAATTGTAAATATTAAGGTAATACATAACTATGGATAAAAATACTTCTTTAAAGTTTGTAAACTTTTGTTAACAGATATCTAAAATATCCTCAAAAGAATTCAAAGATGACATGTACATATATAGTTGTATTAATTTAGTCGTACGTTGTTTGGAGTACTTACAAACTTTTAAAATATCCTCTAAAGTATCTTAAGAAAGATGTGTTTTACGATAATTTATGACTTATCCATATCCATATTAAATATAAATATTCCAGTTTTAAGGCAGCAAACATCAAGATAAACGCAAGATTGTGGGAAATCAAAGAAATTTTAAAGTTGTTGCTTTGTGATCTTTATCTTATGGGTTAAAGCGTGGAAAACAGTATTATGTGTTAAGTGTGGGTAAGTTTGTGTACATTTAATAATCTGACCCTTTCCCGGACCATGCGTGAATAGTGAGCTAAGTCAAGCACCTGATACGTCATTTAAAGAAATTAGAAAGTGTAAATCAGGGATTCTTTTGTAGAACACAGAATTATGATTTCACAGGATTATATGATCAAGAACAATCAAGATTAGAAAAAAGACAAATTTCTGATTAGGGTTCGTCCCACTTGAATGTTTACATCCGACTGTTTATATACAGGGATGAAGGAAAAGACGTGACATTTCAAAGAAACGTCGCAACCTTCGATCCAATCCAAAGATACGGTATTAGACTTTACATATTTACACACTCGGCCCTTTATCAACCTACCTTTATCAACATCAGAGTAACTCCAAATTTCACATTAAAAACTGAATATTTACATAATATTCTCATTTGTATAAAAAGAAGACATCCATAATACAAGAATATACATGAAAATTTAAAGAATTTTGAGCTGACAACCTAAACCAGCCAAATTCTTTTTTCCTTCATATATTGAAGTACTTAATAAAAGAATCAAAACCAAACAAACAAACAGTTGAAGATCTTATCACCAAAATAAAGACCTCCATCTTTAGTCATCCTGATCATCAAAATTATTGTTCAAGAACAACTGCTAACAAATTATTAATAACTTCATAAAAGATAAAAGACTCATCTTGCAATCATCGTCATCATCTCATATATCATGATCATGGTGAAAAAGTATTGGATGATTCAAAGCTAGCATCCCTTCTATACCTGAGTTGCAAAGAAACCTGTCTTTCCATCTTTAACTGTCGATAAAAGTTCGATATAAACATATCAGCTCGTTTATCAATATCATCTTCTTCCGGGAAACTTGTGGTTCTTTGCAAGGGAAAGCTTCTTGTCTTCTGCAGCTCGCCTTGCTCTGGGGACATCTGCGACGAAGGTGTCATAAAAGGAGTCACCCAGGTGCTGTGATCCTGGTCCGAAGGGGACGAGACGATTGATGTCAACCCTAAGCGTTCGTTGAAGCTCCGCCTCCGGCTGCTCAAAACACGGGCACGACCACCGCCACCGATTATGGTAGACACGAGCCGCCACCGGTTTATGTTGAAGTTCATGAGGAATGTGACCTTTTTCACGGCGGTTCTCAACCTGCCTAACAAAGAGGGTTTCTTGTCTCGAGCCGCCATTAGAGATTCAAAATGAAGTGGGTACGTATTGAAGACTAATAATAATGAAGTTTATGGTAGTGGTTGATTTTGGCTGGGTGTATATAGATAATACTTGTGAAAGGGACAACCGCGTGACGATTTAGCGACGAATGGGATTATGAAAATTGGGCAGGTAAACTTTGAAAGAGTCCAATGATTCTTCTGGATCTTAAATTGGATACCGTATTTCCTTATTTTTCTAATTAAATGTTTTTTTATTACAATAAGTGTATAAACTATACAATAATCTAACGGCTTTTGGTTAAAAGGTACATCAAAGTTTTAAAAAATCATATGAAGTTGCTTTTTTGGTGCATACAAGACCCCAACATTGGCATGTTGTTGATGTGGACTTGCATGTTATGTGTTTTTTTAATTATTTTTAAAAAGTTTTTTTATTATAAGATCGTCACGGGCGCAAGGAACTAAATGCGTCAAAAATGCATCTAATTAGTTGCCAAATCAGATTTTCATAAATCTTTCAAAAACATTCATTTTCCCTCCAACACTACAAACATCATCTCTACATCATCATCATTTTTTACGTTTATTTTTAATAATAAAATTCGTTTTGATGAATCAATTTTTTATTTTGTATTATTTGAATGAATAGAATATATTTAAAAATGTATTACAACATATTTAAACTTACTAAAAAAGTAATAAAATATATTTTAGAAACATAATAGAATAAAAAATTTAAAAATTAAACATTGCATGAACTAGAATTGTAACATCCCGAAAATAACGACAAAATAATAAACGAGTTTTTATGCGGAATGAACGGAATAAATGAACTAGAGGAGCGGGCCGAGGTTGGGGCGGTTTTGGGCCGCGCGAACTTGGGCTTAAGGGGAGGGTAGTCCTCTCCCTTAAATACCCTCAAGACTCCACTTTCTCTCATTTCACCAACTTCTAGTGAGAGAAACCATAGAGAGAGAGTTTTGGATTGGCTCAAGATCACAAGGGAAGAATCCTCTCGTGCTCGTGAGAAGAACCTCTTAATCGGAAGCTCATTTCAGGTAACGGTTCGTTCTAAATCAAAGTTTTGATTCGTTTTCAAGTTTTGGGTAAAAAGTCGACATTTTTACGTGAAAAATTTTGAAATAAACATAGATCTAGCTTCTAGGATGATAAACTAACGTTTTGAAGGTATAAAGTTTGGATCTTGACGAGATCAGTTCCGCATGCAAGAACTTAGGGTTCTTGGGGAAGAAGACAGCCTCGCATACGAGTTTATCAGATGAATTCTAGAGCCCTTCTTTTAATGCTTTAAATAACATTTTGGGCTGGTGTGCATACTTACAAAATGATGTTTTTATGAAATGATGTTTATGAAAGATGTTTTGTAAAGTGAAGTTTGAAATGTGTTTACGAAATGCTTTGCCAAAGAAGTTTACGAAGTATTTACGAACGAAATGTTATTTAATAAAACATACGGAATACTTTAACAGATGTGATGCAAAAGAAGTAAAGGTTTTTATGAAAGTCACAAAATGAACGAATCTGCCTTGATTCCTTCGGGAATCAAAGTATGTATGTTATGTGTGGGTAATACCTTTATAGGGGCCTTTGTGGCTGGCCAACAGTTGTATAACTGGGGGGAAAAAGGGGTGACGACGGTCATCAAGGGGATTACCGTGATTCTTGAAGTTTGGTACTTGTGCTCTGCGGGGTACGGTACTTGAAGTTTGGTACGTGCTATCCTTTGGGACGCCATGCTTGAAGTTTTGTTACGTGTACTTCACGAAGTACGATGGTTAAAGTTTTTGGTATGGTTGCCCTATGAGGTACCGTACTTGAAGTATGGAATTGACGGTTACTAGAAGGCGCAGATTTGATATATTTGTTGACTTATGTTTATGTTATGTTATTGCATGTTTACGTACGCTTTTTATTAATGAAGTTTGTATGTTATGTTTTTGGTAAAATATTTGAAGTTAATATTTTATATAAAGTTAGAACTCACTAGTGTAGCTGACTTTTAGTATGCATATTCAGGTTAAGGACAGGTATGAGAGTTGGACGGTGATGTTTAGCAAGCGAGAAGAGTTGCTCAGCTGATCATGAAGACTTGCATCCCGTTACGATTACATTTATGTTTACGGTTACGTTTAAGACAATTTTTACGACTTTTGAATGTTGAACAAGTTTACGTTACGTTTTAATGCAAGTTTCCGCCGCGTTAAGTGTTATTCAAGTTTAAGCACTGTTTATTTATAAGTAAATCCAACATGTGAGACCTCTCGGGTTAGGGCATTACAAGAATTCAAACGCTACAATAAATTAACATTACACAATTAATAAATTACAGACAATAAACAACAAACATTTGATATAACTACTTCCTAATCTGTTATATATAACCCTAATCCTAGGACAAATTTCTTCATGCTCGACTTGTACACATTAATATCTTTTCTTTGAGTTCGAGGTAAGTGTTCATTTGACTTTCGAAAGTTTCATTTGCTTTTGTTATAACTTCGCAAGTGTTGGTTAACACCTCAATAAGCTCTGCTTAGCTTTTGTCCAGAGATGGTTTCGCCTTCGTCTTGTTCCTCTTCATTGAGGGGGTTGGAGGTTGAACATCATGATCAAGAGGGATTCTATAATCCTCAATCGACAAAGGATTATCGTCGTTGAGGTCGAAAGGAGTATTATGCGTCGAAAGCATTTGCAGTGTAGTCCCCCATACTACTTATCTTTGATCATTTCGGTTCTTGTATACCGTATATCATGATTGGTCCCGACTACTTGGGGTGGTTTATCACCACGTTCCACACAACGGCTTCGAATTTTCATTCATATGATCCACTGTGTACTCCTCCCTAGCCAATGGCATAATTTGGTCATCAGACATACCACTTTTTCAACTTAAGCCAATGGTATAAAGCGCTTATTGAATCTATTGAGCTTAGGCTTGATCATATGCCAATGCGACTTAAGTTGTGTGTGTCCCTAGATGTCACACCCCGCCCCGAGAATCCTCGGGGCGTTCTAGGGCTGCGACGTCAGTTGGCACCATCGGTACCTACTTTGATTTCAGAGTTTGTTTTTGTGCAGCGGAATAACGTTTTAACAAAGGATCGTTTCGTAAATTATCTCAACCTCAAGGGTTGGTTTGTAAATATCAGAATCTCATCGTGCAGACAAAAGATATTTTTATTTAAATACTTGGGTATAAAACCCGATAGTTTGTACATTTGATTTTAAATCAAAACCCTGATCAAATTAAGTAAAATCTACAAAGAGGTATTCTGTCTAGGGAGTCGAAATCCTTTGGGCACCTTAACCTTGTCTTTTCCCAGGTTCTTCCTGTGCATAGCACGAACCTGTATAACATATTTTTGGGTTGCACCGGGTCTAGTGTGTGGCCCAACCGGGCTATGCAACAAAACTATCCCCGGGACTTAGGCCTTAGCTAGTCCCGGTATATTGAGGTCATTTTAATCCTTTGCTGAAAACATTTGGAAAATGAACGTCAGCTATATGCTGGTGAATACTTTATGACCCCAAATCATTTCGTAATCATGGAAAAATAGTTAAATTACACAATTAAACACTTCTTCTTCTGGAATCTAGTGAACACATCACTTCTTTCCGTTTTCATATATATGTATACATTGGTCACATACTCCGCACATCTGCATTTTACACAATCACTCGACATACAAGCCAACCCCGCCCGGCCCTAACTGGATCTGAAGAGAGTATAAAGACTTGATCAAACTTTACGTACACTTCATGGGTAAGTAACATCCGCTGGGGTTAATCTCGCTGGTCAACCCCAATTCTAGAATAGTAAAAAATAAGTATTTAATTTTCATGTTTTGCCTTTTTCGTAAATAGTTTGATCTTTTGTGTGAGAGCGATTGTAGCACACTCACTGCTTAAAACCGTATTTTTGATAGACTCGTGTTCACAATGTGAACGAGTATTCACAACATAGACTAGTATTCACCTTGGTTTTGAAGCCCAGAAAGATAATAATCTTAGTGCTAAGTAGCTCTTAGAGTTGACTCTTAGGGCTCTAGCACCCTTAACTCGCACTTCTATGCGTTCCTCGGGTTTCTTCGGCTCTAAACGCTCGACTCCGGTTAATAAGCTAAAGCCAGTCGAACTCAGGAGCCGGGACAACTATTGGATTCCCGGGGGCATGAGAGAGCTCGAGAGTTGGAATGTTGTTGGTGTGATAAATGCAAATGGAGAGCTCATCTATTTATAGGCTGATAACAGCCCCGTAGCGGACCGCAAGTCAACGCTCTAGTGGTCCGCTACCGCCCAAAACTCTCGCATGTTTGACACGTGTTGCCCCTGGTTTGCATGCGAGACACACGTCAGTAGCGGACTGTGTGCGAAACCCTTGGCGGTCCGCCAAGGTCCACGGGTCAGTTTGGGTGACGCATGCCCTACACGTCGCGATGACACGTGTCATGTGCAGAAGCTGTCTAAGGAAGTACATAGCGGGCCGTTAGCTAGGACCCTGACGGTCCGTTAGCTGTGTCCGCCCTTAGCGGACCGTTATATACCTTTTGGTGGTCCACCATAAATCTAACGGGGGAAATCCTTGTTGTTCATAGCGGACCGTTAGCCTATGGGTAGCGGTCCGCCACCCCTTAAACTTTCATTTTCTTTCTTTTTCTTCCTTGTCCTTCTGTTTTTGATGTTTCTAACCCTTGTGGTTTCATCCTTGGCATAATTGGAACCATAATCAAACTTGTCATATCCCTTATGCCAAGTCCTGGAATCATTATGACTGGTCAGGACCATGTCCCTGTTCCGGGCTAAATTAATCTTAGGCGAAGGTCTAAGAAATGGATGGGGTACTAGCTAGTTACAACCGTGGTTGGCTTTAGATAACCTTACCTAGTTTAGACATGGGTGATCAATCCATACCTAGACCAGGGTTAAGTCACCCAATGCCTACCCTGGCTATAACCCTAGGCCCCACCAAAATTATATACTTAAACTCGGGAATATATATAAAGACGAACCTGTCTTTGAATTTGGAGAAGGTTTAGGATGAGAACTTAAGAGTAAGCTTAAATTCTATTTATAGTGAAATTTGTTCAACCTTTTTACATATGTCACATTCTTATCACCTTTCTTACATGTTGGTGCACCTTTCTATTACCTTTCTCACATGTTGGTGCACATTTTCCTATTACTTTCCTTACATGGTGGTTTCTAGGAAAGTATGAATTCAATTTATATATTATTATTATTATACTATTATAATTAATTTAGCATGTATTTTGTCTTTCTCTTATAATGTTTTAAATATAACGTTTTGTAAAATTCCAAATACGTTGTCGGAACGTGCTTATTTTTCTCTACGTTTCGACCTAAGTTTCATTAAAAACGGAGCGGTTCAAAATAATATATTTTATTATTTAAATACTAATTGCTCGTCTAGGATTTGTAGATCGAACTTCTAAATTTATAGACTCAAAATTGAGACTATACGAACTCCATAGCTTGCTTCGGCTATGTTTCTTTTCTCTTGTTTTTAACTGATGTCTCTAAGATCGGAGTGTTAAACTAGCACCAACATTATTCACTTCCAGAAAGCATTGGACTTCTTGTTGTTCCCGACAATTGGATCTTCAAAACTATGTATAAAACTTTTCGCAAGTTGAACCTATTCGATTACGGTCCATTTTTCACGTTTACCAAGTGTGTTTGCAACGGTTTGCCCTTCTTTTTAGTCGTTTTGAGTTACGAGGAGGGATATTAATCAAAACTAAAGCTTCGCGATTGCATTGGTGATGCCTCAGCTTGAAAATGTTGAAATTGAGCTTGTTGAAATTGTTTAAAGCCGGGATTTTGAAAGTTGGGGAACCCCGCGTTTTGAAATGGCGAGAAGCCGACATTTAGAAACAATGGGTTTGGTTGAAATTGGTTAGGGTTCGTGTTTTCTTCCGGGTTGCCATCATTTAATTAACAATTCCGTAAACGAGGATTGCTTCGGGTTTCGATTCGGATTCATGATTTTAAAGGATGAATTAATATGATATAGAGAAATTTGGGATTGTAGGTGTGGTAAAAATATGAAGTAAATATATTAGTTTTGAAAATTAACTAAATAATTAAATTATTACCACTGGAAACGGTAATATGACTGTTTAAGAGGGTTAAATTAAAAGAAAAATAATTTGCTGACGGGCCTGACTACCTCGCCAAAAATCACGCACGTAGGGACGTGCGGATCCTTCAAATGCTGAAGCCTCTAATAGGCACACGTGGGACGTGCAGTCGACCTCAGTCAAATGCACCCCTCACGTCTTGTATTGGCGGTGATCTAATTAATGTAAAGAGGAAGGAAATCAGGTAATCATTTTCAGTCACACATTCGATGTTAAAAAAATAATAAAAAAATATCATGTACTGATCTTTGGACTCGAACCCGTGACATGGGCATTAAATGGGTAAACTTAAACCGCTGCAATACACCTTTGTTTAGTTTTTTTACGTTTACGTTTAGCTTTAACATTTATCTTTACGGTTTAGCTTTTAGTGTTTAGCTTTTAGATTTATGGTTTAGTTTTTAGGGTTTAGTTTTTATCTTTTAGCGTTTAGTTTTTACGATTTAGCTTTTATTATTTAGCTTTAGGGTTTAGCTTTAAACATTTAACTTTTACGGTTTAGTTTTTAGCATTTAGCATATAGTTTTTAACTTGTTTTGTCCTTAATTGAAATGTGTGGCTGAGAATGATTCTCCAGTTCCCTCTTGTTTTTGGATTCCCCATTGAACCCTCCCCTTAATGTAAATTATATTTTGGTTGCTGTTGTAAAAATCATCCCTACTATTTATTTATTAGAAAAGTGGTAGTATATAGATTTATTCGTAACTCATTTAAAATGACTAAAATACTTCATGTTGTTTTCGTAATTAAATTTTATTGAACATTAATCATAATTAATCAATCTGAACCTTACATAAAATTATCTTTCAGAATATATTCCATAACCCACATTTACCTAGAAAGATCTTTAATTTTAGGAAAATTCAAGGTGAAATCAATTAAGATATGAAGAACATAAGAACTTTTGATTATTTTATAACAAAATTAATTCATAACAATGAGTTATAATAGGAAATATGTTGTCGCAAATGAATTGTATCGACACACAATCCATAAGTTTTTTTTGTTTGAACGGCGAACATTGAATGTTGTGATGTCGCACCCCCCGTCACATGGGGAGCCTCGTCTAACTCCGGCCAATATGTTGTCTTAACCGGGCTAACTTGGCGTCAGAGTTGTAGGCATCCAAGGAAAAATCTCACCCAATACGGCCCCTTCCGGGCTTGAGGGAGAGCCGAGGCTCGAACCCTGGATCGGCGCGGGTAAAACCCTGGTGCATCAGCATAAGAAAAAGGGCATCATTTGAATGCCTCAGAAATTAATGATGGTGTGGTTACAGTGATTGAACCCGGGTCCCTTGAGACTTCAGGTCTCACCTCAACCACTACACCACAACCTCTTTGGCTACACAATGCATAAGTTGGGACATCAAATGAAGAATATTTTTTTTAACTATTCAGTACTTAAAAAGTTATCAAAATTATTATATTATTTTCTGTTTTTTCAAAACTAATAGAACCAGTGTGAAAGAAATAAATTCCAGGTTCGGATTCTAAAATGCGGCTCTCATTTCAAACACAATTTTTGTCCTTATTTTTTTTCCTTAATTTTATTTAATGTATAATTTAGTTTTTCTTTAATAATTTATAATATTTAATATATAAAACTAAATGTACAAATCTATTCAGTTTTTTTTCTACTTTCTCATATAAATTTACTAAGTTATATTCATCATCAACTATTTTTCTTTTGTTTCAGATTATACTTTTTAAAGATAGAAAGATAGAATATTATCAAATCTTATAAAAAAAAGATAAAATTTTTTTTTTATCAAATCTTATATATTAAAGTTGATAAAAAGAAACTATAAGAATTGATGAGACTCAAAACTGATGAACAAACTATATATTAAAGTTGTTATAAAAAAACTACACGAATCTTTATATATATCACAAAGGATAAAGAGGCTAGATTGCTCCCAGATAGACCCACGGCTTAGAAAAAAACAAATTGTTTCTTTAAAACCTGCAACAGAAAATCATTATTAGTAACCGAAACAATATATGAACAATAATGCATACAAAACCACAAAATATCCAAGTTCAATTATTCCTAATCTGACTTAATCAAATTTTGGTTTTGAATAATTATTAATTTAATTTGGATTTGGAATAATATATTAATATTTGATAGAAATGGTTGAAGAGAGAGGGGCCGACATGTTGACGACTTTAAATGTGAATAATTTATAAGCTAGGTATCCTCTATGTAGTGTGGAGAAGTTGGGGACTCCGATAGTCCGATTGTAATTATATAAAATGACAAGGACTCAAATTGTAATTTACTATAGGTGTTAAAGTTCTAAAAAAATTGTAAAATTGTTTTTTTTTTAACGGCGTGGGTCAACTGTCACGTCTCACCAAGTGAAGCTCGTATATGAGTCTACCCTAACAACAACCAATGAATTCGAAAACTGTAGAGGGTGTTCCTAGTTTTTTATGAAATGCACCTTAACAGATTCGAACCCATGACCTACACATAAGGAAAATTCTTTAGAAAAACCCCCATGACCACAAGGCAGAACTTTGATGGCTAAAAAATTGTAAATGTGTTTGGTGAACTGCACTTTAATCATTTTATTTATTTTCATTTAAAATATATTTTTTTATAACTTTTAATATAACATTTTACATGTAAATGTGAATACACTGTTTCGGTTTGTTTATATTTATTTATAATTTTATCATAAATTAATAATATTTTTTAATATAGATAAAATTATTAAATAAGAATCGGATAATAATAAAATTTATAAAATAAAGATCATGATACTATATTTTAATTTATATACAATATTATATTAAAAGTTATAAAAGAAACAAAATTATAGTTTAAATAAAAAAAAATTAAAATAGTCACATGTGCTTAGTAATTTCAAGGGTGGCTTAGAGCATCAACAATGCACCTAATGTCAATGACCTCTATATTGGATTTTTCTACCATACTATTATTCATATCGGCAACACTTTCATCCTTCACCTCACAAACTTTTAGTAACCCATTTATCTTTACTTTTTGAGTAAATTACACATATTGTCCTTTATTTATACTATAAATTACACTCTGTGTTATTTGACTTTAATAAGTACATCACAGGTCCTTATTTTACATATTTTTATACACCATTTGTCTTTTACATTAACTGGTGTTAAGTTTTTTAGTTAAGTATTGACATATGCTTTACACATGAAGGTATAATAATCTTTTTACCTATTAGAAAATAATTTATGTAATTTCTAAAAATCTTCCCATCTATTCTTCTTCCTCAATCCTTCCCTTCATCAACTTCTTTTTTCCATCACATCGAACCACCATCACTACCATCCCCTGATGCCTTCTAGCTAGGGAGTGAAAAAATAACCCTTGTATTCCAAATAATTCACGGAAATGCCATCGCAACTTGTGTTAGCAGCTTTTCGTAATAACTTGGTTCTCTCCGGAAGGAAAATACGAGGGAAAAAGTTCACAAATTATTCTTTAAAATCTATACTTTATAATAAATAAAGGTTTTTGCATGCCACGTGTCGCCTCCATATTCATTCTCATTATTTTTTTCTCATCTCTCCTATTTAATGCACTTCTATTATTTTACAATAATATATATTTAAAGAAAAAATACTAATTATACTAATAAAACATATTTATTTTAAATTATCTCTTATAATAAGAAACTTTAAAATTTAATTATATAACTTTTATTTTCAATTAAAAAGTAAATAAAAGTCAAATTATATTAAAAAATAGTAATTAACGTATTTTCGAAACCCAGTTATATATTAATTTTTACATATTTTGAATTTGTTTTCTATCATTACTATATGTAATAAATTTTTACACATGTAAAATATATACATAAAAATTTAAAATTTTTATTTATTGATGTATTTCACCCCGTGTGTAGACACGGGATCTAAACTAGTTAATTAATAAAAATTATGCGTTTCACTCTCTTTCTTCTTCCAGAAATTTAAAATTAACACTCAAAATTTTGATATGATTATGCTAACACAAAAACTTCATGAAATCGGTTTTGGTATTTTAAAAAGCATCGTTAATTGTTAATTAATCACGCATTTAGACACACGTGAGAAGAAAGTAATACTACTACTGGTGTCATTTTGCTGTAGCAACAATAAACTCACACTCGATCTGACGACGGAGGTTTACCACCGGAGACGGCGTCACCTGAAACTGTAGAAGACTCCACTCGATCCACCGACGAACTCGACGAAACCAACGGATTAGACATCGATGCATCCCTTCTATAAAAGCTTTGACTTGGCTATTTATGGAAGGTGGGTTAACGGGCTGAGCTTTTATGGAAGGAGGGATGTCAACCTCTAAGGGGATGGGGGAAGGTTTGGGGAAGAAGAAGTGGATGGTGGTGATGGTGGTTGGATGTGATTGAAGAGAAGAAAGGGATGGTGGGAAGGTTTGGGGAAGAAGAATGGATGGAGAAATTTTTTAGAAAATTATATAAATTGTCATTTAATTGGTAAAAAGATCATTATACTCTCATGTACAAGTTACATGTTAAAACTTAACTGAAAAATTTAATACCTGTTAGTGTAAAGGACATAAGGTGTATAGAAGTATGTAAAATAAGGACTTGTGGTGTACTTATTAAAGTCAAATAACACATAGTGTAATTTATAATATAAATAAAGGACAATCAGTGTAATTTACTTACTTTTTTCATATCATCATTAATTTTTACATTTACTTTTCTAAATCAAATTAATTAAATTTATTAAACTACGTATAAATATATTTATTTATTTTTTGGAAGGCAAACTTTTATTCCCAGAAACCAAACCACCTAGCGACAGCTAGGGTGAAAAGCATACAAACATTACATAGACAATTACAGAACATATACACTTTTAAGCTATGTTAAAACTATACCAATCTTTCTTTTCCATAGTAATGAGTTGTGTTTTGATCTATTTTTTACCTATAGGAAACCTAACGACTTGATGTATTCAAATAATTTCTCCACTTTTAGAAAGCTTGCTTGAGAAAATGGCCTTGTTCGCCAAATACACCAAATAGTAGTGAGGACGATCCCATGTATAGCATTTTCTTTTGGACTCCATTCTTTTGTAGTTGTTTTGTGTATTTCAAGTAAATCTCTTACCGTGAAAGCGCAAATTGGAGGGATTTTGCACCAATTACTTATCATTTGCCAAGTCATAGTTGCGAGATAGCAAGATGTAAATAGATGGCCCGTCGTCTCTTCCGCGTCCCCGCATCCCCGCATATCTTGCATAATTGGGATTCAACTTGATTATTCCTTTTATTTAAAGTTGTTAGTGTCGGTAAATGATCCATCTCTGCCCTCCAAGTGCATATGTTACACTTTAGGGGAGCCCACTTGTTCCATTCCATGACAAAAATATTGCTAGCGTCGACATCCATGGAGATAAGCTTTTTGACTGATCTCACTGAGAACTGTCCTGAGCTATCTCCTAACCAAAACCTGTTATCCTTTCTCCCCGAGAGATGTATTCGTTCCAAAGTCTGCAAGCAATGCTGCAACTCCAGTAGCTCAACCAATAACTGTGGGTCCCGCCTCCATCTCCATTTCCATATTGGTATTTGTTCATGTACATCATAAAAATCAATTACCATACATTTTTTTATTGGATTCTAAAGAAAATAAATTTAGAAAAGTGTATTTGAGTCGCTCGTTTAAAGCCCATGGATCTATCCAGAACAGTATGTTTTCTTCGTTCCCCGCACAGCCTTTTATCATGTTATGTAACTTTACTCCTGCAAAATTTAGCTTTGCTTCCATTTTCACTATATTATTCCAAACTCCCGTTAGGTCTTTCTTGTGAGGGAGCAACGACCAGCTTCTCTTGCTATTATGAATGGCTATAACCATTTTTTTCCATAGACCGTCTTTCGTACTCTTAAACCTCCAAAACCATTTCGTGAGTAAGGCTTTGTTTATATCCCCAAGATCACCAATTCCCAGTCCTTCCAGCCTCTTTTGTTTTAGCCATTCTATCCCAAGCTACCAATGAACCTTCCTCTTGTCTCTTCCTTCCCCCCATAGGAATTTCCTTCTTATAACTTACAGTCCTTCTATGACTTTTACTGAGGCCTTGTACAGTGTGAAGTAATATGTTGGGAGATTTCTAATACTGGTTTGATTAAAGTAAGCCTTCCCCCAATGGAGAGTGTTAATGTCTTCCATGAAGAATGGCGGGACTCGAAGATATCGAAGATCGATCTCCAATTGTTCAGCGGTTCATGTTAGCCCCCACCAGTAATCCTAGGTATGTGAAAGGTGTAGAAGCCAATTTGCATCCTATGAATTCTGACATCCTGCTAATTTCATTAGATTCCACTCCAATGCCGAATAAATTTGATTTATGTAAGTTTATTTTGAGTCCCGAGCATAAGTGAAAAGCATCTCATGATTATTGCCAATTTTTTGATGTTTGTCCCTGACCATTAACCTGTAACAATAACATCATCAGCATATGACAAATGAGAAAGAATCGGGCCCTGATTCGATGTTTTGAGCCAATGGAAGGCCCCCACATTACAAGCTGTATTTATAATATTCGAGAGAACCTCCATTACAATAATAAAGAGGAAAGGCGCTAGGGATCTCCTTGTCTCAACCCTCGTTGGCACTAGAATTCAAATGCAGGGGAGCCGTTTACCAGAACCGAGGATCGAGCTGACTCTAGGATACTTCTTATCCATTCACATCACTTCCTTAGGAAACCCATTTGAGACATAATTGAAATTAGAAAATTCCAATTTACATTGTCAAAAAACTTTTTCAAAGTCTATTTTCAAGAGGAAAGCTTGCGGTTTTGATTTTTTGATCCATGAAATTACTTCACTTATAATGAGTGGGTCGTCAAGTATGTTTCAATCCTTGAGAAAAGTTATCTAGGTTTTAGAGATTACCGTTCCAACCACCTTTTTAAGACGGTTTGCAAGAATTTTTCAGATAACCTTGTCTGGGCACCCCCGAGACGTTACCAGGTTGCAACATCCGTTGGCACATTCGGTACCTGCTTTGATTTCATAGTTTGTTTTTGTGCAGCTGAATAACATTTGAAAATGGATCGCTCAAAGGTTGGTTTTGTAAATACCGAAATCTCGTCGTGTAGACAAAGATCATCTTTATTTAAATATCAGGGTTTGAAAACCCGATCGTTTGTACATTTGATTTCAAATCAAAACTCTGACGCAAAGTCAGTAAGATTACAAGGAGGTAATCTGCCTAAGGAAAACGTAGTCCTTCGGTCACCTTAACCTTGTTTACTCTTCAGGTTCGTTCTGTGCAATGTACGACCTGTAATAACATATTTTCAGGTTGCACCGGGTCTAGGTTTGTGGCCTGACCTGGCTGTGCAACAAAACTGTCATCGAGAACCAGGCCGTGGCCGGTCCCGATACGATGAGGTCAATTCATTCCTTTCCTGAAAACATTTGAAAATGAAAGTCATCTACATGATGGTGAATACTTTATGACCTCAAATCATTTTCATAAACATGGCAAAACAGTTTAATTAAACAGTTAAACATTTCATGGGTGGATTTTAGTGATCACATCACTTTCTTTCGATTTATCCATTTTTATACATTGGACAAGTACGCGGGGGCTACGCGGCCAAACTGGCACATCTGCGTTTTACGCAATCACCCGACATACAAGCCAACCCCGCCCGGCCCAACTGGATCTGGAGCGAGTATAAATATTTGATCAAACTTTGCGTACACTTCTTGGTTAATCATATCCCCAGGGGTAGAACCCCTAATTCTGGGATTTAGTCTTGTCCATGGGGATTGAACTCAATCCCTAATTCTGGGACTATTATGAGTAAATATTTAATTATCGTGTTTTGCCCCTTTCGTAAACGTAAATCGTTTGATCATTTTGCGTGAAGGTTCCTATAGCACAATCACGTCTTATAAATTGTTTTGAAAAGCTCGTTCTCACCATGAGAACGTGTATCTTTGATATAGACGAGTATTAACCTTTAGTTTTGAAGTCAGAGATCGAAGGATAATAATCTTAGTGCTAAGTAGCTCTTAGAGTTGACTCTTAGGGCTCTAGCACCTTAACTTACACTTCTATGAGTTCCTCGGGTTTCTTCGGCTCTTAAATGCTCGAGTTCGGTTGATAAGCGAACGTCGGTCGAATCGGGAGGAGCGGCTCGGGAGTCGGGACGGTTGGAGGGCTCGAGAAAGGCTCGGGAGCAGAGGAGGTTCGAGAGTGAAGGTGTGGAAAAATAAATGCCAATGCTCCTCTATTTATAGGCTGATAAAGGCCTCAAGTCGGACCGTTATCCAGGGGGATATCGTTCCGATATGCCTCCATTGTCCCGCATCTGCGCCACGTGGCAGCCATGCAATTACGGAGTGCCACCCGTCCATGTCGGACCTAGTAGGTAAGCCATGTCAGTCCGACGTCCGTCCACGCGTCCAACATGTTGACGCATGCCCTACACGTGTCTGGTGTAGAGGGTTTCTAGGGTTATGCATTGCAGACCATTTTCTAGACCATGTCGGTCCGACGTTTAACCTCTTCCCATATCGGACCGATATCAATATCATGTCGGTCCGATATCTCCTAACTTTTAGAATTTTCAAATTTATTTTCTGACCCTTATTGGGTTTTCATTAACTCCCGTTATTTCGTATAAGTTCCGGGCAGAAGTTGAGATCGGGATTTTGGCAGGTGTTATATCATCCCCAACTTTTTTGAAATCTCCTACTCGAGATTACTTTCTGAATAAGTGTGGGTTTTTCTTTTTCATTTCGGATTCCAGTTCCCACATATACTCGGATCCACGTGTGGAATTCCATTTCACCTTGACCAGTACGAGTTTCTTTCATTTCAATTTCTTTTCCTGTCGGTACTCAATTTGTAACGGTTGTTACACAAACTTAAGCCTTTCATCCACTACTACATCTTGTAATGGCATGGCTAAGGTTTCATCTGCTAGGCATTTACGCAGGTTGGAGACATGGAACACATCGTGTACTCCACTCATCTCTATCGGCAATTCCAATCGATATGCCATAGGTCCGATTCGTTCTAGGATCTTAAATGTCCTTTTCTTTCCGAATCGTACCACACCCTTCCAAGGTGATACCTTAAGTAAAACATTGTCTCCAACGTTAAATTTTAACGGCTTTCGCCTTCTGTCGGCATAACTTTTCTGGCGATCACGAGCCATTTTCAATCTTTCCCTGATTTGTAATATCGTATCAGTGGTTTCCTTGACTATTTCAGGTCCTGATAACTGGTTTTCCCCTACTTCAGCCCAACACACAGGAGTTCTGCATTTTCTACCATACAAGGCTTCAAATGGTGCAGCTTGTATACTTGTGTGGTAGCTGTTGTTGTAAGAGAATTCTATCAGAGGTAAGTGGTCGTCCCAACTTTCTCCTAGGTCAATAACACATGCTCGAAGCATATCCTCCAAGGTTTGGATTGTCCTCTCGCTCTGCCCATCCGTTTGAGGATGGTATGCAGTGCTAAGGTTTAAACGAGTTCCGAGAGATTTTTGGAAGCTCTGCCAGAATCAAGACGTGAATCAACTGTCTCTATCTGATACGATGGATAACGGCACTCCATGTAAAGATACTATCTTGGTAATGTATAATTGGGCCAGTTTATCCATGCTAAAAGTTTCCTTCATGGGTAGGTAATATGCGGATTTGGTTAAACGATCAACGATAACCCATATTGTGTCATTTCCTTGACTGGTTCGGGGAAGTTTAGTGATGAAATCCATGGTGATCATTTCCCATTTCCATACTAGCAACTCAAGTTGTTGCAACAGTCTAGATGGCTTTTGGTGTTCGACTTTAACCTTGGAACAGGTTAGACATTTGGCCACATATTCAGCTATGTGCTTTTTCATGCCAATCCACCAGTATTCCGGTTTCAGATTTTTGTACATCTTATCACCACCGGGGTGCATTGTGTACTTGGATTTATGGGCTTCCTCGAGAATTTCTCCTCGGATATTTCCATAGACCGGAACCCATATTCGTTTATTCATTCTGAGTATGTCGTCATTTCCTTTGACGAGTTGTTTAGTCTTTCCTATCATCCCCTCGTTTTCGAGGTTTGCCTCTTTCAAGGCTGATTTTTGTGCCCGTTTTATCTGAGAAATAAGTCTGACTTGCAGGTCGAGTCTTAGGGCACGTACTCGCATTGGTTTTTCTTGTTCTTTTCGACTCAAAGCGCCGGCTACTACGTTAGCCTTGCCCTCATGATAACATATCTCACAGTCATATTGCTTAGGACTTCCATCCATCGTCTTTGTCTCATGTTCAGCTCTTTCTGGCCGAAGACATACTTTAGACTTTTGTGATCTGTGAAAACCGTGAATTTGACTCCATAGAGATAATGCATCCATAATTTCAGCGCGAAGATTATGGCACCTAACTCCAGGTCATGAGTCGCATAGTTCTTTTTGTGAGTCTTAAGTTGTCAAGATGCATAAGCGATGACTTTGTTTCCTTGCATCAATACACACCCTAAACCAGTGTATGATGCATCGCAGAAGACTACAAAACCTTCGCTGCCTTCGGGAAGCGATAGAATTGGTGCATGAGTTAAATTATGATTCAAAATTTCAAAGTGACCATATCTAGTTCTGAACGCGGTTTTAGATATGTCATCTTCCTAGACTTTCAACTGATGATAGTGTGATCACATGTCTATTTTGGAAAAACATCTTGCTCCTTGGAGCTGATCAAACAGATCGTCGATTCTTGGAAGTGGATACTGGTTCTTGATCGTAACCTTATTCAATTCTCGGTAATCTATACACATCCTCATCGATCCGTCCTTCTTTTTCACAAAAAGTACCGGAGCTCCCCATGGTGAGGAACTTGGTCTTATAAATCCTTTCTCTAATAACTCATCAAGTTGTTTCTTTAATTCAGCCATCTCGGTAGGAGCTAATCTGTACAGGGCTTTGGCTATCGGAGCCGTGCCTGGTACGAGATTTATCCGAAACTCAACTTCCCGATCTGGTGGTGTTCCAGGTAACTCTTCAGGGATGATATCAGGGTATTCTGAGACGATTGATACATCCTTTAGTTTGTGCTTGGTATTGTAGGTGGTTACGGATACGAGATAAGCAAGGCATCCATTTCATAGATACTTTGTTGCTTTTATCATAGATATCAAACCAACAGGGTTGGTTGATTCGTCTCCTTTAATTGTCACTACTTCTCCTGAAGGTGTGCGTAATTCAATGGCTTTTGAGTCGCAGAGGATATGGGCCTGGTTAGTTGCTAACCAATCCATTCAAGGACTATATCGAAGCCATCCAAATCCGTTGGCAAGAGTTGTATGGGTATAATGTGTCCAGATAACGTAATTGAACAACCATTCAAAGATTTGGAGACTAGGATCAGGTCTCCGTTCGCGGTTTCGACTTGGTATGTTTTGTCTAGCTTAGCTAAGGGCTTATTAACTAGGTTATACAACTTATGATCTATAAAGCTTTGGGTTGCCCCAGAGTCAAAAAGCACCTTAGCATAAGCATTATTGACAAGTAAAGTACCGCATATGACATCGGTCATATTGGCAGCTTCTTTGGCGTTTAAGGGAAATGCTCTAGCATTCTTCTTAGTTTCGGTGGCCGGCTTAGTACCTGAGCCACTAATGACTTTTGGTTTTGGGCATTCACTCCTGTAGTGCCCGGTCTCGCCACAGTTGTAGCATGTGACAAGTTTCCTTCGCGGACACTGATTGTTGTGATAGCCTGTACACTTGCATTCAGTGTAGGTGATAAGAAGTCGACATTTTCCTGAATGCCTTTTCTTGTATGTTTTGCACTCGGAAGAACTAGGTTGTCTTTCCTTTGTGCTAGAACCTTGACTGGTCTTTTTGAAGTCTACCTTCCCTCGGCTGAAGATTTCCTTTTTCTTATTTTCCTCCAAGGTTCGGACTATACCGTCCATTAATTGATCACCTAGATCCATCGCATCATCGATGGTTTTAGGTTTTGAAACCTTTACCATATCATGGATCTCACTGACCAGCCCATAGATGTATCTTTTTATGAGATTGGATTCAGGCGTAGCTAGATGCGGCACTAGTCGTGCATATTCTAGCAGTTTGGTCATGTAATCTTGATGGTTAGAGCCAACGATTCTTAGGTTCAGGATTTTTTGTTCTATTTGCTCTATTTCATTGATAGGACAGAATTTTCTCTTGACTCGATCTTTAAATGAGTCCCAAATCATTTCATATGTCCTTTCTCTTCCTTTGGCGGATGCCAGGGCGTTCCACCATTCAAGAGCGAAGTTCTTGAAGAGGTTAGAGTCATAGAGGACCTTGTCTTCTTCGGCACTTTTACTTATGGCCAAGACTGATTCTGTCTTTTCTATCCATCGTAGTGTTGCTACTCCGCCTTCCTTTCCAAGGAAGTAATAGGGCTTACAAGCTTGGAAAGTCTTGTATGAGCAACCCATGTGTTTACTCTTTTTGTGACGCGGTTTGTAATTGTCCGCAGAGCTGTCACTTGAGGAATAGTGTTCCTCATTTCGGGTTCTCTTGGTTTTGGAACTTTGATGGGTATGAGTTTTTGAATGTTCCCTTCTCATGGAAATAGTGTGGTTTGATTCGTTATGCTTAGAGTTATGAAGCGTATGCTCCTTTTCTTTTCCTTTATTTTTGGACTCGACTTTGGCAGCTTGAGCCTTTTCAAATGCCTCTAGCATTGTTGGAATTGCATCCTCAATTCCTTTGTTTATCATTTTCTGCATTTCTGCAGCTTGGGCCTCTTTTTCTAAGGCCTCTTCAGCTTGTTTCTTTCGTCCATGCGTATGTGTGGATGGTCCAGTTCTTATTGACATTCTAGACGAAAGACATAATATTTATTAGAATTCGAATATATTTTTGATAAGGAGATACAAGATTTTTATTATTTTCAAACTTCAAAATACAATACGGTAACTGAAATAACATAGGTAAGACATATTCTAACGACCCATAGCTCTAATCAACGCTTGTTGTAGAGTGGCGATCTTGGCGTCTTTTTCAGCTTCAATCCTTTCTAATTCAGCAATGCAATCCTTTCTTCTCCCGGGGTTTACTCGTTAGTCCGGGGAGTATGGATTGGAGTAGGATTGGTGGAATGGTAAGTTCCGTAGGGTATGTTGGAGTCAACCCTTTCCTCACCTTCCAAAGTGTAGTGGTGTTTAAACGGGATTTCAGGTGGTTTCTCTAGGTAGCCACGATTGTTTACGTAGGTTTGGTTATAGCTTTCGAGTGTTGGAGCGGCGTAATAGCTCATTGGGGTTTCATAGAAATTTTTAGATGTTTCTATTTTCCCTAGATTTTGAAAGGTTCCGCTAGTGTATTCGAAATTTGTTCCAGAATAGGATTCGGTTGAGTTTGTGTTTCGTTTGCTATTTCCAGGTGGTGCGTACTTACGAATGAAGTTAGGTCCTTTTCCCTCTCCTGCCATTTTAGAAAAATGAAAGGAAAATAAATACTTTTATTAATAGGGTAAAACAATTACAAGATTTTATTTGGGTTTCATAAAAATAACATAAAAAAGATAGTAGGACGCTTATTTCTTGACCACGCTCTTGGCATCCTTCATCAAGCTTTTTCCTGGAACCCAAATTCTTTTGGCGAAGGACTTATGCTCCTTATCCTTTTGGGCTAACTTCTTTTTGGCCTTTGATAGATCCTTCTCGGTCTCTATCAATACTTCCCTAGTTAAGATAAGCTATTTCTTGACTTGATCGGTTTCGCGTAGCGACCGATCGAGACACTCTATTGGAGATTCTGGTGTGGATGCGGGATATCTAAATTTCGGTGAAGGGTCTCTTAGTCCTAAGAGTATGTCGTTGTAGACATTATCGTAGGCAGGAGTAGGTTTATGTTTCAAGGTAGCTTGTGGGCTAAAGTCCTCAGGTATAGTGTTAGGATTGTCAAATGTGGCTTCAAATCCAACCATAAGATCGTATTCATCCTGGATATAGGGATCCATGAACTGTGGATGAATTGCATAATCGATGAATGATCCAGAACTTCCAGAGTAGGCTCTTATAGAACTTGTGTTAGCATAATTTCTGTCGGTGTCCGAATTATTACTCATGTATGGACCCGTTATGATAGGATAGTTTAGGTAATCAGCAAATGGTTCATAACTGGCTGATTGTGGTGAATAGGCTTCCACTAGAGGTAGAGGAAGGAATCCTTCGGATTCGGAACTTTAGTAGTTCTCCGGATTTTTATAGATTTCCTCAAAACTAGCTCATGTGATGGAAAGCTTCTCAACATGTTCTTTCACCCTTATTCGAGGTTTAGTGGCCTTCTTGCTAGACCCTGCCTCATATTGATTAGTGGAAGGGGGATACATGGGCGGTGGAGGTGTTTGAGGTGGAGAGTAGTTTGGTGGAGGAGGTACTGGGTAATGTGGTGGTGTACATCTCCAGTTACTAAAGTCAAAGCCACATATTTGGCTTAGGTGATCTGATTCGTATTCCTCCTTCATTGGAGCCTTTGGCAGAGCATGATACCATGAGAAGTTTCCTTCTTCCATGGGTGCGTATGTATTTGCCATTGATTCTTGTTTAACAGTAACATTAGAGTTATAGTAGCTATGGTATCCTTGTCCTCCTGATGTAATATTACCTGCATGTTTCGACACTATCAGCTTAAAGGCAAGTGTCTACCTACCTTTGCTTAGTAGGCAAGTCATTGCTTAATCTGGTTAAAGCTTAGATACTATTCCCAAGTATCTAATTTGCTAAAACCTCAGGCTCTGATACCAACTAATCTCACACCCCGCCCCGGGCACCCCCGAGACGTTACCAGGCTGCGACATCCGTTGGCACCTTCGGTACCTGCTTTGATTTCAGAGTTTATTTGTGTGCAGCGGAATAACGTTTGAAAATGGATCGTTTCATCTCAACCTCAAAGGTTGGTTTTGTAAATACCGAAATCTCGTCGTGTAGACAAAGATCATCTTTTTTAAATATCTGGGTTTGAAAACCCGATCGTTTGTACATTTGATTTCAAATCAAAAATCTGATGCAAAGTCAGTAAGATTACAAGGAGGTAATTTGCCTAAGGAAAATGTAGTCCTTCGGTCACCTTAACCTTGTTTACTCTTCAGGTTCATTCTGTGCAATGTACGACCTGTAATAACATATTTTCGGGTTGCACCGGGTCTAGGTTTATGGCCTGACCTGGCTGTGCAACAAAACTGTCATCGGGACCCAGGCCGTGGCCGGTCCCGATACGATGAGGTCAATTCATTCCTTTCCTGAAAACATTTGAAAATGAAAGTCATCTACATGCTGGTGAATACTTTATGACCTCAAATCATTTTCATAAACATGGCAAAACAGTTAAACATTTCATGGGTGGATTTTAGTGATCACATCACTTTCTTTCGATTTATCCATTTTTATACAATGGACAAGTACTCGGGGGCTACGCGGCCAAACTGGCACATCTACGTTTTACGCAATCACCCGACATACAAGCCAACCCCACCCGGCCCAACTGGATCTGGAGCGAGTATAAATATTTGATCAAACTTTGCGTACACTTCTTGGTTAATCATATCCCCAGGGGTAGAACCCCTAATTCTGGGATTTAGTCTTGTCCATGGGGATTGAACTCAATCCCTAATTCTGGGACTATTATGAGTAAATATTTAATTATCGTGTTTTGCCCCTTTCGTAAACGTAAATCGTTTGATCATTTTGCGTGAAGGTGCCTATAGCACAATCACGTCTTATAAATCGTTTTGAAAAGCTCGTTCTCACCATGAGAACGTGTATCTTTGATATAGACGAGTATTAACCTTTAGTTTTGAAGTCAGAGATCGAAGGATAATAATCTTAGTGCTAAGTAGCTCTTAGAGTTGACTCTTAGGGCTCTAGCACCTTAACTTACACCTCTATGAGTTCCTCGGGTTTCTTCGGCTCTTAAATGCTCGAGTTCGGTTGATAAGCGAACGTCGGTCGAATCGGGAGGAGCGGCTCGGGAGTCGGGACGGCTGGAAGGCTCGAAAAAGGCTCGGGAGCAGAGGAGGTTCGAGAGTGAAGGTGTGGAAAAATAAATGCCAATGCTCCTCTATTTATAGGCTGATAAAGGCCTCAAGTCGGACCGTTATCCAGGGGGATATCGGTCCGATATGCCTCCATTGTCTCGCATCTGCGCCACGTGGCAGCCATGCAATAACGGAGTGCCACCCGTCCATGTCGGACCTAGTAGGCAAGCCATGTCAGTCCGACGTCCGTCCACGCGTCCAACATGTTGACGCATGCCCTACACGTGTCTGATGTAGAGGGTTTCTAGGGTTATGCATTGCAGACCATTTTCTAGACCATGTCGGTCCGACGTTTAACCTCTTCCCATATCGGACCGATATCAATATCATGTCGATCCGATATCTCCTAACTTTAAGAATTTTCAAATTTATTTTCAGACCCTTATTGGGTTTTCATTAACTCCTGTTATTTCGTATAAGTTCCGGGCATAAATTGAGATCGGGATTTTGGCAGGTGTTATACGAGGCATCTGAATTTGATAGAGTTTTCAGGTTCTTACAAGAAATCGCTGTCCTATTTCCCCATGTTTCTTTAAGTCTACCCCTGAAGAAATTGAACTCCTCGTTTTTTATTTTGTTTGGCTTAGTACACCTTTCTCCGTCTATGACCAGCCCTGGAATTGAGTTTTTTGATATTTTGTTGTTGATGATGCCATGAAAATATGTCGTATTATCGTCTCCATGGGAGGCCCATCTTACTCTAGATCTTTGTTTCATATCGTTTATCTTGTAGTCTTCCGCTTGTAAGAGGCCTGATTTGCATTCTAGTCTTGTCCATGCCTACTCTTCTGAAAGGATCCTGTTCTCCATGATCTCATCTAGTTGTTCTAGTCCCATCCTCATGTTGTTTTCGAGTTCTCCCTCTTTTTTATCTATGTCCTTCAGACATTTCTTGATTGCCGTTTTAAAGTGTTTGAATTTTCCTGCAAGATAAACATCTAGGGCCCATCAATTTTTAAGTTCTTTAAAAGTTTACTATCTTTTATAAGTATATAAAGTTTTATTTACACATTTTTTTAAAACAAAGTAAGTTAAGATTAAAAAAAATAATCAAATTTTGGAAGGGGCCCACACATGGCGCCAGGAACCCGTTAGTATGGATGGACGGCAAACCTAAAACTGCCGACAAACGTAGTGTAAGGCCCGAAACCCTGGAGGCCTCACGTGTTGGATTTACTCATAAAGAAACAATTCTTAAACTTGAATATCAAATAACGCAGCGGAACATTCATTTCAACATAACTTAACTTTGTTCAACATTCAAAAAGACGTAAACATTGTCTTCACAGAACCGTAAACATAAACAAAACATAACAGGATGCTAGTCTTCATGATCAGTCGGGTAACTCTTCACGCTCGTCAAGCATCCACGTCCATAATCCATACCTGTACTTATCCTGAATGTGTATACTAAAAGTCAGCTACGTGATGAGTTCTACCTTTACATAAAACTTTAACTTCAAATATTTGCCAAAACATAACATTCAAACTTCATTAATAAAAGTGTACGTTAAAACATGCAGTTACATAGGAGAAAAACATAAGTCAACAAATACATCGGATCTACATCTTCTCGTAACCGTTAATTCCATACATACATATAGGTGGAGAAACATAAGGCTCATTACCTCTAGGCCATTCAACACCTAGGTCTCCTAAGGCTCGTTACCTTTAGGAAGACCAAAACATAACAAACTTCAAGCATGACGTCCCAAATGATAGCACGTACCAAACTTCAAGGATCACGGTAATCCTTACGGTGACGGTCATCACCCCCAGTTGTACAACAGTTGGCCAGCCACAAAGGCCCCTATAAAGGAATTGCCCATACATAACATATATAACTTCGATTCCCGAAGGAATCATGGCAGATTCATATATTTTGTAACATTCATAAAACATTCACTTATTTTACATCAACTTCAGTTAAAGCATCCGTACGTTTTATTAAATAACATTTCATTCGTAAACACTTCGTAAACCATTCGTAAACTTCTTTGGAAAAACCTTTCGAGTCACATTTCAAAACGTCACTTTTAAAATGTCTTTCATAAACATCATATCATAAAACATTGTTTCGTAAATAGGTTCGCTGTCACAAGTTCGCTCCCACCAGGTGACAAGTTCGCCTGTGGGGCTGTTTCTTCCCCAAGAACCCTAAGTTCTTGCATGCGGATCTGATCTCGTCAAGACCCAAACTTTATACGTTCAAAACGTTAGTTTTTTCATCCTAGAAGTCATATATAGGTTTATTTCGAAGTTTCACAAGTAAAAATAATTACTTTCACTCAAAACCCGAAAACCCCAAAATGAACTAAATCACATATTCAGATCAGATTGGTACATGTATGGAGCTTCTGATTCGGAGGTTCTTTTCACGAGCAATGGAGACACGAGCTGGTGCGATCTTGAGCCGAACCAACACTTTCTCTCTCTACGGTTTCTGTCTCTAAGTTTGTGAAGTTTCGAAGAAAAGGGTGTGTTGATCAGTTTTTTAACATGATAATGGAAAACAAGATTAATATAAACGTTTACCTGGTAATCCAGTAACATTGGAGAGGGAAGACGTCATGATCTTGATGATCGGGTTCCCGTTTAGGGTGTACCGTAATGATGGTTTAGGTGAGATGATTCTCATAGTTTAGAGAGACAGAGAAGGCTACGAATTCTAGGGAGAATTCATGAGTTATGTGGTGTTCAACAACCTTTAATCGCTGCTTAATGATCTCTATTTATACTCCCAATGTGACCCTATTTATGGCAGTAAGGGTAATTATATCCATCGAATAACTACCAATTAGTCATAATAATATTTAAGTCAATTAATAATAAATAAATGATAACAATGATCACATAATAATAGTGAGTCTTACAGTGTGAGTTAAGGTATTTATAGGGAAGACTCCCTATCCCTATTTCAGCCCATCTCATGCGCCCCAACACGCGGCCCGAGCCCAACGAGTCTCATTCGTTTCATTCGTCACGTATCAAAACCCGTTTTTATTATTGTCGTTATTTTTGGGATGTTACACGTGGCCACACAATTAAAAATCCGAAGGTTGCCCATCCTTTGACCATCTGCATGGCGTTTTTTTCCGTTCATAGAAAACCCGTTACAGTTGTAGGATATGTTTTTTTTCTTTTATTTGGTGTTAGTTTTGCATTAGTATATACCAAGTGTCTCTCTTATCTGTTAATTTATTTATTAGTTACGGTTAACTAATTAAATTATTGTTATTAGTACTTTTTATTTACTTAATAACATGTTAATTAAAGGTATGCATCACAATTTGCCTTTTAAATTCTTTTAATTTTATAAAAGGTTTTTTAATATTTAAATACAACATGCGATAGATTATGTTGTGTATATTAAAATGTTACTCATGTCGTGTAGGCTAGAGATTTAAGAATTTTAAATTTTGATGTGTAGAATACCATCTTTATATTCATTTTCATTACACCCGTCGACAACTATAACTCGTTTATAAAAAAATATATAATAATAGTAATAGGTTGATATAGCAAAAAAAAATTGTTTATTGATTTGTTTGAATCTACTGATATATAATGGAGCAACTTGAATCTACTCTATTATATAACAGTTCTATTTTAGTCTACTTAAATTATACATTGAGTCAATTTTAAATGAGATCACTATTATAAAACATGTTAACTTAAAATGGACAAGCACCGCCCACCACCATTGTGTGTCCCAATCATCTACTAGTCGCTTCCACCCCCAACGCTGCAACCTCTTGTGCCAGCCCCTCTCCCATTGTCGTTGTAGCCTTCTCGCCCGTCACTAGGCCAGAAAAACAAATATAGCAAGTGAATCATTTTGATAACTTTTTTTTTTTTTCTAAAACGACTATTTCATGGTGAACCCATTTTGGTTAGAATCTGCTTTGATCCGTACCAAATTGATAATTTTTTAAAACAACTCATTTTGATTTGAACTCATTTTGATTGAAACTCGTTTGACCTATTACCCAACCCGAGGCAACCCGCTTCATTTTGCCGTGCTTTATTTTCATGCTTTAAAGTTTTTAGTTATTTATCAAAAGTAAGAAATTATCAGCCAAAGATTTTGAAATGAATATGAATAAAATGAAACTAATACTCTCTTCTTTTATTCTTGTTGTATGATTATATGTTGTGGGCATAACTTGTTACAAGATCCTATTAATAATAATGGAAATTTGACCAAGTTGTTAACAAGATTTTGAATTTTGAACCAAGTTATATACTGTTGAATAGTTTAGGGGGGATATTTGTAACTTTAACCTCGTTTCAGTTTTCAAATTCATAGCCATCATTTCCGGTTGCTGACTTGGACCCGAGTGCTACTATTTCCGTTGACCATATCAATGTCAACATACTTAGCTGCAAGTAATTATTCTTGACCTAACAAAACGAAAACTATGAGCTATTTTGTTCTTTTGTATTTACCAATTATGTTCAACATTTTTGGCTTTATTTTGGTTTAATTAATCGTATTTTTCTAATTTCGACGGTTAAAGTCGGAAAGTTATTTTATTTTCTAGTTAAAACATGAATACTTATTTTACAATTTTGCCTTCATCTTTTCTTGACGTCAGTAGCGGAGCTTGAAAATTTTCGCAGGGAGGTCCGGGAATTTTTTTTTCATATAGGGGGCCGGAACTATAAAATTTTCGGTCGAATACATATAAATTAATACTACTGAGCAAAAAATCAGCCGAATACGTATATATTAACACTTCTGAGTGAAAAATCGCAGTGGGCCTGGGCCCCCTCGGGCCCTTTATATCCTCCGCCCCAGCTTGACGTGAGGTATACGTTTACAAATTAGTTGATTATTCAATTTTTATATTGATTTTAAATGACTTATGAGGATAGATCATCAACGACCACACTATAAAATATAAATAACATCGTCACGTGTTATGTATTAATTAATTACATATAGTAGTAGAAATTAGATAATTATAATTAAAACCTAATAAAATCATATCATCTAATTATAATAAATATTAACTAATATATTCTTTCTAATACTACTGCAATCAAAACGGGAAGAAATCACACACTCAGACTTGAGCGGAAAATAATTAATATATTGTTATAACAAAAGCATACAAATATACAATCTCGGAAAAATGAGAAAACCCCCTATAAAACTTAAACTTTGTGTCGCAAACAGCGGCAACAGACTTAAGGCCATAGCCGTGGCGGCAAGAGGCACAAAGACAGTGCTATAGTGACCGTAGCTACAATTGCAACTCGGGAGCTACGATGGTGGAAAGAGAAAAATAAATAAAAACTAATTTATATATATGTACAGTGTCCCCATAGTTGGACAATAAGGAGAAGAAGAGAAAGAAATTCTTCACGTAAAGGGGGCGATGGGGGAAAAAGGTCGATAACGAACTAAAAACTTATGTAACATCATCGGAGAGGGACAGGAAGGGAGAGAAAAAAAAAGACAAAAACTTTAAGGCTCTAATACCATATAGAATAATGAATTATATATTTTTTTTGAACAGCAACACCTATATATTCTAGGATAATTGTATTTTCACGTGACAACACCTAAAATATCCAGGGCAGCCCACCCCATAAAGAACCCCCAACTGGGTAAACCCAATGATCTGGCCACAAACTATTTTTTTGTCGTGGCCCGGATTCGAACCGATAAATCTTATCATAATAAATCCTAACTAATATATTCTCACTAAAACGCACCTCTACCTCTGTCTATCTCCATCTAAGATTGTTATCACAGCCTACCATGAACCACCCTCTCCCTTCCTCTCAGTCCCTCGCCACATCAACTCCTCCACAAACCACCCTTTGATACCTCATCCACAACCACCAACCACCCAAATCCATACCTGTGTCCACTCGATTAAAAACACATACTATTAGTTGGATAACTAAATAAGCACACACATGTACGTAATGTATTTTGTTCGTAAGGTGTAGAGATAAGTGAATGTAATACAATTTACCAGTAATATCTAATAAATAATTAATCTAACTTGTTTGTAAAATCGGAAACCAAAGTTGAATGGTCCACGAGTGACTGAATTCCTCTTGTTTGTCTGAGGTTGCACCTTGTTAATTATTTTTCTGTCATAACCATGTGTTGTAACCAACCTATTAACACATTACATGGCCCGTATAGACCTTGTCAGGGTAGACTTGATTGCAATTTGTCGGTTATTACTTAGGAATATTGGGTCTGTCTGTAATTACCGACGGTCATTATGGCGGCAGGCTTATAGTAGTAGTAATAATAATAATAATATTGGTAATTACCAACGGATTGTGGTTACTACTATGTGTATGTAACTTGTAATGTATATATTTTGTGTGTATGTATGAGTAGGTATAAATTGTATTTGTTACATATGTACGTATTGCATTGTGTGTATAACTTGGTATGTATGTATGGCATGGTATGTATGCAACTTTGTTTGATTATGTGTATAACTTGGTATGTGATCGGAGTCGAAGTACCAATCAAATATGAGATTGAAGTGTGTGGTTAGCGTTAAATCTTAATTGGTTATTTAACTAAGCACTAAACTTAAAACTTTGATTGTTTGATTGTTGTTGAAACCCTTAAATTGAATTGTATGTAATTGAAAGTAAAACGTAAATTGAAATTGTTTTAGAAACTTTAATTAGAAAACAGACCACACCCAGGTTTCAGGTTTATGGTGTATTTATGTAACCTACTAACTACCACTTTAGAATCTACATAAACATGAATGGCTAACTGACTTAAATGATAAGTAGAGCAAAAAAATACTTAATCTGGTTGTATTGAGTAAACGATACGAAACCGAACAAGAACACAACTTGAGATGTTATCTAAGCAACTACCAGTCACATTCTAATAAACAACCACATACCAATTGTTAAGGATAAACACAATGACCAGAGGATTAGTGATTGAATATATAGCACACAATTGTTTAAACCAAATAAATCAACCCACAAAACCGAGAATCAGATTATTTTCAAAGGGATTGTGACCAAAGTTAAGTAGAAAGTAAAGAAAACACATTTTCTATCACTAACCCTACAACACGGGGATGATCACGGGTCATGAATGAAAGGATGTTTAGAGAGTTCTGAATCACTTGGATTCGTCCTAAGTTCATTAATTTTGCTCCAGTGGTGAATGAATACGAAACCATGTGCTTTAGGGTTAAATAGCAGTCTCAAAACCGCCTCAATCCCAAAACTTTCGCATAACCGACGTAGCTATGCCCCTCCCGGCATAGCCTATAGTGCCAAACTCAAATATGTTGCAAATTCTATGGAAACGCTGCTAAAAACTCCAACTTTGATTCTCTGCCGGCGTAGCTACGCCCCTCCCGGCATAGCCTACGTTAGGCTTTTGCCTTGCCTTCTCTGTTCTATTTTGCATCTGAAACTCTTCTGTTTCGCATGTAACTTGGCTCGTTTTTCTTCTATTCTCCATCATTGACCTACAAACACAAATACACTCAAAGTAAATGTATTCCATGCAATCCAAACTCTAAAACACAATATTAAGACCAAGTAACATCATAAAATAACCAATCCATCAGTAAGTATGTATGTACATGTATGTATGGCATTGTGTGTATAACTTGGGCCGTATGTATGGCATTATGTGTATGTATGGTCGACGTCGCAGAACCGATTAAAGATAAAGAGTTTTAATGATCCTATTCACCTTAATTAGTAGGGTAAGTAGGGTGTCGAACCATGGAGAGTTATTGGATGGTTTCTAATTCTAATTGATTGCTAGACATGACTAAAATATAATGTGAATTGATTGTTTTTAGAATTAAATTACATACACTAGAATTAAATATGTGAAAGATTCAAGTAATTAAAGCATGGTCACACATAGGTTCGGGTTTATTAACTAGACAGTTACCTTAACTTGATAGATGCATTAACATACTACATAGACATAGCATTGCCAACATAATTGAGTGATGAATAAGCAAATGACACTACAATCATACAATTAATCATTCTCAATAATTAAACCGAACAGTTGACATCATATGAAGTGATCATGAACAAAATCAACACACTAGTTGGCACTACAAATCAAATACACTTTGTTCTTCAATGAGATTGACTCAAATAATAGAAACAATGCAATCAAGAAGTTTATTTTCAAATCACACAAAGATGCAAACACATGAAATCACCTAAAATTACCACGTACTCAAGTAATCTAAAGTAAATTCATGTCTAATACACTTACAACTCAGACGAACATCAAGTTACAGCAAACCTTACACCAATATATGACCACAAGTGGTTTAGTTGCACATGAACATAGTTGGAATGGATGATGAGATACAAATTTAGGAAGAAATCATGATGAATTGGATGGAAGAATGGTTTGTCACACTATATTCTTGCTCTCTCATTCGTACTCTCTCTTCCTTGGTGATAAATAACCGTTTCTCCTACAAAAATTGCCTTTAAACTCCTCAATAACTGCCTACAACTGCACTAGTTCGTAACCTGGCGTTAAGGCTAAACCACCTGGAACATCCAATTTTGCAATTCTTAGATTCTCCACTAGTTTAGGCCACCTTTACGCTAGTTCTGAAAGAAATCTGATTCTGGGGTGGCGTAAGACTACGCCAAGTGAGTTTATCATTTTGCTTAATCTTTAATCTTTTTTTTTTTTTTGCATTCCCAGCCTATACATATAAATTCCATACAAAGTAACATGCATCTACACATATTTTATGCTAAAAATACACAATAACATGCTTAATTCCTTTGCCAAATCATAATACATCAACTTCCCCAACTTAATCTTTTTCGTACCCAAAAAACATGCAATGAGATCACAAATAACATACCAACCTGTCTGCAAATAATCAAAATCAGGGACTACTAATTCATACAAAAGCAACTGGTGATATATAAGTGGGGGAAGGTTCCGCTAAGAAGTGGTTTTTCGCTAAGAAACGCTAAGAAGTGGGTCAAACGAACTCCGATTGAGCTCATTCGAGCGGCGTTGGAACCGTCTCATCGAACTCTAATCCGGACCCAAAAACCTAAACCCCCCTCCACCCGCACCCCCAAAAACCTAAACCCCCCTCCAACCCCACCCCGAAAAGCCTAAAACCACCACCCCACCCCCCAAAAACCTAAACCCCCCCACCCCCCCCCCCCCCAAAAAAAACCTAAACCCACCCCCACCCACCCCTAAAAACCTAAACCCCCACCCCCACCCCCACCCCCTAAAAAAAACCTAAACCCTAAAATCTAAACCCTAAAAGCTAAACCCTAAGGCTAAAATCCTAAAATTCAACGCTAAGATCTAAACCCTAAAAGCTAAACCCTAAAAGCTAAGATGGTAGAGTTCGACGATACGGTTCCAACGCCGCTGGAATGAGCTCAATCCGAGTTCGTTTGATATCGTTTCTTAATGTTTTTGTCACTTCTTAGAGTTCTTAGCCGAAAACAACTTCTTATTTGATCCTCTCCCTATATAAGTGTCCTTTAAACTCAAACCTCTTACTTACAACCACATGTTTGCATTTCTATAGTTTTCATCATCCATTGGTCATGTTTAACTTTCCCACACCCAACTGTTCAAATTGAAAATCTTCCCGGTCTCAAAGCTATTGAGGTTTAGAAATCGCCATAACTATACTAATACCCTAATCATTTTAAATGCACTAGTCATGAGGATCATGTTTAAATATATTCGGGACTTAAACGCCATATTTTATATGATGACCCCCAGTACTATTACATTACTATTAATTAGTTACCTGGGCTATGAGGAACATGTTTAAGATATTCGGGACTTAAACGCCCTACTTTAGATGATGACCCAATAACCATATCATTTACTTAATTATTTAATTATATATATATATATATATATATTATGTATGTGCAGCAAAATGAGTATGAACCTAAACATGGCATATGATTAATAAACACCCACAACATATATTACCAGGTCTACGATTTTCTTCTATGAACTTTGGGTTGGGAACTAAACACTTCAAATTTCAAACTACACATATCCATACTCACAATGGTGTTTTTAAAAGGAATTAGCATACCAACATGTCACAACTTGCTTATCTTTTCTTCCCCTTTCATTATCATTCATGCTTAAGTTAGAATATGTCAACATTCTATCATTTGTCACGCATAGCAAGTTACTTCAGAAGACAATCAAAACCAAATCACATACACACATGAACTCATGAGCAAACACCAAACATAGTTCAAACATAACATAACATAATGGAGTTCTTAAGGTAGCACATAACCAAACCTAAGATAACTTATTCAAATCATAAACCACAAGTGATGTAGTGCGAAGCACACATCTTTATTCCTAGTGTTTTCGTGCGTTTTGATTAGTTGTAGGTCCTGAGCAGATCCGCAAACACAGATCTGCGGGTAAATTCTTCAATCAATCTGGATCGAGAGGCGGAATCTCTTGATCCGATATCACTCTCGAATCAAAAAAGGGTAGAGACGGGTGCGGGAATCACATACACGAATATAAATATATAAAAGTGAAAAAGAACAGATAATTGAAAGCATAAAACGTATAATTCTTTCATTGATATGAAAATGATAAAGCTCCTCACACACTCACAATTAGTCTCATCACAGGGTGAGCTCCCCCTGGGGTGGGGATTCCCTCTACAGAAACACACTCCTCCTATGAGGTATTCTACTATATATAAGAGGCCAGGCACATGCGCCTTGTTTTCCAAGCCACCTCCCAAACAGGACTGAAAAATAGGTATCAGAACTACATAGTTTCGATTGAAACAATGTTCAACCGAAACTAGTAGTTTCGATTGACAACATCAGTCTCAAAATTATACCCAACATTAGTTTTGTGTTCGTTTTGATTCGTTTGCGTATTGCTTGCGATCTGAGTGGTTTGCAAGACGTAGTAATCCATAGGAGTGTTGGTTAATCCTTGATTAGATCTGAGTGTGTATCCTATTTCAATACCCGAGAAGTGAGATATAGTTGTCTAGTCTTCGTCATTAATCTGAGTGTTAACAGTCTGAGAGGACATTGGTATTAGGTGTCTAGTGATTGTTGCTAGTTCAAATCATAGTTGTTATCCTGAGATTACCCCGTGCATCGTCGACGTATCATGGACAGTGAGACTGAAAGGTGATCTGTTTTAGGGTACATTATCATTTGTTGGAAATACACGAGAGGTGATCCAACCATCTAGTGAGTTTAGTATGCTTTAGTGTGAGGCCCCAAACCCGGGAGGCCCCACGCGTTGGATTTACTCATTCACAAACAGTTCTCAAACTAGAATATCAAATAACGCAGCGGAAAATTTCATTTCAAACATAACATTACATCGTTTAACATGCGGAAGCGTAACATTTTCAAATACATGTACATAACAAAAACAACTCGTAACGGGATGCCAGTCTTCATATCATCCGGGTAACTCCTCAAGCCGCCCAGCATCACCGTCCATCATCATAACTTCCTTAACCTGAATGTGCATACTAAAAAGGTCAGCTACGCTGGTGAGTTCTAGTTTTAACATAAATCATTAACATCAAATATTTGCCAAAAACATAACATCATACTTTATTTAATAAAAGCGTACGTAAAATATGCAATAACTTAACATCATCAAAACATCGTAACATAGCATCATAACACTAGTCAATATGAACCGAATCTGCGCCTTCTCGTAACCGTCAAACCCATACATCGCATACCAGCAGATGAACTTAAGGCTCGCTACCTCTAAGTCATCCGTCATCCAGGTCTCCTAAGGCTCGTTACCTCTAGGTGGACCAAACATACGTCTCCTAAGGCTCGTTACCTCTAGGTAGACTAAACATACGTCTCCTAAGGCTCGTTACCTCTAGGAAGACTAAACATACCATAGGCAATATTTCCCCGCAAGGAATAGTACCTTCCATCGGGATCCCGGTAATCCCATGGGTGACCGTCGTCACCCCATCCTCAACCAGTTGTACAACCGTTAGCCAGCCACATAGGCCCCCGTAAGGTGAGGCCAATACATACATACATACCTTAGCTCCCGTAGGAACTCGTGGCAGATTCGTTCATTCGTGACTTTCATAAAAACTTTACCTCGTTTTAGTTAAAGCATTCGTACGTTTTATTAAATAACACTTCATTCGTAAACCTTTCATAAACTTCGTTTGGCAAAACATTTCATAACATCGTCCTTCGTAAACATCGTTTTATATACCTCATTTCGTAAACATCATTTCGTAAACATCGTTTCGTATGTATGCACACCAGCCCAAAAATATTAATTAAAACATTTAAAGAAGGGCTTCTAGAACTCACCTTATAAGCTAGTCTCGGTTGTCCTAAACAAAGGTCCAACAACGTCACTTCCGATCTGAATTGATTAATTAAATACACATCAGACCTAAATCCCGACTCTAACGGTTTACTCGTTCTGTTACAGGTGAATACACTGACTTCACTTACTGATGCAGACCTATCGAAACTACTTAGTTTCGACAGGTGCAGGCCCATCGAAACTTCTAGTTTCGATACCTGCAGGCCCCTCGAAACTTCTAGTTTCGACACCTGCAGGCCGCTCGAAACTTCTAGTTTCGACACCTGCAGGCCGCTCGAAACTCTAGTTTCGATACCTGCAGAACTCAGCTATCTTCCCCGTGAAAAACCCTAACTTTCGCAATGCAGGTCCGACCTGATCAAGATCCGGACTTTTTACATTCAAAACGTGTATTTTCCCTTCGTGATTCCAGATTTATAACCCTTTCCTCATTTGGTTTATAAAAACCCGTCATTTTCCCGAAAATACCCGAAAACCCAAAAACGAACAAAAACTCAGATTTGGTTCGGGTGTTACCTGATTTCGAGATTCTGATCCGGAGGTTTTGCTCACGAGCTCAGTAGCAACAAGCTCCTTCAATCTCGGGTCGATCCGCCAACTTTCTCTCTCTACGGTTTCTCTCTCTAGATTCTTGCAAATGAGAGAAATGGTGTGTGTGTTGGCTATTTAAAGGGAGGAAACCCCCCCCTTCCTTCAAGTTTGCCGGCCCAACCGGCCCGGCCCGTTACGCCTCGTTCTTTTATCCCGTTCGTCCCGGTTCAACCCGTTATTTAAAATCCTCATTTATTTTGGGATGTTACAAGTCTACCCCCCTTACAATAGGTTTCGTCCCCGAAACCTATCATAAGTCAAACAGTTGAGGGTACGACTCCTTCATTTCCGTCTCCGTTTCCCATGTAGCTTCCGATCCCTTCCGGTGCTTCCACTGGACTTTAACCAACTGGATAACTTTGTTACGTAAACGTTTCTCTTTCCTGTCTAGGATGGCCACAGGTTCTTCGATGTAGTTAAGGCTGTTGTCGACCTCGATGTCCGTAAGTGGTACGTGAGCCGATTCATCCGCCAAACACTTTCGCAAGTGTGATACATGGAAGGTAGGATGAATCCCACTTAACTCATCAGGCAATTCCAACCGATATGCGACTTCACCAACCCGTGCCATAATCCTGAATGGTCCGATAAACCTCGGACTTAACTTTCCTCTCTTTCTGAATCGTATGATTCCCTTCCAAGGCGACACTTTCAACATTACTCTATCCCCAACATTAAACTCAATAGGCCTTCGTCGTTTATCCGCATAGGATTTCTGACGATCTTGGGCGGCCTTCATGCGTGCTTTGATCTGATCAAACCTTTCCGATGTTTCTTTAACGACTTCGAGACTTCCCAATTCCTTCTGTCCAATCTCACCCCAACAAACCGGGGTCCTGCATCTTCTCCCATACAACATTTCATAAGGCGGCATGCCTATCGTCGTGTGATAACTGTTGTTGTAGGAGAATTCGGCTAATGGCAGATGACTGTCCCAACTGCCACCAAAGTCGATAATACAAGCACGAAGCATGTCCTCCAACGTCTGAATGGTCCTTTCGGTCTGACCATCCGTTTGCGGGTGGTATGCCGTGCTGATATTAAGTCTCGTACCCATCGCCTCGTGAAATCTTTTCCAGAACCTCGATGTGAATCGTGTGTCCCGGTCGGATACAATCGTTAAAGGCATCCCGTGTCGTGGTACTACTTCATTAATAAATACTTCTGCTAATCTTTCCGACGAGAACGTCTCGCGAATAGGTAGAAAATGAGCACTCTTCGTTAAACGGTCCACAATTACCCAAATGGTGTCATGACCTTTAGCTGTGCGAGGTAGCTTGGTTATGAAGTCCATAGTAATGTGTTCCCACTTTCATTCCGGTATCTCAAGTGGTTGAATTTTCCCATACGGTTTCTGGTGTTCGGCCTTCACTTGTGAGCAAGTCAAGCACTTGCTTACGTATTTCGTCACTTCGTGTTTCATCCCAGGCCACCAGTATTCCTTCTTCAGATCTTGGTACATTTTGTTGGTACCGGGATGGATAGAGTAACGAGACTTATGAGCCTCATCCAAGATTTTGGTCCTAAGCTCGCCACCCATAGGTATCCATACTCGACCAAAACGTGTCCTAACACCAAGGGTGTTATATTCTAACTTATCCTGTTGGCCAACCATCCTTTCCTTCTTTATGTTTTCCCCCTTTAGTGCCTCTTCTTGAGCCTTTTCAATTTCCCTCATCACATCCGACGTTACCACCATTTGGCAAGCTTTCACTCTAATAGGAGCAGGCACATCCTTCCGGCTTAGAGCGTCAGCCACCACGTTTGCTTTTCCAGGATGGTACATGATTTCACAGTCATAGTCTTTCAAAAGTTCCAACCATCGCCTCTGCCTCATATTTAACTCCTTTTGCTCGAAGAAGTACTTCAGACTTTTGTGATCGGAGTATATGGTAAACTTTACCCCATAGAGGTAGTGCCTCCAAATTTTTAATGCAAACACAACAGCAGCAAGTTCCAAATCGTGAGTCGGATAGTTGACTTCATGAACCTTCAGCTGTCGTGATGCGTATGCGATCACTCTTCCACGTTGCATCAGCACACACCCCAACCCCTGACCCGAAGCGTCAGAGTATACCACCAGGTCTTCATTGCCCTCGGGAAGGGCCAAGACTGGAGTTTGGGTTAGCTTTTCTTTTAACTCCTTAAATGCCTCATCCTGCTTCGGACCCCATTCGTACTTTTCTTCCTTTCGTGTCAACTTTGTCAATGGCGAAGCTATTTTCGAGAAATCCTGAATGAATCTCCGATAGTAGCCTGCCAACCCTAAGAAACTGCGGATCTCCGTTGGCGTCTTAGGAATATCCCAGTCCCTTACCGTCGTTATCTTTGCTGGGTCTACCATAATGCCGTTCGGGTTAATGACGTGACCTAGGAATTGGACTTCCCTAAGCCAGAACGCGCATTTGGAGAACTTAGCATACAACTTCTCCTTCTTTAGAGCTTCCAACACTTCCTTCAAATGACAAGCGTGATCACCCTCATTCTTGGAGTAGACGAGGATATCATCAATGAACACAATTACCGATCGGTCCAGCATCGGTCGACACACCCTATTCATCAAATCCATGAACGCTGCGGGGGCGTTCGTCAATCCGAAAGACATTACGCGGAACTCGAAATGTCCATAACGCGTGCGAAATGCAGTTTTCGGTATGTCTTCTTCCCTCACCTTCAACTGATGGTACCCGGACCGAAGGTCGATTTTCGAGAACCAACTTGCGCCTTGCAATTGATCAAACAGGTCATCGATCCTTGGTAAAGGGTACTTGTTCTTTACCGTTCGTTTGTTCAACTCGCGATAATCGATACACATTCTCATCGAACCGTCTTTCTTTTTCACAAACAACACCGGAGCACCCCACGGCGAGATGCTTGGTTGGATAAATCCTTTCTCAAGTAACTCGTCTAGTTGTGCCATTAATTCTTTCATTTCCACTGGTGCTAGTCGATATGGAGCCTTAGCCACGGGCTGGACATCTGGTACTAAGTCGATTCGAAATTCAATCTCTCTATCGGGTGGTATCCCAGGCAACTCCTCTGGAAACACCTCCGGGTACTCGCGTACCACGGGTACATCGTCCAGTTCTTTCACTTCCTTACACTTGTCAATTACGTATACCAGATAAGCCTCGCATCCGCGCCTCAAGTAATCTGCTGCCTTAATCATCGAGATGACGTTGGGCATCGGGGCATCGCGATCCCCAAGTACTTCCACTTCGCTACCGTCCGGAGCCTTGAGTCGGATTATCTTTCGTTTGCATATAATTTGAGCCTCGTTGGCAGTTAACCAATCCATACCTAACACGACATCAAACCCTCCCAAAACCATAACAAATAATCTGACGGGAAATCTATGGCCTTCTATCTTTATCGTGGAATCGTCAACTACTTCGGTTACCATTACGGTTCTACCCTCAGCGGTTTCTACATTAAAGGCTCGTTCTACTTTACTAACCGTGTACTTTACTCGTTTACAGAAAGTTGCAGATATAAAACTCTTACTGGCACCCGAATCGAATAACACTAAAACAAAAGTGTTGTCAAGGATGAACGTACCTGACGCCACATCGGGGTCATTCCTGGCCTGTTCTTGCGTTAGTGCATACGCTCGAGTCTTCGCTCGGGGCCTTTCCTCCCTCTTCTCTGGGCCTTTCCCTTTCCCGGTCTCGCCCATCCTGGGCTTAGTGCATTCCCGGCTCATGTGGCCACTCTCCCCACAGTTGTAGCATTTGATACCGTTCGGGCATTCTCGGGAGTAGTGCCCGGTCTTGCCACATTTGTAGCACAAATTTGATCCCAACCGGCATTCACCGGCATGCCTTCCCCCACACTTCCCACAGACTGCTAATTCATTTACCCTGGCCCGTTTGTCCTGAGCCCCAAACAACTTCCCACCCGATCGCTTAGCGGGAAAACTCAGCTTCTTCTTAGGCTCTTCAATGGCAACGACATTCAGTGCCAGATCATCAAATACCACGCCGCTCAGTTCTACTACCGAATCATAGGTAGTAGGGGCGTTTGCCTTAACATATGTGCGGACCTTGTCCGGCAACCCTTGAATATAACAAGCGATCTTTCTTCCTTCAGTAGTGATAAGGTGTGGCACCAGACGTGCCAGTTCATTGAACCGTGTCGTATACTGCCGGTGCGTCATGCTCCCAGCCTTCAAACCCAGAAATTCCCTTTCTACCTTTTCGATCTCATTCCTTGGACAGAAATTCTTGATCACCAAAGTTTTCAAATCATCCCACATCATCGAATCAACCACCTCGTTCCCCTTAGCCTGGCGTACACCTTCCCACCAGTGAGATGCTTCCTCCCTCAAGGAGTTAGCAGCAAACTTCACGACCTGATTCGGTCGACATTCACTCAGACGAATGGCGGCTTCCATACGAATTACCCAGTCAAAAGTAGCCACCGCGTCCTTCTTTCCAGTCAGAACCGGCGGGTCACATACCTTGAATGACTTATAGTCGCAGCCGCGAGCAGGCGGTGCGTTAACGGCCTCAATGTTTGGAATATCAGTTGTCAGTTTAGATCCGCCCTCCTCATTAGCCTTCTTTAGTGCTTCTGCCAGTAGTCCTGGCAAAGAAGCCTTCATCAATTCGGTGAACTCACGTGCCAGAGCCGCTCTTACTTCCGGTTCAAAAGTGAATTGTTGTTCTTCAGCATGAGTCGGCTCAGTCCCGTGCACACTAGCTTCTGGCTCAGTGTGAACACTTCCTTCTTCACTGTACTCCTGGTGAATAGGAGTTCTACCTCGGCCACCACCGGTACGACCACCGGTACGGCCCCCACCACGCTTTCCGTTCCCTCTTCTTGCCATTCCGTTCTACAAGACAAGGAAATCCAATGTCATCACGCTAGTTAACAAATAGAATTCAACAAGCATTGTAAGATGTTAATATACACTGGCCATCTGCAATTAACCATTACACTACCTCTTGATTTCGATTTGACCACCTTTGTGATTTCCATCAGAACCCAAGTCCTAACCTTAACACTTCCTAAGGCATACTATATATGTAAATATATATACACTACCTTCATACCTGATGCTGTGGCTCGAGTTACCCGTACTGGCATCCGCTTTCGGTCCCATTCTCAGTTTAAGTTCAGACACAGGGAGTGTCCAAATCTCTCAAACTATTGCTCTGATACCAACTTGTGAGGCCCCAAACCCGGGAGGCCCCACGCGTTGGATTTACTCATTCACAAACAGTTCTCAAACTAGAATATCAAATAACGCAGCGGAAAATTTCATTTCAAACATAACATTACATCGTTTAACATGCGGAAGAGTAACATTTTCAAATACATGTACATAACAAAAACAACTCGTAACGGGATGCCAGTCTTCATATCATCCGGGTAACTCCTCAAGCCGCCCAGCATCACCGTCCATCATCATAACTTCCTTAACCTGAATGTGCATACTAAAAAGGTCAGCTACGCTGGTGAGTTCTAGTTTTAACATAAATCATTAACATCAAATATTTGCCAAAAACATAACATCATACTTTATTTAATAAAAGCGTACGTAAAATATGCAATAACTTAACATCATCAAAACATCGTAACATAGCATCATAACACTAGTCAATATGAACCGAATCTGCGCCTTCTCGTAACCGTCAAACCCATACATCGCATACCAGCGGATGAACTTAAGGCTCGCTACCTCTAAGTCATCCGTCATCCAGGTCTCCTAAGGCTCGTTACCTCTAGGTGGACCAAACATACGTCTCCTAAGGCTCGTTACCTCTAGGTAGACTAAACATACGTCTCCTAAGGCTCGTTACCTCTAGGAAGACTAAACATACCATAGGCAATATTTCCCCGCAAGGAATAGTACCTTCCATCGGGATCCCGGTAATCCCATGGGTGACCGTCGTCACCCCATCCTCAACCAGTTGTACAACCGTTAGCCAGCCACATAGGCCCCCGTAAGGTGAGGCCAATACATACATACATACCTTAGCTCCCGTAGGAACTCGTGGCAGATTCGTTCATTCGTGACTTTCATAAAAACTTTACCTCGTTTTAGTTAAAGCATTCGTACGTTTTATTAAATAACACTTCATTCGTAAACCTTTCATAAACTTCGTTTGGCAAAACATTTCATAACATCGTCCTTCGTAAACATCGTTTTATATACCTCATTTCGTAAACATCATTTCGTAAACATCGTTTCGTATGTATGCACACCAGCCCAAAAATATTAATTAAAACATTTAAAGAAGGGCTTCTAGAACTCACCTTATAAGCTAGTCTCGGTTGTCCTAAACAAAGGTCCAACAACGTCACTTCCGATCTGAATTGATTAATTAAATACACATCAGACCTAAATCCCGACTCTAACGGTTTACTCGTTCTGTTACAGGTGAATACACTGACTTCACTTACTGATGCAGACCTATCGAAACTACTTAGTTTCGACAGGTGCAGGCCCATTGAAACTTCTAGTTTCGATACCTGCAGGCCCCTCGAAACTTCTAGTTTCGACACCTGCAGGCCGCTCGAAACTTCTAGTTTCGACACCTGCAGGCCGCTCGAAACTCTAGTTTCGATACCTGCAGAACTCAGCTATCTTCCCCGTGAAAAACCCTAACTTTCGCAATGCAGGTCCGACCTGGTCAAGATCCGGACTTTTTACATTCAAAACGTGTATTTTCCCTTCGTGATTCCAGATTTATAACCCTTTCCTCATTTGGTTTATAAAAACCCGTCATTTTCCCGAAAATACCCGAAAACCCAAAAACGAACAAAAACTCAGATTTGGTTCGGGTGTTACCTGATTTCGAGATTCTGATCCGGAGGTTTTGCTCACGAGCTCAGTAGCAACAAGCTCCTTCAATCTCGGGTCGATCCGCCAACTTTCTCTCTCTACGGTTTCTCTCTCTAGATTCTTGCAAATGAGAGAAATGGTGTGTGTGTTGGCTATTTAAAGGGAGGAAACCCCCCCCCTTCCTTCAAGTTTGACGGCCCAACCGGCCCGGCCCGTTACGCCTCGTTCTTTTATCCCGTTCGTCCCGGTTCAACCCGTTATTTAAAATCCTCATTTATTTTGGGATGTTACATTTAGGTAGCTTAGTTGGTGACACCCTGAGAGGGATTAGGGATCCACTAGGTAGTCTTTAGTTGTCATCCTTAGAAAACTAGATCCATCTTAGTTTCCAGAACCGGTAGAAGTTGTGCTTTGCACGTAGGATTCCGACCTTGGTAGTATTCTTCCCAATTCTTGATTTTACCTCTAGTTCTTATCTTGATAGTTGAGTCATTCTAGTTTTCTGCATTCATTAGTTTAATCAGTAGTGTATTCAACCCCCCAATAATCATTCTTTAGTCCAAGTCAGAGTCTAGTATTATTATCATAGTGTCTCTAGGGTTCGATATTCTGTTTTACCATAAAGTTGTACTACACTCGATAGGTACACTTGCATGTCAGTGCGGTCTAGTTCATAGGTTTTCCATTTATTACTTAGGAGTCTAGGTTAGGTTTAGTAGTTTATTTTATAGACCGTCTGGGCGACCATCGGGACTCTGATCCAGAGTGATAAGTTGATGACCCGCCCCTAACTTAGGAGAGATATCTGAATGGGCGTTGGAGTTGGAAAAGTTGTTGGATGAGCCGGACGAGTACGGTGATGATGAGGTGCCTGATGATCTGCAGGAGATAATGGCGGAGCTAGATCAGATCATAGGAAAATCCCCAAGTGTGGGGAAGTTGGTAGAGAATGTAGAGGATCCTGAAGATCCTGGTGAAGGTTTAGAGGTCACAACCGTAGCTAATCCTAGTTCTGAACCTTTGCCCATCACCATTGTTGTCAAATCTAAGGGAAGAGATACCGAACCAACCCCTAGTTCTGGTTGCCCTAGGTCTAGGCCACCTCGTAAGAGGACCCGAGCGTTGAGTGAGTTTGTTGATGGAGGGAGAGTGAAAACCCTAAGTGTGGGGATGTTTAGGAGTGACAGCTTGCTAGGATATTTGAACCGTGTTATCTTTGGACCTGGTATATTTAAGTTGTGGTGGAAAGACCGGATTGGTGCATATGGTATACATTTAGAGTTTGATAGGAGTATGAGCTTGATGAGGTTTTAGAGAACCGGGAGACCGCGTAGGATGAAGGCGGTACCGGTCAGGATCAAGGAGAAGCCTCCTGATAGGTTTGTTTGAGTCCCGGGCAAGTGCCTGGGATGTAGAGTTTGTGTGCATTACTTGGTTTGAGTCCGTGTCCATTTTTGTGTTTTTCGGTGTGTGTTTTGTTTGTGTCATGTTTTGCTGGGATTCGTGCTTGATTCGTTGAGAAAAATCGTCGAGAATGAAGTTCCAGGTATTTTTACATATGTTTTATGCTTGGAATAGGTTTTTAAAGAATTTGGGTGAAAATAATTTTAAATGATAAAAAAATAATAATAAAAAAATAAAAAAAAATTTCTAAGTATAAAAGTTGACAAAATCTCTAAACTTTATGTTACCAACAAATCCCCGCGGTACGCGACACATTTGGGAAGTCCTCTCGCGGTACGCGAAGGACAAAACAAATGTATGGCTTAATTTCTGCCTCCTCGTGGTACGCGAGGAGTGCTGCCATTTTTCACGCGGGAGCTTGCTGATTTCACCCTTCTTCTTTGTTTTCCCATGGTTTCGTTCACCGTTCACCCGCATCGACCACCACTATCATTCACACCTCTATCATCCATTATCACCATCATACCACCTCTGTCATCATCCATTATCATAACCATCATCATTCATACCATCCGACCACCGACCATGGGGAACATGAAACCGTTCGTAACCGTTGATCTACCTTGTTGTGACATTCATGTCTACGTGTTTTCCACCCATTGGGTACGTTTCTATGCTATCTATCTTGAGTCTTTAATTCTTAGTGAGTCAGTTTGAGTCAGTGAGTCTTTATTTTTAAATTTATTTGAGTTAGTTTGATGTTGCGGGTTTATTTTGCAGGTTTTATCATTCCGCACGTACTTAATCTCCATTCGGGTGGGATCTATTATCACTTATTTACAGTTTGTAAAGGCAACCCAACAGTTTGTGCAACCGCGACCGAAATGCTATACGGTGCACGCAAGGATGAAGGAAGCTGGATTTATATTCAATGCTAGATTACCAGCTAAGTCGCTTCATGTTCTGTTTTTTTTTTTTGCATTTTTATTTTAAGTTGTGTCTTGCTTCACATTGAGGACAATGTGTATATCAAGTGTGGGGATGTGAGTGTCTAGTTTAGCTAGTATGTCTTGTTTAAAAAAAATTTAAAAATACAAAAATATTGAATTTTTTTTTTAAAAATGTCCTTGGAAATAATTGCTTATACTTGGAAAATGATAGTACAACTGGATCGGCTTGTGAGTTTAAATGAAATAAATAATTGAAAACATGTTTAATTAGTGGAGTTTTGATAGACCCAGCTAGCTAGTAAAGCTTAAATATCCTGTTTGTGTTGTTTAGGAATTAATTAGATATAAAATCATGATAACTTGTGGGTATTCATCTTAGAGTGTCGATAATACTGAAACTGTCAACATAGGGTGATAGGTACCACGTTAAGTTAAAATTTAGAGGTTTTTGAAATTTTTGGCACACCACTCTCTTTTTATGAGAATAAATCCGAGTTTGGTGGCGCCCGCATCCATAAATTCCATAATTCATGAGCTTATGTGTTAGAAGCTGAGTTTTGCTTATGTGTTACCCTCCAGGATGGCCACTTGGAGAAAACACCCCTAAGTGATTCTTATGTGCTTATTGATATGACTTAGTCTATGTGTAACCTTCCGGGATAGTGACTTGGTTGAAACGCCTCTAGATGAAGTTTAATTTGCTTATTAATGCTCATATTCATTCCATTCATTCATATTTCATCTGATTTCTGAAACCTGTAAATTTTAGTTTAACGTGGTAGGGTAAGTCTATATGGTTTGATCCGTGCCTAAACATGATCGTGAGACGGGATTAGGTAGAGCTGTAACTGTTAAGTGTGAGTCACATAAATTGAGTGATACGCTTGGTAATGTATTATTAGAACACGTAACGGGGGCTTGAAAGTTGGTGCTTCGGTTTAATCGGATAGAAATACTGATTATTGCTTTTTAACGCGTGAGTATATTTTTCTAATTGGTAATTGATGTTTATTATGTTAGATCTGAGTTATGATTCCATTTGCAGCTTTTTCGAGGATGAAAAAATGTTAAGTGTGGGGATGTTTGGTGTAGTGCGAAGCACACATCTTTATTCTTAGTGTTTTCATGCGTTTTGATTAGTTTTGTGTTCGTTTTGAGTCGTTTAAGTCTGTATTTGAGTCTATTGTATATTTAAAGGTGCTCGTGAAGATTACAAGTGAATACATGAAGAAACCGAGCAAGAGAATGAAGTCGGAAGAACAAAGGTCAAAAAGTTAGAGTTTTATGTCCTCGCGGTACGCGAGAGAGTTAGAGAAGAGCCTATCGGTACGTGAGGGAAGCTAAAAGAGGTCGCGACTATTATGTTCCTCGTGGTACGCGAGGAACCCATACAAACCTTTCGCGGTACGCGAGGGATGGAAATTCCGAGAAAAAAAGCGTAATTGATAATTAAATAGATTTTGAAGGCAATTAGGTTTGGAGTTCGTATTCAGCCGTCCAGAGAAGGGTTTTAGGGCGATTTTGGGAGCCAAGGAAGTGGAATCAAGCGTAAAGTCGAAGACATTGATCATCGGGTTCGTTTGTTTAACGTTTTCGGTTTCAAGATTTCATCTTTGTGTTTGAATTCTGAGTTTGATACCATGGTTGATGTTTATTACTTCTGTTTAGTTGTGTTGAACATGATCCTAGGCTAAAACTGTATTATAGCCTGGGTCAAATGATGAATATGCTTAAACTTTAGCTTTTTACTGGTTTTGGATTCGTTTGATGGTTAATTGATTTTGTAAACGATCTTTGGATATTAATTGTAGCATGGTTTAATTTGGGTTTGTGTTGTTTAATGTTCTTCGTGTCATCTTTTTGAATGTCTTTCATTAATAGATGCATGTTTAGGTTGTTTGCGTATTGCTTGTGACCTGAGTGGTTTGCAAGACGTAGTAATCCATAGGAGTGTTGATTAATCCTTGATTAGATCTGACTGTGTATCCTATTTCAATACCCGAGAAGTGAGAGATAGTTGTCTAGTATTCGCCATTAGGAATCCGAGTGTTAACAGTCTGAGAGGACGTTGGTATTAGGTGTCTAGTGATTGTTGCTAGTTCAAATCATAGTTTTTATCCTGAGATTACCCCGTGCATCGTCGACGTATCATGGACAGTGAGACTGAAAGGTGATATGTCTTTAGGGTACATTATCATTTGTTGGAAATACACGGGAGGTGATCCAACCATCTAGTGAGTTTAGTATGCTTTAGGTAGCTTAGTTGGTGACACCCTTAGAAGGATTAGGGATCCACTAGGTAGTCTTTAGTTGTTATCCTTAGAAACCCAGATCCTTCTTAGTTTCCAGAACCGGTAGAAGTTGTACTTTGCACGTAGGATTCCGACCTTCGTAGAATTCTTCCCAATTCTTGATTTTACCTCCAGTTCTTATCTTGATAGTTGAGTCGTTCTAGTTTTCTGCATTCATTAGTTTAATCAGTAGTGTATTCAACCCCCCAATAATCATTCTTTAGTCCAAGTCAGAGTCTAGTATTATTATCATAGTGTCTCTAGGGTTCGATATTCTGTTTTACCATAAAGCTGTGCTACACTCGATAGGTACACTTGCATGTCAGTACGGTCTAGTTCATAGGTTTTCCATTTATTACTTAGGAGTCTAGGTTAGGTTTAGTAGTTTATTTTATAGACCGTCTGGGCAACCATCGGGACTCTGATCCAGAGAGATAAGTTGATGACCCGCCCCTAACTTAGGAGAGATATCTGAATGGGCGTTGGAGTTGGAAAAGTTGTTGGATGAGCCGGACGAGTACGGTGATGATGAGGTGCCTGATGATCTGCAGGAGATATTGGCGGAGCTAGATCAGATCATAGGAAAATCCCCAAGTGTGGGGAAGTTGGTAGAGAATGTAGAGGATCCTGAAGATCCTGGTGAAGGTTTAGAGGTCACAACCGTAGCTAATCCTAGTTCTGAACCTTTTCCCATCACCATTGTTGTCAAATCTAAGGGAAGAGATACCGAACCAACCACTAGTTCTGGTTGCCCTAGGTCTAGGCCACCTCGTAAGAGGACCTGAGCATTGAGTGAGTTTGTTGATGGAGGGAGAGTGAAAACCCTAAGTGTGGGGATGTTTAGGAGTGACAGCTTGCTAGGATATTTGAACCGTGTTATCTTTGGACCTGGTAGATTTAAGTTGTGGTGGAAAGACCGGATTTGTGCATATGATATACATTTAGAGTTTGATAGGAGTATGAGCTTGATGAGGTTTTAGAGAACCGGGAGACCGCGTAGGATGAAGGCGGTACCGGTCAGGATCAAGGAGAAGCCTCCTGATAGGTTTGTTTGAGTCCCGGGCAAGTGCCTGGGATGTAGAGTTTGTGTGCATTACTTGGTTTGAGTCCGTGTCCATTTTTGTGTTTTTCGGTGTGTGTTTTGTTTGTGTCATGTTTTGCTGGGATTCGTGCTTGATTCGCTGAGAAAAATCGTCGAGAATGAAGTTCCAAGTATTTTTACATATGTTTTATGCTTGGAATAGGTTTTTAAAGAATTTGGGTGAAAATAATTTTAAATGATAAAAAAATAATAATAAAAAAATTAAAAAAAAAATTTCTAAGTATAAAAGTTGAAAAAATCTCTAAACTTTATGTTACCAACAAATCCCCGCGGTACGCGACACATTTGGGAAGTCCTCTCGCAGTACGCGAAGGACAAAACAAATGTATGGCTTAATTTCTGCCTCCTCGTGGTACGCGAGGAGTGCTGCCATTTTTCACGCGGGAGCTTGCTGATTTCACCCTTCTTCTTTGTTTTCCCATGGTTTCGTTAACCGTTCACCCGTATCGACCACCACTATCATTCACACCTCTTTCATCCATTATCACCATCATACCACCTCTGTCATCATCCATTATCATAACCATCATCATTCATACCATCCGACCACCGACCATGGGGAACATGAAACCGTTCGTAACCGTTGATCTACCTTGTTGTGACATTCATGTCTATGTGTTTTCCACCCATTGGGTACGTTTCTATGTTATCTATCTTGAGTCTTTAATTCTTAGTGAGTCAGTTTGAGTCAGTGAGTCTTTATTTTTAAATTTATTTGAGTCAGTTTGATGTTGCGGGTTTATTTTGCAGGTTTTATCATTCCGCACGTACTTAATCTCCATTCGGGTGGGATCTATTATCACTTATTTACAGTTTGTAAAGGCAACCCAACAGTCTATGCAACCGCGACCGAAATGCTATACGGTGCACGCAAGGATGAAGGAAGCTGGATTTATATTCAATGCTACATTACCAGCTAAGTCGCTTCATGTTCTGTTTGTTTTTTTTTTTGCATTTTTATTTTAAGTTGGGTCTTGCTTCACATTGAGGACAATGTGTATATCAAGTGTGGGGATGTGAGTGTCTAGTTTAGCTAGTATGTCTTGTTTAAAAAAAATTTAAAAATACAAAAAAAATGAATATTTTTTTGAAAAATGGCCTTGGAAATAATTGCTTATACTTGGAAAATGATAGTACAACTGGATCGGCTTGTGAGTTTAAATGAAATAAATAATTGAAAACGTGTTTAATTAATGGAGTTTTGATAGACCCAGCTAGCTAGTAAAGCTTAAATATCATGTTTGTGTTGTTTAGGAATTAATTAGATATAAAATCATGATAACTTGTGGGTATTCATCTTAGAGTGTCGATAATACTGAAACTGTCAACATAGGGTGATAGGTACCACGTTAAGTTAAAATTTAGAGGTTTTTGAAATTTTTGGCACACCACTCTCTTTTTATGAGAATAAATCCGAGTTTGGTGACGCCCGCATCCATAAATTCCATAATTCATGAGCTTATGTGTTAGAAGCTGAGTTTTGCTTATGTGTTTGGCCACTTGGAGAAAACACCCCTAAGTGATTCTTATGTGCTTATTGATATGACTTAGTCTATGTGTAACCTTCCGGGATAGTGACTTGGTTGAAACGTGTCTAGATGAAGTTTAATTTGCTTATTAATGCTCATATTCATTCCATTCATTCATATTTCATCTGATTTCTGAAACCTGTAAATTTTAGTTTAACGTGGTAGGGTAAATCTATATGGTTTGATCCGTGCTTAAACATGATCGTGAGACGGGATTAGGTAGAGCTGTAACTGTTAAGTGTGAGTCACATAGATTGAGTGATACGCTTGGTAATGTATTATTAGAACACGTAACGGGGGCTTGAAAGTTGGTGCTTCGGTTTAATCGGATAGAAATACTGATTATTGCTTTTTAACGCGTGAGTATATTTTTCTAATTGGTAATTGATGTTTGTTATGTTAGATCTGAGTTATGATTCTATTTGCAGCTTTTTCGAGGACGAAAAAATGTTAAGTGTGGGGATGTTTGGTGTATTGCGAAGCACACATCTTTATTCATAGTGTTTTCATGCGTTTTGATTAGTTTTGTGTTCGTTTTGAGTCATTTAAGTCTGTATTTGAGTCTATTGTATATTTACAGGTGCTCGTAGAGGTGCACAAATCGGTTTTTTTTTTGGAACCGGATCCGGTTCGGATCCGGACCGGTTCCGTCAAAGTTGGTCAATAACCGGATCCATTAGAACCGGTTCCGGTTCGGATCCGGTTCCGGGTGTGGAGACTTGGAACCTATTGGGACCGGTTCGGATATTTAGAACCGGACCGGTTAAAAAAAACCGGTTCCACCGGTTCCGAAAAAAAAAAAATTAAAAATTAACAAAGATACACTATAAAATACATGTTTTATTTATTTTGTAGATTTTTTTAAGTTATTTAACAATAGTTCGTACAAAAAAAATACAAAAAACATAATTGAATCACAAAGCATTAATTATTTATTATGTTTTCAATATTCTTCGTCGTAGTCTTTGTAACATCGGTTTTCATTCTTCTTCGCTTGAGATACGTTGGGCTTCATCGTAAGCTTGTTCTTCGTCCGAAAGTGGAGTCGCCGCCCCATGTTCTACTTCGAATTCATGTATTTCTTGTTCAACGTCAAGCTCGCCTTCTAATTTTGCAACATGTTGTACACGTTCGGCGGCATCCAAATGGTCCTTCAAGCAAATACACATCTCCATAGATTCCGGTGTAAGCCTCGTTCTTCGAATAGATAAAACCCTGCCACTAAGAGAAAAAGCGGATTCCGAAGCTACCGTGGAAGCTTGGACGGTTAGTAGGTCACGGGCCATTGCGGCTAGAACGGGATATTGGGATTCCCTTCCTTGCCACCAACTCAAGATATCAAAGTTTTCAAACTCTTCGGATCTTAGAGTAGAAATAAAGTCAGTTGCTTGATATCTCCCAAGCTCGCTACTTGGTGTGGTTCCACGAGCTCGTTTAGTATTTTCGTTTCTTAAAGTGTTAAATAAATTTAGCATCGGGTTCCTTGAACTACTAGAAGTTGAACCCGAACCCATTGATTCACGTATGTTTGATGGATCACCACTTCCACCATATTTGCGTAAATAATAATCAAACATATTATTAAAAGCCGAATTGAAATCCCTTATTGCATTTGATTCAAAATTTGGGTCTTCCTCGAACATATTTAAATCATCCGATATTGATCCAATTAATGTTTCAACACCGGTTACATTAATCGTTGGGTTTAAGGCGGCCGAACATGTAACAACGGCCGGCATTTCTGAAAAATATTTTTTAAATTTAGCTTTCATAGGTTTTACCATTTTTTCAAAAATAGTGCCGTGATATTCAAACTCTTTTAATTTATTACATATTAAGTATAATTGTTGAAGTATTAGCGAAGACGTGGGATAATAAACTCCTGATAAACATGTAGTTGCATTTTTAAAAACCTCAAGCAAATTAATTAGTTTCTCGATCATATCCCAACTTATATTATCAAATTTTTGTAAACAACGTTTCTTTTGCACAAGTTCATCATGAAAATGTTTTAAAGTAATTCTTTGCCTTAAGGCCGATTCAAACATTTTCCAAGTCGAGTTCCATCTAGTAGGTACGTCCCAATTCGGACCTAAAAAGATGGAATCCGTTTGTTGGCACAAGTTTCTATAGTTTATATATCTTTTTTTGCTTGTGCTAAAAACTTCACGTAACATCACTTTAAAATTTTCTTTTACGTCTCTTATTTCTTGGACGTTTAGACCGTCTTGCACAACCAAGTTAATGATGTGTGCAACACATCGACTATGAAAAAAAACACCGTTACAAGGCGGTTCATATTTTATTTTTAATTTTTCGACCGCGTTTGTGTTATTTGAAGCGTTATCAAAAGATATTGAAAATATTTTCGGTTGAATTTTATAAGTTTGAATTACCGAGTCTAAAATATAAAATAAGTTTTCACCGGTATGTGGATATCCAAAATAATCAAACGCAATCGTACGCTTCATCATTTGCCACGACTCCGGTTGAACCCAATGTGCGGTAACGCAAAGGTACGATTCGGGTAAACCATGTGGAGCGGACCAAACGTCCGTTGTTAAGTTAATGCCGGTATTTAATTTTTCAAAACCTAAAATTAATTCTTTTTTGGCTCTTTTCCACATTTTTAAACAATCTCTTCTCAAAGTAGAACGACTTACATTTGTGTAATTCGGTTGAAGCGTCTCTTGTATCATCCTCGTCAAGCGCGGATTATCAAAATGATCAAAAGGCAAGCCTTCTTGAATGACGAAATGTGCCATTCTCTCACGAACACTTTCGACATTGTATTGCCAAACTCCTCCATCCCTACCAATTTGAGTTTGATTTTCACCTTCTTGAGTGTGTCTTGCGTGACTAGCAATATGTTTCCTTAAACTGCTATTTCCCGCCGCAGCTAAAAGTTTACCACAACGTTTGCAACGAGCCTTTTGCGAGCCGTTCGACATTTCGCATAAATCGAAATAAGCCCATATTTCTTGGTTTCGGGAGCAAGGAAGTATTGACACAACCGTAACATCGCTAGTAGAACCACCAACCGAATTTTGAGTGCTTGCGGAAGCGGAAGCCATGAGAGCGTTTTTTTTTTTGCTTAACGTGAGCGTTTTTTTGCGTTTTGAGAGCGTTTTTGAGTTTTAAGAGCTAGAATGTTGTGGTGAACTAACACAAACACCCAATACCTATTTATACTAAATTTCAATCCTTAAAAACAAAAAAAAAACAAAAAAACGGCCATAAAACGGCTATATAGCCGTTTTTTTTTTAACCCCAACGGCTAGAACCGGTTCCGTACCGGTTCCAAAATGTCCGAAAAAAACCGGTTCCAAAAAATCCGATTTTTATCCGATTTTTAACCGGTCCGTCAAAAAACCCAGAACCGGTCCCGGAACCGGCGGTTCTCATAATATCCGGACCGGTTCTAAAAAAACCGGTTCTCACCGGATCCGGTTTCGGATAATCCATCGGATCGGTTCTGGTTCCGGTTCTTTTGTGCACCTCTAGGTGCTCGTGAAGATTACAAGTGAATACATGAAGAAACCGAGCAAGAGAATGAAGTCGGAAGAACAAAGGTCAAAAAGTTAGAGTTTTATGTCCTCGCGGTACGCGAGAGAGTTAGAGAAGATCCTATCGGTACGTGAGGGAAGCTAAAAGAGGTCGCGACTATTATGTTCCTCGTGGTACGCGAGGAACCCATACAAACCTCTCGCGGTACGCGAGGGATGGAAATTCCGAGAAAAAAAGCGTAATTGATAATTAAATAGATTTTGAAGGCAATTAGGTTTGGAGTTCGTATTCAGCCGTCCAGAGAAGGGTTTTAGGGCGATTTTGGGAGCCAAGGAAGTGGAATCAAGCGTAAAGTCGAAGACATTGATCATCGGGTTCGTTTGTTTAACGTTTTCGGTTTCAAGATTTCATCTTTGTGTTTGAATTCTGAGTTTGATACCATGGTTGATGTTTATTACTTCTGTTTAGTTGTGTTGAACATGATCCTAGGCTAAAACTGTATTATAGCCTGGGTCAAATGATGAATATGCTTAAACTTTAGCTTTTTACTGGTTTTGGATTCGTTTGATGGTTAATTGATTTTGTAAACGATCTTTGGATATTAATTGTAGCATGGTTTAATTTGGGTTTGTGTTGTTTAATGTTCTTCGTGTCATCTTTTTGAATGTCTTTCATTAATAGATGCATGTTTAGGTTGTTTGCGTATTGCTTGTGACCTGAGTGGTTTGCAAGACGTAGTAATCCATAGGAGTGTTGGTTAATCCTTGATTAGATCTGACTGTGTATCCTATTTCAATACCCGAGAAGTGAGAGATAGTTGTCTAGTATTCGCCATTAGGAATCCGAGTGTTAACAGTCTGAGAGGACGTTGGTATTAGGTGTCTAGTGATTGTTGCTAGTTCAAATCATAGTTTTTATCCTGAGATTACCCCGTGCATCGTCGACGTATCATGGACAGTGAGACTGAAAGGTGATATGTCTTTAGGGTACATTATCATTTGTTGGAAATACACGAGAGGTGATCCAACCATCTAGTGAGTTTAGTATGCTTTAGGTAGCTTAGTTGGTGACACCCTGAGAGGGATTAGGGATCCACTAGGTAGTCTTTAGTTGTCATCCTTAGAAACCCAGATCCTTCTTAGTTTCCAGAACCGGTAGAAGTTGTACTTTGCACGTAGGATTCCGACCTTCGTAGAATTCTTCCCAATTCTTGATTTTACCTCCAGTTCTTATCTTGATAGTTGAGTCGTTCTAGTTTTCTGCATTCATTAGTTTAATCAGTAGTGTATTCAACCCCCCAATAATCATTCTTTAGTCCAAGTCAGAGTCTAGTATTATTATCGTAGTGTCTCTAGGGTTCGATATTCCGATTTAACATAAAGTTGTGCTACACTCGATAGGTACACTTGCCTGTCAGTGCGGTCTAGATCATAGGTTTTCCATTTATTACTTAGGAGTCTAAGTTAGGTTTAGTAGTTTATTTTATAGACCGTCTGGGCGACATCAACAAGCACATCATATGAAACCAAGTTCAAACTACTTCATGTTAAATTAAAGGAAATAAAGGATAGGATAAATACACAGACTTGATCATAGATGATTAGAGAGTGTTCTGATCAATTGGAACCATGAGGTGCTCTAAAGATGGTTTTATAAATACCCCTTGCCATGGATGATGTATCAAATATATTATGTGGATATATTGGAAGATTAGATGTGGCATCATTTGGATCATATCGAAGCAAAGTCATGTATTCCACTGGAGTGTACTCTTGATATAGTAATCCATCTCGATAGTCTTCTTGATGGCGCACATGTTCACAATAATTAAAATAATTATCATAATACTTCTCTTGTTGATAAATGTGACACAGTAGCAGCTCCCTTTGTTCTTGTCTCCATCTTTTAGTTTCCTCTATCTCACGTGTATCTATTTCCCAAGTTTCCCTTGTTTTAGGCGGCCATCGCCCATACATGACCGGTCTACCTTCATATGCTCTTCTTGGTTCATTCCTACCGGGATGCTCGTATTCCCTCTCTTCCCCGTCGCCTTCTCCAGATTCTCCCATCACCACATCCTTTAATATTTCATAAGTGTTATTGTTCTTGTCATCATGCAACACGAAATGACTCACTATTTCTTTAAAAGCAAACTCCTTTCTCTCTATTTGTGCCCTATTAAACATAACACAAGGAATAGTTCTTGGTCTTGAGCTTCTTGGGATCCCATTGGCATTCATCAAGAGTCGGGTTAAGAGGCGGCAATGAGGAATGATGGTTCTAGTATGATTCTCATATGCCTCCCACACATTCAACATGATAATTTGTTGGAAGGGTAGAACTTTAGGACCTGTCATAAGTGCATAAAGTACTTGTACATCATATTTTCTAATCTTTCCCTTATCACTTCTTATTGGAATTACATTCCAACATAAAATCTTTTAAATCAGCCTTCGAAGAGGGTGCAAATCATTGAGATTCAACTTCATATTCTCTGAAAGTTTACCTTTATCCCCATAAATTCTGCTCCTTTCTCTCACATTCTCACATTCTCTTTCATTTTCTTCATACTTTTCTCCCTAGAACCCTAGCCACCATCAATCTCCCTCTTTCACAATTCTTAATCAAACTCAACAATGCTTATGTCAAAACCCTCGGGGCGATGGGAGAAACAAAACCTACGGAGTAGTTTTTCAAAATCATTCACGATTTGGGTTAGTTGTGGTGTCCAAAGTCACGAAAATTTAGGGGTTCAGGGTGTAGTTGGTGCAAGCTTTCATATTTTCATCTTTTCTTCCATCACAAGGTCTCAAAGGAATGGCACCCAAACGATCAAGAACTGGAACAAGCTAAAGTGAAGTACCACCATGGTGGAAAGTGAATGAAGGATTTACATCTTTTGGGGAAAAATGGTGGCCACGGTTATACAGACAGAAGTTCCACGTAGTGAAAAGAATTGAGGATGCCAATAAACCTGAGTGGAAGACTGAAATTGGGGGCTTCCGACATTTTGGATTGGTTGAATGCTTTGAGAGGTTAGGATGGCTGGCCGCTATGACCTTTAACAATGAAGTTCAATCAGAAATGTAACACCCCGAATTTTTTAAAAATGTTTTATTGTGCAATTTCACGGACGAAATTATTTTTAGGGTGGTATGTTGTAATAACCTGGATTTTTAAAACAAATAAAAATAAATAAATTTTATGTTATTATTAATTATAGTTTATGATATGTTAAAAGGTAAAATGTTTAAAAAAATGTTTCTTTATAAATTGATACTATTATGATAGCTATATTTGAATATTAATGATATATATATATATGATAATAATATTAGGGATGATGACAAATGATTAAAGAAATTGAAAATTTTAGATTTGATTCATGGAATATTGTTGCTGCCGTTCAAATATATAAAAGAAAATGTTCTTTTTTTTATAGTAAAATAAAGATTTGACTTGGAAAGTCAAAATTGAACCATTTGTTCATTTTCGCCTGCAACAAACAGAAACGAGACATGAAGCCTTAATGAGCAAATCTTCTGTTAAGTTACCCATAATCGCAAGCCAAGAATCACGTAATCATAATCATGCATCAAAGCTGTAAAATTCTTTCGACTTCAAGCACCAATCATTGACCCCAAAATCACTGAATTTCCAAACTTGAAAACGCGTTGTTAAGCCTATAAATTCAAATGAATGCGTTCGTTTCGTATACACCACGCTCACGAACCCGTTTCCCTCACTCAATTGACCCCCTGTGTCGTTTTGAACCGCCGCCGCTGCAGAACTCAGGCCAAGGCCACCGGCTTCGATCCGAGCTCCAATTCGAAGTAAGTATGATACCTTTCTTCTTATTTTCACTTCCCGATCAAAAGGCCTAATGTCTCAATCGCTTATTGTTACTGTCGAGAACGAATTTGTGAAACTATGTCCGGGGATGCGATCTGAATTAGGGGGTGTTTGAGATTACTTTTTGAATCTACTTTTGACTTTTTCAAAAGTAAGAATTTCTTACTTTTGGATTTTAACTTCTCCATCTCACATTTTTCATCTTATTTTGAATTGTCTAAGCAAACTTATAACTTATAACCTTATTCCAAAAGATGATAAATCAATAAGTTGTTTTGAAAAGTAATCCCCAACATCCCCTTAGTGTTAGGGATGAAGATGAGGAGCTTTCTGTTTAAAAATGTTTTCTGGATTAATAAATCAAATGAGCACTCTGTTCTAGTGGATAAATCTGTTATGCAAACCAGGAGGTCTCGGGTTCGAGCCTTCTCCACCGTTTTCTTTTTCTATTTTAATTTAACCACCCCTCGGTATATATATTTTTAAAAAAGTTATAAATATCATTAAAAAGTCGTTTCTCAAGCAAAAGGGTTATAAATATTTTTGAACTACAACGTTTTAAACTTTGTACACGATCACAAAAAAAGGATTTTAAAATCTAAGTTATTATATTAATTGTAGGCTTCCGCACGGTTTATTTTCGCTCACAAAGATCTCATTCCGGTTATCGTTTATCGTTTTAAGGTACGGACTTTTCGAACAACTTATGTGTACGGATTTGGTTTCCAATACTCCGTTGTTGGGTTCTAAATTTGTTGTTACTTGCTTATGTGTATTATATGTATATTTATAGATATATTGTTTATAAGCATTGAATTATTGAAGATGACGCTTCGTGCGCATTGATTACTGAATATGGTCCCTCGAAAGCATTGAATTACTGAATATGGTCCCTCGAAAGCACTGAATTACTGAATATTGTCCGTCGAAAGCACTGAATCACCGAATATGGCCCATCGAAAGCATCGAACTATTGAAATGTCGCTTTGTGCGAATTGAACTATTGAAATGCCGCTTTGTGCGCATTGAACTATTGAATGTGTTATGTGACTCATTGAATGTGAACTATCGTTATGTGACTCATCGAATGTGTTAAATGAATGTGTATGTATATATTGTTTGATAGATATTTTTAAGTAATTGCGTATTGTATAGTTGTTGTCCCACTGAGTAAAGCCAAGTTTACTCAGGCGTACATTCTTCCTGTTTATGTACGTAAGGTTGCGAGAGTGCTCGAGAGAATAAAGATGAAGAGAATTTTTAGTAAACAAATTATAATGTTTTGTATTTTCTTTTATTAAATGTAATGTTTTTATAATTAATGGATTGTAGTATTGAATTTTGCTTACTGTATAAGTGACACGTCAGCCTTAGAAGGGTTGGGGTGTTACAAGAAATGTACTTGGACGAAATTTTGGAATGTATGTAAACCTTGAAGAAAGAATGTGTTGATAATCCAACATGGACCACTAAAATAACAGGAAAGGTGCATGGCAGAGAAGTGGTAATGTCTATGGAAAATTTATCAAACATAGCATCGTTTGATACAAGGCCGTAGGAGGAGTATGAGACAAGGTCAAATGCGTACATAGGTTGTGAAGGAAAGGGTTCGGGGTATGGAGGGAAATGCTAGGTGTAAGGCCTCAAACCAGGCACCCTACAGTTAGTTCTCATCATTAGATATCCTCTTAAAAAAAGCACTTGTTTTATTTAACAAACGTACATACAGCGGAAGTCTTTCTAAATTTTTTTGTTTCTCTTTAAGGTCATAATGTTATTAATCTTACCTCATTAATACCTGCACACCAATCCGAGTAGCACCGCTCCCAAGCCAAGATACGTCAACCCCAAAGCTCACCTGCAACACGATCTATCGTACACACAAAGTCAGCTACGCTGAGTGAGTTCTAATAGTTTAATTTAAATAAAAGCCAACTCGTCTCATTTTCATATTTATTTCCAACCAAGACCTTCTGTCTTTAGAACATATTTTTATAAATTGTTAACACATAGGTAACCCCTATGATCTTATACAAGCCCAAAAGGGTTCACCACCCCTGACTCAACCCACAATTAGAACTCAGTAAGTCTCTCTGACATGGATAGAGCTTACTATTCTGATGACTCAAAGTTTACCACACATATTAACCACACTGGTTATCTCAACCACCCTCTAGACACCGGCTTAGCCAGCACTGACTACGACTCTCACAAACCAACTAACATAACAGTTGTACACAACGTACTCATCCCGACACAATGGTCAACATAACTCTACACATCACATTAATATCATATATTCACCATGTCAATATCATCTCATACACAGTATATATAACTCAACACTTGTATGCAATTTAACACATATATATGCACACAAACACATACCTCATCACTGCGCGACACACCTTGAGCTCATCATTGTCCTGTTGGAAATCGTCACCTTTGGTGACCTCCCAAAGGACTTAGTCCTCTACAATCCCGTTTGTCGTGTCATAATGACAACAATGCAAACACAATACCCGTCGTGTCACAAGGATAACGACACAATACACACAACACATGTATAAACACATAACATTATACTATATGTGCATGACTCATTAACTGCACATGCATTTCACACATAGCACTAGGATAAGGTATTCTACACGTATTCATAAGCGTTTAGCTTATATCCCGACTCACCCCGACTAACACAATACACTGCTAATATAGCAACGCACATACAAATACTATGTCTCATTATCTAAGCACATACCACGTACATGCACACCATGTGACACCTCCTAGTCGTACCCGTATGACCTGTAAATACAATATCGACTCACCCCTATTAGGTCACTATACGACCCACGACCATATACCTACCTTTATCATACACATCTTAAGGACAACGCTTAGTCCCTTAGCCCCATATTTAAATACTTAAATTCATAAACTCATCGAGTTAGACCCCAAAGCTCGATACATATTTAATGTAATAAAACATGTCTCGAAACTATGTACGATAGCCCCAAAAACAGAAAAACGTTTAAAAGAAGGGGATTAGAAACTCACCGGTTGAGAGGCAGATCCAAATCCTTTCTCTACAACCCGCCCGAAACACAAACATGTCAAGCGTATTATTCCTGATCAGAATACGTTCAATCTGTACATCGAATAACGTATACATAAAATAAATTCCCGACACTCGTCTTCCCTACGTGTCCTTCTTTCTTCGAAAAAACCTAGTCTCACGGGTTTACGTAATACCTTTATCTCGACCCGCTTAGGACTCGTGTGCCCGAGCCTAAGCTTCCGTGCACGCACGTACACGTGCCCATGCAAACCCTATCTAAAGAAAAACGCGAGTGCGAGCCAGATTTCCATGCATGCATGCCATGCAGGAACCCTAATCGGCTAACACCATGCTCGCCGTATTCCCGTTCCACCACCGCACAGATTTCCATGCATGCATGCCATGAAGGAACCCTAATCGGCTAACAGCATGCTCGTCGTATTCCCGTTCCACCACCGCATGCCATCGTACCGTCGTCTTCGTTTCCATTGTCCTCCTCGTTACGCCACAGTCCAGCCGAATTCCCTATCTTGCCGGAACTATCACCACCGCCGCCTCCGACCGTTCACCGTCAGAAGCACCACCACCCCGCAGCCGCCGGTAGCCACCGTCCACCACCCGGCATCACCACTTTGCCTTGCCATGGCCGAGCCACCATTGTCGTAGCCCTGCACTCAAGTCGTCCCCACGGTAACCATCGTCTTCATTACTCCCTCCATTCTCGTCGCCTGTCCAAGCCGAGCAACACCCTCGTCTCCCTCCGCCTCGCGCCGTCGTACCTTCTCCATAGCCGTCGTCACCGTCACATGCTACCACCACCTCAGTCGGCCATCACACTCACCGCCTCATCCATGTCCTCTTCTCCGATCATCAAGAATAAGAACCAAACCAAACCAAAACCCTAATTGGGTCTTCAAGCTAAACCAAAATAGTGAAGCAAAAGAATGGAATACCAGAGTTACCTTAAGCGTAATGGAGTTCCCTTAGCTAGACGTCGCCGTAGGACCACCACGAACCACCGTCGTCATCCTCCTCTCTCTCTCTCTCGTCCCTTTCTTCCGTCACAAGAGCCCTAGCCGAATGGCCTAGGGTTGCGCTTTAAGGTGGGTTAAATACCACCTAGATGTTTCGCTTCGGGTCCCTCCTAATACGTCCAACGTGTTTCTTAACCGAACTTCTTAAATAACCACCAACCGGGTCCTCTCACTCTGATATATCGAGCCTTACGTGAAATCTTTTGTAGTTCAAAGTCGTTAAAAAGAGAATTCGGATCCCTCATTAACCTGATTCATTAATTAACGGATTTTTGGGATGTTACACTAGGTGATCTATTTGATATTCCTTTTATGGAATTTTCAGATAATATAAAGTTGAATGCCAATGATTTGCACCCTTTTCCAAGGCTGATTTCAAAAATTCTATGTTGGAATGTAATTCCAAGAAGAAGTGATAAGGGAAAGATTAGAAAATGTGATGTACGAGTACTTTATGCACTTATGATAGGTCAGCTAGTTCTACCCTTCCGAAAAATTATCATGTTGAATGTGTGGGAGGCATATGAGAATCGTACAAGAACCATCATTCCTCATTTCCGCCTCTTAACCCGACTGTTGATGAATGGGAATGTGATCCCAAAAAGCTCAAGACCAATAATTATGCCTTATGTTATGTTTAATAAGGCACAATTAGGGAGAAAGGAGTTTGATTTTAAAGAAATAGTGAGCCATTTCATGTTGCATGATGACAAGAACAATATCACTTATCAAATACCAAAGGATGTGGGGATGGGAGAAGCTGGAGAAGGTGATCGGGAAGAGAGGGAATACGAGCATTTAAGATAGTTCACCTAGCATTTCCCTCCATACCTCGAACCCATTCCTTCATAACCTATGTACGCATCTGACTTTGTCTCATACTCCTCCTGCGGCCTTGTATCAAACGATGCTATGTTTGATAAAGTTTCCATAGACATTACCACTTCTCTGACATGCACCTTTACTGTTAATGTAGTGGTCCATGGTGGATTATCACCAAATACTTTCTTCAAGGTTGACATCCATTCCAAAATTTCATCCTAGTACACTTCTAATCGAACCTCATGTAAAAGGTCAAACTGGCCAGCCACCCTAACCTCTCAAAGCATTCAACCAATCCAAAATGTTGGAAATCCCCAATTTCTGTCTTCCTCTCAGGTATTATGGCATCTCAATTCTTTTCACTACATGGAACTTCTGTCTATGTAACTGTGGTCGCCATTTTTCCTCAAAAGATGTCAATCCTTCATTCCTTTTCCACTATGGTGGTACTTCACTTGAGCTTGTTCCAGTCCTTGATCGTCCCTGATCGTTTGGGTGCCATTCCTTTGAGACATTGTGATGGAAGAAAAGATGAAAAGGTGAAAGCTTACACCAACTACACCCAAAAACCCCCAAAATTATTGTGACTTTGGACACCACAACTAACCCAAATCATGAATGATTTTGAAAAATTAATCCGTAGGTTTTGTTTCTCCCATCACCCCGAGCGTTTTGACATAAACATTATTGAGTTTGATTAAGAACTGTGAAAGATGGAGATTGATGGTGGCTAGGGTTCTTAAGAGAAAAGTATGAAGAAGATGAAAGAAAATGTGAGAAAGTGATAGAAAGGAGCAGATTTTATGGGGATAAAGGTAGATTTTCTGAGATAGAAAGTGAAAATTTGAATTATCCACACTTTCAACTCACCCCTAAAGCAATTTTTTAATTTCAGCGTAAAGGACGTAAAGTAATGTAAAAGTTTGATCCCGGCATAAAGCTACGCCATATGGCGTAAGCCTACGCCACCTCTAAAGCTAACTTTCAATTTTTTTACTTTTTTTTACAACAAACCACTATCTTAACATGAAACAAAACATTACCCCCTCCCCAACGTAGAACATGAATTTTCCTCAGTTCACACCCAAAATGAAAATAAGAGTTGTAACACAACCTTTCACACGTGACATTTCAAATACCCCCTCCCCAACTTAGACCTTTGGAACTTGTTCATCTAAGATTGGAAGAGAGATAGTGATGTAAAACAAACACAATCACATGCAAAGACACTAAAAATACAAAAACAAAGAAACTGGCACACTCATACAAACAAAAACAAGCAAACAAACGGGTTGCCTCCCGTGTAACGCTAAGTTTTATGTCCTCGACCCAACAATACCTGGTACTTTAGTTGATTTCATAAGTTGGTGAATCTACTAGGAAATTCGCTACTTCAAGTGGTTCACCTTTTTGGTCAATGGCAACAATATACAGCTTCAAACAATGTCCATTAACAACTTGATTTTGTCTGCCTTTCTCATCCTCATATTTCCATTTATACCAAGGATCTTGATAATGAATGGACCAAGTCATTTACTTTTTAGTTTACCTAAAAAGAACTTCAGCTTGGGATTGAAAAGCCAAACCTTTTAGCCTACTTCAAACGTTTTTAGGCGTAACTTAGAATCATGAACTTTCTTCATTTTGGCGTTGTAACTTTCTGAACATTCATAGGCTTCATTCCTTATCTCTTCCAACTCACGCAATTGCAATTTTCTCTCCTTACCTGCACTATCATATTCATAATTCACGTTCTTCACCGCCCAAAGTGCACGGTGAACAACTTCAACAGGTAAGTGACAACCCTTTCCATAAACAAGTCGATAAAGAGTTGTACCAATTGGAGTTTTAAAAGCAGTCTGATACGCCCATAGAGCATCATTTAAACATGAATACCAATCTTTAAGATCGGGATGTACCGTTTTTTGCAAAATGTCTTTAATTTGTAGATTAGATACCTCCACTTGTCCATTTGTTTTGTGGATGATAAGGCATGGCAACTCGATGGTGGATGCCATACTGTTTTAGTAGTTTGCCAAATCGAAAATGTTTAAAATGAGATCCCCCCCCCCATCACTTATTATGGCTAGGGGAATTCCATGCCTTGACAAAATGTTATTTGCAACAAAATTGCAACCTATCTTATGGTCATTCGTTCTAGTAGAAATGGCTTCAATCCATTTAGAGACATAATCCACCGCTACAAGAATGTAAAGATAACCACATGAGTTTGGAAATGGACCCATAAAATCTATGCCCCAAACATCAAAATTTTCCACTACAAGGATAGGATTAAGAGGCATTTCATCTCGTTTGGTCACCAACTTGTTGACAGTGTTGACATTATTGAGAAAATTCAAATGAATCTTTAAAAATTGATGGCCAATATAACCCATAATCCAAAATTTTATGACCCGTTTTCCTACTACTAAAGTGACCTCCACATGCGTAGGTGTGAGCATGTGTTAAAACACTTTGAATCTCTTCTTCCGGGATACATCTGATTTGATCTACTCCCACATTGAATAAATCTGGCTCGTCCCAAATATAGTATTTCACTTGAGCTAAGAATCTTTTCTTCTTCTTGTTGGTCCAAAATTATGGGATTTTACCTGCAACCAAATAATTCACAAAATCAGCATACCATGGCACTTTAGTAATAGCAAATAGACTCTCATCCGGAAATGTTTCATTTATATCCGACTGTTTATTCTCAACACTTTTGGGAATCCTTCACAAATGATCTGCCACAACGTTTTCACACCCTTTTTATCCCTTACTTCAAAATCAAATTCTAGTAGTAAAAGGATCCATCTAATCAACCGTGATTTTGCATCTTTCTTCACCATTAAATATCTCACTGCACTATGGTCAGAATAGATAATCACTTTACCACTCCAAACATATAACCTAATTTTTTCAAGTGCATAAACAACTACTAACAACTCTTTCTCGATTGTTGTGTAATTGAGTTGAGCCTCCGAGAGAGTTTTGCTAGCATAATAAATAGCAATTGGCTTTTTATTCACCCTTTGCCCTAGAACAGCTCCAACCGTGTGGTCACTTGCATCACACATTATTTCAAAAGGCAATAACCAATCCGGTGATTGCAAGATAGGGGTTGCTACTAAGTGTTCTTTAAGCACATTGAAAGCTTTAAGACATGCCTCATCAAATACAAACAGTGCATCTTTTACTAACAAATTACACAATGGTTTTGAAATTGCACTAAAATCTTTGATGAACCGACAATAGAAACCGGCATGTCCCAAGAAAGATCGAACACCCTTCACATTTGTTGGTGGGAGAAGAGTAGAAATAACTTGAACTTTGGTAAGATTGCTTTAATTCCCCGGTGAGAAATTGCATGCCCAAGGACAGTTCCTTCTTGGACCATAAAATGGCTCTTCTCCCAACTCAACACAAGATTTGTCTCGATGCATCGTTTTAAAATATTTTCTAATTCACCAAGACACATCTCAAATGAATGACCAAAAATGGAGAAGTCATCCATGAAGATCTCCAAGGACTCCTCATCCATACAGAAAATATATTCATCATGCACCTTTGGAAGGTCGCTTGGGCATTACACAAGCCAAATGGAATTTGCCTAAATGTGAAAGTGCCATAAGGACAAGTAAACATTGTCTTTTGTTGATCTTCCGGATAAATTATTGTTTGGTTGTATCTGGAATACCCATCTAAGAAATAATAGAACTTCTGACCTGCAAGTTTTCAACAATTTGATCAATGAATGGAAGTGGAAAATGATCTTTAGAAGTGGACAAAATTAACTTTCTATAATCAATGCAAACCCGCCACCCAGTTACCGGTCGGGTGGCAATTGGCTCACCTTCCCTATGCACAACTTGGATACCTGCTTTCTTAGGGACGGTTTGGGTAGAACTCACTCACATGCTATCAGAAATAGGGTAGATTATACCATCGAGCCACTTGAGAACTTCTTCCTTGACCACTTCACGTATATATGGATTCAATCGCCTTTGTGCATCCCTAGATGGCTTAACATTCTCATCAGTGATGATTTTATGCATCACTATTGAAGGACTTATTCCCTTCAAATCTGCTATTGTCCATCCAATAGCTGTTTTATACTTCTTCAACACGTTCAGCAAGTCATCTTCTCGATTAGATTGTAGATTGGATGATATGATCACTTATGTGCACCAAATTATACATATATTTCATATCAAATTCATTCCAAATGTGTTTGTTTTATTGAAATTCTAGCAGATTAGATCCTTAATTTGTTTACTTTGAGTTTTCACGAACAAAAGGCCACTAAATGATCAAAGAAGCAAAACCCGTGCAAAAAAGATAAAGTTCTGATCAAGACAAGCACGGGGCGTGCCTCATCAAGCACGCCCCTATGCCTCAGATTAGGAGACAAAAAAACATATGGGACCCACTACCCCGTGTTCAAGCAAGCACGCCCCCATGCCAAGGGTCTAGCACGCCCGTGCCAAACTTAACACGCCCCAGTGCGCACTACTATGTCTGATTTTGTTTCGACCAACTTAGTGGAGCAGGATTCAGGTACGCATGGGGCCGTGCATGGTGCGGCATGGGTCGTGCCCAACCTCATAGACAACCTATATTGGCCTTTGTTGCACCATTTCAATGATGAATGAACGGAGCACTAGATAATTCTCCACATTTCTATTATGTATTTTTTTTGTAGTTTTAGTAGTTAAGCTTCATTTTCCAAGGTTCTAGAACAACTTAACAAATTTGAAATCTTGTAATGATGCTTGATTGTGTTGCTTAAAAAATGTCACGTATCATTTGCTTAAAAAACTATTTTATATCTTCAATTTATTCAAGTCCGTCTTGCACAACTAAGCTACGGATGTGTGCAATACATCGACTATGAAAAAAAACGTTGTTGCAAACCGATTGATGTTTAATTTTAGTTTTGCAAATGCGTTTGTCTTATTCGAGGCATTATCAAAGGATATAGAAAAAACTTTGTTTTCTAATTTAAAAGTTTTTTATTACATAATCTAAATCTTGAAATAAGTTATCACCGTTATGTAGATGCCCGAACAATTCAAATGCAATCGTACGTTTCATCATTTGCACGTATCGGGTTTTACCCAATGAGCGACAATGCAAAGATACAAATCTGATTAACCGTGTGGAGCCTACCAAACATGGAAAGTTCAATTCACATTGGTTTCTAAGTTTTCAAATCCTAAAAGTAATTCTTTTAAACTTTTTCATATTTTAAGACAATCACGTCTAAGGGTAGCACGACTTATATGATTATAACGTGGTTGGAGGGTTTGTTGAGTAAGCGTTGTCAAACACGGGTAGTCGAAGTAGTCAAATGGAAAATCCTCATGAATCACGATCTTTGTCATCCTACCTCGAACCGCATTTACGTTGAAATTCCAAAATTTTCATCATTTGACGTTATTGCTTGACCTCGAATCGAAGTGCCTTTCACCGCCATGCACCACTTTTTCATATGTTTTTTTCAAACTCGAGTTTCATTCGGGTTTAAAAAAGAACCACATTTCTTGCACTAAGCTTTATTCGGACCGCTTGATATTTGACATAGATCATAATTTACCAAAATAGTTGGGTTCCTATTTGTAGGTATAACCGCAACAGTTGCCTCGCTTGACGAAGATCCAACACTAACGAATGAGTGTCCACTTTTGGAAGCCGTTTAAGAGCGTTTTTTTAGATTAAAGAGATAGAGAGCCTTTTTTAGTGTTCTAATTAAACCAACACATCTAATACCTATTTGTACTAACATAGGGGTAAAATCATTAAAAAAAACACCAAAAACGATCCTAAAACGGTCAAATGACCATTACCCAAAGGTTAGTTTTTTTTAACGCTAAAAATCGGTTTCAAACCGGTTTCACAAACCGGGTCGGGTTCAAACCGATTCCATCACTGAAAACCCCAAACCTATTACAAACCGCCAGTTTCAATCCTATCCAAGCCGGTTTTGGTCAAACCGGTTTCGGGTTATGAACCGGGTTCGGTTCCGAACCTTTTTTTCATGTATAGTGTCAGGTTTGATCCACCAACCTATAAACACTACCCTTATTTGAATTATATTCTTACGGAAGATTCTTAAAAAGACTAGCATTTTATAACTTCAAATTTTTATATAAAAGTTAGGATTAATTTAAAGATTATGTTAGTTTGCAAAATTTAAAAATAAGTTTATACTACAGTGATCAACCCAAAGCTCCAACACAACCCATTTACCTCCAATACAACCCAACCCATTTACCCTTAGTTTGAGTTTGTTTTGAATGTCGAGGCCCGAAGGTGATAGCCGACCCGTGGCAGATTCAAATTCACTAATCGTTTTACTAGCCATTGATGCGACTGGATCACAACTGAATACTTATGGGTCACATAAGATTGGTCAAACTTGGGTCAGCCTTATTCGTATGGACCCCATGCAGACGTGAAGATTACATGCAACCCATCCCTAGCTCAACCCACGTTTTCTACCATGCAGTTGTGCTATTTTATTTCTAATTTTATTTTCTTTTATTTTGATTTTCAAGTTAGTTTTATTTTTTCTCTCTCTTTCCTAAATGTTGCATCGTGGGTTGTTATTTTCAAATTCCTATATGTATTGCAAGTGAATGAATGGAGCAGGTGGTTTTTGATGATTAAAATGTTCGACTATGTTATTCTTTGGTGACCAGTTTCTGTTTTCCATTGCTAATTCAAGAGTAGCATCTTGAGTGGTGTTCTTTGGAACCTACACTTGAGTCTAGGTAGTGATTTTTTTATCCTACACTCAGTTTAGGAAGCTCTTTGGGATCGAATCGGGTGGTGTTTCTGTATTACTTGGAAGGAACCTGGCTCTGATAACAAGATGATATACAGCGCCTTCACACTTGAAGGATGCAGCGGCCGATTACGGGTTTTCAAACGAACAAACAACGGATAGAATTCGAGATACAGAAATCACCACTCGCTCTATACGTTAGGCAATTCTAGAATTGAATTAACATACAGAGATCACCACTTAATTCAATTATAGATCCCACAGATCACCTCTTAATTTGCCAAAATTAAGATAGCAGTGAACGTTTTTCCTCTCAAACAAGAGTTTAAACAAACGGAAGTAATTTCACTCTGCCTCTTTCATTCATCCAATCACAGTACATAATAGATGAGTTTTTGGTACAACAAACGTTGCTACATCTTAGGGAAGTGGAAAGAAACCAACTTTGAAAAGGTAAATAAAATAAAATAAAATAAGTTAGAAATAAAATTGCATGTGCTAAAATTAGAGAATTTTTTTTATAATGGGGCTTGTTTTGACCTAGACGTTCACATGAGGGCTCGTTTTGGTATTGTTTGTACAAGGGGGCTCATCGCCATTACCAATGGCGACTTTCTTCTTATTCTCTAGTCAGATAAAATACAGAAGATTTCAGAAAACCAGGAAAGTTGCCATGCCAATGGAAACTTTCCCATTAAGTTGTCATTGCTAATGGCGAGTTCCTGTCCCCAACGCGCACCTCCATCTCGCCATAGGTGGTGACGAGTTTGAGAAGAAAGTTGCCATTGCTAATGACGATTTTCTCTAAAGGTAAAAATAAAAACGAGCCCTCATGTGAAAGTGTAGGTCAAAACAAGCCCCATTATAAAAAAAATCAAAATTAGAAGCTAGAAAAAAAGTTGCTGCATGATGTCGTGGGTTGCATGGGTTCTTCACGTCTGAGTTGTACCCGGGTATAATTGAATGCAATTGATCCATGTTTGACCCAACTCTTCTGACCCGGTAGTACCAACATCTCCATCAACGGCTAGGACATTTGAATTGGTTGGAGTTTGGCCATCATTTGGCTCACACAGAACCGATCTCCTTGGCTCACACAGAACCTCCCTTGGCTTCACACACCGGATAAGAACACTGAGTTCTTCTCGACTTGATCACACAGATCTCTTCTCAGTTTCACACAGAAACTCCTTGATGGTTTCGATGTCTTCCTTGTTGCCCTTGGTCTCCTGTTCGGTTACTATTATTCGTTGCTCGATCACTTGTCTTTGCTGCACTTGCTCGATCTCTGATACCAAATTTCGGAATTAATTCTCACTAAGAAGACTTTGAAGAGTTTGTCCTCAAACTTGGAAAGTCGGTTTTATCTTCAAACTTGGCAAACGAGTGTAAGTCCGGTGGAACAGGTTCTTCCCCTTGGATGAACTAAGCTGGATAAGCTCTCTCGGAGGCTTAACTTTGTGGAATCTTGAACGGAAAAAGGGACGAATAGTTAAGGCCTGGTGAACACCGTTATTAACGGATGATATTGGAAGTAAGGTGATTTTCCTATCATTATTGACGAAAGAGTATGTATTCTTGTATCCATCATGTAGCACTTTCCTGTCAAATAACCATGGTCGACCGAGTAAGACGTGACATGCGTCCATAGGTATAACATTACACCAGATCGCATCTTCTTATGTCCTGCCAATGCTCAAAGACAACAAAATTCGATGAGAAACGTGGATGCCTTTACCGTGGTTTAGCCATTGAATGACATAGGGTGACGGGTGCGGTTCGATTGATAAATTGAGCTTTGAAATCAGGGTTTGGGATGCAACATTTGTACAGCTCCCTCCATCAATGATCAAGGAACAGACCTTGTTGGCAATGGTGCATCTTGTACGAAAAATCGACTCCCGTTGCAAGTTTCCCTCATGAGCAACCGTTCCGTTGAGGGTTCTTCGCACAACTAGACATTCTCCCTCATCTGGCCCAAGTATCTCCTCATCAACGGCTGGCTTGTTAGAGTCATCATCCACAGGTGCTTCATCAAAACAGAGGTTGTTGAATATTTCGTAATCAGCAAGGGTGATGATTCTTTTGTTGGGGCAATCCGAAGCGATGTGGCCTGGTCCTTGACATCGAAAACAACGTCTAGGAACCCAGGTAGCGGTGTTGGAGCTTTCGGGCGGATCCATAGATTTGGAAGGGTTGACAGTAGTAGAGTTACCCGTGGGAAAAGTCGAAGTAACGGGTGGTTTACTAACAGTTCGGCCGACATCAGTTTTGCCTCGGGTCTTGTGTTGTACATCAACTTTGTGAGCCAAGATTGTAAGTTCGGCCAGTGTAGTGTACGGTTGCAGTTCCACCACGTTTGCGATTCTTGGCTCTAATCCTCCTAGGTATCGAACCAATGTTTGGGGATCATCTTCGTTCAAATCACATTTCATCAACAAATACTCGAATTCCTGCGAATATTCTTCCACTGATCGGTTCTCTTGCTTGATAAAATGAAGTTTGGAGAAGCTATCTTGAAGGTAATACGTTGGCATAAACTTCTCTTTGAGGAAATCACCACCTAGACTCAAGTGTAGGTTCCAAAGAACACCACTCAAGATGAATTTGAATCTGCCACGGGTCGGCTATCAGAAGGGGTGATCAAATTAATAGTTGATATTAAGTTGACTTGATTTACTATGTGATATTTTGCTATCGGTCTTTTTATACATTTATTGTTGATTTTGTTGATGCATTAAAATGTAAGATATATAACAAAAGTTGACTTAATTTACTATGTGATCTTTTGGTATCGCTCTTTTTTGTACATTTGTTGATGGATTAAATTGTAAGATATAAACATAGCATGTTTAGATTTTAAAAAGCAACTTGATTTTATAAAGTCTTCCCGACTTCGAACACACGTATGAGAAATCAAGGCTTGAGAGCTGATGCAAGACCCCACTTAGGGGCGACTTCAGTTTTCTTGGTGTCATACTCTGCTGAAAGAGTGATCAGTGACTTTGGTCGCCATTCTCGTTGACACAACATTGCCACTTTCCCGTTGTCTGAGAACCTAGTTTTGAGTTTTGACCGTGTTGTAGCGATCGATAGCATGAGCACTTCCAATTGTGAAACTGTTTTCTAGTGTAGATAATCCATGTGTCATCTCAGCAACAACCTGAGTTTTGTTTGAAGCATTCACGGAGTGTACATATGATGCCTTCAATGTTTGACCTTTGTCCATCCTGCCATTTGTCGGTTAAGTTGGTTATGCTAAATTACTATTTACCAAAAACTAGGGGTGTCAATGATGTCCCGTTCTTTAAGAAATTGGTTGACTTTGAAATAAAGAAAAGATTTGCATATGGGTTCATTTAGGTCAACTCAAAATATACAACGAGTCAATTTGGGTAAAAGAGCCTGTTTTGACCCGCCTGTTTTGACCCGCTTACCAAAGATCGTGGAACTTAAAGAAAAATAAGAACAACAATGAGGTTGTTTATACATGCAGTATAAGTGCAGCAGAAAGATCGGGCTTGTTAAAGCTTATGCCAGCTGTGTATTTGATGAAAGAAGCGGAAGCAGTATCAAAACCAACTTCACAACCAAGATGTACATCCTTGTGGCCCACTTCTGCAGCAAGATTTAAAACTGGGGATGGATTCAAGCCTATGCTAGAATCAATTGCAATTCGGGGATGAATGTACTGAATATCAAGCTGAAAACTGTTAGGTATCACGAGTCGTTATCGCAGCGGAATCATACACACGCACATAATTGATAAACAGAAAATAAGAGACACAAGAATTATAGTGGTTCAGCCAAGATTGGCCTACGTCCACTTTGCAACTAGGGTTTATTCTTTATTAGGTGCTCAAGAAATACTATTACATCAAGGGATTATAAATAAGACTAGATTAGGGTAACTAATTATGGTAACACTTAAGCAACAAGCCAAAGACAAACAGCCCTAAAAGGAACTGTCGCCAGCCCCCTGTTACTTCTAGTCTTCAGTCGCAAACAGGCTCAAGGCCCTGTTATCGGCAGCCCAAATCAGCCCAGGCCCATTTGGCCAAGTCCGGCCCAAAGACTTCACACACAACAATCTCCCACTTGAAGGCTTTGCTCAATCCACAAACACCATCTAAGTAATCCCTGATCCAGTAATTCTAGTATCCTCCATATCCAAAGTCTCCTAAGCCTTCAGTCCCCATAAACAAGCTCAGACTTCATTAGATCCACCCTAGTTGTAGCCCCCCTCTCATCATGTACATGAAGGGGTAGTTGAAGCTCCCCCGAGCTTCAACCTAGCAGTCATTTCTGACCCATCCTCTCTCTCAACTAGTTTACACATTCCACCAGTTCCAGAGATACACCGAGAACCCTTAGCACTCTCCACATTCAGCAAGTGTTTCCCTTGAGAGATTTTATCAATCGGAATACCGGTCTTCAAAACCCAACGATGCTTTGTAAATGTGCCCGGAACACGCCCCGTGCTCCCATTGTCACCAAACCCCTGAACTAATTTAAACCTTCGATCCCGCTCAGCTTGAGTCACCATAACACCAGGCTTCACCCTTGCAAAATGAACCCTCTTTTGCTCCTTTGACTTTGCGAACCCGACTTTGTTATGCTTAACCGGGACGGTCACTCCCTCAGCAGATACTTCAACCATATAAAGTGACCCATTCTTGTTTCCCCGAGCAATAACAAGATTTCCATTTTCACTTTCCATTTACCACCACCGAACTTTACTTCTATTCCATGTTCATCCAACTGACCGACAGAAATAGGGATAAGATCGGTGTCGTACCAGTACCAAAAGTACCGGTCCCGAATTTTATTGAAAAACGGGTACCGATACCGGTACCGAAAATATAGAATTGGTACCTGTACCGGTACCGGTACGGTACCTGTATTTCGGTACCCGGTACCAGTTTGGTACCCGAATACAGATTTTCATAAATTATTGGTTTTCATAATAAGAAGTTGAGAACTAATGCTACATATGGCAATATCATCGTCTTTTAAAATATCATTTATTTCATCCACAATTGATTTTCTCAACTTTCTCACCCAATCTTGAGTGTAAATCAAAAAAAAATTTATAAATGGGCTCACTATTACAAGTTTCTTCACCTAAGGGCCTAGATGAGTTGAGCTTGAGAAAAAAATATTCAAAGAATTTAAAATACATTGATATACATTGAGAAAATAGAAAAAAGAAAATAGAAAAAATTATTAAGAAAATAACAGTACCTAATCATTAAAATACATTGAGAAAATAGAAAAAAAAATATTCAAAGAATTTAAAAATAAAAAATTATTGTTTTTGAATTAAAAAAAAATATTCAAAAAATTTTCGTGACTAAAAGGATATTTTTCGGTAAAGTACAGGTACCGGTACCGACCAGTACCGATACCGAAATCGGAGAAAATCAAGTCCCAGTACCGGTACCCGTTTTTGTTTTTCGGTACCAGTACGGTACGGGTACTGGGTACCAAAAGCTCATCCCTAAACAGAAATAAGCTTCGTCGTCAGACCTGGAATCACCCTGACGTTCTTCAAGTTCCATGTAGTTCCCAATGAAGTAGCCAAATTAATATCCCCCATGCATGTTATACCAAGAACCTCACCGTTACCTAGACGTACATTCCCAAAGTCACCTACCTTCAGATTCACCATCGTTTCCCCGCTGTGTATGGCATGAAACGAAGATCCAGAATCCATAACCCAAGAATCAATGTCAGACTCCACACAGTAAACCAATGCATCATCAGACTCTTTCTCTGCTTCCACATTGTTTACTTCCTTCTGCCCAGATCCTTCCTTTTTCTTTTTATGACATTGACTTTTCACATGTCCAACTTTATTGCAGGTCCAGCACTTCACATTGTTCGGTTCTATTTAGAGGCAGTAACATTGGGAGGGATCGAAAAGGTTTTTGTTGGGGTCGTTTGGGTTGAAAATATTCATGTTTGTGGGAGACGAGTTGAGATTTTTTATAAATCTGTAAAAGATTTAATCTATAGAAGAAGAGAAGAAGTTCTGTGAACTTATATAAATTTTTATGGTATTTGTAAGGAAATATTTAAATTTCTTTTCTTTTTAATTTAAATGAGCCTAATGGCTCTTTTTATTGCCCCAATGAGCCAACAACTCTTTATGTTTGCCCCACGCCCGTGACATGACTCACTATAGAGCCTAACGCTCACAACCATGCCAAGGAGGGAAGTCGGTGTTTCACGCCAGTTAGTGACCGACGTAACACTCACGCCCATCACTCGCTGACCCGCATAAACTCACGAACCCATTACATATGTCCTTAGATTTGTTACTAATAAGATCAAAAAACATTGCAACGGCCACGTTGCTAAAACTTTACCCAAAGTAAAAGATTCATCTTTTCACATAAAGTTTAAGGGCCATTTGAGTCAAAAACACAAAGCAAAGTCATCATCTTTCCCCAGCATTTAACACGTTTCTTAATTATCCCAAACCCCTCCCCACCATGATCTAGGGCTGCAAACGAGCCGAGCCGAGCCGAGCCAGGCTTGGCTCGAGCTCGAGCTCGAAATTAAACGAGCCAGCTCGGCTCGGCTCGATTTTTTTTCCGAGCTGAAAAATTAAGCTCGAGCTCGGCTCGTAAAAAGCTCGAGCCAGCTCGTGGCTTGTCGAGCTAGCTCGTTTTTTTTTTACATATTAATATATTTATATAAACAACAAAAAAAAATATTTTAATCTCAGTTTGAAGTTGATTGTCTTCAAAAAACTAAATAGATGGAAGGGACAATATATAAAATACAAAAAAAACATAGATAACCCAAAACTTACAAAGTAGAGAGTAAATACAATTGTAGATAAAGTAAAATTTTAGTCCAAAACTTAGAGTTCTTGAAAACAAATTAACTTAAAAAATCAAAACATCATATTTCAAATATAACACATATATAAAATATATATATATATATATATATATATTAGTTATTTAGACGAGCCGAGCCCACGAGCCGAGCCCGAGCCGAGCCAACCCTAGCTCGAGCTCGGCTCGTTTAGAATTCGAGCCAGCTCGGCTCGGCTCGTTTAAAACCGAGCTTTTCCCGAGCCGAGCTTTTTCCGAGCTTTTTTCGAGCGAACTTCGAGCGAGCCACGAGCCGCGGGCTTTTTGAACAGCCCTACCATGATCTGATAAAACCGCCACCCATCGCCACCGCAAATGTCTGACGACGACAGAGACACCGTCCCCCTCCACCCTTCCTCCCAATCAGACATCGACGAGATCGAAAACCTAATCACCGCCAGCGTCCAATTCAGCCCTTCCACCGTCCAACCCGCTCGCCCCCCATCCCCTACGCGTGCTTCCATCCCTATATCCGCCTCCCCCTTCATTCCCTCCAACCTCCCCCCGCCTTCTTCAAAACCGGCTTATGTACCTCCCGCACCCCTCCCGCCTTCTAATGCAAACACGCAGTCCAACATGAGCGGGTTCGGGCCACCGGTCAACACGTTGACCGAACCTGTTTGGGAGACGGTGAAACGAGATGTATCGAGAATTGTGAGTAATTTGAAATTAGTTGTGTTTCCGAATCCGTACCGTGAGGATCCCGGGAAGGCGTTGATAGATTGGGATCTGTGGGGCCCGTTCATTTTCATTGTGTTTATGGGCTCACATTGTCTTGGTCCGCCTCCATAAAGAAGGTAATTTACTTTAATGGATACTAGTTTGCTTATTGTTTGTATCCCCAAGTGACCAATTAGGGGGGATCTTAGTTCTTAGATTTGTAATTCTACCTAATTTGTATAGCTGATAAGTTTGGGTTTATTTAAAAGGATAATGGGTGGTTTATCAATCTGCTGAACTATGTGAAATCAACTTGGAATTTGGAAATTTGGAGAAGAAAGAATAGCGCGGAAAGGGGAATGGGGGTGTTTTCGCACATCATTTTATCTTTAATGTGACATCCCTGCAAATCCCACGTCGTTTCATTCATAGGAGAGATACTGGGCATAGGGAAAGACCGATATCAAATACCATTTACTCGTTTTGGGTGCATTGACTCATTTGACTGTGAATGAGAGGTTCTCTCCACAGTTTAAGCGTGCAGGGGGGTGCAATTCAGGATGGGTGACTTCTTGGGAAGTTTCTACTCCGTTAACCAATAACAAATTCATAAGCTCCTAGAAGGCAAAGCGAACAAAATGGTTGGTATGAGGGGTTAGATGTTACATTTAATCAAGTCATTTGATTTTTGCATTATAGTCAAGAATAAAAGAGTGGTTTAACCAAGTTTTCCGCATGTATAACACACTTTACCTTGTAACCGTTATCAATTTGCTGAACTATGTAAAATGAACATGGAAATTAGAGAAGTAAGAAGAACATGGGAAGGGGAATGGGGGTGTTATCACACATTATTTAATCTTTAATGTGACATCTTTGGCAAATCTCACATTTATAGAAGAGATACTGGGTCATAAGGAATGGCTGATCTCAAGTACCATCAATGCGTTTTGGGCGCATTGACTCATGATTAAGCGTGCGGGTGGGTGCAATCCAGGATGAGTGACCTCTTGGGAAGTTTCTACTCCGTTAACCAAAAACAAATATGTGAGCAAAGCATATTGGTTGGTATGAGGGATTGGATGTTACATTTAATCAAGTGATTATCTTTTTTGCATTATAGTCAAGAATAAAAGTGTGGTTTAACCAAGTTTCCAGCATATATTACCTCGTACTGTTTTATTTCACATTGATGTTATATGATGCTTCCATAAGCATGTTATCCTCGAATTGCTTGGTCTCTTTACTCTTTAGGGGTGTGTGTAGTCTTTTACATTTCAGTTGCTAGCTGTTATAGAAATTCATCATTATCATGTTTCTCGTCCTCCAAACTTGTTTGTACTGTATTCCATTCACATAGTGATAATTGTGATGTATTGGAACAAAGCTTGTTACTTATGCTCGTCTATGTTGTCATTCAGTCTGAAGTTTTTGCTGTTGCCTTCGGACTGCTCGCAACAGGTGCTGTTATTCTCACACTCAACGTCTTACTGCTGGTAATTTTTCTCTTTACACACAAATAAAAGTAAAACTAACTAGGTGATAGACCATACATACATGCCATTTTGGATTAATGAATGTATAATGATGATGATGATGAAATTGATTGTTGTTATGTAGGGTGGGCATATAATCTTCTTCCAAAGTCTGAGTCTATTGGGTTACTGTTTATTCCCTCTGGATTTGGGAGCAGTAATCTGCATGTTGAAGGACAATGTTGTGGTGAAGATGGTGGTGGTGTGTGTGACATTGGCTTGAAGCTCCTGGGCCGCGTATCCATTCATAAGCACAGCGGTGAACCCTAGAAGAAAAGCCCTCGCACTCTACCCTGTCCTACTCATGTATGTATCCGTCGGTTTTCTTATCATTGCGATCGATTAATATAATCTTCATTTGTTATACCAACTTAATTACCGGTTGTAGATGGCCATCTCTTTTTTGGTATTTTGTTGGTTTGGTTGATATGAGGAACAAGTGACTATGCTAATACTCTATATACTTGTGTGTATGAAATCTTGAATGAAAATTAACTAGTTTAGTTTATGTAGTCATCGCGTGGCGTGTCGTGAAATATTTTTAAGTCCGTATGAAATGATTATTTTACTCGTATAATTAAAATAAAATATATATAAATTTACTCGTCACTGATTAATGCAAAAGGGAAAAAAAACAATTTTTACAAGAAAGAAAAGAACATTAGTATTATTTATACTAATGAATTTACATAAACAATTAATTATTGTAGTATTTTCTTATACGAAACTTATAAAACAAAAAACAATTTCTGTCGTTTTTTTTATATATCAAACTATAAAAAATTTATTTTACAAGAAAAAGAAAAGAGGATGTAAGAGATTTTCGATTGAAAACTATTTTCATAATAAAAATTAGTTAATATTTTTATATTGCAAATTGTTTTGAACGCTAAAGGATTAATCTGGATGAAATTTATGTATGTAGCATTAATAAAGGAATAAAAATTTCAAAATGACGGGAATAGACTTGAGTAGGACAAAAAGAGATTTGATCAATTTTAATGAGATTTAATCAAAACAATGTATGTGGCATTATCTAAAGTTAAAAGTTGAAATATACTGAAATTATTAATCTTAGATAAACATGGTAAACTTACATATAAAACATCAAATGTTGTATAAAAATAAGTATTTAGAGATTTTTAAATTATAACTGTAACTTTTAAATTTTTATTATTATATTTAATACGTAATTTTAGTCATAAGAATTATTTTGAGATTTATGAATCGTTTTCATTATTTAACCCGTATAATACCCAAGTTTTTAAGCTAGTAAAAAATATATATATATAACAATAATAACAGTAATAATATTAATTAAAAATTATTTAGCTGTTTCTAGAGTTTCTATAAAAAAGTAATAGTACTACTATTATTTTTAACCAAAGTAACAAATATAATAAGATCACGGAAATATTTTAAAGATATGTACAAAAAGGCTATGTTGTCCTTTGATGAATGTCAAGGGGTGTTTATTTGACTGTCATCGGATCTAATTAGGTGAAATTAATTAGTTTTAGGTTTTTTAAATATGGAATCAAACTAATTAATTACCTCAATAAGCGAATTATACCAGTCAATTTATTTTTCCGTCTGATTAGTTTCAGTGATGGAGGAAAATCCTCTAGAAACACCAAGGTTTGAAGGTCATGGGTTCAAGTCTCACTCCTAACAGGAATGAAGAAATTTACCTTTCAAAAATAAATAAATAATTAGTTTCATAATTTGTTTTCTTTATTGTTACTTAAATATACTTAATAAAACATACATTTAATGAATGTCCTGTTAATTTTTTTTTAACGACAAATCTACCATACTTCTATTCCTAAATTATATCAAATAATTCATTTTATACCTGAGCTCAGGACCACACATCTAAGAGGCAAGAGGCTCTACTAAGTGGGCTAGTACTCTCACATTTAATGAATTGATGATAGTAGGTAAGAACATATGAATTGATGATAAAAGTAGAATGAATGTTAAATCTATATTTACGACTAGGGATGAGCAGATCTCGGTTATACCCGAAAAAAACCGAAGACCGACTAAAAAAGAAAACCCGAAACCGGATCTTACCCTATGCAATTCGATTGGGCATCGGTTCCATGATTATACAATTTTTGGTTTTGGTCTCGGGATCGATCCAAAACCGAAAAACCAGCATGAAACCAGAACCAACCCGAGAGATGCATAAGAGAAATATGAGGAGAAAGTAGAAGTTGTTTTGTAGTCTCTGTATAATTCGGTTGGAAAGAGGGAGAGGAAGAAATTAAACAAAGAACAATTCGGTTGGAAAGAGGGAGAGGAAGAAATTAAATAAAGAACTAGACTTCAAACGGGTGTTATAAATTGGAATTTATAAAGTTGAAAACGTGTGAGCAAAAGCAACTATAATAAGCAAAACGCCACTATGTAAAGAAATGAAATGACAAGGTTGTGTTGAAGGTACCTCATCCTGTGTTATGTACCCCTCCCCCTACTAAGTTGCCATTTCATCACTCTACTTTTACTCAACAAGGGGTACGTTTAGCATACAGGGTATGTTTACCAATCCAAAAAAAAAAAAAGAAGCCATTTTTAGTTGTACAAATGTTTATTTTAGGTTGTCACTACACAAAAGCCATTCGTACCCTTATACAAAAAAGGTTTACAACCATAGAAAATTACTTGCTTCCGGGAACTTGATCAAAATCTCAAAAGCCCTTCATATTTGAACATCAACAAGTTACCAAATTAAACCATAATGCTAACTCATGGTGTTGCGTTTAGTCATACTCTTCTAAACACCGACTATGCTTCTGCCTTTCTTATAGAAAACCATCATCCCAACATCGTCTTCTTCCCGACAGTATCCAAGACTAAAGACCAGTCTTCTTTGTAGAAGCCTAGAGGGGGGGGGGGGTGAATAGGTTTCTTTTAAAAATTTATTATTTAAATTAGTGAAGTATGGAATAACACTTGTTGAATGCAAGAAGTAAATAGTTTAGGGATTAAAAGACAAACTTAATTTGTAGAGATTCAAGTGCATGTTAACTAATCCACTCTACGTCCTCTCTCTCTGATTCTTCAATCGAGAGTTGCTCGACTAGTCGTCTCTTTAAGACGTTTTTGAGGCGGTCAAAAAAACTGTTTTGGAACGGTTTCTTTTAAAACTACCTCAAAAACATTTTCAAAATTGAAAAACACCTCAAAAAATGGAAACCACTCCAAAAGATGACCCTTTTGAAGTGGTTTATAGGAACCGCTTAAAAAAAAATTCTTTTGTAGCGGTATCCATTTTTTACGGCGTTTTTCAATTTTGAAGCGGTTTCCATTTATATGCTTAAATCTGCCATGCTCCCTTAAAACTCTCATCAACCGTTTCCACACTTCTTCCCCCATGGCCCCATGCACCCTTCCTCTTCACCTTTTGTCTCCCCTTACCCACAAGCACCACTGCCACAACTCCTTTCGTGTCCCTCCAACGGAGCCCCCTTCCCTGTAAGGCTCCAAACCGGGCACCCTACAGTTGGGTCACATCACAGTGTATTCTTTTGAAAACACTTAACTTTCATTTAAAACATACAGCGGGAGTCTTATCTCAAAACAATATTTATATTTTAAAATCATTATTCATTTTACCTTACCGTACGAATGCATACACACCAACCCGAGTAGCACCACTCCCAAGCCAAGATGCATCATCACCTGATCTCACCTGCAAAACAGTCTAACGTACATACAAAGTCAGCTACGTTGAGTGAGTTCTAACAGTTTAATTTAAATAGAAGCCTTCTCGTCACAAATCTCATTTATTTCAACTCAGGACAATCCAGTCCTTTATAAAACGGCTTGTCGTTTATTAACATATCGGTAACCCATGTTACCTGCCATTTCCCCTAAGGGTCCAACAACCCCAGACTCAACCCATAACCATAACACAGTAAGTCTCATCGACATGGATCGAACTTACTACACTACTAACTTGTAATCTACCACACTTATCAACCCAGAGTCCGGTTAACTCAACCGACCTCTAGACATAGACCTGACAAGCCCTAACCAAGACTCTCACAAGGTATACTAACACAGCAATCGTAAATACGACATCATACCAACACAACAGTCAATTTAATGCTTAACACCGAAAGCAATAACATCATAACACAATGAATATTAATTAAAACTGCATGCAATTAAACCAAATATTATGCACACAACAATTACCTTCGAAGGATTTCACTGGTTTCATCGCAGCTACCCTCGTTAGGGTTACCCTCGTCTGGGTATTCATCACAATTCGAGCACCCCTCTGGGCCTCATCATCGCCCCCGAAGGGCATTCGTCACCCATAGTGACTACCCAAAGGACCTCGTCCTTCAATCATCGATTTGCATTGTCACCAGGACAACGACGCCAGCCAACACAACAACAAGCAAGTAACATATAACTGCACACAAGCATTTACTATGACTTGTTAACTAGGCACGAACCACATACGTACACCCATAATAACACATCCTAGTCGTATCCACACAACATCTAAACTCATCCCCCGACTCACCCCGAATAAGTTATTATACGACACACTAGTATCATTTTATTCCTAGTTCACACGACCTAAGGACACCACATAACCCCTTAGCTTCGTTAATGAATATTTAATTCATAAAACTCTTCAGTTTTAACCAAAACTCGTATCACGTTTAATTAATAAAATAAAACATGCAGTTATGTACGATAGCCCCAAAAACAGTAGAAACGATAAAAAGTGGATTAGAAAATCACCGGTTGCGAAAATCAAACCCTTGCTCTGCAATCCGTCCGTCCACACACTAAACTCGAACCTGTTAGACGTATGATCACATTATCAGATTATGTTTAAACCCTACGCCGCATAACGCATAACATACAAATCCCACACTTCGTGTCCACCACTCGTCGTTCCCAACGTCAAACCCTAGCTCCACGGGTACACGGGTCAAACCGATCATAACCCGCTTAGAAAACAAGTACACTAACCGGGTTCCAATGCATGCACGTACCCGCCATGCAGGACCTAATCGGGTGACACCCTAACCGACTCCCGTTACCGTCCTTCGTCTTTGTCACACCCCAACCGATGGAGGAATCATCTGGGCGGGACATGTAAGACTGTTCATAGCACATGGTTGACTAAATTGAAATATATTAAAGTTAAATTTCCATTACAAATAATCCAAGTACAAACCAAATTCAAACAAGAAACATAAAACAATTCATAAAGTTCTTGATTTAAATTGCTAAGTCCAAATCCTATGTTGAACACGTCTTGAATCAATCTCACATATTGGGGCCTGAAACATGAATAAAATAAAGCCAACTAACAAGTTGGTGAGTATAACACAGTTGTATGTAGATAGCATATAGTTGAAAACAAATCCTTTACATGACATGATAAATAAGGCGTTTATGGGGAGCAGCTATTGTGTAACCAAATGTACAATCAAACCTTGTAACTAGCATGCAAAACAAAGTGTGTTGTCGGTTTCAATCACCGCGTATCCTAGGTGGGTTTGTCAGACTCAATAGATCCATCATTGAAAACCGTCGGCTTGAAAAGTTAATGATTGCACATAATAGCATACAAGAGGTTAGCACACCTAGCACCTGGGCACAAAGCTCAAATTTTTGCACACATGTATGTAAATAGGATTTTTGCACTTGTGTTGTTTGCGTAAATGTAAATGTGTAATGTGTAATGAGTATAGAGTTCATGTTCCACCCCAAAAGTGTAAAAGAGTAAAAAGGGGTTGTGAATACTCACTTAAAGCAAGCAAGGAGAAGGACGGAATGGTGTAGGAAGCTCGAACTCTTGAAATCACCCTTGAAACACCTTGAAACTTCAAGGCTCTAGCTAAACTTTTTAGAGGATTGCTCTTGATTTTTGAAAGAGTGAAATTGTGTGTGCATGTGTATATGTCGTATATATATAGATAAAAAGGGGTGGGATTGAGTGTTAGACTTCTTCTAATCATCACAAGTCATGGTAGATGAGATGGATTTGACACCTTGCTTGTAATCAACTTGAAAGGGTATGGTTTGACATGACAACACACATGGGGAAAAGATGGAGTAGGCAAGGTGGGTGACCCCACCTTATTTAGGCCGAGAGAGGGTTAAGGGGTGGGGGGTTGGGTGTTGTCCAATCACTAGTTATCTCTCAATCGTTAGTTAGATCGGTTCTAGTTAGAATACACTCGGTAGGTGATACCGTGATATAATACTCGGTGTAGGAACTTTTAGTGATTAAAACTTTATATCTATATACCTAGATGTATATATATAATTATTAGATGAAACGGGGTTTGAGTGTAGTTTTCATAAGTCATCATCATTACTAATTGATGTTGGAGTGGAGTATAAGCAAGGATATAATGATGGTGATGTGATCTTTATGTTGCTTGCATCTTTGGTCATAATCGTGATGATTATGATGCTTGAGTGTTGTGTAAGCAAAGCAATCATGATGATGATGTGATCTTTATGTTGCTTGCATCTTTGGTCATAATCATGATGATTATGACACTTGAGTGTTGTGTAAGCAAAGCAATCATGATGACAATGTGATTGATTTAGATGTGGTATAATACCTGAAATTTATACCCGCTTTAATATATTTATTTATTAAAACGTCTCACTAGACTTTTACTGTCAAGTTCTTGTTAATCACCAACGACCGTACTTTGCGGGTTATCACTGCTTATTTTCCTAGTAATTCTTAAAAATTACTATTTTGATATAATTTCCTTTGTTAGATTCCTTGACTTTACTTAGTCAAAATAAAACTTCAGGAAATATATGTTAAGAATGTGCATTTATGTAATATGGATATTGACCTGAAATACTGGGTGTCACAGTATATAACCGAGTAAAACTTGAGTATTTGTATTGAATCATTGTATTTAATTTATGGCGACGAATATAATAAGACAGTGCATGAGAATTTGGTTTGAAATGCGATACATTGAGTTGAAATATGGATACTAAAAATCGGAAATGTTACAGTCTCCCCATGTTGAGAGAATTTCGTCCCGAAATTTAGCTAGAGGAGGCGATAGTATCGGTAAAAAGGTGAGGGTACTTGAGCTTCATTTGGTCTTCTCGTTCCCAAGTGAACTCAGGACCACGCTTAGATTCCCAACGAACTTTGACAATAGGAATGCGACTTCTCTTGAGTTGTTTGACTTCGCGATCCATAATTTCCACCGGCTTCTCAACGAAGTGCATTGTTTCATCAATGTGCACGTCGTCAAGCGGTATATGGAGATTTTCATCAGCGAGACACTTCTTCAGATTAGATATATGAAATGTAGGATGCACATTGCCAAGAGATGGAGGTAACTCGAGCTTGTAAGCCACCTTCCCAATCCTTTCAAGGATCTTGAATGGACCAACATAACGAGGTGCTAACTTGCCTTTCTTTCCAAAACGGACCACACCCTTCCACGGAGACACCTTTAGAAGAACAAGGTCACTGACTTGGAATTCCAAGGGTTTTCGACGTTTGTCGGCATAACTCTTTTGCCGACTCCTCGCTACTCGAATATTGTTACGGATTTGAATGATCTTGTCGGATGTTTCTTGAATTAACTCGGGACCGGTGATTTGTGCTTCACCAATCTCGTTCCAACAGATAGGAGAACGACACTTGCGACCATAGAGAGCTTCGAACGGAGCCATGTTGATACTTGTGTGGTAGCTATTGTTGTACGAAAACTCAATAAGGGATAAATGTGAATCCCAATTGCCACCAAAATCGATTACACAAGCTCTAAGCATGTCTTCAAGAGTTTGGATTGTTCGCTCGGTTTGACCATCAGTTTGGGGATGGTAAGCCGTGCTCAAATCTAATCGAGTACCAAGAGATTTTTGGAGAGATTGCCAAAATCGAGAAGTGAACCGAGCGTCTCTATCGGATATTATGTTCAAGGGAACACCATGACGGCTCACAATTTCATCAATGTAAATTCGGGCTAATTTCTCCACTTTGAAGTCTTCACGAATAGGCAAGAAGTGGGCAGATTTGGTGAGTCGATTAATGATCACCCAAATACTATCATAACCACTCGAGGTGCGAGGGAGCTTGGTAATGAAATCCATAGCTAAATTCTCCCATTTCCACACGGGAATTTCCGGTTGTTCAAGTAAACCAGAAGGACGTTGATGTTCGGCTTTGACTTTGGAGCAAGTTAAGCATTTGGTCACATAAAGAGCAATGTCTTTCTTCACACCGGGCCACCAATAAAGTTGGCGAAGATCTTGGTACATTTTATCCGCACCAGGATGAATAGAATAACGAGTCTTATGAGCCTCGTTCATGAGAAATGTACGGAGATCATCGCGATCGGGAACCCAAATACGGTTCAAGTAATAGAGTAAGCCATTTGGTTTTGATTCAAGAAGAAGTTCAACACCACACGACATTTCTTCATACATGTTACCCTCGGTTACCGAGACGTGTTGAGCTTCTAAGATACGGGTTTGAATATCGGTTTGAATACGGGCACAATGAAGCATAACATGGTCCTTTCGACTCAAAGCATCGGCTACTACATTCGCTTTGCCGGGATGGTAACGAATTTCGCAGTCATAGTCGTTAAGGAGTTCGACCCAACGTCGTTGCCTCATATTGAGTTCTTTTTGGTTGAAGATATGTTGAAGACTTTTGTGGTCGGTGAACACCACACATTTCGTGCCATATAGGTAATGTCTCCAAATCTTTAACGCGAATACGACCGCACCCAACTCGAGATCGTGCGTCGTATAATTCTTTTCATGAATTTTGAGTTGTCTTGATGCATAAGCGATTACTTTTCCTCGTTGCATGAGGACACAACCAAGACCTTGGTTAGAAGCATCACAATAGACAACTAGATCATCATTTCCATCGGGAAGAGTCAAAATGGGAGCATTGCACAACTTATGCTTAAGAGTTTGAAAAGCTTCTTCTTGTTTCGGTCCCCACTCATAAGTTTTACCCTTATGGGTCAAAGCGGTAAGAGGGACAGCAATCTTTGAGAAGTTTGAGATGAAACGACGATAATAACCCGCAAGACCAAGAAATGAACGAACTTCGGTAGGAGTCTTCGGGGCATTCCAATTCTTAACCGTTTCAATCTTAGCAGGATCAACATGAATACCCTTGTCGTTGACGATGTGACCAAGAAATTGAACTTCTTTTAACCAAAATTCACACTTGGAGAACTTGGCATATAGTTGTTCTTTCTTTAAAAGGTCCAAAACCAATCTAAGGTGTTCTTCATGGTCGGCTTTAGTCTTGGAATAGATTAAGATATCGTCAATGAAAACGATCACGAATTTATCAAGGTATGGTTTGCACACACGGTTCATGAGATCCATGAAAACTGCGGGTGCATTGGTTAACCCGAAAGGCATAACCATGAACTCGTAATGACCATACCTTGTTCGAAAAGCAGTCTTAGGAATGTCATCTTCTTGAACACGGAGCTGATGATAACCGGATCGAAGATCAATCTTTGAGAAACAAGTAGAACCTTGAAGTTGATCAAAGAGATCATCGATTCTAGGCAAAGGGTAACGGTTCTTGATAGTAAGCTTGTTGAGTTCGCGGTAGTCAATACACATACGGAATGATCCATCCTTCTTTTTAACAAATAAGACGGGTGCACCCCACGGTGAATGACTCGGGCGAATGAAACCTTTGTCGGAGAGTTCTTGAAGTTGACTTGCGAGTTCTTGCATTTCCGAAGGTGCAAGACGATAAGGAGCTTTAGCAACGGGGTTAGCTCCGGGCATAAGATCAATACGGAACTCTACTTGATGAACAGGAGGAAGACCGGATAAATCTTTAGGAAACACTTCGGGAAAATCCCTAATGATAGGAATGTCTTGAATACTCTTCTCCTTGACGTCCTTTTGAACAATATGAGCTAGGAAGGCGATGTACTTCTTTCGTAAGTACTTTTGAGCGGTAGTACAAGACATCAATTTAAGACCCTTGCAAGGCTTTTCACCAAAAACCCTTAAGGTTTCTCCCGATGGTAGCGGAATTCGAATACATTTTTCAAAGCAAATGACTTCGGCATGATGATTTGATAGCCAATCCATACCTATGATAATATCAAAGCTTCCTAGTGGCATTGGAACAAGGTTGATTGGGAATGAATGGTCATTTAGTTCTAAGGAGCAATCATAAATAATGGACTCAATGGTAAGGGAGTCACCATTTGCTATTTCAACGGTGAAGGTTTTCTCTAATTGGGATCGCGTCTTTGCAAGTAAAGGCTCAAAAATAAGTGACACAAAACTTTTATCGGCACCGGTATCGAACAAAATGGAGGCATATTAACTATTAACAAGGAACGTACCATTAACCACGTCGTTGTTAGCTTGAGCTTCGTTGGCGTTTATGTTGAACGCACGCCCACGAGCTCCACCTTGTCTAGCATTTGCAAGTCTTGGACATTGATCACGAAAATGGTTCGGGTCACCACACTCATAGCAAGCACGCCCATTAGCAATGGCGGGAGCACCTTGGTTAGCCACTTGAGGTACGGTTCGGTTTGGAGGGTTGACTTGGCCCGCAAGAGCTTTGGTCCTACAAACACTAATCGTATGACCATATCTCCTACAATAAGTACAGAGGCGACATGGGATGCTTTGAGGATGATGAAAATTGCAGGTGGCACAAAGTGGGTAGATTCCACCATAAGGCTTTTTAACCGGTGTTTGAACCAGAGGTGCAGCTTGGATAACCGGAATAGTAGGAGTAACCACAGCAAAATTTCTAGCTTTCCTCTTTCTATTATTGCGAGAGGGTTCGGTTGTGGCTTCCTTGTTGTGAGTAGGAGGGGTTACGGTTTCGGCAACCTTCTTAGAACCCTTTTTAGTAAGAGTCCTAGCTTTCACATGATTATCAGTTAGGGTAGCAGACAGGCGGATGGCATCTTCCAAAGTAGCAGGATTTCTACCTAAGACAGTATCTTGGATTTGTCTTGGTAGCCCACCAATATACTTCTCGATACAACGGGTCAAAGGAGTGACCATGTGGGGCACGAGAAGACTCAACTCATGGAACCGAGTTGTATATGCTATGTTTTCCCCACTATCTTGGGCAAGATCCCAAAATTCAGCTTCTAACTTTTTCACTTCATTTCGAGGACAGAATTCCTCGGTCATAAGCCTTTTGACCTCATCCCAAGGTAAAGCCATAGCTACATCAATACCCCTATTCCTTTTCTCCCCATTCCACCATGTAAGTGCCCGTTTTTGTAGGACACTTGTAGCATGACGAACACGGAGGTTGTCGGGACAGTCACTATTGAGAAAGGTATTCTCAATACTTTCAAACCATTGAAGGAGTCCAGTAGCTCCTTCGGTTCCATAAAACTTTAGGGGATTGCACGAATTGAAGTGCTTGAAGGTGCATTGAGATGGATTGTTTCCACCATTTCCACCATTACCACCATTATTACCACTATTGCTTCCATTTCCACCATTTCCATTAGTGGCACCATTGGCTTGGGTGAGTTGTGTCACCAATTGGGTAAGAATAGCAGCAATGTCGGAGTTGACGTTGGTTGCGGGAGCACGACGAGGAGGCATTCTATAGATTTTCACAAGACAAGAAAAGATTGTAAGAACTGATGAGAATTGCTAGGATTTAATAGAATGAGATAACCAAATAAAAATAGATATTTATAGTTTGGATTGTACTCAAAATGATTAAAATCACTTGAATACTATGGCACATTAAGGTTAATTTAAACTCATAAAATTTTTAAGGAGACATGCTTTAGCCTATAAGTAAACACTCATCTCGGGAATTCCCAGGAAAGCATACGGGTCCCTCGGTTGATTGGGATTTATGCGAAATGTTTTCCTAGACAGAAAACCCAAAATACAGGTGTCACCCTTCCAGATTGCACGTGTCCTCAAATAATTTAACAAGTTTAAAAACATTAACGAAGAAAATAAAAAATTTTAAAGATTTTTTTTTTTGCTTCAAGAATTTTCCACATGCTTAGAAAGGATAAAGATAGAAAAGAAGATAGAAATATTATGAGGTTTTAGGATATAGGAAAGGAGATTATTTGTTAAATCATTATTTAAGAAGATCCAAATAAGTCATGAATTTCTAATAAGTAAGGTATCAAATATAACAACAATTTTTCATGGTAAGCATGTAGCACATAGCATGTAACACATAGCACAAAATCATGAAGCATAGTATAAGTGGGTGTCCTAAAGTTATAGTCTAGGTCAAGATGTCTAATAACCAAGGCTCTGATACCAATCTGTCACACCCCGACCGATGGCGGAATCATCGGGGCGAGACATGTAAGACTGTTCATAGCACATGGTTGACTAAATTGAAATATATTAAAGTTAAATTTCCATTACAAATAATCCAAGTACAAACCAAATTCAAACAAGAAACATAAAACAATTCATAAAGTTCTTGATTTAAATTGCTAAGTCCAAATCCTATGTTGAACACGTCTTGAATCAATCTCACATATTGGGGCCTGAAACATGAATAAAATAAAGTCAACTAACAAGTTGGTGAGTATAACACAGTTGTATGTAGATAGCATATAGTTGAAAACAAATCCTTTACATGACATGATAAATAAGGCGTTTATGGGGAGCAGCTATTGTGTAACCAAATGTACAATCAAACCTTGTAACTAGCATGCAAAACAAAGTGTGTTGTCGGTTTCAATCACCGCGTATCCTGGGTGGGTTTGTCAGACTCAATAGATCCATCATTGAAAACCGTCGGCTTGAAAAGTTAATGATTGCACATAATAGCATACAAGAGGTTAGCACACCTAGCACTCGGGCACAAAGGTCAAATTTTTGCACACATGTATGTAAATAGGATTTTTGCACTTGTGTTGTTTACGTAAATGTAAATGTGTAATGTGTAATGAGTATAGAGTTCATGTTCCACCCCAAAAGTGTAAAAGAGTAAAAAGGGGTTGTGAATACTCACTTAAAGCAAGCAAGGAGAAGGACGGAATGGTGTAGGAAGCTCGAACTCTTGAAATCACCCTTGAAACACCTTGAAACTTCAAGGCTCTAGCTAAACTTTTTAGAGGATTGCTCTTGATTTTTGAAAGAGTGAAATTGTGTGTGCATGTATATATGTCGTATATATATAGATAAAAAGGGGTGGGATTGAGTGTTAGACTTCTTCTAATCATCACAAGTCATGGTAGATGAGATGGATTTGACACCTTGCTTGTAATCAACTTGAAAGGGTATGGTTTGACATGACAACACACATGGGGAAAAGATGGAGTAGGCAAGGTGGGTGACCCCACCTTATTTAGGCCGAGAGAGGGTTAAGGGGTGGGGGGTTGGGTGTTGTCCAATCACTAGTTATCTCTCAATCGTTAGTTAGATCGGTTCTAGTTAGAATACACTCGGTAGGTGATACCGTGATATAATACTCGGTGTAGGAACTTTTAGTGATTAAAACTTTATATCTATATACCTAGATGTATATATATAATTATTAGATGAAACGGGGTTTGAGTGTAGTTTTCATAAGTCATCATCATTACTAATTGATGTTGGAGTGGAGTATAAGCAAGGATATAATGATGGTGATGTGATCTTTATGTTGCTTGCATCTTTGGTCATAATCGTGATGATTATGATGCTTGAGTGTTGTGTAAGCAAAGCAATCATGATGATGATGTGATCTTTATGTTGCTTGCATCTTTGGTCATAATCATGATGATTATGACACTTGAGTGTTGTGTAAGCAAAGCAATCATGATGACAATGTGATTGATTTAGATGTGGTATAATACCTGGAATTTATACCCGCTTTAATATATTTATTTATTAAAACGTCTCACTAGACTTTTACTGTCAAGTTCTTGTTAATCACCAACGACCGTACTTTGCGGGTTATCACTGCTTATTTTCCTAGTAATTCTTAAAAATTACTATTTTGATATAATTTCCTTTGTTAGATTCCTTGACTTTACTTAGTCAAAATAAAACTTCAGGAAATATATGTTATGAATGTGCATTTATGTAATATGGATATTGACCTGAAATACTGGGTGTCACAGTATATAACCGAGTAAAACTTGAGTATTTGTATTGAATCATTGCATTTAATTTATGGCGACGAATATAATAAGACAGTGCATGAGAATTTGGTTTGAAATGCGATACATTGAGTTGAAATATGGATACTAAAAATCGGAAATGTTACAGTCTTTTCCACCGTGCACCCCCCATGCACTTCGTCTCCGCCTTCTTCCTCGTACCAACCCTAGCCGGCCAACACCCTCACCGTCCTTCGCCTCACGTTTCCATAGTGCGCCACCATAACAGCCACCGTCGTCTTCTCTATTGGTTTCCATCGTCATTCTCGTCCTTCCGTAGCCCGTTCCAGCCACTCCCACCGTCGGCTCCTCCTTTGCCGCTCATCACCACCCTCACCGTGCACCGCCGCTGGCCTCCCCTACCTCATCTCCCTCGTCGGTCACCACTCCAACCATCACCTTCATCACCTACGGCCACCACCGGCCGATCCCCACTACCCCGTAACCACCTCCCCCGTCGTTTCTCCCTTCTCAGATCCATAGACATGGATCAAACCCTAACCGGCTTTCCATGCATAACCGAAAACGAAAAAAAAACGATAAGGATCGAGGTTACCTGAACGTGCTCCAGGGATCACACTACCGCGTAACCGCCGTCAACTCCTCCCTTCTCCTCCGACTTCCCTCTTCCTCTCGGCTCGCTCCCTTTTGCCATCGCGACACACACCTTGGCCGAAAGTGGCCTAGGGTTTCTCATAACTTGGTATTTAAACCTCCTCGAATTTCATCCGGGTCCTTGTATTTTCGTACTCGCACGTTTCGATCACGAGGTTATGCTCAAAGCGACTAATCGTGCCTATTTGGGTAGTTAAACGCGTCTCATAAGACAAACCCCTTTCAAATTCTCACATTTAATAAAGAGTCGGGTTACCCACTAACCTGAACCATTATCATAAGGATTTTTGGGATGTTACATTCCCCTCCTTCCTGAACCCTCACAACCACTATCGGTTCAGCCCCATTCGCCTCCCCCTCATATCCGGCAACAACAATTCTAGAACGATCAATACGTATGTAATTGTCTCAGATCCAGCAACAACAATTGCTTGTAGTTTATATTATTGTATGCTAAAATTGGTTTATGTACTAGTGGTAGACGATTGAAATTATATATCGAGTCCGACGACGCTGTCTACGTGGCATTTTAGGGTGACTGAAGCATGTGTGCCGACAAAGCCAAACTTTTTCGGAGCGGTTTCTTTTAAACCGCCTAAAAAAAAATCAAAATTGAAAAACGCCTCAAAAATGGAAACCACTCCAAAAGATGACCCTTTTGAAGCGGTTTATAGGAACGCTTAAAAAACACTCTTTTAGAGCTATTTCCATTTTTGAGGCGTTTTTCAATTTTGGAGCGGTTTCCATTCAATTTTTTGAGGCGTTTTTCAATCTTATTAATTTTTAATCTTAACCATTAAATCAGAGAGTTAAACGGTCAAATCATTTCTTGTTTATTTTCGTAATTTTCATATTCGTATATTTATTATGATGTTTATTAGTAATATCTTTATCGAAATGAGAATTTAACGTGGTTGTGTGTTATATTTAAATTGATAAACGAACTTATACAATGTAAAAAATTTAAATCTAATATTAAAAAAGTTACATTTTATATAAAATGTTATAATATTTTGAGGAAATAATCATCTATGCAACTTCTTTATTGTGTGCTTTGTGAGAGGTCTAATGTTGATATGTCATCAACGGCTTCATGTTTTCCCATCTAAAACCTACTATTCTTTTTCTCCACCTAATTCTTTCAATTCATTTTTCTTGCAAAATTAATTGCGGATCAAAACTCATCTCATAAAACATTCAGCAGGCTGATGTGAGAAGCACCGACGATTATCTAAATTTTATATAAAAAAAATAAAAAATCAATTTTATGAATTAAAAGAAGCTAATAATAACTATATTTAAAATGATTTTTTTAAAGTAAGCTAATTTAAATCAATTAAACAAAATTAAACGTTAATTTCATGTCAACACGTACTTTTTTTTTATAGGTAACTTTCATTTTTTAAGTGGTAGTTACATCTCCAAATCGGAGATCCATTACCCCTCAACCTGACCACTACGTTGTCTGAACCGGGCCCGCGGGTTCAGAACGAGAGGCATAGGCTATCACCGGGAAACCATGGAGCCTGCTGCCACTTGACAACAGTTGCGCCGCTACATGGGCCAAACCCCGCTAGCGTAACGCACTCCGGACTAAAACCCGGGTTGGCTCGGACTCGAACCTGCGTGGGCAGGTTGAGTCTTCATCGCCATAACCACTAGACCAAAGCCCAGTAGTTATGTCAACACGTACTTGACAAAGACTATTGATACTATCTTCTCCAATCATCTTCTCTAGTGAGACAATTTTCACTAGTCATCTTCTTACGGTGAGACCGTCTTCTTCGGCCAGATCATTTTCTCAAATCTAAATCATGAAGTTGGAAGTGTATTTCTTATTTATTACCTTTGCGTGACCAGATACACATGATGAAGCTTGATAAGTTGAATGAGAAAGATGGTGATACCGTGAAATGCCTTCGGAGAAAGGGGTTGGTTAAATAAAGCTTTGAAATTTCACATGAAGAATAATAATTAGTGGATAATGAATAATTACTAATTAGTGTCAAAATAGTATCTCTTCCGAAAGGTTGAGAGTTGTAGTCTCGTTGTAGTCGGTTAGTGTTGATTTATGAGTAAGTTTAGTAGGTGTCGATGTTAAAATAGAAGATAATATATAAATTAATTTTCATTAATTTAAAAAAAATAAATAGATATAAATGACGGTAATTAGTGGATAATACAAAAAGTGTATATCAAAATTACATTAAAAATATAATTATAAAATATTTAATCAGTATTAATAACATCACGTATTCTTTTATAAGAAATTATAAAAAAAACTAAACTTCATTTATATGTTAATATTTAATTATTTTGAATGCATTAAGAACTTTTAAATAATGTTATTTTTTATACAAATATGTCATTTTTGTTTTTATATATTCATAATATGTTAATAATAAATATCTCAAAATAACTACTGGGGTTTGTTTGTTATTGGGTAATGAAATTGACGAGGAAATGGAATGAATGAGCTAATAGAATGGACAACGAAATGAAATGGACCATTCTATTTCATTGTCTTGTTTGGTTACCATGAGGGAATGTAATAAATTATTAATTTATGTTGTTTGGTAGACTAGAAAAGACGAAGGAATAAAATCGATGGTGAGTGGCGGCGGTGGTGGTGGGTGACGGTGGGTGATGGTGGCGGTGGTGGGTGGTTGTGGGTGGGGGTGGGGGTGGCGGTGGCGGTGGTAGGAGGTGGTGGTGGTAGTGGGTGGTGGAGAAGGCGACAGTGGTGGTGGGAGGTGGCGATGGGTGGTGGTGACAGTGGCGGTGGTTGTGGTGGGAGGTGGCGGTGGGTGGCGGCGGCGGTGGGAGGTGGGGGTGGGTGGTGGCGGTGGTGTGGTTGTGGGTGGCGGTGGTGGTGGCGGCGAGAGATGGTGGTGGGTGGTGGAGGCGGCGGCGATGGTGGTGGGTGGTGGACGCGGTGGTGGGAGGTGGTGGTGGGTGGTGGTTGGTGTTAGTGGGTGGTGGTTGGTGATGGTGATAGGAGGGTGTGGTGGTGATTAAGGGTGAAAGAGGGGATGAAATGGAAAAAAAAAAACAAGAGAAATGGATGGAATGAATTTAAGAGATTTACATATCAAGATAATAAAACGCTACCTTGTACTATACTTTCTAATATTTTTGGTCATTGGTTGATAATAAAAGATATCAAGATAATAAAAAGTTCGGTTGTAAATTATATTCTTCATTTATAAAAAAAAAGTAGTTTATTATTTACGTATATGTGGTAATTAGTTAATTATATAAGAAGGCAAATTTAGAAAGTAGCCTGTAAAAAAGATTTTACATATTAGTTAACTAGGTTAGAATCTCGTGTTTTACACGGGTTGAATAAATGTAATGTTATATACTTAGTAATAAAAAAATTATATTTTTAAAAACCCGTGTATTTCACGAATTGAATAAAATATTACATGACAGTTATAAATTATGTTAAGTTAATTTTTAAAATATTTTTTTAGCTGAGTATTAATTTTTTTTATTTAACTAATAAATGTTAATTCATATTAAACATTTGAAACCCAATGTATTATACAAGTTGAATAAATGCAATGTTATATATACCTAGTAATAAATATTTACTTATTACATATTTATGAAAAACGTTTTATAAAAAAAATTATAGAAATCATTATTATTTAATATGAGAGAGAGACGGGAAAAAAGTTAAGGATGCATGAGAGAATGACAAGTGTCCCATTAAAACATTTATTTATTATATAGTATAGATATATTCGATCTGTTATAAAAAAATATAATATAAGATATTAAAATCTAAAGGTTCGTTTTAAACTTATTTATTAATTAATTTAAGTGATGTCTGTTAAGCGGACGTAAAATAATGAAATAGATATTATTAACGTGTTAATAATAATAATTTTATAATTACTAATCCTTTTAAAAGACAATCTCTTAGATATAGTATCACTTTTGTCTTTTTTAAAATATTTAATTAAAAAATACTAACTTTTTAGCCTATAAAACACAATTGAAGCTTTGGTTCAACTGGTTGAGTAGAGGTGTTTCACCCTTATTTTGTTTCCTTCCACCCAGGTTTGAGTATTTGGGTTGGTTTTTTTTTCTCCATTTTTTCCCACTGTACTTAACTTTTTTTTTACTATTTTACGTTTATTTAAAATCTATGGATTTACTTTACTTTGTACTTTTGGTATTTCTTATGTTTTCTAAACCCACATTTTGATATTTTATGTCTTCGCTCTCTCAAACACGTGTTTAAATATTTAGTATCATTTAAGACTTCCCGCCGCAACATGCGACCTCAAAACTTCTTGTTTCTTTAAAGACATAACTTGTTAAATCTAAGCCCATTAAATATGTTAACTTCATTCAAATCATACGTGTAAATGATAAAAGAAAAAAATATTCAAAAGATACACAAATATGTATGAAAATGGTCATATCATGATAGTTGTCTCTTATTTGGATTATATACGTCTGTGTTGTTTGTGTCTGTGGATAAATAAACATTTTAATTAAATTTTAAAGAAATTTGTATAACTGATATTATTATAAGAAGATATAAAATCTACCTCATTTGAAAAATACAACATATAAAAACATTTCTTTTAATAAAGATAGAAAATATGTATAAAATATAAAAAAGATATTTTATTGTTAGTATAAACTATCCTTTTTATTGAAAAATACGCGGATGTGATTATTCTTTTTAAAATGGTGGGCCACACTTTATTGTGTCCTCATGGGATATGGTGTGGTTGTAAGGTGTCTCCCCTTTATCCATTAGAATAACGATACTACCTACAATTTCCACACCTCCACACCTTTTCACGTCAGCGTCACATCAGATTCTACAGTTTTTCCACACCCCTTCACATTTGAGGGAAATGGTTCCAGAACTTCACGTCATTTTCTTTTTCTAATTTAATTTAATATTAATTTGTTTTAATAATTAATATAAAAGCAATAATAAATTAAAAAAAATTATTAATAACTAAAAAATACATTAATAATAAAAAATACATAAGAAACTTAATAATCAACTTAAAACCATAGATCCTGATGCGACCGCCTCGAGCATAATTATTGTAGCCGGATGGTCACCTCGCATATATTGCTCTCGTCATGTATTTGGGCAATTACTCCACTTCCAATGAATTTGAGATGATTGAAATTGGTTATATTTATACTATAATATATATTTAAAAATTTATTTTTTTAAATTGTTACCGTTTGAGTGGTTTGGCCCCACCCCCAACGGCTATAAACCCACCACCACAACCGTAGATATCTTCACTCCTGGTCTTTCACGCCGTGGTCCACGTCAGATGGGTGTGGTGTTCCACGCCATCCACCTCCGCCACGGAGGTGTTTTCACGGGGTACTCCCCCTAGCCTTAGGTGAGTGAAGGGTTCAAATCCTACGATATCTAGATATTGGAGTATTTTTTTTGTATGATAGTTTGCCATTAAAAAAAAGGGCACACTTTATCATGCATGTGCTTTTCTATTTCAAGGACATATGTTTTCTATAAAGTTCTCAATCTTAATTTACTTTTTTTTAAATGATAATGATATACTTTTAGAAATAATTACCTAACTTATTTTTAAAAAAATATGATAAAATAATATTGTTTTTAACATATATCTCAAAGTAACAACTATTTTCTACTACCTACTACTTGCTTGTATATCTCAAAATAATATTGTTTTTAACATATACCTCAAAAGTGCAATACCCTTTTTATTTATTTATTTAAATTTTCGAAATTTTTGACATGTGCTGATGATGCTTCTAGTTCTAACATAACAGGCAGTAACCTTACAAAGCACAAACATAAACATTGTTTTCTTTTTTAATTGTCTAACATAACAGGTGGTAAATGTATGATTATTGCCACCAAAATAGCTATGCTTAAAATTTCAAAGCTTTGGTAAATACTCACAATTTTTTTGATGAATTATTCCATAGGTTTCAATTTTCAAGATGCAAGTTTTCAAGGTCTAGAGAGTTGAGCCAGGTTGTTTACAAATTATTTTCAAAGAAACCAATTTTTTTTAACGGCAATTTGGATACGGACCACTGACTCACCCGATCATCCCCACATCCCCCAGGAAGAAACCCACAATAGGTGAGAAAACCTCCTGACCCAACCTGGACCCCCTTTTTTTTGTTACAAGTGGGACTTGAACCCAAGATTTCCCCATTTTAGTGAAGTATTGGGTATACACATTTGTCACTAGGCTAAGCTAGTGGTTGTTCAAAGAAACCAAATAATCACAATTTGTCTTTGAATTTATCTTTAGATGTTCTTGTTATTTATTTTTTGAATTTGTTTTGAAAGTTCTTGATGTTTGAGTTTGTATTTCGATGAAAATTGTTGTTTGGAGGTTGGAACAAGTTTTATTTTTTTAGAATTTTAAGGTTTATTTTTTTCAGAAATCGGATATCCGGTTTACTATCCGAATCCGTATCCGAAATTTTGGATACGGATTCAGATAGCAAAATCTACTATCCAAAATTTCGAAGATCCAAAATTTCAGATATCCGATTTTGAACATCCCTAATTATCATGACCTACCACCTCCATGTCCGACCTACCTCGCTACCTCGACTACCTTGCTACCGAACCTATGACCCACCACTTGCTACATCACGACACACTAACCTTCGTCTTGATTCCATTGTAACTCGCCACCCCTAATTTCCAAATCGTTTTCAGTTTTTTATGAAATGACACCGAACCAATTGTAATGAGTTTAATAGCGCCCTAGTGAAGTAACAAGTAAAAACTCTTTGTAGTGAGTTACGTTTTTTTTAAGGCTTGTAGTGAGTTACGTAGCGACCTTCAATTGCTCAAATCAGCAAGGGTTGGTCAAACAGTAACCCATCACAACATAGTTTGTCAGAGAAGGAAGAATAAGCATTAAGCAACAATGCTAAAGCATGATCGATGATTTGAAGATAACAACAACATGAAAAGAGGAAGAATAGTAACAACAACAATACGTCAATGTAAAAGAACTGACACATCAAAGTATTTGTCATACTGTCATACGGTAGGACAATTCGTGTAACACCTTTGATGAACTTCATAATGTTCATCCAATATGCTCTAATTCAAAGTTTTAAACAATAAAAACTCTTTTAAAACTACTTGAACCTAGAAAGAGTGACAATGATTATATATATATATATATATATATATATATATAACTATAAAAGGTAACAATAGTCCAACGATCGAATATTAACTGCAATTACATATATATATATATATATATATATATATATATATATATATATATATATATATATATAACTATAAAAGGTAACAATAGTCCAAGTGTCAACAAATTAAGAGAAGATAAGTAAGAGATAATGATAAGAATAGTTGCAAATCATAAGTGAGCATTTTTAAAATTAACTAGACCAAGCATTGATATTTTATAATGTTTTAATTAATAAATTAATAATTTTTTTTTGAAAGGCAAATTTATTTAATCATGTGGGAGTGATACTTGAACCCATGACCTACTTAAACATTGGTGATCCAAGAGGTTTTTCCTCTTCTATTGGGCCACCAGCTCCGATGACAATAAATTAATATTTTTTTTGAAAGGCGAACATTGAATGTTGTGACATCGCACCCCCCGTCACATGGGAGAGTCTCGTCCAATTTCGGCCAATATGTTGTCTTAACCGAGACCACTTGGAGTCAGAGTTGGAGAGTTTCCAAGGAAAAAGCCCACCCAATACGGCCCCTTCCAGGCTTGAGGGAGAGCCGAGACTCGAACCCTGGATCGGCGTGGGTAAAACTCTGGTGCATCAGCATAAGAGCTAGACCTGCTTTGCGATGCCGCAAAAATTAATGGTGGTGGCAGGGATTGAACCTGGGTCGCTTGGGACTCCAGGCCTCAATTCAACCAGTACATCTCAACCTCTTTGACAATAAATTAATAATTAATATAAAAGATGGAATAAGCTCATCTTCCAAGTAGTTTCCGACAGCCTCGATATTTCATTATCATGGAAGACCGATGGTGGGTTATTGTGACCCTTGATGAACGTCTTCGGCATGTTTATCAAATTATTGGGATTTCCAATCTTAATTTCCCCAAACTTTCTTTCAAAAAAAGTGACGTTAACAACATTAAAAAAAACCAAAGTCAGATCCAAACTTGATCCGCTGATAACGTACTCCTTCATCTTCCTGATTGAATCCTCATCCATTCGTTGCCGTTGGAATTGCGTTCACAGTTGTCGCCCTCTCTATTTGTTGGTTGACTGAATATCAAAATTAATGGTATACTCATTTGATGATAAACTGTTGGATTCAAGTCCCACTTGTGACAAAAAAAAGGGTCTATGTTAGGCCAGAAGTTTTCTTACGTATGGTGAGTTTCCTCCTGAGTGAGGTGGAGATGATCCGGTGGGTCAGTAGCTCGTCAATGATCCAAATTGCCGTTCAAAAAAATGATATACTCATTTGGTTCATTTTTTCTCTTTTTCGTTACAAAAATACACTTAATAAATATTTTAATTTTATATATTTTTTCTTTAATAAGGTAGGACTCAAGTTACAATATTGTTTTAGAATCGAAGTTGTCGAGGGCCATGGTTATTGTTAGGCATACAAATATCTTTTTACTAGTGCAAGTTATCGAACTATTTTTCTCGATTGAGTTGGTCAACGAAATATTTTAAGTTTTGAGTATAGATAGAGTTTTTTTTTGTTTGATTTGTATGAGTTTTTAAGGTGATTGTAATATCAACTTGAGTTTTTCAAAATTGTTTTTGTTGGCCGTAAAACTTTGTTTGGAGAAAAAAAAGTATTGTTCGTATACGTTTAACTAATTATTGACTACTAATGTTATATCTTATGCCTCTTATACCATAGGTCAAGGGTTTGAATTTTGTTCCCAACTAGCGGTCATAATATTTTGACTGTTCTTTGTTTTGAATGTCCACTAGAAAAGGAAATAAGAAATAAAGAGAATATGATTCAAACCCACGTTGTCTCAATAATAGGATAACGTGTTTACCATGTAGTGTTTTTAGATTTCGCCTGGCTTAATATCTTTCTGAATCACGTAGTTCGTTTTCATATTAAAGTATTTCAACTAACATGAAATCAATAATCGGATAAGATATAAAGTTTTTCAAAGAACGAGAGGTTTTTTCTATGAAATTCGAATGTATGATATTCGATTGCGTGTTCGAAATCAGATCAAATGATTTCTTTATATAGGAGTTAACATATGCAATGAAACATCGCATCATTTCATGAAACATCATGTCTGTTCGTAAAATAATTACCACAACCATTGGCAGTTTTTCGGTCACTACTTCAATTGGTACTGAAGTCCAATTTGGTACGGAAAACAAATTTTGATATTGATGACCAAATTTTGTACGGAAGACCAAATTTGATATAGATGACCAAATTTTGTACGGACGACCAAATTTGATATGGATGACCAAATTTTGTACGGACGACCAAATTCGATGTGGACCTTCAGTTTGATACCGAAGGTCAAATTTTCATCAACTTGTTGGCAGCTTTGCGATCCGTAGCAATTTTCAGTGCATAACCAAATTTAACTCAGCCAGGGCGTTGCCCCTTGGATCCCATCAGGGGCGAGTCGCCCCTAGGACCCCGCTAACTGGGGGCGCTGCCCCTGGACCCTCGTTTTTTGCAGGTGTATTAGCATCAGAAATTAGAGATGTCTTGATCAAGTGTGCACATCGCCAACTGTCAATTACACAAAATGACATTGATGACACCAAAATCACCAACGGTCACACCCCAGTCCCAACTCCCAAGTACTGGTTAGTGGTGACGCATTGTACAGAACACACAGCGAAAACTAAAACCTCATCTTTTATTTCATATTAAACATTGTTTACAAACTGTCAAAACATTACAAAATGTTTTATCATCGTTCCTAACTAGGAACATAACATTCAGGACTTATAGTCTTCCGACATGCCTTTATCTAGTTCATTTCATTATCTTGTTCTAGCTTTGGAATGCCTCCTCTATTGACTACCTGTGATGTGCTCAAAAACATTTTTTAAAGAAAATGAGTCAACATAACGTTGATGAGTTCATAAACAAATCATTTCATAAAATGACCCGCCAAGATATTTTGAACACAGTCATGGAGTACCCCTCTCATAGAAAACTATGAGGAATCAAATCAGTATATATATAACCAAAGACCGTTCCACAGGTCCTGTCCAACATGCCGTTCCACGGGTCATGTGAAACATAATAAGCGCTTACAATGTGTTATATACATATAATCGTACAATCGTTTCAAGATACCCAAAAGGTTTTCAAAAATCAACCATGCTAACATGAAGTATAACAAAGCCATGGTTATCTTATACATCACAGTTTAAGAACTCACATCAGCAACACTTCGGCTTATCGTATATGAAATATCACAAACACCTAGGACAAAGCCCTAGATTTATAATGACATTACTTAATTATACAATACTAGCTTAATGGTGATTAACCAAATCTTAATAGTGGGTCGGAACCTTACCTCAGAACTATCTACGACAATTTGTAGGAGATTCACAAGAAACCGGACTTTTGGATGCGGTCTGGCCTTCAATTGGTGGGGAATCAAAGAGTTTGTGTGTGTATTTTAATGTGTGATTGTGTGTGTTGATGCTCAAATGGCCGAGCTTTTGGTTTCTATTTATAGGCCAGCCTTGGACCCGTAGCGGATTGCTAACCAAGGTGGTGGCGGTCCGCCACCGCCTCCAGCCGCAATCCTTTTTCCTTCGGGGTAACCTAACGGACCGTTAAGCCAAGGGCTAGCGGTCCGCCAATCCCTTTCTTTTGTAGTGGACCATTACGGATTGGGTGACGGTCCGTGTTAGAGTTTCCACTCGTCAGAAACCTTCCGCTAGTCAGTAGACACATGGCGCGTCATTAGTGCTACCTTCCTCCCCATGTAGCGGACCGCTAGGGTTCTTGGTGGTGATCTGCCACCGTCCAATTTTTAGAAATTTCACTTTTGGTCCCTGTACTTTGAACTATTTCCTTGTTAGCCCTTCAACTTTGAATTATTGGCAATTTTAGCCCTTTATCTTCTTGAAAATTTTCAAGGTGTTACACCAACATACCAATCCACCCATATTTCTTTTGTTATTTACATCATATAAATTATTTATAAGGGTAATCATCTGAAAAACTCTAAGATCAATCAAAGTTCGGTATTACATATTATATATAAAAAGAAAAACTACGAGGTTAAGTACCCCGGTTAGGCCAACATAAGTCTGCCCCTGGCATGGTATGAACATTACCTTACATTAAAAGGGGGGGTTAGTTCTAATAAGGTTTAACTCTTTAATTGTTCTCTTGTTGAATTCAATAGACTATTTCTTTTAATTGTTGCATTTGGGTATAAATGCAAGGGGAGAAAGAGTATTATGTGTTCATAACATCGTGATAAGAGAAATTCATGTGCATCTTAATTATTTGTTTGTAGGTGTGTGCAATTGTGTTGTATCCTTTGGTGTCTCAAGATTATCTTGGTTAAAAGCTAGTGCTCATTCAGTTGTCAAGATCTTGTTTGTAGTATGGATACTTTAGAGGGATGATATATTGGTTCGTTGTTCATCTGTTATTTTTTATGCTTTCATAAATTATTTATTGAAAGTTTCTTTTAACTTTATGAATTTTAATTGTGCTTTAAGTTTCTTAAACTACGTGTACATGAATAATTGGTTGGGGATTCTAAATAGTTTAAAATAGTATATTGCATAATTTTAAATTCATGTACAAACCTCAACATTTTTTTATTTTTTATGACATAGGAGTAAGCAACTGTTCATCATTTGAACGGCCAGTGTTATTAAAATGAGAAGGCAACCAACAAGAAGCTAGAGTGATCAAACAAGACACAATGCTTAGAAAAAGTTGAATGATGCTTACATTATGCAATATACTTCAAGGGAAACTCAGTTGTCATGATTGCATCAAAGTGTGCAATGCTCATTTCACAAAATGTTTTAAAAGATTGAAGAGCATTTGATGGTAATGTCAAAAGTGAAGACAGAAGAGTTTTTATTTTTATTATTATTTTTTAGTTTGTATTTTGTTTGTAAATGATGACAATAACTTATTAAAAAGATTTAAGGACCATTACTATAAATAATAAAATATTTTAAGTGTATTTTTTAAAAGTTAAAAATTGTTATGTTTGAAAGGTTTAATGTGTTTTTTTACCTTTTTAAACAAACATCCGGATCGTGAATAAAAAAGTTTACAATTTGAATTCAACTAGAAAATATGATCCGCGCGTTGCGGTGGGGCTGTACGGTGACATTAACGTGTATAAGTACATAACTAAAGCCCACGCGATGCGACTGGTTTGCGAACCTCGTTACGCGTGTCGTTACGAAGACAATAACGTGCTAAGCACATAAAAGAAGCGTATGAAGTTGTCACGACTCGGTTCTGGAGATCGAAAAATAGATAAATTGTGACGCGAATAGAAGTTAACATTGAAACGACAAATTCATTAAAGAAGAATAAAAAAAAGTAAAAGAAAAAAAGAAACGAAATTTGAGGGTAAACTTGAGAGTTTAGAAATTTGAGAAAGTTGAAGGGTAATATATGAAAATGGAGAAAGCTGGAGGGTTATTATTAAACCAGACGTCATATTAACGTGATTAAGCACAAAAAGAAACGTATAAAATTAACGCTGCGACGTACATGACTTAACATTGAAACGAAAAACTCGTCAAAACATTTAGTAACAAAGACAATTATACAACGGTATCAATGTTCTTTAGTCGGTGTCGATATCATTCTTCTAGGTACCAGCATGTGACCGCCAGTTGATATAACCAACGATACCTAAAAAATATATTTAACGATTTAAAAAAAATTAACGAACGAAAGTTATTGGAGAAAATAAAATTTAGTAAAAAATTATTAATGAGGTTAAAAGCATATATTATATATAGTATATGGGTCAAATAAAAATTTTAAAAAGTTAGGGGTTTAGATGGTAATTTTAACAAAGTTAAGGGTTTAAGTGACTCGGTGGACGTTGGTAAATGAGAGAATAGGTAATGTCTGCATTAGCCCCATTTTACTTTACTTTTTTTTTTGAACGGTGAACATTGAATGTTGTGACGTCGCACCCTCCCGTCATATGGAAGAAGCTCGTCCAACTCCGGTCAATATGTTATCTTAACTAAGCCCAATTGACGTCTTAGTTGGAGAACATTTAAAAAAATTCTCACCCAATACAAACTATTTTACTTTACTAATGAGTCATACTATATAATATAGTATGTACTTGCAACGGAATATTAACCTCTTACCAACAAATGTGCCTCTTGGTGAATACTAGAGGTTGTAAACTACTTTTTTTTATTTAACTTCAAATTTAATAAATAACTATGTATTAATAAATAAACTGAATATACTCTACAGTATTTATTTAAATACATTTTAGATGAATTTCATTCTAACTATCGTATTTTTTTTTCATAAAAGTTTTTAAATTACGGTAACTCGTTTAAAATAAAACTAGTGGGATATCAAGCCACGCATTGCGGCGGGAAGTCCTCCACAATACCAAATACCTAAATGCGTGTTTGAGAAACCTAAGACATAAAATTTCAAAACACGTTCTCGAAAAACATAAGGCATAAAAAATTAAAAATAAACTAAACCCACCGCGATCTTAATTAAACGCACCGGTTCCGATAATATCAATATCGACAATGATGTTTGCTCATAACGGCAATGATACTCGCTATAGGCTACGATACCAAAAAATACTCGATTTTGAATACAACTTCGTTTTAAAAAAAATTAATATCGGAACGTTGGAAAAAAACCGGGCATTCCGTTTAAAAAAAAGTTAATAAAGGAAAGTTATTATAGAAAAACGAAATTAATACATAATTAAATGGATTAAAAACGTAAATTACATATATTATAAGAGGTAAAAATAAAAAAAATAAAATATTCAACAAACTGTTTGCTAATTTCATACTGTTAGACTGTTTCACTATTAATAATAGTTAGTAAATAGTAATATTTACCGAATCGAAAATTGGTATATTGTTAAGGTTCTTCTTATTGGATAGTTTATAACATACCGGAACGTTTTCTCTAGAAAACTTGAGAAGCCAACTTGTTGTCAGTTTTAAATTAATCACATGTTTAATATATATTTTTCTTTCTGAAAACCAACAAAAATATATTAATCATCCATGTTTAATGCCATTAAAAGTTATAAATATAAATAAAACCTTAATAGATCTCACTTGATATTGAGACTTCTTAAGAGGATATAAACTATGTGAACTATGTTATGATTTAAGTTAATCGGAGCTCATAAAATTTTTTTTAGGACATTTGTATAAAAGAACATACCATATAATTATCTTAACATATATTTAAGTTAGAGCATTCATAATGGGTTTGGTATATTCACGTTTATTCTTATATTTTAAATAAATTCAAGAAAAACATTCAAAATACTCCTTCATCTCATTACTTAAAACACTCTTTATCTTTAAAATTTAACAACAAAATTTATGAAAAACAACATAGAGTGAATCTCAATGCATCTCATATCCTTATATTTTTAATACTTTTGTAAGTGAAAGAGAGAGAAACAGTGGTAAAATGGATTAAAAGAGTATCATTTTAATCAAACAGAGAAAAATATAATGAACCGGATGTGGGAGGTTTTTTAAAAAACTTTAAATTGATAAGGTAAATGTATTTTTTAGTTAAATTATATAGATAAAGATAAAAAAAACTCACTATGAATGCTCTTAATAGGTTCAAATAAGTAGAACATACCATATGATTATCAGGGCCGGTATCGAGAATCCTTAGAACGTTTTGGGCCCGAGACATGTAAAAAAAATCGGGCCCTATAATATAAATTTAATAATCATATATAAAAAACATAATAGGGCTTATATATATAGATTTTTTTTTAAAAAAAATTGGGCTTATATATTTAGATTTTTTTTTATTTTCTTGGTTTTGGGTTCAGATTTATAAACAATTGGGCTTATATATATAGATTTAAAAAAACACGCATATATATATAATACTAGGTTAGAAACCACGTGTATTACACATGTTGAATAAATGTAATGCTATATATACTTAGTAATAAAGATTTACATATTACATATTCATGACTTATTACATAATTTTTTAATATATATTCTAGAAACGTTATATAATTATTCTTTTTAAATTTTTTTATAAAAAGAATTAAAGAAATGTTTAATTTAAAAAAACGTTTTATAAACAAACCTATTTTTTTAAAATAAAAAATTTTATGAAAATAATTATAAAAATCTTTATTATTAACAGGAGAGAAATACGGAAAATAAAAAATTATAATAAATAATTAAAGAAAATTTGTATAATTAATAGGAGAGAAAGTCGGGAAAAAAAAACTTGAGGATGCATAGGAGAGTGAAAAGTGTACCACCAAAACCTTTATTTTTTATAGAGTATAGATAAAAAAAATTAAAAACTTTGGGCCCTAGGGGAGACCAGGCCCGGGACGGTCGCCCTCCCTCTGGGTCGGCACTGATGATTATCTTAACATATATTTATTAAAATAAGGCTATATAAAATATTTGGAAAAAACTTCATAAAATATGTAAGGCCCCAAACCCGGGAGGCCTCACGTATTGGATTTACTCATCAACACATAACGCTTTAAACATAAGGCATTCACTAACATAACGTAAACGATTTAAAACTTCAACATACGCAGCGGAAACAAAAACATGTCTAATACAATTTGTCTTTAACAACATCAAACTAAAACATAACATAAATGGGATGTCAGACACTGATCTTCGGGTAACTCTTATTGCCAAGCCAAGCATCCACATCCATCTATTGCCACCAACACTTAACTGATATGCATAATAAAAATCAGCAACGCTAAGTGAGTTCTAACGTTTACCTTAAATTAATTATGCAAAATATTTACTAATACATACATACTGCCCTTAAGGCAAAACTTTATATACTTCACTTTTCAAAACAGTTTAAAAATTCATAAGGTAGCCGTCAATCCCTTGTCACTGTTAGTACTGCCCTCGTGATCAATACCGCTTAACCGTCAAATCTTTGTCACAACTGATATTGTCCTCGTGAGCAATACCGCTTAGCATGATGTTGTCCTCGTGATCAACAACTGGTATTGTCCTCGTGATCAATACCGCTCAGCATAGTTTGGTCCTCGTGACCCATTGATGTTGTCTTCATGATCAATACCACACGACACGATGTTGTCCTCGTGATCAACACCGGGTATTGTCCTCGTGATCAATACCGCTTAACTGGTACATGGGGGATTGCGTAGTCCCCCGAGTAACCGCCGTCACTCATTCCAATTGTACAACTGTTAACGAGCCATCAAGACTCTTACTAATGGGTAGCACCCATATCTGGCATCCTGTACAAGTAACACCTGTCTCAAGGACCTTATCCAACTGGTTCACTTCCCATAGGAAGACTATTCACTTTCCATTCATAAACTTTCTTTAACTTGATCATACTAAACATATATCATGCCTTTGTTTATGTATATGAAAATATAGTAAACGTTTGCCAATGATATAACTATACTTTACTGAAACATATCTTGTCATATATATCATTCCTTTGTTTATGTATATGAAAATATAGTAAACGCTTGCCAATGATATAACTATACTTTGCTCAAAACATACATTTGCCTCTTTTAAACTTGTCACTAAAACATAGCTTTCACTTTTTTATTAATATAAAAATATATAATAAACGCTTTACACCAAATATGCACACCATCCCTAAAGAAGGCAAAAAGTGGATTAGAACTCACCTGGTTTATGATCTACTGTGGAAACTAACAATCTTTGGGTTACACAAGCGTTACGTGATCTGTGCAAATACAATGCGTGAAATTGGTTAAACTTGCTAGTGTTGGCAGACTCTTCAGAGAGTTGGCTGATGGCATCAGAGAGTCGGCTGATGGCATCAAAGAGTAGGTTAATGGAATCAGAGAGTCGGCTGATGGCATCAGAGAGTCAGCTGATGGTCATCAGAGAGTCGGCTGATGGTATCAGACAATCGCCTGAACTTGCGTTCAGGACTTTGTGTCATCTTCCTCATCGAGTGTCGGCTCAAGAACCCTAATTTCTAATCAGACTCGTTTTTTTATCCAAAATCACAACTTTTTACGTTCAAATAATTTCTCTAACTCCCATGAAGCTAGATCTATATTTTTCAAGTGTTTTTATACGTAAAAATCTTATCTTTATGTGATTATACCCATGAAACCCTAAAACCCCATTTTCAACAAAAAGCTCAGATCTGGACGAGTTTCTTACCTCTAATGGGCTCGTTTCTTCAGCAAAGCTTCGTGTAATAACTAGAGAAGAAGAATGGTTCGATCTTGGAGCAAAGCCGACACCTTTCTCTCTCTAACTTCTCTCTCTCTCTCTAGAACTTGTGAAATGAAGATGGTGTAAAATGAGGATGGAAAGGGGGAAGTTGAGGCTTTATGGAGCCTAACTTCCTTCCCTAATTCGGCCCAAGCCCAAGCCCATGGCCCGTTCCTTCCCTTTGCTTAGTTTAACCCTCGTGAACGATTGTTCTTTATCTTTTCAAATCTCGGGATGTTACAAGTCTACCCTCCTTACAACAAGTTTCGTCCTCGAAACCTGCCATAAGCTATATTGATAGCAAATCACAGAATGGGTGGCATAAACCGTAGCTATGCAAGGCATCTTGGTCATGAAGGCCATTGTGATTAACTACCACTGAGAGTTTAACCGGGGCGATCTCTAATTCTAAGGCATTTAAATTAATGGGGCTAACTAATCATATAAAGAAATGATAATATGAACTTGTTGATGTAACACCCCAAACCCGGAAGGCCTCACGTATTGGATTTACTCATCAACACATATCACTTTAAACATAAGGCATTCATTAACACAACGTAAACGATTTAAAACTTCAATATACGCAGCGGAAACAAAACATGTCTAATACAATTTGTCTTTAACAACATCAAACTAAAACATAACATAAACAGGATGCCAGACACTGATCTTCGGGTAACTCTTCTTGCCAAGCCAAGCATCCACATCTATCTACTGCCACCTACACTTAACTGATATGCATACTAAAAATCAACAACGCTGAGTGAGTTCTAACGTTTGCCTTAAATTAATTATGCAAAAGATTTACTAATACATACATACTGCCCTTAAGGCAAAACTTTACATACTTCACTTTTCAAAACATTTTAAAACATTCATAAGGTAGCCGTCAATCCCTTGTCACTGTTAGTACTGCCCTCCTGATCAATACCGCTTAACCGTCAAATCCTTGTCACTACTGGTATTGTCCTCGTGAGAAATACCGCTTAGCATGATGTTATCCTCGTGATCAACAATTGGTATTGTCCTCGTGATCAATACCACTCAGCATAGTTTGGTCCTCGTGACCCATTGATGTTGTCCTCGTGATCAACACCACAAGGCACAATGTTGTCCTTGTGATCAACACCGGGTATTGTCCTCGTGATCAATACCGCTTAACTAGTACATGGGGGATTGTGTAGTCCCCCGAGAAACCGCCGTCACTCATCCCAATTGTACAACTGTTAACGAGCCATCAAGACTCTTACTAATGGGTAGCACCCATATCTGGCATCCTGTACAAGTAACATCTGTCCCAAGGACCTTATCCAACTAGTTCACTTCCCATAGGAAGACTATTCACTTTCTGTTCATAAACTTTCTTTAACTTGATCATATTAAACATATATCATGCCTTTGTTTATGTATATGAAAATATAGTAAACGCTTGTCAATGATACAACTATACTTTGCTCAAAACGTACATTTGCCTCTTTTAAACTTGTCACTAAAACATAGCTTTCACTTTGTTTATTAATATAAAAATATGTAATAAATGTTTTACACTAAGTATGCACACCACCCCTAAATAAGGCAAAAAGAGGATTAGAATTCACTTGGTTTACGATATACTGTGGAAACTAACAATCTTTAGGCTACACAAGAGCTACGTGATCTGTGCGAATACAATGCGTGAAATTGGTTAAACTTGCTAGTGTTGGCAGACTCTTCAGATAGTCGGCTGATGGCATCAGAGAGTAGGCTGATGGAATCAGAGAGTCGGCTGATGGCATCAGAGAGTCGGCTGATGGTCATCAGAGAGTCGGCTGATGGTATCAGACAATCTCCTGAACTTGCGTTCAGGACTTTGTGTCATCTTCCTCATTGAGTGTCGGCTCAAGAACCCTAATTTCTAACCAGACTCATTTTTTTTATCCAAAATCATATCTTTTTACGTTCAAATCTTATCTTTATGTGATTATACCCATGAAACCCTAAAACCCCATTTTCAACAAAAAACTCAGATCTGGATGACTTTCTTACCTTTAATCGGCTCATTTCTTCATCAAAGCTTCGTGTAATCACTGGAGAAGAAGAATAGTTCGATCTTGGAGCAAAACCGACATCTTTCTCTCTCTAACTTCTCTCTCTCTCTAGAACTTGTGAAATGAAGATGGTGTAAAATGAGGATGGAAGGGGGGAAGTTGAGGCTTTATGGAGCCTAACTTCCTTTCCTAATTCGGCCTATGGCCTGTTCCTTACCTTTGCTTAGTTTAACCCTCGTGAACTATTGTTCTTTATCTTTTCAAATATCGGGATGTTACAAAATAGTAGCCAAGTTTTTAAACTGTTTCTGTTAAGTTACTCAAACTTGTTTTGTCCAAATTAAGTCACTCAAGTTTCAAATAATGTGTTAATCCTATGGTTTTTTTACCTATTTAACAAGTTACCATGTTTACATGACATTTTTTTTTATTTTTCATTTTTTTAAAATATGATTACATGGATATTAACATTTTTTAAATTTATATTTTCGGAAATTAAAATTAAAAATAAATTGAAAATTAAAAATAAATTGAAAATTAAAATTCAAAAATTAAAACTAATTTTTTTAAAAGTTTTTTCAAAAACTAACATTAACATTTCTTAATTTCTTAATTTTTAACTTTTTAAAAATTAAAATAAGTTTTTTTAACCTTTTTGAACTTTTAAATTTAAAAAATATTAGTATCCACATAAATATGGTAACTTGCTAAATAGATAAAAAAAAACCTAGTATTAGCACATTACTTGAAACTTTAGTGACTTATTGGAGACAAAATAAGTTTGAGTGACTTAATTGGAACAACTTGAAAATTTGGTTACTATTATATGAAGTTTTTCCAAAACATTTTGTTTTCTAATGCCTACTTAATAAGATAATAAATCAAAATGTTATAATTGTCTTGTATGTTGATGGTTAATATAAATGAAACTCCTAAGTCCTAAACAACTTTGTATATGTTTGAATTTTTCTTTTCACTAAAATGTACATTTATTAAACATAACCTTTTTTCTACATCGAAATATGTACATTTATTAAACATAAACTTTTTTCTACATCGAAATAAAAGGCCAACGGGTAACAAGTTACGCAGCTAGCCCATTTTAGATAGCAAAACTAAGTTTAAAAAAAATACATTTATAAATGTTGAGATAATAAATAAAAGACACCAAAAGTTACAAATTGAAAATATTAAAGATGGAATTTTTGTGCACCATAAAACCATAAAAAGTGTTAAATCATTGTAGATGAGTAAACCCATTTCGACCTCTGAATGATGCTGAGTGAGTAGATGCTTGGTCTAGAAGGGCCATATACAAGTGTCACCGTAATATTAACGTTTTTCATCGTCAAATACCATATGATGTATCTATACTATTATATAAAGCATATTGAAATGATAACGATATGATTTAACTTCAATTTTAAGACACTTAACAACATTTATACTACATTTGGTACAAGTGTTGATACATCAACAACTAGCCATTAACAATTTTATCCCTCTTGTTTACAAATCTATGCCCATCCCACATCGAATGAGAAAATAAATATGGATAAAAGAAATGACTATAAAAGGACCATTTGACTTTTTCAAAGAATTCATCAATTCCATTGTATAAAGTGGAGGCCCTAACCAAAACAATAACTGAAATATTCGTTTATCTATCTTTAAAAACTGACTAGCTTCGGTTACAAGCAGTTCGGTTATTCAGTTTTAAAACTTGGTTCAGCTTAGTTTTTGGTTAATAACTGAAAACTTAAGCAAAGAACGACTTGGGTTAGAGTTTTAAAATTTTATTTCAATTAGATTTAGTTAACAAGAACAAAAAAAAGTTGAATGCATTTTATCAAAACGCTCATTCTATAACATACTAATCCTTTGGTGTTTTGTTTATTTGCTAAATTTCGATTTGCTAAATTTTAAGACACTATTTATATTTATATAACTAAATACTATTTAAATTAAGTATTATCTTATTTAAACGCTTAAGTATATAATTACTAAATATTTACATAGTTATAATAATAATAATAATAATAATGATACCAAAATATAATCAGTGTTTAAGACAGTTTGGGTTAGATTGCGCTCTCCAAAAGAGTCTCAATGATACCCGCCGCTTTGCACGGGCCAACCCACTAGTTTTCTTTAAAAGGGCAATTTTATATATTCCTCGTTAAAAAATACTATGTATCTAACCAAAGTTAATTGTAATGCCTTATTCCCGGGAGACTTCACTTGTTGGATTTACTCATAAACATAGTGACCAATCACTGAACTTTTAATTTAAATCATTTGAAACATAGCGAAAACGTACATTCAATCAATTACATAACAACGGAAGTCTTAACATAAAAGAAACATTATTTTAACACATAAGCAATTGAACATGATGTCAGTCTATAGCCAGGTAGCCTCTTTGCCTTTGCCCGTCCTTTCTTCTTTTTACCTGAAGTGCATACTAAAAGTCAGCTAACGCTGGTGAGTTCTAGGATTAAGCAAGTAGGCATAAACATTACTTATTGTCATATTTTCATAGGTGCAAATATATATATAAATATATATATATATATATATCTATATATATATATATGTATATATATATATATGTATATATATATATGTATATATTTACCATTTCAACTCTTTCTTTCATATTTCATTCATATGAGAGTATGTATATATATACATATATTCTTGCATTCATTTGAACATTCATTGGTCTTATGCATAAGGGTGATCGGCCTGCCTTTGATTAGAAGACAAACGTTGCGGTCTATCATCGTAGTCCGCCATACTTACAACCGTCCGACAACTAGTGTCCATCCGTCATTATTTTCTTACAACCGTCCGGCAAATGTTCGGCCGTCCGTCATGTCTTACAACTGTCCTACCGTAGTAGTCCGTCAGATCTTATAACCGTCCTACCGTCATATCTTTCAACCGTCCTACCGTAGTAATCTGTCATATCTTACAATCGTCCAAAACGTTATAGTCATTCATAGCATGCAATATATATATCATAGTATAACACAAGATGTCATTCATATCCGTTATGTCATACTTTGCATGCAATATATATCATGACATAAAGCAAGAGGTCATTCATATTCGTTATGTCATACTTAGCATGCAATATATATCATGATATAAAGCTCGTGTCCTTCGTCACATATTTCTTACCAAAACACTTGTCACATTATCATGACATTTATTTGCACTAACAAAACGTTTTCAAGTAATCTGATCATTAGAGCATTCACAGCAGGTTCTGTATATGTTTGTGAGTGAGTTCTGTATATTTTAGGGAGTGGTTTAAAGTGGTTGTGAGTAGATGAGAGAGAAAATGTTACTGTCCATCTGTATATTTGTGAAAACACTGTTCACATGTATAAATTTTTTAATATTTTTTAAAAGTGGTTGTGAGTAGAGGAGAGAGAAAAGGTAATGATAAAGGTATAAAAAAGTATTATTTAATTAAAAATAAGAGAGAAAATGTAGTGATTTTTAGTGTAATTATAAGGATAAGAATAAGGAACCTGCTGGGAATGCTATTAGTGGTAGAATTATAAGCTATTACTTTTTTCTCCATAGTCATGGTTTTGTCACATTGAAAAGTTTTAGATGGGATAATATATCTTCAAAATGTATTTTTTCCCTATACTACTGTTTTAACAAAATATAAAAGATCAATGAAATGAAGAGTGTTGTCTGTAATTATGAAATAGATGTCCATATCCCAAAAATATTGATTGATCATGTTTAAATAATAATATTAAAATTCTCTATATTTCTTTTAAATTACTTTATCTTAAACTATAATACAAATATATATACATATTTTTTTGGTAAGATGAATAACATAGTTATGTGTTCATTCTTCTTTCATGTTGTTGTTCTCTTGGTTTTATTTCATAACATATATATTAATTGTTTTCCTATGTAATGCAATAATATATATATATATATATATATATAAATATATATATATATATATATATAAATATATATTATTTTTAATTTAAATTCAGATACATTTAAGTTTAATGGATGAATATTTATTAGGTTTAGCTAAATGTATCCTTTTAAATTTGCATCTTACTCTTTAAAAATATCCGATCAAGATGATTTTTAAGGTCTTATTATAGATACATAGGTGACGTCATCATACGGGTAGTATTCTTGGTGAAAAGGGGTAATACGACTTGTATTGCACTTGTTAGCGGTGTATTGTCATCACATCAATCGATTATGTGTCAATCAGAAAGGCTACACGGTGCGTATAACTTTCAAACATACAACCTGACAACCTGTATAATAAAAAATAAAAACACAACTCATACGACTCGTATAAAAAAAATCATAACACAAATGACCCGTATTACATATGGTGTTTGAATAAAATAGAGTCAGTATCTTTATAGTCTTTTTTTTATATTTTAAATGTAAAAAATAAGGGATGCAACAACTATAAATACTTTCATCGCAATCCATATTTATTATTTCTATTTTTAGAAAACATTGTTAATCTCTATTCTAATAAAAGACTTAATAAGTGAATACATGTCATCACCACATTCCACCTTACAAGTTTTTTCCACCAAAACCACATTTACATCCATTATTCAATCTTTTCAAATTTAAATCAATTTTTTTTAGAAAATTACATAAATAAACATTTTACAAAATCAATTCACCATTATTACCATTGACTTGATTTTTTTTTAAACTATCATCAAAAGTGAATATTTAAAAAAAATCAAGAATTAAAAAATAGGAGATTTTAAAAAAACTAGTTTTTAAAATTTTATTATTAAAAGCAAGATTTTTTAATTTTACATATAAAATTTTAAAATACTACTTTGGTATTTTAAATAAATATCTGTTAGAATAAAGTTTACTAATATTTAATTAGTAGTTTTTTAATTAAGTTTGATATTTATTAAAAATAATTTTTTTTTTATTTTGATTTTGAAATTTTAATAGTTAGTTTTTAATTAAAATTAAGAAATTTATAATTACTTATTTTTAAAATTGTATTATATTTTAAACTTTAATTTTTTTTAAATGTCGAGATTTTTTTTCAAAAAAATATGTTTGGTTTCAATTTTAATTTATTAGTTTTAATTTTTTTCATATTTAATTTTAGAATTTTAAATTTAAATTGTGTCGATATATTAAGGAGTGCGATTTTTAAATTTTGTAGTTTTAAATTTTGAATTTAAAAGACTACATATTGTTGAAATTAAATTTTATTTGTATTTTTTATTTTATTTTAAACGAGAGATTAAATATTAAAAGTTTAGCGAGATTTTTCGTACAAAAGGAGAGATTTAAAAAAAAATTAATTTAATTTTGATACGTAAATTTAATTACAACTTAAATATTCGTAAATATGTTACAAGATCAAAGTTAAAGTTTCTACAAAAATGCTAATAGAATTTCAAAAAACTAGTAAAACGGAGAAACTACGCATATAAGGAAATCTTTGACCAATTTGTTTATCTTCTATTTCTTTGACTCCCTACCGCCTTCAATAAGGTTCGCACCGTTTGTGACATTTTTTTCGAACGTTTTTTTGACTATTTTGTGTTTTCAGTAATTAAGAAAAAGAAACTCTATTATTTGTTTGTAACACCCTTAATTTGAAACACTGATTATAATAAACATTTACACACGCGGAAGCATTTATCCCAACAATTTTTTTTTTATTATTTATCGCGTGTCGCGAAAACCAGGCCCCCTCCCTTCGCGTGGCGCGAGGGCATCCAAAAAGGGAAATCCGGGAAAACAGGCGCGAAGACCCAGTCCTGGCTTTTCGTGTGGCACGAAGACCCCTTTTTCACATAAAGTTTCTGCATCTGCAGATTTTTAACACTTAACCATTTTCCAACTTTTATCATTTCAACTAGACACCAAAATTTCCCAATCACTTGGGTTTTTTAATAAAGCATTCAAAACACCATCTACATACACCAAAACACAAATTCATGAATAAATTTACATCCATTAGATGGACTTCTAACTACACCCGAAATCACCAAAAAGTGCATACGAGAATCCAACATTCGCCACAAACTTGACCTTGACTACCCCGGAGCTTTTCCTACATAACACCACATGTAACAACCATTAGTAATAAACCAGTAATTATAACTTGTTTTCACCCATTCACCCATTTGACCCGTTTGCACCGAATTTATCATTTGGCTACAAATGACTTGCATTTCACCTTACAAGTTCCATTCTTTTCTTTTGTCAAACATAATTAACACATTTCCATTTCCATTATAGCACATATTGCATAACCTCATTTTCATTATGATACTTAGAGCATAACCTCATATCTCATTTCTATTATGGTACTTAGACCATAACCTCATTTACATTGTGGTATTTAAACCATAACCTCATTTACATTATGGTATTTAAACTATAACCTCATTTACACATATCTATTATAGTATTACAACTATAACTACATTCATTCATTTACACATACTAGTTCATACACATTCATACACAACAACATAACATGCTCATATAACACATGTATCACCATTTATCATCAAAACTAAGTAAGTGCATAGGCACTTACCTTTCGGGTTAGAAGATCCCACACCATCTTCAAGTTTTACAATTTGATTACCTAAACATATACACCTAGTTTAGTAATCTAACCCTACATCAAAATCACATTATAATTGGGTTTACAACCCAATTTCCCATTTCCAACCCAAACTGACCCGTTTGAGTTATACTCATATCCAAACACCCTCTTTCACCCCAAACTCATTTACCTTAGTTTCATTATCCTTACCTTAACACTAATTTTTCATTCAATTTTTATCATTAGGTTAATTTGGTGTTTGTTCAAGTGTTTAATATCATATAAACACTTAATCATCATTAATTTCATCATCTTATCATTATAATCCAAAAACCCCTAATTTTCTCCATATGAACCCTAACTTCTCATAATCAAAATCAAAGGGTTCTAGGATGTTAATCACCATTCTTTACCTTTAGTTTAGCTAGATTATCAACAATCTAACACTAATTATCAACATGCATTCAAAATTTCCGGATTTCTACAAAACCCAGCAACTAACACATCAATGGTGAAATCAAAAGGATGATTAACACTTACTTGATGCTAGAAGGATAATGTGCAAGCCAACACCTTCACAATCCAAGCTTTAATTGCACGATTTTGACTTCAACACCTTTTTCTCCCTTTTCCTCTTGCAAAGATCGACCCACACATAAATGAGAGAAATTCTGGATTTTGACTTCTTTTAGTCAAATATGACAGATTTGTCATATTACAATTTCAGCCCCTCAACTTCTATTTCACCCAATTTCATTACATAATTAGTTAAAAACTAATATAACCCCATTACTAACTTGAAACTCACTTGTTTCAACTTATTTCTAAAATATTATTTTCACCATAATATTTATTAGAATATTTAATTATTTATAACGAAACCCGGATTTTGGTTCGTTACAACTCACCTCCCCTTATTTGGGTTTCGTCTCCGAAACCCGTCTTCACATAAAAAGGTTCGGATAATATTTGATCATTTCCTCCTCGGTTTCCCAAGTCATTTCCACTCCATTCTTATGTTTCCACCTCACCAAAACTTGGCTAATCTCTTTATTGCGTAAACGCTTCACCTTTCTATCCAAGATTGCCACCGGTTCCTCAACATAATTCAACTTTTCATCCAATTCAGTATCATCCAATGGAACAAAAGTAGATTCATCCGCCAACATTTTCACGAATGAGACACATGAAACATGTTATGAAGTCTACTTAGTCCCTCCGGTATCTCCAAACGATAAGCCACCGCACCCACCCTTGCTATCACCTTAAACGGTTCTATAAAATGTGGAATTAACTTCCCCCATTTCCTAAACCGTATCACCTCGTTCCAAGGAGAGACTTTCAAAAGCACAAAGTCTCCCACTTGAAATTCAATCGCCCTCTTTCTATTATCCGCAGAGGACTTTTGACTATCTTGAGCCGCCTTCAAGCGTGCCCTTAATTGGTCAATACTACTATTAGTTTCCTTGACCACCTCTTTGCTACCGAGTTCCCGTTGACCAATCTCACCCCAACACACGGGTGTTCGACATTTCCTCCCAAACAATGCCTCAAAAGGCGGCATACCAATACTAGAATGGTAGCTATTGTTGTACGAAAATTCCGCCAACGGTAAATGATTGTCCCAATTTCCCCCAAAATCCAATGCACACGCTCGCAACATATCCTCGAGTGTTTGAATCGTCCGCTTGCTTTGACCATCCGTTTGTGGATGATAAGAGGTGCTAAGATTCAATCTAGTCCCCATATCCTCATGGAATTTCTTCCATAAACGAGAAGTAAATCTCGTATCACGATCCAATATAATCGACATCGGTACACCATGACGTGACACAATTTCTTTCGCATACATTTCTGCCAATCTATCCGATGAATTCTTTTCCTTTATAGGAAGGAAATGTGCACTCTTTGTCAACCGATCCACTATTACCCATATCGCATCATAGCCTTTTCGAGTCTTTAGTAGTTTAGTGATCAAATCCATGGTTATATTCTCCCATTTCCAAAGAAATATTTCAAGCGGTTGAAGCTTTCCATACGGCTTTTGGTGCTCCGCCTTTACCCTTAAGCATGTAAGACATCTCTCCACATACTTAACAATATCACGCCTCATACCCGGCCACCAAAAATGACACCTCAAATCATAAAACATTTTTGTGGCCCCCGGATGGATAGAATACTTGGATTTATGCGCCTCATCCAAAATAGTTGTCAAAACACTTGACAACCTAGGTATCCAAATTCTATCAAAGCATGTCTTTAACCCCGAACCATTTTCTCCAAGCTTGTCAACATAAGCAACCATCCGTTCCTTCTTCAAATCTCCACCAAGTGTTAACACTTGAGCCTCCTGTATTACATCAATGAGAGATGATAAAATTGTCATCTTAAATGACTTCACTTTGATAGGTGTATGGCTCGTCTTCCGACTAAGAGCATCCGCCACCACATTCGCTTTACGCGGATGATAAAGTATCTCACAATCATAGTCCTTGACCAATTCAAGCCACCGCCTTTGCCTCATGTTGAGGTCCTTTTGGTCGAAGAAATATTTGAGACCTTTTTGATCCGTGTAAATTGTACACTTCGCCCCATACAAATAATGCCTCCAAATTTTGAGCGCGAAAACCACGGCCGCAAGCTCTAAATCATGAGTAGGGTAATTCACCTCGTGAGTCTTCAATTGCCTAGATGCGTAGGCAATCACTTTCCCCCTTTGCATCAATACACACCCCAACCGCGAATGCGAGGCATCCGAAAACACAACAAAATCTTCGGTCCCGTCCGACAATGATAGAATAGGCACCTTAGTCAACTTTTCTTTCAAGAGTTGAAAGGCAGATTCTTGCTCGGAATCCCATACAAACTTAGTCTCTTTACGCGTCAACTTCGTCATCGGCAAAGCAATCCGAGAGAAGTTTTCAATGAATCGTCGATAATAACCCGCCAACCCCAAGAAACTTCTAATTTCTGAAGGCGTTTTCGGTGATGACCAATCTTTAACCGCCACTATCTTAGATGGGTCGACAGTAATCCCTTTCTCATTAATCACATGACCCAAAAATTGGATTTCGCGCAACCAAAATGCGCATTTAGAAAATTTAGCATAAAACTTTTCCCTTTGAAACTCTTCAAGAATCTCACGCAAATGACAAGCATGATCACCCTCGCTCCTTGAATAAATGAGAAGATCGTCAATAAACACATTGACCGAAGGGTCAAGGAATGGTCTACACACCTGGTTCATAAGATCCATGAAAACCGCGGGCGCGTTGGTTAAACCGAATGGCATAACCGTAAACTCATAGTGACCGTAACGAGTGCGAAAAGTTGTCTTAAGAATGTCGTCTTCTTTCACTTTCAACTAGTGATACCCGGACTTCAAATCAATTTTTGAGAACCATGACGCCCCTTGTAATTGGTCAAAAAGGTCGTCAATCCGAGGTAATGGGTACTTATTCTTCACCGTCAACTTGTTCAATTTCCGATAATCCATACACATCCTCATGCTTCCATCCTTCTTTTTAACGAAGAGAACGGGTGCACCCTAAGGCGAGACGCTTAGGCGTATGAAACCTTTATCAAGTAGTTCCTGTAATTGCTTCGTAAGCTCTTTCATCTCCGGCGGTGCCAATCGATAAGGTGCTTTGGCTACCGACTTAGCACCTGGAATCAAGTCAATCCTAAACTCTACTTCTCTCTCCGGTGGAACCTCTGGTAACTCATCTGGAAACACATCCTCAAACTGATTCACAACCGGAACATCACGAATATCTTTCACTTTCTCGATCACATCCGCAACACAAGCCACGTACGCCTTGCACCCACGCGCCATGTACTTTGTTGCCTTCATACAAGAACACAATCTTATATTTCCTTTCTTTTCACCTTCTATGTAAATGGACTCACCCGACGGGGAGTCGAGTTGTATCGCCTTAGGTCCACATAAAATATTCGCTTTGTTCCTTGACAACCAGTCCATCCCCACAATAACATCAAAATCCCCCATGGTCATAGGAATTAAATCAATAAGGAACGTTTCACTTTCCGCCCTTAACTTGCAATTCCTAAAAATATCAAACACTAGGAAACTCTTATCATTTGCCGCTTCGATCTCTAAGGGTTCATCTAACTTGCTACTTAAAAAAGAAGAATGCTTAACAAATTTCAAAGACACAAAAGAACGACTAGGCCCCGAATAAAAAAGAACTAGTGCAGGTAAAAAGTTAATCTTGAATGTACCTGACACCACCTCCGAGATATTCTTCGACTCTTCCTTCGAGATGTGGAAAGCTCTACCCTTTGGCTTTGGTATTTCAACCTTCCTTTCACTTCCACCTTGCTCCAGCTCGGGGCAATCTGTCCTATTGTGCACGGGCTTGTAACAGTTATAGCACAAATGAATTTGGCTTGAACATTGATTAGCCATGTGCCCCGGCTTCCCACATTTATAACAATTTAGCGTCCCCTTCCTACATTCAACAAAATGCTCTTTCCTACAAATCTTGCACCCCTGGGAAGAGAACTTCTAAACGGCTTCTTGCTAGGGCTCCCGCCTTTTATCTTCTTCACAACTTGCTCCACAATTTCACGCTTTCTCTTTTCACCTCTTGCTTCTTGCCTTCTCAACTACACCTCTCTTTCCTGACACCTGTTTATCAAGTCTACAAGTGTGGTAAAAGAGGATGGAGATATGCTATCTCTGAACTCCACAGTCAACATAGCATAAAATCTGTCAATCTTCGACTTCTCGGTCGACACCACGTTCGGACAGAACTTGGCGCGATCAAAGAAGGCCCCAACCAATTCATTTATTAACTCATTCTTTTGCCTCATGAGGAGGAACTCCTCAGTCATCCTGTCAACTACGGCTTACGGGCAATGATACTTCAGAAAAGCCGCCTTAAACTTGTCACACCCCCATATTTAATTTACTTATTAAATTAATACAGGTTGTAACGATTGGTTCATTACACGATAGCGGAAGCTGTAATAATGATTTCTAAGACTTGATTACATATACAATTACTAAAACTAAGTAATACTATGATCTAAGTTCTTCTAGATCAACGACAGGCTTGAGACTTGATATTCTACATCCTTCCAGCTACTAGGAATTGATCCAACATAGCTAGCCTATTCCAACCGCGCCATGGCTAGAGGTCACCTGAGAAACATACTTGAAAGTGTCAACACAAAGGTTGGTGAGTTCACAAAGTTAGTTATATTAGTGCTTATAGTTTTTCCCGAAAACATGTTCATGACTTTACCGTCATAAAACTAAGTAGTTTTCATTTGAAAACATTACCATGACTTTACCGTCATAAATTCAATGTTTAAACATGATCCTTATAACCAGATCATAATCCTTTGTTTAAATTCAATTGTTCGTAAATAGTTCCAGCTGCATGTGATAATCAGAATAAGAAGTGTTTGACCCATTTGTAGACTAGCTAGGAATACAAATAATATGTTCATACATGAGGCGTAACCAAACCATGACATGTGTGAGCCCCTATAATCGTTATCAAGTTCTATGCGGCCATAAATCCTCCAGATTGTGGTTAGCGCGACTAACCATGACCGGGAGACGTCACTCTCCATAGTACTATTCATAGGACCCTAGGCTACAGTTAATGGTTACTATGTTGTTCCAGGGGACTTTAGCGACCTCCAATGTGTTGTTCTCATCCCATGTAAACATAAAGTCGTGTCTTATTCTCTTGTTATCCCATGAAATAGTTGTAAGTATGTTTTTCCCCCAAATCGTTGAGTGTTGTTTATCCGAACAATCGTTGTGTGTTGTTCATCCGAACAATCGTTGAGTGTACTTGTGACCAGCTTGTTTAGTTGAGCAAGTTTTCTCCTCGATTGTTTAAAAACAATTTAAAAACAAGTAGTAAAAGTGGGGCTGGGAGACTCACAAGAAGTTAAACCAAAATGTTCATATTGTCAAACGTATAAGCAATGTAATTCATGTTTTCAAAACATAACAAGTAAGTATGTTTCTCCCCCGATGTTTACAAAACAGTAAAGAGTTAAAAGGGGGCCGTGAACTCACCTTGAGTTTGTGTATGCTTGCAATGATAATTGTTCTAGCCGAACTTGACTATTCGTACCCTAATTACAAAAAGGGTAATTAGTGTGATGATCGAATGTCTCATATGCAAATTGTTCACCGACTTAGCAAATCTGATTGCTTTTGTTTAAATATCTTTTTAGTTTTTCAACACTTGTTTCGTTATAAAAACAGTTCTAAGTTACTGCCCAATGTGACTGATGAACAGATGTCGAAACTTCCTAGTTTCGATTGGGCAATTGAGTATCGAAACTTCATAGTTTCGATTGAGTAGTTGGGTATCGAAACTACCTAGTTTCGATTGAGTATGACAGTTGTCGAAACTTCCTAATTTCGATTGCGCAGATTAGATATCGAAACTTCCTAGTTTCGAATGAGCAAAAACTGGTATCGAAACTACCTAGTTTCGATTGGCAAGAAGGGTATCGAAACTACCTAGTTTCGATTGAGTAATATGTATCGAAACTACCTAGTTTCGATTGAACAACTAGTATCGAAACTCCTAGTTTCGATTGAGTAAACTGGTATCGAAACTACCTAGTTTCGATTGATCAACAGGTATCGAAACTCCCAGTTTCAATTGAGTTAACTGGTATCGAAACTCCTAGTTTCGATTACTGGACTTCTGTTTGACAGAATCAGTCCTGCATATTTATGTTTTAAAACTTGAATTTGACACACTTTTCTTGTTATCTTACTTGCGATTGAACATTTTGTATGCTTAGATACGGTTTTAAAGAAAATAAAGTGGATAATATTGAGTTTTTACCTCTGGACAGAGATGACGATTTTTGAGAGAAAAAAAGAATGATCTTGACTTCTCCTGCTAAAAACCTTTGAGAAAACACTTGGAACTCTCCTTATAGCACCGAAATAAAGAATTCGAGTCTTCGATTATGGAAGAACCCCAAAAGAAAGTGGAGATAGGTATTCTTGTTGTTGTCGTAGAAGAAGAGAGAGATGACAGGGGTTGAGGGTTTTTGCTCTTGATGAATTGATAGAAAATGAGGTGGTATGGGAGATTGCTTAAGTAAGTTGAAGATGTTGAAATTTAGGGTGTGGGATGGACCCACATGGCCTTGAGGCCGAGATTTCTGGTCAATGGGAGTGGGTGGGGTTAAATAAATCAAACCATTTGATTTAAGTGTAAATTTAACCACTAATGTTCGTATTTAGTCGGGTTATCCTGGTACGTGAACCGGTAACTCCTAGAATTACCAAAATATGCAATGAGATCATGTACGGTTTTTGTTAGGCCTTAATGTCCTTGTTTGTGAAATTAAGTAAATCACAAAAACAATTATAATGTAAACTTGTTTATAACATGTACGGATATTGACCTGAATTGTCGGGTGTCACAAAACTCCTCCCAAGACATGGAGGTCACCCCCAATTCACCCCTCTCCTTTCGGAGATTCAACAACCACTCATTTGCCCTCCCTGTCAATAAAGTCACACTAAACATCACCCTTTCCTCGGGCTTACACTTAGTCATTTCAAAATTCGATTCCATATCCACCACCCACCCGTGGCTAAGGATCGGGTCCACCTGCCCGTTATACTTCTTGGGTTTGATTACCATAAACTCTTTAAGAGTACAACCTTGTGATTCCTTCTCCTTCTCTTTCGAGAACTCTTCGAAAGTGAGTTTAATAGCCCATCTCATTTCTTCCATTAACAGAGTTGTGGCTTGCTCAAAATCCTTGGCCACTTCTTCATTTATAGCTTCATGGATTCTTGGATCCAACGGCTCTTCATTCGCATCTGTCATCTCTTAGCTGAGAATTTAGAATAAAACACCTTAATACCCTTACACATTCAATAACTTAGGTATCCATCACATTTACACTCTTATATGTATTAAGTATATATATATATATATATATCTACCTATATACATACATACATACATACATACATACATACATACATATATAATCACATTCACCTAATCCTTGTAAATGTTCATTGTCATATGGTTATCATAAAGACCCTTGCACATCTCGTCTTATTAATCATATTGGCCAAACATGTTTAATAATACGTTATGCCCAATTGTAATTATCATATTCATATAACAAATCACAAAACAAGTTTCAGCACACATAACACCTTGTCATTTATTCATACATATACATATACACCATATATATATATCCACTTTATCAAATCATTACTAACCTTTCATTTCCGTAAGCTCCGAGTCTTAGTCAAGTCTTTCATGGATTCTCGTATAATTCCCCCATATTAGGAGCTTCCGGTTTGAGTTTGGTGCCTCGCACACCAAATCCCTCAAACATTTGCTCTGATACCAAGTTGTAACACCCTTAGTTTGAAACACTGATTATAATAAACATTTACACACGCGGAATCATTTATTCCAAGAAATTTTTTTTATTATTCTTCGCGTGTCGCGAAAACCAGGCCCCCTCCCTTCGCGTGGCGCGAGGGAGTCCAAAAAGGGAAATCCGGGAAAACAGGTCTTCGCGTGGCGCGAAGACCCCTTTTTCACAGAAAGTTTCTGCATCTGCAGATTTTTAAACTTAACCATTTTCCAACTTTTACCATTTCAACTAGACACCAAAATTTCCCAATCACTTGGGTTTTTGATTAAAGCATTCAAAACATCATCTACATACACCAAAACACAAATTCATGAATAAATTTACATCCATTAGATGGACTTCTAACTACACCCGATATCACCAAAAAGTGCATACGAGAATCCAACATTCGCCACAAACTTGACCTTGACTATCCCGGAGCTTTTCCTACATAACACCACATGTAACAACCATTAGTAATGAAGATAAACATATCAAACAAATAATTATAACTTGTTTTCACCCATTCACCCATTTGACCCGTTTGCACCTAGTTTATCATTTGGCAATAAATAACTTGCATTTCACCTTACAAGTTCCATTCTTTTCTTTTGTCAAACATAATTAACACATTTCCATTTCCATTATGGCACATATGCCATAACCTCATTTTCATTATGATACTTAGACCATAACCTCATATCCCATTTCCATTATGGTACTTAGACCATAACCTCATTTCCATTATGGTATTTAAACCATAACCTCATTTACACATATCTATTATAGTATTACAACTATAACTACATTCATTTATTTACACATACTAGTTCATACACATTCATACACAACAACATAGCATGCTCACATAACACATGTATCACCCTTTATCATCAAAACTAAGTAAGTGCATAGGCACTTACCTTTCGGGTTAGAAGATCCCACACCATCTTCAAGTTTTGCAATTTGATTACCTAAACATATACACCTAGTTTAGTAATCTAACCATACATCAAAATCACATTATAATTGGGTTTACAACCCAATTTCCCATTTCCAACCCAAACTGACCCGTTTGAGTTATACTCATATCCAAACACCCTCTTTCACCCTAAACTCATTTACCTTAGTTTCATTATCCTTACCTTAACACTAATTTTTCATTCAATTTTTATCATTAGGTTAATTTGGTGTTTGTTCAAGTGTTTAATATCATATAAACACTTAATCATCATTAATTTCATCATCTTATCATCATAATCCAAAACCCCCAATTTTCTCCATATGAACCCTAACTTTTCATAATCAAAATCAAAGGGTTCTAGGATGTTAATCACCATTCTTTACCTTTAGTTTAGCTAGATTATCAACAATTTAACACTAATTATCAACATGCATTCAAAATTTCTGGATTTCTACAAAACCCAGCAACTAACACATCAATGGTGAAATCAAAAGGATGATTAACACTTACTTGATGCTAGAAGGATGGTTTGCAAGCCAACATCTTCACAATCCAAGCTTCAATTGCACGATTTTGACTTCAACACCTTTTTCTCCCTTTTCCTCTTGCAAAGATCGACACACACACAAATGAGAGAAATTCTGGATTTTGATTTCTTTTAGTCAAATATGGCAGATTTGTTATATTACAATTTCAGCCTCTCAACTTCTATTTCACCCAATTTCATTACATAATTAGTTAAAAACTAATATAACCCTATTAGTAACTTGAAACCCACTTGTTTCAATTTATTTCTAAAATATTATTTTCACCATAATATTTATTAAAATATTTAATTATTTATAACGAAACACGGATTTTGGTTCGTTACATTGTTGCATTTTAGTGGGTGTTAAACATGGAAAAATTACCAATACCATGTTAAATGTTGTATACAATGAATTATTTTTAAAGTTGTAAATCATTACTGTAATGTTTCATTTGACATTTAATTTAATTTATTGTAAAAAGTACACCACTTATGAAATGTATTTTCATGTATTTTTTGATATTTTGATTACCTTCATCCATATAATCTTAACATTTAACAAAATGAAAAAGTTACCAATAAAATATCAAATTTGTATAAAAAGAGATGTTAAAATACTTATCAATATAATGTTAACGTTTCACCCCGTGTACCACAGGGGGTTAAAGCTAGTATTTAACTAAAAAATATAATATATTTATTTACAAAAAAACATTTTTAATCTATAAAATCCAACAACTCACACTTCCATTTTCATCATATCTACTCCTCTCTTTCAGTCTCTAAACCCACCGCCACCGGCGATGAAGGAGCTTTGGACAACCATGGCGTCTCTAATGGCCGTCTGGGCCTTCTCCCGAACACTCCTCCACGCCGTATTCCCACCAGAGCTCCTTTTCGCTTTCACCAAACTCTTCCACCACTTCTTCACTTGCTTCTCCTCCTACTGCTATTTCGACATCACCGAGATCGAAGGCGTCAACACCAACGAACTCTACAACGCCGTCCAGCTCTACCTCTCCGCCACCGCCGTCTCCTCCTGCTCCGCCACCTCCTCCAACCGCCTCTCCCTCACCCGCAGCCTCAACTCCTCCGCTATAACCTTCGGCCTCTGCCACAACGACCGCCTAACCGACGAATTCAACGGCGTCACTGTCGTTTGGGAACACATCGTCACTCCACGTCAATCACAAACGTTCTCGTGGCGGCAATTGCCGGAGGAGAAGCGTGGATTCACTCTCCGGATCAACAAACGTGACAAGCCCTACGTCCTGGAACCTTACCTCGATTTCATTAACCTAAAAGCAAATGAAATTCGAAGAAGAAACGAAGATAGATTACTGCACACGAATTCACGCGGCGGATCGCTCGATTCACGCGGACAGCCTTGGGAATCGGTGCCGTTCAAGCACCCTAGCACATTTGACACGCTGGCGATGGATCCGGTGAAGAAAGCGGAAATCATGACGGATCTACGAGACTTCGCCGACGGTCAGGCGTTTTACACGCGCACTGGACGCGCGTGGAAGCGGGGATACCTTCTGTACGGTCCTCCGGGCACCGGAAAGTCCAGCATGATCGCCGCAATGGCGAACTTTTTAGGTTACGATATTTACGATCTCGAATTAACGGAGGTCCAGACGAATCTGGAGCTCCGAAAGTTACTAATGAAAACGAGCTCCAAATCGATAATAGTAATTGAAGATATTGACTGTTCGATTAACCTAACAAACCGTAAAGAATCCAACGGTGGAGATCGGTGCGGTTTCGGTTTACTTGACGGGGCTCCAGATGTTGAATCCGGGGGGAACGGGAACGGGTCCATTACATTGTCGGGTTTATTGAATTTTACAGACGGGTTGTGGTCGTGTTGCGGGTCGGAGCGGATATTTGTGTTTACGACGAACCACATTGAGAAACTTGACCCGGCATTGTTACGGAGCGGGCGGATGGATATGCACGTGTTCATGAGCTATTGTTCTTTCCCGTCGTTGAAAATTTTGTTGAAAACTTACCTCGGGTGTACGGCGGATGACGTGGAGGCGGAGGTGTTACGGCGGCTGGATGAGGTTATCGACGCGGCGGAGATGACTCCGGCGGATGTTAGTGAGGTGTTGATAAAAAACCGGCGGGACAAGGATAAGGCGTTGAGGGAGTTGGTGGAGGCGTTGAGCGTGAGGGCGGAGAAGAATAGAAGTGAGTTGCGGCGGAGGGAGGAGGAGGAGATGGTGGCGGAGGAGGAGAAGAGGGAGGTGGAAAGCCGGAGAGGATGTGATGAGGCGGATGACGGTGGTTGTGTGGCGGAGGAAACGTGGAACGGAAATAAAAATATAAAATAAGTTAATGTTTTTTTTTATTTGTTGAAATTAATTTTGTGATATGGGTTGGTGCGGATAGACATTGAGAAGTGGAAAACTGTAATGCAGATCAACGTATGATAACTATCATCGTCCTTTTCCGCCTCTTTGCTTTCTAGATTTATTATTATTTTTTAATTTTTTATTTTATAATATAAACCACTAAAAAGGTAAAAAACTATTAGAAACAAATAAACTTGAAACGGATTATAAAATATATATGAAAAGGGTTAAATAATTTGAATGTATCAAAAATGTAAGGTGCAAATACGATGTATTTATCATGAAAAATCTATGTGTTGCTAGTAAAAAAAAAACGTAAGGAACGGATTAAGCAGGAGGGAAATAAAGTAAAGAGTAAATTACACAGATGGTACTTTAATTATATTAGAAACTAGGTTATAAACCTCGTGTATTACACGGATTGAATAAATACAATAAGTAATGCAATGTTATATATACTTAATAAGAAATATTTACGCATTACATATTTATGACATATTACATAATTTTTTAATACAAATTTTAAAAACGTCATATAGTTACTTTTTAAAAATGTTTTATAAAAATAATGAAATAAATGTTCAATTTTTAAAAATGTTTTATGAAAAACCCTATATATTTTTACATAAAAACGTTTTATAAAAACAATTATAGAAATCATTATTATTTAATAAGAGAGAGAGGTGGAAAACAAAAGATTATTAAAAATTAATTAAAGAAAATTTGTGCAATTAATAGGAGAGAGAGACGGGAAAATTTGTCTCACCAAAACCTTTATTTATTATAGAGTATAGATTACATTATCTGTAATTTGACTTTAATAAGTACATCATAAATCATTTTCTTATATATTTTTGCACACCCTATGTCCTTTACACTAACTGGTGTTAAGTTTTTCAGTTAAGTCTAGAAATATGCATTGCAGATGAGAGTATAATGGTAATTTTACCCATAAAAGGACTATTTATGTAATTTCCCTAACCCCATTTCATCTTCTTCCAAAAACACCCTAACCCACCCACCCACCCACCCTAACCCCACTCTCAAACCCTTGATCCAGTAATTGAGAAAGAATACCGTCACAAAATCATTTTTACCAAATTGTTTCTAACTATATAGTTTTCGGTCGAAAAGAGATTTCGACCGAGAAAGATTTCGGTCGAAGATGATTTCGGACAAGATAGATTTCGGATGAAACGTGTAAGTTATAACATTGTTCCATTCGTGACCCTTGACAGATCCGTTAGCACCCACCTAACTCGGAGCTCCTAAGTATCATACGGGAACTGCTCATCAAGTGAGTTCTATGTGCCCCCTATATGTTACGTGCGAATCATTTTAATGTTTTCGGGGCTGAAGTGTATACACTAAATGAATGATTGATATGAATGCCAATATGAACATACGAGATATATCTATGAATGCTAAGATGATTATACTTGATATATGAAGAATGAATAATGAACAAAGAATGAAGCGTATGTATACAAAGAATAAATAAACAAATGTATAACGTAAATGAATGAAATCTAGCTTTATATTTTATATATTGCTTTTTATGAATGTATGTAAACGTTATGGACGCTTCGATGATAACGGCTACTTCGGTAGACGGACGACCACGTGATTATTTTGCAACCGGGACATGTACGTACTTTCATAAGCCAGGACGTTTCAAATGGCATTAACAAACGGTCACATTCATTGCCATGAGATAAAAAGGCAGAACGGTTGCACGAACAATAGTTCGCGTGGGAAACGGATGCCTTAGGGTAGACGGGCGAAAGGACGGACTACGATGGTAGTACGGTATGACGGACGGCCAAAGGTTTGCCGGACGGTAATGAAGGACGGACTACTTCGGTAGAAACGATATGAAACGAACTACTATGGTAATTCGAGAACGTTTGTATTTGTGACTCACGTAAGCGAATGACGGGTTGATCACCCTTATGTGTATGACTAATGAATGTTTAATGAATGCAAAGTGAATACATATATATGTACAAAAATGAATGATAAATGAAGACAATGGTGTGTTAAATGTGTATATATATATATTTATACTTAAAAGGAAAAGATGCTTATACCTAATTGTTAAACTATAACTCACCAGCGTTAGCTGACTTTTAGTATGCACTTCAGGTAAGAAGAAGAAAGGTCGTGCCAAGGCGTGAAGGCTATCCCGTCACAAGACTGACATCCCATTTACTTAAATTTCATGTTAAAACAATGTTTATGTTTGATGTTAAAGACTTCCGATGCTATGTTATGTAACTGAATGATGTATGCTTCCGCTACTTTGATGTTTTAATTTAAGTTCGGCATTTGATGACTATGTTTATTAGTAAATACAACGAGTGAGGTGTCCCGGGTAAAGGGCCTTACAGGTTGGGTTCATGAGAGAACTAACTTTAATGAGAGAACTACTCATTAAATACAAAAAAAATAATAAAAAAAACTATAACTCAAAATATAAATCAAAAACTAAAAAAGTGGTTCGGAGACTATGTTTCCCACGTCGTTCTCGTTCAAAAAAAAAAAACGTCCCCACCCAAAAACCTAACCCCACCCCACCACCAAAAACCTAAACCCCCCACCCACCCCACCCAAAAACCTAAACCCCCACCAACCCCACCCAAAAACCTAAACCCACCCACCCCACCCCCCCCCCCCCACCCAAAAACTTAAACCCACACATCCCATTCCCACCAAAAAACCTAAACCCACCCGTACCCTAAAAAACCTAACCCTAAAAGCTAAACCCAAAAACCTAGCCCTAAAAGCTAAACTAAACCCTAAAGCTAAACCGAACATTTTGGCGTTTTTTTTAATGAGGACGACATGGGAAACATGGTATACGAACCACTTTTTTAGTTTTTGATTTATATTTTAAGTTATGATTTTTTATTATTTTTTGCCTTTAATGAGTAGTTCTCTCATTAAAATGAGTTTTCTTATGATCTTCTTCCTATATATATTATATATATATATATATATATATATATATATATATATATATATATATATATAATATACCAAGTAAATATGAGAAAACTTCTCTAAATGAGTTTTCTTATGATCTTCTCCACACACACACACATATATATATATATATAGGGTTCATGAGAAAACTTCTCTAAACAAACAAACATACCAAGTAAATATGAGAAAACTTCTCTAAATGAGAAAAAATTTAAAAAACTCATACGAAACAATCACAAAATTTGTAAGTAAATATCTATTTTAGGGGGAATTACGTATATCCCCTTATTTTAAAAACTAATTACATATATACCAAACTCAAAACTTAAATCACATATATCCCTTTATTTTAAAACTTAATTACGTATATACCCAACCACAAACTCCATAGATTGTTTTTTGGCAATTGTTTTGTACATTTTGTTAATTGTCGAGAAAAAAAGTAAAAACCGATAAAAAATAAAATAAAAACTAAAAAAATAAGTAAAAACGAAAAAAATCATAAAAAACATAAAAAAGAAGAAGAAAAAACCGAAAAGGGTAAAAAAGACAAGCTAAAGAGGGCAAATTTGAAAACTTTTAATTTTAGTAAAACAAAAGTTAAAATAGTCATTTTATAATTTATTTTATTTATTTTTAATAAAATAAATCAAAAAGAGTATATTTAATATTTTTAGCTTTAAGGAAAGAAATATATGTAATTTATATTTTGGGCTGTGTATATATGTAATTTTTAAAGTTTGTAGAGAGAGATATGAAATTGCCCCTTTATTTTATTATTTATGAGGGTAAAATTGGATAAATCACTATTATTGAATTTTATCAAATTTCCTCCCAAAATTTTAAATGTTAATAACTTTTTATACGTCATTATAATATTTTGAATAAATTACTATTTGCGTCCTTAAGGTTTGCTATCTGTAAATATTTGAGTCCCTGCATTTTTTTTTCTTGATTTGTGGCCTGACTTTTATTTTTCATAGCCATTTGAGTCCTTAACCCAAACGACGTCTAATTTTGCCGTTAAAAACTTGGCACATGATTCTTATATGTGGGTATTTTCGTCCAACAATATTTTACTCGTTGAATAAAACAAAACCAAAAACCCTAAGCGTCACTTTCACCGCTTCCCATTATCAAGAAAATCTATGTTTTAGTCACTAACGTCTACTTCATCCGATCATCAAGAATCAAAGATTAAATGCTTCCATTTCATACTTGTTAAGATCGTCTTCAACAATATTAACTGAAATTTCAGTCATTTAAGATGGTTGGACCATTATGGTACGTTTGTAGCACAAATGATGAAGGGTTTGATCATTTCGAAATTGACGGAAATTTTCTCGCACACACTCCAGAAAAATTGTTTTTTTGGTGATTTTCAATGTTTTTTTGGTAATTTTCTCACGTGTCTGAGGAAATACCTATGCTCAGCATCTTGGAAAACCTTCTTCAGTGCAGTATAATCCCCTACAAAGGATAACAATTTATCCAATAACTGCTTGGTGAAAAGCATAATGAAAATAAATAATGAAATTACCTTTTGCCTGTTACTTATGAAAGTGATATTTGAATTGGAGTAAAGATCTAGGTCTTGACCAAGACATCCCGGGTACCAAGTCCATGATTTGGTAGTTTCAGCCTCCACAATTGCATATGAAACTGGGTAAATTTCATTGTTTGAGTCAATTAATAACAACCAAAACTTGTCCTGGAAATGGACCCTACATAAAATAACCATCCAGACCTAATAAGTCTCTTCCACAAGCTTTAAAACCAGCTTTCAAAGCAGCAAAGCAAAACTGATGTAGAATCTTTTGAACGGTCTACTTTCACTAGTTAGGTTAAACTCCATTTTAACCTCTATTTCTAGAGTTGAGCCAGAGTTGGATCTCAACAACTCATCACAATACATCCTTAACAATCTAAACTGAGCAATGTAATCACCTTTTAATTTATGACATGCCATCATCTTTGCCCCAAAGATTTTTTGAAAAGAAATATGTACTCAATTCTTTCTCTGAAGTATATTTTGAAGGGGCCTTCAGAGGTACAGTAGAGTTTGACTCAATAAGTGGTTCCATGTCACACTCCGCCTAGGGCGGAAACACAGGGCGAGATGATCCACGGTGTTTATAGCATTTGATTACATTGAACGACTTCTAATAACATTCATAATCAAAGATTCTAAATTGTTACAAGGAAACACAAATTGTTTCTAAGATATTACATGCCAAAAGTACCGTACTTAAAATCCAAAGCATACGGTTTTTCATATAACAAGTTTGTTGGCTAAGACCTAGATGTCCCTAGGTTATACCGAGATGACTTCAAAGAGATGTTCTACGTGCGTGCATGTCCATGTACCACAATTCTAGTTACCTGAGAAATGCATGCTAAAATGTCAACATAAAGTTGGTGAGTTCACAGGTTTAAGTAAGCAGTAAAATATGTTTCCTTTGGACTACGAGATTTCCCAGTATGATTAGCATTGTTGATCAAACAATACTTATGTATGTGCATCGTTACCATGAACTACCATAATCGACACTTGACGTTTGTGTGTGTACCCGTCATCTGACTGAGTAACTGATGTGAGCCCCGCCCAAGGTTCTGTGATGAAACATTATATGTGTGTATGGATAGTATGCACCCGCTTTGATCTTCAGTCAAGGTTAGTGCGACTAACCACGGGTGGGGGTGTCAACCCAAATAGATCTATTCATGCGTTCCACGTCTGAATCAGCTAACGGTTATATTATTCCCGGGGATTTAGTATGACAGTTGCGTACTCATGTAACAATAAGTTTGTGTACCCGTATCCAAATATGAGCTATGTATTCTCCCCCATATGTTTAAAAATAATTTAAATCATAGTAAAAGTGGGCCGTGAGACTCACCTGATGTGTCCGACAGTGAACATCTGTCAAGATGTGGTGAGTGATGATGTAAGGAGTAAGTCCAACAAGTATCCGACCTATTCATGCCCTAAATCATTTAAGACACCTTAGATCCTATGAGATGGTTTAAGTGTGGTTTGGTCACCTGACCAATAACCTGAGGTCTTGACCCTTGCCTTGTAATAACTTACAGGGGTCCGACCCGATCGCCGTTGATGATACGACTTGTTGTTCAAGTTATTATATTTATTAAGTTCTTTAATAAATATTGTAGCTTAGTCTTTCATTTGTCTAAAACCTTGTTTAAATTGATACTTATGATAATATATGTGTTATATATATTTATTAAGATAAATCCTCAATTAGTAAGTTGTCATAAAATAATAATTATATTATTTTATTATTTAAACTCTTAATGTCTATGTGTATATACTAATTATTTCATGCAATTATATATGGTATATATACATTTATGAAAATAGATTAATATGTCTAAAAATAATTATATTATTTTATATTTCTTTTTAACCCTATAATCCACATATACTTATATATATTTATGTATATATAAAAATGTGTATAACTATGACTATTATATGTTGTCATATGGAGGTATTTTTTTTTATAAATGTAATTTTATAAAAATCTCCTCTTTTTCATGCAAAATTATTTGTAGTTATAACTACCATTAAAATAAAAATGTGTTTTTATAAAATAAATCAATCATTTATTTTATTATGATGAAAATAGGGTTTTTAACCTACGCTTTTTACCGTCATTTATTATTCTAAAAACCCGTCTTTTAAAAACATGATCTGTCTATGATACGTTTAAAACTTGTTATTTAGATCCCAATCCCGGTTATAACCTAACATATCACCAACTATAATAACGTTAAAATAAACGAATCGAAATCTCACGTAAATAGTCGGGAGAAGGTGACGGTGATTACGCGCGGTCCGATTCTTTCCCGTAACGTCCCGTATGACTCCGTAAGCTCCCGAAATGATCCTACTGGGTGAACGTAATGTGGTGACCGTAGTCGAGAAGCGGTGACCCGAAAGAACCGATTTTGGTCCCGAAAAGAACCCGTAAAGGTGGCGGAAACTGTTTCGGTTGGAAGCGGTGTATGACGGTGGTTGGAGGGGCTGGGGTGGGGCTGTCGAGAGGTTGTGGAGGCTGGAACAGGTGGTAGGGACTGTCGCTGCCGTGAATGCCAAGAAAGGAGGTGAATGAGAGGTTGGCGGTGGTGATGTAGTGGAGCCCAGAAGAACAAGGCAAGGTGGGGAGGTGGTGTTGTGAAGGCTGTCGTGAGGGGGGAGGGGTAGTGTATGGTGCTTGGTGGTGGTAATCTATGATGGTGGTGGTAGAGGTGGTGGTCTAGGTGAGGTGTGTAGTGGAACCGAGAAGAAGAACAAGGAGGGAGGTGTGGTTCTTGACTTGAGATGGTGGTGTTGTCACGGTTATGGGGGTTGCCGAGAGAACAAGGGAGGGAGTTGGGGTGAGCTCGGGTGGAGGTGAGCCGAGAGAGGAGATTAGAGAGTGTGTGTTGTGTGGTTTGAGTCTTTGTATGCTTGCATGTATATATAGTGTTATTCTTGGGTATTAACCCTTAGGTTTTGTGTCTTTGGGGGGACACCTTTGTTCCTTGTTTGGAGACAACTACACAAGATAAATCAAATCATGCCCCAAGCTTGTGGGTGGCGCACGGTTGTGGGGGTAAGGGGTAGGGTGTAGTGTGGAGTGATACCCGTTCGATACTAGTTCGGTATAATACCCGCGTGTCGTCGTTTTCTGTACGTTGTAACGTGTCGGGAATGAGTCGGGTATTAAAAAATAATAAGTTTAGATGTTCGGATAAAAATATGTGAGCACGTCACACGTCTAGATATTTATTTTTATCCGGGTGGGTATTCTCTATTACTAAAAATAAAAAGAATTTTCGAGGTGTTTAAATTAAGTTTTAGTTTATTACCAATGCGATACGAGGTTCGATGTGTCTAGGAAATCTCTAACATTTCCTTTGCAGTTGTGTAGTGGTTGGACTCTACTGGACCGGGTTAGACCTAATTAATTAAAATTAGTCTAATAGGCGTGGTCTCGTGTAATTATATCTAAATAATTACATGGTAAAATTACCAGTTATCACATCCTCCTCCAGTTAGAAGAATTTCGTCCCGAAATTAAGTTGGTGTTGTCTATAGTTGATGTCTCGTTAAACAACTGGGGATACCTAAGTCCCATCTGGCCTTTGCGTTTCCAGGTGAATTCTGGTCCTCGTTTAGATTCCATCAGACTTTCTCTATGGGGATGCGACCTCGTTTCTGTTTCTTAATTTCCCGATCTATAATTTCTACTAGTTGCTTCACAAAGTGGAGTTTGTCGTCAACTTGAATCTTCTCAAGTGGTACGACAAGAGTTCGTCTAATAAGCACTTCACATAGAATGTGTTGTGTACACCACTGAGTTGTTGGGGTGGCTTAAGTCGATAAGCCACAGGACCTATCCCAAAAGGTCCGATGTATCATGGATTGAGCTTAACTCGTTTCCCTAATCTAATGACCCTTTTCCAAGGCGAGACTTGCAATAGTACGTTGTCTCTGACTTGGAATTCTAAGGGTTTGTCTTCCTATTTCTGAAATTCACTTTCTACATTAATTCCCTTAATGTCTTAAGATCTACTATTGACTTCATCTTCAATGTGAAACTGGTCGTTGAAGTGAATTTCCTATTGTAGTATAGGTAACGAGGCTTTAGACAATCGTTCCTTGCATTATGCGTAACTTGTGCTATGCAAGTTGCCGAGTTCCCTAAGGCAACTTGAGTTTATATGCAAGGGAACCGATTCTATCCAAAATCTTAATTGTTCCAACGTATCCTAGGGCGGTTTCTCGTTCTTTCCAAAAAGACTATACTCTTTTTGATGATATCTTATGCCATAACCTTGTCATCAACTTAAAGTTACAGAGGTTTCCTTATGCTAGTCAACATAATATCCTTGACTATCTTTGATTGCTCAACCGTGTCTCCTACTCCAGGAGTTTCACTGATCAACCCTTAAATGGTTTCCGAAGTGCTAAGTTGGCTATTCCTAACTTAGTCCATTATGAGAGGATTGACGTTTTCGTCAATATAACTTTGTGTAGTGTACAATTCGCTATTGCATGATATTCAATTTTGTGGTAGCTAAGTATTCTTGCTCCTATTAGACTCATCTTCATAAGTACTATGCGTATCCTCAACGATTTGAATCGTTCTTCCTCTTTGACCACTTGTCAAAGAATATTTGGAGATGCTCACTCACAAGTGTGTTCTTATGGCTTTTTCCGTCTCTTGGAAGTAAGATGTCTATCATTATCAGGGATAATGATCATGTTTTAGGTCTAGCTAATACCTTGACATATAGTCTAGTTGACTCTCCTAGTTTTGAAATCTTTCATGTAAGACGATAGTATACCGACTTCTGGTTATTCGATTCATGATAACCCACATGGTTTCTGATGTGCTTTCAGCATCGGTTATGCAAATCTCGACGTATAAAGCAATTCCTTTCTTTATACTTAGTAGAATTTCTTAAAGTCTTTGTACATTTCGTCCGTTCCTATGGAGTACTTAGACTCGAGCTATATCCTAACTTGATTTTTCTATGATGTTTGTGTCATAAATCCATGTCCTGATCTTGAATTAGAGAACTTGAGTACCTAGGTATCCATTTTGATTTTTCTCCACCAAGAATCTATTCTTTGTATCCTTTGTTGTGCCTTCTATGCATTCATCTTTTAGGACTAGTATCTCTAACGTATGTCCTTAGATGGCGTTTAACTATTTCCCTAATCGCTTAATGTGTTTGGTACTATATCGGTTTCATTTCAGAAGATAATGAATTTCCCATTCATATTCTCAGAATGATTTTTCCTTTTCTATTCTGACGTGAAATGAGTATTTCCTACTCGGAGCTATATTGGGGACCCTCGTGGTCGGTGATAATGAGACATTCCATAATGTCTCAAAATCTTAAGTGTATAACACTATGGTTCTATATTTTTCAAACTAAAGGCAGTGTTGTTCTCTTCTTCCACTATGACTTGACAAAGCATAATCGCAACGTCATTGCCCACATAATTGGTACCTTAACGTGATGCAATCAGTTGTTTTCCATTAGGAAGAGGTGAATCTTGTGTATGAGATCACTCCTGTTTTAGTAGGCTGTAACGTTATCTCCTGCTTATCTTGCTAGTTCACCATTATGAGGGATGCCTAACTTTGAAAAATTTCCCCATGGATTGTTGGTAATAGCCAACCAAATCCAGAAATTTTTCATTCTCTGAGAGTGCTTGAAATGTTCTCCACCATTCTCAGGGATTTACGTGAATGTCTCTCTTTCATATACTAAGAAAATGCATTTCCTAGAGTCGAGGTTTGTACTTAGCGAATTTGGCACAATTTTCTCTTTTGTGAAAACTTCTCAAACTAATTTACGAAGGTGCTCAAGATCTTCCTGTCTTGTGAATGTTATTGATGAATAACGTCATCAATTTATCTAAATAGGGTTTACAACTTGATTCTTAAAACAGGTAATCACTGCAAGTGCGTTGATTAAATCAAATGTCACTTCTAAAAATTTGTAGTTTCCATATCGAGTCCTAAGGACCGTCTTCATTACGTTGCTTTACTGAATTCTCACTTGATGGCATCTTGGCTTAAGGTCGATCTAATTCGATCCCTAGAGTTGATCTACCAGTTGTTGACTCTCAGAGGGGTACTGGTTCTTTTCTTGTTAACTTGTGTCGTCCTCATTGATTAATACTTTTTCTAAAGTCTAAACAAATAATCTCTTGAAATATGTATCCCTAGTCCAGTAGTTCTTGTAACTGGTTGGATAATCTTTGCATTTTAGTGGTTGCTAAGTGATAGGGGAAAGTTTTGGCAATTATTTAAGAATACCTCTAGTTAATCTTGCGTAACAGGATTGTCATGTACGTGCTTCTCCTTGAGTCACTACTTAGTCACAAAGGTTTATAAAGCTTGGTTCTGCTTCCTCAAGCATTTCATAGTCTTTACACAAAGCGATTTTTCAAACTTGTTTTGGATCCTTTTGTTTAGTCACAAGTGCCTCATCGTTCGACAGAAGGGCCCGAACGATATTTTCATGACACGCGACTTTGAATCATCTCCCGGGTTTGTCAACCCTTAGTTTGTCAATCGTAGGTATCCTAGGTTCTTGGCTGGTCATAAATTCAACTTGGTTGAATATATTTATCGACTCTAGTGTCAAACGATTCAAGTGTATACTGATAGTACTAAATATTTCATTCATAGATTCAGGTTCTTAAGGTTCATAGTCCTAATACACAATCTCCAACATAAGGTATAGTCCACATTCAGAAGTTAGTGGTTTTTGTCCTTAGCTTAATTTGTAATCTCATTGACAAGTCCTTTTCGCTTACCTCATCCTTAACTAAAGCTCGAATTTTCAACAACTCATTTGCTAGGGATCATGCCATTAGAATAGCGTCTACCAGGGCGGTAGATTCAGCAGTCATGACTATACTATGAATTTAAGGGTTCAAGTCCATGATATACTGATTGCCCTTCTTGATTTTTGAGGCACCATGGGTGGTAGTAGACTCAATAGCTCGTGGAATCGGTTTGAGTATGCTTGATGTTCGTCATCAATCAAGGTTAGATTCCATAACTCTGGCTGTATTCTACCCTCAGGGTAGTATTCTTTAATGAGTAGAGTATCGAACTCATCCCAAGACATCAAGTTTTTTTATGCCTCGATTTTGTAATTGAGCATTCCTCCATGCTAAGGATTCACCTTGAAGTGAACGGGTAGTGTACCTCACTTGTTGGTTGTTAGAACATCCACTGATGTTGATAATCGTATCTTACTTATTTGGGGGGTTTTAGTGACTCCTTTCATTCCATGAAAGTCCTTTGGTTTGTAGGATAGAAGGGCTCCATAAGAACATACTCTCTTGTACGTATGAGAACGGGGTCTACTAGTCATCATTTGCTGTTGCTCTGATTCTTTGGATGGCCTCAACGATTTGTGTACTAAGGGCAATGTTGTAAAAATTGGGATTAATCAGTGGATTAATCGGTAATCGATGGATTACCTTGTAAATTTGGGCTAGTCGGACAATTAATCGGTAATCGGGATTAATCGGACCTAGTCGGGATTAATCGGCCTAATCGGGATTAATCGACCCAAATTGAAATGTGGGTTTTAAACAGAATTAAGCCCAAATAACGACCCGATCCATGGGTTTTTATTTAACCTAATCGCAAAACTGAAGGCCGTTCTCCACCTCCGACCTTTTCTCGCTGCTGCTTTAACCTAATCATACTAAGCGCCGAGGTGACATATTCTCTATGTATGTCAATGTACTGGTGCCCATTTCGTACTGAGCGCCGGGTCGGTGTAGTAAAAGATTTAAGTCTATTACATTCCTGTTTGTACCTTGATGATCCTTTACTTCAACGCTTTCGACTATTAACATGACTAGGCTGGTACAAGGTTTCTTAGGTAACCATGGCATAAGACTATCATAGTCGAATGGAAGTGTAACCCTAATGTCTAGACTCAATAGGGTGTAATAGGATAGGCACAAGCCTAACCGTGTGTGTCGGGCCTATAGACAGGTTAATAAAGAATATGGACTTCGTTCGTCGAGTGTCCATGCTAATCCCAACAACATATAGTATTGCTTCGGGAAACTAGGTTGTACAGGACTAAGTCCTTACTCCAATATGTGTCTCGTTTTCCTGTTTAACGACCAACTCTCGAGTTGCCAATAACTCCTGGTCGATCATGTCCTTCTTGTCGGTCGTGCGTTCCATCAATTCCCGATGATAGTAGAGATGAGTACTATGTATGCGTGTTCCAACTTGTGTGTATTTCCAAATGTGTCACCATTTCCGTTCCACGTATGAAACTATGGTGGTAGTGTGGTCTTATCAAAGACGCGTTTGAGTGGTAGGTTGGTTTACTCTATAAACCTTGTCTACTTTACCAGTATGACCTTCCAGTTGTATTCTCCTTTCAGGTATGGAGGGTTAGAAGTCAGAGTTTGACTCCTACTACTATCGGGAAAGGAACTGTTACCGAAGAGTATATAGGTATACTACACATATACCCATAGTTTATGTAGGTTAAGTCTAAATGCATGGTATGATATGTAATGCACTCAACTTCCTATGATTCACTGATTTAAACTTAATATTGTGCCGACGGTCCTATCTTAGAGGTAGCTCACACAACAGGATTATCCAGAAATAATGTGTATTTATATTTACCCTCACGTTGCGCACCCGTAAGTGTAAATTTACTTACATAATCATTCTAATGTGTTTCTTAAAGTTCCATGAGTTCGAGCTTAAGTTTATAGTCTAGGCCCACTAATGCAACCTAGATCGTTATAACCAAGGCTCTGATACCAGTCTGTCACACCCCACCTAGGGCGGAAACAAGGGGTGTGATGATCCACGGTGTTCATAGCCTTTGATTACATTGAACGACTTCTAATAACATTCATAATCAAAGATTTTAAGTTGTTACAAGGAAACACAAATTGTTTCCATGATATTACATGCCAAAAGTACCGTACTTAAAATCCAAAGCATACGGTTTTTCATACAACAAATTTGTCAGCTAAAACCTAGATGTCCGTAGCTTATACCAAGATGACTTCAAAGAGATTTTTCTACGTGCGTGCATGTCCATGTACCACGATTCTAGTTACCTGAGAAATGTATGCTAAAATGTCAACATAAAGTTGGTGAGTTCACAGGTTTAAGTAAGCAGTAAAATATGTTTCCTTTGGACTACGAGATTTCCCAGTATGATTAGCATTGTTGATCAAACAATACTTATGTACGTGCATCGTTACCATGAGCTACCATAACCGACACTTGACGCTTGTGTGTATACCCGTCATCTGACTGAGTAACTGATGTGAGCCCCGCCCAATGTTTTGTCATGAAACATTGTATGTGTGTGTATGGAAAGTATGCACCCACTTTGACTTCCAGTCAAGGTTAGCGCGACTAACCACAGGTGGGAGTGTCAACCCAAATAGATCTATTCATGCGTTCCACGTCTGAATCAGCTAAGGGTTATAGTATTCCCGGGGACTTAGTATGACAGTTGTGTACTCATGTAACAATCAGTTTGTGTACTCGTATCCAAATATGAGCTATGTATTCTCCCCAGTATATTTAAAAATAATTTAAATCATAGTAAAAATGTGGTCGTGAGACTCAACTGATGTGTCCGACAATGAACATTTCTCAAGATGTGGTGAGTGATGATGTAAGTAGTAAGTCCAACAAGTATCCGACTTATCCGTGCCCTAAATCATTTAAGACACATTATGTCCTATGAGATGGTTTAAGTGTGATTTGGTCACCTGACCAATACCCTGAGGTCTTGACCCTTGCCTTGTAATAACTTACAGGGGCCCGACCCGATCGCCGTTGGTGATACGACTTGTTGTTCAAGTTATTATATTTTTTAAGTTCTTTAATAAATATTGTAACTTAGTTTTTCATTTGTCCAAAACCTTGTTTAAATTGATCCTTATAATAAATATATGTATTATATATATATTTTTTAAAATAAATCCTCAATTAGTAAATTGTCATAAAATAATAATTATATTATTTTATTATTTAAACTCTTAATGCCATGTGCATATACTAATTATTTCATGTAATTATATATGGTATATACACATTTATGAAAATAGATTAATGATATGTCCTAAATTATACATGTTTTGCATGTATAATAATCCCCATATTATGGTACTAATTGATTAATAACTTTGCAATTGATACTTAAAACGTTAATATTTTATAATTGCAGGTTATTAGGTGTCCTGAGATAAACAAAGATGAAACCAATAAAAAACACTAAGAAATCAAGCCTTTTGGAAGATCATTCCCAAACTTTGACCCCCAAGAAGTCAAACCAGGTCAAAGGAAGTCAACAAGCAGCTAAAAGACAAGCCTGGGAAGCAGACAGGGCATTGCACGGTCGTGCAATGCCATGCACGGCTGTGCATTTCTTGTGCTTCCCAAGGCTCCGGTACACCGTCCTTTGTACCCTGTTTGATTCCCGAGGTGTTTGCACGACCGTGCATTGCTCATTTTGAGGCCTATAAATAGATGTCTTGAGTTTTTCATTCCATATACCATACACACCTAACCAGAGCTAAAGAAAGTCCGTTTCTGTAGTCTAGAGTAGAGAGTAGAGAGTAGAGAGGCTCCTCCTCTTTGTCCGCAATAGGGGAGCCTATGAAACTCAGCGTTACGCTAGTTAGTATGGCCATTCGTGGGTAAACTCTTTGTGTTGCCAGGGTGAAGATGATGTTTGGTGCATGTTAATGTTTGACGTATTAATCTAGTGGTATGTTTATGTCTTTAATTATTCGTTCTTAAAACCACCATTTGGTGGGCTTTTATTATTGTATAAATCCGTCTTTATAGTTGTGAGTGTTCTTGATTTTAAAGTGTAAGATCGTAAAACCTTTTTAATCAAACTTCCTTTGAAGCTTGTACGTCTTTATACAAACAGATTGATAAGCCAAGGCTTGGTCAACATCAGTAAGGTCCTACGTCTTTATACGAATTATTATGCGAGCAAGAATTGGTGAACTAATGTTGGGAACTGTACGTCTTTATTCTCGGACCCATTGTTACACCGCCTCCTGGTGAACAAGTATAATAACCTATTTAACTTTAATACAAAGCATTTACGTTCGATGTCTTAAACCAACCCGGAGATGACCATTCGAAGGGTTGAGGGTAACTGTTGTGTAAGGCCCCAAACCCGGGAGGCCTCACTTGTTGGATTTACTCATTCACAAACAGTTCTTAAACATGAATATCAGATAACGCAGTGGAAAATTTCATTCAAACATAATGTCATCATTGTTCATACATGCGGAAGCGTAAACCTTGTTTAAAACATAATTACATAAACTTAACATAAACAACTCATAACGGGATGCCAGTCTTCATGATCGACCAGGTAACTCTTCTCGCTTGCCAAGCATCACCGTTCATCGTCCATACCTGCCTTAACCTGAATGTGCATACTAAAAAGTCAGCTACGCTGGTGAGTTTCAGCATTTCATAAAAACTTTAACATCAACATTTGCCAAAAACGTATCATTCATTTAGTAAAACCTTTCACAAAAGCATGTAATAATCTAACATCTTTAAAAAGGTTTCGTACCCATATCATCATCAACATCATAATCATAAACACCGTTAAACGGATCGTTCATTAAAACTTTTAACATTCATTTAAGTCATACATTATTATCTAAATTCTGTATCGTTACGCGTCTTTGTGTCCCCGAAGGGACCCTTGATGTTGTGGGCAACCGTTACGTATCGCCGTCATTGCCACAACCATTCAATACGTGGGGTCAACCGTTACGTATCGCCGTCATTGCCCAACACGCATCTTTCCTTTGGGAATCAACCGTTACGTATCGCCGTCATTGATTTCCCATTACCATTCAATACGTGGGGTCAACCGTTACGTATCGCCGTCATTGCCCAACACGCATCTTTCCTTTGGGAATCAACCGTTACGTATCTCCGTCATTGATTTCCCATACCTTATTCACTTAGGATGATCGTCATCACCCGAGTAACCGTCGTTACTCCCTTACCAGTTGTACAGCATCAAACCATTGGCAGGCTACTAAGACACTGCCCCTGTTGTTCTTATGGTAACTATGGCTCGCTATCCATAATCTACCACAAGGCTGGGAATCACATTCCCAGACTTCGTTCGTCAATTCCATTCATTCGACAGATTAGATTTGTGATGACTTCTTTAAACCTTTACCTCTTTCCCTTTTCATTAAACCTTTCCTCATTTGGACCGTTCATAAACATTCGTAAACCTTTTTGGCAAAAACACTTCATAACCTTTCCTTTCGTAAATATCGTTTCGTTAAAACATCATTTCGTTAAAACATCATTTCGTTAAAACATCGTTTCGTTAAAACATCATTTCGTTAAAACATCGTTTCGTAAGTATGCACACCGGCCCAAAACATTTAACAAAACATTTAAAAGAGGGCTCTAGAACTCACCTGATACGCTAATATGGGTTGTCCTAAACGAAGGTCCAACAACGTCACTTCCGATCTGAATTGATTAGTTAAATACACATCAGACCAATCCTGACTCTAACGGTTTAACCATTCTAACATACTGACTTCACTTAATCAGTTCTGATGTCTGCGCACTTAGCAAGTGCACAGACCCTGCTGCCTGCGCACTTAGCAAGTGCGCAGACCCTGCTGCCTGCGCACTTATCAAGTGCGCAGGTCCCTCCTCCTGCGCACTTAGCAAGTGCACAGGTCCCTCCTCCTGCGCACTTAGCAAGTGCGCAGGACCTGCTCCGTGCGCACTTAGCAAGTGCGCACGACCTGTTCTTCGCGAAAAACCCTAACTTTCGCATTCGGGTCTGATCATGTCAAGATCCCGAACCTGTTGCATTCAAAACGTTCGTTTTCCATTAAGGAACTCAAATCCATGATTATCTTTCAGTTTCATCCGTTTAAACCTTACATTTTCACCCAAAACCCAAAAAACCCAAAAACGAACTAAAACTCAGATTTAGGTCGGATCGTTACCTGAATCGAGTTTCTGATCCGGAGGTTCTTCTCACGAGTTATGGAGTAACACTTTGCTGAAGTCTCGGTTCGATCCGCCAACTTTCTCTCTCTACGGTTTCTCTCTCTAAAAGTTGCAAATGAGAGAAAAAGGGTGGCATAGGCTATTTATAGCCAGCTGACCCATCCGACCCGACCCGTCATGCCTCGTTCGTTTATTCCGTTATTATAACTGTCGTTTTTTTTTGGGATGTTACAAGTCTACCCCCCTTACAATAGGTTTCGTCCCCGAAACCTCATCATAAGTCAAATAGGTGAGGGTACGACTCCCTCATTTCCTCCTCCGTTTCCCAAGTGGCTTCCATTCCCTTTCGATGCTTCCATTGGACTTTAACCAATTGGATAACTTTATTACGTAAACGTTTCTCCTTCCGATCAAGGATGGTCACGGGTTCTTCGATGTAATTAAGGCTGTTGTCAACCTCGATGTCAGTAAGTGGTAAGTGAGTCGATTCATCCGCCAAACACTTTCACAAGTGTGATACATGGAAAGTAGGATGAATCCCACTTAACTCATCAGGAAACTCTAACCGATAAGCGACTTCCCCAACCCGTGCCATTATCTTGAATGGTCCGACAAACCTCGGACTTAACTTTCCTCTCTTTCTGAATCGTATGATTCCCTTCCATGGTGACACTTTCAGCATTACTCTGTCACCAATATCAAACTCTATAGGCCTTCGTCGTTTATCCGCATAGGATTTCTGACGATCTTGTGCGGCCTTCATTCGCGCTTTGATCTGATCAAACCTTTCCGACGTCTCTCTTACGACTTCGAGACTTCCTAATTCCTTCTGTCCAATCTCACCCCAACAAACCGGGGTCCTACATCTTCTCCCATACAACATTTCGTAAGGCGGCATGCCTATCGTCGTGTGATGACTATTGTTGTAGGAGAAATCAGCTAACGGCAGATGGCTGTCCCAACTGCCACCGAAGTCGATAATACAAGCACAGAGCATATCCTCCAATGTCTGAATGGTCCTTTCGGACTGACCATCCGTTTGCGGGTGGTATGCGTTGCTGATGTTAAGCCTCGTGCCCATCGCCTCGTGAAATCTTTTTCAGAACCTCGATGTGAATCGTGTGTCCCGGTCAGATACAATCGTCAAAGGCATCCCATGCCGTGCTACTACTTCGTTAATAAATACTTCCGCTAACCTTTCCAACGAGAACGTCTCGCGAATAGGTAGGAAATGAGCACTCTTCGTTAAACGGTCCACAATTACCCAAATGGTGTCATGACCTTTAGCTGTGCGAGGTAGCTTGGTTATGAAGTCCATGGTAATGTGTTCCCACTTCCATTCCAGTATATCAAGTGGTTGAATCTTTCCATACGGTTTCTGGTGTTCATCCTTTACTTGTGAGCAAGTCAAGCACTTGCTTACATACTTTGTCACTTCATGTTTCATTCCGGCCCACCAGTATTCCTTCCTCAGATCTTGGTACATTTTATTGGTACCGGGATGGATAGAGTAACGAGACTTATGAGCCTCATCCAAGATTTTGGTTCTAAGCTCGCCACCCATAGGTATCCATACCCGTCCATAATGTGTTCTAACACCAAGGGTGTTATATTCCAACTTGTCCTGTTGGCCAACCATCCTTTCCTTCTTTATGTTTTCTTCTTTAAGTGCCTCATCTTGAGCCTTTTCGATTTCTCTCATCACGTCCGATGTTACCACCAACTGGCAAGCTTTCACTCTAATAGGAGTAGGCACATCCTTACGGCTTAGAGCGTCAGCCACCACGTTTGCCTTTCCAGGATGGTACATGATCTCACAGTTATAATCCTTCAGGAGTTCCAACCATCGTCTCTGCCTCATATTAAGTTCCTTTTGTTCAAAGAAGTACTTCAAACTTTTGTGGTCGGAGTAAATAGTAAACTTCACCCCGTAAAGGTAGTGCCTCTAGATTTTCAATGCGAACACGACAGCAGCAAGCTCCAAATCGTGAGTCGGATAATTAGCTTCATGAATCTTCAACTGCCGTGACGCGTACGCGATCACTCTCCCGCGTTGCATCAATACGCATCCCAATCCCTGACCCGAAGCGTCAGAGTATACCACTAAGTCTTCATTGCCCTCGGGAAGGGCCAAGACTGGAGCTTGAGTTAGCTTTTCCTTCAATTCCTTAAACGCCTCATCCTGGGTCGAACCCCATTCGTACTTTACCTCCTTCCGAGTCAACTTCGTCAACGGCGAAGCTATTTTTGAGAAATCCTGGATGAATCTCCGATAGTAGCCCGCCAATCCCAAGAAACTACGGATTTCAGTTGGCGTCTTAGGAACATTCCATTCCCTTACCGTTACTATCTTTGCTGGGTCAACCATAATGCCGTTCGGGTTAATGACGTGACCTAGGAATTGGACTTCCCTAAGCCAGAACGCGCATTTGGAGAACTTAGCATACAACTTTTCTTTCTTCAGAGCCTCCAATACCTCCTTTAAGTGACATGCGTGATCACCCTCATTCTTGGAATAGATGAGGATATCATCGATAAACACGATTACCGACCGATCCAGCATTGGTCGACAAACTCTATTCATCAAATCCATGAACGCTGCAGGGGCGTTCATCAATCCAAAAGACATCATGCGGAACTCAAAGTGTCCATAACGTGTGCGAAATTCCGTTTTCGGTATGTCTTTTTCCCTCACCTTCAACTGATGGTACCCGGATCGGAGGTCGATATTCGAGAACCAACTTGCGCCTTGTAATTGATCGAACAGGTCGTCGATCCTTGGTAACAGGTACTTGTTCTTCACGGTACATTTGTTCAACTCGCGATAATCAACACACATTCTCATCGAACCGTCTTTCTTCTTTTCGAACAACACCGGAGCACCCCAAGGTGAGATGCTTGGTTGGATAAATCCTTTCTCAAGTAACTCGTCTAGTTGTACCATAAGTTCTTTCATTTCCACTGGTGCTAGTCGATATGGAGCCTTAGCCACGGGCTGGGCATCTGGTACTAAGTCGATTCGGAACTCAATCTCTCTGTCGGGTGGTATCCCAGGCAAATCCTTTGGAAACACCTCTGGGTACTCGCGTACCACGGGTACATCGTGTAGTTCGTTCACTTCCTTACACTTGTCAATCACGTACACCAGATAAGCCTCGCATCCGCGCCTCAAGTAATTTGTTGCCTTAATCATCGAGATGACGTTTGGCATCGGGACGTCACGATCTCCAAAAACCTCGACTTTGCTACCATCCGGAGCCTTGAGTCGGATTATTTTTCGTTTACATATGATTTGTGCTTCGTTGGCACTTAACCAATCCATACCCAGCACGACATCAAACCCTCCCAAAACCATAACAAACAATCTGACAGGGAACCTATGACCTTCTATTTTTATCGTAGAGTTGTCAACTACCTCGGTCACTCTCGCAGTTTTACCCTCAGCGGTTTCTACGCTAAAGGCCCTTTCTGGTATACTGACAGCGTACTTCACTCTCTTACAAAAAGTCGCAGATATAAAACTCTTACTGGCACCCGAATCAAATAACACAGAAACAAGAGTGTTGTCAAGGACGAACGTACCTGACGCCACGTCGGGGTCCATTCTGGCCTGGTCTTGCGTCAGCGTGTACGCACGGGTCTTTGCTCGGGGCCTCTCTTCCCTTATTTCCGGGCCTTTCCCTTTCCCGGCTTCACCCATTCTCGGTTTCGGACATTCCCTACTCAGATGACCGGCATCCCCACAATTATAGCACTTGAAGTGTTGTGGGCATTCACGGGAGTAGTGCCCGGTCTTGCCACACTTAAAGCACAAGTTAGATCCCAGTCTGCATTCACCTACATGCTCTCTTTCACACTTCTTACAAACAGTCGGCTCGTTCACCCGAGCTCTCTTATCACGAGCCCCAAACATCCTTCCCCCAGTTCGCTTGTTTGAGAAGCTCGGTCTCTTCTTTTGCTCTTTAACGGCAACAACATTCAGTGCCAGATCGTCAAATACCACGCCACTTAACTCTACTGCCGAATCATAGGTAGTAGGGGCGTTTGCCTTAACATAGGTGCAGACCTGGTCCGGCAACCCTTGAATATAGCAGGCAATCTTTCTTTCCTCCGTCGTAACAAGATGTGGCACCAGACGTGCCAGTTCATTGAATCGGGTTGTGTACTGCCGGTGCATCATGCTCCCGGCCTTCAAACCCAGAAATTCCCTCTCTACCTTCTCAATCTCGTTCCTCGGGCAGAAATTCTTGATCACCAAAGTTTTCAAGTCAGCCCACATCATTGAGTCAACAACCTCATCCCCCTTAGCCTGACGTACACCTTCCCACCAGTGGGATGCTTCCTCCCTCAAGGAGTTAGCGGCAAACTTCACTACTTGATTAGCTCAACACTCGCCCAGACGGATGGCGGCTTCCATATGTATTACCCAATCAAAAGTAGCCACCGCATCCTTCTTCCCAGTCAGGACCGACGGGTCACATGCCTTAAATGACTTATAGTCGCACCCGCGAGCAGGCGGTGCGTTGTCGGTCTCATTGTTCTGAGCACCAGTTGCCGCACTAGATCTGCCTTCCCCACTAACTTTCTTTAACGCTTCAGCCAACAGACTTGGCAGAGAATTCTTCATCAACTCGGAGAACTCTCGAGCTATGGCTGCTCTCACTTCTGGTTCAAAAGTGAAAGGTTGTTCTGCAACTTGTGTCTGCTCAGTTCCATGCACACTAACCTCCGGTTCAGTGTGAACACTTCCTTCTTCACTGTGCTCTTGGTGCGCAGGAATCCTGCCACGCCCACCATTTCGACCGCCGGTACGACCACCGGTACGGCCACCACGCCTTCCGTTCCCTCTCCTCGCCATTTCGTTCTATAAGACAAGAAATCTAATGTCATCACGCTAGTTAACAAATAAAATTCAATAAGTACTGTAAGATGTTAATATACACTGGCCATCTGCAATTAACCATTACACTACCTTTCGATTTCTATTTGACCACCTTTGTGATTTCATCAGAACACAAGTCCTTTCCTAACTCTTTCTAAGGCATACTACATACATATACTCTACTTTTCATACCTGATGCTGTGGCTCGAGTTACCCGTACTGGCATCCGCTTTCGGTCCAATTCAAAGTTTAAGTTCAGACACTGGGAGTGTCCGAATCTCTCAAACTATTGCTCTGATACCAACTTGTAAGGCCCCAAACCCGGGAGGCCTCACTTGTTGGATTTACTCATTCACAAACAGTTCTTAAACATGAATATCAGATAACGCAGCGGAAAATTTCATTCAAACATAACGTCATCATTGTTCATACATGCGGAAGCGTAAACCTTGTTTAAAACATAATTACATAAACTTAACATAAACAACTCATAACGGGATGCCAGTCTTCATGATCGACCGGGTAACTCTTCTCGCTTGCCAAGCATCACCGTTCATCGTCCATACCTGCCTTAACCTGAATGTGCATACTAAAAAGTCAGCTACGCTGGTGAGTTCTAGCATTTCATAAAAACTTTAACATCAACATTTGCCAAAAACGTATCATTCATTTAGTAAAACCTTTCACAAAAGCATGTAATAATCTAACATCTTTAAAAAGGTTTCGTACCCATATCATCATCAACATCATAATCATAAACACCGTTAAACGGATCGTTCATTAAAACTTTTAACATTCATTTAAGTCATACATTATTATCTAAATTCTGTATCGTTACGCGTCTTTGTGTCCCCGAAGGGACCCTTGATGTTGTGGGCAACCGTTACGTATCGCCGTCATTGCCACAACCATTCAATACGTGGGGTCAACCGTTACGTATCGCCGTCATTGCCCAACACGCATCTTTCCTTTGGGAATCAACCGTTACGTATCGCCGTCATTGATTTCCCATTACCATTCAATACGTGGGGTCAACCGTTACGTATCGCCGTCATTGCCCAACACGCATCTTTCCTTTGGGAATCAACCGTTACGTATCGCCGTCATTGATTTCCCATACCTTATTCACTTAGGATGATCGTCATCACCCGAGTAACCGTCGTTACTCCCTTACCAGTTGTACAACATCAAACCATTGGCAGGCCACTAAGACACTGCCCCTGTTGTTCTTATGGTAACTATGGCTCGCTGTCCATAATCTACCACAAGGCTGGGAATCACATTCCCAGACTTCGTTCGTCAATTCCATTCATTCGACAGATTAGATTTGTAATGACTTCTTTAAACCTTTACCTCTTTCCCTTTTCATTAAACCTTTCCTCATTTGGACCGTTCATAAACATTCATAAACCTTTTTGGCAAAAATACTTCATAACCTTTCCTTTCGTAAACATCGTTTCGTTAAAACATCATTTCGTTAAAACATCATTTCGTTAAAACATCGTTTCGTTAAAACATCATTTCGTTAAAACAACGTTTCGTAAGTATGCACACCAGCCCAAAACATTTAACAAAACATTTAAAAGAGGGCTCTAGAACTATACGCTAATATGGGTTGTCTTAAACGAAGGTCCAACAACGTCACTTCCGATCTGAATTGATAAGTTAAATACACATCAGACCAATCCCGACTCTAACGGTTTAACCATTCTAACATACTGACTTCACTTAATCAGTTCTGATGTCTGCGCACTTAGCAAGTGCGTAGACCCTGCTGCCTGCGCACTTAGCAAGTGCGCAGACCCTGCTGCCTGCGCACTTATCAATTGCGCAGGTCCCTCCTCCTGCGCACTTAGCAAGTGCACAGGTCCCTCCTCCTGCGCACTTAGCAAGTGCGCAGGACCTGCTCCGTGCGCACTTAGCAAGTGCGCACGACCTGTTGCATTCAAAACGTTCGTTTTCCATTAAGGAACTCAAATCCATGATTATCTTTCAGTTTCATCTGTTCAAACCTTACCTTTTCACCCAAAACCCGAAAAACCCAAAAACGAACTAAAACTCAGATTTAGGTCGGATCGTTACCTGAATCGAGTTTCTGATCCGGAGGTTCTTCTCACGAGTTATGGAGTAACACTTTGCTGAAGTCTCGGGTCGATCCGCCAACTTTCTCTCTCTAAAAGTTGCAAATGAAAGAAAAAGGGTGGCATAGGCTATTTATAGCCAGCTGACCCATCCGACCCGACCCGTCATGCCTCGTTCGTTTATTCCGTTATTATAACTGTCGGTTTTTTTTGGGATGTTACATGTTGTCCCTAACGGGAGGCACTACTATTTTAATTTAAAGATTTTAATTCGTGAATCAAATGTCGTTAGGACGAGGCTCTAGCGGTGACCCGGGTCACAAGTTTGTAGTAGTCATATCACTGGATTAGTCAACTTAACATTATCACAAACGAAGCTGATTCGAAGCCCGAAGCAATACTCTTCGTGACCTGATCATTTCCGAGATAATTACTTTCTTGCTATTTACTATTCTGTTCATTACATTTTTGTTACACACATCACGCACGTTTTTACTTTTCTGTTATTTACTTTAGCGTTATTTACTTTTCTATCTTTTACTTTTCTGCTTCACAAGCACACAAAACTCATTCAGTAATTAATCTAGCTAAACGATAACAAAAGTTGAGTATTGGAACTCGACCGTGTCCATTGGTTCGATACTTGGTTCTTACCTAAACTATATTATGCTGCAATAGGTATACTTCCCTATTGTGTTTTTTTAAGTTAAAGTAATTATCATTTTATAAATTTAAAACATGATCTCGTAAAACCATCATAAAAATATATTATATTTTTATATATTAAAAACGACACATCAAGTTTTTGGTGCCGTTGCCGGGGACACTGTGATTTCACGAAAAATTCAAGTTAACGGATTAGTCTTCTTAAAAGTAAAAAAAATTACAAAAATAGTTAATTATGGATCTATACAACTGTAACTTTACCGAGGAAGAATTTTTCAAATTCAATAGAAATTTCTCTGATTCATGGTGCGAGTTATGTGGGGGATCACACTACACTGAGGAATGTTATCTCTCCATATGGCGCCCCATGGATCATGAGATGAATCTCCACCCATCACCATTTGAAGATTTACTTCCTTCACCACCTCTATCAGTAAACCTCGATTGTGCATTCTATGTACCAGATCCTTGGAAGTCAGACACGCTATTCCATAATTTAGAGGAAATAAAAAAACAAATCATTAAACTCTACACTACGGAACCACATGAAGATCCTTCTGAAATTTTAGATCCCACCAAATATCAAGAAGATCAAGCATCACACGAACATAACGTGGAGGTAGTAACCATGATACCCATGAATAACACGGAAGATACCGGCGAAGATGACATAGTAAGGGCTGAAATTATACAGGAAACCTTAGAACCACTTAGGTTGGAGAAACAATTCAAACGCTTTTAGTCCTTATTAAGCCAAATTCAGCTAAATCTACCTTACGAGCTATTCCTCTATAAGATGTCAGCTCATGCAAAGTTTCTCAAGGATGTGCTGAGTAACCGAGAAAAAAATGGAAGAGCAGCCAAAAATCTCTTTGAACGAAGAATGCTCAGCCATTATGAGAGGAAGAAAACCTCCCGACCAATTCATGATCTCCTATCTTATAAGCGAATCAATCCAACGTAATGCTATTGCTGACCTACATATCAGCATAAATATTTTACCTGGCGCTATATTTGACAAAATGAATCTCAAGAAACTCCAACCCACAAAATTAGAACTATGCCTAACTAATAGGACGGTTCGCTATCTAAAGGGAATTGTTGAAGATGTGCTTATAAAGATTAATGAATTCGTATTCCCTGTGGATTTTGTGGTGGTTGACATAAAAGGAGGAATAAGTTGCCCTCTTATTCTCGGGAGGCCATTCCTCAATACAGCCCTCGCCCTTATTGACGTTTGGGGAGGAAGACTGGCATTAAGCATTCAACAAGAACGAATCACGTTCGATCTCAAGAAAGCCATGCAGTGACCAAGCAGTCATGATGATCTCAGTTTTCTCTTCGACGATTTCGACTACCTAGTAGGCTACTACATGCATGACTTCTTGGGAAAAGAAGAAGAATGGCCAGCTGAGGAGGAGGAGTATAATATTTAATTTGTGAAGGTTTCATGATAAAACACACTAATCATGATGATGAAATAATAGGCATTGAGGAGCTGGAAGATCGAGACGAGAGTGAGAAGACCACCTACACTTGAGCTAAAGGAGCTTCCGCCGATCTATCATATGACTTCCTTGATGAATAATCCAAGCTTCCGGTTATTATCTCCTCCAGATTGGAAAATAGCGAGAGGGAAAAACTGCTGGAAGTTTTGAAAAGGCACAAGAAAGCTATCGCATGGAAGCTAATGGATCTTAAGGGAATTAGCCCCTCATTTTGCACTCATAAGATACTTATGGAAGAAAACTACAAGACCAGTATGCAGCACCAAAGACGACTGAACCCTAAAATGCAAGGGGTAGTGAAGAATGAGATTATCAAACTACTAGATGTAGGAGTTATCTACCCCATTTCAGATTCAGAATGGGTCAGTACAGTATAAGTCGTACAAAAAAAGGGAGGTATAACAGCAATTACATATGAGAAAAATGAGCTAATACCAACCCGCACAGTCACATGATGGCGGGTGTGTATTGACTATCGCAAGTTGAACGAAACTACTCGAAAAGACCATTTTCCGCTACCCTTCATAGATCAAATGTTGGAGCGGCTATCCGGGAATATGTTCTATTGTTTTCTTGATGGATTCTCAGGGTACATTCAAATCCCCATCGCACCAGAAGATCAAGAGAAAACTACGTTTACCTTTCCCTATGGTACCTTTGCTGATAGGCGTATGCCCTTTGGACTATGCAATGCGCCCGCTACATTCCAACGATGTATGATCGCTATATCTCATGATATGATAGAAGAATCAATGGAAGCATTTTCACCCGATTCACTATTCAAGTAAAACCTTAAACGACGCTCAAGAAAATTACACCACTACTGAGAAAGAGTTACTAGCCGTAGTTTTTGCCTTTGATATGTTCCGTTCGTACCTAGTCTTATAAAAAACCATCGTCTACACCGATCATGCCGCCTTAAGACATCTCTTTAACAAGAAAGATGCAAAACCAAGGTTAATTAGATGGATCCTCCTACTACAAGAATTTGACATTGAGATAAAAGATAAGAAAGGAGTAGAGAATTTCGTAGCGGATCATTTATCTCACCTTGAAAATACTCAAGAGAACCAAGAGGTTGCTATAAATGATAGTTTCCCTCACGAGTACATACTACATGTGCAAGACACCGATGAATATCCATGGTTTGCAGACATCGCAAACTTCCTAGCAAGTGGAGTACTAGTGAAAGGAGTAACATTTCAAGAGAGGAAGAAATTTTTCGCAGATGTTAAGCACTACTTTTGGGAAGATCCATATCTATTCCGCGTTTGTACAGATCAAATAATTCGACGATGTGTGTACGGGAAGGAGGCACATGAGATTACGACAATGTCACGAAGGGCCAACAGGAGGGCATCATGCGGCCAATTACACCGCAAGGAAAGTCTTTAAGGCCGGATTCTTTTGGCCAACTGTTTTCAAGGACGCACATAAGCTTATAAGAACATGCGACTCCTGTCAGAGGACAGGGAGTATTTCAAAACGTGACGAAATGCCCCAAACAAGCATCCAAGTATGTGAAATATTCGACGTATGGGGGATCAACTTTGTTGGGCCATTCCCCCATCTCACGGAAATCAGTACATCTTGGTAGCAGTAGACTACGTGTGAAAGTGGGTTGAGGCACAAGCTTTACCAACCAATGACGCAAGAGTCGTCATCCGGTTTCTCAAAAGACTGTTCACACGGTACGGTACACCAAAAGCTTTAATCAGTGATAGGGGAACAAAATTCTGCAATTTACAATTGGAAAAGATGCTCAAATGATATGGTTGTACCCATAAGCTATCCACGCCTTACCATCCCCAAGCAAATGGACAAGTGGAAGTTACAAACAGAGCAATTAAGCGTATCTTGGAGAAAGTTGTGAGTCCAAATCAGAAGGACTGGTCTGATAAACTAGAAGATGCACTATGGGCTCTACGCACAGCTTACAAAACACCTATCAGAACCACTCCCAACCGAATGGTTTATGGAAAGGCATGTGATATCCCAATAGAAGTCAAGCATAAAGCATACTGGGCGATTAAGGCAGTAAACTTAGATCTATACAGTGTAGGGGAGGACCACCTTCTACAAATTCATGAATTGGAATAACTCCGAAATAAGGCATATATGAACTCAACAATATACAAGGATAGAGTAAAGAAAATTCATGATAAAAAGCTAAGGAAAGGGGACTTCCAAGAAGGAGAAAAAGTCTTGCTTTACAATTCAAGACTGCAACTATTTCGAGGAAAATTGAGATCTAAATGGATGGGACCATACATAATTCAAAAAATATTCCCCCACGGAACATTGGAACTGGAACAAACAGACGAAACAACTTTCAAGGTTAATGGTCATCGAGTGAAAGGTTACCTCGAAGGACCAACTGATCAAGTAGTGGACGAAGTTCCACTAGAAGAGTAAGACTGATGAAGCACGTACGGGTCCGGCCAACGACCCTTAAATAAACGTGGCACTTCCGGGAGGCAACCCGATGATCACGAATAAATTGATAAGTTGCTGCATACGGCAGAATGCATGGACCTCAGGTTTGGTTTTCCAAATTTAAGTTTCTCATACCTCAGCCCCTAGGTATGCCTTCTCGATACTAGGACCTTAGTAGCTTAACTACTAACTTTTATTTTCCTTGTCTACTTTTATGTTTTCCTTTGTGTGTCTAGTAGAATAACATCACCAGGTTGTTTCTCTACTTCTTTGAGGAGTTGCACTCCACCTTTACGAGCTGGGATCTGGAAACCACATCAAATTTCTGAAGTCTTTAAAGCAAAGTGTTGACAAGCAGCTGATAGGTACAACCTAACAGCAGTAATAAGTTTTGGCCTTAGGTTATATACCGAATTGACCGGGGGAGTACTAGTTTCTTTTCCCTTAAAACTTCATGCATTTAAATTCCTGCATAGCATTCCATTACATGCATTTGTACATTGAGGGAAATGCACAGTTTTAAGTGTGGGGTGGGGAATTAGAGATTCAGGACTACTTGTAACCTCAAAGCAGTAAAATTTTAACTTGTGATTTTCTACCCATTTGACTAAGACCTTACAAAAACCTACCTTTTGAAAAACCCGAAAAATTTTCAAAAATTTTAAACCTTAAAATCTAAATCTCTTTGAGTTCGCACTTAATTAAATAAAATGAATACATGGCAAGTAGAAACAAATGGATATTATGCATAACAAATCACTAAACCCTATCCCATCCGTTTCCATGTGAGAATAATCTGAGCCTTTTCACGAGCATTATTATCATTATTTTTTGCATGCTCTTTCATTTGGTATATTAAGAGTTTATTCGATCGGATTCTATGCATAATTAGAACTTGTGTGACTTATACATATCGAGATCATGAACTAGTAGAAGTATGAAAATGATTGAGGCACCTAGGACTTTATTATCCTTATATATCAACCCAAAATCCCAAAAATATTATCCGCCTAGATAGTCCTGTGAGCCTTAGGCTTTTCTTTTCTACTACCCACATTTATCACCCAACCAGCTTTTCGTAAACATCGGTTATTGGCTAACTGTCTTCAAAATGGGAAAATTATCTTATGTCGTTATTTCAAGTTCATTACCATTGAGTCAACTTTGGAAAAAATCTGTTTTACTCAAAAGAATTGGAGTATACAAGAAGGTGGATGTATTAGGAAGAAACAACCGAAATATCTGCAAGGAATTTATGAAAATATTATTTCAAGAAAATTGAGAAAAAAGAACTATTGAAGAATTTGTCTTGATACAAAAAGAAAAGAAAAAAAAATAGAAAAAGAAGAAAAGAAAAATAAAGAGAGAAGTGGGTCTTTTACGGGCTAGACCTTAAACAACTGGATATGCATTATTTTGATTTTAATTTGTTTTTCGGCCTTCATTTCGCAAAGCCTGAATTACCAACCGAACTCCGAGAGAAAGTTTTCAAAGCAACTAGTGATGTAAGAAAATGGTGGCGCAAGCAAGAACAACTGCCACCATTCTGTGGCTGATGAAGTTCATTTGCTTGAATTAATGCTTATTTTCATTCATTCATACATGATTTCATCTAATTTCTTAAACAAATAAATCTGAGTTTAACGTGGTAGGGTAAATCTACATGGTTTAATCTGTGCCTAGACATGACCGTGAGACGGGATTAGGTGCAGCTGTAACTTCTAAGTGTGAGTCACATAGGTTGATTGATATCTGTATAAAATGGAATTTAGAACACTTTATGGGGGCTAGATGGTTGGTGTTTGGGTTTAATTGGACAGAAATACCGATTGTTGATTTTTAACGCATGAGTATGTTTTGCTAATTGGTAATTGAGTTTGCTAAGTTAGATCTCAGTTATGATTCCATTGCAGCTTTTTCGAGGACGAAAAAAGGTTAAGTGTGGTGATGTTTGATGTAGTGCGAACCACACATCTTTATTCATATTGTTTTCGTGCGTTTTTACTTAGTTTTGTGTTCATTTTGAGTCGTTTAAGTCTGTATTTGAATCTATTGTATATTTTTAGGAGCTCGTACGGAATAGGAAGCTATATCGTGAAGAAACCGAGTAAGAAAGTGAAGCCGGAGTTCAAAAGAAAAATGTTGAAACTCATGCTCTCGCGGTACGCGAGAGAGAAAGAGAAATGTCTCGCGGTACGCGAGGGAACGGAAATCCTGGCGCGACTATTTTGGCCCTCGCGGTACGCGAAGGCCTGGGCATGTTTTCTCGCGGTACACGAGAGGCCCTAATTAGAGCAAAAAGCCCTAATCGATAGTTAAAAAGAATTTGAAGGAAATTAGGAGAGAAGTTCGATCATTCAGCCATCTGGAGCAAGTCTTTTGGCGATTTTGAGGAGTAAGAAGTCAATCGAAGAGGAAAGTTGAAGACTTCGCTTTCGGGTTCGTTAGAGTTAACGTTTTCGGTTTCAAGTTTTGATTTTTATCCTTTGTTTGCTTTGTTTGAAACCATGTTCTTGTTTATTACTTCTGTTTTAGTTGTTTTGAGCAAGATCCTAGGCTAAAACATTGATACTGCCTGGGTCTTATGATGATTACTGCGTAAAGCTATAATTTTTACTCGTTTTGGATTCTATTTGATGGTTTAATGATCTTGTAAAGAATCTTTTGATATTAATTGTGATGTATATGCATGCTTAGATCTGAGTGGTGTTTGATTTCAATTCCGTACGTTGATTGTGGATGTCTTCCAGCTTGATTAGCGTATCTAGGTCATAGACTTTAGGGTTGTTGTTGTTTGTGTGGTTTGCTAGAGATAGTAGCCATAGGCGTTGTGGTTGAATGTTAATTAGAACTGAGTGTGTATCCTGTCTCAATACCCGAGAAGTGAGAGATAGTCGTTTAGTCTTCGTCATTAGGAATCCGAGTGTCAGCTGTCTGAGAGGAAGTTGGTATTAGGTGTCTAGTGATTGTTGCTATTATGAGTCATAGTTCTTATCTTGAGATTACCCCGTGCATTCTTCGAATGTATGGTGGACAGTGAGACTGAAAGGTGATCTGTCTATTCGGGTACTTTATCATTGTTGGAGAGACCGAAAGGTAATCCACTATCTGGTGAGTTTATTACATATTTAGGTTCCTTAGATGGTGACACCCTGAGAGTGATTAGGGATCCACTAGGTAGTCTAGAGTTGTTTTCTTAGAAACCCAGATCCATCATAGTTCCAGAACCGGTAGAAGTTGTGCTTTGTAAGTAGAATTCTGGCCTAGGTAATATTCTTCCCATCTCTGATTCCGGCCTAAGCTGTGCTACAATCGATTGGTACACTTACCTGTCAGTGCGGTCTAGTTCATAGGTTTTCTATTTATTACTTAGGAGTCTAGGTTAGGTTTAGTTAGTTTTTATATAGACCGTCTGGGCGACATCAACGGCCTATCAAAATGTGCCGCCAAAAGATACGACAAATGTGTGAAGTGTGGCAACTGGAGCCACGATAGAAAGTGTAGCAAGAATCAAACTCATTGCCAGCATGAGTATACGCATCTGATCAAAGTAGGAGCTGTTAGGCTACATTCCGAAAGATCCATACGTGTAACATCCCAAAACATTTACTATCATTTTAATACAAGATGCAAGTTTAGGGTTTAAAATGTATTTGTGGCAAAGTGTAGGGGTAAAAAGGAAAATCATTAAAAAATCTAAAACCTATTCAAATGGTCGCAGCCGCCACTTGTTCTTCCCGATTTCCTTTCCTTTCCGGCTCCAAGCTCACGCAACTCCTCCACCCTTAAACCATAAACCGACAAACCAATATTCCATCTATCTCGGTTTACACAGAGAAGCTCGCGGGGACAAAGACATACATCAACGTAGTCGGAGAAGGTGAAGGGATGTCTGGTGGTGTGGGTTCAGACATGGCCCGGTGGTATTGGTGGTTCGTCCCAGATAACGGCTGGTGGTAGTTTAAACACCAGGAGAAAGAGAGAGCTATACAGGGAGAACGATGGCGTGAAGTCTCCGATAACGGGTCACGTATGGCTCAACGGTGACGGTGATGTATCTGGGTGGAGGTTCACGACAGCAACGGTGTGTACGAACGAGAGGCTTGTGTGTTTCATGACAATTATCCTAGTAGGGGAGGTTGTTAATAGGATGCGATGGTTGAGGGAGGTTGACGGCGGAAGTGGGGTGGTTTATACAAGGTGGCCAGCGGTGGTGGAGGCTGTTATGGCCAGGTATGGTGAATAGGGGTGTTAGTGGCAGCCTCGTGGAGGTTAATGGTGGTGACAGTGGTTATTAGTAGTTACAAGATGGTTCATGGGGCTTACATGAAGGTAATGGTGGCGGTCGAAGCTCACACGGTGGTAGAAGGTAAACGGTAGTGGTGGGTGGTAAGCTTCATGGCAGAATAATGGTGGTGAACTTGACTGTTAGCGGTGGTCATCGTGGTAATCACCACTTTTCAAAGGAAAACTTTTATAACGTCAAGTTTTCACTTGAATTTCAACACTCCTAACAATGGGATACTTGGATTTTTGAACTACTTTATACGAGTAGTCAACACGTTTGACAACTAAGGAAATCCAAGTTCATATCCCACGTCACCCACCTCTTAATTGGAAATTTCAAAACTATCTCACCAATCCACCCATTGAGACTCAAAGTCTCAAGTTCATACCTCTTGGGATTCGAGGATCCCAACACCCTTACATAACACCCCTTGAAGCTTGAGTCTTTAACTCAACCATTCATAACCGATAAAGCATGCGACCTCCTCAAGTAAGGATACGAAAACTTCCTTACTTGAATCCTTTTTTACAACACTGGAAGGAAGATCCCCATCCGTGACCAAAACACCCTAAGTATCTCCATTGACTTAATCATAAGTCATCCTTTGAGATTTAAGGATCTCAATCACCGAATCCACCTTTGAAGTTTGAAGACTTTGTTTTCAAACACTGATTTTGAAGTCCAAAAGACTTCCAACATCATTTATGAAGTTCTTAGACTTCAACCACCATTAATGTACACATTCCACCTATGTACATTTCATCCCTTTATATACATATTTCACCTATGTATATCACCGTTTGCGTACAATGTACATTTTAACATTTACCCCTTGACCATAAAGTCCACAAACCGCGAGACCTTTAGTCAGTTTTATCCTACCACTGACTGTTAGTGCCAATATGCACTCTTCCATTTTCCCCTTCCACCGATCTTCTTAGCCTTCATCCAACACAACGATCGAAAAGCTTCAGTCACGACTATGGTGATTAGAAATGCGTGACCCATAGGCCTAAGAAAATTTCTAATTTTATCCCCATTTGTGTTATCCTCCAGACATATAGCAATGTCCGACATTTCTTCCCATAAAGGGTTTCTAGCTCGGCTAGAATGTTTCGGCTTTCACGAAGCCACTTCTCATTTACTCTTCTTTTCCACTTATCTCATGTGTTCAACCTTCCCTTGCACATTTAATAATTGGCTCCACCTGAGTTGTACTCCTATACCCAAGGATCCCCTTTATAACGTCAACAGATAGCATCGAGAAACCCGATCTATCTACATTTCTTCGATGATTCCAAGATTCGAGCGACTTCAACCAGTCATAAAACACTTGCCCGAAATCTTATTGATCACCTCTACTGTCCACTGCACGTGCAGGAACTCTTCCACTATGCCACCCACAATGTCTTGCAATCGATGGTAATTCAACTTTACCTCTTGAATCCCCCGATGCAGGTGCTTTCACGACATTATGCCTTTCACTCTACGGATAAAAATCCACCAATCCTCCGCCACGACCTGAAGTTGACTCTCACTAGTAATGCATCTTCTTTCAATCACAATGGATTGCTTCAAAGACAATACCATTATAGTGATTCATTGTTGATTAATCAATGATTAACTCTCACCCTTTAACTCCTTTGGTTCGCACACCACGAACCCCTTGTGAAAACATGGTTTTCCTTCCACTTCGGTTCGCCAACCGTTATACTTCTCGCTCTCTAGGCTTCTTATCGTTCCTCCCAAGGATCACCTCAAATATCCCTATTTTCCTCAAAGGAAGATCGATACAACAAGATAGAAAGCTCTAGCCATTCTCCGCTAGATTGATGCATTCTATTTCTCCCAACCCATTCCATATTCCTCACCACCCACGAGGTGATACACGTCTAGACTCTAACACACTTGAGTCCTTAAGATGACTTTCACCCACCATTTCTTCTACTTACACATGAGCCCCTTAGTCTCCCCGACCAATTTTAACTAAGTTGTAGATGTTCTACCTACTTATAGGTCTTTAATCTACCCACTTTTTAAGGCACTATATCTTATCTATATGTATATGTATTACCCCCTATTTAATCATCCATATACATACAAACACATATAACCACATTCACCTACTCCTTGCTAATGTTCATTGTTATATGGTTATCATAATGACCTTTACACGTATTGTCTTATCAATCACATTGGCCAGACATGTTTTATAATACAATATGCCCAATTGTAATTATCATATCTATAAAATAAATCACAAGACAAGTTTCGGCACACATAACACTTTGTCATTCAATCGTACATATACATATACACCATATACATAACCACCTTTATCATAATATTACTAACCTTTCACTTCCAAAAGCTCCGATTCTTAGTCAAGTCCTTATTGGATTCTCGTATCATTTCCCCCATATCAAAAGCATCTGGTTTAAGTTTGGTGCCACCCACAGCAAATCTCTCAAACCATTGCTCTGATACGAAGTTGTAACACTCTATTTTCAAACACTGATTATTAAATCATTAAAACACGCGGAAGCATTCGTCCTAAGAAAATATATATATTTTTTTATTTCTTTGCGTGTCGCGAAGAACCGGCCCCCTCCCTTCGCGTGGCGCGAGTGTGTCCAAAAAGGGAAGGTCCGGGAAACCAGGTCTTTGCGTGTCACGAAGACCAGATCCGGGTTTTTCATTTGGCGCAAAGACCTCTTTTTCATAGAAAGTTTGCCAGATTCTGCAGATTTCAATAGCTAACCATTTTTTCAACTTTTACCATTTCAACTAGACACCAAAATTTCCCAATCACTTGGGTTTTTGATTAAAGCATTCAAAATACCATCTACATACACCAAAACCCAAATTCATGTATCAATTTAAATCCTTTTTAAGGATTCCAAATTAACCCCCAAAAACAACAAATACGCATACGAGAATCCCGCCATTGCCTTGGACTTGACTTTGACTACATCGGAGCTTTTCCTACATAATACCACATATATCACCATTAGTAATGAAGATAAAACATATCAAACAAGTAAAATTCTTCTTGTTTCACCCATTCATCCATTTGACCCGTTTCCACTCAATTTGTCAATAGGCTACATGTCACTTGCATATTACCTACAAGTTTCATTCTTTTCATTTTATATTCATGGTTAACACATTTCCATTTCCACTATGGCACATAGGCCATAACTTCATCACCACATTTCCATTATAATTCTTAGATCATAACTTCATATCCACATATCCATTATGGTACTTAGACCATAACTCTATATCCACATATCCATTATAGTATTAAAACTATAACTACATTCATTCACTTATTCGTACACCTCTATACACATTCATACCACATAACACATCATGCAATTTAACACATTATGCATACAACATTGCATATAACACCATTTATCATCAATTACTAAGTAAGTGCAAAAGCACTTACCTTTCGGGTTAGAAGATCCCGCACCACCTTCTCGATTCACAATTTGATTACCTAAACATATACACCTAGTTTAGTATTCTAATCGTACATCAAAATCACATTATAATGGGGTTCACAGCCCAATTTCCCATTTCCAACCCAAACTGACCCGTTTGGTTTATTTCCATATCCAAAAACCCTCTTTCCATTCAAACTCACCTACTTGAGTTTCATTTCCAATTCCTTGACACTAATTTCTCATTCAATATTTTTATTAGGTTAATTTGGTGTTCATTCAAGTATCTAACATCATATAAACACTTAACCATTCATTAATTCAACATTCTATCATCATAATCCAAACACTCCCAAATTTCTCCATATGAACCCTAACTTTTCATAATCATAATCAAATCTAGGATGTTAATCACCATTCTTTACCTTTAGATTAGCTAGATTATCAATAATTTAACACCAATTAACCACATGCATCATAAATTTTTGGATTTCAACAAAACCCACCTAGTAGCTCATCAAAGGTGAAATCAATGGAAGATAATCACTTACTTGATGTTAGAAAGGTGATGTGTGAGCAAAACCTTCACAAATTCAAGCTCAAATGCACGATTTTGGATTCAATTTCATTTTCTCCGTTTTCTATCTTGCACAAGAACGACCAAAACAGAAACGAAGTCTCAATTTTGACTTCTTCTAGTCAAATGGCAGATTTTAGCCATTTTACACCTTTAGCCCCTCAACTTCCATTTCACCCATTTCATTCCAAAATTAGTTAAAAACTAATATAACCCCATTACTAACTTGAAATCCACTTGTTTCAACTTATTTCTAAAATATTATTTTCACCATAATATTTATTAGAATATATATTTATTTATAACGAAACCCGGATTTTGGTTCATTACACAATCGTTGTGATTGGTTTGTAAGAGTCTGGGTTAGGGCTGGTAAGTCGGTGTCTAGAGGGTGGTTGAGATAGCCAGGGTGTGGTTATTATGTGGGGATAAACTTTGAGTTATCCGAGTGGTAAGCTCGATCCATGCCACATAGACTTACTGGGTTAAAATGGTGGGTCGAGTTTGTGATGATGAATCCTATGGGATATGGGTAGATATCAGGGTTATCTACTTGATAATAACTTATAAAACTATTTTATTAGGACCGGAGTGTCCTTAGTGGAGATAAACAAAAAATGAGACGAGTTGGCTACTGTTAATTTAAACTATTAGAACTCACTCAGCGTAACTGACTTTGTATGTACGTTAGATTGTTTTGTAGGTGAGCCTGCTAGATGAGGTATATTGGCTTGGGAGCAGGGCTACTCGGGTGGGTGTGTATGCGTTCGTCAGGTAACGTTAAGAAAGTTAACGTGTTTAAAGATAATACTATTTTGAGAAAGTCTTCCACTGTTTATTTAAATGAAAGTTAAATGTTTTAAATGAGTTTACCTAGTGATTAGATCCAACTGTAGGGTACCCGGTTTGGGGCCTTACACTTTGATTGACGGATCGTTACACGATTCGAGATAACTTATAATAACTACAACATAACACACTTACGCGGTGTAATGATTGGAATAATTAACGCATGTACCGGTCAGTAATAGATACCCGACACAAGAACTATTTTTTTAGTAGTTAATATTAATAATAATAATTAATATATATTTGGACGATGATTTAGAGATTTACATATGAGACATGTGACATTGAAAGCGTGACTACGACACACACATGCAGGAGCATCATTTGGCAACTTTAGAACCGATATGATTAAATGAAATAATAAAATTATTTATTTTTATTTTCTATTATCATCAATAATATTATTGATAATAAATAATATAAATTAACGGAGCACACGCTAATTACCTGGACGAACGCGTTTGAATATGCGGTGTTAACACTTACCGGCTTGGACAATAATAGTAACATAAAGAGTAAACTGCCATTTTCGTCCCTGTGGTTTGGTCAAAATTGCCACTTTCATCCAATAGTTTGTTTTTTTGTATCTGGGTCCTCGTGGTTTTAAAATATTGCCATTTTCATCCTCGTGGTTTTAAAATATTGCCACTTTCATCCAGTCAGCTAACACCGTCCGTTTTTCTCAATTAAATGAGGGGTATTTCAGTCCTTTTACATATTTGTTTTATTTCTTCATCTTTTTTACTCTCACTTTTTAATCATAGAAACAAGCGACGGAGGTGTTCCAGTGGTGCTCGTCGGAAACTGGTCAGGAAAAGAGGAAGAAGGCCAGCAGGTGGATGATTAAATTAGAGGTTAAATTGGGGATGATTAAAAAGTGAGAGTAAAAAAGATGAAAAAATAAAACAAATAAGTAAAAGGACTGAAATACCCCTCATTTAACTGAGAAAAACGGACGGTGTTAGCTGACTGGATGAAAGTGGCAATATTTTAAAACCACGAGGATGAAAATGGCAATATTTTAAAACCATGAGGACCCAGATACAAAAAAACAAACTATTGGATGAAAGTGGCAATTTTGACCAAACCACAGGGACGAAAATGACAGTTTACTCTAACATAAATATTACGAAGTAATTATTTAAATTACATTTATTATCACGTCTTATGATTATAACAATTATAGAAATAAAATTCGTATTTAATAGACATGACGGAGACTCAAGATACACACGATGTGTGAATAACTAGTCTAGGATATACTTAGTTCTTAGTCTACTCTTATTTAAATACTAATTATTAGTTTCTTTTAAATATCTAAATAAAATAAAATCAATGAAGGATCTTATGGATTGTTGACATTCTACCATAATCTTTTCTGAATCTTGCCATATCTATCGATTCCCTAGAAAATGATAAGATCATCTAACAATCAAGAAATTTGCCTACACTTACTCATTTCCTTTTATTTCAAACAAACACAAACACACTTAAACCCATAAACACTCTCTCAAGAAAACCACACACCATTCCAATCTAGAGAGAGAGGGAGCTCACGGGAAATGAAAGAAGGCCGACTCCTTCTCCGATGAACCAAAAATCCGACCGACGATGGTCCTTTCTTTTGGTGACGGCAATAGTGAGGTGTGGCGGTGTTCACGGTGGTGACGAGTTCCCCAGACAATAGGATGAGGGTGGTGTTGTTTGAGAAAGTTCGGTTGGCAAGGGAAGGAGAGAGAGGCCGACGTGGCGGCGATTTCCATGATTTTTCAGTAATTCTCGTTTTTTCCGGCAAAGGCACCCTAGCAGCGGCGATGGTGACGCGGTGGATTCTGACTGCAATGAAATCAGGTCGGGTGGTGATAAACGGCGTCAAACGACAAAGTAGCGGCTCATACTCGTTCTACGGCGGGATTCATCTGTTTTCGGCAACCATTGTTTTTCCGACCAACCCGTTTTTCCGGTGAGTTATTTCTAGTTCCTTGTCATTTCGGGTGAAAACCTACACACCCTTTTGGTGTTAGTTTAAAACATTTCCGAAGAGATTTTCGGTTGAAACGGGTATTTAATGTGGCCGGGTTTCATTCCCAATGGTTAAACGAACACTTTGACAGGTTTTGGCGATGGACGGGACGTCACCTAGTAATATGGGGTTGTTCGGGTCGTTCCCGGTAGTCTCGTCTTTCGGTCAACGAAAGTCAACGGCGGAAACGAAAAGTGGGAATACGCTCGGAATGCAAAACCGAGCCAAACGATGTCATTAGGTTCCTAGACGGGTCATTTATGAGCGGGTTCGTGTACGATTAGAAAGGTATAAAACGCACACTAAAGCAATTATATATATTTATTACAAAAGTTAAACGTGTGTGTATGGTTAAAACGCGTTGAGCCTTAAACGATTCGTTAACAAGAAAATAAATATTAACGTGACGATAAATAATAATGGGTCATAATAACGTTTAATTGTTGAGTGAGTTACGTACAAACTTAACGTATAAATTTTAGGCGATAAATATAAACATGAATGTGTCATCGGTAATATAGAGCTTTAATGCGACCAATGATTAGTACATACACATAACATAATATGTAATTATTTACATTATGGTTGTATTACAAAAACCGTCACGAACGAATATAGATATGAATTGGGATAAATTGGACAACAAATATATTCCATAAAAACTGGTATTTTGAATGTTACATTTAAACATTTTGAAACTTATACGAATCAAACTATAACCTTACCGTCTAAAACAAGGGTTTGACAAGTAACAACAATCCATTCAAATATAATTCTTGTATATATATATATATATTCGTATAAACATATACAATTTTTAATCTTCACACATTATACGAAACCAAACGATCATTTTATAAAACGGTACTTAAAGCCGAACATATGTATATACATTCAAGATCAATACATACATATATAACCTTATTATACAATTCGGACGATTATTTGTTAAATGTAATATTCAATTACGAATATAAACAAATATATGATTTTAGAGTTTTGAATATATATTGATACAAATGGTTTCAAAACATAAGACGTTATCATATCATAAACAAGTAATATAAATGTACATGTAATGATATATTTTCATATATGGTCTTAAACGGTATGACACACACACACACACACATACATACATATATATATATATATATATATATATTCGGTTATACCCGAATAACAAAATGTGATAACGGAATATACTAAAGTAGGTGTAGTACGCGTATATGTTTACATAAAAACGAACAATACTTAGTGAGGGACGTTTAGTCACGGAATACAATACGATACAAATGTATTTTGGGATTTTGAAACTATATAAACATATGAATATATTTATATTTACAAATACACGTATGAATATACTATAAGTCCTGAAATGGTTTTACTAAATCATATAGTTGCATACATTCTGATAAAGGACGTACGAACGTGAATTATTATCGTTAATTATACGTACACATAGCTATATATGATTGTGTCCACGACAGACTAATATTTTGAATATAGCCATTGAAACACATTCGAGTTGAGAAACCCGGCTCAAATTAAGCAAATAATATTAATGAACCAACATAGTATACTAAATCGGTAATACCTTTATGAATCAACAGAGCTCAACCGCACACATGATAACTCAAACGAGTTTAGACTCGCTTTACATTATTAAGGTTAGTCCATAAATCTCATTAAGAAACTACAGGTATCGTAGGACCTAGAACCGATGCTATCATAGTTGGTGGACATTGGTTTCCATTACTATGGGGAAGACATTATCATTCCTGACATATCACCAGGTGAGTTTCACGACCCCTTTTCGTTTGACTTGTTTTACAAACTTGGGGGAGAAACATACTTCAACTGTTTTGAAAACATACATGAACTTATTTGTTAAACATGCCCGAACTTAGATCTGTATGTGAACATGAGTGAACGTAGCCTTCTTGTGGTCGTGGACCATACATAAACCATAACCATTAACTATGGACTTAGCCGAGAAATATGTGAATAGTACTATTGGGACTGACCTCCCCACTCAGGGTTAGTCGCGCTAACCGCACGATCCGTATGTTCGTCTAGGTGCAGCATAATCTAACATTTTACCGTGATGGCATGGGGTTGGGCAACAACATTGACAGGTTTAGGTTTGGTTATAGGCTCATGTGTCGATATATTAACTCGTATGTCACACCCCAACCGACGGCGGAAACGTCGGGGCGTGAAGCGTGCCGACTGTTCATCGCTCATGGTTTACTAAAGTTTAAATAATTAATAATTGTTTTCATTGCAATCAAACAAGTTCAACAAAACACAATCAATCCACAAAGCGAAAATGTAAATTACATATAATAAACTGATTTAATTAAATACTAAGTCCAACAATCCTATGTGTAGCATAACTTGAGTCACTTCAAACGTCAGTACCTGAAACATGGTTAAAACGACGTCAACTAGAAAGTTGGTGAGAATACATAGGTTTTATTGTGTGATAGCAAAATACGTGTTGTGTGCATACAGTTCAATACTAACATGGCAATTAAGACAATTATGGAGAGAAACTATCGTGTGACCTATACAATCAAACCTTTGTAACTTGCACTCAAAACTTGTGTTGTCAGTAACAGTCACCCTACCTGGGTGGGTTTGTCAGACTCAATAGATCTACCACTGTTTACTGTCGGCTGTTAGTTAATGATTGTACATGAAGAGCATAATAATTGGTCTACACACCTAGTACTCAAGCACAAAGCGCAAAATTGTATACATGCATAGGATGGAACTGTGTATGTGTATAATTGAAAACATGTAAATAGAACGCATGTTCCACCCCAAAAGTTTGTAAAATAGAGTAAAAGAGGGGCTATGTAACTCACATGTATGATAGTATAGATCGCACAAGCAAAAAGCTAATAGCGGCGTGTTGTAGGCCATTAGGTTTGACCTAATGAATAAGCATACTAATCATGTGTTATTGTTTGTGTTAGATTATATCGAAAGTGAATTTGGTTGATGGTACGTTTAGGGTTCGTTTTATGGTATATTATTCATTTAAAAATAGGTTTAAATAAATAATTTTCGTTTAAGGCCAAGTGTGAGATATATAAGTATTTATATAAAAATAACTATAGGAATTGTTATTTAATATAGCTTATCGAGTTTAATAAGAAGAAAATAAAAATAAAGATTATGTTTTTAAGGAGCACGACCGCGCTCGTGCAAGGCACGACCGCGCTCTTGTCCGGGCGTGACCGTGGTGTCTGAGGCGCGCCCGTGGTCGAGTCAGAAGGCTTCAAAAGGGTCTGTCCGTAGAGCACGACCGTGCTCGTGTCCGGCACGACCGCGTCTAGGGTTGGTTTAGGTCAGGAATTTGTTTGCTCGGCAAACACGACCGGGCCATGACTCGGGCAGGACTGTGCTTGGTCAGGCACGACCGCGCTCCATGATGAGCGTGACCGTGTCTGTTCTTTTTCAGACACAATTCGCTCGATTCTTGTATTAAAAGCCACTGGAATCAAAGGGTTTTCATTCATAAAGTGTTTTCGAACCTACTCCTACTATTTAATTGGATTAAAAACACATCTTTCGTGTAGTTTGATTAAATCGTTTATTTTTCAAAACTAAATTTCAAAACTGATTAATCGTGTAATGTAGCAACGAATTAGGTTAGGGCTTTTGATCATAGTGAAGAGACGAACCAATTGGACTACTACTAACCTGTTTAGATTGGGCAACGAGTGATGTCGGCTTCGAGGAAGAAATCGAGGTTCTTGAGGATCGGCAGAGGAATAGCGGTGATGATCAGACGATTTTTGGGTTGAGATAGGTTTATGGAAGTCGTACGAAGTTATTATAATAGTTTAATTCATTTGATTCTATCATAATTACACGATTCGATTAAGAATGGAAAGTCCGGGTAAAATTGCAAGGATTCGTTCGATTGGATGTGTATTGGGCCGTGTCTAGGTCTTAATTTACCGAATATCGACTTCTGTATACACCGCGGTTTCTAAAACGCGTCTCAATTCTATTTTTGGACAAGATTTGAGTCGGTTTGACTTTTCAGAAGTCAAACTGTGTCGGAGGCGCGACCGTGCCTCATAGTGAGCGCGACCGTGCCTCATAGTGAGCACGACCGTGGTCGAAACTATAAGCGCGACCGTGCTTATGCTAAGCGCGACCGTGCTTGTGTAGATTTTTGGAAATTTCAAGAATAGTCCTTGTAACTTTGTAGTCTTAACGTCGTTTTGAGTTTTAGTCGAATTTGATCCTCGAGTTTAGTGAGATGACGAAGGTTTGTTTAAGTTATTATTGCAACATAATCAATCGTATATAAGTACTTATAGCATAGTTATTGTACAAGAATTGAAATTGAATACTTGTGCATTGCATCAAAAACGGTTACATGGAAAAATCGGAAATGTTACAGTCTCCCCATGTTGAGGGGATTTCGTCCCGAAATTCAACTGGTTGAGGCTGCTGCATTAGTGAAGAGGTGTGGTAACGGATGACAGGGTTCGGGTCCGATACTCAAGATTAGAACTTGTCATCATGTCGGGCATAGAGGGTGGTAGTGGATTTAGTTTGAGAAGGTTTAAGGAGAAGACTATCAAGAATACTCTAGCCTTTTAAAGATAACATTGCATTACTTGAAATGGGAACGATGGAGATTTGATGATTAGTGTTTGTTTGTGATGTGGTCTACTATGCCTAAGAATTGTAAGTGGATAAGAGATTTCACAAACATTGGTCCAGGTCAAAAAGAACATAAAACTCTACGTGACACGAGTAACGCTACCTTTGACAATATGACAGGAAACACTTATATATAGGAAGTACCAGCGACGTATCCACCATGCCCTTATCATATCCCATTGGTTTCGTTACCATATATTACGATAGGTTCTATGTCTTAACACACAACATAATTTACTATATTTTCCATGCGCTGATTTTTATAATTACGTGTGCACCCGTAATTACTAGAATCACCGCGTGGTCCATATAGGTCCTTCCTTTATGTGCGTTGTCAAGGGGTGGTTCAAAATTATTTAGTTCATGACTATTGTTCCACGTATGCGTTGTTAACAAGTGACTGTGTTCATAGATAGTGTAGTCAATCGGGAAAACTAAGAGTAATAAGGTAATATAACCTAAAGGGTATGAATTTCTAGTGAATAGAGTGTATGATTGTGTCTCGTATAGTGGGATCAATCAATCGTAATAATTTGTAAACAATTAATGTCGTGTATAATGTAAACACTCAAGTTTCATGTATAATATAGTGTTATGCATATTGTAAGCAATTAGGTTTCATGTGAATAGGGTAGTACCATGTATATAGTAAACAGATGGATCTTTGAACAATTTAGTATTTATGTATCTTGTATGCAACCCTGTTTTCATGTATGACGTGAACAATTGAGTATAATGCGTACCGTGAATAACTAAGTACCATGTATCATGTAATCAATCTTGCACCATGTGTGTTGTAAACAACTGAGGCTCATGTAGCATGTAATCAATCTTGTATCATGTGTATGTTAAACAACTAAGTTGTGTGTATCATGTAATCAATCTTGCACCATGTGTGTTGTAAACAATTGGGATTTATGTAGCATGTAATAAATCCTATACCATGTATATGGTAAATAGCTATGTTGCATGTATCATGTACGTTTGTAAATAACTAAGTTTCATGTGATATGTGGATGTTCGTGTGTAAGCCATTGAATCTTGTGAGTGACGTAAACTAACGAATTCTGTAGGTGGTCGTGTGTTTCGGAACAAACGTGTTGTTTTGTTGTTCATGTATAATGTGGGTAGTTGGGTTTTGGAATCTTGTTGTGGTTCATATTGGGTGGTTAAGGTTTACGCGAAATGATTCATCTTGGAAGTGGGTAGTACACTCATATGTTGAAGGTGTAAGGTAACGAGAAGGTTTTGTGGGTAGTTAGAGTGATGTGTTTACGAGTTGTAAATGGACGAGAAATTGTAATTTATCCTTGGTTGTAATATATAAATGAATAAATAGAAATATATATTTTTTTATCTTGAATAAGAGAATGCCTCAAGAAAAATAATGGCTAAATTATTGACTAATTAAGCCAAGGTTTAATTTAACAAAGTAAAAATCATAATTTATTTAGAGGATGTTTTATAAAACGAGTCGTGTTGTATTTCTTACAAAATGAGACGGTTTTGTGAAAATTTATTTTCTAAGTAATATTTATGAATCAAGGGTTTGATAAATGCTTTGTTTGAAGAAAATAACTATGTTGTTTTAAATCAGATCGTAAGATGATTAGTTCACCAGGAAGGTTTATGTACATGTACTAAATCGCAATGAATGGGAACGTGATGTTTTTGGTGCCCTTGATGAAAATAATGACGGTAATATTGAATCAACGAATGATGACATTTGAAGTTGTAGAATAAAACTTAGCATAAATGATAAAATGTCAATAGTTTAAACCAAACATAGGGTAACGGTTTCAAACAGGAAGTTTAAAAAGAAAACAAAGTAAAACAATCCAGCTAGCGTCTCAGGTAACTTTCAACAAGGAAGCAGACGAGTACAAGGGTGAACATGGTTATGGTCACTCGAATAGCAAAACGGGCCTCGGCTCTAGCTGCTTCTGTGCGTGCGTCAAAAATTTCTCGGTCTCCTTCCATCATGTCAATGTGGGTACCTAGGTTTGTAATTAGGTCTTCCTGGTACTGCACTTGTCCCACAAGGTTGTCTATTTGTTGGCTTGTCAAGTCATGTCTCATCCCGTGCTCCATTCCTTGCCTCAAAAAGTCCGTGGTCCTTACATACTGGTGACTGGCATCTGCTGGAATTCCTATAGCAATGGTGGTTCTCGTATTCTGCCTGGCTCCTAGGTCTGAGTGGTATAGGTCGAGTGTTGGGTAAGGGTCCCTCAAAAGAGATGATAGTTGGTTGTATAGGTGTGGTGCTTGATAAGAATTTCTTGATGAGAGTGGTCCAGATGCTCGGAGTCTCAAGCCGGTGCTCCTAAACCAGTCTGCTCTTATGTCAAACATAGACCTAACAGTTGGGGGTGTTGGTGACTGATGGTCTTGTGATGGTGATTCAACACCTTCTTCCTCTTCAGGCTCTGTTCCGGGGACGTATGCTGCGGAGGGAGGTGAGTAGGAGTCCATGTCTAACAGAAAGGAAAAGGATTGTAAGTGGTGATAATAATAGTGGATGTTGTATATATATGAGTGTTCATGAATTTATCGTTGGACAAGTCATAACACCGAGCCTTTACAATAGTATTTTAGAAGTACCCTTGACCTATAAATGATGTATCTATAAGAGATTCCCAGGAAAGAGGGGTGGGTCACAAGGGACATACTTAAGTACCCGGTCTTTCCTTACCCAGAATTTCTCATGAGTCTACACACATTCTTCCAATCATCATGTACTAATAATACTATTATTTGGGCTCATGGTCATGATGAGAATCATTATGGATCTGGCTTTTAGGCCCAACAATGATGTTTATTTACTCAAGCAGGCTTCCTCCTCTTGAATGGTAAGTAGGCTCCTTAGTTTCTTATTAATGAGCCTTTGGCCCAGAGGTTTGAGCTTTGTTCAAGAAAGATGTTGGTGTCTTAGTGTGTAAGAATGAGGGTGTATTAGGTGTGAATAAGTGTGTGGTAAACTTAGGTAGCATGTATATAGCAATGTTTATAAGCATATAGGTTATCAAGTAGTGTGGCACATAGATATTCATGTATTGTGTCATGTGATGAGATAGTTAGCATAATATGTAAGAAATTTACAAGTAGTAAACATGTAGCATTTTGTAATGTAGCAAATACCATGTAACATGGAGTATGGCATATGATTGGTGTCCTAAGGTTATAGTCTAGGTCATGTGTCTAATAATCTAATTCCCTATAACCAAGGCTCTGATACCAATCTGTCACACCCCAACCGACGGCGGAAACATCGGGGCGTGAAGCGTGCAGACTGTTCATCGCTCATGGTTTACTAAAGTTTAAATAATTAATAATTGTTTTCATTGCAATCAAACAAGTTCAACAAAACACAATCAATCCACAAAGCGAAAATGTAAATTACATATAATAAACTGATTTAATTAAATACTAAGTCCAACAATCCTATGTGTAGCATAACTTGAGTCACTTCAAACGTCAGTACCTGAAACATGGTTAAAACGACGTCAACTAGAAAGTTGGTGAGAATACATAGGTTTTATTGTGTGATAGCAAAATACGTGTTGTGTGCATACAGTTCAATACTAACATGGCAATTAAGGCAATTATGGAGAGAAACTATCGTGTGACCTATACAATCAAACCTTTGTAACTTGCACTCAAAACTTGTGTTGTCAGTAACAGTCACCCTACCTGGGTGGGTTTGTCAGACTCAATAGATCTACCACTGTTTACTGTCGGCTGTTAGTTAATGATTGTACATGAAGAGCATAATAATTGGTCTACACACCTAGTACTCAAGCACAAAGCGCAAAATTGTATACATGCATAGGATGGAACTGTGTATGTGTATAATTGAAAACATGTAAATAGAACGCATGTTCCACCCCAAAAGTTTGTAAAATAGAGTAAAAGAGGGGCTATGTAACTCACATGTATGATAGTGTTGATCGCACAAGCAAAAAGCTAATAGCGGCGTGTTGTAGGCCACTAGGTTTGACCTAATGAATAAGCATACTAATCATGTGTTATTGTTTGTGTTAGATTATATCGAAAGTGAATTTGGTTGATGGTACGATTAGGGTTCGTTTTATGGTATATTATTCATTTAAAAATAGGTTTAAATAAATAATTTTCGTTTAAGGTCAAGTGTGAGATATATAAGTATTTATATAAAAATAACTATAGGAATTGTTATTTAATATAGCTTATCGAGTTTAATAAGAAGAAAATAAAAATAAAGATTCTGTTTTTAAGGAGCACGACCGCGCTCGTGCAAGGCACGACCACGCTCTTGTCCGGGCGTGACCGTGGTGTCTGAGGCGCGCCCGTGGTCGAGTCAGAAGGCTTCAAAAGGGTCTGTCCGTAGAGCACGACCGTGCTCGTGTCCGGCACGACCGCGTCTAGGGTTGGTTTAGGTCAGGAATTTGTTTGCTCGGCAAACACGACCGGGCCATGACTCGGGCAGGACTGTGCTTGGTCAGGCACGACCGCGCTCCATGATGAGCGTGACCGTGTCTGGTCTTTTTCAGACACAATTCGCTCGATTCTTGTATTAAAAGCCACTGGAATCAAAGGGTTTTCATTCATAAAGTGTTTTCGAACCTACTCCTACTATTTAATTGGATTAAAAACACATCTTTCGTGTAGTTTGATTAAATCGTTTATTTTTCAAAACTAAATTTCAAAACTGATTAATCGTGTAATGTAGCAACGAATTAGGTTAGGGCTTTTGATCATAGTGAAGAGACGAACCAATTGGACTACTACTAACCTGTTTAGATTGGGCAACGAGTGATGTCGGCTTCGAGGAAGAAATCGAGGTTCTTGAGGATCGGCAGAGGAATAGCGGTGATGATCAGACGATTTTTGGGTTGAGATAGGTTTATGGAAGTCGTACGAAGTTATTATAATAGTTTAATTCATTTGATTCTATCATAATTACACGATTCGATTAAGAATGGAAAGTCCGGGTAAAATTGCAAGGATTCGTTCGATTGGATGTGTATTGGGCCGTGTCTAGGTCTTAATTTACCGAATATCGACTTATGTATACACCGCGGTTTCTAAAACGCGTCTCAATTCTATTTTTGGACAAGATTTGAGTCGGTTTGACTTTTCAGATGTCAAACTATGTCGGAGGCGCGACCGTGCCTCATAGTGAGCACGACCGTGGTCGAAACTATAAGCGCGGCCGTGCTTATGCTAAGCGCGACCGTGCTTGTGTAGATTTTTGGAAATTTCAAGAATAGTCCTTGTAACTTTGTAGTCTTAACGTCGTTTTGAGATTTAGTCGAATTTGATCCTCGAGTTTAGTGAGATGACGAAGGTTTGTTTCAGTTATTATTGCAACATAATCAATCGTATTTAAGTACTTATAGCATAGTTATTGTACAAGAATTGAAATTGAATACTTGTGCATTGCATCAAAAACGGTTACATGGAAAAATCGGAAATGTTACATCGTATTCTTAGCTAGTTAATGGGATATCGTCGTTACTTGTTTCGGTTATCATTCTTATTTTTAATAATTTCATTAAAGAGGGCTTGACATGCGCTTAAATTCATTCATAAGTTTTCATTGGGAAAACTACTCGTTTTATGACTATGGAGTCATCGCATGTTTTCATTGGGAAAACTACTCATTTTATGACTATAAAGTCATCACATGTTTTTTTATTGAAAAAACTACTCATTTTATGACTATGAAGTCATCACATGTTTTTATTGAAAAAACTACTCGTTTTATGACTATGAAGTCATCACATGTTTTCGAGGAAAAAACGCTTTCATATTACGCCCATGTACACATTTTCAATGTTTTCAAGGAAAACGGTTTCAAATTATGGCCATGAACACATTATCAATATTTTCAAGAAAAAACGGTTTCATATTATGGCCACGTATACATCATTATTGTTTTCAAGGAAAACCACTTTACCTTGTAACAATTAAACCTGTGAACTCACCAATATTGCGTTGACATTTTTAAGTATGTTTTTCATGTTACATATAGCAATGGCACGGTTGGAGTAGGTCAACCATTTGGATTAAAACCCTAGAAGCCGAAGACGCATGATCGTCAAACCTCAAGTATATTTTGACCTATATGGTTCTAGGTCAATGTACCATGTCATTTTAGTTTTGTAATGGTATTCAATACATTAGAAGTCTTTATTTTACCTTCCGTAGCCGTGTAATGGTATCAATCGTTACAACCTTACTTTATTTATTTATTTATTAAGTAAATAATTTGAGGGTGTGACACATTGATTCCCTTTTTCAATATTCTGTCCCATAAGTGTAAGCCTCAAACCGGGCACCCTACAGTTGGATCTCATAACTGGTTATACTCTTTAAAAACACTCAACTTTCATTTAACTAAACAGCGGAAGTCTTTCTCAAAACAATGTTATCTTTAAACTGGTTAACTTTCATAACATTACCTGACGAATGCATGCACACCAACCAGAGTAGCCCTGCTCCCAAGCCAACATACCTCGTCTAGCAGACTAACCTGCAAAACAATCTAACGTACACACAAAGTCAGCTACGCTGAGTGAGTTTTAATAGTTTAATTTAAATAATGCCAACTCGTCTCGTCTAATATTTATTTCCACTCAAGACTTTCTTGTCTTTATAAATTAGTTTTATGAATTATCATTATATAGATAACCCCTGATAACTTGTGATATTCCCAAGGATTTACCACCCTAGACTCACCCTGCCATTCAGGCTTAGTAAGTCTCTCCGACATGGTTCGAACTTACTTCACTAGCAACTCCGATTTACTACACATGAAGTAACCATACCCTGGTTATCCCATCCAACCTCTAGACACAGACTTAACAATCCTAACCAAGACTCACCCAAATCAACTGACACAACAGTTGTACACAATGTACTCATCCCGACACAATGGTCAATATAACTCTACACGTCGCATTAATTTCATCTAATTACCACATCATTATCATCTCGTACACTTTTAATATAACTCATCACATGCATGCATTTTAACACATATATATGCACACAAACACATACCTCATCACTGCACCCTCGTAAGAGTTATCCCCATCGGAATACTCGTTATGATCTCGCTTCTACCCCTGTTACAGGGCCCCACCACTAAACATAGTGACACACTCATCATCTATGATGACTACCCAGCCACCCACACGGTGACTATATCATCTACCATACGGTGACTAACACATCACCTACATGATGACTGCCAGATCACACGTACAATGATGACCCCGAAGGACTCCGTCCTCCACAACACTATTGACCGTATACACGGACAACATTGCGAGCACACAAAGCAATACATATATTCACATGACACTACCTGGACATGTACTATGACTCACCACCCTCTCACGGATCACCTACGTGTGTAATAAAACACTTACTTTAGACGTATCCTCATAACGTCTAGACGCATTACCCAACTCCTTCCGAATAAGTAATTATACGACACACCAACTTCATACCGACTTCTAGCCTGTATGTACTATGGGCACCACATAGACCCATGCAAACACGATACCCGCCGTGTCGCATGGACAACGACACAATACATACAACATCAAGAACATGACGCATAATAGCATACTAGCATCTACTTGACTCGTTAATGAACCACGTATGAGTTCCCATGCTAACTCTCCTTATATAACCATCACAGGTTTAACTAAATTCCCGACTCGCCCCGACTAACTCATAAAATCATTATATAGATAACCACTGTTAACTTGTGATATTCCCAAGGATTTACCACCCTAGACTCACCCTGCCATTCAAGCTTAGTAAGTCTTTCCGACATGGTTCGAACTTACTTCACTAGCAACTCAGATTTACTACACATGAAGTAACCATACCCTGGTTATCCCATCCCACCTCTAGACACCGACTTAACAATCCTAACCAAGACTCACCCAAATCAACTGACACAACAGTTGTACACAATGGTCAACATAACTCTACACGTCGCATTAATTTCATCTACTTACCACATCATTATCATCTCGTACACATTTAATATAACTCATCACTTGCATGCATTTTAACACATATATATGCACACAAACACATACCTCATCACTGCACCCTCGTAAGAGTTATCCCCATCGGTATACTCGTTATGAACTCGCTTCTACCCCTGTTACAGGGCCCCGCCACTAAACATAGCGACACACTCGTCATCTACGATGACTACCCAGCCACCCACACGGTGACTATATCATCTACCATACGGTGACTAACACATCACCCACATGATGACTGCCAGATCACACGTACAATGATGACCCCGAAGGACTCCGTCCTCCACAACACTATTGACCGTATACACGGACAACATTGCAAGCACACAAAGCAATACATATATTCACATGACACTACCTGGACATGTACTATGACTCACCACCCTCTCACGGATCACCTACGTGTGTAATAAAACACTTACTTTAGACGTATCCTTATAACGTCTAGACGCATTACCCAACTCCTTCCAAATAAGTAATTATACGACACACCAACTTCATACCGACTTCTAGCCTGTATGTACTATGGGCACCAGATAGACCCATGCAAACACGATACCCGCCGTGTCGCAAGGACAACGACACAATACATACAACATCAAGAACATGACGCATAATAGCATACTAGCATCTACTTGACTCGTTAATGAACCACGTATGGGTTCCCATGCTAACTCTCCTTATATAACCATCACATGTTTAACTAAATTCCCGACTCGCCCCGACTAACTCATAAAATCATTATATAGATAACCCCTGTTAACTTGTGATATTCCCAAGGATTTACCACCCTGGACTCACCCTGCCATTCAAGCTTAGTAAGTCTCTCCGACATGGTTCGAACTTACTTCACTAGCAACTCAGATTTACTACACATGAAGTAACCATACCCTGGTTATCCCATCCAACCTCTAGACACCGACTTAAGAATCCTAACCAAGACTCACCCAAATCAACTGACACAACAGTTGTACACAATGTACTCATCCCGACACAATGGTCAATATAACTCTACACGTCGCATTAGTTTCATCTACTTACCACATCATTATCATCTCGTACACATTTAATATAACTCATCACTTGCATGCATTTTAACACATATATATGCACACAAACACATACCATCATCACGGCACCCTCGTAAGAGTTATCCCCATCGGTATACTCGTTATGAGCTCGCTTCTACCCCTGTTACAGGGCCCCGCCACTAAACATAGCGACACACTCGTCATCTACGATGACTACCCAGCCACCCATACGGTGACTATATCATCTACCATACGGTGACAAACATATCACCCACATGATGACTGCCAGATCACACGTACATTGATGACCCCGAAGGACTCCGTCCTCCACAACACTATTGACCGTATACACGGACAACATTGCAAGCACACAAAGCAATACATATATTCACATGACACTACCTGGACATGTACTATGACTCACCACCCTCTCACGGATCACCTACGTGTGTAATAAAACACTTACTTTAGACGTATCCTCATAACGTCTAGACGCATTACCCAACTCCTTCCGAATAAGTAATTATACGACACACCAACTTCATATCGACTTCTAGCCCGTATATACTATGGGCACCACATAGACCCATGCAAACACGATACCCGCCGTGTTGCAAGGACAACGACACAATACATACAACATCAATAACATGATGCATAATAGCATACTAGCATCTACTTGACTCATTAATGAACCACGTATGGGTTCCCATGCTAACTCTCCTTATATAACCATCACAGGTTTAACTAAATTCCCGACTCGCCCCGACTAACTCATAACATCATTATATAGATAACCCCTGTTAACTTGTGATATTCCCAAGGATTTACCACCCTAGACTGACCCTGCCATTCAAGCTTAGTAAGTCTCTCCGACATGGTTCGAACTTACTTAACTAGCAACTCAGATTTACTACACATGCAGTAACTATACCATGGTTATCCCATCCAACCTCTAGACACCGACTTAACAATCCTAACCAAGACTCACCCAAATCAACTGACACAACAGTTGTACACAATGTACTCATTCCGACACAATGGTCAATATAACTATACACGTCGCATTAATTTCATCTACTTACCACATCATTATCATCTCGTACACATTTAATATAACTCATCACTTGCATGCATTTTAACACATATATATGCACACAAACACATACCTCATCACTACACCCTCGTTAGAGTAATCCTCATCGGTATACTCGTTATGAGCTCGCTTCTACCCTGTTACAGGGCCCCGCCACTAAACATAGTGACACACTCGTCATCTACGATGACTACCCATCCACCCACACGGTGACTATATCATCTACCATACGGTGACTGACACATCACCCAATGATGACTGCCATATCACACGTACAATGATGACCCCGAAAGACTCCGTCCTCCACAATACTATTGACCGTATACACGGACAACATTGCAAGCACACAAAGCAATACATATATTCACATGACACTACCTGAACATGTACTACGACTCACCACCCTCTCACGGATCACCTATGTGTGTAATAAAACACTTACTTTAGACGTATCCTTATAACGTCTAGACGCATTACCCAACTCCTTCCGAATAAGTAATTATACGACACACCAACTTCATACCGACTTCTAGCCTGTATGTACTATGGGCACCACATAGACCCATGCAAACACGATACCCGCCGTGTCGCAAGGACGAGAACACAATACACAAAACATCAAGCACATGACGCATAACAGCATACTAGCATCTACTTGACTCGTTAATGAACCACGTATGGGTTCCCATGCTAACTCTCCTTATATAACCATCACAGGTTTAACTAAATTCCCGACTCGCCCCGACTAACTCATAACATGACACACACGGATCACCATAACTCTTGTTCACCCATCCTAAGGACCCATAACGACCATTAACTTCATTATTACACAACGATCTCATCATAAAACACTTCAAGTTTAAACCATAACTCGTAATACGTTCGTTTAATAAAACATGCGAGTTTGTACGATAGCCCAAAAATAGTAAAACGTTTAAAAGAGGGGATTTGAAACTCACCGGTAATGTCGACTCTCAGTCCTTGCTCTGCAACTTGTCCGTCCACGACCGAATCCCAAACCAAACGCGTGACCACACGATGAGGATACGTTTAAAACTTGTGTTAGATAACGGGTAACGGTATAGTAAAACCCCGAGTCCCATCTGTTTGTCAATCCAACTCCATGAAACCCTAATCTCATGTCACATTGTACCGGATCGTTCGTGACACGTTTAGAACTCAAATACACGTACTGGGTCTCATGCATGCATGCATGCAAACCCTAACTTGATCTACTTCACGCCTGGTTCGCTCGTAACTCAACATGCAAACCCCATGCTCTCAAAACCCTAATCGGGCGTTACCCGATTCCTTCCCCCCGTTCACTACCGTGGACTACCATTATCGTGAACCACCGGCATCTAGAATCACCTAACAAGCGTCACCCGTCGGGTACCGTCCCACTCCGGTCACCACCACCATGCGCCACCAAGACCAACACGGTCAGCCACCATTGCTACGGCGATGCCATTGCCAGCCCCAGCCATCACCGGCTCCGCATTACTCACCACGACTATCAAAACAGCTACTCCGCCTCCCCTCTCTCCCTCTCTTCACCGGCAGTCGGACACTAGCCCCTCTACCGATCCCCATGGCTCGTCACACCACCCCGTGAACCCTACCACAGTCGGATTCCCCTTTCTCGCTCGTCCTCGTCGCCGGCCGTGATCCGCACCATAACCCTATTCGGGTTCTTTAACCAATACACAAGAAATTTAGTGCGTATAAGGAACCAACGAAGATTACCTTTGTTCTGATATGAAGTTCTTGCTCCGATCGCTTCATGCTCCTTTCTCCTTACATGCGACTGTCGTGCACCCCTAGGCCGAATGGCCTAGGGTTTTTCCCCTTAATTCTTATTTAAACCTACAAGGTTTACATACGGGTCCCCGTTCCGCTAACGCGTGTTTCAATCTCAATTTCTCATTAAACGACTAACCGGTCCCCTAATTTTGATAATCCGAGCTTTACGTGAAACCATATAGCCCATGCTATTTGAAAGAAGCTCGGTTCGACTAATAACCTGATTCATTTAGTTTACAAATTCTGAGATGTTACAAGTCTACCCCTTAAAAGAGGATTCGTCCTCGAATCCTGCGTCGGCACAAACCAACCTAACCAGTCCTTTCCATTCGTACTCGTGCACCAAATTCATTCGGTGTCAAGTATTCACCTTCACACTATTCGGTTTCATAACTTGCTTTTCAATACGACCACTCTCCTTGGGTTTCAAAGAAGTCTTCTCCGTTGCCCCCTTCTACCTTGGAACTCGTAGGTCTCACCTACTCCTTTCGTCTCTCGTCTATCCATCCATTAGTCAAACGACTGCCTTTCTAGCTCTCGCTATCCCAGCACTTGCTAGAAGTTGCTGTCCGTGATTGCCTTGATTAATATTCCTCCCACGAAGGTTTCATTGTCATTGCCCTTGACAATACCTTTTCGCTTTTAATGTTCTTAACATCGTCGTAGGTGGTATCTTCTAGTACTATGTAGCACCATACTGCCAATTGTCCACTCACCTGTCACATTTCATTCCAGTTCACAGGCACAACTGCCTTTGTCCCTTATGTAACCCTACTGATCTCGTCATTCCGGCGGTCACCTCCCCGAGTAGGTTTCTAACTTCTCATTTTTACAACATGCGTTCCTCTACCAAGGTAGTCCTCCACTTCATTACCACGTGTACAATGCACTCCCGTAAGTAAGCACCTAACTCTCAACACTAGAGTTACTGTCGTCAGCTCTCGGTGTTTCCCAACAGCTCACTTATCACTGTCGTGCCTATTACAACAGCCACACACTTGCTTTACTTGGATGCTCCACAAGAGCTCGCTTTAAGCTAGTCTTACATTTGCCAGCGTAGGCATCTCCTTCCCAGTCACTTTGTACAACCCTGCACTTGCCCCTCATGAGTTTTACTTTCCTTATTGACGCTCCACTATTACCATACGATCACCGTTCGTGCCTCATTTATCATGTACGAACATAAAGTCCGTCTACTCACAAGCCTCAGCTATTCGTCGTCTCGTCCAGGGAAAAACATCCCTAATCATCCGGTGTCTCACCTTGACTGAATTCTTCATATGGAACGTGTTCCATGAAGGTCCTTCACCTCGTTAACTCCGTGCTGAAATCTCCAGCATCATCACCTTGATCTCGTCATAAACATTTCTGGTCAAGCGTCCACGTAAATACTTTCATCATCTACACTCACAGCTCTGCCCATTGGCTTCGTGCTCTGAATTACTGAGATATAAACATAGGCATCTCATTAGAGTACCTCACCGATCGTCTAGAAAGACGTCAAAACTCCTCGCATCACCTCGATGTATCAACGTCGAGAAAATCGTCAAGATAGAAATACCATGCTTGATCATACTAACCACCCGTCCTATACACGACTAAGCGTGTACTACAAGGACACACACTGGCACACATAACTACAGATCACACAATGTTCTACACATGTACTAGTAACTCAACCTTCTAACTCGCACAAAGTGCACATACACAACTAACTAGATCTGAGTAAGTCTACGTACATACAATATGACCTCGTCATTTATAGACACACACACTCCTGAACCTTATCTCTTGCTCACTACAACGGTAGCCCATGTCACACGTCATCGTATACTCACACAGATTCTACTCGGTCGTACCCATATGGGTCGTACCCACACTTCAAGACGACACACTACTCAGTCTAGACACAAAACATCACTCTAAACATTCATTCACACATGATATAAAATATCATAATTCCCCATAGGACCTGGTCCTGAACATGTGTACCTAGACATAAGATATGTAACTTCAATTTCCCACAGGACCTCGTCTTGAACATTTATACATACTAAAGATGTATATTTAAGATTTCCCACAGGACCTCGTCCTGAACAACTACACCAGGTGCAACACACCCCTTATACTTCAAACATCACCTAGACATAACACATAGGTGACACTATCTAAAGACCATAGACACACAATTAATCAAACTAAGGTCTACACGGGTCTACTCATACAATCTAAGACCAAGCTCTAACGTAACATCAAAGATTACATTTAGCATGAACTCACGTGGTTCAAAAGGTAATCACATAATCACACATAATTAACACTGCACCACCAATAGCAAGCTATTACACATGCACTATCACTAATTACGTTTTAAACCATCCCATGGCAAGATTCACTGTCAAGGTTAAAATCAAGTAATTGAAAACCAAGAACAAATATTTCATCACAAAAGTGCCTGACGGCCACTACTCAAAATACTCCAGTCCTCTCATGGTAACCACTACTGCTCTAATCACTGAACAAGAAAAAGTTATCACCCACTTGTTCCTTGTCTCCAGATTCCTCCAACCATCCGTTTCTTGATTCGATGTTGTGTCTCGAAGGCTGACTTCTGACTGCAAATGCATTTCTTCATCTCCAACCACCTCTGATGTAAAAGGAGCTACTGAGTCCACCTCTCATAGTTGCCCTGGTAGTACTGGGGACATTAGGTGCCGGAAGCGCCAGAATCACCTCATGTGCTGGTTGCTCCTGCTCATCCTCAGCCGCCGGTGGAACCACCGTCAATGGAATAGGTGCTAAGATAAGTCTTCTCCTAAAGATAACCGTACGAACAGCAGCCACATGTCTAGCCCACCGTTCTTTCAACCTCCTGATGAGAGCTCCCCGCCTAATCCATCTAGTCCGAATCGTCATGGCCATCAGTACCTGCACAAGATAGAACGTTGGTGTGATTACTATGGGCGTCAAATTTAAAATATGAGAGTAATCATAGACTGCCAAATCATGGTGATCAAATGCAATTTGGTGGTCCACATTACTGCTCGGATTCTAAACCTTCCCCATCATATTCACACTAGCTTTCCATCTTTCACACACCCCGCACACATATGCATTCCACACAACTCACATAGCCCACACAATAATCTAGCAAGTCATCATATTTATCACAATTTCACACCATCCAAGGTTACACATAAAATTACTAAATCATATCGACACACCAAACTATCTCACATAGTTACAATTAATGCTGCTCCACATTACTCAACTCACGTCATAGTCTCATTTAATCACACCACACAACTTCAAGTAGTTCTGCATACAACTGCCGCACATAGCACACATCATGATCCCACACGGAACCATAAATCACTTGCTCACACCAATTACTTTACCTAGTGTAACACTACACAAATGGTAATTAATAACTACTGCTCGACTCGAGACGTACCTCTTGGCTCGCGGTTACTCGTGGTGGCATTCGTTTCACCCTTGTCCCATTTTCAGTTTAAGTTAAGGCATTTTATTTGTTTAAAAACACCAGTTTTCTCTTAAACCACGGCACTGATACCAATTTGTAAGGCCCCAAACCGGGCACGCTATAGTTGGATCTTATAACTGGTTATACTCTTTAAAAACACTTAACTTACATTTAACTAAACAGCGGGAGTATTTCTCAAAACAATGTTATCTTTAAACTCGTTAACTTTCATAGCATTACCTGAAGAACGCATGCACACCAACTAGAGTAGCCCTGCTCCCAAGCCAAGATACCTCGTCTAGCAGACTAACCTGTAAAAAAATCTAACGTACACACAAAGTCAGCTACGATGTGTGAGTTTCAATAGTTTAATTTAAACAAAGCCAACTCGTCTCATCTAATATTTATTTCCACTCATGACCCTCTGGTCTTTTCTAATTAGTTTTTATGAATTATCATTATATAGATAACCCCTGTTAACTTGTGATATCCCCAAGAACTTACCACCCCAGACTCACCCCACCATTCAAACTCAGTAAGTCTCTCCGACATGGTTCGAACTTACTTCACTAGCAACTCAGATTTACTACACATGAAGTAACCATACCCTGGTTATCCCATCCAACCTCTAGACACCGACTTAACAATCCTAACCAAGACTCACCCAAATCAACTGACACAACAGTTGTACACAATGTACTCATCCCGACACAATGGTCAATATAACTCTACACCTCGCATTAATTTCATCTACTTACCACATCATTATCATCTCGTACACATTTAATATAACTCATCACTTGCATGCATTTTAACACATATATATGCACACAAACACATACCTCATCACTGCACCCTCGTAAGAGTTATCTCCATCGGTATACTCGTTATGAGCTCGCTTCTACCCCTGTTACAGGGCCCCGCCACTAAACATAGTGACACACTCGTCATCTACGATGACTATCCAGCCACCCACACGGTGACTATATCATCTACCATACGGTGACTAACACATCACCCACATGATGAATGCCAGATCACACATATAATGATGACCCCGAAGGACTCCGTCCTCCACAACACTATTGACCGTATACACGAACAACATTGCAAGCACACAAAGCAATACATATATTCACATGACACTACCTGGACATGTACTATGACTCACCACCCTCTCACGGATCACCTACGTGTGTAATAAAACACTTACTTTAGACGTATCTTCGTAACGTCTAGACGCATTACCCAACTCCTTCCGAATAAGTATTTATACGACACACCAACTTCATACCGACTTCTAGCCCATATATACTATGGGCACCACATATACCCATGCAAACACGATACCCGCCGTGTCGCAAGGACAATGACACAATACATACAACATCAAGAACATGATGCATAATAGCAAACTAGCATCTACTTGACTCGTTAATGAACCACGTACGGGTTCCCATGCTAACTCTCCTTATATAACCATCACAGGTTTAACTAAATTTCTAACTCACCCCGACTAACTCATAACATGACACATACGGATCATCATAACTCTTGTTCACCCATCCTAAAGACCCATAACGACCCTTAACTTCATTATTACATAACGATCTCTTCATAAAACACTTCAATTTTAAACCATAACTCGTAATACGTTTGTTTAATAAAACATGCGAGTATGTACGTTAGCCCCAAAATAGTAAAACGTTTAAAAGAGGGGATTAGAAACTCACCGGTTATGTCGAGTCTCAGTCCTTGCTCTGAAACTTGTCCGTCTACACCCGAATCCCAAACCTGACAAACGCGTGACCACGCGATCAGGATACGTTTAAAACATGCGTTAGATAACGGGTAACAATATAGTAAAACCCTGCGTCCCAACTGTTTGTCAATCCAAGTCAGTGAAACCCTAATCTCATGTCACATTGTACCGGATCGTTCGTGACACGTTTAAATTCAAATACACATACCGGGTCTCATGCATGCATGCATGCAAACCCTAACTTGATCTACTTCACGCCTAGTTCGCTCTTAAATCAACATGCAAACCCCATGCTCTCAAAACCCTAATCGGGAGATGCCCGATTCCTTCCTCCTCCCGTTCACCACCGTGTACCCCCACTATCGTGAACCACCGGTACCTTGAATCACCTAACAAGCGTCACCCGTCGGGTACCGTCCCACTCCGGTCACCACCACGCCATGGCCAGCCCAGCCATCACCGGTTCCGTGTCCCTCACTACGGCTGTCACAACAGCTGCTCCGCCTCCCTTGTCTCCCTCTCTTCGCCGGTAGTTGGCCACCGGCCCCTCTACGAATCCCCATGGCTCGTCACACCACCCCGTTGCCTACGTCTGACCCAACTATTCCACCTACACCCTTTACGTCGATCTCTTTCTCTCCCGTGAACCCTACCACAATCGGCTTCCCCTTTCCCGCTCATCCTCGTCGCCGGCCGTGATCCACACCATAACCCTAGTCGTGGTTTTAAACCAATACACAAGAAATTTAGTTCGTATAAGGAACCAACGAAGATTACCTTTGTTCTGACGTGAATTTCTTGCTCCAACCAACGTGAATTCACCTTCTCTGATCGCCTCGTGCTCCATTCTCCTTGCCTGCGGTTGTCGTGCACCCCCTAGTCTGAATGGCCTAGGGTTTTTCCTCTTAATTCTTATTTAAACCTACAAGGTTTACATCCGGGTCCCCGTGCTTCCGCTAACGCGTGTTTCAATCTCAATTTCTCATTAAACGACTAACCGGTCCCCTAATTTTGATAATCCGAGCTTTACGTGAAACCATGTAGCCCATGCTATTTGAAAGAGGCTCGGTTCGACTAATAACCCGATTCATTTAGTTCACAAATTCCGGGATGTTACAATAAGAACCTCATCTTCGTTACCTTTAATGTGTTGTTCCATAAGAACTTCATTTTCATTACCTTCAATATGTTGTTCCATAAGAACTTCATCTTCATTACCTTCAATCTGTTGTTCCATTAGAACTTCATCTTCACTACCTTTAATATGCTATTCCATAAGAACTTCATTTTGTGTATCTTCATTACCTTTAAACTGTTGTTCTATAAGTGCTTCAACATGTACATCTTCATTAGCTTCATTCCATTGTTCCATAACAGCCTCAACACGCACATTCCCTTCTCTAGTAGCATCATTCTCTTCTCTAGTAGCATCACTCCCTTCTTCCACATAATCTTCATCACTTTCATTATTGGCCCATAACTTGTCAATAACTTCTTGTTGTTCATGCAACCAAGTTGTAACTGTATCCTCAAGAATCTAGAGTTAATTCTTGTAGGATTAGATGGGATAACATCAACAATCTCCTTAATGATCACACTAGTACCCTAATCAGGAGGCTTTGAATATGTGTTTAACCTTGTAGACCCATGCTCAGTACATTTCAATAACCTTAAACTTGTGCACACATTGCAACATGATTAGCACTTCCTTATCACTCCCAAGAGCTCTTAGACCTACATCCAATTCCTGCCCCTGGAATCTTAAAATGGTAGTAAATTACCTTGTTCACTGGATAACCTAACTGTTGGATCATCGCATCAACCTCTTTGACTGAAAATTCATCATGATCTACTAGGTATATGTATGAAACATTACCCTTCATATACTTTCTACCTGGGAACTTCAAAAACTCTCCACCATGGTTGATTTTGAGGGAAAACAGGTTGGGCTCGTTAGGTGTGATAAAGTAAAAGTTGCTTACAATAATGCTGCTTACAATAATGCTATAAAAACATTGAAAATCACTAAAAAAAATATAGAGTACATGTGAGAAAATTATCGTAAATTTCGAATGGATCAAACCATCATCAGTGGCGCTACGAACGTACCATAATGGTCCAACCATCTTAAATGACTGAAATTTCAGTTAATATTGTTGAAGGTGAGCTTAACAAGTATGAAATGGAAGCACTTAATCTTTGATTCTTGTTAATCGGATGAAGAAGACGTTAGTGACTAAAACAAAGATTTTCTTGATCGGGGGGGGGGGGGGGGGTTGAAAGTGACGCTTAGGGTTTTTTTTTTATGAAAATACCCTTATGTGGGAATCATGTGCCAGTTTTTTAACGGCGAATCAGACGTCGTTTGGGTTAAGGACTCAAATAACTATGAAAAATAAAAGTCATGTCACAAACTAAGAAAAAATAATGCAGGGACTCAAATAGTTACAAATAGCAAACCTCAGGGATGCATGCAGGGTAATAAGCGGGACGAAGATGAAAGGAAGTGGATGGGGGCTTGGGGGCCACTAGTTGGGCCGCATCCCTGGGCCGAGAAGGGGGGGGGGGGAGTGGTTTAAAACCCTAGCCTCCATGCACATGTTTTTCCCCAATCCTTGATTCAAGCTCCATACCACTTCTAGAGAGAGAAAGCTTTGGATTGAGCTAAAGATCGACCTGCTACCTTGCTACATTACTCGAGTGAAGAGTTGCTGAAGGAAAGAGTCGATTTGAGGTAAGAAACTCTCATTTTTCTATGTTTTCCTTGAAAAGGGTTTTTTGGGTTTTGGCTCAAAAAGGTCGTTTTTAAGGTTCAATCGATGAAATACTTCAGATCTGGAATCACGAGAGGAAAATATATCTTTTGAACGTAAAAAGTTCCAAACTTGATGAATCACTCAATCTAGATCTGAACCCATGCAAAACTAGGGTTTGGGGTGAGAACTGAAGTTTCACGACTGGGATCCCTAGGTATGGTTCACGGCTGGGATCCCGGGTAGGCTTCATGGTTGGGGTTCTCGGGTAGGGTTCACGGCTGGGATTCTCGGGTAAGGATCACGGCTAGGATTCTCGGGTAAGTTTCACGGCTTGGGATTTCCAGACCTAGTTCACAGGTACACCCCGATAAATCCCCTTGAACCGTGAACACCTAAGTTCACGGGAAGGAGCTGTGTACACCTAAGTTCACGAAAATGAGCCGTGTACTCCTAGGTTCACGGGAATGGGTCGGGTACTTTTAAAGTTCCCGGTATGAAGGGATAAATGTAATGAGTTGTATGTGAAGCTGAGATTAGGGTGTGTATACGTAATGATGTGACGGTTTTATAAAGACGATGTTTGATGTTTATGATGTTTTATAAAACAATGCTTATGAACGATGTTTTGGAAAGAAAGGTTATAAACAATGTGTTTATGAAATGTTTTGCCAAATGAGGTTTACGATGTGTTTACGAACGAATGATTTTTAATAAAACGTGTTAGGGGTTAGTTTTTACCTCTGGTATCCCGGATCCTCAGATAAGTATCGGTATCCCTGATCCTTACTATGTTTCAGTATCCTGATTAACTGACCGTTGTAACAATTAATATTACGCGTTTATCTTTGATTAGTCTTGTACACGTAATCAACACGTCATTAATGAGTAAATCAATGGCTGAAGAACCGTTCAAACAGTTAGGAAAACGCGTGGAAGTCAACCTATAACGGTCGAGAATTAATGGAGACTTGTAACTGCCATGAAGACCTGATCTTTCGCTGGGATCCTCGCATTTAAGTTATTTTAATATCTTGTATATAATTAGCGGTTGGATCGAATAGGAAAGACATCTACACTCACTTAGCAATACACAACACTCGCAAACACCTCTGTAACACTTAGATTTCGATCACATACTGCTCTCATTATACTTTTTTCATCAATTTATACAAGAAAAGGAGGTAAGTAACTTTCGGTCACTTCCCGAGGTTTTATGCCGGCAATCCTCAGGGATTAAGGGCTTTCTTCGTAAACACTCGCGTCAATTTATTGCTTTATACACTTTGTTCATTGATGAGTTGTGTTTTAAATATATAAAAATACAGTTAATATATTTTTAAGATTGTTTCACGAGATCAGGTTTTAAATTTATAAAATGATAAATACTCAAACTTAAAACACACACAATAGGCAAGTGTATCTATCGCAGCGTAATATAGTTTAGGTAAGAACCATGTATCGAACCAACGGACACGGTCGAATTCTAGTACTCAACTTTTGTTATCGTTTAGCCGGTGTTAATTAGTGAGTGGATTTTGTGTGCTTGTGAGCAGAAAGGTAAATGAAAGAAAAGTAAATGACGGTAAAGTAAATAACAGAAAAGTAAAGACGTGCGTGAAGTGTGTAATAGAAATGTGACGAACAGAATAGTAAATAACAGGAAAGTAAATATCTTGGAAATGATCAGGTTATGAAGAGTATTGTTTTGGGCTTCGAATCCGCTTGGTACATGATAATGTTAAGTTGACTAATAAAGTGACATGACTACTACAAACGGTGACCCGGGTCACCGCTAGAGCCTCGTCCTCACGACATTTGATTTGCAAATTTAAAAGCTTTAACAAGTAGTAGTGCCTCCCGTTAAGGACAACAATTACCCTTAACCCTTCGAATGGTTGTCTCCGGGTTGGTTTAAGACATCAAACGTAAAATGATTTGTATTAGAGTTAAATAGGTGATTATATTTTGCTCACCGGGAGGCTGTGTAACAATGGGACCAAGTATAAAGACGTATCGTTCCCAACATGAGTTCACCAATTTGTAACATCCCGGTTTCTCGTTTAGAGAACCAGTTTGTAATTATTGTATAATTGTTCGCGGGTATAGAAGATTCGACGGGTGAGGTACGTTATCGTTTATATAAATAATTAGACGGGGGTTTAAGTGTAACTATCGAGACCTAAGGGAGAGTTTTGTAAAAGCTTCGAGACGGGCCAAGCCTGGGTGAGGGTCGGCTAACACGTGGAGGGGGCCGGGCCTTGTTCGGGAATCACACCTTTAGGGTGTTACGCACGGGAGGGTTCCCCATTTCCTGTTTGCGGCTGTCGAGAAGAGAAAGAGAGGGGGAGCACATCACGGGTTGCATCCATGATCAAGCGAAGGTATAGTTGCGATCTCCTAATCGTTGTTTACGTATCTAGATCCTCGGATCATTTTTATAACATGTTTTCGGTTCTAGGGTTTCATAGGATACGAGTGAAGAAAGGAAACGAGTTCTAGGTGATTCGGTTTGCACCTTGACTTGTTATTATCATGGGTTCGTGTTATGAGTGTCTACGAGTTGGAAAGGGATCGACCGGACCCGTTGTGGGAGGCATGTTGGTGTTGCGAGTTCGGACGAAGGGCCGGCTAGGATCGGGGAAGCTGGTAACCACACAAGGCGGACGGCAGTGGAGCTGGACGGATACGACAGTCCCCCGAAGGGGCTGTTCACGGCTGTTCGGACGCGAGTAGGTGGTGACAGCCCTTCGTTAGGGTGGTTCAAGGCGGGAATATGACGACAGGTTGCTCGAAGTCGTTGGGAGCCCGGTTTAGGGTTGGGTTGGAATTGTTCATACTTGGTAGAGCCAGGTAGGAGAACCGAGGAGCCAAAAGTGATAATTCGTGTTTACGATGGCTAGAGGAAACGCACGGGAAGCGTTGGAAGGTCGGGAACTTGAACATGGGGTTCACGTAGAGCGTGAAGGCCATGCATGTGCCATGCGCGTGCATGCGGCCTTGCGCGATGTAAGGATAGTCTTGTAGAGGCGGGTTTAATGTCGGGTCGTATATTGACTCATGATTTGTGTGAAATATAGGTGCAAGGTCATTAGGCGAGCACGAAGTGTTAGCAAGTTTGAAAGATCGTAGTGTGTCGAGCAAAGGTGAGTTTCTATCGCCCTCCTTTAAATGTTTTATTGTTTTGGGCATGAATACATGTGAAACGTGTTTTTAGTGAATGCATGCATAGATGACGTTTTTGGTGACAAAATATATGATTTGAAATAATCGTTATGCTTGCATGTGTGTATGAGTTTTGTGTCACATACTTAAACGTTGTGGCGGGAGATCAAGCGTAAGCTTGATGTTGTGTTGACGTTAGTCAGCGGGATATTGAGTCTGGCATTAGTCAGGAGGGAGATCGAGCGTAAGCTTGATTTTGTGTTGACGTAAGTCAACGGGATATTGTGTCTGACGTAAGTCGGGCGGGAGATCGTGGTTGCCTGTGTCTTCGGACCAGACAACATGGTATACTTGTTTCTCGATAAATATAACTGTTGAATTATTGAGAAAGTATTATGAATAAACCATTGAGATGGAAACCATTTTATAACGTTTTGGGATTTTATATTCCCTAAAGAACTACTATAGAACTCACTCAACGTAGCTGACTTTTAAGCATGTATTTCAGGTAAAGAGAAGGTGTGAGCTAGGGGCTTCTGGATGGCATTTGGTTACCGTGAACGTTTGTGATGACATTATTTATTAGTTGGGTCGTTGAGACATTTTGATATTAGTACTTGGTTTGAATTATGTTTGGGTCGGGTCGTTGACCTTTGTTGACTATTTGATTTCCGTTGCAATGAATTGAGTTTAGTTTGATATCAATGACTACTTAGCTTGTGTTTGAGCCAACAAGTAGGGTTCCCGGGTTTGGGGCCTTACAAGTTGGTATCAGAGCGGTGGTTTAAATAATATGGGCATCCTCGATGCCTAGACTTAAACTGAGAATGGGACTAATGAGTGGGAATGTCATCACGTGTAACCAAAAGCCAGAAGCGCCAGGTATGAGTTTGTATGTGTGTCGCGTTAGTGTGCCATGTTAATGTGTCACGTTTGTAGGCTAAGACATGGGCGTTATGCCATGATGCAGTACAAGGAGGGTTTAAACCCTGAAAGGCAAGGCAAGAGGGTAATGGCGATTGGCCACCGTCATTAACTAATTGCACTGCTCGTAATGTTTTAAACTGTACCTGAATATTGCTCTGTTTGTTAAAATTTCAGTAAGTAGATGGCACCGAAATGATAAGTTGTTGTTAATGCTAACGCCGGGAGGCGTCGTAGGAATGTTCAGAATGAGGATGGTAATGGAGAAGAGGTGTCGGTTCACACTGAACCATCTGTGCATACAGAATCTTCAGTGCACTCTGAGCACAATGAAGAGTTCCATTTCGAACCAGGAGTTCATGATGCGTTGAAGAAAGTAGTGGTGGAGATGATCCACGAGTACTTGCCGGACATTGTGAAAGTGGCATTCGAAGAGTTACAAAAGAGGGTTCTAGATGAAGTGAAGGAGAAGAAGAAACCATTTAGGAACGGTAGTAACTTTGACTATGGGCACTTCAAGAAGTGCGATCTGCCTAAGTTTGATGGGCGTAAGGATGTGGTGGCTACGTACCACTAGCTTACTGATATGGAGTCTACCATCTCAATCAGTGAGTGTAGACCGAACCATATTGTGAAATTCGTTTCACATTCTTTTGCTGGGGAGGCTCTACAGTGGTGGAACTCGGTTAAAGAGAGGAACACTGTTCAAGAATTGAGTGATATGACTTGGGATGATCTGAAGGGGCTAGTGAGGAAGAAGTTCTGTGCTCCAGGGGAGCTAGAGAGGGTTGAGCAAGAGTTTTTGACTCTCAAGGAGGGTAAACTAATACACCGCGAGTATACTTCAAAGTTCATTGAGATGGCACGTCTGGTGCCACACTTAGCTGGTAATGATGAGCGTTGCAAGAAACTGTATGTAGAGGGTTTGTCTGATAAGGTGAGGCATTTGGTCAAGGCTCAGCAACCGCCAAGCTTCGACGAAGCTGTGGAATTAAGTGGGACATTATATGATGATGTAATGAGTACCGAGGTGTAGGAAAAGAAGCCGAAAGAAAATAAATGGATTGTGCCTAGTAAGAGATTTGTTAGGGACCAAAAGGTTCCATTTGGCAAGAAGGCAAGGACCGAGGGTCCAGATCCATGTCGTAAATGTGGAAGGTTGCACTAGGGCGAGTGCAAGGCAGATTCTGTTATGTGCTACAGGTGCAGCAAAGCGGGACATTTCCCTAGAGATTGCCCGCGTGATCCTAAGTGTTACCAGTGTGGAGGCGTCGGCCATAGGGCGAAGGATTGTAAGACAGGTCAGGGTGCGGGACCAAGCAAGGAAATGGTTCCAGTGAAGAAAGAAGATGAGAAGCCTAAGGTGAAGGCGAGAGCCTTCACTACGACTGCAGCTGAGGCGAAGAAAGACCCGGACGTGGTCTCTGGTACTTTTCTTATTAATGATGTACCAGCTACTGTTTTGTTTGATTCTGGGGCAAGTAAAAGTTTTGTAGCCCCACCTTTCTGTAAGAGTTTACGTAGAACTGCTAGAATGATAGAGAAGCCGTTAAGTGTTGAGACTGCGGTGGGATCGCCCACCAGGGTGATTGAAGCATTAGATGATTGTTATATCGATCTAGAGGGTCATAGGTTTCCCGCTAGATTATTTATAATCGCTTCGGGAGGTTTTGACGTGGTACTAGGTATGGACTGGTTGGCCGCGTTTGATGCGGATATAGTGTGCAGAAAGAAAATGATAAAGTTGAGATCCTTGGAAGGTACGGTGTTAACGGTGTATGGATACAGAGAGAGCTCTCTACCGAGAGTGATTACGATGATGAAGGCAGAAAAGTCCTTGAGGCAGGGATGCAGGGCATACCTAGCCTATATCACTAATACTGAAGCAAAGAGCGTAGACTTGTTAGAAGTTCCGGTGGTGCAAGACTTTGCTGATGTCTTCCATACCAAGCATCTCACCGTGGGGTGCACCGGTCTTATTTGTGAAGAAGAAGGATGGTAGCATGCGTATGTACATCGACTACCGAGAGCTTAATAAGTTGACTATTAAGAACAAGTATCCTCTACCATGTGTTGATGACTTGTTCGATCAACTGCAAGGGGCGAAGTGGTTTTCGTGTATAGATCTGAGTTCAGGATATCACCAGTTGAAAGTGAAGGAGGAGGATATTCCGAAGACTGCATTTCGGACACGATATGGGCATTATGAATTCTTAGTTATGTCCTTTGGGTTAACAAATGTTTCGGCAGCATTCATGGACTTAATGAATCGTGTGTGTCGGCCGATGCTGGACAGATCAGTAATTGTGTTTATCGACGATATTTTGATCTACTCTAAGAGTGAGGATGAGCATGGAGGGCATCTGTGAGAAGTATTAAAAATGTTGAGACGAGAAAAGCTTCACGCTAAATTCTCGAAGTGTGCATTTTGGCTACGGGAGGTACAGTTTCTGGGTCATGTTATTAACCCAGAAGGGATAATGGTGGATCCTACGAAGATTGAAGCGGTGGTGAAGTGGAACGCTCCTAAGACTCCAACGGCGGTGCGTAGTTTCTTCGGATTGGTAGGATATTATAGGAAGTTCATTAAGGACTTCTCCAAGCTAGCAACGCCATTAACTAAATTGACTCGAAATGGAGTAAAGTTTACTTGGGGAGCAGATCAAAAGGGTGTGTTTCAAGAGCTAAAGAAGCGATTGACTGAAGCGCCAGTGTTAACATTACCAGAAGGGACAGACGATTTAGTGGTGTATTCGGATGCATCATATTTGGGTCTAGGTTGCGTGTTGATGCAACGAGGGAAAGTAATTGCTTATGCGTCAAGGTAGATAAAGACTCATGAGGCGAATTACCCTACCCATGATTTAGAGTTAGCAGCAGTGGTGTTTGCACTTAAGTTGTGGAGGCATTATTTATATGGAATCAAGTGCACGATCTACACAGATCACAAGAGCTTGAAGTACTTCTTTGAGCAAAAAGAATTAAATATGAGGCAAAGGAGGTGGTTAGAGCTAATTAAAGACTATGATTGTGAAATCCTTTACCACCCTGGTAAAGCAAATGTGGTTGCGAACGCGTTGAGTCGCAAGGAGGAACACGCTCCGATTAGGGTTAAAGCGTGTCAACTAATAGTAACACCAGATTTTCTGACGTTACTAAGGGATGTGCAAGCGGAGGCCTTGCGGGAGGAGAAGTTGAAGGAGGACAAAATATTCGGGCAACGTGAATTGTTGACTGAGAATAGTCACGGGGTGTGGGTCAAGAATGGCCGTATTTGGATACGAAAGTTCGGTGGGTTTAGAGAACACGTGCTCGACGAAGCACACAAGTCAAGGAACTCGATACACCCGGCTAAGGCAAAGATGTACCAGGACATGAAGGGTAACTATTGGTGGCCAGGAATGAAGCATGATGTGATCCAGTACGTGAGCAAACGTTTGACGTGCCTGTAGGTTAAGGCAGAGCACCAGAAGCCTTATGGTAAAATCCAACCATTAGAGATACCAAAGTGGAAATGGGAGCACATTACAATGGATTTTATAATGAAGTTGCCTAAGACGTTAAGGGGCATGATATATTTGGGGAGTAGTAGATCGGTTAACGAAAAGCGCTCATTTTCTACCGATTAGAGAGACCTTCTCTTCTGAGAGGTTATCAGAGGTGTTCGTGAATGAGATTGTTGCACGGCATGGAGTGCCGATTTCTATTGTATCTGATCGAGATACGAGGTTTACGTCAAATTTTTGGAAGAGGTTTAGTGAGACTATGGGAACAAGATTACATATTAGCACAACGTATCATCCTCAGACTGATGGACAGTCTGAACGGACGATACAAACATTGGAGGACATGCTTCGTGCGTGTGTGATAGATTTTGGTGGTGCATGGGATAGTCACTTACCGTTGGAGGAATTTTCTTATAACAATAGTTATCATGTGACTATCAGAATGGCGCCATACGAGATGTTATATGGGAGAAAGTGTAGGACCCCGATGTGCTGGGGAGAGATCGGACAAAAAGAGTTAGGAAGTTTAGACGTTGTGAAAGCAACTTCGGAGAAGTTTGAGATGGTAAAGCTGAGAATGAAAGCCGCTCAGGTTCGACAAAAGTCTTATGCTGATAAGAGACGGCGACCTATTGAGTTTAATGCAGGGGACTATGTGATGCTTAAGGTATCGCCCTGGAAGGGCATTATTCGTTTCTAGAAACGGGGAAAGCTTAGTCCAAGGTATATCGGATCGTTTAGGATTGAGGAGCGTTGTGGTAGTGTCGCCTACCGACTGTTTTTGTCAGACGAACTGGCAGGGATACACCCAACTTTTCACGTGTCCTATTTACGGAAGTGTTTGGTTGATGCTACAGAGCACGTGCCGTTAGACGATATTATGGTGGATGATAAGCTAAACTACGTAGAGGAACTAGTGGCTATACTAGATAGAAAGGAAAAGAGATTGAGACGGAAGGTAATCCTGATTGTTAAGGTGCAATGGAAGCATCGTAAGGGATCTGAGGCTACTTGGGAACCAGAAGCAGAAATGCGTGAACGCTACCCGCATTTATTTCCAGATGACGCAGGTTTCGAAGATGAAACCTCTTTTAGGGGGGAAGACTTGTAACATCCCGGTTTCTCATTTAAAGAACGGGTTTGTAATTATTGTATATAATTGTTCGCGGGTATAGAAGATTCGACGGGTGAGGTACGTTATCGTTTATATAAATAATTAGACGGGGGTTTAATTGTAACTATCGAGACCTAAGGGAGAGTTTTGTAAAAGCTTCGAGATGGGCCAAGCCCAAGTGAGGGTCGGCTAGCGCGTGGAGGGGGCCGAGCCCGGTCCGGGAATCACACCTTTAGGGTGTTACGCAAGGAGGGGGGGTTCCCCATTTCCTGTTTGCGGCTGCCGAGAAGAGAAAGAGAGGGGGAGCACATCGCGGGTTGCATCCGTGATCAAGCAAAGGTATAGTTGCGATCCCCTAATCGTTGTTTACGTATCTAGATCCTTGGATCATTGTTATAACATGTTTTCGGTTCTAGGGTTTCATAGAATACGAGTGAAGAAAGGACACGAGTTCTAGGTGATTCGGTTTGCACGAGTCACTCGGATCATAGGTATAATCTTGAACCTTGACTTGTTATTATCATGGGTTCGTGTTATGAGTGTCTACGAGTTGGAAAGGGATCGGCCGGACCCGTTGTGGGTGGCCAGTTGGTGTTGCGAGTTCGGACGAAGGGCCGGCTAGGGTCAGGGAAGCCGGTAACCGCGCAAGGCGGCCGACGGTGGTGCTGGACAGACACGACAGTCCCCCGAAGGGGCTATTCACGGTTGTTCAGACGTGAGTAGGTGGCGGTAGCCCTTCGTTAGGGCGGTGCACAGCGAGAATAGGGCGACAGGTTGCTCGAAGCCGTTAGGAGCCCGGTTTAGGGTTGGGTTGGATTCGTTCATACTTGGTAGAGCCGAGTAGGAGAACCGAGGAGCCAAAAGTGATAATTCATGTGTACGATGGCTAGAGGAGAGGCACGAGAAGCGTTGGAAGGTCGGCAACGTGAACATGGTGTTTACGTAGAGTGTGAAGGCCATGCATGGTGCCATGCACGTGCATGCGGCCTTGCGCGACGTAAGGATAGTCCTGTAGAGGCGGGTTTAATGTCGGGTCGTATATTGACTCATGATTTGTGTGAAATATAGGTGCAAGGTCATTAGGCGAGCACGAAGTGTGCGTAAGTTCTAAAGATCGTAGTGTGTCGAGCAAAGGTGTGTTTCTATCGCCCTCCTTTAAATGTTTTATTGTTTTAGGCATGAATACATGTGAAACGTGTTTTTAGTGAATGCATTCATAGACGACGTTTTTTGTGACCAAATATATGATTTTAAATAATCTTTATGCTTGCATGTGTGTATGAGTTTTGTGTCACGTACTTAAACGTCGTGGTGGGAGATCAAGCGTATGCTTGATGTTAGGTTGACGTTAGTCAACGGGATATTAAGTCTGGCATTAGTAAGGAGGGAGATCGAGCGTAAACTTGATATTGTGTCTGACGTAAGTCGGGCGGGAGATTGTGATTGCTTGTGTCATCGGACCAGACAACATGGTATACTTGTTTGTCGATAAATATAACTGTTGATTTATTGAGAAAGTATTATGAATAAACCATTGAGATGTAAACCATTTTATAACGTTTTGGGATTTTATATTCCCTAAAGAACTACTATAGAACTCACTCAGCGTAGCTGACTTTTAAACATGTATTTCAGGTAAAGAGAAGGTGTGAGCTGGCGGCTTCTGGATGGCATTTGGTTACCGTGAACGTTTGTGATGACATTATTTATTAGTTGTGTCGTTGAGACATTTTGATATTAGTACTTGGTTTAAATTATGTTTGGGTTGGGTCGTTGACCTTTGTTGACTATTTGATTTCCACTGCAATGAAATGAGTTTAGTTTGATTTCTATGACTACTTAGCTTGTGTTTGAGCCAAGAAGTAGGGTTCTCGGGTTTGGGGCCTTACACAATTCTTGGTCACATAATAAGTTCGTATAAAGACGTACGACCCTACTAGTGTTGACCAAGCCTTGGCTTATCAATCTTTGCTTGTATAAAGACGAACAAGTTTCAAAAGAAGTTTGATTAAAAAGGTTTTACGATCTTGGACTTAAAAATCAAGAACACTCACAAATATAAAGATGGATTTAGACAATAATAAAAGCCCACTGAAATGGTGGTTTTAAGGATGAATAGTTAAAGACATAAACACATCACTTGGATTAATACGTTAAACATTAACATGCACCAAACTTCATCTTCACCCTAACAATACAAAGAGTTTAGCCACGAATGACCATACTAACTAGCATAACGCTGAGTTTCGTAGGCTCCCCTCTTGCGGAACAAGGATGAAGAGCCCCTCCACTCACTACTCTCTACTCTAATTACGAAATAAGCTCTCAAATGAGGTATGGATGGCTGTTGTAAGGTGTAGATGGTGTGTGGAATGAAGAACTCAACCCCTCTATTTATAGGCCTCAAATTGAGCAATGCACGGGCATGCAAACACCTCGGGAATCAAAGAGGGTACAAGTGACAGTGTACTAGAGCCTTGGGGAGCAAGTTGGCCATTGCACGGACGTGCAATGGGATGCACGGCCATGCATTGCCTCCTTGCTTCCTAGTTTCATCTTTTAGGTGCTGGTTTGACTTCTTTTGACATGGTTTGACTTCTCGGGGGTCAATGCTCGGGTTTGGTCCTCTAAAATCTTGATTTCTTCATGTTTTAAGCTGGTTTTTGCTTTGTTTATCTTGGAGCACCGAATAACCTGCGATTGTGAAATATTAATGCATTAAGTATCATTTGCAAGGCTTTTGTTTGATTAGTACCATAATATGGGGATTATTATGCATGCAAAACATGTATAATTTAGGGCATATCATAAAACCCCACACTTAAACTTTGCTTGTCCTCAAGCAAACTTATGCATGATCATATCCATAACTAAAAACTTTACCAGGGAAATGGAACTCCAAACAAGTTGAAGCTCCAGGATAACTCTTGAATTGCTTATTCTATTTTTTATATTTTTCTATGATGGAATTAATGACAAGCCTACTAGAACTTCAATTATGCATAAACTTTCACTCCTCACAATGTTCACTCAAATCTAGGGTTATATATGTATGGATAATGTAAGTTAAGTGGAACACTCAAGTTTGAATCAAATTATGCAATGGCTATAAGCTTGTATGCAAATCATGTCTCCACCAATTAACTAAGTAGTATGCATGAATCTAGAGAACTTTAAAATGGTTGTAATGTGGCTAAAATAAAAATAAAGGGTGAAAATGAAAATCTTTTTGGATTTTTAGGGGTTTAAAGGGTTTGAAGGGTTGCAACTATCGTGAAACACATAGCTATAGCTTCATGGCTTAAAATGGAAAATATTAGCAAGTCCCTCTACAGTACTCAGATCATGAGGGTATAACTAATTTGAGGGCTCGTTTATGGTCAGATTGCCAAGACCAAGATCTCTTATCATTCTCAACTCTTTCCTCACTTCGTAGTACACATTACTTCCTTTTCGTACGGATCTTTCGGCATGTAGCCTAACAGCTCCTACTTTGATCAGATGCGTATACTCATGCTGGGAATGAGTTTGTTTCTTGCTACGCTTTCCATCGTGGCTCCAGTTGCCACACTTCACACATTTGTCGTATCTTTTGGCTCTTCTTTTGGCGACACTTTTTGACAAAATGGCGGCAATTGTTATTGATTGCGCCATCATTTTCTAACATCATTAGTTGCTTTGAAAACTTTTTCGGAGTTCGGAAGGTAATTCAGGCTTTGTGAAATGAAGGCAGAAAAGCAAATTGAAATCAAAGGAATGCATGTCCAGTTCTTTAAGGTCTTGCCGGTAAAAGACCCACTTCTCTTTTTCTTTTTCTTTTTCTTTTCTTTTCTTTTCTTTTTTTTATATCAAGACAAATTCTTCAATAATTATTTTTCCTCAATTTTCTTGAAATAATATTTCCATAAATTCCTTGCAGATAGTTCGGCTGCTTCTTCCTAATACATCCACATTCTTGTATATTCCAATTCTTTTGAGTAAAACAGACTCTTTCCAAAGTTGCCTCAATGATAATAATCTTGAAATAACGACATAGGATAATTTTTCCATTTTGAAAACAGTTAGCCAGTAACCGGTGTTTACGAATAGTTGGTTGGGTGATAATTGTGGGTAGTAGAAAAGAAACGGCTAAAGCTCAAATGGCTATCTAGGCGGATTATATTTTTGGGTTTAAGGATAAGGGTAATAAAGTCGTAGGTGCTTCAATCACTTTCATACTTCTACTAGTTCATGGTCTTGATATGTATAAGTCACACAAGTTCTAATTATGCATAAAATTCAATCGAAAAACACTCAGTAATGCCAAACGAAAGAGCATGAGAATAATTATATATTGCGTCAAAAATTTGATGATGTGTAATAGGCTTGATTTTCCTCACATGAAAACGGATGGGATAGGGTTTAGCGAATTGTTATGCATAATATTCATTTGTTTCTACTTGTCATGTATTCATTTTATTTAATTAGGTGTGAACTCAAAAAAAATTTTGAAAATTTTTCGAGTTTTACAAAAGGTAGGTTTTTGTAACGTTTTAGTCAAATGGGTAGAAAATCACAAGTTGAAATTTTACTGATTCGAGGTTACAAGTAGTCCTGAATCTCTTAATTCCCTACCCACACTTAAAACTATGCATTGCCCTCAATGTACAAATGCATGTAATGAAATGCTATGCAGGAATTTAAATGCATGAAGTTTTAAGGGAAAAGAAACTAGTACTCCCCCGGTCAACTCAGTGTATAACCTAAGGCCAAAACTTATTGCTGCTGTCAGCTTGTGCCTATCAGCTGCTTGTCAACACGTTGCTTCAAAGACTTCATCGAATTTCAAAGAAATTTGATGTGGTTTTCGATTCTTCAGGTTGTAGAGATGGAGTGTGATTCCTCGAAGAAGTAGAGATACTATCTGGTGATGCTAATCTACCTGACACATAAAGGAAAACATAAAAGCAGACAAGGAAAATAAAAGGTAGTATTTAAGCTACTAAGGTCCAAGTATCGAGAAGGTATACCTGGGGACTGAAGTAATAGAAACTTAAATTTGGAAAAACCAAACCTGAGATCCATGCTTTTTGCCGTATGCACCAACTTCTCTATTTATTCGTGATCATCGGGTTGCCTCCCGGAAGTGCCACATTACGTGCTTCATCAGTCTTTCTTTAGGTGGGAGCCATCGACTTCCACCGTATCTCTTGTTCCTTCATTCAAGTCCTTCAGTTTTGGTAGCTTGTCAAAGTACTCATCGATCTAGTCAGTGTTCTCAAAGTCCTTGCCAAGATTCAGTTTCTTTCCTTTGTTGAATTCTTTAGCTTTCTTCAGCTGGTAGTCCAGATTAGTATCGATGAATTGGGCAATTTCAAATGGATCATTAGACAGGCATTCATTTCCCCCTATGTTGTAGGTCACTGATTGTTTTCCGACACGAAGTGTCAAAATTCCTTCATTCATGTCGATAACGGCTCGGGCAGTAGCTAAAAATGGGCGACCCAAAATCAGAGGTACGGAATAGTCGGGTCCCATTTCTAAAACCATGAAGTAGGTAGGGAAGACAAACTTGCCGACTTTTACTAGTAAGTTCTCAATGACTCCTATGGGTGATTTGACTGATCCATCTGCCAGTTCGATAGTTGCATTGATAGGTCATGGATTCCCAATTTTTTTATCTTTTAAACATGACATATTACATTACATTCACACTTGCTCCTAGGTCAGCGAGTGCAAAGGTTATCGGCAATGGTCCGATAGAACATGGTAGAGAGAACTTTCCAGGATCTGAAAGTTTCTTTGGAAGACATCTTTCAATAAGAGCGACACAATGATTAGTCCTTTTTACTGCTTCTTCTATGTTTCTTTTGTTTGTGAGGAAATCCTTCAAGAAACGTCCATACATAGTAATTTGTTGTATGATATCCAGGAAAGGAAGATTGACATGGATCTGGCTTAATAGTTCGATGAATTTCTCATATTTTTCGCCAGTCTTCTACTTTACTAACCTTCCTGGGTTGGGTATGTGAGAATGGAACATTCTCTTTGTCGGAACCTTTGGAGGAATATCCACTGGAGCAGGAGGTGGAGTTACTTTTGATTGTGATTCTTGGGTAGTTGTTTCTGCGATATGTGGACGAATCGGTACTCCGGTGAATATCTCTCTCCTTATTGATTGAACTTATTCTTCTGGTATTGGTGGCTTTGGATAAACCTTGCTATTCCTCAGAGTGATAGCACTTACATTTGCTTTTGGATTGGTTTCAGTATTACTCGGGAGACATCCTGGTTGTCTTTCAGATAGAAGTTTTGCAATTTGTCCTAATTACGTCTCAATAGACTGAAGAGTTGCTTTTTGTGTCCTAAATTCAACTTCGTGAATACTAAACTTTTTCTCATATTGTTTGTGACGGAAATTCACTAGAAGAGCTTGACTTTCAGTTGTAGAGATTAACTTAGTTATCGCGTCCTCCAAGCTTAACCCGTTGCTTGGTTTGTTAGTTCCCTGAAATTGTTGGCGAGGCTGAAAGTTTTGGGATTGTCTTTGTTGAAACTGTTGTTGTTGTTGTCCGAAGCTAGATTGTCCCTGATTGTTGTTATCCTTCCAGCTGAAGTTTGGATGGTTCCTCCATCCAGGATTGTAGGTATTACTATAGGGGTTGTTTAGTAGGCGATTTGTTCCGATAAAGTCAACCTGCTCGGTATTAGCGGCGATGCTCTTTAATTCTTCAGTATCTTTAGTGGCAGTCTTGCCCTTACTAAGTTGATTGAGTTGAGTGGTGAGGCGTCTACTTGAGCAGAAAGTGAGGTGACAGTATCGACAGAATGAACTCCTTTCCTGGCTCCTATTGTGTTTCTTGGATTGTACCATTGATAGCTGTTCATAGCTATTTCCTCAATTAGGTTGTAAGCTTCTTGTGTTCTCTTGTTTCCAAAAATACCACCTGTAGTAGCGTCGAGTGTCTGACGAGCTTGATTGTGTAACCCATTGTAGAATGATGATACTTGTAACCAAACTTCTAGCCCATGGTGAGGACATTTTATTAGCATGTCCTTAAAACGTTCCCATGCCTCATATACTGATTCATCATCTTCCTGGGTGAAAGTGGTAATATCATTTCTCAGTTTTGCAGTTTTTGCTGGCGGTAAGTATTTTGATAGGAATTTTTGGGCTAGGTCATCCCATGTAGTGATTAACCCGGTAAGAGTAGAGTTTAGCCATGCCTTAGCTCGTTCCCTTAAGGAAAAAGGGAAACATTCAGAGGCGAATTGCGGCATTCGACACCCCGTTCAGTTTGAAAGTGTCACAAATTTTGAGGAAATTTTCAATGTGGGCATGTTGATCTTCACTGGGTAATCAATGGAAAGTGCATGATGACTGGTTCATTTGGATAACGTGAGATTTAATCTCAAATTTGTTAGCGTCAACCGTTGGCCTTGTGATACTAGATCCTAAAGCCTCCAGTGACGGCCTTGCGAAATCTGAAATAGTGCGGTTTTCAACGTCCATTCTTCTAGTACGGTTTTCTCGTATTTGGCGGTGAAAGAACCTTCCGGGCTCTGCTAAAGGTTGATATAAACCAGTAGTGGAGCTATATATCATACACTACCAGTAATAAAAATGTAGAAGAAAAATAGATGGAAAATGATAAGGCTAACCCGTTAACAAAAATGTTGGATCATCGCATCAACCTCATTGACTGAAAATTCATCATGATCTACTAGGCCTATGTATGAAACGTTACCCTTCATATACTTTCTACCTGGGAACTTCAAAAACTCTCCACCATTGTTGATTTTGAGTGAAAACATGCTAGGCTCGTTAGCGGCGATAAAGTAAAAGTTGCTTACAATAATGCAATAAAAACATTGAAAATCACAAAAAAAAAAATCCAGAGTACATGTGAGAAAATTACCGTAAATTTCGAATGGATCAAACCATCATCAGTGGTGCTACGAACGTACCATAATGGTCCAACCATCTTAAATGATTGAAATTTCAGTTAATATTGTTGAAGGTGAGCTTTACAAGTATGAAATGGAAGCACTTAATCTTTGATTCTTGTTAATCGGATGAAGAAGATGTTAGTGACTAAAACATAGATTTTCTTGATCGGGGGGGGGGGGGGGGTTGAAAGTGACGCTTAGGGTTTTTTTGGTTGAAAATGCTCTTATGTGGGAATCATGTGCCAGGTTTTTAACGGCAAATCAGACGTCGTTTGGGTTAACGACTCAAATAACTATGAAAAATAAAAGTCAGGCCACAAACTAAGAAAAAAGAATGCATGGCCTCAAATAGTTACAAATAGCGAACCTCAGGGATGCAAGCAGGGCAATAAGCGGGACGAAGATGAAAGGAAGTGGATGGGGGCTTGGGGGCCGCTAGTTGGGCCGCATCCCTGGGCCGAGAAGGGGGGGGAGTGGTTTAAAACCCTAGCCTCCATGCACATGTTTTTCCCCAATCCTTGATTCAAGCTCCATACCACTTCTAGAGAGAGAAAGCTTTGGATTGAGCTAAAGATCGACCTGCTACCTTGCTACATTACTCGAGTGAAGAGTTGCTGAAGGAAAGAGTCGATTTGAGGTAAGAAACTCTCATTTTTCTATGTTTTCCTTGAAAAGGGTTTTTTGGGTTTTGGCTCAAAAAGGTCGTTTTTAAGGTTCAATCGATGAAATACTTCAGATCTGGAATCACGAGAGGAAAATATATCTTTTGAACGTAAAAAGTTCCAAACTTGATGAATCACTCAATCTAGATCTGAACCCATGCAAAACTAGGGTTTGGGGTGAGAACTGAAGTTTCACGACTGGGATCCCTAGGTATGGTTTACAGCTGGGATCCCGGGTAGGCTTCATGGTTGGGGTTCTCGGGTAGGGTTCACGGCTGGGATTCTCGGGTAAGGATCACGGCTGGGATTCTCGGGTAAGTTTCACGGCTTGGGATTTCCAGACCTAGTTCACAGGTACACCCCGATAAATCCCCTTGAACCGTGAACACCTAAGTTCACGGGAAGGAGCTGTGTACACCTAAGTTCACGAAAATGAGCCGTGTACTCCTAGGTTCACGGGAATGGGTCGGGTACTTTTAAAGTTCCCGGTATGAAGGGATAAATGTAATGAGTTGTATGTGAAGCTGAGATTAGGTTGTGTACGCACAGGTTAGAAGATCCTTTAGAGACCTTTGACCCTGTTTATCTCAGGGAAGTTCTAGAAGCCCTCTTTTAAATGTTTTAAATAATATTTTCGGGCTGGTGTGTATACGTAATGATGTGACGGTTTTATAAAGACGATGTTTGATGTTTATGATGTTTTATAAAACAATGCTTATGAACGATGTTTTGGAAAGAAAGGTTATAAACAATGTGTTTATGAAATGTTTTGCCAAATGAGGTTTACGATGTGTTTACGAACGAATGATTTTTAATAAAACGTGTTAGGGGTTAGTTTTTACCTCTGGTATCCCGGATCCTCAGATAAGTATCGGTATCCCTGATCCTTACTATGTTTCAGTATCCTGATTAACTGACCGTTGTAACAATTAATATTACGCGTTTATCTTTGATTAGTCTTGTACACGTAATCAACACGTCATTAATGAGTAAATCAATGGCTGAAGAACCGTTCAAACAGTTAGGAAAACGCGTGGAAGTCAACCTATAACGGTCGAGAATTAATGGAGACTTGTAACTGCCATGAAGACCTGATCTTTCGCTGGGATCCTCGCATTTAAGTTATTTTAATATCTTGTATATAATTAGCGGTTGGATCGAATAGGAAAGACATCTACACTCACTTAGCAATACACAACACTCGCAAACACCTCTGTAACACTTAGATTTCGATCACATACTGCTCTCATTATACTTTTTTCATCAATTTATACAAGAAAAGGAGGTAAGTAACTTTCGGTCACTTCCCGAGGTTTTATGCCGGCAATCCTCAGGGATTAAGGGCTTTCTTCGTAAACACTCGCGTAAATTTATTGCTTTATACACTTTGTTCATTGATGCGTTGTGTTTTAAATATATAAAAATACAGTTAATATATTTTTAAGATTGTTTCACGAGATCAGGTTTTAAATTTATAAAATGATAAATACTCAAACTTAAAACACACACAATAGGCAAGTGTATCTATCGCAGCGTAATATAGTTTAGGTAAGAACCAAGTATCGAACCAACGGAAACGGTCGAATTCTAATACTCAACTTTTGTTATCGTTTTGCCGGTGTTAATTAGTGAGTGGGTTTTGTGTGCTTTTGAGTAGAAAGGTAAATGACAGAAAAGTAAATGACGGTAAAGTAAATAACTGAAAAGTAAATGAAGGGTTGAGGAAAGTAAATATCTTAGAAATGATCAGGTTATGAAGAGTACTACTTTGGGTTTTGAATCCGCTTGGTACATGATAATGTTAAGTTGACTAATCCAGTGATATGACTACTACAAACGTGTGACCCGGGTCACCGCTAGAGCCTCGTCCTCACGACATTGGATTTGCAAATTTAAAAGCTTTAACAAGTGGTAGTGCCTACCGTTAAGGACAACAATTACCCTCAACCCTTCGAATGGTCATCTCCGGATTGGTTTACGACATCGAACGTAAAATACTTTGTATTAGAGTTAAATAGGTGATTATATTTTGCTCACCAGGAGGTGGTGCAATAATGGGACCAAGTATAAAGACGTACCGTTCCCAACATGAGTTCACCAATTCTTGGTCGCATAATAAGTTCGTATAAAGACGTACGACCCTACTAGTGTTGACCAAGCCTTGGCTTATCAATCTTTTCTTGTATAAAGACGTACAAGTTTCAAAAGAAGTTTGATTAAAAAGGTTTTACGATCTTACACTTTAAAATCAAGAACACTCACAAATAAAAAAGACGGATTTAGACAATAATAAAAGCCCACCGAAATGGTGGTTTTAAGCAAGAATAGTTAAAGACATAAATACATCACTTGGATTAATACGTTAAACATTAACATTCACCAAAATTCTTCTTCACCCTAGCAATACAAAGAGTTTAGCCACGAATGGCCATTCTAACTAGCATAACGCTGAGTTTCGTAGGCTTCCCTATTGCTGAACAAGGAGGAAGAGCCCCTACTCTCTACTCTAACTACGAAATAAGCTCTCAAATGAGGTATAGATGGCTGTTGTAAGGTGTAGATGGGTGTCTGGAATGAAGAACTCAACCCCTCTATTTACAGGCCTCAAAATGAGCAATGCACGGCCGTGCATTGGATTGCACGGGCATGCAAACATCTCGGGAATCAAACAGGGTACAAGTGACAGTGTACTAGACCCTTGGGGAGCAAGTTGGCCATTGCACGGCCATGCAATGGGATGCACGGCCATGCATTGCCTCTTTGCTTCCCAGTTTCGTCTTTTAGCTGTTGGTTTGACTTCTGTTGACCTGGTTTGACTTCTTGGGGGTCAATGCTCGGGTTTAGTCCTCCAAAAGCTTGATTTCTTCATGTTTTAAGCTGCTTTTTGCTTTGTTTATCTTGGAGCACTGAATAACCTGCAATTGTGAAATATTAATGCATTAAGTGTCATTTGCAAGGCTTTTGTTTGATTAGTACCATAATATGGGGATTTCTATGCATGCAAAACATGTATAATTTAGGGCATATCATTAATCACAAATCTTACAAGCACACTACCTCACATTCTAAGTTTGGTTACAAAATTAGCTTGTATAATTTTTACCCAAAACAATTTGGCACCCACCATGGGGCAAGTGGTGCTTTTTATCTTAAAAGTCTTTGCTAAAATTTGTGTTCAATCACTATTTTTTCCAAACTGATTTCAAAAATTTCGTCTCAATCCAAAAATGTTTCTGTTTCTATTCCATCTTCAAGCCCTGGGTTAAGAAACCCTCTTCCTCCTCCTTAATTCCAGAAGAAGAGTGACAATCCGCCAAAGAAACCTATTTCTGCCTGATTTTCGGGATCTGGGATACCGGATGGGGGACCCGTGCTAGTTTCAAATAATGAGATCCTCAATATGTTCTCAGAAATGAAGCAACAGATGGAGCAGCAGAAAAAGACTAACCTGATGTTGTTCAGAGAACTTGAAAAAGTCAAAGAATCAAAGAATCCAGAGGAAGTAACGACCCCGCTGCACCCAAGGATCTTGGATTTCAATTATTCGGGATCCTCAGGAATCCATAAGGGAGATTTTCTTCCCATGCAAACTGGAATCACTACAGTTGGCCCAACTCCGACTGTTAGAGTTACTACTAATCAGGATCTTAGATTTACTTCGGTATCATCATTCAGAAATCCTGATATTGGTAAAACCTTTAATCAATTTTCAAACACTAACGAGTCTGTGCAGGATACAGGAATCAGTCCGTCCATGGCCAAGGAACTGAAGAAGTTAAGGGAGATGATCTCCAGTGTACCAGGTGTAGTCCAACATATACCGGAGATATCCTCAAGCAGTCACAGGATCTCGAGATTCGCTTCGTCGATATGTGATGTTGAAATCCCAAAATGCTTCCAAACTCCTAACATGAAGCTATATGATGGAACTACGGATCCTGAGGAGCATGTCGTGCAATACAGGGAGAGAATGGAGATAAACCCCATTCCCTTGGACTTAAAGGAAGCATGCTTATGCAAAGGCTTCGGCTCTACCTTAACAAGATAACCTTAAAATGGCTACTTAATGTTCCACCTTATTCTATTACTTCATTTGCTCATTTAATCAACTTATTTAATAGTCAATTCTCTTGCAGCAGAATGTTTGAAAGGTTAACAAGTGACTTATACAGGATAACTCAGAATCCCGGAGAATCCCTTCTAGATTATGTCAGCAAGTTCGGCCGGGAATCCCTGGATATCCCGAACCTTGATGTTGCCATAGCAGTCCAGGCATTCAAGATGGGACTGAAGAAGGACTCCCAAATCTACGAAGACCTTGTTATGAATCCTTGTAGGAATCTTAATGAAGTCAGGAAGAGGTTCATAAGGCTCGAGGATGATAAGAAGATCCAGCAAAGGATGGATGCTCCAACCAGTTACAGTTAACCCAACCGGAAGACTGAATCTGCACCCTTCAAGTCTTATAGATCCGAGCCTCATTCTAAGCCCGACAATCACAAGATTAATGTTGTGGAGGATGACGAAGACGAAGAAGAGTATCCTAGACTATCTGAATACTGTTTTTTCTCTTAATACAACAGGTTTATTATTTGCTATGTAGGATCTTGGTGAAAAAGCCAGGTGGCCTCGCAAATTTGAGAAGAACACAGGATGGAAGGATAAGTCTAAGTGGTGTGTATTCAACGAGTACTTTGGCCATCTAACCGAAGATTGTATTGCTCTATGAAAAGAGATAAGATATCTCTTAAGCAAAGGACATCTCCAAGAATTTCTAGGCAAAGGAAAGAATAAAGCTAAGGATCATGACAGGATCCCGTAGAGAGCAACATCCCCATCGCCGGATGCCAAGGTAATAAGTTTTATATCTGGTGGATCTGACATTTGTGGTACTTCTTACTCTGTAGCTAATAGGAATGCCAAGGAAGCAAAGACATAGAAAGGAGACAGGCCTACCAAGACCTCTAGCCTGACTGAAGAGAAAGTCATATCTTTTGACGAAGGGGACCGAAATGACGTACAGGATCCTCATCACGAACTTGGTGATTACTCTGTATATTGCAAACCACTTCATCCGTAGGATACTAATCGACGAAGGAAGTTCTGTAAACATCATTCAGCATGAAGTCCTGAAGGGAATGGGGATCCTAGATTCTAAAATTATCTCAAAATCTTCAGTGCCGGTGGTATTCAGCGGAGAAGTTAAAAACACAGCCGGAGAAATAAAAATACCGATATACATCAAAGGGGTAAATGCTATACAAAAATTTTGTGTAATAGATTCTCTTTCTTGCTATAATATCATTTTAGGAAGGCCTTGGATACACGACATGAAGGCAGTACCCTCAACATACCATCAGTGTATCAAGATGCCAACCCCTTGGTGGGTAGTGAAGATTAACAGTGATCAACAAGAGGCTAAGGACTGTTATACTTCTTCAATTAAAGCCTCCGCTAAAACCAGGCAAGCATAGCAGTTAAAGAAACAAGCCCGAGACGTCTAGAGACCAAAGAGAAATATGTTAAAGAGGTATCCCTAAGTACAGAGGATCCTGACGTCAAGGTGCTTGTTGGAACCAATATCCCCAAGGATATTGAACAAAATCTTGTAGAGTTACTAAAAAGCATAACCTCAAACATGAAGACATGACATGTATCTCTAAAGATATTATTACACATAAATTGGGTATTGATAACAGTTTCACGCCAATACACCAAAAAAGAAGGAAATTCACAACAGAAAGGAATGTAATTATCTAGGAAGAGGTTAAAAGACTGTTGAAAGCGGGAATGATAAGGGAAGTGAAATTCCCAAGGTGGCTAGCTAATGTGGTGGTGGTCTAGAAGAAAAACGAGAAATGGAGAGTCTGTGTAGACTTCACTGACTTGAACAAAGCATGTCAAAAAAAGATCATTTTCCACTACCACACATTGACTCAATGGTGGATGCCACAGCAGGCCACGAAATGCTGACATTCATGGATGCTTCATCAGGATTTCATCAAATTCAGATGGAACCCTCAAACCAGGAGGATACAACCTTCATGACCCCCAAAAGGTATTTATTGTTATATTACGATGCCCTTTGGTTTAAAAAATGAAGGTGCTACATACCAGAGACTGGTGAACATGATGTTCAAAGACAAAATAGGGGACACCATGGAGGTCTACATAGATGACATGGTTGTAAAATCAAAGAAAGCTGGTGATCATCTCAGGGATCTCAGAGATGCATTCGATATCCTGGACCAGTATAACATGAAGCTGAATCCTTCCAAATGCCACTTCGGAGTGGTGGCAGGAAAATTCTTGGGCTATATGGTAACCAAAAGAGGAATAGAAACCAGTCTAGAGCAAATTAAAGCAATCATCAATCTGAAATCCCCAGTAAACACCAAGGATGTCCAGAGGCTAACCAGCAAAATAGCAGCACTCAACCGATTCATATCAAGATCCTCATAAAGGTGCAAAGAGTTCTACGACATCCTAAAGAAGAACAAGAGATTTGAATGGGAAGAGAGCATGAACAAGCACTCCAATCATTAAAGGAATACTTATCATCAGCTCCTCTATTGATGAAACCAGAAGATGGAGAACCATTATCCTTGTACTTGGCGGTATCCGGTAATTCTGTAAGTGACGTCCTAGTCAAGGATCATGAAGGCCAGCAGCATCCAGTATACTATGTAAGTAAAAGCCTACTCGCAGCAGAAACCAGGTACTCTCATTTAGGAAAGTTAATATTAGCTTTAATAATGGCATCTACTAAACTCAAACATTATTTTGAAACTCATGCTATTCATGTTAAAACTAACTATCCTATTAAGTGTGTCTTAAGAAAACCAGAGATGTCAGGAAGGATGGCTAAGTGGTCAGTCAAGCTCAGTGCCTATGACCTCATATATGAACCTAGAACAACAATAAAGTCTCAGGCACTTGCGGACTGTGTGGCCGATTTCAGTAGTGACATTCAACATGAAGCAGACCTTGAAGTTCAACAATTGGAAGAATCCACGGATAAGTGGACCTTATTCACTAACGGTGCATCAAATGTAAGAGGAACTTGTCTAGGTATCCTACTGAAATCGCCACAAGGGGACATAATACCCCCAATCCGTACGTTGTGAGTTCCAGGCAACGAATAATGAAGCAGAATATGAGGGGCTAATAGCAGGATTACAATTAGCCAGGGATATCAAGATTAAGTATCTCCTGGTATACGTAGATTCATTATTAATTCCTAACCATTTCAATGGCTCATATGCAGTAAAAGGCGAGAATTTAGCTCGATATCTCACTATAGTTAAGCAATTATCTGTGGAATTCGAAATTTTTAGCATCACACGGGTACCTTGAGAAGACAATACTGAGGCTGATGCCTTAGCAAATCTTGCTTCGGCTCTCAAAATTCCAGAAGGTATTAAAATACCAGTCATACATGTTTTGAGCCCAGCAATTGAGAAGATAAATGAAGTGTCCAACACAGAAGAAGAAGCGGATATTCAGGATCCCGAAACTGGTCAAGTATCCTCGATTCTACCCATTATAAAATATTTACAGGATGGTGAGATCCCAAGTGATGAAAAGAATCACAGGGCTTTTCGCATCAGGGTATCTCGTTTCATAATTTTGCACAATGTCTTGTATAGAAAATCTATTGCATGTCCATACTTAAGATGCTTGGAGGATCCTGAAGCACATGAAGTCCTGAAAGACATACATGAAGGTGAATGTGGCAATCACACTGGAGGCAGAGCATTATTCTCAAAAATCCTGAGGACAGGATACTACTGGCCTACCATGAGGAAAGATGCTATGACTTATTCCCAAAAATGTGACGCTTGCCAAAGACACATCAATATACTTCATCAACCGGCCGAACCTTTATATCCAATCATCTCTCGATGGCCATTCATGAAATGGGGAATGGATATAGTCGGAAAACTTCCCAAAGCATCAGGAGGAAAGGTCTTTATGCTAGCAATGACAGATTACGTCTCCAAGTGGATTGAAGCAGAAGCGTTTATCCAAGTCAGAGAGAAAAAAGTCATCTACTTCATCAAGTGCAACATCCTGACAAGATTTGTGATCCCGACAGAGATAGTATGTGATAATGGATCTCAGTTCATTGGCAAGAGAACAACTAACTTTTGTCCAAGTTGGGGGATCAAAATGATAACCTCCACCCCTGTACATCCTCAAGCCAATGGACAGGCGGAATCCAGCAACAAGATCATCATTACCAACCTTAAGAAAAGATTGGGAGCCAAGAAAGGAAAATGGGCTGAAGAGTTACCTTTCGCACTTTGGGCAGATAGGACAACCACAAAAAATGCAACCCGTCAAACTCCATTCTCATTGGTGTTTGGTACTAAAGCCATGATCCCTACAGAGATGGCTATCCCTACTGCCAGAACCAATCTTCAAATTCCAGATACCAACAACGAAGCTCTTGCTCACGATCTTGACACTGTGGATGAGCTCAGGGATCTTGCCAAAGTTCGTATTGCAGCTTATCAGCAGAGAATAGAAAAGTCATATAACAAAAGTATAAGGATCAGAAGATTTCAAGTAGGTGACTTGGTATTAAGAAAGGCATTCCAAAATACTACCAATCCCAGCGATGGAAAACTTGCACCAAAATGGGAAGGCCCATACTTGATTGACTCAGAAGTAGGCAAGGGTGCCTATTGGTTGGCTACTATGGAAGGAGATATACTACCAAGATCCTGGAATGCTATCCATCTCAAGGCTTATTTCGGGTGAGTTAGAACTTAAATTCTAACTAAGACAGTTACGTCTTCTATTCCGAATTGTTTTATTATTATTACTCCTTTATAAAGTTACTGACTTGAGTGTCGGAGTGTTAGCCAAGCTAACACCCACCTTCACCAATGTTTCATGTTTTGCAGGAAGGATCCTCAAGGATCCCCACAGAAGATAGAGATTGGCCATCTCTCCTAAGTTTAAGGTATTCTAAATACCTTCTAAGGTTTAAAGGTTTTCACCTTTCTAAGAATTGAGTTTGAACACTCCGCCTGTAGCGCACGATATTCAAGTATAGTTCAGGGTGGTGCGACCAGTCCATGTAACAATGGCTGATAATTTCATCACTGTTGGCTATATCTTGGATCCTACGAATGTAATAGACGTGTTACTTAGTAAGTTTTTTTTAGCATTTTCATGCTAACTCAAGTTTTGGCTTGTCCCACGATTGGCTTGGCCCACGTTATCTGGCTTGGTCCATGTTACTGGCTTGGCCCACGATTTTAACTTGTCACAGGTATTTAACACTTATGTGTTAACTCAAGAACTTAGCATCAATATGCTGACTCAAGATCCTTAAACGGATTGAAGAGTTATGAAGATCCTGAAGTATAATTACTAAGCCTACGACGTGTTTAATAACTATACACAGGGGACAACTAACAGTTGTTATATTCTGGACTCCATGTCATAATCTGGTATGTGTATCTACCCGACTTAGTTCTCAAAAAACGTATGTGTTACTTATTAGTTTTCAATTAAAAGAAGATTCAAAATTTGAATGACTAAGTCATGACATGTTTGTAACTGGTATTCTTCCATATCATTTATCATAACTAAACTATATTTTTCTAAGTCAAAGTTTGATAAAAACCTAAGATGTTATTTATAAATAATGATTAAGGATCCGGTATCCTAAAAATATACCTAAACCTACTTTTCTAAATATCCCAAGGCTTAACTACCTAAGGATCCTGATCTTGTAGAAGATTTCAAAGCAAACCAAACGCATAAAAATCATGGCGAATAGTCATAAGCTACTAATGAATATTGAAAGTGTAGGAAAGGAAAGTGACCCGGGCTTCATCCAAAAGCGGACCCATCCACCCGGTTCACAAGTTGTCAAATTGTCTATCCCGTGCAGAGATCCCCAAACACAAAAGTAAATTTGTTTTTAAACAGGTACCAACATGAACAGTCAAAGAACCACTAATTTCGTGTAAGGATCCTCTTTTTTCCTGACGTCTTGGAACGAAGTGTCGAGATCCTAGGCTTGGCAGTAACATGTGTGGGAGCCTCTTGCTTAACAATTGCTCCTCCAGAGAGAATGCTGTCAAGATCATCCAAAGCAAAATGAGAACCAAATCTTTAAATATTTACAAAAGCAGAAAAAATAATTAGAGTCAACAAAACTCAGTAAACAAGCGAAGTAAATTCTTACTTGATGACATGGTGGCTTCGGAGTACTCGGTTGCAAAACTAGCTTCACTAACAACAGACTCAAAAAAGATCTCTCACCAACAGGTATCTCCAACAAAGCTTTGATCCTCTTATCCGTGTCACTCCTTACAGGAACTAGCTTCTCAAACTTTGGGGCTCCACAAAACACAAGGATCATCAAAAGGATTTTTACCAGACTTAAGTTGAAGAACAAAGCGAGAATACTGTCACACCCCGTCTCAGGCACCCCTAGGGCGTGTGCGAGCTCGATTAGAACCTACTTTGATTTCAGATTTTTTATAAACACAGCGGAAGTCTTTTCAAAAGGATCATTTATCATTCTTTCAACCTCAGGGGTTGTGTTTGTAAATATCAAAACTCAGTTGGTAGACAAAAGTTTTATATTTACTTTCATAAGCATAGGGATTTAAATACCCTTTTTCATTTGATTACAAAACAGAGTTTAAAACCAAATACATTTCTTGTCTCTTATAGACAAGTTCAAGCCATGGGAAATAGTACTATCAGAGGTTGATCAGTCCCCCGATCCTATCTACTTTTTCTTTGTTTAGGATTTCCTATGTATGAGGCCTGAGAATTCAACGTGCAAGTTATCCTTTTCACAGGCAAGATCTGATGTCTGCCTCCCACATTTTCTTTTCTTGGGTCACATCTTAGGTCTGCCCATAACCCAATTTCATCAAATTTTTATTCGTTACCTGAAAAACATTTTGAAAATAAAACGTCAGCGCGAACGCCGGTGAATACAATTATCTTGACATTAAATCATTTTGGCACAAACAAGCATTAGTTCATAATCACAACTTTGTGTTCAATCCACACATTCAGCAGACCCGTCATGTTCAATCGCACCACAGTATACACTGGCGTCATAGCTTATAACAACAGACAGGTTAATACCTCCGACATTGTTATAAGATAAGCACCAGCCGTAATCCAGGAATTTCACCCGAGACTCGTGTATCCCTTGCAAGTTTTACGCATACCTATGGCCTGAATGCTTTTATGTAGAAAAACGTTGAACATTACTCCCTTAAGCTTATTTGGCCATTTTCGTAAATGTAAATGTTTGACACAAGCTTAGAAAGGGATAAAGTATTCATCTTGTTTATAGGAATGAGCCTCTAAGTTGAAAGCTTATAGACTAGCTTCTTAACTTGATTTCTCTAGCGTAACAGCACTTCTACGAGGTTTTCTTCTTAATCCGAGCACTACAACGAGCGGGAGTTGGACTGGGATTGTCGGGAGTGGGCTAGGGATCACCTGGAATGAGTTTTGGAAGTTGGAATCGTGGTTGGGATGAGAAAAACGATTGAAATCCTTTAGCCATTTATAGGCTGAGTTTTGGGTCCATGTCGGACCGATTTGCAAAGGGATATCGGTCCGACATCTAGCTATGCATGCGTTAGCCCTAGACGTCGTTGTCTGATTGGACCGCACATGTTTTTGGTGCATGTCGGACTGTTATGTGGACCATGTCGGTCCGGCATCTAGACTCTCGTGAGTCATGGACATGTGTCAACACCACATTTTGCGGCTACGAGGAGGTTATCGGACCGATATGGATTGATGTCGGTCCGCTAACCGACTAAACAACCTATTGCGGACCGTTATGAATATGGATATCGGTCTGATATCCATCTTGAATTCGCTTCAGACTGATATGAAGACAGATGTCGGTCCTAAATCAAGGTTTAATTTATTTCAGACCGTTATGATAATAGATGTCGGTCCGATATCAACTTAATTTCCTAAACTTTTCATTTTCAACCCTAGACTTTGGTATTTTAGATACACAAGTCCTTATAGGTTTCTAACATTAGCATTTCTTGGACCTTTTCGTGGCAGGTGTTACATCCTCCCCACCTTGTTTGAAACTCGTCCTCGAGTTTATTTAAACAAGTACGGATATTTCTTTCTCATTTTCGACTCCAGTTCCCACGTATATTTGAGGCCACGTCTGGAGTTCCATTTCGCCTTCACAATCATCAACTTCTTTCTTTTCAATCTCTTTTCCTCCCTGTCCTTGATTTGCAAAGGTTGTTCCACAAATCTTAACTTTTCATCTACCTCTACATCTTGTAGGGGTACTACCAGAGATTCATCTGCCAGATATTTGCGCAGATTTGACACATGGAATACATCATGTACTCCATTCATTTCTTCTGGCAATTCGAGTTGATACGCTACAGGCCCAACTCTTTTCAAGATTTTGAATGGTCCTACGAATCTAGGACTTAATTTCCCTTTCTTTCCAAATCTTACAATGCCTTTCCATGGTGAAACTTTCAACAGAACGTTATCACCGACATTAAATTCTAATGGCTTCTGTCACCTATCAGCATAACTCTTTTGACGATCACGAGCCGCTTTCAATCTATCTCTTATCTGTTTGACTTTCTCAGTTGTTTCTAGAACTATTTCAGGTCCGGATAACTGATTTTCTCCTATTTCAGACCAACAGATTGGAGTTTGACATTTACGACCGTATAAGGCTTCAAAAGGAGCGACCTGTATACTCGTATGATAGTTGTTATTGTAGGAGAATTCCATTAGAGGCAAGTGGTCATCCCAACTTCCTCCAAGATCAATAACACAAGCCCTTAACATATCTTCAAGAGTTTGAATTGTTCTTTCGCTATGCCCGTCTGTTTGAGGATGATAGGCAGTGCTAAGATTCAATTTTGTACCTAGGGCTTTTTGAAAGCTTTGCCAGAATCGAGAAGTAAATCTACTATCTCTATCTGACACAATAGATAGTGGCACACCGTGTAATGACACGATTTTATTAACGTATAATTGTGCCAACTTATCCATACTGAAAGTTTCTTTCATGGGAAGAAAATGAGCAGACTTAGTAAGCCTGTCAATAATAACCAAGATTGTATCATTCCCTCGACTGGTTCGGGGAAGTTTAGTAATGAAATCCATGGTTATCATTTCCTATTTCCAGACAGGAATTTCAAGTTGCTGTAACAAGCTAGACGGCTTTTGATGTTCAACTTTAACTTGAGAACAGGTTAAGAACTTTGCAACATAGATAGCGATGTGTTTCTTCATTCCTATCCACCAGTAATTGGCTTTTAGGTTTTTGTACATTTTATCGCTTCCAGGATGCATCGCATATTTAGATTTATGAGCTTCTTCAAGAATATCTTCACGTATGTTTCCATAGATAGGAACCCAGATTCTCTTATTCATTCTAAGAATATCAGCATCATCTTTAACCAGTTGTTCGATCATGCCTCCCAAACCTTCTTTCTTTTGGTTGGGTTTCTTTAAAGCCATCTGTTGAGATTCCTTAATACGAGTAATAAGATTGATTTGAAGATCGAGTTTTAAGGAACGAACTCGTTTAGGTTTCTCATGTTCTTTTCTACTCAAGGCATCGGTTACAACATTGACTTTGCCATCATGATAACATATTTCACAATCGTAATCATTCAGGACTTCCATCCAACGCCTTTGCCTCGTATTCAGTTCTTTCTGACTAAATATATACTTTAGGCTTTTATGATCAGTGAAAATAGTGAATTTGACTCCATATAGATAGTGTCTCCATAATTTCAGTGCAAAGATTATGGCGCCCAATTCTAAATCATGAGTCGTATAATTGTTTTCTTGAGTTTTAAGTTGACGAGAAGCATAAGCAATAACTTTGCTTCCTTGCATTAACACACAACCAAAGCCGGTGTGTGAAGCGTCACAGTAAACTAAAAAGCCTTCGTTTCCATCTGGCAAAGCCAGTATGGGTGTTTGAGTCAGTTCTGTTTCAAAGGTTCGAAAGCTTGAGATTGCTTAGGTCCCCATTCATACTTAACTAATTTGCGAGTCATAGAAGTTAATGGAACAACAATTCAAGAAAAATCTTGGATAAATCTTCGATAATAACTGTTAGGGGTCATTTTGCAGCTAAGGATCCTGGATCTTCAACGTACTTCGGTATCCTGAGAGGTTTCGGTATCCTCAATTTATATATTACCTAACCGTTGTATCTTCCTTCTATCTTGATTTATTCGCAGGTAAAACGTGCGTGGTCAAGTTCACCCCTGAAGAATCGCTCTTGAAGTCAAGGAGAACATGTAGAAGACGAGTAGATTGGCCTCCAACGGTCATATTTGAAGACTAAGTCGATTCCGGGATTCTCGGATAGTTAGTTAGCATAATCTCTGTATATAATCAGCAGCTTGGTCGATTAGAAAACACACAACAACACACTTAGCAATAGAATACACTCACAATCACTCTTGTGACACTTAGATATCGATCATTTGCTGCCCAACACTTGTAATTCTTTATCATTTATTGAAGTAACAAGGCAGGTGTCGATTGTCACCTCCCGAGGTTTTATGTCAGAGATCCTGAACGATCAAAGGCTTTCCTCGTAAACAACCGTGTCACTCTTTACATTTTTACATTGATTTATAAGCACACTACCTCACTTTCGAAGTTTGGTTACAAAATTAGTCTTGTTAAATTTTACCCAAAACAATTTGGCGCCCACCTTGGGGCATGTGGTGCTTTTCATCTTCAAATCTTTACTAAATTTTGTGTTCAATCACTATCTTTAAAAGCTATTTTCAAAAATGTCGTCTCAATCCAAAAATATTTCTGTCTCTGCTCCATCTTCGAGCTATGGGTTGGTCAACCCTATTCCTCCTCCTCCATTTCAAAAAAGTGTTAATCAGCCGAAGAAAACTACTCCTGCGGGTTTTTCAGGATCCGGAATACCTGTTGGTGGACCTATGATCGTGTCAAACAATGATATCCTTGATCTGTTCTCGGAGATGAAACAACAAATGGAACAACAGAGGAAGACTAACCAAGCGTTTTTTCGGGAGATTGAGAAGGTTAAGGAATCGAAGAAACCAGTGGAAGTGACGACCCCACTACAACCAAGGATCTTGGATTTTAATTATTCAGGATCCTCAGAAATCCATAAGGGAGACTTCCTTGCCATGAAAACAGGGATCACTGCAGTTGGCCCTACCCCGGTTGTTAGAGTTATGACAAATCAGGATCTTGGAGTTACTCCGGGATCATCGTTCCGAAATCCTGAGAACGGTAACACATTCAATCAATTTTCAAATGCTAACGAATTTGTGTAGGAGACAGGAATCACTCCGTCCATGGACAAGGAGTTAAAGAAGTTGAGAGAGATGATCTCCAGTGTACCAGGTGTGGTCCAACCTATACCGGAGATGTCCTCTACCAGTCACAGGATCTCCAGATTCGCTCCACCGTTATGTGATGCTAAGATCCCCAAGCGCTTCCAGACTCCTAACATGAAGTTGTACGATGGAACAATAGATCCTGAGGAGCACGTCGCGCAGTACAGGGAATGAATGGAGATAAACCCCATTCCCTTGGACCTAAAGTAAGTCTGCTTATGCAAAGGCTTCGGCTCTACCTTGAAACGATCAGCCTTAAAATGGCTGCTTAATGTTCCTCCATATTCTATTACTTCGTTTGCTCACTTAATCATTTTGTTTAACAATCAGTTCTCTTGCAGTAGGACATTTAAAAGGTTAACAAGTGACTTATAAAGGATAACTCAGAACAGCGGAGAATCCCTTCGGGATTATTTCAGCAAGTTCGGCCGGTAATCCCTGGAAATCCCGAACCTTGACGTTGCCACTGCAATCCAGGCCTTCAAGATGGGACTATAGAAGGATTCACAATTTTATGAATACCTTGTTATGAATCCTTGTAGGAACCTTGATGAAGTCAGGAACCTGGCGTTGAGGTTTATTTGGCTGGAAGATGATAAAAAGATCCAGCAGAGAGTGAATGCTCCTACAAGCTACACTCAACCTAACCGGAAAGCTGAACCTGGACCTTTCAGGTCATACAGATCAAAGCCGTATTCTAAGCCGGACAATCACAGGGTCAATGTTGTAGAAGATGACGAGGACGAGGAAGAATATCCTAAGTTGTCTGAATACTGTTGTTCTCTTGATACTACTGGTTTGCTATTTGCTATGTAGGATCTTGGAGAAAAAGTCAGGTGGCCTTGCAAGTTTGAGAGGAACTCGGGAGGAAAGGACAAGTCCAAGTGGTGTGCATTCCACGAAGACTTTGGCCATATAACTGAGTATTGTATTGCTTTGCGGAAGGAGATAAGCTATCTCTTGAGCAAGGGATATCTCAAAGAATTTATGTGCAAAGGAAAGAACAAGACTAAGGATCATGATAGGATCCCGCAGAGAGTAAAATCCCCACCGGATGCCAAGGTAATTATATCTGCTGGATCTGACTTTTGTTGTACTTCTTACTCTGCAGCAAAAAGAAATGCCAAAGAAGCGAAAACAGAGAATGGGGACAAACCTATCAGGACCTCGAGCTTAACTGAAGAAAAGGTGATCTGTTTCGACGAAGAAGACAGAAATAACATGCAAGATCTTCATCATGATGGTCTAGTAATCGCTCCATACGTTGCAAACCACTTCATCCGGAGGATACTAATTGATGGAGGGAGCTCGGTGAACAAAATTCAGCATGAAGTCCTGAAGAAAATGGGGATCCCGGATTCTAAAATTATTTCAAAATCCTCAGTGCTGGTTGGATTCAGCAGAGAAGTCGGAGAGATAAAACTACCGATGTACATTGAAGGGGTAAATTCTATTCAAAAATTGTGTAATAGATTCTTTGTCTTGCTATAATATCAATTTAGGAAGACCATGGATACACGATATGAAGGCGGTGCCCTCAACATACCATCAGTGTGTCAAATTGCCAACCCCTTGGGGAGTAGTGAAGATTAATAGTGAACAAGAGGCTAAGGATTGCTACACTTCTTCGATGAAAGCCTCCGTCAAAACCAGGCAAGCATAGCAATTAATGAAGCAGGCCAGGGATGTTCTGGAAAATAAAGAACATGATGTTAAAGAGGTATCCTTGGATATCGAGAATTCAGATGTGAAGATCCTAGTAGGGAGCAATATCCCTGAGGATATTGAAAAAGATATCCTGAATTTCCTAAGGGGTAGAAAAGCAACCTTCGCATGGAAGCACGAAGACATGACAGGTATATCCAAAAAAAAATCATAACCCATAGACTTGGAATTAACAAAAGTTTCAGGCCAATACGTCAAAATCGAAGGAAGTTTGCTCTTGAAAGAAACATGATCATATAAGAAGAGGTAGAAAAGCTCCTCAAATATGGAATGATAAGGGAGGTAAAAGTCCCAAGGTGGCTAGCCAACGTGGTGGTAGTCCAGAAAAAGAACAGGAAGTGGAGAGTTTGTGTAGACTACACGGACCTCAACAAAGCGTGTCCTAAAGATCCCTTCCCACTACCACACATTGACTCTGTGGCCGACGCCACAGTAGGCCATGAAATGCTGACTTTCATGGATGCTTCATCAGGATTCCAACAAATTCAGATGGAACCCTCAGACCAGCAGGATACTGCGTTCATGACTCCTACATGTATTTATTGTTATATTGTTATGCCTTTTGTTTTGAAAAATGCAGGTGCTACATACCAAAGGCTGATGAACATGATGTTCAAAGAGAAACTAGGGGATACCATGGAGGTCTACATAGACGACATGGTAGTAAAATCAAAGAAAGCTGAGGATCACCTCAGGGATCTCAGAGACGCATTTGATATCCTAGACCAATACAATATGAAGTTGGACCCTTCAAAATGTCACTTCGGAGTGGGGGCAGGAAAGTTCTTGGGCTACATGGTGACCAAGAGAGGAATAGATGCCAGCCCAGAACAAATCAAAGCTATCATCAATCTGAAATCCCCAGCAAATACTAAGGATGTCCAGAAACTGACAGGCAGAGTAGCAACACTCAACAGATTTATATCAAGATCCTCAGAAAAACGCAAGGAATTCTACGACATCCTGAAGAAGAACAAGAAATTCGAATGGGAAGAGAAGCATGAACAAGCACTCCAATCATTGAAGGAATACTTGTCATCAGCTCCTCTGCTGATGAAACCAAAAGACGGTGAACCATTATCCCTATACTTGGCAGTATCCCGAAGCACCGTGAGTGTTGTATTAGTCAAGGATCATGAGAGACAACAACATCTGATATATTATGTAAGTAAAAGTTTGCTACCAGCGGAAACCAAGTACTCTCATTTAGAAAAATTAATTTTAGCTTTAATAATGGCATCAACTAAACTAAGACATTATTTTGAAACTCATGCTATTCATGTTAAGACTAACTACCCTATTAAGTGTGTCTTAAGAAAGCCAGATATGTCCAGAAGGATGGCTAAATGGTCAGTCAAGCTTAGCGCCTATGACCTCATATACGAACCTAGAACAACAATAAAGTCTCAGGAACTGGCGGAATTTGGGGCTGATTTCAGCAGTGATATCCAACACGAAGCAGATCTTGAAGTCCAACAACTAGAAGAGTCGAAGGACGAATGGACCTTATTCACTAATGGTGCATCAAATTTAAGAGGAACAAGTCTGGGAATCATATTAAAATCGCCACAAGGGGACATATTACCCCAATCCATAAGATGTGAGTTCCAGGCTACGAATAATGAAGCAGAATATGAGGCGCTGATAGCAGGATTACAATTAGCCAAGGATATCAAGATCAGGTATCTTCATGTATATGTAGACTCATTGTTAATTGCTAATCATTTCAATGGTTCATATGCAGTAAAAGGTGAGAAGCTAGCCAGATATCTCCAATAGTTAAACAATTATCCATGGAATTCGAATCTTTTAACATTACACAGGTGCCTAAAGAAGATAACACTGAGGCTGATGCCTTAGCAAATCTTGCTTCAGCTCTTAGAATACCAGAAGGTACCAAAATACCTATTATACACATTCTAAGCCTAGTAATCGAGAAGGTGAATGAAGTATCCAACACTGAAGAAGAAGCAGACATTCAAGATCTTGAACCTATTCCAGGATCCTGGATTTCACCTATTATTAAATACTTGTAGGATGGTGACATCCCAAGTGATGAAAAGAACCACAAGGCTTTTCGCATGAGGATGTCTCATTTTATAATGTTTGAAAATATTTTGTATAGAAAATCAATTGCAGGTCCATACTTAAGATGCTTGGAAGATCCTGAAGCACGTGAAGTCCTGAAAGATCTACACGAAGGAGATTATGGTAATCACACCGGGGGCAGAGCGTTATTTTCAAGGATCCTGAGGACAGGATATTACTAGCCTACCATGAGGAAAGATGTTGTGACTTACTCTAAAAAATGTGACGCTTACAAGAGACACAGCAACATAATCCATCAACCGGCCGAACCTTTATACCCAATCATCTCTCTGTGGCCATTTATGAAGTGGGAATGGATATCGTTGGCAAACTTCCCAAAGCACCAGGAGGAAAGGTCTTTATGCTAGCAATGATGGATTTCTTCTCTAAATGGATCAAAGATGAGACATTTGTCCAAGTCAGAGAGAAAGAAGTCATCTCCTTCATCAAGCGCAATATCCTGACAAGATTTGGGATCCCGGCGGAGATAGTATGTGATAATGGATCTCAGTTCATTGGCAAGAGAACAACTGACTTCTGTGCCAGTTGGGGAATCAAAATGATAACTTCTACCCCAGTACATCTTCAAGATAATGGACAAGCAGAATCAAGCAACAAGATCATCGTTAACAACCTCAAGAAGAGATTAGGAGCAATGAAAGGAAGATGGGCTGAAGAGCTACCATTTGTACTTTGGGCAGATAGGATAACCACGAAGAATGCGACGGGACAAACTCCATTTTCCTTGGTATTTGGAACAGAAGCCATGATCCCGACAGAAATGGTTATCCCTACTGCCAGAACTAACTTTAAATTTTCAGAGACCAACAACGAAGCTCTCGCTGATAATCTCGACAGTGTGGATGAGCTCAAGGATCTTGCCAAAATTCGTTTTGCAGCTTATCAGCAAAGAATAGCAAAGTCATACAACAAAAACATAAGGGTTAGAAGATTCCAAGAAGGTGATCTCGTATTAAGAAAGGCATTTCAAAATACTACCAATCCCAATGATGGAAAGCTTGCACCAAAGTGGGAAGGCCCATACTTGATCGACTCAGAAGCAGGCAATGGTGCTTATTGGTTGGCTACTATTGAAGGAGACCTCCTGCCAAGATCCTGGAACGTTGTCCATCTCAAAACCTACTTTATGTAAGTTAGAACTTAAATTCTAACTAAAACTGGTATGTCTTCTACCCCTGACTATTTTTATACTTATTACCCTTAATCAAAGTACTGACTTGAGCGTCGGAGGGGTGTTAGCCAGGCTAACACCCACCTTCACCAAGATTTCCTGTTTTGCAGGAAATATCTCCAGGGATCCTAACAGAAGAAAGAGATTGGCCATCTCTCACCATGCCAGGAGCGCACGATATCCAATTATAGTTCAAGGTGGTGCGTCTAGTCCATGTAGCAGTGGCTGATAATTTCATCACTGTTGGCTATATATTGGGTGCTACGAATATAACAGACGTGTTATTTCCCAAGTTTCTCCTGGACATTTAACACTAGCTAAGGTTTTTAGCATTTTCATGCTAACTCAGAATTGGCTTAGCCCACGTTATTGGCTTAGCCCATGTTATTGGCTTAGCCTACCTTTCTAGCTTGGCCCACGATTTCAAATATGTAACACTTGTGTGTTAATTCAAAGACTTAGCATCAAAATGCTGACTCAGAATCCTTGAACAAGTTAAAAACTAACGACGATCCCGAAGTGTACTTACTAAGCCTACGACGTATTCAACGACTGAACACTGGGGACAACTAATAGTTGTTATGCTCTGAATTTCATGCTGATTCGGTATGTATATATATCCGACTTTGTACTCCACAAAGGTATGTGTTACTAATTTTTCAATTACAAGAAGATTTGAAAGCAGGATGGCTAAGTCATGATAGGTTTGGTACTCTTATTTATTAAAACCAAATTGTGTTTTCCTAAGTCTAAATTTGATAAAAACTTGAGAATTTATTATTAAAGATCCGGTATCCTGAAAATATGTTTGAACCTATTTTCTAACTTTTAATTACCTCAGGATCCTAATTTTGAAAAACATATCAAGGAAAACATGCAAAAATCATGACAGATAATCATCATCCATCTACTAATATTTAAAGTGCAGGAAAAGAAAGTGATCCGGGCTTCATCCAAAACCTGGACCCATCCACCCGGAATCACAAGCTGTCAAATTGTCTATCCCATGACAGGGATCCCAAAAGCATAAAAAGTAAAATTGTTCATCAACCAAAGACATGAAAGGAAATTGTTTCAAGACAAACCAACAAACAAAAGAACCACAAATTCCAAGGCTCAGGCCTAGGTATCATTACCCTCATTGCCCCGGTTAGCTTGCTTTTCACCATCACCAGCTCCAACATCCTCAGCAACCTTGCTAGTCTCCACTGCACCTCCAAGCTTAGCCAAAGAAGAATGCCATCTTTGAAGATCCCAAGCTGCATTATCAAAACCTTCAGTAGCAGCTTGCTCAGCCATCTGGATCCTGGATTGAAGAATAGCCATGGCCGCAGACCTCTTGGCATATCCACAGTCTCCTGCAACTTCTGCTCGGACTGAGCTAGATCCTCCTGCAGTTTTTCCTTCAAAGTTTTGATCTCTTTCTCTAAGTACATGGACTTGTTGGCGGCAATTTTCTTCAGATCCTCGATCTTCTCCAAAGCTTCTTCAGCGTTCTTCTCTATCGCAGCCAAGTTGGCGTCCAGCTTCTTAAGACCCTGTAAGATTCGAATACATGAGTAATTTAGGGATCCTGACATTAACTTAGGGATACCAAAAAGTTACTTACCAGGTTCATCATGCCTTGCAGTTTCTTGGTAGTTTCAGCAGAATCCATACCCTCAAAGAATTCCAGATCCATCACATCCGTTTTCTTCCACTTTTTGCTTCCAGAAGCCTTAGACAGTAGGGCCGAGATACGAGAGTTGGTGGTGGCAGGTGTGGAACCTTCCTTCTTGACAACAACAGCCCCGGACAAAAGGCTATCAAGATCAGACAAAGCAAACTGGGAACTCGACTTGGGGATTCCTACACAAAGATAAAGCAATTCAGAATCATAACATTTGGTAACACAAATACTAATTGTTCTGTACCTGAAGACATCTCAGATTCGGAATGCTAGGTCTCAAAGGTCGCTTCACTGACAGTGGACACAGAATGGAAGGATCTCTCCCCCACATGTATTTCTAACAAGACTTCGATTCTCTTTTCTATGTCACTTCTTGCAGGAACTAGCTCAGCAAATTTTTGAGCTGCACAAGGATAAAACAAATATCATTAGCAGCAGGTGAAATGTAATACAAATTGCAAGGATCCTAGCTATTTCCTACCCTTTTTAACTCATTCAAGCAGCAAATGTTTCTCGCCGGGGATCGAATCCCTCCTTACAAAGAAGAACTTTCCTTTCCAGTCAGAATCGTTTTGAGTGGCTTTCGGGATCAAATGAGTTTGCCCTGACTTGAGCTGAAGAACGAATCGAGAAGAACCATGGGTTCTCAAATTATAGACAGAGGCTAGCTCAGGGACGCCAATGGTCAAAGAATGAGAATGATTCAACTTTTCCAGAATTGCTAAAATCCTCCAAACCATCGGCATGATTTGGGAATAACAAAGACCGGTAAGTTTGAAAAACTCGGTGATGAGTGGAGGAAAGGATATGACAGACCTAGAGTAAAAGGATAGCTGTGGAAGCAAACCCATGTTTTAGAAATCAAATCCGCTTTTGTTCTGGAATCGAAAGGCCTAAAAACGGTTTTTTATGGAAAAATATTTTTTGATTTCAAGAGTTTGATCTCCGAATCAGTGAAAGAAGAGAGTTCAAGATCAGAGTGATCAAGGATCCCCTGATCAATGAAGTCCTCTATTGTTTCGACGATGATGGAGGAAGCCGACCTGGTCATTTTCTTAACCATGATTGTGAAAGATTAGAAAGAAAGAAGAAATCATAAACGAAGATTTTTACCTGCCTTGGTCTTGAAGAAGATGAGAATGGAGAAGAAGGGGTAATAATGATTTTATCCTACAAAGAAACAACGGTTAAATCGCCTTGGAAATCGGGAACGGTCATATCAGAACCCTATCATCATTACTATTTGAATTTTAAAATCTCACAGCTGTAACTTCCTTAGACAGCTGTCAAATTTTGGAGACAATTGTTAGGGGTCATTTTACAGCTAAAGATCCTGGATCTTCGACGTACTTCGGTATCCTGACAGGTTTTGGTATCCTCAATTTATATATTACCTAACCGTTGTATATTCCTTCTATATTGACTTATTCACAGGTAAAACATGTGTGGTCAAGTTCATCCCTGAAGAATCACTCTTGAAGTCAAGGAGAACATGTAGAAGACGCGTAGATTAGCCTCCAACGGTCATATTTGAAGACTAAGTCGATTCCGGGATTCTCGGATAGTTAGTTAGCATAATCTCTGTATATAATCAGCAGCTTGGTAGATTAGAAAACACACAACAACGCACTTAGCAATAGAATACACTTGCAATCACTCTTGTGACACTTAGATATCGATCATTTGCTGCTCAACACTTGTAATTCTTTATCATTTATTGAAGTAACGAGGAAGGTGTCGATTGTCACCTCTCGAGGTTTTATGCAGGAGATCCTAAACGATCAAGGGCTTTCCTCGTAAACAACCGTGCCACTCTTTACGTTTTTACATTAATTTTACAAGCACACTACCTCACTTTCTAATTTTGGTTACAAAATTAGTGTTGTTAATTTTTACCCAAAACAATAACCAGCTAAACCGAGAAAACTTCGAATTTCAGTTGGTAATTTTGGGATTTACCATCTGGATATTGCTTTAATTTTAACAGGATCAACTTGGATGCCATCAGCGTTAATGACATGTCCAAGGAATTGAACTTCTGACAACCAGAATTCATATTTTGAGAACTTAGCATATAGTTTTTTGTTTCTCATGAGTTTAAGCAAAATTCTTAAATGATCGGGGTGATTTTCTTTACTTTTGGAATAAATAAGGATATCGTCAATGAATACGATAACAAATTTATCCAAGTAAGGTTTACAGACTCGATTCATCATGTCCATGAATGCTGCTGGTGCATTAGTAAGTCCGAACGGCATTACCGTGAACTCATAATGACCATACCGAGTTCTGAAAGCAGTTTTGGGAATGTCTTCTTCCTGGACTTTTAATTGATGATAGCCAGAACGAAGATCGATTTTTGAGAAGCATCGAGCTCCCTGGAGTTGATCAAAGAGTTCATCAATTCTGGGGAGTGGATAATGGTTCTTTATCGTAACTTTATTTAGTTCATGATAATCGATACACATACGCAACGAACCGTCTTTCTTTTTGACAAATAAGACCGGGGCTCCCCAAGGCGATGAGCTTGGTCTTACGAATCCTTTGTCGAGTAATTCATCCAACTGTTTCTTCAATTCTGCCATCTCAGTTGGATCTAATCTGTACGGGGATTTGGCAATTGGTGTCGTACCGGGTACTAGATTAATTCTGAACTCCAATTCTCTTTCAGGTGGAATTTCAAGCAGTTCGTCAGGAAAAACATCGGGGATTCATCCACAACCGGCACAACTTCAATCTTCTTTTTGGTGTCAGTGGTTATAGTTACAAGGTATACTAAGCATCCTTTTCGTAAATATATTGTGGCTTTCAACATGGAATATATTCCAATAGAGTTGGATAATTTATCACCACTTATAGTAAGAATATCGCCTTTTGGGGAACGAAGTTCGATAGCTTTCTTATCACACAGGATACGAGCTTGGTTAGAGGCTAACTAATCCATTCCTTGGACAATGTCAAAACCTGCCAAAGTCATTGGCAACAGTTTTGCAGGTATAACCTGTCCTGGGAGTGTGATATAGCAATCATTTAATATTTTAGAGATTTGGACGAGGTCACCGTTGGCAGTCTCTACTACATATTTCTTGTCTAATTTAGCTAGAGTTTTATTTAAAAGTCTACAGAATCTATGATCTATAAAACTTTGGTTTGCTCCAGAGTCAAATAAAATTCAAGCATAAATATTATTGACAAGAAATGTACCCGTAATGACATCAGGCATACATGCTGCTTCACGAGTATTGAGAACGAATGCTCGTGCATTCTTCTTTACTCTACCCGCATGGTTGGGACCTGTCCCATCGGGCTTCTTCAACTTGGGGCAATAGTTTTTGATGTGGTAGCCTCGCCACACTCAAAACAGGTAATAGGTTTCTTCTTGAAACAATCTTCTGTTTTGTGTCCAGACATTTTTCCAGAATTTGCAAAATGGTCCAGATCGACATTGTCCCAAGTGCCTCTTCTTGCACCTTGGACACTCAGGAATAGAAGAGTTATTGTTTCGGGAAGTAAAATTTGATTTCTTTATTCCACTTGGGCCTTGCCAAGATTCCCTCTTCTTCCTCACATCCTCCTGGTTCCTAATCAGGCTACTTGTTAATGATGCTCCGAAATCCATAGCATCATCAAGATTTTCACAATTTGCGACCTTGACCATGTTGCGGATTTCACCGATCAAACCCCAAATATAACGCTTTATCATATTTGACTCGGGTGTAGCATGGTGTGGAACGATTCGGGCATATTCCAGGAGTTTGGTAGCATATTCCTGATGATTTTTCCCCATCATCTTCAAACTTAGAAATTTCCCTTCAATCTGTTCCCTCTCATTTTGGGGAATGTACTTCTTTTCAATTCTTGCTTTAAAAGCACTCAAGCCTATTGCATAGGCCGCTCCTCTTCCTTTGGCAGCAACAATTTCGTTCCACCATTCTAAATCTTGATCTTTAACTAGATTGGAGGCATATAGAACCTTGTCTTCCCTCCACACATTTGCTAATTGCGAGTACAGACTCAGTCTTTTCTATCCACCTTAAAGTGGCTATCCCTCCTTCTCTTCCAGAAAAATTAAAGGGTTTGCATTCCTGGAACATTTTATAAGTACACCCAACTATCTTCTTCTTCTTTTCTATATGGCAATAATTATTACCCATCCCTTCATCTTTGGATGAATTATGGTAATATTTCTCCCTTTCAGTCTTCCTGGTTGGATGAGTAGCAGAATGCTCTGGTTTGAGAGTAATGGGTTTAGATTGAGTTATGGTTCGAGTATGTTGGGTCAATGGTTGAGAATGGACAGAATTTGGAACTGAGGGTTGAACAGATAGCTTATCTGCTTGTCTCTTTTCCATTTCAGTAAAAATCATAGGGAGGGAATCCTTAATTCCTTCTGTAATCAATTTCTGTAGTTCTTTACGAGAATCAGGCACTTCAGCAACATTTTCAAGCACTGATTGTTTCCTTTTTCCTCTGGTATTGTAAGAAGATCCCGTTTGTTTAGACATGCTATAACAGAATTAAGATGGGAATAAAAAACAAAACCTTTTTATTGATGAATTACATATATACAAGAAAAGTACATATTGTTTCTAGAATATTTTAAAATTCTTTTCTTCAAGGGCTTGAACCAACAAAGCATTCCTGGCTTTGACTTCAGCTTTTTCTTGTTCCAATTGAGCTATTCGGTTCAGCAACATTTGTTCCCTTTCACTTCCCGATGCATTCTCATTTATATGAGGAGCAGGGATGAAAATCGTCTCATAGTACGAAACGTAAGGTATATTAGAGTCAGCACGTTCTTCTTCTTCAAGATTATTTTCTTAAGGCATTTCGGTGTATCCCTCATGAAAATTTTGGGAATATATTGGAGTGATGTTGTAACTTCCAGCGGTAGGAGCAGAATGAAAACTTACAGAAGGATTATAGGTAACAATTGGGTTTCCTATTTCTCCAAGACTTCTGAAAGTTGAACTTTCAGTTTCCTCGTTACTTTTTATTGTAGTTTCATTCGTTTTACGTTCGAAATAATTAGCTGGAGCGTATTTACGAAGAAAACTATGACCTTTGCTATTTCCAACCATTCTGTAAAGTAAACAAAACGAGATTTATTATAAAATATGTTATAAGGAAATAAAATACAATATAGATTTTAATCTTTCATCATCTATTCTCCAAGGGTCATTAGGCTTTCTCCATATTCATAGACCTGTTGTCCATAAAATTTGGTTCTTGCCTTGTCCATGAATTTCGCTCGTGTCACTTCGTCCGTTTGGCGCAACGAACGACCTAGGCACTCAATTGGAGAAGAAGGCATACTATGTTCATAACCATATTTTGTGGAGGTTCACGAAGTCCAACCATAATATCGTTATAAGCATTTTAGTATCTCGGAGGAGCATGGAAATAAGTTTCAAAAGGACCATGGTAAACTGGTTCAGGAAACATATAGGGATCATATAGGACTGGGGATGGGATTCAGGAACAGGGTTATCCAGAAGAATGGCAAATGGATCATCATTATAGTAGGGTGATGATATAGGATTCATTTGGGAACCTAGTGGATGGTATTATGGGGATTCTTGCTTAATCGGACGATTAGGATCATAATAAACAGGAATGGAATTATCTCTAGACATCTGCAATCTTGAAATATTAGCACTTATCTTAGATACTAAGGCCAATATTCTTATTTTAACTAAAGCTCTACAAGGATGGTTATCTTCCCAGAGTAGTACCTCCAACAGAGATGTTCCCAGGTAAGAGCGACGGGTCTAGGAGAGATTTATACACCGCTCTTTCCTTAGACAGAACATTCCGTTCGTCAGATAACTACATACCGGTCAGAAGGTTACCTTGTTTTCTTATCTTAAAAGCATTAATGGTTGAAGCCTAGATACTACTTCCAAGTATCTAATTCGCTAAAACTTGTGGCTCTGATACTAATCTGTCACACCCCGCCTCAGGCACCCCCTGGACGTGTGCGAGCTCGATTGGTACCTACTTTGATTTCAGAGTTTTTATAAACACAGTGGAAGTCTTTTCAAAAGGATCATTTATCATTCTTTCAACCTCAGGGGTTGTGTTTGTAAATATCAAAACTCAGTTGCAAGACAAAGTTTTATATTTACTTTCATAAGAACTGTGATTTAAATACCCTTTTTCATTTGATTACAAAATAGAGTTTGAAACTAAATACATTTCTTATCTCTTATGGACAAGTTCAAGCCACGGGAAATAGTACTATCCGAGGTTGATCAATTCCCCGGTCCTATCTCCTTTTTCTTTGTTTAGGATTTCCTATGCACGAGGCCTGAGAATCCAACGTGCAAGTTATCCTTTTCACAAGCCAGGTCTGATGTTTGCCTCCCATATTTTCTTTTCTTGGGTCAGATCTTAGGTCTGCCCATAACCCAATTTCATCACATTTTTATTCGTTACCTAAAAAACATTTTGAAAATAAAATGTTAGCGCGAACGTCGGTGAATACAATTATCTTGACATTAAAATCATTTTGGCACAAACAAGCATTAGGTCATAATCACAACTTTATGTTCAATTCACACATTCAGCAGGCCCGTCCTGTTCAATCGCACCATAGTATATACTAGTGTCATACGTTATAACAACGGACAGGTTAATACCTCCGACATTGTTATATGATAAGCACTAGCCGCAATCCGGGAATTTCACCCGAGACCCGTGTATCCCTTGCAAGTTTTAGCATTACCTATGGCCTGAATGCTTTTATGAAGAAGAACGTTGAGCATTACTCCCTTAACCTTATTTAGTCATTTTCGTAAATGTAAATGTTTGACACAAGCTTTGAAAGGGATAAAGTATTCACCTTGTTTATAGGAATGAGCCTCTAAGTTGAAAGCTTATAGACTAGCTTCTTAACTTGATTTCTCTAGCGTAACAGCACTTCTATGAGCTTTTCGTCTTCATCTGAGCACTACAATGAGAGGGACTTGGACCGGGATCGTCGAGAGTGGGCTAGGGATCACCTGGATTGAGTTTTGGAAGTTGGAATCGTGGTTGGGATGAGAAAAACGATTGAAATCGTTCAGCCATTTATAGGCTGAGTTTTGGGTCCATGTCGGACCGATATGCATAGGGATGTCAGTCCGACATCCAGCTATGCATGTGTCAGCCCTAGACGTCATTGTCTGATTGGACCGCACATGTTTTTGGTGCATGTCGGACCGTTATGTGGACCATGTCGGTCCAACATCTAGACTCACGTCCCATCATTAGGGCTGAGTCATTGGACATGTGTCAACACCACATTTTACGGCTACGAGAAGGTTATCGGACCGATATGGATCGATGCCGGTCCGCTAACCGACTAAACAACCTATTGCAGACCGTTATGAATATGGATATCGGTCCGATATCCATCCTGAATTCGCTTCGGACCGATATGAAGACAAGTGTCGGTCCTAAATCAATGCTTAATTTATTTCGGATCGTTATGATAACAGATGTCGGTCCGATATCAACTTAATTTCCCAAATTTTTCATGACTTTGGTATTTTAGATACACAAGCCCTTATAGGTTTCTAACCTTAGCATTTCTTGGACCTTTTCGTGGTAGGTGTTACAAATACCCATGAGTTCTTAGATTGTACACACTAGCAATCTCAGGGATACCGATGGTTAAGGAATGGCTACGGTTCAATTTATCTAAAGTGAACAGAATCCTCCATACCATAGGCATTGATCGCGGTGTCAAGGTCAATCAAAAACATTTATAAAATTCACTACTTAGCTACCTTAGACTTCAGACAGGGAAGTAAGGTTGTCGAATCCATAGGAAACTCGTGGAGAATGCTATTCAATTCAAAACTATTCAATGACTACTAAAGTTTAAAACTTTATCAATTAAACTAATGTAATTTGTAAAAACAACGAAGTTTAACTTTTGGAAAACAATTAGAGAAAAACGACCACTCCGGGTTTCAGATTCAGCAACACAAACACACAATTTTAGTTTCAAATCAGATAGGAGATTACATAGACATAACCTTGTTTAATTGTTTAACCCAATCACACAATATCAAATTCAATCACAAAATCAGATTATTCCCGACGCAAGAAAACCAAGAAACGATGATAGATGTGACAAATCAAACTCATGCAATTATCATAAATCAAACACACAATTGAATTCAAAGAACTTAAGAGGTTCACAAAACTTCAATCCAAACTGATAATCAACTAAAATCATACGAATACATGCATAAATCGTTCACTCGGAGGGATCATAGAGAGCTTAGCCGCTCATGATTGTTGAAAACAGGAAAGTAATTATCTTGAAACTTACAAACATTGAAAATCAAGAACCATTGACCAAAGAACTCTTGAAATCGCCTTAGATCTCCTCTGGGACGGCTGGAAAGAAGATCCTTCGAGAATGGGAGTCACCATGGGTTTATAATTGGAATTAGGTTTAATTTTTCGTAAAACCCTTTCTTCGCGTGTCGCGAACATTTCTGGCTGGGTCTTCGCGTGGCGAGAAGACGGGATTAGTCGAGGCACTTTTCAAGACCTTCGCGTGTCGCGAACAAAGTCTCCCAGGTCTTTGCGTGGCGCGAAGACCCTAAAATCCATGAATTTGACTTTTTAGCTTTGACTTCTCTTTTCTTTGACTTCCCAAGCTTTGTACCTTCTTTATTTTCTTCATATACTACAGCTCTTTTAGCACATTTATCATGTAACACATCAAACTCCCAAACACACGTAAAACCGACTCGATATACAAAACTAAACTACTAAACTATACAAAAACCGACATTTATACTCGGTATATTTGACCCTACATCACATCCCCACACTTAAACTTTTGCGTCCCGAAAAAGAATAACGCAATGGAATCATAATCGAAAAAACCAGTAACTTACACTTTTATTCTACACGGCACAGATTCTCATAACACGTTAATTGTAGCAATTGGTATTTCGATCCGATTAAACCCAACCACCGACCTATTGAGCCCCCAATACTGTGATCTATATATTATACATTACCAAGCACACAGTCTATCTATGGGTCTCACACCCAGAAATCTACGACTCCGCCTAATTTCATCTCAAGGTCATGTTTAGGCACGGGTTAAACCATATAGATTTTCCCACCTCTATAAACATTAATCTATAAGTTTTAAAAATCAGTGAATGATGGATCGCTAAATGAATGAAATGAGCTTTTATTAATTAATATGAATAAACCTCACCCAGTGGTGTTTCAATCAAGCTGGAACTCGACGTGTGACACGTAGGCCGCAGTTTTTAAGCAATGAAGAACATAACTCAACTTAGATGCGTTTCAACCAGATCACTATCCTAGAAGGTAACACATAAGTCAAATCAGTCATTTATGATTGATCACAAGAATCTGCCCATGGGCGTTTCAACCAAGCTTGTAACCCAGAGGGTAACACGTAGGCAAACTCAAGTTCTCAACTTAATTAATTAAGCTCATGCAGATGTGGATTATGTAATGCGGGGGCCACCAACTTTCGGATTTATTTACATAAAAAGAAAGTGATGTGCCAAAGATTTTAAAAACTTATAAACGATTGCTTATAGAGGTACATATCACTCTATGTTGACCGTTTCGACCTTACCGACACCCCTCAGATGAGAACCCACAAGACATCCTGAATAAATTATTCCAATTAAACTAGATTCACTATCAGGATGTTAAGCTCTTAAGTCGGTTGGGTCTACCAAAACGTTACAAATCAGACATGTTTGATTATCATTAGTATTCAATTAAATTTCACACGCAAATTCCCGATTGTACTATCATTTTCCATTTAGTTGCAAAACTCTAATCCAGGGACATTTCTGAAAATTTTAAATTTTTTTATGGATTTTCTGATTTTATGACTCAAAATACTGACTCAAACTACAGACATGGATTAAGGTCTCCCCTCCCCACACTTAAACTCGACATTGTACTCAATGTAGGAAGAGCGACTAAAAAAACAAAATAAAAATACAAAAAATTAAAACTTAGATGGACCGACGATCGTATAGCATTACATTCACGATCGTGTCCCACAGATACAAGCGGGTTGCTTTGTACAAAAACGGGAAAATCGGATTATCGTCCCCCGAATGGAGATTGAGTACGGGAATTCCAAATCCAAACCTGCAAAATAAGCTTGAAACAAACCCACAAGCGTCATATTGACTCAACATAATGACTCAAATAAAACTAAAAGACCCGACGGACTCGAACGACTCAAATAAAAAAAATAAAAAATTTTCAAAAATTAGGGTTTAAGGGATTTTCGCGTGTCGCGAATTCCTGGGAGGAATCCTTCTCGTGCCGCGAAAGACAAAAATTTGTCCGGCCCCTTGGTTTGTTCTTCGCATGTCGCGAAGATGGGTCACCAACTATTCGCGTGGCGCGAAGAGACCTCCTTCACAGAAAGTTTAGAAAACTTTCTAAATTTTTTTGCCTTAGAATTTTTTTCACCTCCTAAAACTCAAATTTTTTAACTTCTTCAAAAACTCATTCCAACACTTAGATTATATTCACACATACCTGGAATGTCTTTCCTGATGATTTTTAACACCCAAATTGCCACGAAACCCTGCAAAAACTTAGAAAAGACACAAAACTGTACCGAAAACCGAAAAATTTTGTACAAACTCTACAACGGCATCCTACCCCCCACGGGTTTGTCTATTGCCCTCAATCACTCTCATTCCAACCTCAGTCTCCCTAGAGACGTCCCCACACTTGGCCAATTGCATACAAGTAACTAAGATAAAGAAAAGACAACCTAACTCACTTTCGTAGGAATCACAGAGGCATTTAGCATATGCAACAAGCCTTTTAAACCCCTCGGTAGCCCGAGTGGACGAGGTTAGTCTCGTGAGGGTTTCTAGAGAACACACCCACAATGTTTATTTAACTAGACATGAATTAAAAGCTAACTAACCTTAGGTTTCCTCCTAAGAACGCTAAGTTTAACGTCTTCAGCCAAACGCGGTGTACCTCATTATGTTATGGTGGTTGGAACACAAACTCCTTACCGAATGTTGCACATGCTCTTTGGTAGTGATTACTATTCAGGTTCAGGTTCTGCATGTGTTTGACATCCATGAACTCTTCTTTATCTTGCAAGTCCCACGGATCACCGGTTTCATATTAATGTCTGAAAAATTTAGGAGGTTTCTTTGACCTCCCTGGTAACCATGATGGTCCTGTTCCTGATCTATTATAACCACCTGAATTTTTCGCCTGATGCTTCCAAGGTGGTACACCCCTTTGTGGTTTCTCATCCCCAAACTTGTGAGTTGCTGCATCCACTACCTTGTTTAGTTCATTCTTCTACTCAGACATGTCAACAACAACACTTTCATCTTTTGTGCCACCCTCATCCACTTTGGACCGAGGGGGACATTTGTTAGTAACACCTATTTTAGGGCATTTAACTTTATAAAAGTATGTAAAAGTATTAGAGCGAATGTCTAAGTTAAACTCCTTGTTACCGAATAACATGCTGACGGTGTTGTCTCTGTAGTTGATTAAAGCATTGGCAGTTGCCAAGAATGGTCTGCCTAGGATTACCCTTTCTTGCTTCTCCTTCACTGTTTGTTCATATTCAATTACCAGAAAATCTTCGGGGTAATAGAATTCCCCCACTTGCACAGCAACACCTCTAACCATTCCCTGGCCCGTTTCCGTGTCAAGTCAGCTAACACCACAGTGGTGTCAACTTGCTGTAGAGGACCAAAGTCAGACTGGTCATACAGACTGCCTGGTAGTATGCTGACACTTGACCCATAATCCAGTAAGGCTTGCTCAATTTTCATTCCCCCATTTTTTACAGGGATGATGGGTTCTCCTTGCTCCTTTTTCATCTTCTAACTCACTCTCTTCACCTTCTTGTTGGGTACTTACCGCATTGACATAGGCATTATTCGAACCAGAAGAGCTGGCACCTTGGTGTTGTGGGTTTAGCTTAGTGTCACTTGGGAGTTTCCCCTGTGGTCTCCCTGCCACTTCAGATAATTTCTCTGCCAGTTTACCCGGTTGCCTCTCAAAGGATTCATTGGTTTTGATCTGGATCTCCTTATCTCGCTCAATCCATTTCAAGGATTCCAATATAGCTGTGAGTTGTGGGTCACCGGCGGTTGCAGACTTGTTTTGCTGGTTCCCTTGTTGATAGTACTGCTAGGGTTGATTTTGTTGATAGTTTATTTATTGATAACCCCCTTGTTGGTACCCCTGATTACCTTGATTTCTTTGGTACCCGCCTTGATTATAGCTTTGTTGGCGATTCTGGTACTGCTGCTGACTCCCACCCTTCACATCAGAACCCTAAAAGTTAGGATTTAATTGATTAGATGCATTACCATACCTGAGATTTGGATGGTTTCGGAGTCCCAGATGGTAGTGGGTTGCATTCATGTCCTGCTTTCTATCTCCTCCAACCTGATTCACTTCTTTCGCCTTGCCCCGCTCCCTTGGACAGCTTGCCACGGTGTGGCCCAGATCATCACATCCCTCACACACTAGGTATCCTTGTGAGACATTGGATACCTCTCTTCCACTAGGTCTGCCAAGCCTTGCCATTTGAAGTTCCATGGCATCCAGACGCTTTTGAGTTTCATAATCAACTGCTTTCGAAGTTACTCCCGTATTTACTCTTCTACTAGCATTAGCTTGCCTCTTTGATGTCACTGCCATCTTCTCCAAAATTTCCCAGTCATCGTCTACATGATTTGCAAAGAACGAACTTGCACTGGTGGCGTTGACATCTTTCACATCCTCAGGTAATAACCCATCATAGAAGGCTTGGATAAGCTCCCACTTCTCTATTCCATGATGTGGACAATTCCTTAGCAACTCTTTAAACCGCTTAAATGCCTCATAAAAAGGCTCCCTGATTGTTGCTTAAAGTCTCTGACTGCAGCTCGGGCCTCATTGGTTTTGTGAGGTGGAAAGTATTCATCAAGAAACTGCTGTTGTAACTCAACCCATGTGGCAATGCTTGCAGCTTGTAAGGATAAAAACCACTGCTTTGCCCGATCCTTCAGTGAAAACTGGAAGAGTACCAGTTTCACCTCATCAGCTGTGAATCCTACCACCAATGGTACCACACGTAGCCTCATATTCAGAAAGATGTGTGTAAGGCTCTTCAGTAGCTCTCCCAAAGAAGTGTGGGAGGATCCCAAGACAACCCGGTCTGATTTCAAATGCATTCCCCCTACGGACTGGAGGGATGACAGGAGATGCATTCAAAGCTAGAGCGGGGCGGAAGTGGCTGTCCACCCCTTGATCATGACTTGGTGGTTGAATGTTTCCGGGCTGTCTATACCTGTTCTCAAATTCCAGGTTACCAAAATACCCCTGATTGTTCCTCGGTTGAAACCCATAATCTGCTATCGGCGGCGGTTGCACCCATCCATCGACCACATTATGTCTTTGATTTCGGGGAGGGAATGCCACCTGGTGGTTTAAATCATACCACTCTTCTTTTTCATTCCAATTCTCATGTTGAGAACCATGTTGTGGATAATGGTTGCGTCCCGGTGACACAGGTTCATTATCTCCAAATTCGGAGTAGCGTGGATAGCTATCATAGGGTTGATAGGGCTGGTTTTGGTGAACTTGGAAAATTGGTTGGCGGTTTAGTGGAGGTTGTTGGTATCGTGGTGGTGGTTGATTTTGTGGGGGTTGTTCTTGGTTTTATGGAGGAGGCGGTTTGTTCTGAGGTGGTTGTTGTTGTTTTGGAAATAGGAGATTTGGTAATGGTGGAATAGGCGGGTTTGGTCCCCCACCTTGGTTAGGATCTGGGTTTACCGGTTGGTTCTATGACATTCTCACAGATGGACTGTCTAGCTTTTCAAGAATGGTTTGGACTGTTCCTTGTAGCTTTATGTTAGCTCTTGCTGCTCTCTCTATCTCTGGATCAAAAAGTAATGGTGAAGTTCTTCGTTGGTGCCTAGTATGCTTAAAACTGTCTCTGCACACGTACGCACAAAATTAGTAGCACTGAACAAGATAAATCAAAAATAGCACTTTGCACACAAATTCCCTGGCAACGGCGCCATTTTGATCGCGGTGTCAAGGTCAATCAAAAACATTTATAAAATTCACTACTTAACTACCTTAGACTGCAGACAGGGAAGTAGGGTTGTCGAATCCATAGGGAACTCGTGGAGAATGCTATTCAATTCAAAACTATTCGACAACTACTAAAGTTTAAAACTTTATCAATTAAACTAATGTAATTTGTAAAAAGCAACGAACTTTAACTTTTGGAAAACTATTAGAGAAAAACGACCACTCCGGGTTTCAAATTCAGCAACACAAACACACAATTTTAGTTTCAAATCAGATAGGAGATTACATAGTCATAACCTTGTTTAACTGTTTAACCCAATCACACAATATCAAATTCAATCACAAAATCATATTATTCCCGATGCAAAAAAACCAAGAAACGATGATAGATGTGACAAATCAAACACATGCAATTGTTCATAAATCAAACACACAATTGAATTCAAAGAACTTAAGAGGTTCACAAAACTTCAATCCAAACTGATAATCAACTAAAATAATAAGAATACATGCATAAATCGTTCACCCGGAGGGATCATAGATAGCTTAGCCGCTCATGATTGTCGAAAACAGCAAAGTAATTATCTTTAAACTTACAAACATTGAAAATCAAGAACAATTGACCAAAGAACTCTTGAAATCGCCTTAGATCTCCTCTGGGATGGCTGGAAAGAAGATCCTTCGAGAATGGGAGTCACCATGGGTTTATAACTGGAATTAGGTTTAATTTGCCGTAAAACCCTTTCTTCGCGTGTCGCGAACATTTCTGGCTGGGTCTTCGCGTGGCGCGAAGACCAAATTAGATCGTGTCTTGAAAACGCGAAGACCAAATTAGTCGGGGCCACTTTTCAAGACCCTCGCGTGTCGCGAACAAAGTCTCCCAGGTGTTCTCGTGGCGCGAAGACCCTAAAATCCATGAATTTTACTTTTTAGCTTTGACTTCTCTTTTCTTTGACTTCCCAAGCTTGGTACCTTCTTTATTTTCTTCATATACTCCAGCTCTTTTAGCACATTTATCCTGTAACACATCAAACTCCCAAACACACGTTAAACCGACTCGATAAACAAAACTAAACTACAAAACTATACCAAAACCGACATTTATACTCGGTATATTTGACCCTACATCAGGCATCACCTGAGAAAAGGACAAACCGGTGGATTGAAAGAAATCGGTAATCAATGAAAGAAAAGGGAAAACCGTCAAATATGGGAGCCGTTTTACCTAGATTTGCGCACCCATCAATTCACATCGGTTAAAACTTTTTGAATTTTGAATTTTAAAGTTTTTTACAGCTGTCCGAATGACCTTCACAACTGTCAAAAAATTGGGGTCAATTGTTAGGGGTCAGTTTTTACCTCTGGTATCCCGGATCCTCAGAAAAGTATCGGTATCCCTGATCCTTACTATGTTTCAGTATCCTAATTAATTGACTGTTATAACAATTAATATTACGCATTTATCTTTGATTAGTCTTCTACAGGTAATCAACATGTCATTAATGAGTAAATCAATGGCTGAAGAACCGTTCAAATAGTTAGGAAAACGCGTGGAAGTCAACCTATAACGGTCGAGAATTAATGGAGACTTGTAACTGCCATGAAGACCTACTCTTTCGCCGGGATCCTCACATGTCAGTTATTTTTATCTTTTGTATATAATTAGCAGTTGGATTGAATATGAAAGACATCTACACTCACTTAGCAATACACAACACTCGCAAACACCTCTGTAACACTTAGATTTCGATCACATACTGCTCTCATTATACTTTTTTCATCAATTTATACAAAAACAGGAGGCAAGTGACTTTCGGTCACTTCCCGAGGTTTTATGCCGGCAATCCTCAGGGATTAAGGGCTTTCCTCGTAAACACTCGCGTCATTTTATTGTTTTATACACTTTGTTCATCACGAATCTTACAAGCACACTACCTCATATTCTAAGTTTGGTTACAAAATTAGCTTGTATAATTTTTACCCAAAACAAAACGTACGAATGCTTTAACTAAAGTTCTGATGTAAAGAAGTGAAGGTTTATGAAAGTCACAAACGAACGAATCTGCCATTATTCCTTAGGGAATAGAGGTTATGGGTATGGGATGTATGTTATGGGCCTTACCTTTTAGGAGCCTTTGTGGCTGGCCAACTGTTGTACAACTCGGGTGATGACGGTCACCATGGGGATTAATGTGAACCTTGAAGTTGGTACGATTTACCTTGCGAGGTAATTGTGCTTGAAGTTAGGTACGACTACTCCACGGAGTATCGTGCTGGAAGTTTGGTACGTGTCATCCTTGTGATGTCGTGCTTGAAGTTTGGTACGGATGCCCTATGTGGTATCGTACTTGAAGTTGGAATTGACAGTTACGAGAATGCGCATATTCGATATGCTTGTTGACTTATGTGTTATGTTATATTATTGCATGCTTTACGTACGCTTTTATTTAATGAAGTTAAATGTTATGTTTTTGGCAAAATATTTGAAATTAAGGTTTTATGTAAAGCTAGAACTCACCAGCGTAGCTGACTTTTTAGTATGCACATTTAGGTTAAGGTCGGGTAAGGATGATGAATGGTGATGCTTGGCAAGCGATGAAGAGTTACCCGACTAACGAGGAAGACTGGCATTCCGTTATGTTTTGATTACGTTTATGTTATGTTTAGGCAACGTTTACGCTTCCGCATGTTTGACTATGTTACTGTTATGTTTGAATGAAAGTTTTTTCGCTGCGTTATTTGATATTCAACTTTAAGAACTGTTTGTGAATAAGTAAATCTAACAAGTGAGGCCTCCCTGGTTTGGGGCCTTACAATGTAGTAATTTACTCTAATTTTTTTAATTACACCATAAAATTGATTATTTTTTTGTCTTTAATTTGAATATAATATTGTTATATTAAAAAAAATCAAACATGTTGGAGCTAGGTAATCTGCGAGATTACATATGTGTAATCTATAGGTTACACATGTATAATCTGGCAGATTACTTAGGTTTCAAAAAGTTCATATAAACTACTAAACTATCATATTACACATATGTAATTTGTGATATTACATATATGTAATTTTACCTGATTCGAAATGCTTTTGTAATCTCCAAATTACATATGTGTAATCTCGTAGATTACCCAACTAAGAAATATTTGTGTTTTTTCTAATATATCAATATTATACTCAAATTGAAGATAAAAATGTTTGATTTAATGGTGTAATAAAAATAATAATAATAATAATAATAATAATAATAATATAAACGTATGCAAAGTTATTAAGGTTTAAAAAAGATTTGGACACTCCCAGTGTTTGAACTTAAACTGTGAATGGGACCGAAAGTAGATGCCAGTACGGGTAACTCGAGCCACAACATCAGGAATGAAGGTCGTATATATATGTAACCATATCGTATGCCATAGAAAGTGTTAGGTTAGGACTTGTGTTCTGATGAAATCATAAATGTGGTCAAATGGAAGTCAAGAAGTAGTGTAATGGTTAATTACATATGGCCAGTGTATATTAACATGTTACAATACTTGTTGAATCATATTTGTTAACTAGCATGATGACATCGGTTTCCTTGTCTTATAGAACGAAATGGCAAGAAGAGGAAATGGAAGGCGTGGTGGGGGTCGTACCGGTGGCCGAGGTAGGACTCCTGCTCGTAAGGAGTATAGTGAAGAGGGAAGTGTCCACACGGAACTAGAAGTTAGTGTGCATGGGACTGAACAGACTCATGTTGAAGAACAACATTTCACTTTCGAACCGGAAGTGAAAGCGGCTCTAGCACGCGAATTTACCGAATTGATGAAGGCTTCGTTTCCAGATCTATTGGCAGAAGTGTTGAAGAAGGCTAATGAGGCGGGTGGGTCTAATACAGCAATTGGTGCCCTGAATAATGAGGCTGTCAACGCACCGCTTGCTCGCGGTTGCGACTATAAGTCCTTTAAGGCATGTGACCCGCCGGTCCTGACGGTAAAGAAAGACGTGGTGGCTACTTTTGATTGGGTGATTCGGATGGAAGCCGCCATCCGTCTCAGCGAATGTCGAGCGAATCAAGTTGTGAATTTTGCTGCTAATTCCTTGAGGGAAGAAGCATCACACTAGTGGAAGGTGTGTGTTAAGCCAAGGGGAAGAGGCTGTTGACGCAATGATGTGGAATGATTTGAAAACTCTGGTGATCAAGAATTTCTGTCCAAGGAATGAGATCGAGAAGGTAGAGAGGGAATTTCTGGGGTTGAAGGCCGGGAGCATGACGCATCGGCAATACACCACTTGGTTCAATGAACAGGCACGCCTGGTGCCACACCTTATCATAACTGAAGAGAGGAAAATTGCCTGCTACATTCAAGGACTGTCAGACCAGGTCCGCACCTATATCAAGGCAAACACCCCTACTACCTATAATTCAGTGGTAGAACTGAGTGGCGTGGTATTTGATGATCTGGCGATGAACGTCGTTGCCATTGATGAGCCCAAAAAGAAGTCAAGTTTCCCTGACAAGGGAGCGGGTGGGAAGTTATTTGGGGCTCGGGACAAACAGGCCAGGGTAGGCGAGATAGCGGTCTGTGAGAAATGTGGAGGAAGGCATGCAGGTGAATGCAGGCTTGGATCGAATCGGTGCTTCAAATGCGGCAAGACGGGACATTACTCCCATGAATGCCCACAAGGCTTCAAGTGCTTTAACTGTGGGGAGAGTGGACACATGAGTTGAGAATGCACTAAGCCGAGGATGGGCAAAGCTGGAAAAGGTAAAGGCCTGGAAAAGAAAGAAGAGAGACCCCGAGCGAACACGCGAGCGTATACACTGACGCAAGAACAGGCCCGGGTAGACCCCGAAGTGGCGTCAGGTATGTTCATCCTTGACAACAATTTTATGTCTGTGTTATTTGATTCGGGCACCAGCAAGAGTTTTATATCTGCCACTTTCTGTTAGCGGATGAAATACTCAGTCAGTAAACTTGAAAGAGCCTTTAGCATAGAAACCGCCGAGGGTAGACCGCAAGGGTGACTGAAGTAGTTGACAATTCCACAACAAAAATAGAAGACCATAGATTCCCCGTCAGGTTGTTCGTTATGGTTTTGGGAGGGTTTGATGTCGTGTTGAGTATGGATTGGCTAACTGCCAACGAAGCACAAATTATATGTAAACAAAAGATGATCCAGCTCAAGGCTCCAGATGGTAGCGAGGTTGAAGTTTTCGGGGATCGCGATGCCTAACGTCATCTCGATGATTAACGCAACAGATTACTTGAGGCGCGGATGCGAGGCTTATCTGGTGTACGTAAAAGACAAGTGTAAGGAGGTAAAGGAACTAGACGACGTGCCTATAGTGCGCGAGTATCCAGAGGTGTTTCCAGAGGATTTTCCTGGGATACCACCCGACAGAGAGATTGAGTTCAGCATCGAATTGGTACCAGATGCCCAGCCCATGGCTAAGGCTCCATGCCGCCTAGCACCAGTAGAGATGAAAGAACTAATGGCACAACTAGACGAGCTACTTCAGAAAGGATTTATCCAACCAAGCATCTCGCCTTGGGGTGCTCCGGTGCTGTTTGTAAAGAAGAAAGATGGTTCTATGAGAATGTGTATCGACTACAGGGAGTTGAATAAACATACCGTGAAGAACAAGTACCATTTACCAAGGATTAACGACATGTTTGATCAATTACAGGGCGCAAGTTGGTTCTCAAAAATTGACCTTCGATCCGGATACCATCAGTTGAAGGTGAGGGAAGAAGATATACCGAAAACCGCGTTTCGCACGTGCTATGGACATTTCGAGTTCCGCGTAATGACCTTCGGATTGACGAACGCCCCCGCAGCGTTCATGGATTTGATGAATAGGGTGTGTCGACTGATGTTGGATCGATCGGTAATCGTGTTCATCGATGATATCCTCATCTACTCTAAGAATGAGGGTGATCACGCATGTCACTTGAAGGAAGTGTTAGAAGCTTTGAAGAAGGAGAAACTGTATGCTAAGTTCTCCAAATGCACGTTCTGGCTTAGGGAAGTCCAATTCCTGGGTCATGTCATTAACCCGAACGACATTAAGGTTGACCAAGCAAAGATAATGACGATAAGGGATTGGGATATTCCTAAGACGCCAACAGAAATCCGCAGTTTCTTGGGATTGGCAGGCAACTATCGGAGATTCATCCAGGATTTCTCAAATATAGCTTCACCATTGAAAAAGTTGACACGGAAGGAGGTAAAGTACGAATGGGGTGCGACCCAGGAGGAAGCGTTTAAGGAAATAAAGTAGAAGTTAACTCAAGCTCCAGTCTTGGCCCTCCTCGAAGGCAATGAAGACTTGGTAGTATACTCTGACGCTTCGGGTCAGGTTTGGGATGTGTGCTGATGCAACGCGCGAGAGTGATCGCGTATGCATCACGACAGTTGAAAGTTCACGAAGTCAATTATCTGACTCATGATTTGGAACTTGTTGATGTCGTATTCGCATTGAAAATCTGGAGGCACTACCTTTACAGGGTGAAGTTTACCATTTTCTCCGACCACAAAAGTTTGAAGTACTTCTTCGAACAAAAGGAACTGAATATGAGGCAAAGGAAATGGTTGGAACTTTTGAAAGACTTTGATTGTGAAATCATATACCATCCTAGAACGGCGAACGTGGTGGCTGACGCTCTAAGCTGAAAGGATGTGCCTGCTCCTATTAGAGTGAAAGCTTGCCAGTTGGTAGTAACACCGGATGTGATGAGGGAAATTGAAAAGGCTCAAGATGAGGCACTGAAAGAAGAAAACATAAAGAAGGAACGGATGGTTGGCCAACAAGACAAGTTGGAATATAACACCCTTGGTGTTAGGACATATTTTGGACAAGTATGGATACCTATGGGTGGCGATCTTAGAACCAAGATCTTAGATGAGGCTCATAAGTCTCGTTACTCTATCCATCCCGGTACCAATAAAATGTACCAAGATCTGAAGAAGGAATACTGGTGGCCTGGAATGAAACATGAAGTTACGAAATACGTAAGCAAGTGCTTGACTTGCTCACAAGTTAAGGCCAAGCACCAGAAACCGTATGGAAAGATCCAACCACTTGATATACCGGAATGGAAATGGGAGCACATTACCATGGACTTCATAACCAAGCTACCTCGCACAGCTAAAGGTCATGATACCATTTGGGTAATTGTGGACCTTTTGACGAAGAGTGCTCATTTCCTACCTATTCGTGAAAAATTCTCGTCGAAAAGGTTAGCAGAGGTATTTATAAACAAATTGGTAGCACAGCATGGGATGCCTTTGTCGATTGTATCTAACCGGGACACACGATTCACGTCGAGGTTCTGGAAAAGGTTTCACGAAGCGATGGGCACGAGTCTTAATATAAGTACGGCATACCACTCGTAGACGGATAAGCAGTCCGAAAGGACCGTTCAAATGTTGGAAGACATGCTCCGTGCTTGTAATATAGACTTCGATGGCAGTTGTGACAGTCACCTGCCGTTGGCCGAATTCTCCTACAACAACATTTATCACTCAACGATAGGCATGCCGCCCTACGAGATGTTGTATAGGAGCTGTAACATCCATGATTTTCTTATACTTTGTTTTGTGTAATAATAGCATTTCAATTTCAATTCTGGTTCATTACATTATATCACATTAACCATAATTACATAAGTGTATTAAATTCAGAATTTCATTTATACACATTCATATTTTAGCCTTACAATAAATATTTATATATATATATATATATATTTATATATATTTAATTAGACCAATTAAATCAAAATGTAACATATGGACTTTAATAACGAAATCTCACTCTTTTATAAATATATGTAAACATATTTATATATTTGAAATAATTAAACAAACCATATTGGTTTGGTTTTAAACAAAGATTTATATATATTGGACATTATTAAGTAAACGTTATAAATTAAACCTAATATGGTTAGTTTTTATAAATTTTATAAAAATCAATTTAGATATAGATTTAAAGATGATTTTTAAATCATATAAAGATGTATAAACCCCCTTTGGTCAAATTGAACCTTTCAATTCGGACCCTTGATCCTTAAACCCGTCAAGTTTGACTCAGAAAGTCAAACAGGGACAAAACCCCTCGAATCCAACCTATTCAATTCGGATGTTAAACTCCAATCGATCGTGCGTTAATGATCATATGACTGTTGTAATCATTTGTAACGAACAAACTTCAACAGAAATCAATGATATTGAACTCAAATGACCCGTAACCGTTTCTAATCAAACACAACATTAATTCGTTCATTATAACTAAAATTAGCCTATAAAACCTAGTGCCACACCTTCATAACACTCATTACGAACTCCCTGAGCACTCGTACACCTCGCATTCCATCTCTACTGCTCAATCAAGCTCAAGGATTGCCTAACCCATCGCCCTTTTCGTTCTCCTCCGATCCGTAACCAAAACAGGTAAAAGTCGTGCACATATATTCGTTTTGATGTAATGAATGAAAGCCCCATAGTTTCGAGTTCGATCGGGTACGAATTGGGTGACTATGGAGTTAGGGTTTGGGACCGGACGTTATGGGGAAGAAGACGAGGCGGGGATGGGTGTTAAAACCTTTTCGTGATCGTTCTTGACCAAGGCATATGCTCCGGTCCACCGGTTGAGGCATTTGGCACGCAGGGATAAGGTCGCGGGTTCGAGTCCAGCCTCGCACCTTATAATCCATTTTTACACGCACTAAAGTCGGTTCCTTTGCTCCCCTTATTTAAAACCATCTAAACAAACCCTTAAACCACTACCAGACCCTGGTCTAGTGGTTTGTTCGCTTGCCCTTCTCCGAGCAGACCCGGGTTCGAGTCCTGTGGTCTGCAACATTTTTTTTAAACTTTTTAAAGCTAATATTAATCCAATTCTTCTTATAACAATTATTTTATAAACAATCCAGGGCCCGGGAATGTTTTATGAACTAAATTATTAACCTAACGATTTTAAATAATTATTTAATCATTTTAGAGAATTAAAAACCAATAAATTTCATTAAAGATTTACATAATTAATTAATTTAAAACCTCCTATGAGTTATTTTATTAATACCCAATTATTTAGAACAACTAATGGCCCTTTATTGTGTATTTATTTTATTAAAGAATTTATTTAGCTATTAAATAAATTGAAACGTTATGATTTAACCTAATTATCTATATAAATACTAGTTGAACACTTATTTATTTATTTGTAAACAAGTAAATTATTCTTATAAATATATATATATATAAACAGATATTCAATCCATTATTAAACGAACACATTATCTACAACGAATAGATACACACACATTCAACCTAGCTTATTCCTTTATACTTCAGTCCTTTTGAGCATGTCATTGATACGTATACCACTTCAAACATAGGTTAACCTTGTGGTTAGCTAAACAACTTGTGCAACTACCCGTGCTTGTGAATTCAAGTTACAAATCCAATGTGAGTTTACATAGCCCATTTTTCACTTTTACATATTTGGGGTGAAACATGATTACATTCAAACTATTTGCAATTATTACAATTCAAACATTATGATCATGTGTGCAGTTTGTGCCTTATGCTTGAACACTATTTGCGCAAACAACATTTACATACTTTTTATGCATAGTGTAAGTACAATCATTAACTCTTTATAAGCCAACGGTATACAATGATAGATCTATTGAGTCTGACCAACCCACCCGGTTAGGGTGATTGCTGCCGAAAACACTTAAGGATAACCTGCGTGTTTTGCCTATCAGTCACAAGGTTTGATTGTGCGGCCAGTTTAAACAATAGTGATTCTCCATAATTGCCTTATTAATCCATGTATCATATGAATTGTACACAAAACTTTTGATAACACTTGTTGTGCTAAAACCTATGTATGCTCACCAACTATTTTTAGTTGACCTTGTTTTCATCATTTGCAGGTACTAGTGTTTGAGATCATATGCAAGATACTACATATAGGATTTGGACTTAGTGAACAAAGAATTTAAACATGTTGATGTATTTGTTCTTGGTTGTTGATTGAACGATTGTAATGATATCTTGAAGTAATTAATATATGATACTTTAGTTGATCATGAGCTTATGAACAGTCTACACGTCTGCCCCGACGTATTCCGTCGTCAGTTGGGGTGTGATAGGAGGAGGTGCAGGACCCTGGTCTATTGGGGTGAGATTGGACAAAAAGAATTGGGAAGTCTCGAAGTCGTTAAAGAGACGTTAGAAAGGTTTGACCAGATTAAGGCACAAATGAAGGCCGCTCAAGATCGTCAGAATTCCTACACGGATAAACGATGAAGGCCTATTGAATTTAATGATGGGGACAGAGTGATGTTGAAGGTATCGCCCTGGAAGGGAATCATAATATTCATAATGAGGGGAAAGTTAAGTCTGAGATTGGTCGGACCTTTCAGGATGTTGGTACAGGTTGGTGAGCTCGCTTACCGGTTGGAGTTGCCTGATGAGTTAAGTGGGATTCATCCTATGTTCCATGTATCACACTTGAGGAAGTGTTGGCGGATAAATCTGCTCACGTACCACTTACCGACATCGAGGTCGACAACCACCTAAACTATATCGAAGAACCAGTGGCCATCCTTGACCGAAAGGAGAAACGTTTACATAATAAGGTCATCTAGTTGGTCAAGGTTCAGTGGAAGCACAGAAAGGGGTCTGAAGCCACTTGGGAGACAGAGACGGAAATGAGGGAGTCGTACCCATGATTGTTTGACTTATGACAGGTTTCGGGGATGAAACCTTTTGTAAGGGGGGTATACTTGTAACATCCCGAAAATAACGTCAAGGCAATAAGCGGGACGAAGATGACAGGAAGTGAATGGGGGCTTGGGGGCCACTAGTTAGGCCGCATCCCTGGGCCCAAAGGGGGGGAGTAGTTTAAAACCCTAGCCTCCACACAAATGTTTCTCCCCAATCCTTGATTCAAGCTCCATACCACTTCTAGAGAGAGAAAGCTTTGGATTGAGCTAAAGATCGACCCGCTACCTTGCTACACTACTCGAGTGAAGAGTTGCTGAAGGAAAGAGTCGATTGGAGGTAAGAAACTCTCATTTTTCTATGTTTTCCTTGAAATGGTTTTTCAGGTTTTGGCTCCAAAAGGTTGGGTTTTTAAGGGTCAATCGATGAAATACTTCAGATCTGTAATCACGAGAGGAAATTTCATCTTTTGAACGTAAAAAGTTCCAAACTTGACAAATCACTCGATCCAGATCTGAACCCATGCAAAACTAGGGTTTTGGGGTTAGAACTGAAGGTTCACGGCTGGGATCCCCATGTATTGGTCACGGATGGGATCCCGGGTAGGCTTCACGGTTGGGATCCCAGGTAGGCTTCACGGTTAGGGTTCCCGGGTAGGGTTCATGGCCGGGAATCTCGGGTAGGGATCACGGCTGGGATTCTCGGGTAAGTTTCATGGCTGGGGATTTCCAGACCTAGTTCACGGGTACACCCTAAGAACTCCCCTTGAACCGTGAACACCTAAGTTCACGGGAAGGAGCTGTGTACACCTAAATTCACGGGAATGAGCCGTGTACTCCTAGGTTCAAGGGAATGGGTCGGGTACTTTTAAAGTTCCCGGTATGAAGGGATAAATGTAATGAGTTGTACGTGAAGCTGAGATTAGGTTGTGTACGTACAGGTTAGAAGATCCTTTAGAGACCTTTGACCCCGTTTATCTCAGGCGAGTTCTAGAAGCCATCTTTTAAATGTTTTAAATAATGTTTTCGGGCTGGCGTGCATACGTAACGATGTGATGGTTTTATAAAAATGATGTTTGGTGTTTATGGTGTTTTATAAAACAATGCTTATGAACGATGTTTTGGAAAGAAAGGTTATGAACGATGTGTTTATGAAATGTTTTGCCAAATGAGGTTTACGATGTGTTTACGAACGAATGATTTTTAATAAAACGTACGAATGCTTTAACTGAAGTTTTGATGTAAAGAAGTGAAGGTTTATGAAACTCACAAATGAACGAATATGCCATTATTCCTTAGGAAATTGAGGTTATGGGTATGGGATGTATGTTATGGGCCTTACCTTTGTAGGGGCCTTTGTGGCTGGCCAACTGTTGTACAACTAGGGTGATGACGGTCACCATAGGGAATAACGTGATCCTTGAAGTTGGTACGATTTACCTTGCGGGGTAATCGTGCTTGAAGTTAGGTACGACTACTCCACGGAGTATCGTGCTGGATGTTTGGTACGCGTCATCCTTGTGATCCCATGCTTGAAGTTTGGTACGGGTGCCCTATGTGGTATCGTACTTGAAGTTGGAATTGACGGTTACGAGAATGCGCAGATTCGATATGTTTGTTGACTTATGTGTTATGTTATGTTATTGCATACTTTACGTACGCTTTTATTTAATAAAGTTAAATGTTATATTTTTGGCAAAATATTTGAAGTTAAGGTTTTATGTAAAGCTAGAACTCACTAGCGTAGGTGACTTTTTAGTATGCACATTCAAGTTAAGGGCAAGTAAGGATGATGAACGGTGATGCTTGGCAAGCGATGAAGAGTTACCCGACTAACGATGAAGACTAGCATTCCGTTATGTTTTGATTACGTTTATGTTATGTTTAGGCAACGTTTACGCTTCCTCATGTTTGACTATGTTACTGTTATGTTTGAATGAAAGTTTTTCCGTTGCATTATTTGATATTCAAGTTTAAGAACTGTTTGTGAATGAGTAAATCCAACAAGTAAGGCCTCCCGGGTTTGGGGCCTTACAATGAAGTAATTTACTCTAATTTTTTTAACTACACCATAAAATTGAGTATTTTTTGTCTTTAATTTGAATATAATATTGTTATGTTAAAAAAAATCATGTTGGAGCTAGGTAATCTGCGAGATTACATATGTGTAATCTATAGGTTACACATGTATAATCTGGCAGATTACTTAGGTTTCAAAAAGTTCATGTAAACTACTAAACTATCATATTACACATATGTAATTTGTGATATTACATATATGTAATCTTACCTGATTCGAAACGCTTTTGTAATCACCATATTACATATGTGTAATCTCGTAGATCACCCAACTAAAAAATACTTGTTTTTTTTAATATATCAATATTATACTCAAATTGAAGATAAAAATGTTTGGTTTTATGGTGTAATAAAAAAATAATAATAACGTATGCAAAGTTATTAAGTTTTTAAAAAAATGGGTGAAACTTAATAAAGTCAACAATAGTAGCTCTCCTTATTATAACTTTTTAAATAAAGAAATAAAAAATTATGTAGAATTACATGATTGGCTCATATGAGTTTTCTAAGTTTTTCATGTATAGGGGGATTTCTTATGATCTTCTGTCTCATATATATATATATATATATATATATATATATATATATAGAGAGAGAGAGAGAGGAATGTTACACTAAAAAGTAATTTTTCGCTAAAAAACGCTAAGAAATGGGTCAAACGAACTTCGATTGAGCTCATTCCAGTGGCGTTGGAACCGACCCATCAAACCCAAACCCGCCCCCAAAAACCTAAACCTCCTACACCTGCACCCCCAAAAACCTAAACCCCCATCCAACCCTAACTCGAAAAGCCTAAAACCACCACCCCCACCCCCTCAAAAACATAAACCCACCCCCACCCACCCTCAAAACCTAAACCCCACACCCCACCCCCCCCCCCCCAAAAAAAACCTAAACCCTAACACCTAAACCCTAATGCTAAAACCCTAAAATTCAACCCTAAAATCTAAACCTTAAAAGCTAAGATAGTAGAGTTCGACGAGACGGTTCCAACGCCGTTGAAATGAGCTCAATCGGAGTTCGTTTGATAACGTTTCTTAAGGTTTTTGTCATTTCTTAGGTTTCTTAGCGAAAAACCACTTCTTATTTGAGCCTTCCCCTATTGAATATATATATATATATATATATATAGGGGAGGTTTCCAGAGAAAACCACATAGTTAGGCGAAAACCAAGAAAACCGCTAAAAAAACCAATTTTAACCAATAATATAATAATATTTATTTTTTATTTTATTTTATTTTTTATAAGAGTATCAATGTAATATTACAAATTTTTACTAAAAAATCATTTAAATATTGGCTTACGTATACGTAACCCATAGTGTTACGTATTCATAAACAGAAAAAAAAACTGCGGTTACATATACATATCTCATAGTATTACACATTGTTTTAGTGGTTTTCTCAATTTTCGCCTAACTTTGTAGTTTTCTCTTGTTCCCTCCCCTATATATATATATATATATATATATATATATATATATAGAGAGAGAGAGAGAGAAAGAGAGACAGAGAGAGAGGAAAGTTTATTTCAGAACAAAGGAATTATGCGAGAACATAGTGAACAAACCTAAATCATTAATTTTTTTGATCCATGGTAAAAAAATTTAAAATTGTATACTTCTTACATACAAATATGTATGTTTATATACATAAAAAAACCATTAAACTAGTTTTTTATATGTTTTTATATATTTAAAAGTTTCCTACACATATGTAGGTTATGTGTAGGTAAAAAAAACTTACACATGAATTACACATATGTAGGTATGTATATAAACGAAATTTGTTCATATTTTTTTATTTGAATTTCATGAAAAACGAATAAACATTACATTTATATCATTTTTTTATATTTTAGAATTTTTTAACATTGAAAAAGTGAGTGATTCGTTTTGTTCTGCGTGTTCTCGCAATATTTAGTATTCTGAATTGAATCCTCCCATATATATATATATATATATATATATATATATATATATATATATATATATATAGTGGAAGGATATTCTACAAAGGCTAAAATCCTTACAAAGTGTAGGAAGCCAGCATAGAGTGTTATGTGTCTAAGAAGGATTCCAAGAAAAAGGGCAAAAATGTAAAAAGAGCATGCACATGCTACTCAAATGACAAGGAACATGCACATGCAAGGGACATGCATATTCCCCCATCTTTTTTAAACGTTTATAACTTTTTTTTGCGTTACAATTTTTAAAAAAAAAATTAAACCATAATAACGAGCGTTTTTTTATTTTTAATATGAGTACAATATTGTTATATGAACTTTTTTTTTTAAATTACGTGTTAAGTAGGTTTTTTAATTAATGATATTTTTAAACTAAGTTGTACAAACTCTATAAAAACATTATAAAAATCGTCGTACAAACACCATAAAAACGTCATGAATTTAAAAAATCATAAAAAACATTTAATTTATGGTTTATGCTGTTTTTGACGCTCGAAAACATCATAGAAAAACGCTCGAAAAAATGTTATGAAAAAACAACATAAAATGATTTATGGTTTCGCTCGAAAACATCATAAAATACACTCAAAAAAACGTCATGAAAAAACGTTACAAAAAGACCATTTAATTTATGGTTTATTGTTTATATGACGCTCGAAAACATCATAAAAAACGTCATGAATTAAAAACATCATAAACACGTCATACAAACCAATTTTTTTTTTTGCAAACATTCCAAAAAATACCATAAAAACTTCAAATACAAGCGCTCATTGTTTTTTTTTTTGCATTTTTTTACAAACACTCGAAAAACGCCATAAAATATCAAATATAAACGCATGAAAAAAACATCGTAAAAACACCATAAACACATCATACAAACCCATTTTTTATAAACGCTCGAAAAAACACCATAAAAACCTTAAATATAAACGCTCGATTGTTTTATTTTTTGCATTTTTTTACAAACATTCGAAAAAACACCATAAAATGTCAAATACAAACGCACACCATAAACACGTCATACAAACCCATATTATTTACAAACGCTTGAAAAAACACTATAAATACTTCAAATACAAACTTTTATTTGTTTTTTTTTTTGCAAATACTCAAAAAAACATCATAAAAACGCCTAATTTTTTACAAACGCTCGAAAAAATATAATATACAAAAACACCATAAAATTGACTAGTTAAATTGCAGATTTCAGAACATCATAAAATTGCTCAATTCAAAAGACACCATAAAACTACCCGGTCCAAAAACACCATACAATCGCACATTTCAAAAACACCATAAAAATACTCACTTTCATAAACACCCACTTCATGTCGTTTTTTTTTAATATAGCAATGTCATATTCGTTGAAAAGATAAAAAACGCTCGATTTTATGGTGCATTTTTTTAAAAAAATAATGACGTGTAAAAAATTTATGGACATTTAAAAAAATGGGGGACATGGCATGTGACAAACATGTGCAGTTTTTGGTTGGATCTTCCTATTGTACCCCTCAAAGTGGATTCGAATTTAATATTATTTACTTTTATGCCATTTAAATCACAATAATCTTGTGAATGAGATTCCTTCCTAGATTTTGTAAGGTTTTAGACTTTGTAGAGTAACATTATATTATATATATGTATACATATATATATATATATATATATATATATATGGAAATTATAAAATGAAACCCACTTGAGTGAAAAAAAACCCATGAAAACCCTAAGTAAATTTTTTTTTAAAGTGTAATTGTCATACACATTTTCGTCACTTAAAAAAAACAAAAAAACGCCGACTAGTTTTTTTTTAAATCATGAAAAATTCACTAAAATCGACGTTTTTTGTGTAAATTCTGCATGTTACATATGTAATTTTTAATTTTTTTTTAAATGGCTCGGCGTTTTTTTGTTTTTTTTAAGTGTTGAAATTATATATAGAAGCTACCCTAAAAAGCATTTTAATTTTTAATAAGGTTTTCATGGGTTTTCTTAACTCAAGTGGGTTTTCATTATAACCAACCCCTATATATATATATACTAGATTAAAATCCCGTGTATTACACGGGTTGAATAAATAAAATTTAAGTAATAAAAATTTTATTTTTTAAAAACTCGTGTTTTACACGGGTTGAACAAACCCGTAGAATACAATATAATCTGTTAACAATCAACACATGTTATCCTGATGTAGGGCATAACAATCAAATGTTATCCTGATGTAATGTGTTAATGATTACACGAGTATGTCATGTATATCTGCCTTAACAGTTAGCATTCAAGCACAAAGCACAAATAAACGCATATGATCATATTGTAGAATTGTACGTATGTAATTGTAAATAGTGTATTATTGAGTAATCATGTTTCACCCCAAAAATGTACAAAAAAGAAAAGGGGCTATTTAAAATCACTTGTATAGATGGTGTAGATAGCACGAACAATAGGTAGTAAAAGTAATTCTTGTAAATCACAAAGTTAACCTAAAGTGAGAATGTATGATCTTGAATTAATAATGTGTACGGAGTCTATGTCATGATCAAATGTTCATCGATTTGATATGTGTAGATTTGTACAAAGGTTGTGTCATTTTATGTGACAGGATGTAAGTCGAGAAAAGTTTGATATGTAAAATTGTAAGTTCAAAGTATATATGAAAAATAATATTTGTCTTTAGGGTTTATGTTTAATTAATTTAAATAAATAAATTAATTTAGGGTTTAAATAAATAAATATATCTCATTTATTCATTTAATAATAATGTGCCAAGAAATATTGTAAATATATATTAGTATATAAATAGTTTGTATAGGTTTTGAATAAAATAATCATATAAACTTTTTATTTAGAATTTTTAGTTTTGATCTGCTAGGAAGGATTAAATAATTGGTTTAAATATTTCAAGTTGATAATTTGGTTTATAAACGATTCCCGGGCCTTGGGATTTTATAAAATAATTTTTATAAAGAAATTTGGGTTTAAGCAGAATATATTAAAATGATTTTTTTTTAAAAAGAAAACTGACCAAAGGTAGGGCACGACCGTGCCAAATGTAGGGCACGACCGTGCCAAATGTAGGGCACGACCGTGCTTAGGCATGGGACGCGACCGTGCTTAGGCACGAGGCACAACCATGCCTGGACAAGAAGCACGACCGTGCTAATCGATTAGCACGACCGTGTCTGGATTTTTCCAGAAAAACAAATTGTCTAATTCTTGTATTAATAACGGTTGAATTCATGGGGCTTTCAAAGATTGAGTTTTTGCGAATCTAACCATGTACTATAATTGAATTGAGGTCGGTATAATTCGATTAAACCAAAAACATGATGAACCCTTTGGTTTTATTCGAGTTTAATTCTATGGTATAAGCCCTGAATAGGTTAGGGCTTTCATTCAAGAGATTGAAATGAGTCTGAGGATGTGTTTAATTACCTTAAACGATATCGAATTGGTGGGGTTCGACCAAACGGAGTTCCGACTCTATCTCCGGCGACTTCGGCTTCGTCTCCGGCCAAAATAGCTTGTGCAAAGGCCTCACAGATGTTCGTACAAGGTGTGTGTGTAGTTTGTTTACGCAGATGTGATCCTAAATGATCGAATTTGGAGGATTTGATAATGGGATCGATGGTTACAAGTGTGATACTCTTAATTCGCATTCAAAGTCGTTAAAAGGTATTACAACGGTTTACTGATGATTAATATCGACATTGTGGTGCATTTTCGTTGCGGTTTCGATTGGTTTGGGACGTTACGGAATTGATTTGCGTCTTTACTACACGAGGCGTGACCGTGCTCGTGCACTGGCGTGACCGTGTCTACTCGAATTTTGATTAAATACAGAAATAGTCCTTGTAGTTTGGTGTTTGAGTTTGAGGAATGGCAGAATTAGTCCCTGGGATTTGTGATTGGATAACTTAGACTAATTGGACTAATTGTGTTTGTGTGAGATAACAGAACTTGAGTTAACGGAGTTATCTCTAAATAACCGGATGTCATATCATACATATATATAGTTTTGAAAGGCTAAAATATGAATTTGTACGAATGAAATTCTGAATTTAATACACTTTTGTAATTATGGTTAATGTGACACAATGTAATGAACCAGAATTGGAGTTGTAATGCTATTACTGCACAAAACAAGGCATAAAAAAGTCATGGATGTTACAGTATCCCAATTCAACTAGTTGAAGCTACTGTCTCAGGAAAATATGTGGGTACTTAAGCTTCATTTGGTCCTCTCGTTCCCAAGTAAACTCGGGACCGCGTCTAGAATCCCAACGAACTTTGACTATTGGTTTGGGGAGTACGACTGATAATAAGGTTTAGGTATGATACTCAAAGTCAGGCATGAATGATGATTGTGAATTTAGTTTTGAAATGAACTTAAGGAGAAAATCTATCGAATAATACTTTGGATCCTAAAGGTGAAATGCATTACTTGGAATGGATTTGATGGGAATTTGATGATTAGGGTTTGTTTTAGATTGTAGTCTAATATGCTGAAGAATTGTTAGTGGATAAGGGAATTCACAAACATTGGTCTAGGCCAAAACTTCACGTGACACTAACAACGCTACTTCTGATAATGTGATAGAGCACTTATATATAGGAAGTACCATCGGCGTATCCACCATGCCCTTGTTATATCACATTAGTTCCGTTACTATATATCACGATAGGTTTTAGATCATTACACACGACAGAATTTACTATGTTTTCCCATGAGCTGATTTTCATAATTACGTGTGCACCCGTAATTACTCGAATCGTCGCATGGTCCGTATAGATCGTTCTATTGTGTGTAGGTCAAGGGAGGTCACAAAATTTCTTAGTTCGTATCTATTGTTTTCACATATGTGTTGCTAATGAATAACTGTGTCCCTAGATAGTAAGGTCAATCAGGAAAGCTAAGGAGTAAAAATGTAGTATATCCTAAAGTTCCATGGCTTACTCGTGTTTGAACAAGAATACGTCAAACCCTGAGTAGTTTAAAAATGTTGCAGCCTCCTCGTGTTTGAACAAGAATACGTCAAACCCCGAGTAGCTCCAAGGTGTTATAGCTTTCAACTTTAGTGAATAAAGTGTATGATCATGCCTTGCGTAAAATGTGATCAGTTAATTATAACAATTGTAAACAATTTAGTCCCATGTATAATGTAAACACTCAAGCTTCATGTATGATCTAGTGTTATGCACCTTGTAAACGAATAGGTTATATGTATAATGTGAATAGTGCAGTACCATGTATATAGTAAACAATGGGTCTTATGTATAAGGTGAACAATTTAATATTTATGTATTTTGTAAGCAACCAAGTTTTCATGTATAATGTAAACAGTTAAATATCATGTGTATCGTGAACAACTAAGTTTCATGTATCATGTAATCAATCTTGTATCATGTATATTGTAAACAACTGAGTTGCATGTATCATGTATATTGTAAACAACTGAGTTTCATGTATCATGTAATCAATCGTATATCATGTATGTTGTAAACAACTGAGTTTCATGTATAATGTAATCAATCATGTATCATGTATATTGTAAACAACTGAGTTTCATGTGTATTGTGGACGTTCAGGTGTAAGCTATTGAATCTTATGAGTAATGTAAACTATCGAATTCTGTAGATGGTTGAGTGTTGCGGACAAGCGTGTTGTTTGGTGTTCATGTATAATGTGTGTAGTCGAGTTTATATATATATATATATTCATTAGTGCTTATACGAATGGTTAATGGTGAATTGATTCGTCTTCTTGAAGTTGGCTAGCAAGCTCGAATTTATGGTGACAACTGTAATAGGCGTAAATAGTTCAAACAATGACAGGATAACGTAAATGATTACAATGCGTAATTTATTCTAGATTAGATCTCTATTTGACTCCATCTGGCACTAGCTTAAATTGGTCTCATTCACTGCCTCGGTATTGACTTGAGTTTCGTTGGTGTTTATGTTGAAGGAACGCCCCCGAGCACCACCTTGCTTTGCATTGGTTATCCTTGGACATTGGTTTCGGAAGTGGTTTGGATTACCACTTTCATAACAAACACGACCATTAGTAATAGCCGGTACAACTTGATTGGCAACTTGCTGATTGGCTCGGTTTCCCTTGTTGACTTGACTAACAGGTGGCCCGGATTGGCAAGTGTTTGCTACATGACCATACCTTCCACAATTGGCACATAGACGGCATGGCATGTTTGGGAAGTGATGGTAATTGCATGTGTTGCACAAAGGGTTGTTGCCCACATATGGTTTCTTATTCTGGTTTTGGACTAGGGGAGCAACTTGGTTGATCGGTATAGCAGGGGTAACGACAGCAAAGTTACGTTTCTTATTGTTGTGAGGAGGTTTGGGTTTGTCTTCCTTAGAGGGTTCAGAAGAGGTTGATGGGTTAGTGAATTTCTTTGCATCTTTCCTTGTTAACGTTCCCGCCTTCACATGGTTGTCAGTTAATGTGGCAGCTAGGCGGACAGCGTCTTCAAGGGTAGTAGGATTTCTTCCTAGAACAGTATCCTGGATCTTCATGGGCAGGCCACCGATGTATTTCTGAATGCACCGATTCAGTGGTGTGACCATGTAAGGCACAAGAAGACTCAACTCATGGAAACAAGTTGTATAGACCAAGTTCTCACCACTGTGTTGGGTAAGATCCCAAAACTCAGCCTCGAGCTTCTTCATCTCATTGCGAGGACAGAACTCCTCGGTCATGAGCCTCTTAACTTCATCCCATGGCAAGGCCATGGTCACATCCACACCCCGGTTCCTCTTCTCACCATTCCACCAAGTGAGCGCCCGTTTTTTAAAGACACTGGTGGCATAGCGAACCCGGAGATTGTCAGGGAAATCACTGTTGAGGAAGGTGTTTTCAATGCATTCAAACCACTGAAGGAGACACGTAGCTCCTTCGGTTCCATAGAACTTGATGGGGTTGCATGAGTTAAAGTGCTTGAAAGTGCATGGGGGTGGGTTGGTACTACCACCACCTCCACTAGTAGCACTACCAATATTGTTGTTGTTGGACTGAGCGAGTTGGTTCACAAGTTGGGTGAGAAGAGCAGCAAGATCAGTGATGTTGTTGTTGTTGGTCTCGTTGGCACGACGGGGAGGCATGCTATAGATTTAAACAACATAAGGAGAGAGGTAAGAATTTATGAGAATGTTTGGATTAAAAGGAATAAGAGAATAAATAAACATAAGGAATCATAGTTTGGATTGCACTCATATAGTAATATAACCATATGAATACCATGACATATTAAGGTTAATTAAACTTATATAACTTTCAAGTAGACATGCTTTATTCTATAAGTAAACACTTATCCCGGGAATTCCCAGGAAAGCATACAGATCCCTCGGTTGATTGGGATTTATATGAAACGCTTTCCTAGACAGAGAACCCAGGTTACATGTGTCACCCTTCCAGATTGCACGTGTCCTCTACAATTACCAAAGTTTAAAACCTTAATGAGGTGTAAAAGAATGTTTAATAGACTTATGAGTATGACGTTCCACATACTATAATGATGATGATATAGAAGTAGGCAAGAATGATATGAGGCTTAGGGTATGGGTGTGGATATTGTTATTTAGTTTATTATTTAGATATAGCCTAATAAGTTATGAAGTCTAAAAAAATAGGCATTAAATAAATTAACACATAATATATTAGACATGAAGCACATTGCATGTAGCATATATCATATAATCATAGAGCATGGCATATGGTGGGTGTCCTAAGGTTATAGTCTAGGTCAGGGGTGTCTAATAACCTAATTCCCTATAATCAAGGCTCTGATACCAATTTGTCACACCCCAACCGACGGCGGAATACGTCAGGGCGGACGTGTGGACTGTTCATAAGCTCATGGTCAATTAAAGTTTCATATATTAATTACATCAAGATTTCATTACAATAGTTCAAATCAACAACCAAAATCAAATACATCAACATATTCAATTTCTTTGTTTACTAAGTCCAATTCCTATATATAGTATCTTGCATATGATCTCATACCCTAGTACCTGAAACATGATGAAAACAGTGTCAACTAAAAATAGTTGGTAAGCATTCATAGTTTTTGACACCACAAGTAAAGTTCAAATGTTTTGTGTACAAATCATATGATACATGGTTTATAAAACATTTATGGAGAATCTAAGTTAAGCTAGTTGCACAAATGTAACCTTCTAACTGAAAGGCATAACAACACATGTTATCCTGATGTAAATGTAGGGAATAACAATACATGTTATCCTGATGTAAATGTATAGCATAACAACACATGTTATCCTGTTGTAAATGTAGGGCATAACAACACATGTTATCCTGATGTAGGGCTTAACAATCAAATGTTATCCTGATGTAATGTGTTAATGATTACACGAGTATGTCATGTATATCTGCCTTAACAGTTAGCATTCAAGCACAAAGCACAAATAAACACATATGATCATATTGTAGAATTGTACGTATGTAATTGTAAATAGTGTGTTATTGAGTAATCATGTTTCACCCCAAAAATGTACAAAAAAGAAAATGGGCTATTTAAAATCACTTGTATAGATGGTGTAGATAGCATGAACAATAGGTAGTAAAAGTAATTCTTGTAAATCACAAAGTTAACCTATAGTGAGAATGTATGATCTTGAATTAATAATGTGTACGGAGTCTATGTCATGATCAAATGTTCATCGGTTTGATATGTGTGGATTTGTACAAAGGTTGTGTCATTTTATGTGACAGGATGTAAGTCGAGAAAAGTTTGATATGTAAAATTGTAAGTTCAAAGTATATATGAAAAATAATATTTGTCTTTAGGGTTTATGTTTAATTAATTTAAATAAATAAATTAATTTAGGGTTTAAATAAATAAATCTATCTCATTTATTCATTTAATAATAATGTGCCAAGAAATATTGTAAATATATATTAGTATATAAATAGTTTGTATAGGTTTTGAATAAAATAATCATATAAACTTTTTATTTAGAATTTTTAGTTTTGATCTGCTAGGAAGGATTAAATAATTGGTTTAAATATTTCAAGTTGATAATTTGGTTTATAAACGATTCCCGGGCCTTGGGATTTTATAAAATAATTTTTATAAAGAAATTTGGGTTTAAGCAGAATATATTAAAATGATTTTTTTTAAAAAGAAAACTGACCAAAGGTAGGGCACGACCGTGCTTAGGCTTGGGACGCGACCGTGCTTAGGCACGAGGCACAACAATGCCTAGACAAGAGGCACGACCGTGTCTGGATTTTTCCAGAAAAACAAATTGTCTAATTCTTGTATTAATAACGGTTGAATTCATGGGGCTTTCAAAGATTGAGTGTTTGCGAATCTAACTATGTACTTTAATTGAATTGAGGTCGTGTGTAGGGTGTAGTTCGATTAAACCAAAAACATGATGAACCCTTTGGTTTTATTCGAGTTTAATTCTATGGTATAAGCCCTGAATAGGTTAGGGCTTTCATTCAAGAGACTGAAATGAGTCTGAGGATGTGTTTAATTACCTTAAACGATATCGAATTGGTGGGGTTCGACCAAACGGAGTTCGAATTCTATCTCCGGCGACTTCGGCTTCGTCTCCGGCCAAAATTGCGTGTGCAAAGGCCTCACAGATGTTCGTACAAGGTGTATGTGTAGTTTGTTTGCGCAGAGGTGATCCTAAATGATCGAATTCGGAAGATTTGATAATGGGATCGAGGGTTACAAGTTTGATACTCTTAATTCGCAATCAAAGTCGTTAAAAGGTATTACAACGGTTTACCGATGATTAATATTGACATTGTGGTGCGTTTCTGTTGCGGATTCATTGGTTTGGGACGTTACGGAATTGATTTGCGTCTTTATTGCACGAGGCGCGACCGTGCCTGGAATTAGGCGCGACCGTGCTCGTGCACTGGCGCGACCGTGTCTACTCGAATTTTGATTAAATACAGAAATAGTCCTTGTAGTTTGGTGTTTGAGTTTGAGGAATGGCAGAATTAGTCCCTGGGTTTGTGATTGGATAACTTAGAATAACTGGACTAGTTGTGTTTGTGTGAGATAACAGAACTTGAGTTAACGGAGTTATCTCTAAATAGCCGGATGTCACTTCATACATATATATATATATATTTTTTTGTAAGGTTAAAATATGAATTTGTACGAATGAAATTCTGAATTTATTACACTTTTGTAATTATAGTTAATGTGACACAATGTAATGAACCAGAATTGGAGTTGAAATGCTATTACTGCACAAAACAAGGCATAAGAAAGTTATGGATGTTACACCTCCGCCTCCTGGACCTCCTGGAGAAGCTCCCAGTCCACCGCCGTCCCCGGCCCCAACCTCACCTCCTGTAGCTTCTGGCACCAGCCAAACCACTCCGAGTCGGACGAAAAATCCAAAAACGGGTAGTGTACGAGATGATCTAACTCCTCCATATGAATATCGTTCTCGTGATCCGCCATATCTGAAAATAATAATATATAATAATAATAAATTGTGTTTTTAATATAATTAATATAAAATAACAATAAATTGTTTTTTCTTTTTAATTTTAAAAATAATAATAAGTTGTTTTTTTTAATATAAATAATATAAAATAATAATAAATTGTTTAATATAAATATTTTTAAAAATAAATAATAATAAATAGTTTTTTTAATAATAATAATATAATGTTTTTTAATTTAAAAAAGATTTTTTTTAAATACCTATACGCCACGTATAGCATTATACGTGGCGTATAGGTTGTTACCGGGTAACCAAGCCATACGCAGGCAACCCAAGCCATACGTAGGTCAGTTACTCGGCAACCCAAGCCATACACAGGCAACTTCAGACCATACGAAGGTCGTTAGCGGGCAACCTAAGCCATACGCAGCGTATAGGTCTATATGTAGCGTATGGCTTCATCTTCTTCCTAAGATGAACTATACGCTACGTATATGGCTATACGCAGCGTATAGCTCATCGATTTCAGTGTTTAAAATCCTATTCTACCCAAATTTAACAGCTAATACTCTAAATTAAACCTGTATTATCGAGCGGGAGTCTAGAATATGTACCTTTACGAGTAAAAGAGAAGATTTTGAACCCGACAATCCCAATCAATCGAAGCTTCGTATGTGTTTGTGTGTAAAAAGTGGTGCGCATTTGGTTCTGTACGAAGGGTAAGTCTGTGTATATCAGAGGCTTATACGCTTTGTATAGGCCAATACGTAGCGTATAGCCCCTGACCTTTGGTACTCTATACGATACGTATATATCTATACGAAGCGTATAGGCAATAAATATCTTACATTTGAAAATTTCAGGTATTCCCTCCAATAAAGTCCTATACGCCACGTATAGGTCTATACGTGGCGTATAGTATTTTTTTAATATATTTTAAAACTAACTAAAATCAATTAAAAGTAATTAAAACTAATTACAATTAATTAAAACTAATTAGAATTAATAAAAACTAATTAAAATTAATAAAAACTATCTAAAATTAATAAAAACTAAGTAAAATTAATTAAAAACTAATTAAAACATAATTAAAAACTAATTAAAACATCATCCGTAATTCGTGAAGTATTGTTGAAAATTATGTCTACCACTAGCCATTATCTTATTAAACCGTTCGATACGATCACTGTATATATTTTCCCATTCTGCTGCAGCATCATTTCGGTGCAAATTCCAAAGTGTATTCGTCATGGGCATTGGAAAATCTCCGTCTAACTTGACGTGGATGAAATGAGCATTGTTGACATTAACGATTTATACGATTTGATGTTGAGCATGAACGTTAGGACCAAACCATAATGGGAAAAATGTTTGATTACCGGCGATGCTTAAAAGATGAACAATCAACCCAAATCTTTGAGCAATTAGTGGTCATGTGTATGGCATCCACATCCAACGACTAACTGGTGCGGCTTTCACATCCTTCCAATCTATCGTGTGACGTAGCCTATCATACTCTTGAAAGGCGACTCTGTCGAAAACAGTTCTCCACCATTCTTCTTTATTGTCCATCTCATGTAGAAGCTGTTGTAGAATAAAAACCCACCGGTTTTCATTTAACGCTAAGCCCACAGCTACCGATCGAAAACCACAGTTACTGTCGGGATTTACATCCTGTATACGTGAAATGTAGGGATGAAACAAAGATGGAATCGAATCCTTAAAACAATTTATATTGTTAACTGCATCTTTCCCCATCATCAATGGAAACCCATGACGGGCGTTATCATCTTGTGGTTGCTTTCCTTTACCCTCGTTGAATGACGGTGTTGAATGACTGAACTCGCTTGTCGAGAGTCCTGTGACGGAATATACGAGCTATGTCTCGCATCGTCACATCTGCTTTGTTGGGATTCTGTTAACGAGTTGTTTCTCGCGACATCATGTTTCCTTTGTTGTTTCTCTTTCAATGTAGGATGACCGCGAGTATCTTCTTGTACCACAGTCGCTTTCTTGTTACTTTTGCTAGGAAAGGCCACCCCTGCTATTCTCGACAACAGACTTTCTTTGACCTGATCGGGTTGTGACATAATTTTGTTTCTCACTTGACCAAGTACTTTATCCATGTCTACATTTTCATCCTCGACAAACGACGGTTTTAGATCACGCTTCCTCCGGAAGACGTCCACCGCATCTAGCGGGATTCTGCCACCTGTATTAAAACGAGATAGTCAGAACAGTTTGAAATTAGAAAAAACAAGATAAATATTAAAAGGTTGACCTGTAGCTTCGATATTTGCCAAACGACAAGCACACGGCAACCCACAACTATTGAAAAGTTGGCAACCACACGTTGCATTTTGTTTCCGTATAGTTGATAACTTGTACCACTCGATTTCTAACAAATTTAGAGTTTTATGTGAAACTTTACCGTGTAGGTTATCAAACATTTCAATAGCTACGTGGCTGTCCATTTTTCTTATGAGGCTTGTTCCAAACCCAAACTGTAATTGTATATACTGATCTGTTACAATTTCATCAACAAACCCAACAAGTCTATCTAGCGAGCTGTTAGCATTTCTAAGATAGCTCTTTAGGAGCGAATGCTGGCTCTCAACTCGATTTGTTGTATGTTGACCAAAATTGAGATTTCTGTTGGACCAGGCGGATACAAACTTTTCTTTATATGATTCCAACCACTTTTTGGTCACATAGTCTATAACTCCTAGAAAAATAATTTAAAACCTAATAAATATTTAATATTGAAAATAATTTAAACCCTAATAAATATTTAATATTCAAAACTTACTTCCTCGTTTGGTTGCACACAGTCGTTCATATAGCCGGTTGAAGTTGTACTTGTATACATCTGGCGTGGGAGACTCACACAATACCGACCATGAATACCGGCACGTCGAACTGTGGCAGTAGACTTACGTTCGCCGTGAGGGTCACACACAAGCCACACCTTGATAATCGGTTCCGACAGGTCATCGCCTTTTCTCCTTGATCGGCGGGTGACAATGACGTAACCATTCTCACGTCCTATGCGGACAGCCCAATCCAATAATTGTTCACGAGACAGAAAAATGTACAACAACGGTACGGTAAAAGTTAATAAACAACAAACTAAATGTATGTATATATATATATATAGGAATGTTATACCTGGTACGTTTTATACAACACGGTTGGATGGGTTTGTTCCTAGTCTTCGGAGTCGTTAGTCGGCTTGTTCCCCGCGTATACGAAGTTGTCGGTTTGTTGTGTCGGGTAAGAGACTTCACCGTACACGAAGTCGTCCGTGGGTTGTGTAAGGTAAGAGGATTCACCGCTCGTTCAAATCTGGAAGCCTTACCCGTTGATTAGAATAAACGTCGGACGAGACTTCCTCCCGGTTCACATCTTGAAATCCAGAACTTTGCTGGTTGTTTTCCAGCGACTCGTTAGAATTTACCTGAAAACCGTAGTTACCATCCCACCACCAAGACATGGCTATAATTTTTTGAGGGAAATCGTTTGAAAAATTTTTGAACGATACGTTCAAATGAGAATTTTGCATGGTTAAATACACAAAATTTGGCCCATATACGCATCGTATAGCCCTATACGATGTGTATAGGATCCTGGTCAAACCGACAGCCTCATACAAAGTGGTCATTCCAACCCCTATACGCATTGTATAGGGCAATACGATGTGTATAGGGTACGAGGTACCTTCTGCAACTAGTCATCCATCACATCTCTATACGCCACGTATAGACCTTTACGCGACGTATAGCGATGTGATGGATGAGTAGTTGCAGAAGGTACCTCGTACCATAAACCTCATCGTATTTCCCTATACGATGCGTATAAGGGTTGGAATGACCACTTTGTACGAGACTGTCAGGCATGAGAAATTGTGAAGGGCTATACGCATCGTATTGCCCTATACGATGCATATAAAGCCTGATCCAAATAACAATTCCCGTATACGATTAGTAGTCCCCTTAATTATACCAAAGCATTAAAAATTGTTTTAATCATAGTTTAATTACCACCCAATCATTAGTTTTTTTTTTGTCATTATCGTAGTTTACATTTCATAGGATATAAAATGTAATAAAATATCACGACCAAACAATATATAAAAAAGCATTTTTAGTAGTGCATTTGTTAAAAACGTTTTACAAAATATCACGACCAAACAATATATTTTTTTGAATGCTTTTTCTTATTACATTTTTTAAAAATATATAAAAACTATTTAAAAGTTAAAAACAAAAACGTTTAAAAAAATAATTTTAAATGAAATAATTTTTTATAAAATACTAAAACGTGTCTAGAAAATGTTTTATAAAAAAAGTTAAAGAAAACATTTAAAAAGAATTATAAAATATTTAAAAAAATTTATAAAATATCATGACCCAACAAATTTTCTTTTTCTAATTTTATTAGAAATTTTTTCCATAACTTTTTTCAAATAGAAATGTTTTTTTATCTAATAAGATTAGAAGTAAGAAAAAGGAGGTTTTAAAAAAACATCCATTTTGATAAATAATTGTCAAACCATCCATTTTAGTAAATAAGATTTTTAATACTCTTTTGAAAAAAAATAAACTCTTTTATATGGTGAAGATTAATTGTAAATTTGCATTTATGGTTGGTCTCCATATATACATAGAATCTGTCTTTCAAACGATATGAATGGATCAATTATAATTAATTCAATGTAATCATTTAATATAATCAGTCAAACTTAATTAATAGGTTAATTAATATATAGATGAGAGTACAAATAGAAAATAAACATGGTGCATTTAGAAACTATAAGGCCAAGGGGAGTACCTCCGTGAAACCTGACGTGGATCTGATGTGGCATCGTGGCCGGCGTGGAACACCACGCCCCCTGGCGTGGTCCACGACCGTGGATGGTCACTGTGCAAATCTCCACAACGTGAAGACTCCTAACGGCTCAAAATTGTGGGTGAGGTAGCCGTTACCTGTGTAACTGCACAAGCTTCTGATGACTCCCAACGGCTCAAATCAGGCTCCATGCTTCTCATACCTCCGGATGAGAGAAGGACGGAGGTGATGAATAGTCGTCGGAATCCATTTTTGGTAGGTAGAGAGAAATGAATAAAACCTTAATAATTTTAGGGGAAAAAGGGAGAAATGTGTGGGTTGAAGAGAAATGGTGTGGGTAGTGGGTTTATATGTTTTTATTAATAATTTTAGTTATTAATAAAAAATATTATTTTATTTTTAATTTATTAATGTTTTTATATTAATTATTGAAACAAGTTAATATTAAATTAAATTAGAAAAAAAATGACGTGGCAGTGTGGAAATGTGTAACTATTTCCCTTAAATATGGAGAGTGTGGAAAAGTTATGGAATCTAATGTGACGCTGACGTGAAGGGGTTTGAAAATGTGAAAAATGATGGGTACTCCCCTTGGCCTAAGTATAAGTAACAAACACTAGGTTAGTTTAATAGATAAAGAGTTTTACTATATAAATTTGAGTTTATATATTATTTTATTTTGTATATCATAGATAAATACATGAAAAAAAAAGTTTAAAAATAAAAATTATAATAAATAAGAAGATAGGAATAATGTATCTATTACATTTGTTTTATATTAGTTGATCATAAAAAAATAATATAAGAAGATACGTTCTAAAATAGTTTTACATGTTGAATGTTGAATGCAGTTATAAAGGCCAGCCTACGAAGCATACGATGGCATAAGAATACGACACGTGTCTTTGGGGCAAGTAGTAAATCCGTTCGCGTAATAATAATAACGCAAGTTATATAATAATAACGCATGTGTAAGGCCCCAAACTCGGGAACCCTACTTGCTGGCTCAAACGCAAGCTAAATAGTCATAGACATCAAACTAAGCTCAATTCATTGCATCGGAAATCAATAGTCAACAATGGTCAACGACCCGACCCAAACATAATTCAAACCAAGTACTAATATTTAAACAACTCAACGAAATAAACTGCTAAATGTCATCACACCCACACGGTAACCAAACGCCATCCAGATGCCGTCAGCTCACACTTTCTCTTTACCTGAAATACATGCTTAAAAAGTCAGCTACGCTGAGTGAGTTCTATAGTAATATACTAAGGAATATTAAATCCCAAAAACCGTTATAAAAATGGTTTATATCTCAAAAGGTTTTATCTCGTTTCAATAGTTCTCAAAGATCAAATTAATATAACCATCAACACACAAGTAAATCCCGTTTTCTGGTCCGAAGACACAAGCAAACACAATCTCCCGCCTGACCGTCATCAGACACAATAACCCGTTAACTAACGTCAACACAATAAGAAGCTTACGTTTGATCTCCCGCCACGACGATTAAGTACGTGACACAAATAACTCATACACATAAACAATTTAATTAACGACATACACGTTTATCACAAAACACTTTCATGCTCCTGAACACTAAAACATTCACCTCGCAAAGATTTATGCCTTAAGATATAAGAACATTTAATATCGAAAGTAAGGCTAGACATACTCCGGTTTAACCGTCACGACCATTACGTACGTGACCCAAAACTCGTACACACATGCAAGCATAACGATTATTTAAAAATATATATTTCGTCACCAAAAGTACCGTCTATGCATACATTCACTAAAAACACGTTTCACATGTATTCATGCCCAAAACAATAAAACATTTAAAAGTGGGCGATAGAAACTCACATTTGCTCGACACGCTTCGATCTCTAGAACACGCTAACTTCTCGTGCTCACCTTTCAACCTCGTACCTACCATGTACACAATTCGCGAGTCAATACACGACCCGACGTTAAACCACCACATACACATCTATCCCGACGTTAAACCACCACCTACACATCTATCCCGACATCACGCATGATTACATGCATGTGCATGAGTTCCCTCGTGCATGCATGTTACCATGCAAGGTCCACATGCACCATGTAACCACTCATACAACCCCATGCGTTTCCCCTGGGTTACTTGAATTCGTAACTCGCCCATCTCGGAACCTCGTTTACCTTTCTTAACCTATACCATGCACCAACGAACCAAAACCAACTCCTCCCTCTCCTCATGACGGCTCCGAGCAGCCCCGCACCCGCTCGCCGTCGTGGACAGCCCCAATGTGGCTACCGTGCTAACCGAAGCCACCATAGTCACGCGTCCGGCCTGCGAGCATTCCCTTGCTGCTGCCGTGAGCTTTGTGCTCAACCCCTGCGTCGTTCCCGTCTCACCAGACCACCACAATCGTGAACGGCCACCACCGAGTGGTGCCGGATACTTCACCGTCTCCCTCTCGGCTTCGCATTCACTATAGGAACCTCCTTCAGGTTCTCGGCTCACGCAAAACCCGACTGTCCCACCTTCTAAACAAAACGTAAACGATAACACGGAGGGGATAGATGATTGTACCTTGAACCGGATGATTCGTGCGAGCCTTATATCCGATCGAATACTTCCTTCACGAGAATCACTCTTTCAAAAACCCTAGAATAATAAAATGACTATTATGATTATACGGAACCCAAAACACGTAATCCATGATTAGAGGATCACAAATATACCTTGATTCGAACAAGGAATACGACGAACGGCCTCTCCTTCTCTCCCTTTTCTTCTCGCAGCGGCAAGAACCCAAATGGGGTTTCCCCATTGAGTAACACCCTAATAGGGTGCCTCCTCAACCGGGCTCGGCCCTTTGCACGTGACCGACTAGTCCCCGGGCGGCCTGTCTTGCGATTTTAATACAATCCCACTACAATACGTTATTTGCTCGCCAACCCCTCTAAATATGTTTACATAAAAAGAACACCCACTACTACGCATTCGGTTAGGTCTCGTTACATTCCCGTAACATTTCCGTCCATTATGTACAATTATATACATATATACACTAATCCCGTTTATTAGGTAAAAACCCGGGATGTTACAGCATGTTTTATAATAAAGTTTGTTCTAAAATGATAATAACGCATGCTATACGAAAAATCAAGCATGTTATATGAATAATAACGTATGGTGATAATCACGCATGTTATACGCACAATACATCGACATTTTTTTAAAGTCGATTTTTTATATTAAAAGTATAGTAAGGCTATATTCAAATTAAAGAAAATAAAATGCTCTATTTTATGGTGTAACGTTTTAAAAAAAATAATGTCATATAAAAAAGTTATATATGTTTTAAAAAATTGGGGAACTTGAAAAAAAATCAACAATGATAGACTATTTCAAATTTATCACTCCAGGCCATTTACACGTTTAAAACAATTGCTAACGTGACATCTCTTCATTTTAACTCTTGATTATCTACATCAAAGGGCCATATGACTTCGTACGTTTTGTACACTAAAAAGACTTTATATTTTAAACTTTATATATATATATATATATATATATATATATATATATTATAGGGGTCGGTTATTGTACAAAGGGTTTTAGCGAACTAAGGCACCAGCATGCGACCCGTGTTCAGTCGGCGAGGGGCAAATGCGTCCGCGTTATAATAGCGCATGGTTAATAATAACACATGACAATAATCACATAATCACACATGTTATACACATGACCATAATCACGTAATCACGCATGTTATACACATGATCATAATCATGTAATCACGTAATCACGCATGTTATACACATGATCATAATCACGTAATCACGAATGGTATACGCACAACACATCGACCTTTTAAAAAAAGTCGTTTTTTTTAATAAAAGTATAGCAAGATTATACTCAAATTAAAGAGAATAAAATGCTCGATTTTATGGTGTAATTTAAAAAAAAATGTTGTATAATAAAGTTATGTTTTTTTAAAAACAATGGGGGAACTTGTAAAAAGTCAACAAAGGTAGGCTATTCCAATTTTACCCTTTTCAGAATTTTTTTTCACGCTTAAAACGATCACATTTGATCTTAACCATTGATTTCCTAGATCAACGTTTCAAAATCCTTTCTACGCTTTGCACAAAAAAATCTTTTTTGTATTTAAAACTTTCACAGTATTTATATATATTCATGTTGAATCAACCTATCATATGATATATTAAAAAATTTCACTCTTATGTTCACTTAAGAGTATTGTACAGATCGTAACGATCCAACTGCTTAAAAGAAATATATTATATTTTATTATTCATTTTAAAAATATAGAATAATAAGAAATACAATATTACAAATGGCATATATGTATAAATTTAATTACTTTTTTATTATTTTATTGTTTGCATGAAAAATTATAAGAGAAAAATTAAATAATCTATAATAACACGTTACTTAATTTATTTAAAAAATGATGATAGTATAATAATTTCATTTTATTATACGTATATAAAGAGAGATTCTTTATGTGTTTGAATATAGCAACTAACAAAAGTAGTTAAAATGATATAAAAAGAAAAGCCATTGGATAACGTCATAAGCTAAATGTTAATGTCTCAATCTTTAATAATGAGATATGTTATGTCATTTTGTTACAACTTACAAGTATTGTTGTGTATTTAAATATACATATATTATTTGGAATATTTTTATTCAAATGGAGTATAAAGTTTTCGGAGCAAATTTATGCATGTGATTTTTATAAAATTATAAATTAATGTTTTAAATTTTAAAATATACTGATCTTTCATATTTCTAAAACTATAATTACATATGTAAATTACTTAAGGTTTTTATTTTTGTGATATATTATATAAAATGATTTTTTTTCGTATGAAGCGTACAAATGATACATGATATGATACGTTTACTTTAGAGTGAGAGTATATGTATCCGTTAGATTATAAATGGTCTTAGACCTATCATCGTAATCGTACAATTAGCGTATATAAGAGTTGAAGTAGATTTAAATAAAAGAAAAGTTCGATTCTTTGCGTTATTTAAACTATTTTTAACTTTGTATTATGATCTTGTTAACACTTCAATATTAACTATGGAATTATAATGATCTCTTCAATGTTTTGTATGCTAAATTTACTTTGTATTTATTTTTTCCAAAGTGTTTTTATTTATATATTCTCAAGGTTGTTTAAGATATGTTTTTTGTGAAATCTATTAAGATGGAGAGGTGAGGCCACTTTAAAAAGGAGAAAACGTGACTAGGTTAATGGATAAGATTGAGGGGTAATTTCGTAAAATAAGAAAATGTTTCTGGAAAGTGAAAGATTGAAATTCTAGGAGCCAAAAAGCGAAAAAGTTGGACATCATTTGTTTGTTTGATTTCATGTCCTTAGTTGTACAGCTTGACCACTCCCGATTTGTTTTTTTCTAAAGTTGTATATATAAAATAGGAGTTGAAGCTGACAAAATTCAGACTTGTATATTTAAGAATCCAAAGTAGAAACAACAAAAGATCTCGTATTTGAGGTTAAATCACATAACGGACTCTTATCAATTAATCGAATTTCAAATATTTGAATTAATCAAATCCAATTATTTGAGTTTTTGAAATTTTGAAGCAAGATTCAAAATTCGATTACTGAATTCGAATCGAATTCGAGTTTGGAATTCGAATTCAAATCGAATTTTTAGTTTTTCATATCCGATTCGAATACTGAACACATCAAAAACTGCATCCAAAATATTCAAATGGTAGCATCTATATTACAAGTTTATAGCAAGTGACAAAAAGAAGAATTAAAAACGGAACTCTATTAGTGAAGTAAGAAACACGGTTAAACAAGGTAACAAAGTAAATGAACTCCAAATCCGAATATAGAACATAATGATAACTCAAAATCGAAGAAAGTAAAAAGGATTTACTATATTTCACGGCTGTGAGTCCGTGACTCAATCGAAACTGAGAAAGATAGACGACAAGACGCATGAGTGGCGATTGTGGGTAGCCACTGTGCGATAGATGTTCAAAATCTAGGGTTCACGACTTCATGGGTGGCGATTGTGCAATAGATAACAATGAGCTAGACATTTGGTTTAAGTGTACAACCATTGGTTTCTTTATTATTAGGTTAGGCATTAGTGGATTAAATATTGGAATCTAGATGTTAGGCTCAAATATTATAAACTAAGATTTTAGTCTTTAGAATCCTTTTATAAACTGTGAGCTCAAGATACTTTTTCCGGTTTATTTTTTATTTATTACTAACTATTTAATATTTACTTTATTAATTTTCTTAAATCCCCATTACTATTTAATATTTACTTTATAATTCTTAAATCTTTATTAATAAATGTTTAGTATTTCCATTATTTAACTCATGTAAAACACGAATTTCTAACATAGTGTGTGTGTATATATACATATAATATGACAATGTGTGTATTTCAATATTGCTACAGTGTCTTCAAAGAGGAGAACATGATTTGTTGAATACAATCTCGTTGGTTAAATCGACAAAGAAATAGCTCGAGAAGTTTAGATTAAATGGTTTTGAATCATTTTTAATGGAAGTAAACTCCTTTTGTGAAAAATATGAACTTGAAATAGTAAACATGGATGACTACTACATTAACCCAAAGAAGCCAAGATGAAAGACAAACATCACATATCATCAATATTATGAGTATGATTGTTTTAACACGGTGCTTGATATGCAAATCAAGAGTTTAGAAACTGTTTTAACGAGGTAACATCCGGTTTGCTTATTTTTATATCCACTTTGAGTCCATGTGATAATTTTTGTGAGTTTGATATACCAAAGATATTATTGTTAGCAGAGATGTATCCATATGATTTTAATGAATATGGTAAAAGAAATTTTGAGATTGAACTCCCATCTCCCCCTAGAATGATAATATCATTATATTATTTATACCCAACAGTCTCCCCCTAGAATGATACTATCAATATCTTCTGACATTGTCTTGCATCCTCATTAATCCACCGATAACCCAACGTCTTTCATTGTCATTCTCCCCCGCAAATGTAGATCCTCCTATCTTGTAGCCAAAAGATAAGGCTTGAACTTCCAATGATTAATATCAAATAACCGGCTTTAACACAAAAGTGTTTAACTCTGTTAATGTATCTTAATATGATCCAACGATTCTTCAAATCCTGATATCCAAAGATCAACTCTGTCACACATCTTCATGAATAACTGATAATCCAATACTCTTCACTGTGATTATCCCCCTCAAGTGTAGATCCTCCTAACTTGTAGGCAAAAGATAAAGGTTTGAACTTCCACTAATCAATACTAAAAGATCTGGTCTTCAGAAGACAATAAAACTCTAAATCCATTCCATGAAACCTCAAATCTTTAACTACTTGTCACCCTATTAAATAAGCATCCTAGATGCTCCTAGCCTACATTTTCAAGATCCAAATACTCTTAGAAGTGACATACATGTCATACATTTAAAGTCTTGAATAGTTGTGAAGATCTTCGAACATCCCTAGATCCACAATTGCCAAAGAAACAAATTTTTTGAAAACCCGAAAACGCTTTCTCCAAGTTTTTGGACAATAATCCTCCTTTTCTTTGCAATATCTTCCCAAACATCCATCCAAGAAATTTTCTCCAGAATACGTTTTTTAAGAGTACTTGGATAGTGTTGCCACCAGTGTCACCGACAATGTCGTCTAGTGTCGCCACTGATTAGTGTCGCCAAGTGAACTTGTGTTCAAGATTCTAGTGCCATTGGATGAATGAACAGTGTCACCGAATGAATGATCAGTGTCGCCCGAAGAACTGAACAGCCCTAAAAATGCGAAAAATCACCAAAAATATTCAGATCTGACCTCGTTTAACATCTATGGTGAGATACTGATGAAGATCCGATAAAAAAAGAATTCTAAATCAACAACCTAAGCTCTTATACCAAATGATAGTCCTCTAGATCTTGATTCCAGCTCTGTTTTGATAGAAATTGGTAGAGACGGGTTGTTCTGAGCCAAACAAACAAAAGATAGACATATAGATAATCAAAGCTACAAATTTCATTGATTTTGGATAAAGAAATACATAACTTTCATCCACCCCGGGTGAGCTCCCTCGGGGTGGTGACTTACAGAAAAATTAACAATGATAAATGAAACCTAATGCCCTATTTATAGCTCCTGAGCCTTGTTCTCCAAGTTAGCCGCCTCTACTGAAGAACCTGTTAGTGTAGCCCATGCACGCCGACGAAACTAACTAGAGTCACCTGGGAACATGGTAGTGTCGCCCATGCATGCCGGTGACACTAGCTAGTGTCGTCGGACACTAAAACACCGTTTTGGTCTAGATCCTTCGAAGTGTCGCCGGACACTAAAACATCGTTTTCGTCTAGATCATTCGATTGATAATATCATTCTATTATTTATACCCAACAACATTGCATTTCTAATGATGACTGACATACTTTTATTGTTTATTTGAAATTTAATTTGGTTTTATCGTTTTATTATGTGACCTAACCAACCCGGCTCGACCCAAACCGACCCGGAACAAAGAAATTTAATATTTAGCTATAAACAATCGACCTTAAAAAATCTCTGACCCCATGAAAAAAATTCTTTGGACCGTCACTGTTCATATAGTTTTTGCAGCTTTAATCTATTATGTATTAAATGATATATAGTAGTCAGATTAAATACAAAGTGGTTTTTCCACAAAAAAAAGTGTAAGAAGTATTTTTGGGTCTTTAATCAAATTAATTTAATGGTTAAGATTGATTTGAAAGATATTAATGGTTGAGAGATGTAAAATAGAGAATTTACCCTTTTGTTGAAAGATATATGTATTTATATGTATATAAATGTAGATATACTATACATATAGGAGTATAACTTAAGATAGATGTTTATAGTTATGTTTATACACGTATGACGAGTCGATCGTTTTAACACAGTCGGGGAATGACTGACGAAGACAAATGTTAGTAGGTGGAAATAGTAGATGGGAGTTGTCTTAAAGACTAATGTACGAAAGAGTCTACGTGTGTATCACCTCAAAGGTGGTGAGGAGCATGGATTTAGTTGGGAGGATTAGAATGCAACATTCTAGTGGAGGATGAATAAAGCTTTCTACCTTGTCGTGTCAATATTCCTTCAAGGAAGATAGGGATCTTTGAGGCGAGCCTTTGGAAGAAACATGTGAAGCATAAGGAGCGGGGGGAACAACTTTGACGAATTAAGGAGGAAGAAAACATTGTTTCCACAAGGGGTTCGTGGCATGCGAACCAAATGAGTTAATTGGTGGTAGTTTATTCGTTGGTTAGTCAATGATGAATCACTATAATGGTATTGGCTTCGGAAGCAATCCATTGTGATTGGCGGATAGAGTACGATTTGCGGTCAGTCGACTACGGGACATGATAAAAGATTGGTTGAGAAGTTCTCCATATGGAGAAAAGCTTAAGGGTGTGAAGACAATGTGTCGGGGTGAATTCAAGAAGCGTTACTGAAATGTTTCTATCCACAACCGGTAGTGGACCATGTATCTGGATAATTCCTTCACGTGTGGTAGACCGGTGAATTGATTAAGATTAAGGGCATGTTGTATGACTAAGCACGGTCTTGCCTAAATCTTGGAGTGTCTGAAGGAATGGAGATAGATCGACTTCTCGATACTGACGGTTGATGTTATAGAGTGGATTCTCATGCATGGTGTACAACTCTGGTGGATTTGATTATTATATGTTGCAGGGAGATCAAACTTGGGAGACAGGTGGATTGTAAGGAGAATTTAGAGGTGGCTTCAAGAAAGCCAAATATTCTAGCCGAGCTAGAAACCTTTTGGGGAGGCAATACCTGTTACTGTAGTATGTATGGAAAGTAACTCTTGATTGGAGAAGATGGTACACACTATGCCATGGTGTTATAGTCCTAATAACATGTGCTACAGTTGTTATAAATCGGGACACATTCGAAGTGAATGTATTGAGTTAAAGTACAAGGGTGATGAAGGGGAGAAAAATAGAAATTTCGAGGCCTTCGAGTAAGGCATTACTAACTACCAAGGACGAGACTGAAGTCCTTCAATTTTATTTGTCGGGTTGGGGGTGAAACAATCACATGGAATGGAGTCCTACGATTGTAGTGGAAACTTGTGTGGTTACTTAGTGACCATATCAATGTCGTGTGTGGCCAAAAGGAGACGTGTCGATCTGTTCTCATCTAGAGACAGTGAAACACATGGCGCATGGATTGGTGTATACCTAGCTTATGCCATTGACACCAACCGGATTAATGGAATACTTGATATTCCTGTTGTGAAGGAGTTCACTAAGGGTTTTATACCCGAGTGTCTCTTCTTGGGGTGTAACCATTCTTTGTAGAGTTGAAGAATGGAAGAAGGTGTTGTGCATCAATTGTCGGGGTTGAACAAAGTGACTTAGGTCCTAGATTCAACCAATGAGTGTAGAGGAGGGTGATATCCCATGAATGGTTATGAAATCCATTGCGGATACTATGAGTTTTCAGTGTGCCGTTCGGCTTTGGTGGAAATCAATTTTAGATGATGTGGTAAATTATGAAGGCATATCTATAGACCCATCAAAGATAAAGATAAATAATGGGTAAGTGGTGTTTGAAGTCTTAGAACTTCACAAGTTGTGTTTGAAGTCTTAGAACTTCACAAGTGGTCTTTAAAGTCTTAGAACTTCATAAGTGGTGTTTGAGGTCTTAGAACTTCACAAGTTGTGTTTGAAGTCTTAGAACTAGTCTTCTAACTTCAAAGGAGGATTGTGTGATTGAGATCCTTGATTCTCAAAGAATGACTTATGATTTAGTCGTTGGAGATAAACTAAGTGTTGGGTCATGGATAAGGAGCTACCTCTCAGAGTTGTGAAAGAGGATTTGAGTAAGGCAATTTTCGTGTCCTTACTTGGAGAAATCGTATGTTTGTCAGTTATTTTGGTGCCTATCACTATAGACTCGGATATGTCTTAAATTGATTGTAGCAACTAAAGGAGATAACTTGAGGAGGGAACGGGTGACTGTATACTCGGGTGAATATTAGATGGTTGAATTTAAGTCTAGAGCTTCAAAGGAGTGTTGTATGTAGGTGATGGGATCCTTGAATCCCAACAGTATGAAACACTTGAGACCTTAAATCTCAATGGATGGGTTGGTGTGGAGGTTATGAAACTTCCAATTATGAGGTGGGAGAAACGGTGTGATAGAACTTGAATTCCTTAGTTGTCAAACGTATTAACTACTTTTATGAGGTGATTCATAAATTCAAGAAATCTATACACACGGGGTGACAATAATGCTTGGTTGTGGAGCATAAAATTTTTGTGGCTAAAGGTGGAAGGAGACATAGTCAAGGATGTTGACAAATGTCTTGTTGTGTTGTGGACTAAGGCCAAATGCTTAAGAAAGGTCGTGTGGGAAGCCTCAACGGCTTCATATACCTATGCGAGATAGGAGAAGCTTGTAGTAATCTGACTACAAGAATATATGAAAAAAGGTGGTAACATGTTACGATTTGGTTAAGTGGCGGGTTTATGTGGATTGTTAATGTTTTACGTGAATTACACGTTAAAGTTGATCTTCTTGTTTTGCTCTCATGTGATAATACTGCTTCTATTTCTATAGCAACAAGTCCTGTATTTCACGAGCGCACTAAACATTTTGAAATAAATTTATATTTTTTAAAGGAAAAAATAAGTGCAGGTATTATCCGTACTGTTGGTGTTAAGTCGGATGCTCAACTAGCTGATATGTTTATGAAGGGCCTACTGGTAAAGCAGCATGCTTTCATGTGAAACATCCTACTTATTTTTTTATTATTTGATCAAAGTTTAATGCGGAAAATGGTCTCAGTTTGACAAAAACCTTTCCATTAAATGGCTAAGGTAACTTTTTCATTTATAATATCATTGTTTTACAAAAGATGATATAATTACATCATTTTACATAGGGATTTTTCAACTCCGATAGCTCTACCCACAGGAGGCTCTATTACATGTGTTTCTTTCCTGCAGTGTTTGGAAAACATTTTTGAATTAGCTTACGCTAAGTAAGTACACTGCATCATTCATTTCATTATGAACCATTTAGGTTCTTATTATTGTTCACGTTCTCTCGGGCTCTCGGTGCCCCTTGACTATCTCCGGACGTACCTCCGATCACGGTATTTGTATATTTTATAGGTGTGCTAACCCCCTCGCAACCATCTTAGGTCGTACCTCCGATCCGAGTATTGGCAAGGTTCTTATACTCGTTAGTATAAACCCCTCGCATTTGTCACGAAGACTCATTCATTCCTCAGCCCCTTAGGCTTGGAATCTTTTACTCTTTCAGCCTCGTAGGCCTAGAGTTTCCTTTTCTTTTCCTCAGCCCCGTAGGCTTGGAGTCTTTTTAGTTCTCTTCTTTATTATTTATTGAGATCCATCTTACAGGCCGGGTATCTCATTTTATTTGGGACCTTGAGTATCTTTGACTCACAGCCTCCCAAATGTATCAAGCATTTATTTTCATTTCACGTATATGCTTGATTTACTTCCCAACCAGTCCTCATCTTAAAACTTCGTAACGGTTTCTCCACGATGTATTAAAAGGGTTTATATATAGGAAGTACCAGCGGCGTATCCACCACCCCTTTAATACTTAGTGAGTACTCCGTTGTACCATTTTAGGATTTAAACTCGTTCCATCATACTTTTTCATATCTGCACGTATCATCATGCATTCACATATTCATCATGCATTTCACGTATTCATATTCATTATGCATGGTATATTTCCATCGTATATTCATATTCGTCATATATTGTAAACTGGGGTGATTTTCCTTCCAGAGTAGTACCTCCAACAAAGATGTTCCCAGGAAGGAGTGACGGGTCTAGAAGAGATTTATACACCACTCTTTCCTTAGACAGAACATTTCGTTTGTCAGATAACTACATACCGGTTGGATGTTCTCCTGTACGTTCACTATATTTCATTATTATCTATTAGTCTATACCCTTAAAAATTCATAATGGTTTCACCACGAAGTACCAAGAGGTTTATATATAGGAAGTACCAGCGGCGTATCCACCACCCCTTGGATACGTCGTGACTACTCCATTATTCCCGTTTAGTGTTTAGACTAATCCGTCATTACCCCGTACCCTCGTTATATTTATAGCACATAACACATATCATTTAATCACATTATTCACATAATAGTGCCTAGGGTATGGGTCCAGTGTACTTACGATAGTTTCGGGTCATTCCTAAGTTCGTTCCTCGCTTAAACGCTTCCCCGAACTCGAACCGCACTCGCAGCGTATCGTACTCGTACTCAAATGCACCGCACTGGGTCCCTTTCTTCTTCACAATTTCATGTGTGTGTAAGATTGTGTGTTTTGTTGTGAGAAAAGTGTATGGCCAACTTCATCTATTTATAGGTTGGCTCCTGGGTCCGTCACCGTTTGTTCCTTAGCCGCCATGATCTTCGCCAACACATAACGGACCGTTATTATCTCATGACGGTCCGTCATGACCCGTAACGGACCGTTACCCTTCATGACGGTCCGTCATAGGGTTTACACGCATCACTTCACCAAGATGAGTCACAGGACACGTGTCATTCTCTGGTTCAAACCCTTTCTCCGCCCGTAACGGACCGTTACCGTCTTGTGACGGTCTGTCACGGCTCGTAACGGACCGTTACCGTCCATGACGGTCCGTTATGTCTTGAAACTTCAAATTTTCATTTTAAAACTTGGTCTTTGCTTTACTTGTCGCTATTTGCCGTTCTTGTTTCTTGAGCCGTTAAATTTTGGGATGTTACATCATGCCAGAAAAATTAGCTTTGTATGATGAGTTTGGAAATAGAACTGAGAGGTGGTGTTAAAAAAAGGTAATATTTCATTTCTATATATCCAAAGTTATTATATAAAAAATTATAAGTTTTTTATAATATTTTTTCTATTTGTTTTATGTGCAAAATTATTGCTGACGGGCTGGAGTGTGCATTTGGGCTGAGGTCGCATTTGGCTTGAAGGCTGGCTAATGTTCAGCGTATAAGGTGGGTATTAGGGTTTCATTTTTCTCATTCAAGTCGTCTTCTTCTTGTTTTGATCAGATGTTTAGTGTTTGTAGGTCTTGTCGATTATCTTATTGAGAATCAGTGTTGTATACGTTCATTCTCAAACTTTAGTTCAGTTCTTGTTCGTGTAAGATCTGGAGTTGTATATTCGTTTGATCTTTGTGTTTATGGTATATCAAGTTTTCATCTCTTGATTTATGACAATTATCTAATGAGTAGCGTCACGTATTACAATTCTGAGAGCCTAATATTCTTTTTCCTTTTATTTTTTCTTAACTACATAATATTTTTCTTATTCAACTATTTAAAATTTTCCTCTAACTATTTAATATTTATTTTATTAATGTTTTCTTTATTTAATATTTACTTTCTCAACTATTTTCTTTATTTTTTTGCTTATTATTAACTATCTAATATTTTTTTTATCCAACCCGTTTAATACACCGGTTTCTAATCTAGTAATATATGTATATAGATGTTAAAAAAACTATCGTGTGTACTTAAAAAAACTCAAAGCAAAGCTGGAAATCCAAGGAAAGCGATCAAAATCCTAAATATGTTGCTATTTATTAACATTCTTCATAACAATAACCATTTAAAAAAATATAGAATGTTAAATAGGCAGTTAAATCGGTTTAACTTTTTTTGATTACCAAAAGGGTCAGTTAAATCAAATTATACTTATAGAAACCAGAATAAATCAAATATAATTATTAAAACGGATAAATAATAAAAATTGGTGGCCAATAAGTGCCCGTTCAAAAAATCCATGGGGATCAAATTAGGTAAAGACTGTTTCAAAAAGTGAACGAGGATATGAAGCACCAAACGTGCGACATCTTGAGCTCAGAACAATTATGTGGTGTACTTAATTTTCCAAAAGTCAACTAAATCATGATGAAAGGTTTTGATAACAACTAATTAAGTATTTGTTCTGGGGACATCATCGTGGTAGATGATGTATTCTCCTTATCAAACGGTAAGGTTCGAATCCTACGGTGGAGATTGTGTTAGTTAATAGTAATAGATTAGATGCTCGGAAAAAATACTAATCAAGTATTTAGAGAATTTTAGAAAAGTAATAAATTAAGCGTTTTATCTTTCTAGCATATCTTTTTTAATAGTAATTTTTTTATTTCTAAATTCCATCTAAAACTAAAACTGTACTTACAGAATTTAAACCTACACTTTTAAAAAGGATAATTACCAATGTCACTAGACCAAAAGGATTATGAAAGTGCGATTAACAACACAAGCAAAGACATTTGCTTGTGTTTTGTTCGGGTTATATTAAGAGTCCCATGGTAGATCAACTACATTAATAAATGAACATGATGAAAACTAAAACTAGCTAATCTAAACTGCTCCTAGTCTAACTAAAGAGGATTTCTCTAAATGCTTGGATAAAAATGATCAATTATTTATAGCAAGTAGAACATTAGCTACTATTAACAAACCAAATACAACTAACTTAATAACTTTACTTTAATATTCCCCGTCAAGCTAAACTTCAGTATCAACGTTAGAGATGCACAAAACCGGATTTTGGGACAACCCGCATCGGTTTTAAAACTAGTTCAGATCAAGTAAAAGAAAGTCAAAAACCGGATTTGGCCAAACTAGTCCGGACTAGAAACCTGTTTTATTAGGGGGGGAACTAGGATTCAACGATATAATCTTAAATTGATTTTAAACTAGCGAATTGGATCGAATACTGGTTTCAGATCCCAAACCGGGTTGAATGTGCACGAAAGCATTAAATAAAATAAGGGGAAAAAAATACAAAATCCAATTCTTTTAAAGCCCAATGAATACAATGAAGGATCCATGAAGAAAGGCTCTGATCCAAAGGAAATAGCCCACAATATGCTAATCCAAAAGAGTTTGCAGCCCAATTAACTCAGCAATAAGGATGGAGTAGGGTGGATTAGTGGAAGTGTGGAACAATTGTCAACTTCAGTTGGATACTTTGGGCTTATTATTTTTTGTAATGATTCCTTTTGTAGAGTTTTGCAAGGGCTTGTTATTTTTTGTAAAAAATTGGGCACAAGGCCCATCAACCTTGGGTTCAGGTTACTCCACTTAGAGATTAAAAGATCTAAATTGTGTGCTTATTGGTTCGAGGTGCACAAAACGGTTTTTTAACCCGAACCGGTTCAAAACCGAACCGAACCGGTTTGGTCAACAAAAAGTCAAAACCGGTTTGAGTTCAAACCGGACCGGTTTGAAACCGGTTTGAGATGGTCCGTTGACCGGGTTTGACCGGTTTGACCGGTTTAAAAAACGGTTTGAAACCAGTTTTTAATCAGTTCGGTTCGGGTTAAACCGGTTTCAAACCGGTTTAAATGTATAGGTTTCAAACCGGTTTTAAACCGGCGGTTTGAACCAGTTTGAAACCGGTTTGGTATAAACCGGTTCACGACCGGTTCGGTTTTCGGTTTGAAACCGGTTTGGTTTTTCAAACCGGTTTTTTTGTGCATCTCTATTATTGGTTATTACTTAGAGTTTGATATGCTCGAGTTATTTTAATTTTGTAATTAAACTATTTTTTGTTAAAAATTTTGTTAAGTTTGTAAAAAATGATCCTTTTTACAAACCTAAGAAGCTATTTATGTAATTTATTCAAATTAAAAAAAATACAATTAAAACCCTCACCCCACCCTCTTGAAATTCTATTCGCCTTCACATCAGTGCCTCTATATTCATCTTTATCTCTATTATTTAGAGATTTCTCCAATTTTACACATCCATCAGTGTCTCTATCTACATCTCCATCTTTAAATTTTAGAGTTTAGTAAATATAAATTCTCTAAATATAGACTTTCATTTTCATTAATCTCTGTATTTTGTGAGTGTATAGGAAAAAGAAAAAATAATAAAATAAGTGTTTGTGAGTGAGATAGCGGTAGAGATAGAGAATGAGATGTGGGAGGTTAAAACAAATTTAAAGAAAAATATAAAAAAAAGGTAATATTTAGTTAAGTTATAAAGATATAGATGAATAAGCTGATTTGAATGCTCTTAACCAGTGACCAAGCCCCAGCCAGACAACCGACGACCACAAAATTGACACCATCACTGTTCTTTTGATTTGAAGATGAGAAACAATCTATCGATTTTACAACCATATCCTTCTCGTGATTATTGTAACGATTTTGGGGGTTGTCGACTTGGGAAGAACGAACATAAACAAATACAAACGACATCAATTTCAAGAATTCAATATTCGTATTTCACTTGAAATTCTATAGTAAGGAATTTAGATGGAGAATATCTGAAAGGGATTGGAAGCTCCAATTTAAGGCTCAAAACTTTGATTCTGCTTCTAGTTTCATTTCTCCCGAAGGCTATGGGGAGTACCCACTTTTTCCATATTTTCACACCCCTTCACGTTAGCGTTACATCATATTTCACATCTTTTCCATATTCTTCACATTTGAGGAAAATGGTTCCACATTTCCACACCGCCACGTCATTTTCTTTTTCTAATTTAATTTAATATTAATTTGTTTTAATAATTTAAAAAGACAATAATAATTTTTTATTAATAAACTAAAAAATACATTAATAATAAAAAAGGAAAATACATTAATAATAAAAAAAAGGAAAAATACATTAATAATTAAAATACATTAAAAACTTAATAATAAAACTAGACTTTAATTGTTGCCCGAGTTGAGATGAAGCACCAAATTTTGACGAAGATTGTTGTGTATCTCACGGTTGCGTTTATATTGTTCGCTTACACTTTGTTGGGCCTCGCTAACTTCCTCTAATCTAAGTGTCGCTTCAAATTCTTCTTCGTCGAACTCGCAAATTGTCCGGCCATCATCTTCAATGATCATGTTATGTAGGATGATGCAAGTGTACATTACACGCCTTATTCTTTCGAGCTTCCATGCATGGGCCGAATTTTTCACTGTATGAAATCTTTTTTTTAATACACTAAAAGCACGTTCAATATCTTTTCTTGCCGATTCTTGTCGGCGTTTAAAATATTTTCTAGGTTCATCTTTAGGTCATGAAAACGATTTCACAAAAGTAGCCCATTCGGGATAAATCCCATCAACGAGGTAATACCCGTGCTTGTATCTTGTACCTCTAAGATCAAAAGAACTATCGGGTACGGTTCCGTTAACCAATGTGTTGAATAGTAGGGATTGGTTAAGCACATTTATGTCGTTGTTTGAACCCGCAACTCCAAAGAAAGCATGCCAAAACCAAAGATCTTGTTATGCGACCGCCTCGAGCATAATTGTTGGAGCCGGATGGTCACCTCGCATATATTGCCCTCGACATGCATTTGGTTATTACTCCACTCCCAATGCATACAATCTAGGCTACCAATGCCGGGTAGCCCATGCACCTCCTCGTGATGTTTGTATATTTGTTGAATGTCGCTAGGAGTCGGTTTGCGTAAATATCTTGTCCCGTAGATATTAATTATACCTTTACAAAATTTGTATAAACAAATCCTTGCCCTTTTTTTGTCGATCTTTATATTTTAATCTAATTCATCCGAGCAGGATCCGTATGCCAACTGACGCATAGCGGTGATGCACTTTTGAATGGGGGTGAACCCTCTTCGACCTCTTGCATCCCATTTCAATTTGAAATAATTCATCTCTCGTTCCAAATCGTTTAACAATTCGTAAAAATAAATTTCTACTCATTGAAAACGATTTCGGAATGTCTCCGCGTTATAAAGCGACTCGTCACAAAAGTAATCTTTAATTAAACACTCGTGAGCGGCTTCACGGTCTCGGTTCAAAGTGGCTCTTCGTGTGTACATACACGTGTTCGAACTTTCGGCATCGTCTCTAATTATTCCAATGAGAGTTGCGGCAACCGCTTGGAAAAACATTGAAGCGACACCTTCGGATTCGGAAGAGACTGAATTAAGAGAATCCATTTGAGAGTGGGTTAGAGTTTGGTTGAATTAGTTTGGTTTTTATAAAATTATTGGTTTGTAAATTGTATATATATATATATAGGTGATTAAATTTGAAAAAACAAAAGAGCCGTTGGGGGCAACGGTCACAAGCAACCTCTCCATGCCATGGAGAATACCACACCGGGTGGGTCAGTGATCTAAATTGCCGTTAAAAAAAATTGAAGGGTTTAATCTTTTAAATTTTGTTGATGTTTTCATCTTAAAACTTTATTGACGAGACTTAAAACGGTTTTTTTAATCAATGTGTAGTTTTTATATCGCAACTAGTTTAACCAATCAGTTTTAGCTTAAGTGGCATCTAATGTGTACAAAACCAATGATATTAATGAACAATTTGTTGAAATTTATTTACTTGAATTTGTCTTTCTCCCGATTTCATTCATTGTCATCGTAATCATCATCGCAACTCATATAACGTTTGGAATGGTGGAGGGAAACTCATTTGGGATAACAAGTCTCTGAGTAAGGTTAACAACTTAGTAAAATTCAACAGATGTTAGGTTAAGTAGATTGCATCCTTAATAGTCAAATTTTTTATAACGATAAATTTGACCATATAAATTATTTTACATCAAAAGATTCTGGGAAAGAAATTATCATTAATTAGTTATTACTTGTCTCTAAAGGTGTGCAAGGTTTAGTTTTGAGTAAAACCGAAAGTTTAGTTTTTGGTTTTTTGAAAACCGTTTGCTTTCCGTTTTTGGTTTTTACAGTGGGTTCGTTTCGGTTTCTGTTTTTTCGGTTTTACCAATTGAACTTGAATTTTTTGAAATAAAATTTTTTTAACTAATGATTAATTGGTTATTACACATTTGGACCTAAAATTTGTGGGCTACATAATTTGTTACTTTCTTATAAAATACTTAACATTCAAAATAAACATTATAATTGTCACACCGCAGTACCAGACACTAGTTAGTCATGACGCATGGTACAGAACACACAGCGGAAACTAAACCATAAAACCTCTTTTATTTATTAACAACTAATAAAATGTTTTTCAACTCGAACCAACCATCTATTACAACAAATACCAGTTTCCATCAAGGAACTCAATCCACACGACTTATAATTCTTCCAAACATGTCTCCAACCATCTGACCAACAACTGGTCTTATCCACTGCCACTCTACCTGGAATATCATCATCTAAAGCCGTCTATCCTTTAACCTGTAATATCCTTTAAAAATATTAAAAGCAACTGTGTCAACATAAGTTAGTAGTTTTTTATCCTTGAGAATTTTCGAGGTGTTACAATAATTACAAACTTGAAAGAACCAATGTAATCTTATAATTTAAATCTCATATGTTTATTTAAAAGAAATGCTATATTCTCCTAATTCATGGCATGATCATAAATCATAATTAATGTGACATGGGCATTAATCAATAAGAGATAGCTATAATACGGGTGTTATTGATGTTAAATGTTTATTAAAAATATATATTAAACATACGAGATATTATTATAGTACATCATTACTCAACTTTTTAGCAGAAGTTTTGACAAGTATTAAAGGTTTCTAATATACAAAACAGAAAAAAAAATATATATATATTTAATAAAATTATTACTCATTAAACAATTGTCCATTACAAAACCAAGAACCCAAATCGATGAATATCCCTATGTATAAGCTTGTTAAAAATTCGGTTTGAAACTAAAACCTAACCGACTTAAAATTAGGTTTTCGGTTCGATTCTAACCATTTTGAGTTTGGTTTGGTTTGGTTCAGTTCAGTTTAACCAAAAAATAATCAAAACATAGATAACCGAAACCCGAACTAATTAGCATCCTTAATCGACGTTCAATTAATTGGTACACCAACGGAATATATTTCATGCAATATATTTAATTTAATATATCTATACTATATAATAAATAAAGGTTTTCTATTGCCACGTGTCGCCTCCATATTCATTCTCACAATTTTTTTTCCGCCTATTTCTCTTATTTAATGCATTTCCATATTTTAATAATAATAATTTTTAAATAAAATTATAATTATACTAATAAAACACATTTATTTTTAATTATCCATTATTATAAGAAACTTTGAAATTTATTTACGTAACTTTTATTTCAATCAAATAGTAATGAAAGTTAAATTATATTTCTGAAACCTAATTATATATTAATTTTTACATATTTTGAGTTTGTATCTATCCTTAGTATATATGTAATATATTTTTAAACATGTAAAATATATATATAAAGATTTAAAAAATTTATATATTGATGTGTTTCACCCCGTGTGTAAACACGGGATCTAAACTAGTATATATATATATATATAAAAGTATTTTAGTATTATTATTGAATTTATTTATATGTTTGATGAAAGGGTATCATCTATAATAATTTATTTTATTTTGATAAATATATTATTTTATATATTGCACACAACGAAAAATAACTATGAATTTAATTTATAATTTAATTAAGCGAGTTGGCATTAGTGGGTCCCGGTCCAAGGCGGGTGGCTGGCGTGGATGCATATTACCTTACGTGGACCTGTTCACACCATATTTTATTCTCCTTCCCAATTCCAACCGCCGACGCTTCTATTTAATATTTTTATATCTTTATTCTATTTTTGTTGAACCATATAATTAGCTGCCCATCACCATCATTGATCTATACTACTTAATAAACAACTAAAATTGAATGATACTTGTCAGATTTCTATACCTCCTCATTCTTATTTTCTCGATTCTCTCTTCTATTAATAATCAACTTCACGAATTTAAGCAACTAAATTAATTATTTGTTTAAATTTTTATTTACAAATTTTTGAATTTAAAATTGTTTTTATTATCAACTAAATTGTTCAATAATATTTTTATGAATTTATGAATTTTACAAACTGAAAATAATTTTATAGCCAGATAAGATCTAAATAAAAAACCTTTAATTATATATTTACATATTCACATTATTCCATTTTGACGAGTGTATGTGTTAACAGATTACATTATATTTTATTCAACCCGTGTAATACACGGGTTTTTAAAGACATAGTTTATACTAAGTATATAATATTACATTTATTCACCCTGTGTAATACACGAGATGCTAACCTAGTGATACAATATAGTAGAATAAGGTGTATGTTATTAAAACTATGTGATTAGTATATAAATTTGGTTTATTTTTCTTTAAATACAAATTAGGTTCTTATTGCTTATTAAAGTGTTTGATCTTTATAAATTACTAAACCTAAAAATTAGTTTATATATTTTGTTTGTGGGGGCCTTTTTTTTCTGACTCGACTGAGGCACTTAAATCCTCAGGACCGGCCCTAGAGATAACTAGCATTTAAATCATTCATATACCGTATAATATTTGCTATGTATAGCATAAGTAGATAAGTAATAATGTATAAATTGTATTTGATGATAGGATAAATAACCTACATCAATATAGGTGAAAAATAAACAACTCAACTTTGCTTGAAAATTATTAACTACTTGGTTTTAAAGAAGATGATGGAGACATATGTGTTGTATGCACTAATTTTTTATATAATTTTATGGTTATTTATGTTAGTATTATTATACTTCTTTATTTTTCAATCTTCTCCCCAATAGGATTAATACACCTATCAACTAGAGGTGGGCATTATAACCGGATCCGGATCCGATCCGATGGATTATCCGAAATCGGGTTTTTTTTAACCGGATTTTTTGGAACCGGATCGGATATTTTTGGAACCGCCGGATCTGGAACCGGTTATATGGTTTTTCAAGGGACCGGATAAAAACCGGACAAAATCGGACAAATTTGGAACCGGACAAAAATCGGACATAAAAAATCCGAACAAAATCGGACAAAATCGGATAAAACCGGATAAAAGGTTCCAATAGGTTCCAAACCTCACACCCCAAAACCGGATTCGATCCGGAACCGGTTCCACCGGATCCGGTCCTTGACCAACGTTGACTTATCCGATCCGGATCCGGTTCCAAAAAATCCGATTTGTGCACCTCTACTATCCACATTATTCCCCTTTTCACTCTTAATAAACCAACACCAAATCCACTATGCTATTGATTCCTCTCCCACCAAGAGTTGGTGCTTTTAACAAAGTTTATAAAAAAGGATTAGGGTATTCAACAAAATACCTTATAAACCGATTCTAAGGTTTCTAATATAAGTTAAACCTTTTATTTTTGTTTGATCTAAATCATTATTTTTTTATTTTCCTTTTATTTATCCTTTTATGAAAATACTAGCCATAAAATTTTAGATAAATAGCTCCTATTACCAAAACATATAACATGTATTAATCATTGCAACGAAAAAAAGTTATAACTTATAATAATACATAAGCTAGACCATTAGAATGATTCTAGACTACCTCGGGTGTTACTATTCCTACCATCATCAATAGAGCAACTCTTATCAGATTTCAATAGTGGTATCTTTAATGTACAAGCATGTATCCAAAATGATCCATGCACCCTTGCATTTTCTGATAAGGCCCCATTCGATAGTATGTGGAATACACATCATACATACTCTTGTTAATCAGTTGAACCTCTGTACGGATCTTCCATGAGAATTATTTGTCTAACTTGAGAAGTGATGTTTTGTGAATCATCAGCTATTGCTTCAAGAGCTGCGTATGATTCTGGGAAAGTTGTTCTCCATTGCTGCCACATCATCTTCTCATTTTCTCCCAGCAAATTTTCAACAAACATTAGTTTTGATTTGGTATCTTACCAGACAAGTTCATTTAGTTTGTTGAGGGTGATTAACTCCCATCTTGATATCACATCTGCCCATAAGCCTGGGTCAGGAGGAAGAACTAACATAGCTCCTGTTGACACCATGGCTAGTGGCAAGGTCCACTGAGAACTGTGGTACTCACCATATCCCTTTTTAAGGCTTGGTTTTTTATATGGGAGTTGTCTACTTTGAGGGTATGTGCTTCCTCCTTCTCTTGATGGGGGATAAACCGGGGGCCCCATCACTGGTTCAGGTGGGGGGGTCATAGACTCCCGATTCAGCTGTTGAAGGGAAAGCTCATGGAGCCATAGTTTTGGCTTATAAATAGCTTGTTTATTTCCTATGAGAGAGCATCGAGCTCAATCAATAAAACTTGTAAAATTAAGTTTGTAGTGAGAGAAACCCTTGTAATATTCAAGATCGTTAAGCAATATAAATGTGTGTTTGTATAAACTCTGATCTACTTCTGTATTTAAGCTTTACACGTTGTGCTTTTACAGTAAGTTTCAAAATCTCCACGTAATTTCACCTTGCTGAGCTCATGACTTGTATAGTTCAACTAGCAACCATTAAATAATAATTTATGAAAACACGTGAAAAAATACATCATATTGTATAAAATAAATATAAAATCACGTTTTGACGAACCCCCAATATGCGCCTTTGTCATTGTATAGTCAAAGACACTCCAATAGTGTGTTTAATATTTAGTGTATGATTGAAATTCGAAAACCAAACCAATTGCAAATCGAATTTTTAAAGTCGATTTTCGTTTTAGTGGTTTTCTATTTGGTTATGTTGAGATAAAATTTGATATTTGATTTGGATGGTTGGATGGTTTTCGGTGTGGTTATGTTGAAACCATTCATCCTTTAACCTAGTGTTATGTTGGCATATTGTATCAAAAGATCTTTATAAGAAAATACCTATAGAATCTAAATGTAGGATGAACAATATGATTCATCAAGATTGAATCATTTGGGATACTAGGTTAGATATAAGTACTAAGGTCAATGGGACCTAAGTTTAAACTTTTACGATCAAATTAGTTATATGAAATACCAAGAGATAAGAGAGAGATAGAGAGAAGTATTAAACCATACATTTCAAGAAGTAAACGTTGCTCCCCTTCAAAGGGATGTTACTCATTTTAACTCGTTTTATTACAACTCTTCATACAGTATAAGATTTCTTTAAACTCGTCGTTCTATTATAACCTTTACAAAAACTAAATACTTTAATTACATTGTTTTAACTAATGACCAAATGTGAAAACAACTTTTTACCCAAGATAACCTAAAAAACTTTGGCTTACAAAAAAACATCAATTTAGTTGCAACACCAACAATTAGATAAAACATCAACAATAATAATTATGATTGATTGTAACATGAAGCGTGCTATCTTTATGATTGAAAACAAAATGAACTATTTTTAATTAAACTTTTCTAAAATTTCATTATTTTTCATTTTGACTTTTTTTATATTTTTTCTTATTAAAGTATTTCTAAACTTAATTAATAACATATAACACCTCAAATCTATAATACAATTGATCATTAAATAAACTTTGGTAATAAATAAAATAACAATATAGTTGCATAAATGCAAAGAAGAGAAACAATTATACCTCTTCCCATCTCTGTCTGTTCTCTCAACCTTTGCTTTCTCTCTTCTTTCTTTGCTTCTTCGCTTCTTTAAGCGAAGAAGAGAGGGGAATCAGAAGAGATCACAACACTCCATCTTCAACACCCTGCAAATTTCCCAAAATTATCAAAATCCCATTTCAGTTCGAAGCTATGTTGGTAGCAAACAACACCTTTGATCTATGGCAAAAAGACATCTTCTTCTCCGCTGCAGAGGAGGTTCAAGCATCTGCAGATATGTATGATTCCTTCTCAATTTTCATTTTTTCGTTCAGTTTCTTTAGGGTTCTTGTTCGTTTCCGTGATTTCTTATCTGGGTGTCGTTTAATTCGATTGATTATTGAATACCTAGTTTTTATCGTTATGGTTGAAATCAAATTAGGGCAAGCGAGTTTCTTTGACTTTTATGGTTTGACCGTGTAATTTTTGTCTTCTATATGTCATTTTTTTATGTGGGTTTTCTTTTTTATTTCAATTTAACCAAGAAAGTATTGATTTTTATTAAAAAAAAAATTGAATTTACAGAATGGAGTCAGCTTACAGGACATGGGTCAGACAGAAGAGGGAAGGGGTTAAATCTGTTGATTTGGATGAACTCTGTAGGGAGCTTCAAACTGCTTTAGGCACTGCAAAATGGCAGGTTGGTAATTGGTTTCTCATAAAGATCATAATTAACTAAAGCTGAATTAATTTAGTTTTTAACTTCAATTGTTGAATTCAGTTGGATGAGTTTCAAAGAGCTGTTAGATTGAGCTACAAAAATAATATCAATGATGTTAGAACAGCAAGGCATGAACAGTTTGTTTCTGCCATATCATCCCAAATTTCTGCAGTTGAGTCAGCATTAAAAGATTATTTCAGTGATGAAATACAAAAGCCTCTTCGATGGGTCAATTTGGATGAAGAAGAACGTGACGATTTAGCCATGTTTCTATCTGGGAGTGTAGAAAGCTCAAAGAGCACAAAAGAGTCCAATATTGATAACCCTAAATTCAGTTACATGACAAGTTGTAAAGATGTTAACAATCATGTTGTAGATGTGGAGCCGATTGAAGTATTGGGAACTAGTGATGGTTCTTCGTGTCAAGCTGATAAAAAAGCTGGTTCGCGAAGAACACGGGTTCTACAAGATGTTGAAACACTAAAGATTACAATTGATCATGATGATGAACAGAAGAAACTTTTGATGTTGAATGATGTTGAGTCCACACCGAAAGATAAAGGTTATGTTTGGCGACCAAGAAGTGGGAATTATTGGATTAATCAGGTTAGTATGTCACTTTGGTTGGTGTTATATTATTGAGATTAGTTTAGTGTTTATTAAAAGTCAAATGTATTTGCAGGTATTTAAAAGGGCTGCTGGAAGTCAAAGGCAACTACAGACCTCAATACACTTGCATAGAAGTTGTTCATTTCGGCTCACGCTTGTTTTGATGCTAACTATCTTTTTGCTCGGTAAGTTTGTTGTACAAGCATCGAGTCGAGTGCCTAAAATAAAAATTAGATGATCTGACATGCAAAGTGTGAAATAAAACATAGAAAATACTCAGTGAAATCAGGCGACTATTGAGACTAAACAAGGATAATTAAAGCAAGGTGCCTGATGTGTTGTCTGCAGACATTGAAGAATGTGTTATGCTACATGATCTTGCAGATGAATGTCATTGTTTTGTAGATGATTTTAACAAGTAAATTAACAAGTGATATATGGAATACTCATGATAGATTGTCATTTTTCATGTGTACAGTTCTTAAACTAGGGTGTGAATTTCTCACACGACACAAACCTAACATGAAGTTCACAGGTTTGGGTTAGGATCAGCTTCAGGTCAAACCTGCGAACACGTTTAGCCAAACAGGCCGGTTCGGGTTGACCTGTTTATTTTATAACCTTGTATATTTTATGTCATAAGTCATAACGTAAACTGATTGGTATTTTATGCCAAGATTCAAATAATGATAGAGAAACAAGCATCATGTTTTATAGTTTAAATGTAACTATTTTATATACGTTTGTTTTTTGTTGTAAATCTGTAATTCTAGAATATTAATATGGAAAAAATAATAATAAGATAAAATTTTCACGTTAAACAGGCCGTGTTCGTGTCAACCTGTGTAAACTCTTGTCGTGTTCAGTTCATGTGTTTGACACAAATTGTGGGTACAACCCGTCAATCCGCAAACACACTCCATTTAACACCCCTATGACTTAAACAATGAAGAATCCATGTGATACATCATCTTGTGATGTCTTCGTTTAGAAACTATTACCCATGCGGTAGCTTAAATACATTGAGTTCACTAACAATGAATCTTATGATTCCATTATGAAAACACTTGATTCTTGTAAAGAAGTATCAAGTTAAAAAGATGAGATTTTTTTATTAAAGACACTAAAATTTGTTGCATGTGTTAACAGTGTCATTCGTAATGTATTGCAATTGAGCATGGTTCTTATCAGCAAGATAAAAGGTCAATCTTGATAAATTTTCAGTTTTTTTTATTTCATTTTTCATAAGTAGTTTAATATGGCTTCAAACTCTCTAACAAGCCCCTTGAGGAACATTTAGGGGGTGTTTGGATATACATTTTGGAACCAATTCTCTGGGTTCAGTTATCTTGTTATTTACGGGTCAAATAATCCATTTTGAATAGTTAGTTTCATATTTACCATTTTACTTCTTACTTTAAACCTAATTGGCTAATGTGAAGACTCACTTTCATTTCACATAACATATTTTCTTTTCTTAAACAAAAATGTCGTTTTGGGTGATTTTATCTGTTAGTGCACAATTTTTTGATGGTAATCACTTTAAACAGCTGAAGCCCATCCAAACACAATTCATTTTAATTCTAATATCCAAACATCCCCTTATTTTGACATGAAGAATAAAGATCAGACTAGCAAAATGAAGATAGGAGAATGAACAGAAACAAGATAACAAATAGAGCTCAAAGCTGAACTCTTTTTTTGCAGGTAATACTAGAGGTTTAAATGAACAAGACTGCCAAGGAGTTTTGAGTTCTGAGGAACTTGACTGCAGGATTTCATGACTTCTCCAGCAAATATTCAAATGTAACTATAAAAAATTTGAACTCAATGCAACAGATGACAATGTATGTCCAGACTTCATAAATGCAGCTTGTTGAACAATATTCATACTGGGTGTATTTGTGTGTGCACTCGGGTCACGCTGTCCAATCTCTCACGACACACACACGCACACGCAAAGCATCTGCACAACATAAACACTTCTCTGACTCCAAATCTGTAACAGTAGATGCTCAAATTTCTGTGCGCTTCAACGTATATTTACATCTTACAAGACAAGTAGATGATAATCTCTATACAGTAATGTCATAGAACATTGAGGGCAGATAAAATGAATAATTAAAGCTCAAAGATTATGCATTTAACATCATAGATCAAACTCATATACACCAAGGATGGTAATCTCCAATGGCATACCTTAAATGCCCCAAACAAAGATATAACTAACAGAAAATGAACTAATCTAAACACCACTAAAGTAGCAAAATCTGAGCAAAACTGGACCAAATAAGGCAAAGCGATTCGGATTTCAAACTCGCAAGACAAATAAGGTAAATGGAGAGCAAAAAGAACATGAGGTTCCCTCCTTTTTCGTCCATCAACAAAACCACTGTATTCACCATCTGTAAGCATATAGTTCCTTAGGTACATTTGTGTGCGCATCCGGGTCGCACAATCCAATTTCTCGGGATACACACACACAAAGCATCTGCACAACAGCATAAACATTTCTCTGATTTTAAATCTGTAACAGTAAATACTCAAATTTCTGTACAGTTGTCTCATAGAACATACAAGGCAGATAGAATGAACTATTCAAGCTAAAAGATTATGTATTTAACATGTCCAGAAAAGGGGGGAATACAAAGTCATCATAGATCGACCTCAGATACACCAAAGATGACTCCTATGGCATACCTTAAATGCCCCCAAAGAAAGATATAACTAGAGTAAAGGAACTAATCTAAACATAAGTAAATTAACAAAATCTAAGCAAAACTGGGATTAAATAACTCAATTTAATTTGAATAAACTGATAACAAAAGGGCAGGGTTCAATTACTTTAAAATATGCAACTTATAAAGGGTTAGTAAGAGTGCCAAATGTGTTTCTTTAGATTTATCTCTCAACCCCAAAAACACCTTCCTTTCTTATTACAAACTCGCAAGACGAATAAGGTAAATGAGGAGCAAAAACAACATGAAGTTCCCTCCTTTTTCGTCTATCGACATAACCACTGTGATCACCATCCGACAACCCATTTTCCACACTTTCAACCACCTCTCGCCTCGACAGAAACACTCTCGAGTTAACACAGTTGGCCCAAGACAACCCTAAAGCAGGGCAAACTCGTCTTCCAGACGTATACAACCACTCCAAATTCCCAACCCGAACACCATTTCCCCACTCATTACCATCAAACAAATCAACCACCTGGTTTGTTACCACAACCGCAATCCCAAAATGCTTAGCGTGCGACTTCAAAACCGAGGAAATCTTGAAAAACAACGACGACCTCCGCTTAAGATCACTAGCATTGTTCTCGAATTCACCCCTGAACAATGCAGCAATTGAGTCAATAACAATTAACTTAATATCTAATCCGGTTTGCTTAGGGTTTTTAAGACGAGATTCCAACATGAGCAATACGTCGAGCAGGTCGTGTGCAGTTTGACAATCACGTGTAAATATATAATCACGAGGATCACGATACGAGGCGAATAGGATCGGATGAGAGGACCGAAAAGATTCAACGAGTTGGTTGAGACGGCGGTTGGGGAAGGGGAACTCGGAGTAGAGATAGAGAGAGGAGCCGGCAAGGCCGTTGAGGCGGCGGGGAAGCTGAGCGGTGAAGAGGAGTTGGAGGGAGAGTTGAGTTTTACCGCAACCGCTTTCGGAGACGAGTTCGGTGATGGAGTTGCAAGGGATTCCGCCACCGAGGACGGCGTCGAGGATGGGGCATCCGAGGGTGCAGTATCGGGGGTGGGGAGGGCGGAGGAGGAGATTCTCCGGTGTCATTGGGCGGATGGAGGAGAAGAGGGAAATTGTGATTGTGATTGTTTCCCTAAAGTTTGTAACTTTGAAATGGACCAATTCGCGGGCTATTTTCGTCAGAAACATTTTGTATTCGGTTTTTTCGAAAATTTTAACAAAACCATAAATTTGGATAATCCTAAAATACTAAAATATATATATATCTTTATTTTAATAAATCATTAACTATTATGTCACGTGTATTTTTTATACACTCAATTTTGAGTTTTCTCGCGCTCTCTCTTCTTCTTACAATCAATTCATTTGATTTCTAAAATTACACCCCTAATTTCATCAAATATTTTTCATTCAATCTTCGTTTTTTTTCTTTTTCTATTCACTCAAATGAATTTAAAAATAATGTAGAAACTTTATAATTTTATAAGAAAATTTATTATTATCTATATCTATTAGTTAACAATGTTGTTTGATTCTAAATTATGTTACTAAACTCACAATAACCACTTTAAAAACATGAATCCAAACACTTGTAAATAATTAATTTTAGCTACAAAGTGTGACATATTTTTTGAACCAGTCTTGAAACGTGAAACTTAATGTACAAGTAATAAAAAGCATATAAGTGTATTATCAATTGTATTCTTTTAATGATTCGGTCCATGTAATACACGATTTCTAACCTTGTACTATTATAAATTTATAATCTTAAATTTTTTTCTTGAGAATATCTTAAGAGTGCCGCCGTTTACTAATTATACACAATTTATTTCATTGTTATTTAAAATAGGGGAATTCTATTTGGACATGAAATATTTCTATTTGCACACACCGCAACCCTATACGCATACGCCCTCGTATAGGGTAATACGATGCGTATAGGATTTAGTCTCCTAACATAAAATTCCACGCGTCATTCCATGTCTGGCGGGTGGAACCCATACGTGGCATATTGCCCTATACGTAGCGTATGGGTCACGAGTTATATTTTTTTCTCCAAAACTTGGCAGATTTTGGGGTATAAGAAGCCTATACGTGGCGTATTGGGTTATACGTTGTAACGAACCAAAATCCGGGTTTCGTTTTAAATAAATTAATATTTCTAATTAATATTATGGTGAAAATAATATTTTAGAAATAAGTGGGAAACAAGTGGGTTTCAAGTTTGTAATAGGGTTTTGTTAGTTTTAACTAACTATGAGATTAATGGATGAAATGGAAGTTGAAGGACTAAATGTGTAAAATGGCCAAAAATCTGCCATTTGACTTGGTGAAGTCAAAATTGGCTTCATTTGCACAATTGAAGTCGTTCTTGAGCAAGAGAGGAAAAAGAGAAAAGTGTGTTGAAGCCATTTTCGTACAATTGAAGCTTGATTAGTGAAGGTTTTGGCTCACACAACACCTTCATAACATCAAGTAAGTGATTCTCTTCCTCTTGATTTCACCATGAATGTGTTCTTGGTGGGTTTTGGGTGAAATCCGAAATTATGTATGCATGTGATGAAATGGTGTTAGATTATTGATAATCTAGCTAAACTAGGTTAAAGAATGATGATTAACATCCTAGAACCCTTTGATTTTGGTTATGAGAAGTTAGGGTTCATATGGTGGAAATTGGGGGTGTTTGAATCATGATGCTAAAATGATGAATTAATGAAGATTAAGTGTTTTTAAGATGTTAGACACTTGAACAAACACCAAATTAACTTAATAATAATTTTTGAAAGAAAAATTAGTGTTAAGATTAAGATAATGAAACTCAAGTGGGTGAGTTTGTGGTGAAAGAGGGTGTTTGGTTATGAGGATAACCCAAACGGGTCAATTTGGGTTGGAAATGTGGAATTGAGTTGTGAACTCAATTGTAGTGGAATTTTGATGTATGATAGATTACTAAACTAGGTGAATTTGTTTAGGTGATCAAATTGCAAAGCTAGAAGTGTTGCGGGATCTTCTAACTCAAAAGGTAAGTGCTTTGCACTTACTTAGTAATGATAGGTGGTGGTGTTGATCATGTTTGAATTTCATGATTGGTTATACAAATATCTTATATGTGTTTATTGGTATGTGGATGAATTTAGTTAATAAACCTATATGGTGTAAAAATTGACTTGTGTGGTAAAAGCCAAGTTTGTATGCATAATGTAGTTGACTATGTGACATATGGTCAAACTAAAATGTAGAATATGTTGAATTGGTGTAAATGACTATGTGGTAAATAGTTAAGCTAAAATGTGGTATGTGATAAAGTATAGTAATTGACTTATGTGGTGTAAAGTCAAACTAAATGTGGTAATTTGAGGAAAGTGGCTTATGTGGAAAATAAGTCAACCATTGTGGAAGAATGGTGAAGTCGGTGTAAATTGACTTATGCGGAATATAAGTCTAACCATTGTGGAATAATGGTGAGATTGGCGTATACGGACTTATGTGGTATATAAGTCAAACCATTGTGGAATAATGGTGAATGTGGTGTAATTGACTTATGTGGTATATAAGTCAAGTGTAAGGGACCTTAGTTGACCAATTGGGTGTGAACGGGTCAAATGGGTTAAATAGGTGAAAAAGGGTGAAAACAAGTTGTAAATACTTGTTTGATATGTTTATATCATTACTAACGGTGAAATATTATTGTGGTATTGCAGGGAAAGCTCCGAGGTAGGTCTATGTCAATGTTCAAGGGTGAAGGATTCTCGTATGAAATTTTTGTGTTTTTGAGGATTTATGTAAAATCCTTGTAAAGTGGTGTGTTTGACACTTGATTTATGTTTTGGTGAATATGTAATGTCATATGTTTGTTTTTGGTAAAAACCCATGTGTTGGAAAGGTTTGGTGTCAAACATTTTGGTAAAAGTTGTAAAAAGATGGAAATTTGGTTAAGTGTGAAAACTGCTGAAAAACTGCAGAAACTTTCTGTGTAAAAGGGCTTCTCGCGGGCCGCGACTTGGTGGAACGTATGAGTCGCGGTACGCGACAGGTAAAAAAAAAAAAAAATTCCTGGGTTTAAGTCTTCCGCGCGTTAAAGTTTTGTGCTTTTAAAAGTGGTGTGTTTCAACTTGGTATCAAAGCAATGGTTTGAGGGATTTGGTGTGCGAGACACTAAACTCAAACCGGATGCTCTTGATATGGGGAAAATGATACGAGAATCCAAGAAGGACTTGACTAAGACTCGGAGCTTGCTGAAATGAAAGGTTAGTAATTATTTGATAAAATGATAATATATATATGGTGTATGTATATATGTATGATGAATGTTGTTAAGGTGTTATGTGTGCCGAAACTTGTTTTGTGACTGGTTATATGGAGATGGTAATTGCAACTGGGCATGGCGTACTATTAAACATGTCTGGCCAATATGTTTAATAAGACGAAATGTGCAAGAGACTTTATGATAACCATATAACAATGAACATTTGCAAGGATTAGGTGAAGTTGGTTATATATGTATGTATGTATATAGGTAGGTAAATATATATTTAATACATATAATAGTGAATGTGTAATGGATACCTAGGGTATTGAAAGTGAAAGGGTATTAAGGTGTTTGTGGTTCATTTTCTCAGTTTAGAGATGGCAGAAGATGCAAGTAATGAACCATTGGATCCAAGGATCCAAGATATGATAAAAGGAAGAAGTGGCCAAGGCGTTTGAGCAAGCCACAAATCTCTTGATGGAGGAAATGAGGGGAACTATTAAGCTCTCTCTTGAAGAGGTCATGAAAGAGAAAGATAAGGAACCTCGAGGTTGTACTCTCAAGGATTTCATGGTGATTAAACCGAAGGAATACGACGGTCAAGTGGACCCGATTCTGAGCCACAGGTGGATTGTGGATATGGAGTCTAATTTTGAGACTACTAAATGTAAGCCCGAGGATAGGGTGATGTTCAGTGTGCCTTTGTTGACTGGAAGGGCAAAGGAGTGGTTGTTGAATCTCCGCAAGGAGAGGGGTGTTTTGGGTGTGACCTCCATGTCTTGGGAGGAGTTTAAGGCGGCTTTTCTGAAGTATCATTGCCCGCAAGCCGCAGTTGATAGAATGACTGAGGAGTTTCTCCTCATGAGGCAAAAGAATGAGTCAATAGATGAGTTGGCTGGAGCTTTCTTTGATCGCGCCAAATTCTGTCCGGACGTGGTGTCGACCGAGAAGGCGAAGATTGACAGATTTTATGCTATGTTGACTGTGGAATTCAGAGATAGCATATCTCCATCTTCTTTTACCATACTTGTGGATTTGATAAATAGGTGTCGGGAAAGAGAAGTGGAGTTGAGGAGGCAAGAAGCTAGAGGCGAGAAGAGGAAGCGTGAAATCGTTGAACAAGTGGTGAAAAAGATAAAGGGCGGGAGCCCTAGCAAGAAGCCGTTCAACAAGTTCTCTTCTCGGGCGTGCAAAAATTATGGAAAAGAGCATTTCGGGGATTGTAAGAAAGGATCCTTGAATTGCTATAAATGTGGAAAGCCGGGGCACATGGCTAATCAATGTACAAGCCAAATTCAGTTGTGCTATAACTGTTACAAGCCCGGGCACAATAGGGTGGATTGTCCCGAGTTGAAGCAAGGTAGAAGCGATAAGAAGATAGAGATGCCAAGACCTAAGGGTAGAGCTTTCCACATCTCAGCGGAGGAAGCAAAGAATGACTCGGAAGTGGTGACAGGTACATTCAAGATTAACTCTTTACCTGCACTAGTTCTTTTTGATTCGGGGGCTAGTCGTTCGTTTGTGTCTTTGAAATTTGTTAAGCATTCTTCGTTTCTAAGTAGCAAGTTAGATGAACCTTTGGAAATCGAGGCGGCCAATGATAAGAGCTTCCTAGTGTTTGATGTTTATAGGAATTGCAAATTAAAGGCGGGGGGTGAAACGTTCCATATCGATTTAATTCCTATGTCTATGGGGGAATTTGATGTGATAGTGGGGATGGATTGGTTAGCAAGGAACAAAGCGAATATTCTATGTGGGCCTAAAGCGATACGACTCGATTCCCCATCGGGCGAGTCCATTTACATAGAAGGTGAGAAGAAAGGTAATGTAAGAATGTGCTCTTATGTAAAGGCAACCAAGTTCATGGCGCGTGGGTGCAAGGCGTTCATGGCTTGTGTTGCGGATGTGAATGAAAGAGTAAAGGAGATTCGCGATGTTCCGGTTGTGAATCAGTTTGAAGATGTGTTTCCTGATGAGTTACCGGGGGTTCCTCCGGAGAGGGAAGTAGAGTTTGGGATTGATTTGATACCGGGTGCTAAACCGGTAGCTAAAGCGCCTTATAGATTGGCACCGCCAGAAATGAAAGAGTTGATGGAACAATTGCAAGAGTTGCTTGATAAAGGTTTCATACGCCCAAGTGTTTCACCTTGGGGTGCGCCCGTTCTCTTCGTCAAAAAGAAGGACGGAAGCATGAGGATGTGTATGGATTATCGGGAATTAAATAAGTTGACAGTGAAGAATAGGTACCAATTGCCTAGGATTGATGATCTTTTCGACCAATTGCAAGGGGCGTCGTGGTTTTCAAAGATTGATTTGAAATCCGGGTACCATCAGTTGAAAGTAAAGGAAGAGGATGTTCATAAGACAATTTTTCGCACTCGTTACGGTCACTATGAGTTTACGGTTATGCCATTCGGTTTAACCAATGCACCCGCGGTTTTCATGGATCTCATGAACCGGGTGTGTAGACCGTTCCTCGACCGTTCGGTCATTGTGTTTATTGACGATCTTCTCATTTATTCGAGGAGCGAGGGTGATCACGCTTGTCATTTGCGTGAGATTCTTGAAGTACTTCAAAGAGAAAAGCTTTATGCTAAATTCTCCAAATGTGCATTCTGGTTGTGCGAGATCCAGTTCTTGGGTCATGTGATTAATGGGAAAGGGATTACAGTCGACCCATCCAAGATAGTGGCAGTTAAAGAATGGTCATCACCGAAGACGCCTTCGGAGATTAGAAGTTTCTTGGGGTTAGCGGGTTATTATCGGAGGTTCATCGAAAACTTCTCTCGGATTGCTTTGCCGATGACGAAGTTGACTCGTAAAGAGACAAAGTTTGTTTGGAGTCCCGAGCAAGAATCTGCCTTTCAACTCTTGAAAGAAAAGTTGACTAAGGCGCCTGTTTTATCCTTGCCGGACGGGACCGAGGATTTTGTTGTTTATTCGGATGCCTCGCATTCGGGGTTGGGGTGTGTTTTGATGCAAAGGGGGAAAGTGATTGCCTATGCATCTAGGCAATTAAAGACTCACGATGTGAATTACCCAACCCATGATTTAGAGCTTGCAGCCGTGGTTTTCACGCTCAAGATTTGGAGGCATTATTTGTATGGTGCTAAGTGTACGATCTACACGGATCACAAAAGTCTCAAATATTTCTTTGACCAAAAGGACCTCAATATGAGGCAAAGGCGGTGGCTTGAATTGGTTAAGGATTATGATTGTGAGATACTTTATCATCCGGGTAAAGCAAATGTTGTGGCGGATGCGCTTAGTAGAAAGTCAAGTCATTCACCTATCAAGGTGAAGTCATTCAAGATGACAATTTCATCATCTCTTATTGATGAAATCCGGGAGGCTCAAGTGTTAGCACTTGGTGGTGACTTGAAGAAAGAGCGGATGGTTGCTTATGTTGATAAGCTTGGTGAAAATAGCATGGGTTTGAAGACATGCTTTGATAGAATTTGGATACCTAGGTTGTCAAGTGTTTTGACAACTATTCTTGACGAGGCGCATAAATCCAAATATTCTATCCATCCGGGGGCCACGAAGATGTTTTATGATTTGAGGTGTCATTTTTGGTGGCCGGGTATGAGGCGTGATGTTGTTAAGTATGTTGAGAGGTGTCTCACGTGCTTAAGAGTAAAGGCGGAGCACCAAAAGCCGTATGGAAAGCTTCAACCGCTTGAAATACCGCTTTGGAAATGGGAAAATATAACCATGGATTTGATCACTAAACTACCAAAGACTCAAAAGGGTTATGATGCGATATGGGTAGTAGTGGATCGGTTGACGAAGAGTGCACATTTCCTTCCTATAAAGGAAACGTATTCTTCGGATAGATTGGCGGAAATGTATGTGAAAGAAATTGTGTCACGCCATGGTGTGCCGGTGTCGATTATATCGGATCGTGATACGAGATTTACTTCTCGTTTTTGGAAGAATTTCCATGAGGATATGGGAACTAGATTAAATCTTAGCACCGCTTATCATCCACAAACGGATGGTCAAAGCGAGCGAACGATTCAAACGCTCGAGGATATGTTGCGAGCGTGTGCCTTGGATTTTGGAGGTAGTTGGGACGACCATTTACCGTTGGCGGAATTCTCTTACAACAATAGTTACCATTCTAGTATTGGTATGCCGCCTTTTGAGGCATTGTATGGGAGAAAGTGTCGAACACCCGTGTGTTGGGGTGAGATTGGTCAACGGGAGATTGGTAGTGTCGAAGTGGTCAAGGAAACTAATGATAGTATTGACCAAATTAGAGTACGCTTGAAGGCGGCTCAAGATCGCCAAAAGTCTTATGCGGATAATAGGAAGCGGGCGATTGAGTTCCAAGTGGGGGACTTTGTGCTTTTAAAAGTCTCTCCTTGGAAAGGGGTGATACGGTTTAGGAAACGGGGGAAGTTAAGTCCTCGTTTCATCGGGCCGTTTAAGGTGATAGCAAAGGTGGGTACGATAGCTTATCGTTTGGAGCTACCGGAGGGACTAAGTAGACTTCATAACACATTTCATGTGTCTCATTTGCGGAAGTGTTTGGCGGATGAATCTACTTTTGTTCCTTTGGACGATATCGAATTAGATGAAAAGTTGAATTATGTTGAGGAACCGGTGGCAATCTTGGATAGAAAAGTGAAGCGTTTGCGCAATAAAGAGATTAGCCAAGTTTTAGTGAGGTGGAAACATAGAAAGGGAGCGGAAATGACTTGGGAAACCGAGGAAGAAATGCTCAAATATTATCCGAACCTTTTTATGTGAAGACGGGTTTCGGGGACGAAACCCAAATAAGGGGAGGTGATTTGTAACGAACCAAAATCCGGGTTTCGTTTTAAATAAATTAATATTTCTAATTAATATTATGGTGAAAATAATATTTTAGAAATAAGTGGGAAACAAGTGGGTTTCAAGTTTGTAATAGGGTTTTGTTAGTTTTAACTAACTATGAGATTAATGGATGAAATGGAAGTTGAAGGACTAAATGTGTAAAATGGCCAAAAATCTGCCATTTGACTTGGTGAAGTCAAAATTGGCTTCATTTGCACAATTGAAGTCGTTCTTGAGCAAGAGAGGAAAAAGAGAAATGTGTGTTGAAGCCATTTTCGTACAATTGAAGCTTGATTAGTGAAGGTTTTGGCTCACACAACACCTTCATAACATCAAGTAAGTGATTCTCTTCCTCTTGATTTCACCATGAATGTGTTCTTGGTGGGTTTTGGGTGAAATCCGAAATTATGTATGCATGTGATGAAATGGTGTTAGATTATTGATAATCTAGCTAAACTAGGTTAAAGAATGATGATTAACATCCTAGAACCCTTTGATTTTGGTTATGAGAAGTTAGGGTTCATATGGTGGAAATTGGGGGTGTTTGAATCATGATGCTAAAATGATGAATTAATGAAGATTAAGTGTTTTTAAGATGTTAGACACTTGAACAAACACCAAATTAACTTAATAATAATTTTTGAAAGAAAAATTAGTGTTAAGATTAAGATAATGAAACTCAAGTGGGTGAGTTTGTGGTGAAAGAGGGTGTTTGGTTATGAGGATAACCCAAACGGGTCAATTTGGGTTGGAAATGTGGAATTGAGTTGTGAACTCAATTGTAGTGGAATTTTGATGTATGATAGATTACTAAACTAGGTGAATTTGTTTAGGTGATCAAATTGCAAAGCTAGAAGTGTTGCGGGATCTTCTAACTCAAAAGGTAAGTGCTTTGCACTTACTTAGTAATGACAGGTGGTGGTGTTGATCATGTTTGAATTTCATGATTGGTTATACAAATATCTTATATGTGTTTATTGGTATGTGGATGAATTTAGTTAATAAACCTATATGGTGTAAAAATTGACTTGTGTGGTAAAAGCCAAGTTTGTATGCATAATGTAGTTGACTATGTGGCATATGGTCAAACTAAAATGTAGAATATGTTGAATTGGTGTAAATGACTATGTGGTAAATAGTTAAGCTAAAATGTGGTATGTGATAAAGTATAGTAATTGACTTATGTGGTGTAAAGTCAAACTAAATGTGGTAATTTGAGGAAAGTGGCTTATGTGGAAAATAAGTCAACCATTGTGGAAGAATGGTGAAGTCGGTGTAAATTGACTTATGCGGAATATAAGTCTAACCATTGTGGAATAATGGTGAGATTGGCGTATACGGACTTATGTGGTATATAAGTCAAACCATTGTGGAATAATGGTGAATGTGGTGTAATTGACTTATGTGGTATATAAGTCAAGTGTAAGGGACCTTAGTTGACCAATTGGGTGTGAACGGGTCAAATGGGTTAAATAGGTGAAAAAGGGTGAAAACAAGTTGTAAATACTTGTTTGATATGTTTATATCATTACTAACGTTGAAATATTATTGTGGTATTGCAGGGAAAGCTCCGAGGTAGGTCTATGTCAATGTTCAAGGGTGAAGGATTCTCGTATGAAATTTTTGTGTTTTTGAGGATTTATGTAAAATCCTTGTAAAGTGGTGTGTTTGACACTTGATTTATGTTTTGGTGAATATGTAATGTCATATGTTTGTTTTTGGTAAAAACCCATGTGTTGGAAAGGTTTGGTGTTAAACATTTTGGTAAAAGTTGTAAAAAGATGGAAATTTGGTTAAGTGTGAAAACTGCTGAAAAACTGCAGAAACTTTCTGTGTAAAAGGGCTTCTCGCGGGCCGCGACTTGGTGGAACGTATGAGTCGCGGTACGCGACAGGTAAAAAAAAAAAAAAATTCCTGGGTTTAAGTCTTCCGCGCGTTAAAGTTTTGTGCTTTTAAAAGTGGTGTGTTTCATACGCCACGTATAGGATTTTTTTTTAATTTATGTTATATTTATCTTTTTTAATTTATATAACTTTGTTAATATAAGTTTGTTATTTTTTTAATTTATATATTTTTATCTTTTTTTTTAATTCATATAATTTTTATCTTTTTTTTTAATTCATATAATTTTTATCTTTTTTTTTTACATTTATAATTTATCATTACAAACAAACAAATTAAACATTACAAACAAACAAATAAGAGTAAACTACTCTTTTAGTCCATCTGGTTTGCACCAATTCCCTATTTTAGTCCAATAGTTTAAATTTCTCATTTTTAGTCATTGTGGTTTCATTTTTGTTTCAATTAAAGCCAAATGGCTAACACCGTTTGATTTTCTATTAAGTTTTTTTATGAAAAGTCAAAAATACCCTTATGGCCCACCACCACTATCCTTCATCTTTATAAAACCCTAAAAATAACAATAACCTCCACCTCCACCTTCATTTTCACCACCACCACACCCCCACTACCGCTACACCCACACCACCAACGCCACTGCCACCACCACCGCAACCGTCATTGCCACCCTCCACCACCACCGTTAATCAGATCTGAAAACCCACCACCATCCTCCACCACGTTTTTTTCCTGCCACATGCACAGGTGGAGGCCCAAATCAGATCTGACCATGTGGAAAACCCTAAATCGGTGCCGAGACCTACGTTAGTGGGGAATCCAAGCATAGAAGACGAGTACGTAGACAGAAGGTGGGGGGGCCGGCCCGTTTTTCCGCCAACCCTGCTTATCCGGCAAGTAATCAAAACCAAGGAGACGACGGGACGAGTGGTGGTGAGTCCAGATCTGCCCAGATCTGGCGAAGCAAAGCATTTCCACCCTCACAGCCGTGACGTCGTTGCGGTGGAACCCTAGCCGTCGTCGTCTTCTGAGGCTGTTTCCACCCTCACAGCCGTGAACCATAGGAAACCGTTACCACCATTGGAATCTGGGTGACGAGATCTAGAGTTGGCGTGGCGACGGTGGCGGTGGCAGCGGCGGCGGTGGCGGTCAAAGGGTGGTGGGTGAGAGGAATATCTGAAAGTAGAGAGAGAGAATGTGTGTGTGGAGAGAGTAGGATAGTTTTTCTTTTGTTTTTTTTTTTACTTTAAATATCTTTTTATTTTACTTTTATTTTTTTATCTCACAGGGGTATTATGGTCAATTAAGAAAACTTAACAGAAAAAAACTAACGGTGTTAGCCGTCTGGCTTTAATTGGAACAAAAATAAAACCATAGAGACTAAAAAAGAGAAATTTAAACTATTGGACTAAAATAGGGAATTGGTGCAAACCACGGGAACTAAAAGAGGAGTTTACTCAACAAATAATCAAAACATTATATACATTAGATCAAAACGTTAAATATATACATCAAACTGTATTTACATACATAACAACATAAACAACTGAATACAAATAAAATCAACTAAGACTGGCCCACCCCGCCCCCATCCGACCCGGCCCGCCACCATCCGGACCCGGCCCGCCCTGACCTCCCCCGACCTGATCCTGACCGGCCCCGACCTGATCCTGACCTGCCCCGCCCTCTTAAGCAGAGCTTGGGTGGCCCTGTCGAGCCTAACAGGCCGACGTACGTGCTGGGGATGCTGTGGCGGCTGCTCGGGGACGGGCTCGACGTGCGGCGGGTCATCCATCGCCACACCCTGTATCGGGTCAGCCAGGGCGCCCAGTCCTGGCATCTGCGGCAACGGCTCCGGAACCCAAACCTGGTCCTGGACGGCCCCTACGAACCAAAGGCTGGTCCCCGGGAATCGGTGCATGATGTGCATGCCGCTCGCGGTGCGTCGGTCTAATCGTACGGGCGGGATGGGATCGAGCATCTGATGCTCGTGTTCATGCCACGGGGCAAGAACACGCATCAAGTGAGTGATGAAAGCGCCACCATACAAAAGCCCACGATTCTATCTGTGATAGGCAGACGTAAAATAAAGCGCCAGGCATGTGGCTAGGGCGCACCGACATCCAACGACTAACGGGTGCGGCTTTCACCTTCTGCCAATCTATTGTGTAACGTAGCTTATCATACTCTTGAAAAGCGACTCTGTCGAAAACACTTCTCCACCAATCTTCTTTACCGTCCATCTCCTGTAGAAGCTGTTGTCGAATAAATAGGCACTGCTTTTCATTGAACCCTAAGCCCACAGCTACCGATCGAAAACCACAGTTACCGTCGGGCATTACATCCTGTATATGTGAAATGTAGGGATGAAACAAAGATGGAATGGAATCCTTAAAATAATTTATAATGTTAACTGCACCATCCCCCATCATCAATGGAAATCCGTTATTATCTCGTGGTTGTTTTCCTTTACCGGTCATTGAACGATGGTGTTGCATGACGGGTTTATTCGACTTTACAACTGAACTCGCTGGTCGAGAGTCCTGTGACGGGTTATACGAGCTATGTCTCGCAGGGTCACATCTACTTTGTTGGGATTCTGTGAACGAGCTGTTTTTCGGGACATCCTGTTTCCTTTGTTGTTGTTTTTTCAAAGTTGGACAACCACGAGTATCTTCTTGTACCACAGGCGCTTTCTTGTTAGTTTTGCTTGGAAATATCACTCCTGCGATTCTCAACAACAGACTTTTTTTTACCTGATAGGGTTGTGACAATATTTTGTTTCACATAAGACGAAGTACTTTTTCCACGTCTACATTTTCATCCTCAACAAACGACGGTTTTAAATCAAGCTTCCTCCGGAAGACGTCCACCGCATCTAGCGGGATTCTGTCACCTGTATTAAAACGAGATAGTCAAGACGGTTTGGAATTAGAAGAAACAAGATAATTCGTAAAAGGTTGTATTTATGACCTGTAGCTTCGATCTTTGCCAGACGACAAGCAGAAAGCAGATTTGTGGCGGGATCCTCCAGAAAGCAGATTTCGACATTTGTGGCGGGATCCTCCCGAATATAGTAGACGTACTCTTTAAAAGAAAGCATATTTTCCAGAACCTGCATTGGAGTTTCACCAACTCTCGTTTTAGTTTTTTTATCTTTTGTATCGCATTATAAATGTCTTTTTTAATACGCCTACTCTCTGGTTTTGTTCCCTTACGGTTGCCAGAATGTTACGTGGCAACATGTTTTGCGAATACAGCTTCGTCACCAAAAGGTTTTCCAACTGAGACAGTCTCCTGGCAAACGAGTGCGTCTCAAGATGTTGAGTAGGATCGTGGCTATAATTGCCATCAATCACCTTTAACTTCCAATCACCAGTATTTTCTTCGTAGTCTCCTTCCAATTTAAATGGACATCCTATTTTCTTGCTACCGGCACGTCTAACCATGGCTGTAGACTTACGTTCGCCGTGATGGTCACACACAAGCCACACCTTAATAACCGGTGCCGACGAGTCGTCGCCTTTTCTCCTCAATCGTCGGGTGACAATGACGTAACCATTCTCCCTCTGCGGACAGCCCAATCCACCAACTGTTCACAAGACTGAAAATTCTGCAACAACGGTACGGTTAAAGTTAATAAACAACAAACTATATGTAGGTATATATATGTAGGAATGTTATATCTGGTCAGTTTTATACGACACAGTTGAATTGGTTTGTTCCTCGTCTTCAGACTCGTTAGCCGGTTGTGTCGGGTAAGATAGTTCACCCGCGTATACGAATCCGTCGGTGTGTTATGTCGGGTAAGAGACTTCACCGTATACAAAGTCGTCTGTGGGTTGTGTAAGGTAAGAGGGTTCACCGTATAAGAAGTCGTCCGTGGGTTGTGTAAGGTTAGATGGTTCACCATATACGAAGTCGTCCGTGGGTTGTGTAAGGTAAGAGGGTTCACCGTATACAAACTCGGGATTGCTTAGTGGGTCGTTCAAATCTGGAAGCCTTACCCGGTGATTAGAATAAACGTCGGACGAGACCTCCTTCTGGTTCACACCCTGAACGCCAAAACTTTGCGGGTTATTTTCCAGTGACTCGTTAGAATATACCGGAAAACCGTAGTTACCATCCAACCACCAAGTCATTACTATACTTTTTTGAGAAAAATGATTGAAAATTTTGAACGATACGTTCAGATGAGAATTGTGCATGGTTAAATACACAAATTTTGCCCCATATACGCATCGTATAGGCCTATATGATGGCATATAGGATACTAGGTACACCGACAACCTCGTACAACCATGTCATTCCAACAATATACGCATCGTATGGTCCTATATGATGCGTATATTGTTGGAATGACAAGGTTGTACGAGGTTTTCGGTCTTGGAAATTGTGAAGGGACTATACGTCTTGTATTGGCCTATACGAGACGTATAAGGTCCGGTCCATTTAGCAATTTTTGTGTCTTGTTAGTAGTCCCCTTAAAATAACATGAACTTTCATTTTATACATTTTGAATGTATTACTTAATAAGTCATAGGACTACACTATTATTATTATAGTTATTTCAGTAAATTACATAATTGGTCCTTGTAGTTTCATGAAAGTTATGTCTTTCGTAATTTGTATTTTTTAAATTACATGTATAATTAGACCAGGTAAACAAACCCAACTATAATCAAAATTTGGTCATTATGGTGTCTATTTTGAAATGTTGGGTTATGTTGGGCCCTAAGTAATTTTTGGTGAGCCTATATGGGCTGAGGAAATGAGAATTTACGTTGTGTTTCCGAGTTTAATAAAGGGAAGAAAAGAAAAGATTTATTCCCTTTCTTTTCTTTTCCCTTCTTTTTCTTTCTCTTCAATTTGGAAGGATGGAGATAAGGTTTGTTTTCCTTTTATTTATCTCCATTTCCCTTTTTAAAAAAAAACTCTTGAACACTCTTCCTCCCATTTTCTTTCTTTTCCCCCTTAAAAAAACTCTAGAACAAAGGTTTTCTTCCCCTTCCTTTCTTTTCCATCCTTAAATGAAACTCGGGAACACAGTGTTAATACTTGAAAGGTCAGAATGGGCAGAGACAAATACCCAAACAGGTCAGAATGGGTTGAACCGAACGATTTGGTTCTGATCTTGAAGAAATCGATCAACGGTTATTCCAAATCAGATTGTGGAACGAACGATTTGGTTTTTAAGTCAATCTCTGCTAACTCTATCGCTACCATCAATCGTTAGATTCCTTCATCTTATTTCAGTTTCAATCGTTGGATTTCTGGGTTCGATTGGGTTCTTCGTCTTAGAGTATTAATGGAAGCCACGGCATTCCACATCGTATCATCTCGTTGACCACATAAAACTGTTTGTTTAACACTTAAACAAATTTTTTTATTGGTCTTCTCCATCGGTTTCAAACATAAATTTTCTGGGATTGAAGTCGAAGAATCGTTTATCTACGAACAATTTCAATTATCATTTTTTCTTGGTTATGTGATGGATTTCGTCATAAATGAGTTTTAGCATGTAAGAGATTTTCAAACGATAAGACTAGCTCTAAGCAAAACAACTCAATTTGGAAGAGCAAGAATTTCAAATCAATAAGACAATGAAATGAAATCTAACATTGAAATCAAGTAACTTCTTCTCTTAATTCCCAAACTAGCTTCAATTACACCAATACATCAAGAATCTCTACACAAGCTAACCAGATCGTAAATCTAAACAACCACCACCTAACCCCCAAAACCATACAGGGTACGACCTTGACGCTTCAGAGCATAGACAACATCCATGGCAGTAACTCTTTTCAATTGAAATCATTCTAATTGTTTTATTGTCTTGTGTATTTATAAGAAACCTTAATTGGTTTAAATAAATATTACAAGGGAAATATGAAAGGTAAGTAAATCAAGTCATAGGCTGGACATTCTCTTGATTGGAAGCTAACGGTCGGTAAGCCAAATAGATGAGCTGGCAATAATCACCAAACAAGGAAATGATGCAATGTTGATCCTATGCCTTTTTCCACTAATTTAGTTTATTTTCTAACACTCTCCCTCAAGTTGAGTAGTGGGGTCTCCAATGCTTAACTAGTCAAGACACGTGTTGAAACTTTTTTCGCTCACATCTTTGGTTAGAATATCTGCTAATTGATCTTCTGACCAGACAAATTGTATTTCTATAATCCCGGCTTCAAGTTTCTCCTTGATGAAGTGTCTATCGACCTCCACGTGCTTAGTACGATCATGTTGAACTGGGTTTTCAGAAATTTGTATTGCAGCTTTTTTGTCACATATAATTTTACTTGTTTCGGTTTGAGGAAATCCGATTTCAGTAAGAAGTTTACGTATCCATAGTACTTCAGCTAGACCTCGAGCAATCCCTAGGAATTCAGCTTCAGCACTAGATAGAGCTACCACTTTCTGCTTCTTGCTTCTCCATGTAACTAGGTTTCCTCCTACTAGAGTAAAGTACCCTGAGGTTGATCTTCGATTATCTTTGTTTCCTGCCCAGTCTACTTCGGTGTAGGCTTGGATTTTGAGATGGTTGTTCCACTGAAATAAGACCCCATGTCCTGATGTTCCTTTGAGATATCTTAAAATCCTCCATACTGCTTCCATGTGAGCAACTTGGGGTTGATGCATAAATTGGCTGACTACCCCAACTACATAAGAAATGCCGGGACGAGTATGTGAAAGATATATTAATTTACCTACCAAGCGTTGATATCTCTCTTTATCTGTTAATTCTACTTCCTCTTCCATGCAAAGTTTGTGATTGATCATCATTGGAGTATCGACAAGTTTGTAGTCGATCATTCCTATTTCTGCAAGAAGATCAAGAATGTATTTCTCTTGGCATATAAAAATCCCTTGTTTGGACCTTAGTACTTCAATACCAAGAAAGTACTTAAGTCTTCCCAAGTCTTTCATTTCGAATTCTGTGAACAAGTTTGCTTTTAATTTCTTCATTTCTTCACCATCATTACATGTAATAATCATGTCATCAACGTATATGATCAAACATGTCATAAGTTTACCTCTTCGTTTAAGGAACAGTGTGTGATCAGGGTTGCTTTGTTGGAATCCATAGCTTTTCATTGCTAGAGTAAATCTGCCAAACCATGCTCGAGGATATTGTTTAAGCCCATAAAGAGACTTCTTCAACCGACATACTTCCTTTGGTTTAAAGTTTTCGGTAAACCCTGTTGGGGCTTCCATATAAATTTCTTCTTTTAATTCGCCATGTAGGAAGGCGTTCTTAACGTCGAATTGATGTAGAGGCCATCTTTCATTAGCGGCTATTGAGAAGAGTACATGGATTGTGTCGATTTTGGCAACTGGGGAGAACGTCTCTGAATAGTCAATCCCATATGTTTGAGTGTAGCCTTTAGCTACTAATCGAGCTTTATATCTTTCAATGCTCTCATCTGGTTTGTGTTTAACTGTGAAGACCCAACGATAACCCACTGGTTTCTTTCCTGAGGGAAGAATGCACCTCTCCCATGTGTCATTCTTTATTAATGCCTCCATTTATATTTCCATTGCATTTTTCTAGTTTTTTTACTCTAAGGCTTGTTTCACTGAGTTAGGAATTTGTTCATCGTATAGAGATGCAGCAAAGGCCTTAGCTTCATTGGATAAGTTCCCTTTGGCAATATTTGCCATAGGATACTTAGAAGATCCCGTATGTTTCTCTGGCGAGTATCGTTTTGGAGGGATCCCTCTATTTGCTCTTGGTGGTAAAGCATATCTCTTGGTTGTTTCTTCTTGTACATATTCACCTTGTTCTTCCTGAACTGTTTGCTCTGTTGTTGTTTCATGGTTGTTAGATATGTCAATGTTTTCTATATCCTCAAGGTTTTGAGAGATACTTACCTCGATTTGAGAGCTACTACTAACCCCAGGCATCGGACTAGTGGGATCTTGATTAGTGACACTGATAGTTGGCTTATCATTTTGGTGGGAAGTTAGTGACTCATCATTTTGGTGACTATTGTAGCTGACTTCTTCTGAAAAAAGAACACTTTTCAACCAACTCAGTGTGTCAATATACCCTTTCTCCCTCTGACTAATGTGTTGGGTGGTGTAAAAGAATTCGGTTTCAAGAAAATCACAGCCCATGGTGGTGTACATATGTCGTCTTTTTGGGCTATAACACCGGTATCCCTTTTTGTTAACACCATAGCCCACAAACAAGCATTTTTCGCACATGGACCGAGTTTATTCCGATCGGTTTTAGGTATATGGACAAAGACGGAACACCCAAATATTCGTGGTTGAAGTGTAAGTGGAGGCGGAAGTTTGGTAAATTCTTATAGGATTTGGAGAGGGGTTTTTAGATTAAGAGCTTTAGTTGGTAACCGATTGATAAGATAAGTAGCAGTCGCAAGAGCTTCTAGCCAAAAAACTTAGGGACTTGAGCTTCAAGTAAAATAGCTCGAGTTATTTCTAAAAGAATACAGTTTTTTCATTCTACAACGTCGTTTTGTTCGGGAATGTGTGAGCAAGTTGTTTGGTGAATTATCCCTTTTGTTTGACAAAACTGTTCCATTGGTTTATTTATAAATTCCCCTCTATTATCAGATCGAAGGATTTGAATGTTGGTTTTGAATTGAGTTTGTCTCATGGTATAAAACATAGTGAATTTGTCAAAAACTTCCGATTTTTGTTTTAGAAAATAAATCCATGTCATACATGTGCAATCATCTACAAAAAGAACAAAAAAACAGATTTTTTGTCCCCCAATCACCTCTGCCGGCCCCCACACATCCGAGTGGATGAGAGAAAAAGGTAAATCAACCTTGGTATTGCTAGGTTTATACGTATGTCTATGACTCTTAGCCAAAACACAAGTTTCACAGTTTAATGTTTTATTTGACGAAAATAATTTAGGAAATAAAAGATGTAAATAACCGGTGGACGAGTGTCCTAATATTCTATGCCATAACCAAGCTTCTCTATTTGTAGTCCCGTGAGCCAACATAGCAGTACCATGATGAGCCACTTTGTCCACATAATATAGCCCTTGTCGTTCAGTGTCATGCCCAATGATCTCCCCCGTCCTGATGTCCCGTAAGATACAAAATGTGGGGTGCATTAATACCGAGCAATTTAACTCCTTTGTTACATAACTAATACATAGCAATTTATGTGACAAAGATGGGACGTAAAGGCAATTTGAAAGTTTTAAGGCTGGAGAGATTTCGATAGTCCCTCCTCCTTCTACAAGAACAACTCCCCCGTTGGCGGTTTTGATTTGATTAATTTTGGGTTTTGATTTTGACACTATATCCGATGAATCAAATGCCATGGTGTCGGTAGCACCACAATAAAAAATCCAAGATTTATCTAGGTTTCCACAAGTTTTAGTCATATTAACTTGTCCGAAACATTCTAAGTTATTTTTTTGATTCTCGAGCCCATTCTATTCTTTGATTTGGGTTTGTGAAAAATATAATTTTTTTTTAAAATATTATTTTTCGTGTGTTGGTTATTATAATTATCAAAACATTGAGGGTCCCCTTTAGACCACTGATTATTTATTTGACTGGTATCATAAGTAAATGAGTTTTTATTTTTATAATTATCAGAATATTGGGGGCTATTTTTGAGTAATTCTAAAACATGTGGACTAAAATATTTAGGGTTCAAAAGCGAGGGGTTTGAGGATAGTTCCTCAAACCCGTTACCTCCATTGTCGTTCTCTGCGTGCCCTAGATATCCATCACCAGCTGCTATACCACCAAATCCATCACCGCCACCCCTTTCTTCATGTTGGTTGCCGCTGCCCCTGATAGTCTCCTGATTGCTGACGACGGCGGCGGCTTTTCCGGCGGTATTGGGTTTTCCCCCTTCTTTCTTCGTGGTTTTGTAATCGTCATTCCACCATTCGGGAAACCCAACAAGTTTGAAACACTGGACTTTGGTATGTTTTGACATACCACAATGGCTACATTTTAGTTTGCTTTTATCGACTCGGGATGATGAACCATTATAAGAGCTCTTCTGGCCAAATCGTCCTCTTAAGAGAAAACCTAAGCCCTCCGATTCGTGTGACCCGTTGGCATTCAAACCTGCCGCCACACCATTCTGAGAAGATGAGTTATCAACGGTTGCACCTAAAATACCTTGATGTGCCATCTCCTTTCGAACGGCTGCATAGGCACCCTCAGCCGAGGGTAGCGGGTCCCAATGGAGAATTTCTCGCTTTATGGCATCATACTGTCTGTCAAGAGCATTTAGGAACTGGAAGAGCTTTTGTTCTGACTGGATTTTGTTGTATGTTGTTATATCAGCTGTGCAGGTCATGGGATTGGGATCTCTTCTTTTGATTTCCCCCCACACACCTTGCAGAACGATCCAGAAATCCTCTAATGGAGAACCATTCTATTTTATTCCATTAGCCTTGACGTGTAAATCAAAGGTTTGTAGCTTATCTTTCCCGCTACTGTAAGTAACCACTAACTCACCCCACAACGTCTTTGCAGTGGGGAATTCAGTAAGGTTACTTGCCAAAGCGGGTTCGATATTCTGTATTAACGATGAGAACACGACCAGATCGTCTTGTTCACATTGATCGTATTTTTCATCGTTTGGTTTTGGTGGAGTCGGTTTTCCGGTTAAATGGCTCAAGAGATTTTTTATTTCCCCCTATGGCTACTCGAATCATTCGAGCCCACAGGGCATAATTCTGGCTATTTAGCATGAGATTGATTTTCAAGCTATCAGAGAGATTCTGTTTTTGGGTTTGATTTTGGGTGTTTAGGCTGGTTTTGAGGAGGTTTGTGATCTGCAGAGCAAGATCATTGTTGTTGCTGTCTGTATCGGACATGATGGCTGGGAGATTCGGAACCGGTAAATGATGAGCATGTATGTTTGAGCGGGTTGATTCTAAGATCGTGTACACCGCTCCGATACCATCTTTTCAATTGAAATTATTTGAATTGTTTTATGGTCTTGTGTATTTACAAGAAACCATAATTGGTTTAAATAAATATTGCAAGGGAAATATGAAAGGTAAGTAAATCAAGTCATATGCTGGACATTCTCTTGATTGGAAGCTAACGGTCAGTAAGCCAATTAGATGAGCTGGCAATAATCACCAAACAAGGAAATGATGCAATGTTGATCCTATGCCTTTTTCCACCAATTTAGTTTATTTTCTAACAGTAACCGTTTTTCGACGAGCGTTTTCGGTGTAGGTAACAGCGTCATGAATCACGTTCTCCAAGAAGATCTTCAACACACCTCACGTCTCCCCGTAGATGAGACCGTTGATACGTTTAACGCCACCACGCCTTGCGAGACGACGGATCGCTGGCTTCGTGATCCCCTGGATGTTGTCACAGAGAACTTTCCGGTGACGCTTCGCTCCTCCTTTACCCAATTCCTTGCCTCCTTTTCCCCTTCCAGACATTTTTCCTTTTTTTCTCTAGAAATTGAGTTGAATTGGAAAATAGTGTTGTTGGAGGATGTGGCGATGATTTTGGGTATATATAATGGAGTCTGGAATTTTCTGCTTTTGGTGAGATGTGTGTTGTCCGTTGGATTGAAGTGGAGGTGGTGGGAGGAAGACCGTACGATGGTAATCCAGGTGGTAAATATAAGTCATTTTTATTGGTTGCTTAGTGGAGTCACGGATTTTACATAAGTAAAGCATGTTGCCTAAATAAACTCATATATAATTTTTTTTTGAGTAAATTTTACTTTTGCCTCCTTTGTTTTGACATGTTTAACCCTTTCAGTCTGCAAAGAAATGTTTTTACATATCGGCCCCTGATTTTACATTTTTGTAATCATTTCAGCCCCTTACACTAACTCTGTTAACTTTTTCTGTTAAGTATATGAACATTTTAATTATTTTATTTCTAAGCTACTACTTTAACCATTTTAGTTAAATAAAATCTTTCTTTTTAACTTTTTGATAATTTTTTTTTCCTTATTTAAAAACGTTTTTTTTTTTACTTTTTTAAAAGCATTTTTTCAGTTAGTTTTTTTTTTTTTCATAAAAACGTCTTTTTTAAACTTTTTAAAAACGTTTTTTAACTTTTCTAAAAATATGTTTTTTAATCTTTTCATAAAAACGTTTTTAAAAACATTTTTTTAGTTTTTTATAAAAACATTTTGAGGTTCATAAAATTTTTTTTTTACTTTTTTAAGAATGTATATTTTTTTTAATTTATTTTAGAATGGTTTCTCCTATATTATTTAGAGAAAGTATTTTTTAATCCTTTTTAAAATTTAGTTTTCAAAACGTTCTCTTTAACCGCACATTTTATGAAAAGCTAAAAAACGTTTTTATTAAAAACTAAAAAAAATGTTTTTTAAAACGTTTTTGTGAAAAAATAAAAAAAAATAGAAAAGTTCAAAAAAAGACGTTTTTATGAAGAAAAAAAACTAAAAAATTGATTTTAAAAAAGTTAAAAAACGTTTTTAAATAAGTTAAAAAAATTATCAAAAAACTTAAAAAAAGTTTTTATTGGACTGAAATGATAAACTAGTCCCTTAGAAATAAAATAGAGTAAATTACAGAAATCGTCCCTTATGTTTATATCATTTTTCACTGTATGTCCTTTAGTTCAAAAATTGTCAGAGATCGTCATTTATTTTATACCATTACAGAAATCTTGCACGTTATGTCCTTAGGCCCTAACTTATTTAAATTTCTTAGTTAAGTCTGGTCATGTGAAAGCAAATGAGGGTACTTTTGTAATTTTACCTATTTAATTAAATAATTGTTAATTAAAATCTGTCTCTCTCTCTCTCTCTTTCTTGACTCTCTCTCAGTCAACAAATGCTTCACTCGCCTCATCTTCTTCTCTGATGCCTGAAACCCACCCCCACACCGATCACCTGAAACCCACCATTGCCCCTTTCATGTCCAACGACCCGGGTTACCCAGCGCCACTGCCCCCGCCAGATTTGGAAGTGTCCAAATTAAGGGATTTAATGGAGTTCGTTGGCCAAAACCACTGATTAAGTAACCTTATTTCAGCCTCCTTCTTCGATTAAGTCCAGCCCTAGTTCGTAGGTAGAAATTAATGGTCGTTCTGGTCTTGGAAGTAGAGCGGATTCTTATTGCTCAGCCTCCTTCTTCGATTAGGCTTTCAGAAGCCCATTTTGATGGTGGAAATTTGTGTTCCTGACTATTGCAGGTCAACCCGACGGAACCCTAACGCCGTACTTAGGGTTTCAATTTGAGCATGGGAGAAGAATGGGGGTTGTGTGGTTGGAACGGAAGGGTAATGAGGGCGCCTGAGTTATGGGTTTAGGGTTTCTAAATTTCAATTTAATGGGTTTAGGGTTTCAATTTGAGGGTTGTGTGGTGGTGACGGGTTCAATCGGCCATGGTGGTGACGGGTTCAATCGACCATGATGAGCGACAGTGGGGAAACTCAAAGAGGATACCTGATGATAAACGACGAAGGAGATGGTGGAGGGTGGTGGCAGTTGCCGGTGGTGGCTGTGTGTAGCGGTGGTTGTCGCTGGTGGAGGGTGGTGGCAGGTGGAGCTTCTGTTGTTCATCTTCCGCACTAGTAGTCGAAAAGAGACGGAAAAGAGGCGAGTGGTAAGGTAAATAACGGGGTGGTGATCTGTAATTAGGGTTAGGGTTTGGATGGTGAGGAGGAGGTGATGAGAATTCCTGCAGTCTGGCTTTATCTCTCCGGTGAATATTCATGTGACCACCAAGAGCTTGTGCAGACTTGTATTCTTTCTTGCAAAAGTTGCAGGTAAAGTTTCTTCGATGCCGCCATGAAAACCCACAATCTTTATGATAAAAGATGAAGTTGGAAGTTTCCCATTTGCTTTTAAAGTTGTGATCCATTCAATTCCAGACGTAATTAAGTTCCTCCAAAAAGGTATTTGTATGTGTGTTTTTGAGACAGAGAAGTGCAGTATACATGCAAGAAAATGTGGGGGTGGGGGATAAACATAAAATTAGGGTTTTAAATTTTAATTTGTGGGAAAAAAGACCAAAACACCATCATGTGGAAGGAGTTAACTGAAAAACTTAACGCTCGTTAGGGTAAAGGACGTAAACCGTAACAAATTTAAACGTAAAGGATGATCTCTAACATTTTTTGGTCTAAAGGACATAAACTGAAAATTAGTATAACATAAGGGAGAACAGGGTGGAATACCCGACTTGGGTTGGGTAAGAGAGAAGGTCAGCGAGTAAAGGGGGTACACCGCCCCTTGTGTTCCGAGTTCCACCATCGGGTAGATTATCCAAGTAAGTTTACTCGGTTGTTGAAAAAGCAAAAGGAGCAGTTGGGGAGAGCCGTTGGGGGGGGGGGGGGGGGGGGGTTGGGGGGGTTTTTTAAAAAAACTATTAATTCGTAAACGTGAAATTGCGGCAAACGTGAACGTGAAATTGTCGATTGTATTGCAACGTAAACGTGAAATTGCGGCAAAGTATGGATGTCAATGCACCTTTTAGGTTTTTTATTTTTATTATCTAGCTTGTATTTTTTTTGTTAATTTTCTAATTTTTTTAATTTTTATTTGTAGGCTTTTTATTTTTATGTTTATAGGTTTTTAATTGTATTATGTTAATTTTTATTTAATAAAATTGACTTTTTTTTATTTAAATGTTTATTTTTTTTAAAAAAAATTGGTGGTAAATGAGTAGGGTGTTTCCAATGAAATCTGAGTAAATGAGTAGTTTTGAGGTGACAGAATTTTATTAAGCAGTTTTGGTGAGTAAATGGGTAAATGGGTATTCCAGCTCTTCACCCTAAAGGACGATTTCTGTAATTTACTCAATAAAATGACTAAAATGATCATATACTTAACAGAAGAAGTTAACAGAGTTAGTAGCAGGGGCTGAGATGGTTACAAAAATGCAACATCTGGGGCTGATATGTTAAAAGATTACTTTTTGGACTGAAATAGTTAAACAAGACAAATCACATGGGCTAAAAGCGAAATTTACTCTTTTTTTACGTATGAGTATATTTAGGTAAACTTTAATTTATATAATGAGTTGATTTGGATGTAGTCATATTATATAACTCGTTAAAGCGTGACAAGTTTATAAAACTTAATAACTTAAAATGATTAATACCATCCACATTCCACAACTATTGTTTGTAGATGGTATTAGACATGTCTATTTATATGTATAGGAAAAATTGTTATTAAATTCTTTAGAATCCAATTAAAACATAATGTACATTGTTTGTAGAAAAGAAAACCGGCTTTTTTTTCAAAATATAAAATTAATCAAATACAAAAAAAGGTAGGAAATTGTTTCAGAATTATATTTGTCAATAATGTAGATTGGAAGGAGCACTGAGTAAATGTCGGGTGGACGATTGCTCAGAAACCAAACTCTCGGTGTCTAAAAGAAAAATTATTTATCCACCATGTGTTGATTAAAATATTTAAAAATTAAAAAAGTAATAAATTTATTACTAATTGTGTGTTCTAGTCTTCTAGAGGTGAAGCCCAATCAAATAATTAACATACTAAAACTCAATAACATAATAAAAAAAGGCCCAATTAACCCAATATGTTTAAAAAATTTAAAAAATATATATTTAAAATTAGAGTAAAGTGTCACTTTCGTCCCTGTGATTTGACCATTTTAACCGCTTTGATCCAAAAAAAAAATTTTACCTTTTTCGTCTCTGATTTTTCAAAATATATCCATTTTCATCCAATTGACTAACCTCGTTAAAATCTTACCAATAAATCAGGGGCATTTTCGTCTTTTCAAAATTCCTTTTTTATCCTCTTTTATTATTTCCTTCTCCCCCCCCCCCGCCCCAATCCCTTTATCTGCCTCATCTCCGGCAAAAAGCTTCGGTTGCCGAACACCACCATCTCTGCTCGTTGGGTACGGCTGCTCGTTCTGCTCACCACCACAGATCCGGCAACTGTTGATCATCCTCACCACCACCGCCAATCCGACGACTGTTGATCTACCAACACAGGTCATCCTCACCACCACAATACCACCACACTATTTTTCAGGCAATTACACTCTTAAATGATTTTCAGGCAAGTAACCACAAGGACGATTTTTTAGGTCGATTGCAGATTCAGGCAATTACACCCCATCGTTGGTGGTGTTAGTGCACCAGGAAAGCGAAGAGATGATGGGTTCGAATTTCACCGGTGGAACGATGCAGCCGCCGCCACTACCGGTATCTCAGCAACGAACACCACCACTGCAGATCAAGTTCACCATTGAAACCGATTGGACCGGATGCAAATCGATACATGAACGAGTGTTGGATTTTGACTGTAAGAAAACAATCGAAAGAAACTCACCATTAACATAGCCACCACCACCTTCTTCTCCGGTCAACCTTAAGAAGGTTCGGTTTATGGGGGAAGAAGGAAATAATAAAAGAGAATAAAAAATGAATTTTGAAAAGACAAAAATGCCCCTGACTTAACGGTAATATTTTAACGGGGTTAGTCAATTGGATGAAAATGGATAGATTTTGAAAAGTTAAGGATGAAAAAGCTAAAAAAACCTTTTTTGATGAAAGTGGCTAAAATAGTCAAACCACGGGGACGAAAATTGCAATTTACTCTTAAATTTATAATTGATCATTCAATATTCACAAATCACGAATAGTTAGATACGAGTATTCGGCTTCTCCGTGATGGTCTACCCATTCGTTCAATTACCTTCCATTCTCAAATTCAATTACAATTTACACACTAGGTAAGTTCTTTTAGTTTTCAAATTGTTATGTAATTGTTTTAAGTCCAATGTTGAAAGTTCTTGTTTGGATTTTTGGGCATTTGACGTTTTGGAATGGCAGGTTGCATCCGTTAGACCATGAACCATCAACTTTTGTTTTTTTACTTAAATTAATGGATTCATTAATTAACAATTATCATCGTATTAATTAATTTTTTATATAAAAAAGTTTTTATTTTAGGTCTATTTTACTAGTTCCAGTCATTCGTAATCTCAAAGACGGCACTACCAGATCGTTTATTTATAATATTCTATCCATTTTTGCTTTTGATATAAGAGATTTTTGCTACAAATCCATAATTAATGTCAAGGAACCCTAAGAGAAAAAAAGATAATTCAATCAATAGTCCCAAAAAAAAAGGCAAATAGCACAAAAACCAACATAATCGGCTATGAAACCAGAGCTGTAAATTGCAAAATCAAACAATGGAATTGGCAACAAACCAAACTAATATTGCATCAGGAGTTCCAATTACACAGATATATGAACAATTCCGAAACGACAACAGATCTGTGAAAAACGACACAACCTAATCCCACAAACCCTAACTTCCTATCCACCAAAACCGTAAAGAGTACGGCCCTGTCGCTTCAACGCATAAACCACGTCCATAGCAGTAACAGTTTTCCGGCGAGCATGCTCCGTGTAGGTTACGGCGTCACGAATAACATTTTCGAGAAAGATCTTGAGAACGCCTCTTGTTTCCTCGTAGATGAGACCGCTGATACGCTTAACGCCGCCACGCCTCGCCAAACGCCGGATCGCCGGCTTCGTGATCCCCTGGATGTTATCTCGGAGAACTTTCCGGTGACGCTTGGCTCCTCCCTTTCCCAGCCCCTTGCCTCCTTTGCCTCTTCCGGACATCTTGGTCAAATTGTGTGGATTTGATTTGTGTGTTGGTAAAGTGGTGGTATGAGGGGTTTGGTTATATAGTGGGGATTGGTTTTTTCTGTTGGCGATGGGTTGGTTGTCTACCGTTGGATTGGTGGGGTGATTTTGTTGGGGGAGTGAGATCCGTGTGATGATGGGTGAAGTGTTGTGATTGGTTAATTAAGTTGAAGGATGAGTCATGATATTTTAATGATTAATAATAATTAAATAATAATAAATTAATAATACTTTATAGAGGAGTGACTGATTAAAATCTCAAATTTAGTTCAACGAAATTGTGAAGTGTGTTATTTTGGATGGTATGTGATTTCATTCGAATTATGAATTCATTAATAATAATAATAATATTAATATTGAAAGAAAATGATCTCTTAATGGTTTGATTTGTTATTTGGCTTTTGACAATTTGATTGACCATTTAACTACAAGGTGTGTTGTATTTCTTGTGACTAATATACTCTAGTCATACACTGCTAATTGTTAGATTACTGTTAGATTTATTTTACTTTATTACTCATTAATTTTATTTATATTTTTATCTTTTTCTTTCCCATTTTCTTTCCCATGGAGCCGGGGGTCTAAACGGGAGCAGCCTCTCTATCCCTTGGGATAGGGGTAAGGTTTGCCCTCATCACACCCTCCCCAGACCCTACTAATAGCGTTAGCTATGTGTGGGATTATACTGGGTACGTTTGGTTTGGTTTGGTATTGACCATTTAACTAGAAACAATAGTTATTTAGGTTCTGTGTAGTTTCATTAAAAAGTAAAAAGGCAATCATTAAACAAAATCACTAAAGTGTTTAATGATTTCACTATCCACTATTAATTTAATTTTTTTATTTTTAAATATGTGTAATGCATTGATTGGTTGTCTACGTCCCACACCCTGTGATTTGCCTTATAACCTCACCCTTCACGCCCCTATGGGTGGTATTCCACTCCCAAAATGGGTGAGTTGGTAGTGGGCGTTAGGGCTGGCATAACATGTCAGACACGACACGATAAGACACGATTACCTGTTATGTTCAACACGATAACTAATCGTGTCATTTTTTCCAAACACGAACACGACATGTCTGTTAAGGGACCTGTTTAGAAACAATTCCAAGTTCCGACGGGTCTTTCTTCTCGTGTCGACCTGTTTAAGACATGAAACCTGTTAAGGTCAAACACGAGACAATTCCGAGTTTCAAAAATTAGGTCAAGAGTCAGACTTGCGTAGGTAAAGATGCCGATGGGTAGGAAATTGGAATGTTGGGCTTGGGTTGGGCCTAGATGCAAATAGGATGTTAAGTGTTAACATGTCATTAACGGGTCTTAACAGGTTAACATGTCTTTAACCTGATTAGACATGAATTTAATCGTGTCTTAACGTGTCGACCTGTTTAAGACACAAAACATGTTAAGGTCAAACACGAGACATGTTATTTACGTATCGTGTTAACAGGTCCGTGTCAAAAATTGCCAGCCCTAGTGGGCGTGACTCGTGAGCCCACTACAAAATCTTAATCGTATACTCTTTCATCATTTTTTTTCTGTCTTGTTTTTTAAACCAAGAAACTCTATTCCTTTCGCTCTCGAATCCTAAATAGTGACTTTAGAAGATGACTAATGCTTATATAAAGCTCGGATTACATGCGAAACAACATGTGATCTTCTAATATAGAATATTTTTGTTATTGTTCATTGTTAATTAACATGTATGAAGATAGATGAGACTGTGTTGTAGATGTAGTTATTGTTTATTGACAGTGATGATGAAAAGATTGTGCTTTTAATGATGAAAAGTGGTTAATTCTCAAGGTTTTTCTTCAAAAGATTGGTTAAAGGTCTTTCCAAGCCTTGATACAAAATTTGTGGAGTGTCTTCAAGTTCATCTTCATCATGTGAAGCTAGAAGACAGGGGGGAATGAAGAAGATAATATTTTTGAAGATGCTGCAAGAACTTGATGTTACTGAAAATGTTGAACTTTCTAATGTAAATGCTAATGCTTCAGCAAAGGACAAAAGGCAAGGGTATAGCAATTGAAGAGCCTTCCTCCCATATTCTAATAACTCCAATCATTGAACATATGGAGATCGATAAGGATCTGGATAATAAAAGATATGGAAAGAGAAGAGGAGTTGACATTGAGAAAGGTCTCTCCTGAACCTGAAAAGGTTATTAGGGAAGTTCTTGTAGTTGAAAAGGTTGTTTCCTCAAGGCAAACAGTTCTTCAGGAAAGGAAAGCTAAGAATGATCAAGAAGCTGAGAAAGTTGGAACTAAAGAACATGACATAGTGATTAGAGAGGCAGAGATTGAAAAGCAAGATGTTGAAGTTGAAAAACAAGATGATGTCTCTAAGAAGAAACTTCAAAGTTTGTATTCTTTGATAAACCTGAACAAGCTTGTGACTACTGACCAGTGGCGGATCCAGGAATTTTTTTCAGGGGGTTCAATCTATGTTTTTTAAGGGGTTCACCTCAGTGTTTTTACATACCTCAGTGTCTTTTGTGTTGATTTGATCATCAAATTGCGTGTTTCCGCCATACAATTTGATCACATAATCATGTTCTTGAGTGATTACGATCCTACACATAGGTATACAATTATTTCTACTCACTTATGTAAAAATCATATAAAATGAACTGTAACACGGTGTGATCCATGCCACTAGTTGTATCAAGTATATGAGAGATGTTTTAATCATGTTATGATACATGGCTTACTTTAGACCGTAAGTTAATCAAACTTATTGGGAAGTTTTCAAAATCTAAGTTACAATCGTGGCAATGATATTGTGTTAGTTTGAATATAGAGGTGTGGGAGGAAGTGAATTATAGTGTGAGGGATGTTTAAAGAGTCCAACTCATACACATGTCAGTATGTGGTGTATGAAGTTTGATTGGTTTTAACTTATAAAATGATGGATGTAATACATTACACAATGTTGGTGCATACATGGTCATATATGTTAAATGACTATTTGTTTTAATGTCAATAAAAATATGAACACGTGATACAAATATTAAATAATATTATTCATATGTTCATTTCCAGCATTCCCCAATCATAAGAGATTATATCCAAATGATCAATCAATGAATAAATATTGGACATAAGCATTACAGTCGACGTCACGGGCGAATCATGTATCGACCGTCCAAGGCGGACACTAAAGGTGATCACTACCTTGATTAGTGAGATAAACCCTTAATGAATACTAGTTAGTGGATGCAAGGCGAGTTAGTTAACACACACCCGAACAACTATAAATCTTTGTGTTTTATGTTATTTTTCTTTCATTTCAAACTTGTTCAAAATGGTTTTTCTAACACACAAGTTCATCACAAGATATTTTATTAAAAAACAAAGATTTTATAAAAGTGGTTATAAAAATTTAAAATAACATATTCACCACTCTAAGTTCTTACACAAAGGGAATTTGTAAAAGGGCGATGTCATTCTTGTTGTCAAGCAACTAATCATGGATAATCAACAAGGAGAAGGAAAAGTATCAATCCATGGCGGTGTTCCCAAATGGCCACCCATCAAATGCAAGTTTAACAAGCTACCACATTAAATTGATTGTGTTAATCTTAATATTCATGCAAATAAGTCCTTACATTGGTTCCATAACTTGGAAGATGTGAAGTGAAAATAAGAAATAAAGTGGTGATTTTTTATTTATACTTTGTGGCAAACTGGTGTGAAGATCCACGCGTTGCAGCGGTGGCGTTAAACAAAAAAAAAACCCGTTAAAACATTAATAAAAAATCCGTTAAAACATGACTCAGTTATCGTGCATTCATGTTACGTCGACATTTTCCAAATTCATGATTATTGTAAAAATAAAAAACATTTACACGTATTGGCTCGTTAAACCGCGAAATCAATCAACGTTTTCAAAACTTTGTGTAAAGAAAATCAAAATTATTACGTAAACTAAACAAAGCTTTATCTCGAGCCAGGATCAATGGTCTATTGATTAATGGCTGCTGGGTCTCTTCTCCTGAAGAAATCAAATTGGAGATCTTTCATTTCTTTCAAAAAAAGTTTGATGAACCTGTTAGTTAGTGGTGATGGTTTTAAAAAACTCTTCACTTGTGAGGCTGATAACTTAATTGCTCCATTTTATAAAGAGGAGATAAAAAATGTGGTTGTTTGGAATTGTGGTGGGGAACGCGCTCCTGGGCCAGATGGGTTCACAATCCATTTTATCAAAACGTATTGGGACCTCTTTGATCTAGACTTCTATCGTATTTTGGATAAATTCTTCTTGGATGGTAACATTAGTCACGGGTGCAATTCCTCCTTCGTCACTCTCATTCTCAAATCTAATAATCCTCTCATTACTTCTGACTATCGACCTATTAGTCTAATGGGGTGCACCTCGAAGGTTATATCTAAAATTCTTGCTAATCGCTTAAGAATTGTCATTCCCTCTATTATGTCTGATTTCCGACCGAGGCAGAAGTATTCTGGATGACCCCCTAATTGTGAACGAGATTGTATATTGTGTAAGACACGGTTTTATTATGTGGTTTTTATAATCATTTATCTAATTATTAAATGATCAAATTATTTATTTGTTTATTATTAACCTATGGCTAGTAATTAGTTGATGTGCCTAATTACTCTTAATGGGCTATTAATGGGTTTCCCTTTGGGTGTACATATATATAGAGAGATAATTAGAGAGAATTGACTAATGATCATTCAATTACCATCACCACTAAATCGTCCCCCTCTCTCTCCAAAACCGTGAGCTCTCAACGATCTCACCTAAGCAATCTTAATCGTACACCCTAAAAGGGGAACCCGATCCAGATCAGAGATCACGACGTCTTTCCTCTCTACGGTTAGCTTATCTGGTATTATTTATTATTATTATTTGTTTTCCATTATCATGTTACAAGAATTGATCAACAAGTGGTATCAGAGCGGATGTTGATTAACTAGTTCTTGTTTCATTCCTTAAACTGGAATTAAAATCGGAGAACAAAAGTTCTGTTAAAACCATAAGAAAAATCGTCTTTATTAATGTTTACGGTTTTCTGTTTTATTAAAATATAACGTTTTGATCTCATAAAATTCGAGATCTATTAAGTTTTTTAAAATCTGTTAAGAATCATGTTTTAAAATTTAGATTCCAGGCATTTATCTGATACTATTGAATAACAGTTTATATGATGCTCATAAACTGTTCTTCGTGTTCATCATTATTTTCGATGAAATCCCCATATTTTGGGATGAATAATGATTTTGATTGTGTTTTCCTAAAATCTTATAACTTTATCTCCAAGATTTCGAATTAAAATATTATTTTAAATAAAGAAACTTGGATATACTTAACAAATTAAAAGATTTTGAAATTTAAAATACAATCAAAATCCCTTAAATTTCACACATGCCTATCAGGTTCACCTTTACGGTTTAAGTCTCACGTTTTATCATTCACATGTAAAGATCACGGTTGTATTTACGGGTATTCTAAGCTCACGGGGTTTTACTTCACGGTCTGTGGCTCACGGGTAAGGTTCACGGGTTACAAGTTCATAGTTCATGGGTAAGGTTTACGGTCTAAGTTCACGGGTTGTTCTACAGTTCACGGTTTGTAAAAATGAACCGTGAACCTTCTAAGAGCCGTGAACCTTTTGTTGAATCGTGAACCCTCACTTTAGCCGTGAACCCTTAATGAACCGTGAACCCTCACCTGAGTCGTGAACCCTCACCTAAGCCGTGAACCCTCGTAGAGCCGTGAACCTAGCATTACTTCTGCGCCTAAAATTTTTCCCCGCGGGGGCGCACTGCCCCCTCGCACCCCCTAGCGAACTCACGGGTAAGGTTTACGATCTAAGTTCGATCCGTGCTAACAGGGAGGTTTGCTATTAATGAATGCTTTAGTTTTAGTTTTGTTAAACCTTAAACTTAAATGTTTTACAAAACCTTAAAACTTATTTGAATAACACCTAATAGCTTCACTTCTGCCCAAATGTGATGTGATGCATGTGTAAATTTATTCAAGCCTAATTAAGCATTGTCCTAATATAAACTAATTGTTTTGTTGAAATCTTATACTTTACAAAACCTTAAATTAGAAAACATGCTTAACTTATATAACACCTAAAGTTTCACTTCTTCCCAAAGGTGATGTGTCACGCTTATAAAGTTATTTAAGTCTAATTAAGCATTAGTTCGCCTAAATTACATAAATGTTTCTACTTCTGCCCAAAGGTGATGTGTTACATTTGTGTTTCACGAACCTAATTATGTGCATACTAAACAAATGTTTCACTTCTGTCTAAAGGTGATGTGTTACATTCTTACTACACATACTCAATATAAAATTGTTCCTAATACTAAACAAATGTTTCACTTCTGCCCAAAGGTGATGTGTTACATTGTTTAAGTAGAACCTAATTAATCTATTATTTTGGTGATTATAATAGATTTTATCACATCTTCATTAAATACTTGTTCTTAAGTAGAACCTTATTTAAGTTATTTTTCTGTCTGCCTTAGATTATTACCCCATAGATCATCCTAAGTTCTTCTTTAGCTATTTATACCTTATTTTCACTCTAGCTTCTAAGATGAGTTTTGCTTAATTTAGGGTTTCTATAAATATTTGCTCTTATTGAGTCTTGATTATCTCTTAAGGCATGATACTCATGCTGCTCTTTCTGATAAAAGTACTACAAAAGAAAACTAGAACATAAGAAATATGATAAGTCAAACACAATGTCTCTTATGGTAATCAAGAACTCCTTTCATGATTGCTATCAGGGGAGCTACTCCAGATTCTGAATTTCCTAAGACTAATCTATTCTCTATGGAAATGGAAGAATCAAAATACTTCCTAAGACGCATGCAAACATTCTAATTCTAAATAAAAGGTTAAGTTGCATACGTGAACACATCATAATATACACTGACATGACCCATAAAGTAAGGGCTTATACATGGAAATCAGTGAAGTTTTCAGTGTGTACATAATAATTTTCACACTAGTACGATTATTTGCCTTAAAATCAACTATAACACTCAGAAGTACCAAAGGAAAATGAGTGTATTGATAGCAACATACGTAAAGGAACGCCTAAAATTGGAAAACCTGATGTTATTCACCTCACTACCACTAAACCTAAAAAGAGGAATAAAAGTTACTATAGAGAGGATAGTTCTAAGGTTAGGAAACAAAATACAAGTACTGTTTCGAGCTCTTACATCCTCCAAGGAGAAATCTCACTACAAAACTTATGTCATTATATTAGGCATAAGCAATGATGACATCCATAAACCAAGGGACTAGCTGGCTAAGATAAGGTAGTTACTACTTAATGATTTTTTTGAGTCCGCTAATATTAATATTCCAATCAAACACATGATGTGTTGAGTCTAGTTCTATAAGTTTCCTTACTAGAATTCAACTAATAATTAAGATGAGAAGTTAGTGGTGAATTTAAATGTTAAGGCTACATAGAACCATGAAATAATTGATCTTTGTATTAGGCTTTATGATACCTTACATATTCTGGAGAATACTCAGAATTTACTATCAATAATAAAGCTACACTTTGACAGTTATGAGGTTTGCATGGCCAAAACAAAGTCATCATTAACTTAAACTCTCATATTATTGGTTATCATTATCTGGATAGAAACCTTTATAACATAGAACTAGCTGATACAATAAACTTTCACAACTTTTGTTATCATGAAAATGAAAATTTAACAAAAGATAAATGAGACCTATGCACTTCATCCATTAAGACCAAATTTTATGAGAAATCATGACCAGGTCAATGAAGGATGAATTGTTACCAAATCTCGTTCTTAGTGACTTTAAATTATGTGTTAAATGCCCTAAATATCAAATGGCTAAGGGAATAAATGAGGGTCCACCAGATGTTATCCCAAAGGAAATATTCAGACATAATTCATTTATCATTTAGAAGAATATTTACTTGTATCTAATCTGTTTCCTACGACCCAAAGCTTTAAAGATATCAATTCATATACACTTGATAGAATTCCTTCTAAATTTGTCTATAAAATTTCTTATGAAATTTTGGACGATAAAGAAATCAAGTCTAAAATATATGAAAGGTTCCCACGTCACGCGCATCATTGAAACTTGTCATGTGTAGTTCCTAGAGACCTCAAAGATTAGTGGGATCACTGAGTGTCCTAATTATAGCTTGTGAATGTTGCAAGAGATGGGGAGTGACAAATTGATCTTACCTCAAATTACACCTCTTGCACACGACATTGCTCCATCACAACTTGTCTCCTTAGAATCTAATACTACTCCTAACAAAGTCTCATAGATGCTACTATGTGGGTAAACCTAGATTTCTTACCAACACTAAAGTAATCCTCTACAAGAGAAACTAACATAAACATCATTAAGTTGTTTTTCTATTAGAATCTATTGGTCTTCAAATGTTAGATACACTGTTGACCCTAAGCATGCTGAATTACTTTTAATGGGCTATTAATGAGTTTTCCCTTGGGTGTACATATATATAGAGAGATAATTAGAGGGAATAGACTAATGATCACTCAATTACCATCACCACTAAATCGTCCCCCTCTCTCTCTCCAAAACCGTGAGCTCTCAACGATCTCACCTAAGCCATCCTAATCGTACACCCTAAACGGGAACCCGATCCAGATCAGAGATCATGACGTCTTCCCTCTCTCCGGTTAGCTTATCAGGTATTATTATTTATTATTATTATTTGTTCTCCATTGTCATGTTATAAAAATTGATCAAGATATTGGTTGAAAAAAACTAAACAAAAAGCTATGATTTTGAGAAAGCTTTTGACTCTCTCAATTGGGAGTTTTTGGATAGGGTTATGTCTCACATGGATTTCCCTTTAAGATGGCGTTTATGGATTCGTGGTTGTCTCTCCTCGGCTAGAGCTTCTATATCAGTCAATTGCGCTCCAACGAAGGAATTCTCCATTAAAAGAGGAGCCCGTCAAGGGGATCCTCCCCCTCCATTTTTATTCATTATTGCTATGGAGGCGTTGTGTGTTACAATGAAGAAAGCAACATACCTGGGCGTCTTTTAGGGTATTTCTACTCCCAATAATGGTCCTACTATTTCTAATTTATTCTTTGCCGACGATACTATGTTTCTTGGTCAATGGTCGAGCTCCAACATAAAAAAATTTGTCTAGAATGCTAAGATGCTTTTACCTAGATTCTACTTTGATAGTCAGTTATTCCAAAAAATCGGGTTTTTGGGGTGGGGTGGATCCTCTCAAATCTTAAAGTATGGCAAAAAATCATTGGATGTAAAGTTGGGGTCTATGTTGTCAAAAGCGTACTACGCGCACGCCTAGGCGCTCAGGCGAGGCGCTGCGCCAGAAAAACGCCTCGTGGCAGTCCAAGCGCTCTTCCGGTGAGATTCCGACCAAAAACGACTCTCCGGCGACATTCCAGGCAGATTCTGGTGACACTCCGGCAGGATACCGGCGAAATTTATGCCAGATCCGTCCGGACAACTCTGTGGCTGTGGTTGAATGACCGGAGTGTAGAAAGGTTGAAGAAGAGAGAAAAAAGAAGATGAAAAAATGAAAACAAACTTGGTTTAAAAACTTAACAGCCGTATGTGCCCTGCAGATTTGCAAGTCTAAAAAAGGCTGGCTGTGGTTTGCATAAAAAGTGACCACACCACAGATAACAAAATTATTTTTTCTTTCAAAATATTTTTAATTTTTATAGCTAGTAAACAACTATATATATGTTAAAATTTCTTTTCACTGATTAGTTTAAAAAGGTTTTGAACTTTTTTTTTATATTAGTTCAATGATTTTAATTGCTAATTATATTAGTTTTATGAATATATTTAGAAAGTAATATTGATTTTATACACCTACTAAATATACTTCTTATTTTTGTATTATTGTGCCTTTTTTGTCTCGGACGTGCGCTTTTTTTACGCCTTGCGCCTAGCCTCCGGACGAGGCCTATACGCCTTGCGCCTTTAACAACATAGGTTGGGGTACTCCCGTTTTCTTATCTTGGGTTACCCATAGGTGCTAATATGGACCATATAAAGCATTGGAAGGTGGTTGTTGATAAATTTGAATCTAAATTGTCAATTTGGAAGGCCAAAACTCTCTCTTTTGGTGTACGAATCACCCTAATTAAATCGGTTATAAGTAGCCTTCCATTATATTTCTTTTCTTTATTTAAGGCTCCAGTTTATGTTATAGAAGCTTTGGAACGGATTATAAGGAAATTCTTATGGTCCGGGTGTGATTCAAAATCAAAAATACATTGGATTTGATGGGAAAGAATCATAGCTCCAAAGGCTAATGGGGGTTTAGGGATCAGTTCCCTACGTGCGGCTAACTTATCTTTGCTTGCAAGGTTATTTCCTCATTGCATTTTAATCCAAGGTCTTATTCTTCTCTTCTTCTCAAAGCCTCATTGTCTGTAGAAAACGAATTGCAAAGATGGTCTATTAGCTTTTATGATTTGGGTCATGTTCTTATTGGAACCGGTTCTAGTCGAATAATTGGCTTTCTAATACACCATTTTGCTCTTTATTTCTTAAATTGTTTTCGAACGCAAGAAATAAAGATTGTTATGTCGAATCTTGTTGTTGGAAGTTGGGAGACAATCCTACTTGGTTTTGTGAATGGAAAAGAGAGTTACAAGGTGATATTGAACTTAGTTCATGGCAGCAGTGTATGAAGGAAATGAACAAGGTAGCGATCTCCTGTAACAAAGACAAAAACTTTGTTCTTCGTTTGTCTCAGGATTTAATTGGAACAAGTGGGTGCCGATAAAAGTTAACTTTTTTGGGTGGATACTTTAAACATGCTATCTCAAAGGGGCATTGTATGTCAATCTCAAAACTGTCCGCTTTGCGATTTAGCATATGAAACAAATGATCACCTTCTTATCATTTGTGGACTGGCAACGGAAGTATGGAAACAAATATGGTCATCGTGCAACACCCCTCCCTTCTTTGGAGGCTCAGTTAATGAGGTTACTGACTTTGCCTCTACAGCTTTCTCATCATCAATGCTTAATAGAATACTTATGGGCATTGTATCTACCACTTTATGGAGTATTTAGCGGGCTAGAAACATCAAAGTGTTCAACCTAAAAATCAGAAGTGCATTCAAGATTGCTAAAGAGATTGGGTTCCCCGCAATAAAAGAATAGCTTTAAAATAGTTTTATATTAAATTTGTCACAAAACTAGGATCTGAGCTCTATAACCAAAAAATCACAAGCAAATGTTCTCAAACGGGCAGGAATTTCTGCTAAAAAAGAGGCCCCCGTGAACTTTCTGACAGATCCGCTTGAAGGGAGGTCTACTCTATGGCCGGCTAATATTCTTGTGTTTGGTTGGGCAGGGGGGAAACACGCTTGTGTGGACCTTACAAGAGTGTCCCCTCTTATGGGACTCTGGGACAATGGGGTTATGGCGGGCCATGCTGCTTTAAAGGCGGAATCATGTAAAGTTGTTAAACACGAGAAATCTTGTTTAGAGAACCAACACGTGTTTATCCCTTTTGCTTTTGATACTTTTGGGTTTCTAACACCGGAGGCAGTGGAATTCCTAAACATGGTTCAACGAGTCGTGCATAGTAATATTTCGGCCCCTAAGACCCAAAACTTTGTTTTTAGTAGGATCGGTTTTGCTATTCAAAAGGGGGTTGCAGCGCAACTTGTTGCCCGTTTACCTGCCACTTTATTGTAATCGTCCTTCTTTTCAACAGAAATTATCCTTCATTAATCAATGTCCTCAAGAACAAAAAACACTATAATGCACCAAGGACACAAACTCCAGACTAATACACTTAGCATATCATCAACATGATGCATGTAACAACTCTCAACTCAGAAAATAAGAATGGAAACTACAAACAAGATGAAACCCTGATCGCTAGCTACCGAGAAAGTGTCTGGAAAAAGATATGCAACGGAGACGAAGAATGAAAACCCTAGCACACACTCTTCTCTTCTCAAATCCGCACAAGACAATGAATATATATTCCAAAATTCTAAGACAACGAAGCAGTCCCTCAAGATCTCTAAATATGCACATTTAATCCTTCCTACCCCCAGCTCCAGGGAAATGCTACAAGTCCATCAACTTTCCATTTCAGCAACATTAGTCCCTTAACATACAAAACACATATAAAACATACCAAATTAGATATTAAACACAATAATAATATGTTTGCTAGTGAATTAATATTATATATCCAAATGGTGTTTGATTTCTTTTTTAACACGAGAAACTCGACATGATTTTAAAACCTAACCAAATCTTCGGCTTAATTATTTGCGCCACTCAAACGCCAACATCACGCGTAAGATTTCTTAGCACCACAACAAATCTCCGGTTTCAATCACGAAGCGCGTCTGTATCGGCAAAAATGGCGAATCCGGCCGTCGGCGATTTAGAGAAGAAGTTAATTACTCACGTCATCTTCGATATGGACGGCCTTTTGCTCGGTTAGTACTCTCACAACCTTGATTTCACTTAATCAAGCTTGTTTTGTTATTTTATCATTGACATTTAGCCAATTAATCACTAAAAGCTGAGCGAAGTCTCATATATATTCTGATCTGTTAATATTCATAGTCGCGAGTGCAAATCACTGTAGTTTTCAACGTACTTCTGGTTGTAGTTTTGATGAAATTGGGGAAACTTTGTTTACGATCTGAAATAGTGGCAACTTAAGTGGATGCTGATGAGATCTAATAGTTGGAATTTTGGTGGTAGCTTTTAGTTATGTCTCTGTAGTTTTAGATGCGTTTTGCTGTTAGTTGCTACAGTTTGAAAATACAGCCTCTAAATCTCAGTTGCTAGAGTCAATGGCCATTTAACGTTTTTGCGTTTATTACAAAACACACTGATGTTTTGGTTAAAGTTAGGTTTGAATTCATATTGTTTCGACACAAACATTTATCTTAGCTATACTCTTTGCTATGAATTTCAGTATAGAAGTCCATAACAATGTGTTGAAAGTTAGTTGATTTGACCTTAAATTATGGAGGGTGAATTACGGTTTGAGACGGTCACTAGTTCATTTTAAACTTATTGCCCGTTTGGATAGATGAGGTTGATGGCACAGGCTCTAAGATAAATCACGAATAGGAAAAATAGAAGAATGCAGAACACGTTTTTGATCAAACAATGATCAACCCTTTTCTTTATTGATAATCATGTACAATACTATAATCAAGAAAAGGGTCGATCATTGTTTGATCAAAACCTTTTCATGTTCGTCATTTATCTTAGGGCATGTGCCATTATCAGAGCGAGGTTGAGCTTGGTTTTAAAAAGCGCGCCTGAGGCGCGAGGGGACCTCAGGCACATGTCTCGTCGCTTTTATGCACATAAGGCGCACATTGTACAGAAAGCGCACGCTTTTACTCGCTTCGGTCGCTCTTTCTCAGTCGCGAGGCGCCCGCTTACGTGTCAAATCAGAGAAGGAGATGAGATGAAGTTGTATAGAACTGTAGTGAGATGTGAGATTAAGGCATACCCCTGATATTGTGATGAAGAACTGCCACGGGGAGGATTGTATCGATGAAGGAATGGCCTGGGGAGGGTTCTATCAATGGAGGAAATGAGGAATGGCTTTGCCAGGAGAAGAATGAACATGACGGCTGCCTTAGCTGTTAAGGTTTTCTTTTATTTGAGTTAAATTACATTTCTCACCCTTAAAGTTATAATTTTTGTTAAAGTTTACTCTAAACCTTTTCTAATTTGTTTATTTGTTTTCTTTTCTTGTTTTTTTAGTTTTAGATCTAGTACACAAAGCTTGGTTAGTTGTACATTGGGTGTATGAACAGATTTTGTGCTTTTTTAGGTTGTATTTATAGTTTTTAGATTGTACATAATATTATTTATATATTAATTTGTATATATTTTTTACATTTAATTTATTTTTAGGTTGTACTTATGAGAAATATATAAAAATAATAATAAAAATATATTGCGCTTCGCGTACGAAAAGCGGTGGGCTTTTGCGCCTCGGCTCGGGACCCCATCGCTTTTGTGCGCCTTGCGCTTTTTAAAACCAAGAGGTTGAGATGCAATAGAATAACAGCCGAGAGAGTAAGAACTGAAGGCGGGCTGTAGGGAAGCAGGCAGGCGGCGAACTAGGGCTGTGGTTGGGTATCGATCAGCAGCAAGCTTCCGGGAAAGAGTGAAGCAGCAGGTCTGATCGATCTTCTTCAATCGTGGTAAAGATCAAGTGATTTGAATTTAATTCTTCTCCTAGAACAAGAACGAACTACTGGAGGCAGGTTCTTTTAGAAGATTACCAACCAGACGCAGGATAAATGATCAGCGGGGGTTGAGTATTCGTTTGGCAGAAAAAACAAAGGCTGGTGGCCAAGTTTTTCGGTTGGTAATAGGTGTGCTGATTATCTGATTACGTGTGATCGGTAGTCAAGTGCAGATTTTCTGATCAAAGGAGATTGAAGAACAACAGGCTGAGGAAAGATGGCACTACCACAACAACAAAACGAACTCGGGGCCGGTCAGAGAGGGGGGATTAATGAATTTTCAATGCCCTGCTTTGACCTCGACAAATTATTCAGTATGGGCGGTAACGGTTTGGACGATTATGGATGCAAACGGGTTTTGGGAGGCTATTGAACCCACAGCCGGGGCTGTTGTGGATCCAAGAAAGTCCAAAACCGCTTTGGCTTTTCTGTTTCAAGCCATACCTGAAGACCTTGTCTTATAACTGGTCAGTTACACTGATGCCAAATAAGTACGGGATGCATTGAAGACAAGGTTTCTAGGGGTGGATCGGGTAAGAACGACACGTCTTCAAACCTTGAGGAGGGAGGTTGAAAGTCTTCAGATGAAGGAGGGTGATTCTGTTGATACATTCGCAGGAAAACTAAGTGTTTGGTGTCAAAGGCGAAAAGTCTCTAAACCACTATCGAAGAGGGACAATTGGTGAGAAAACTGTTGCATTCAATGCCTAGACCATTCCTTCAAATCGTAGCATCAATTGAGCAGTGCTTCAAAATGGATAGTATGAAATTCGATGAAGCTGCTGGGAGGTTGAAGGCCTACGAAGAGCGTGTCAAGGAACTTGATAAAGGTGGAGATCCTCATAGTAAATTTTTATTCACGAAGCATGATGGGAAGGAAAAGGGAAGCGACTTGTTTTGTGAGCACTGTGGTCGAGTTGGTCAAGGTAGTTCGAGCCATGAAGATCAAGGACGTGGCCGTGGTGGAGGTTGCAGGGCTGATCAAGGGAGGGACGATCGACTCCAACAAAACGAAGGTCAAAGGGAGCGAGACAAAAGTCGTGTACGGTGTTTCAAGTGTAACGAGCTCGGGCATTATGTGGCTGAGTGTCCAAAGTGGGAGCAAAAGGAAGAAGCAAATCTGGTTCAACGAGAAGATGTTGGTCCACCGTTGCTGTTTTAATGTGATTGTTGACAAGATTAGGGGGGTGACTGTTGGACTTATCTTGTCAATTACTCAAAGTTGGAGGGGTCGTTTAGTATTTTTGTGTTTATTTGTATGAGTCGGTCATTGGAGTCGAGTATTAGGAGTCGCGATTTGGGTCTAGAATAAATTAAGTGTTTTATTTGGTTATTTATTTGTGTTTATCTTGTGGGTCAAGGATAATTATAGAATAGATGTGTTTATCTATTTTATATTGATTTGAGTCTATTTAGGTTTAGGTTATCGTGGGTTATAAATAATGTGTTGATGGTTTGTAGTACCAGGGCCTTTTTAGATCACGATTTTGTTAAAAAAAATAAATTATTGGGCCTTTTTAAAGAAGTAATTTTCGAGGCTTTTTTAAAAAAAATTATTGGATCAAATATATCAAGAAAAAACAATTGGGCCTTTTTAAAAGTATGTTAGGCTTAAAAATGTTAAATGTGTTTAGGCCCATGAATCCAATCCAACCCAACACTTTGTAATTTTGTATTAGGCTTAAAAAAAAATTTATATTCTTAAAAAAAATGTTAAATGTGTTTAGGCCCATGTGCCATTTTTTTTTCAGCTCGTGTAGGGCATTCGAATCCTCGGGACCAGCTCTGTGTAGTACGCACCAATTTAATTGAATACAAAAAATTTCAATCAAAGGTTTTTGAACAAACCGGTTTCTGTGTTCTTTTCTCCTGTTCGAGTTTGTATTCTGCTGGGATTTTGATTCTGGGCCATTAGAGGTATGCATGGATAAGTAGTAGTGTTGCTTGTTTGTTCTGTTATGAACAAAATGATAGTAAATAACAATTTTACCTTTTACTACTGAATAAATTATAGCTGTCTGATTAATGTTTTAAGAGTCTAATTGTGCCTGTAAGTCTTTTTAAGAATATGATGACGGCACATAACAAAATCAAGCGAGTAGGCTAGGAGAGAATAAAAGGTGTTTTCATCATACTTTTAGGAGGAAGAATTAAGCACAATAAGTATAGGAATATATCACTGCTCATGTTTTAAATAGAAGTTCTAAATGACAAAATGTGCTAACTTGTGTATTTTTTTTCTAAAGGAGTAGCTTAAATAACATGATGACATAAATTCAGTGATACAAATTAGAAGATATTTAACTGTTCAACATATAACTAGTAAAATACAAAAGCATAAACTAATATAAATCAAGATCAAAATATACAACATTATTAACAAAATCGTGATCTAACAATCATCATATAACTGATAAAATTAACATTGAAAATAATTATGTCTCCTATTAGAAAAAAAACTGATTCTTCATATTAGAAATCAACAACTTCATTAACGGAGACCATTAAAATAATTTACAGTTGAAACTAATATGATGTTTGATAAGGGCAAACACAGAAATATCATGAGTTAATAGGGAAAGCAACACCCCCATGACTTTTTCCAGTCAACTAGTCAAGTCTTGCTTTCTGGATTAAGTTGGAACTTGGAAACAAACATGCCCTTGGTTTTTGTTAACTATAGTCAATATTAGTGTCTATTGTGACTACATAAATGCTTTTTAAAATTACATAGTAATGTTAGTGAAAAGTTGAACTGAACATGATCTGATTTACATTTTGTGGCTTGTGCCTTCTATAACCAGATCTATTTAGATCCCCTGGTGTTCCTCTTTTCCTTGATCGTGTTGCATGATTTCTATGAGATCAACATAGAAATGCAAAATACCCACTAAATCTGGGGCTTCAAACTCAACAAAATACCTAGCAACTTCTCTACTTCTCCACTCATCTATTGATATGTTCTTATAAGCTTCCTTTTTTGTTTTTGTTAATCTCATCGTTCTCGGACTGTTTTTTCTTCTTTCATAATAAACATTTAGGTACCAAAATCCATTTCTTTTGAATAGCATTATACTTTTGTTACCGGCTTGCACAAATTAGAACTTAAAATTATCTAAATTCTTATTATTATTATTATTAAGTTACTCTGTAGTGTTCAGTGTTCTTATAGTTGATTGCATGCATAAACCACTGTTTCTAATAAAAAAGCAGAAAACTAAATTCAAAAGACTTTCATAGAAGTTGTAGTTTACCAAATACAAAAACCATTCTTGTTTCTCACTTTCAAGAAGCAATGTAACAGCTCCTTACTGTTCCTCCATATTTACGAATTTAATGTTTTAGATGTTGTAAAGATTAATACAGAATGTTGTGTTGGCAGATACTGAGAAGTTCTATACAGAAGTTCAAGAAATTATACTTTCAAGATTTAACAAAACATTTGATTGGTCCCTAAAGGCAAAGATGATGGGGAAAAAAGCAATAGAGGCTGCGCGTGTGTTTGTTGAAGAAACTGGAATTAGTGATTCACTTACTGCTGAAGACTTTTTGGTAGAACGTGAATCTATGCTTCAGGAAATGTTTCTGACAAGTGAACTTATGCCAGGTGTCATATTTTTCTTTACAGATAAAAAATCAGTATTATAGTTTTACATATAATTTTTTTATTGGCCAATTATAGGTGCAAGTCGTTTAGTCAAACATCTGCATGCCTCAGGAGTGCCAATTTGTGTTGCAACAGGGTAGGAACAAATATTTTAAGTTTTGGCGTAAAGCAAATCAACTTAAAAGTTTAAAGAATCATTAACTAACCGTATATATGATTTCAGCACTCATAAACGGCACTTTGCACTGAAAACACAAAGACACGGTGAAATATTTTCTTTGATGCATCATATCGTCATGGGAGATGATCCAGAAGTTAAACAAGGCAAGCCATCACCCGATATATTTCTTGCAGCTGCCAGAAGATTTGAGGTAAATCTATTTCCAAAACTGTTGTTTTTTATTAAAAAAAAAATAACTTAATTGTTGATAAACTTCTTTCAAATTATGTGGAGGAAACAGGGTGAACCAGTACATCCTTCTAAGGTTCTTGTTTTTGAAGATGCACCCTCAGGAGTTCTTGCAGCCAAGAATGCTGGAATGTAAGTGCTCTAATTTCTTAAATGTTTTTTTTAAATGACTAAATTACTTATAAATGAATTGATTTTGGTTATGTTCATTGGTCATTACATGTCAAATTGATAAAAAAACAATTACCAGCTAAAAGAGGAAACACGACAAAGGGTTAAACAGGTCGAAAGTTTCTCAATGTGTTTTTTTACCTTCTAAATCACTTTATTATAAAAAACATAACAACACTATAATAGTATAGTTTTTGTAATCATATTTACCTCGCTATATGTTTTTGGACAAAAGTGTTTTGGGTCAGCCCAACCAGACCCGCACCAGAATTTACTTGTTTTGACAGTTACATAACCACCCATTTTGCCACCTATAATTACAATGCAGGTCTGTAGTTATGGTTCTAGATCCAAGACTGGATAGCTCTTTCCATGAAACTGCAGATAAAGTTGTGAGTTCATTGTTGGATTTTGACCCAGCTGAATGGGGACTCCCTCCATTCACTGATACAACAACCTAGGACGTATTTTAAGGTAACCAAAATTGCTTCTTAATTATTGTTGTATCATGCTTTATTGTTACCTACAAATGCACTAGTTTCATTTATTTTCCATTCATAACCAAGAGGTAAAATGTTTCAAGTATGTTGCCATGATTAGTTAAAAATGAAATTTATGTTTTGATAATTTTCTAATTACGCTCCTGTAATCATGTGAGATAGTAGTTACATATATAGCTAGGAGTTAAATGAAACCATGTTTGCGTATGCACTTTGGCTCGTGTATCTCATTTTATTTTATCAACGCCGGCTAAAAATCTTGACATACACGAATAACTTCTCATGTATTCCTTTTTGTTCACGTATTGTCAACAAAACGTGTGCTTTGTTGATGAAATTCAACGCGACACAAGTTTGGTTCGCATAGGATCATTTTTTTCACTTAGGGATGTCTATTATGAAGTTTAGAAAACGAGTATATATCACTAATTTAACCCATTTAAATATATACATAGAGCGCGTGTGCGGGGAGGGAGGGACCTGTGGTTTTCTCTTTAATCTACACAAAAGCGACCAGACTTGCGTTTGAGCTAGCCTTGCGCCTCAGGCGCACTTTTTAAAACCAAGATTGGAGATGACACAAATGGTAGGGACTAGTGGCCGCAATGTTGTCTTATATTGCACTGTCTCTATGAACAAATTGATGACACACTAATCCAACCATTTAATATATTTTTAATAGTTTGTACTTTATCAACAACTTTTACGTTGTACATGTTAGTGTTCGTACTTTCTTGTCTTCTGTTAAGTTGATATCTAAAAGTTGTTTTATATTCTTAATAGTATAATTATTTAATTGAGAGAGAGACGGCACCATAACTAATTATTTAATTGGAAGTATATCTTGTCAAAATAAGCTGGTACAAATACGTGGTAAGATGCTTACTTTGGTTCTTCCAAAGCCTTGTTTATATAGAGGAATGTGACATGAAAAATTGACCACTTTTGTGATTTTCTTACTATAATCCATATCTTTCTAGCTATCTAATGTCTCAATCCTCTCACTTTTATCAGGAGTGACGTGAGAGTTGAATTCAATGATCTGGTTAAAAGTATGGTACTTTTAAAACATTATTTAGGAATATTAAAGATTTATATAAATTTAGATAAATCGTCATAGAAGTTTGGAACTTGAAAGCACCAAAGAAATAAAGGATTGATACGAGGACAAGTTCGCCATAATACCAGTAATATGTTAAGAACCGTGAGAGCCACATAATAATGCATTTATATATAAAAGATAAGTAGAACAATAACGAGAGAAAGAAATAGGGTCGGTTATTAACCGACTTGTCTGTCGCATTTAAAACAATATATAAAAATGTATAATTCGGTTCTCATTTCTTAATATACTATTGATTCTGAAATGAACGTCTGTCATGAGACTTAAACTCTTATATTAATGTTTAGATACAAATATTGGAAAATTTTGTAACGGCTACCAACTTGTCCAATTGATGCCTCTAGTCTAGAGTCGACCTCTAAAATGAACGGCGATGGTTAGGTCGGAGTTTCTAGAAAGCGACGGCTACTATTTATTGACTATTTTTCGATCAACTGTTTCTATGTTTTGATATGCGTTTTTCATACACTTATAAAATTTTAACCATAATCATCTAACTTCTTAGGGTATGAGGTATACCCTTACGGTGGTCCCAAGTGAGCCCCCTCATGCAAGAGGGGGGCGGTGTTTCACCCAAGTGAGCCCCCTCACGCCACCTCCACCTCACCCTCTTCCCAATCATACACTGACACCTCATCCTCTTCCCCTCACCCTAGTGTTTCTTCAGTGAGCCCCCTCACGCAAACTCCTTCACGCCATAGGGGGGCGGTGTTTGTGACCCCACTCACGCCATGAAGCCCCTCACGGTTCCCACCCGTGAGGGTATACCAGATACTCTTACAATTATATAAATGTGCGTGCAAGGGTGGAGGGCACTCCAACCCTAAACTACCTTAAAGATTAGTCAGTCAAAACATGTCATGTCATTTTTAACTTAACCTACCCCCTCAACAAGGGGTAAAACCCGTGAACCCTAACCATAAACACAACGTTAATTGCTATAGTCAACCACGGCTTCATGAACCCGACAACCATACCCGCAACCGCTACCCGAGTGGGTGGCGGTGGTGTTCCCGTGAACCAGTTTGAACCCGAAGGTGAAGCCTAAGGCCACCCCTTCCACCCTTAGATGACTTTACATCATAAAAAGTAGATTACATTCATGTTTTTAGAAAACCAAATTATATTTGGCAGCCTCAATAATATTTTGAAGGCATGCTCAATCATCTGTAGATACACTAAAACAATAGAAAATCTTGTAATTTCCATTATTTTAATCATAAAATTAACATACCATACTTGAATTCTTAGTTAAGATTTTTTAAATCCTAACTTTGTAACCGGTGACATTATGACTTTCTTTCTTCCCTTTTCTTTTTCACGTGTTTGACAATCTTTTTATAATTTACTTTTTTAACGTATTTTGTTTGTTATTTGGGTTTTGGTTCGTGGAATTGATTTTGTAGGTGTTCACCGATTATGGTGATTGGTGAGCCACGGTGGTTGTGTGAGCGGTTGGTGATGGTGGTGGGCGCGATGAACACCAAAAACACTTTCAGAAACATGAAACAAGATTTATATTAGCTTTATAAATTACAAGAAGAAAGAATCACGGGGAAAAAGAATCCGAATTACTCGCTATAAATGATCAAAATTATACATTGTCACATAAAGTTGTTTATAAATTCCCCTCACCATTATTATCTTTTATTCAACAGATTACCAAACGTCACGGAGGTATCTTCCTGACATTTGTAGATTCTTCACATAAAGCTCCGCTTTAGAGGAGTCCAAACTTCCCTGAAATTACCAAAAAAGAATATAACAAAATTATACACAAATTTGGTTTTTTTTTTTATATTTTTATTTTTATTTAGTTTTTAATTAAAAGAGAAAAATGTTAACTCCACGTCACCCATCTTCTTAATGGGACTAAACGTGTTACATGGTTGCAAACTTGGTTTTAAAAAGCAAGAAGCGCACCGAGGCGATGGGGTCTAAAACCTAGGCGCAAAGCGTAAAACCGCAACACTTTTCGTACGCAAAGCGCAAGATGCTTATATGATTTTTTTTTATATATCCATAGGATTTTAGAATTCCCTACCCAAAATTTAGTTATAAATCAAGTTTTTTTATATATGAATTACCTACATGTACAATCTAAAAATGCTGTCGTACAACATCCTAATGCACATTTGCTATTTTCGTACATGAGGCGTGCGCCTCACCAGCGCTTTTGGGCGCTTTTTGTGCGCTTTTCGTGTAGCTCGCGCCTTATGTATACAAAAGCGAAGGGACTTGCGCCTTAGGTCGACTCGCGCCTAGGCTTGCTTTTTAAAACTAAGGTTGCAAAAGGTTGAGACTAAATCCGTAACTTGTGTCAAAACAAAATCTAAATCATTCCTGTTAGTCTCAACTTAAAAAAGTAATAAATGAATTATACTTTTCTTTTTACTCTTGATTCATTTTTTGTGCAGCTAAAAGTAATTGTAAATTTCCAAAAAAATAAAATAAATAAATAAAATAATAATAATCTCATTTGTCTTGGGAGAAAGGAGGAATTATTTTCAAATTTCCACATGCTTTGTTTTCAATTTTGTGGGGTATGTAGACAGCAACCATATAGGACCCCCCACAATCTTGTATTAAATTCTAAAAGTGGTACCCAAAATTGAAACTAAAAAGTCAACTTTGGACATCTAAAGGCTGATTGGTCAAAATTAGACCATTCCTAAAGGCGATCATAAATATAAAATAAAAAGGTAGTGGAAATAAAGAAAAATGTGTGTACCTGTTCTTGCACAATGGTGTGAAGGGTACGGTGCACATCTTTAGCCATGCCTTTGGCATCACCACAGACGTATAAATATGCTCCCTCAGAAAGCATGTTCCATATATCAGAAGCCTGTAAATACCATAATAATAAAAAGATTATTATATATATACATAAATTATTATTTCTCATTCTTTCTTTTTTTTTTTTTTTACCTTTTGGGTCATCTTATGTTGCACATATTCTTTAGTCGGGCCATCACGGGAGAAAGCAACGTCAAGCTCAGAAAGCGCGCCATTCTCAACGAAGTTGTTTAGTTCGTTCTCGTATATGTAATCCTAAAATTAAAAAAAGAAAAAAGTATACAAGTTAAGATTTAACTATTTAAGCAAACCCGAATAATTTTTTACTTGTTAAAAAGAATTAAAAGTTTGTAGTTTGAAATTACCACTTTACGGTTTCTACAACCGAAGAACAAAATAGATGAACCGAGCTCGGTTCCAGATTCCTTGAGAGCTAATCTTTCTTGAAGAAAACCCCTGAATGGAGCCAACCCGGTTCCAGGGCCAATCATGATAACAGGGACTTTAGGGTCAGCTGGAAGCCTGAAGTTAGATGTTCTAACAAAAATGGGTGCCCAGCTGCAATCTTGACTTTCGGTCAAAGGCACAGCATTCTGAGATAGTGATAAACCAGTAAAAATTAGTCAACATGATTAAAATTTAATAAAAAAATTCAAATTTTTTAATATTGCTTGAAAATTGAAATACCTTAATCCAAGTTGAACAGATTCCTTTGTGGATACGCCCTGCAGGAGTTTTCTCATAAACTAATGCACAAGTAACATGAATCCTGTTGGGTGCCATCCTGTAATAATAATAATAATTGATTAGCCACATGAAATTATTTGGGAATATTTTAGCATGTAGTTTGAAATTAGAAATTTAGTAATTTACTCACTTTGGAGAGGAAGAAATAGAGTAGTATCTAGGCTGTAAACGTGGAGCGACAGCTGCAAAGAAAACCCCGAACGGTGGTCTAGCTGATGGGAATGCTGCCATGACCTCAAGAAGGCTTCGTTGGTTCGCAACAATCCATTCAGCATATTCATCCTGAATAAAAAAATAAGAAAATAAATAAATAAATAAATAAAAATAAAGTTAATGAGAATGAGTGACGATGATATGAAAGAAATCCCAAACCTTGCCATCACGAGAGGCAAGAAAGCTTAACCGATCAGCTTCCGTGGGATCAGAAGCATGAGCAGCTAGAGCAAGCAAAGTTGACTGAAATACATATGCAAATATAATAAGCATTTGTTGAGTTTATTAACATGTGATGGAAATTTAAAATTTAAAATTTAACTAAATGTTACCTTTTTGGGGGAACTCAACAGATCTGCATATTTAGTCAATGCCTTTCTTAAAGTGCACGGAGGGAAAGGGGGTTGTAATGAAGGTCCGCCGAGTGGTGTTCCGTCTTCATTATCTGTGTGTAAAGAGAAATAAGTATCTGCTGGTGATCCTATCAATTTCTCAGCTTCCTCCACTACTTCAATTAGGTTTTCACAGTAGACACCAACATGATCCCCAGTTTCATATCTAAAATTTATACAAAATTATTACTAGGTAAATTTGGAATAATATTGTAAAACATGCAAATGGAGTTCATCAGCAATAACTTACGATAGTCCAGTGTCAGAAATGTCAAATTCAAGATGGGTGCAGGAGCGGTCCGATTCAGGGGTATGGAGCTCTTTTTTAACAGCCACATTGGATCTTTAAAACAGATTGGAATTACAAGTTAGTTATAATGTTATATAGATGTGATTAGGTTAGAACATAACATTGAGTTATAGAACATATGTTATACCTGCATGGATGTTGAGCATCGTAAACAGCATGACCATTTGTTTGACTATGATCTTCAGAAAATGCATCAGGTTTGTCATGAAACATGACTCGGTATTCAGGAATGGCAGCTGTGTAAGGAGTAGCAGCAGCTTTGTCATCTTCATCACGAAGCAATAGATCCAATTCAGGCCACACTAACTCTTTCCTGAAGAAGCAAGATTTGATAAAATATTATAAATTCACATTTTTTATGAAGATTTTATCACTTGAGAGGCATAGGAAAGTCTCTTATTAATACCATGCAGAAAAGTCATCTTCAATTGATTGATCGTCATCCCCAAGGCCAACTGGAACAATGCGCTTTGCACCTGAGAATGGTGAGAACCATAAACATTAGATCAAAAGAAAATCAACACCAGTTGAACGCTTGACAAAACTGGAATTGATATTGAGACATTAATAATAAGCATACCCTGCTCTGTGAGACCATCATCAACCACTATTGCAATCTACACAAATGACATACAATAAGACAACAATTCACAAACTAGTTTAGCCAACACAATAATATTGCTAGCTTAAATGCACTAATCAAGAAGACATCATGACATTTATCTTTTACCTTGTTGAAATGCTCATACTGTCTGTTGCCAAGACCAAATATTCCATATTGAAGTTTTTTAAGCCAAACTCCCTTCTCATCTCCCTGCACAAGCAGCAACAAATTCTAAATCAAAACCAAGATCATAGCTACATAACTTAATCTACAATGCACACAATATTTACCTCGGTAAACCATTTATAAAATCTGGCAGCATTATCAGTTGGCTCACCATCTCCATATCTACATAACAAAGTATCACACAAAATTCAGTTAATACATTCCCTCATTATACCATGAAAATGTCAACAATTTCCACTTTCTCTTGGTCTAATTCTAATTAACCTATTTCGATCTGTAATATAAAATAGTCAACCATTTCCTACAGAGATAAAGAACACGAAAGCTTACGTAGCCAAGAAGAAGAAAGCAAATGTCTCCTTCTTCAACTTCTCTGCATACTCATCATCATCAGCAGCATAATCATCCTAGATATTTGAAATAAACTATTGTTATTACAGTTATAATTGTTATTATAATCAAATTCAACGTTTCTCAGAGTCAATTAAGTACTCCAACATCTATATCACGAATCATTTCGTACCATATGCAATTGAACTTATATAATAAAAGTCAACACTCACCAAATCAATTACTTTAAACACAGCCTTGTCATACCGAGCTTTCGCTTCTTCAAACAACGCCTTCAAAACAAAAGCAATTCAATGTCAAAATCAAAAATCACGAACACTTTTTCCAATTATAATCAAATTCAAAGCTAAAATTCACCTTAGCAAAACCTTCGGCCGTTCCAGTTTGCGTTCCGAAGAAGATAGTAACCTTCTTCTTACCGTCATCAACCTCCTGCTCCACTTCTCTCTTCGGCACAACGATCTTCGGCGGCTCCAATTCCTTGCCGGACTTCTTCCCGGACGATCTCTTCCACACCAAAACAACGAAGCATCCTACCAAAACAGCAACTGACGTAGTCAGTATCAGCAACAGATCGCGATTTTCGAGAAGCATCGTCAACGCCGGCGGCATCGTTGACTCTGTTTTATCAGATGCGTTCGCTGTATCCAACACTTTTTCCTTGAGAACTGCAGTAACCAAATCAAACGTTGACGTTTCGAAGGAATCCGATTGCATTCCACCGGAGTCAAACGGATTGAAGTGAATGGATCCTCGCCGGCGATTGAAAACGCGAGCGGTGATCTAGAGAGATAAAATGGAAAGAAAGGAGAAATTTGTTGAAGTTTCTCCCTCTAGGTTTTGTGTTGGTGTGGTTGAGAGATACGTCTGGGGTTTGCAGGGGGGTTTTATGGGGGCATTGAGGATGGAGACAGCGCCTGCCAAACCAGACCGGTCAAGCTCGCTAACTCCGGCTTAACCGTGGTTTATTTTAACATTATTGCTCGTATTATTTTCTGTTAAATAAGTATACTAGATTAGAATCTCGTGTATTACACGGGCTGAATAAATGTAACGTTATATACTTAGTAATAAAAAAATTTATGTTTTTCAAAACCCGTGTATTACACGAGTTGAATAAAGTTTTACGTGACGGTTATAAATTATCTTAAGTTAATTTTAAAATATTTTTTTAGTTGAGTATTAACTTTTTTTTAACGTAACTGATAAATGTTAATTCATATTAAACTTTAAAAACCCGGTGTATTACACGTGTTGAATAAATGAAACGTTAACTATACTTAGTAATAAAGATTTACATATGACATATTCATTAAAAACGTTTTATAAAAAAATTATAGAAGTCGTTATTATTTAATAGGAGAGAGAAAAAATAATTATTTTTTTTTGTATAATTAATAGGAGAGAGAGTCGGGAAAAAAAAACTTATGGATCACACATCAAAACCTTTATTTATTATATAGTATAGATATATTCATTCGCTTAGTCCTCTGATTGAGTGGAAGCTTTACGGCTTTTTAATCAGGAGGTCATGAGTTTAAACTTCACTTGAGACAAAATAATTCAGGTTGAGCCAAAAATTTTTCTCAATTATAGATTTCCTCCTGAATAATGTGGGGCCGGGTTCAAATGGACGTATTTTAACGAAGTTTTGACTATTTCTAAAATGAAGTTTACTTAAGCTATAAGTACGTCTTAATATTTGTGTTTTTTTGTTTATTACAAAATGAGTAATTTAAGTGAACGATAAATATATGTAGTTTTCTTTCTTGGGTTGTGTTATATGTATCTTATTTTTCTTTACTTTTATTTGTTCTACCTTATTCCTTTTAAGTTCTAACCTCATACGATCTCACCGAAAGATGTTATAGAACATCCGAAATTGGACCGTTTTATTTTGACTTGACGACTTCATCAATTGAATTGTTTAATTTGTTGCAGTTGAATTTGTTCAATCAGTTGGATACTTGGATGGCGTTTTAAACAAACACGATGAGCATTTTGGTAATCTTTTAACATTTCAATAGAATGTTTTTATGTGTGCCCCGGTTTCCGGCCAACCATGTTAGTTCTCTGCATTTTCTTTTTTTATTAGTTAGTAGATGACGTGGTCTCCTTTATGTTCTATTTTCTTGTATTTCAGGCCTATAAATGGCCATTCTTTGTTCAATATTGATTATGCATGAAAAATTAATCTGATTATCTATCTTAAATTCTCTCTGGTTTTCTCCCTATTTGCTTTGGCTAACGATTAAACCGTTGGAACTACATCAGTTTTACCATTCACTAGTGAAAGAAAGTAAATTCCATTTAGTGAATAAAAGTTTTCCGGACCCGACCCACCCGTCTTAACAGGTGTAGGAATAAGAGTAGATGGGTATGTGAGTCGTCGATTAAAAAGAATAAAAATTGAATGCATCCCAACTCTAAACTGCATAAACCGAAACCATATATTGAACAATTCAAACCAATTTTATATTATCAACTAATAATACAATTTTGTAACTCCAAAAATATACGTTAAAAAGCAGAATTAAATATTAAAGCTGATACCTATGTTATAGTTGACATACAATCATTTTATAACTTAATGGTAGATAAACTTCTTTAATTATGATTTTAATTTGTTAATCTTAAACCATTAAATTAATGAAAATAATATAACAACATGAAGATGTAACTAAATGATAATTTTTTTTTGTTAAGTTACGTAAATCGAACAATAATAAGCATATTAAAATTTTGAGGAAATTACCGTTTGCGTCCATGTGGTTTACATGATTTAACACAATACGTCCCTAACACGAATTTTTAATGCTTTGAGTAACTGTGATATACAATCTGTAACACTCTGAGCCCCTGAGCCTAACTTCGTTAAATTCTTTCCGTTAAGTTTAGTTTCGACATGCTGCGGATAGTTAAGTTTTGCTGCTGATCTAGTTTCGACAGGGGTATCTACGGATAGCATTAACTAGTAATTTCGGGTGAACTTAGTAGTTTCGGGTGAATATCAGTAACCATCTTACCCCTATCGAAACTAAACTTAACGGAAAGAATTTAACGAAGTTAGGCCCAGGGGCTCAGAGTGTTACAGATTGTATATCACAGGTACTCAAAGCGTTAAAAATTCATGTTAAAGACGTATTATGTTAAATCGTGTAAATCACAGAGGCGCGAACGGTAATTTACTAAATTTTAAAATGCCCTCATGTGTCACGATTGAAGCGACCCAACATGTGACGGGCTTTATAGTTTTGCAAAGTAATATTATTCCTGGATCTGGACATATATTATATTTTTTACTTTTTATTGGTCCAAAAAGTTGTCATGTATTCTAATACTAATACACTCCATATCTTTCATTTTGCCAACTTGATACTTTTTAAGGTTTTATTATTTTGTCCGCAAATTATTTATTTTCAATTAATTTAAACAATATTCATAGTATACTATCCTTGGCATGTGTTTTTTTATGGGAATAGAGATCGTAATGGGTCGGGGATGAGACATGCTTTGGTAATCTTGGTTTCTTACTCAGTTATAAAAAAATATGTTCTATATATGTCAGAAATAGGTTATTAATTAGTAACTACCCATTGGGTTTGCTAATATCGAGCATACCCATTTATACTCTTTTGTGATTAAAAATTACATATTAAGATGAACATCACATGAAACCTGATTTTTAATCTATATAAAAACTGATTTGAAATATCAGATATTTAACTATACTGCTAACAATTATATATATATATATATATATATAGGGGAAGTGTAAAACAAAAACCCACTCCACTTGAAGAAACCTTGCAAACCCAAACACTTGGCCTACATTGCTCCACGTGTCCTTGTTTTAATTTAGTCTTCAGGGGTAAATTAGTAAATTCAAACTTATCTTGAGATATCTAGTTTGAAGAACCCGATGCACATCACTTCACCTAGTACTATTTTGTTCCATCTCTCACCTGCTCATTAATGTAATGCACCAATAAACCCAAAAAGTCAATGTAGACAAAATCTCATTTGCACAAACTCTAGCACCACACACCTTCTAGAGAGTGAGGGGGATTACGAAAGAGAGAAGGCTGGAAGTGGAGGGTGTCGGCCAACCTCCGGCGACCCCTCCAAGCCGTCCTACAGCGACGACAGAAGCAGAAGACGGTGGTAGGCGGAGGTGCAGGTTGCGCAGGGTACTACGACGATCTAGCGGCATGAGTGGCGGCGATGGTCTCAGATTCTGTAGGTGGTTCATGGTCAGACAGGAGCCTTGCAGATGGTGGCGTTTTGTAACCCTAGCGGCATCTCCGGCCACCCACATGTAAAACACTTTTTCATCTTATAATTTATAGCATCGGTTGACAATACAAAAGCTAATTTTTGAGACGGTTGGGATAAGTTTTTGGGGCGGTTTCTAACTCCACCGTCTTAAAAAAAACCTAACTTTTCTGTTTTTATTATTAATCTTTGACTTTATCTTTTGAGGCGGTTGTTTATTATATTTTGGGGTGGTGATAGATTTACTTATTTTTGGGGCAGTCATTTATCTTTTGTGGTGGTTAACGGAAAATTTTGAAATTTGACTTAATCAATTAAGCTATTTTATTAATTAAACTATTTTTAACGGTCTCAAGTCTAAAATTACAGCGAATGAGTTAATCTCATTATTTTAAAATTTGTATAATCATGATTATGCGGTTTTGATTATTTTGTTTTTTACATTTATTAATTTTAATATTAGGACTTAGGAGCCATATTACATGTAGAAAAAATATATTAGTTTCAGTATTAGGATCCATATTACATGTGAAAAAAAATAATATTATATGAAAAATATAAATATTTATTTGTCTTTCTTATAAAACAATCAATATTTTACATATGTAAATTGATTTTACATATGTAACATTTGATTCTTACATATGTAACATTTGATTTTACATATATAAAAAGTTGCTAGTTACATATGTAATATCCTTTACAGTGGCTAAGAAGAAAGCGAGCTCATTTACTTCACGCTCAATAGGAAGACTACAATCAGGTAATATTGTTTCTTTAACATATATAGTTACATATGTTACATTTGTTGGTTACTTATGTAAACCCACCTGTAAATTTACATACGTAATTTTACAGGACCACTAGTTATTTTTGACAATTTAGATACATAAACTAATAAAAGTTGTATTATAACATACGTAACCTTACTTATGTTACAAGTGTTACATGCATTATAAGTTACTTTATACCTAATATATATTTATATATGTAAGTTGATGAACTTGTTTTCTTCGTATGTGAATGATTTTTGTGTCAAAGATGAAGATGATTATTAAGAAATTAAGCATATTTAGGTTTTATGTTTTTTTGTTAGCTTATTATAGTTTTTGGATTATTTTTAAATATTTAAGTTTGTATGAAATACCTTGTTACGTTAATGTTAATATTGCAATTGTTAACCACATATGATTTTTTTTATTTATACAATATTCATTATTATCATGTTTGTTGACTTTAGTTGGATTTTCTTTGCTATACATGATACAGTGTCTAATACTTATTTTTATAATTAATATATTTCATTTAAATGGATGTGGTTAGATGTTTGTCGTTTGCCTAATCTTGTTGTATTCTTTATTTTATTGGTTATAATGATCCTCATTAGTTACATGTGTTACCTTTTTTAGTTACATATGTATTAAAACCGTAAACAAATTATTTGAACAAAACTAAGAAATTTACATATGTAACATCCATTTGAAAGGCTAAATTTCATATTCATTGTGTAGTTAATGAGTTTTAAACCCACAACCTATTGGTTATGGGCCTCCTTTATCTACATATATAACAACTATAGTTACATATGTTACATTTCTTAGTTACATATCTAATGTAATTGTTACACATGTAACTATACCTGATCAGTTGGTTATAAAAAATATTCTTTAGTTACATATGTAACGTTACTTCACACATTACTAAGTCAAATCTCGTTATTTTGTATCTAATTATTTCTTTAATTTAACTTTTGAATTTTTATGAATTAATACACTGGTTGAAGAAAATTGATTTGACTAGGAGAGAGGAGAGAGACTAACAAAAGTTTTCAATTCACTATTGATTTGAGTTGTCAGGATAGAGAAAACATTATTCTTTGCACAACTTCACCATTTTACACTTGATGTACTTTTTTATGCTTAAAATATTATTTACAATGTCTTTTTTTCCCAAGATAAATCCTAGCCTTAGATGATCAAGAATTAATGATTGAGATGAGGTTTGCAAGGTTTTTTCAACTCACTAATGTTTTTATTATAACCACCACCTATATATATATATATATAATTGTCTTTTATTAACTTGACTACCTTATTAAACTTTTACACACATATGTCAATTATGTGATTAGATACAAAAAAGTACCGAATAAAATTGATTCTAAATAGGGAAAATGTCACAGAATAGTAATCAAGTTTCAAAATTGTTTCAATTAGGTCACTCATGCATTTTTTGTCTAAACTAGTTCACTAAACCTCCCAATATATGTAATTTTATTAAAAAAAACTAAAAAATATGTTAATTATATTAAAAAATAAAAAAATAACCTAAAATCCACGTCACCATTCCACATCAGCATAAAAAAAAAGAAAAAAAATTCATAATTGAAACAAAAAAAAAACATGCTAAAAAACATGTTAAAACCTATAATTTAAATAAAACATGAAAGCTGACTAATTTAATTGGAACACTTTTTAAACTTGAGTGGTCTAATTGGAACACTTTTAAAACTTGGTTACTATTCTGTAAAATTACCCTATATAAATACCATAAATTAGTTAGACTACAACTTCAGTTTTGTAGTTATTACAATTAACTAGCTTGAAACCCGTGTGTTACACGGTTTAAACCTTAATATTATGTTAATGAATATCTGAACATGTATTCTTATACAATATTTGATGTATTGCTAGTTTTTTTTTTTTCATATTATCAAACATTAATAATATATTGATGAGAGTAGCAAAAACATCAAAAAAAGACATGAAAATAAATTTCATAAATGTTTTTAGAAGACGTAAGATTAAATTACATGTTAAATAAATATTACAATAAAAATTTACAAAATTGAAAACAGTTCTTAGTTAAACGAAAGATATAGTGAAAAAATACCACCCAAATGAGAATGAAAAATAACCTGTAAGATGGTTTGTACGACATTAGAAGAAGTACATGTGATTGTAGGCACAAGTTCATGTGCATGAGCTTTTGTTTCTAAATAAGTATTGATGTAGACAACATGCAAGGAAGGAGAAGAAACATAAGCTTCAAAGAAATAATTCATGTATGCAGGGCTGGATTCAGCATCAGCCAAGGAGCAGCCGATTTGTTCATCAGACATCCTGTACACACCAACCTGCAATAGACTAATGTAAGTCACTAATATAACATAAACTGCAAAAGAATAAAATTCTATACTTTTAGCATATCCAACCTCTTTGCCCACGCCAGGAACGACAAGAACGAAATACAAAATGCAATTTATAGCTATTGTGTTCCTTAACTCATCAAATAAATGCAAAGATAATATCAACCAAATTGAATGATGCTTGGCTCAGGAAAACATGCCTGGTCAAGGATTGCACGAACGTTTTCTGACATAAAATCTACCCCTAAAACATCTATGAATTTGCACCCTGCTTTCGCCATGGTAACATCACTGTCTTCCATAACCAATGAATCAGATATATGAATGTGAGGCCAAAGCTTCTGTGCAGAAGTTAGAACGCCTTGCACCTCCGGATCCATGCAAAAATGTGTAACAACCTTAACTTGCTTTTCCTTCAACAAATTGGCAAGCTCTTGAACATTTACATCACCAGGGATCAAAAATCTCGCCGACAATTATACAATGAGGACCAAATCGATATCATCTTTGATTTCTAAAACAATAGAACAGAAAAGAAAGAATTTCGGGGACAAAGGTTCCGATTGCATAATAAAATCTGAAATCTGAAATCAAATCTTCTTTCTTAAGGAGTTCCGACTGCATAACCAAACCAAACCAAACGTACCCAGTATAATCCCACACATAGCTAACGCTATTAGTAGGGTCTGGGATTCCGACTGCATAACAAAAGTAAAAATTGACAAAAGAAGTAAAAAAATTGATTCAATACATGTATATGTTTGTTGTAAGAACACATGTTGCAAGAGTCTCTTACAATTGCAGAAATTGAGTGGAATACTAATTTCAAATGCACAAACTGCAGTAATCTGTTTTAAATCAATTTTGATTACAATTGCACATAAACCATTAAATCTTTGTTGCAATCACTCCATTACCAATTATTAGGCAGTTCCAACTCAATTTTCAATTTGTAAAGTCATTAACATATTCTTTGATTGCAAGTCTCATGCATCGATTGAGTTTTTAAATATTTGAACACAATTGAAGAGATTGCACAAATAATGGAGAAATAACCTAATTATGCAAAGTAAAGTCATTAACTTAAAAACATGAATAACCACAACAATGTTGTGTGAAACATGGTATGAAACAGATAAACATAACAAATCTAAGGAAACAAAATAAACATACATGCGGATTAGCGAAAGAGGGATTGAAACCCTAAATGCAATATTGATGTAAAATGTAACAAATCGTATTACACAACCGAAATAAACATGATCAGTAAAGTGTATAAAGAGAAAGCAGAGGAAGATGGGTTGTAAAATGAAGGATACGATCAAGAATGAACAAAAAATTGATGACTGGATCATTAAACATACCTCGTGCATTTCGGTAAAAAAGGTTGTAGAAGACGATGGAGATTAAAAGGAAGGATCATATGAAGGTGAAAAGGCTGAAGAAAGTGTTTCAAAGGTAAAACATCAAACTATTTTAGGGTTTTGACAGAGATGTGGGAATATTGCATCGGGTTGCAAAACAGAAATCGGGTCGGACATTTAGGTCCGCGTGTATTAGCAAATGGGTTGTATAAGTTTGGGGTTGGGGGGATGAATCTGGTGGTGACAAGTTATTTAGTTTTTTATTATAAGAGCTATAACAAAATTTATTTAGAAATATAATTACGCAAACAATTAATTTTCTGTTTAACTAAATTCTTAAAATCGTATATATTTTATATGTTTTGATATTATAACTTTTATTACACATCTAAATTTATTTTATAATTTACCAATTAATTGATCGAACGCTTTACAAGTGTTTGTGTTAGTGTGTTGTGTTCTCCGTCCTATCATGCGTGGACCCCTTTACTATATACATATATATTAATTTGTGTGTGAATGAAGTTCATTGGTTAGATTTATATTGGTGAAAAGACGGTCAAAGTCGAATTATGATTTATGCAGGGAAAGGAAATAGTGAAATACGGTATGCATCTATAATTCTATATAGATCTAGAGAAAGTCAAAGGTACCATCTTTCACATTGTTCGTCAAGGTCAACTTTGGCAAAAAGTTAAAGGGGAAAATTCCCAAAATAAACATTTTAATTTTAAAATTACATGCTATCTTAAGGAAAGGACTTTTTCACCAATTAAAATCACTCCCTCAACTTTAATGAAATAATAAAACTCACCCTTTAAGTTTATAAAACGTCACCTTAACCCCTTAAGTTTCTAAAGTTTCGAGTTTACCATCTGTATTAAAAAAAGAGTATTTTTTATGTATCATGGGTTATATCGATTGATGGTAACGTGCTGGTACCATGAATAATGAGAATGACATCGACTGAAGAACATCGTTAGCTCTATATAACTGTCTTTTATCTATTTTTCGATCTCCACAACCGAGTCGTCGTAACTTCATACGTTTCTTTTATGTACTTAACCACGTTTCTTTTTGTGCTTAGCCACGTCAGTGTCACCGCTTCAACTGTTTAAGGTTCGCTTCCCGCCGCGAAGCGCAGACATAGTTTTCTCGTTCCCTATAATAAACAAAGACTTTTCAACTTTACCAAAATAAACATAAAATTCGTCGGAAAATGCTTAAAACTCGACGAATTCGCCGAGTTACGTGTCTTATTTTTTTTTTTTAAAACTTACATGTGTAATTTTCGCCGGATCATTTATCTAACTCGGCGAAATCGCCGAAACATTTTTTCGTCGTGTTTTATTCATGTTTCAGCGTTCAGAAATTTGTCGGGACTTCGGCGGCTCGCCGAGTTAGCTATAAAAATTCCGGTGTTTCGCCTAGTTTAAAAATTCCGGCTTTTCGCCTAAAAATCATAATCCGGCGTTTCGCCTAAATCAAATCATTTACCGGCGAAGGAACTCTTCATCTTCCGACAAACCTCTACAGCTTTCTATATCTTTAAGGGTAACTAGATATTTGGTATCTAGATATTTTGCCGGAATTTTTAAGGGTAACTCGGCGAGCCGCTGGAACGGTATCCGGGTGAAAAGCCGGCATTTTTAAAGCTATCTCGGCGAGCCGCCGGAATGGTATTTAGCGAAACGCCAGAATTGTGTACCTTTCTAGGCAAAGTATCGACAATTTTCTAAACGCCAAAACATGAATAAAACACGACGAAAAATGATCCGGGGAAAATTACACGTGTAATTTTAAAAATAAGACACGTAACTCGGTGAATTCGCTGAGTTTTAAGTATTTTCCGGAGAAAATTTATGTTTATTTTGGAGAAGTTGAAAAGTCTTTTTTATTATAGGAAATTTTAAAATTAAAATATTTATTCTGAGAATTTTCCATAAAGTTAATGGTATAAGTCAAATCACGACTACCAAAATATTGCTTTTACGTTGTTTCCTTTCAAATAAAGTTATCAAAGTTATACTTTGAGAAGCTTTTACTATTAATATTAGTAAACTATTAATTTTCTTTAGCTGCCAATCACGTCGCTGTGAATGTCACCCTTTGTTCGGTGTGTGATGACTATATAGAAACTACGGATCATCTCTTCGTCTCTTGCAACCTTGCTCAATCCATCTGGTAGTTTGTATCTTATTGGTGTAATATCTCGTCTATTACTAGATATTTGTTAGATTTGAACAAGTATGCTCGGGTCTCTAAAAAGATGGCAAATGTGATCCACACAGTTGTCTCGACGACACTTTGGTGTATTTGAAAGACGTGTTCAGTCAGAAAAATATCTCTCTTGCTAATCTAGTTGATGATAAATATTTTGGGGTTTCTTTGGGTTCGTAACAAATCCAAGGCAACATCCTGAACTTGGGACCAATGGAGTTTGTTTTCTTTTTCATGTTATGATGTGTAATTGATTTTTGGTTTGTGTTTTTAGTGGTTGTAACTTCTTGACCTGTCTTTGGCAGTGCAGTGCTCGTATATAAAAATCTTTGTTGGCCGTTCAGAAAAATATTAGGAAAAATATGGCATCAATGATTACTTTTATAACCCTTCTTCGCATTTATATAAAATAAATAATTCTTACACTACAATTTTTTTAAAACAACATATCATAAATAATCAAACCAACGGAAAGCTGGACACGAAACGATACAAAGAAATCACTGACACATAATAAGGAAAAACATCAAGAAAAACAACTTAGCCTTAATATTCACAAGTTGTTTCATGGGTTTTAAAGGTTATGTTCTATAGGTAATGTAACATGGGTGTTTACGAATCAACTCTACCGGTGTTAGACAAAATTTCTAGATTGATTTTGATGATATATGTTTTTTAAAATCGTTTGTTCGTATTGAAAGTTTTAAAATAAAAATGGTCAATAAACATTATACATATATTTTAGAAATGTAAAGAAAATAAATTGAAGACGTAAGGTCCCCAGCAAAGCCTTACTTGCCGCGGAAGGAACTAAATCCATACCTCATCTCATATAAGGACAAGGATGACGACGCGTATGGAGACAGGGCCCACGATACCATCAGGGAATGTCGTGCAGGGAGAAACATCACCATGCACCTAAGTGGTCTCACCATATCAGACAAAACTGCTACTAGCGGTTATGGCCAGGAGGACCACATGTATATTCAGGATGACCTCCTCCAATAGCATTCACGCCATATCAGTCCTTGACAACGACGCTCCTCTAATAGCATTCTATCCAGGTCAGTCCTTGACGGCGACACTCCTCCAATAGCATTCGCGCCAGGTCAGCCATTGACAACGACATCCTGGTACATCTCCCGACTATAAATAGAGGTGTCACCTCTCAGGTATGAATCATTGACTTCCTCTAAATATTCACTTACACTCTTACAGTTCCAAGATACTTATTTTCACGCCGGAGGGCCGATACAAGGATTATCCCCTCCCTGTAACGCCCTAATGCGTTGTTCATTGTGCAGGATGCTCTCTGGAATCCAAGAAGCTCATCCCCATTGGCTACTCGTTGGAGATTCTGTTGTCCATTCACTGGTCTAAGGTATGGATTTACATTGGCGCCATCCGTATTGTGAAAGCAAAAACTCATCTCCCGTTCACTCCTCCGTTTAGCCTATGGCTTCTTTTACTTCCACACCCACCACGAGGCACGCTTTAGTAACAACACCATCAGGTTCAATGCCTGTCCCGTGTACGCTGCCGTCCTCATCAGCGGGACAGCTGAACTTACCCCTGTTTTTGTAGCAACAGAGGCTGAGGAAATCTTAAGCCCGGTCCTGCTACAACCATGGCAGGAACCGTGCCAATATCTCTACCCTTAACAGCTTCACACCCCTTTTCACCCTTTATACCACCCCCGTCACATATACCCTTTATCCCTTTCCCTAGTAACAGCATGCCCAGCTCAACAACAGTTACCTCTTACCCTTTAGCTGCACCAGACTTCAATAGTGGCAATCTCCTTGTTTTTCTACCACCGCATGCATGGTGGTTAGAACAACAATGACGCATGCAACAATATGAACAGTGGATGCACAAATCCCAGCTAGCAAGTGTGCATGCGCGCTTGTTTAGCAATAAAGGAACATCAGGAGCTTCCAACCCTCTGTTTTACCCCATAACACAGATATCACTTAACAACCCACTTCCGGGTAACTCCCTCCCGTTGTAAACATGGGGACAACCGCGCAAAACCTTAATCAAAACACTGTCCTAACCCCAGCGGATGATTTCTCTAAATCTTACCGTCCAGCAGCGCTGGTAGCCTAATCCAAATTTACGGCACATATTGCACGCGCGGAGTTCCCCTCCAAACTAAGGATGCCATCTGTGGTAGGCAAGTACGATAGGACCGGATACCCAGATGATCATTTAAATGTCTTTGTCAGCGCAGGGGGTGTAGAGCAGTGGTCCGTCCCTGTGTTGTGTCACATGTTTGTTCAAAATTTGGTGGGAGTAGCGCGCTTATGGTTTGATAGTCTCCTAACGAGAGGAATAGACAGCTTCGAAGAATTAGTCAAGCGCTTCATGCAACAGTTCAGCCAGCAGAAGCACCATACAAAGGACAAGACTGAAATCCTACACATTCGATGCCATGATGGCGAGACAGTGGAACAGTTTTTAACTCGATACAACCTGGAAAGTTTACAAATAGGAGGAGCCACAGAAGATCTCATGATTGCGGGATTCATCAATGGAGTCTGGGATGACTATTTGATTAGGCGCCTCCATGGTCCAGACGGTATGCCTCAGACCATGGAGTCACTGATGACAGTTGCCAAAGTGTATATAAAGCCGGAGAAATCTGTAGCACAGAATAGAGCGCACGAAAAACCAACAGACACAAGAAAGGCGCCGGAAGCATACACAAGAAGGGATACAGATAGATCAAGTAGGCACGTACATGGCTCTGGGTACGGACCAAGGTTTTCAACCCCCAACTCCTACCCAAGATCTGACAGGCCGCGCGACTCGTACACTCTGCGCATATCCTACCCGCTTAGGCGTGAAACATCCGGTGTATACCATAGGCCATACCCGACATTGTCTTACCCAACTCTAAGTAAAACTCCTAGCGCTATCTTGGCAACTGAAAACCTAAAGCTAGAAGAGCCACGTCCTATCAGGGAAAACCCCGTGCGAGATTGCAAGACATACTGTGCATATCACAAAGCCGCTTGGCATGACACTGATGCATGTTACCAATTGAAGAAGCATATTGATCTTCAGGTAAAAGCAGGGAAGCTGACACATCTTCTTAAAGATAGTAAGCATGTGGGATCATCAAGTGAGAAAGGAAATGAAATGGACCCCCTTCCGTGGGTCCGAGATTTATACATGATTAGAGGTGGATTACCTACCTCGCGAGGAAGGCGAAAGCGACCTGCAGAACCATCCGAGTCATGGATGGAGGTACCTTTAACTTTCTCGCCACAAATTGGGGATTATCATGTTGGGCCCTTGACAATCACAGCCCTAGTGGGTCCATACAAAATGCGTCGTGTTTTCATTGATACCGGAAGCTCCACCGACATTTTGTACGAACAGTGATTCAAACAGATGGACAGGAAAGATCAGGAAATGTTAGAAGAGGTTCACGTGCCATAATGGGATTCTCTGGCGAAACAATCAAACCGCTGGGTCAAATCACCTTCGTAGTCACAATTGGAGACAGGGACATGGTGTGAACGGTGTTGCTCCAATTTTTGGCAGTCCCAGCACAACATTATCCCGGGAAGGACATCCTTAGGAATCCTCGCGGCGGGGGTGTCTATATCTTTAGGTCTAGTCATGTTTCCTACACCAATGGGAATAGAAAGGGTATGCGCGGAGCAAGAATGCGCGGTAATAGAAGAACCTATAGCAATACCACCCTAACTGAACAAGAAAAATGGCCAATCAACCCCGCTTTCCCAGAGCAAACTATTACCATTGGTCACACTCTATCCTCGCAAGTAAGAAGACACCTGAAAGAGTTTCTACGCGCTAACCTGGATGTATTTGCTTTCTAGCCATCGGATATGACAGGGGTGCCGCGGGACACAGCAGAACATGCCCTGAGGACATATCGATCGGTGGAACCAGTAGTACGGAAGAGGAGAAGCATGGCGCCGTAGCGGCGCATGGCGGTAGTGAAAGAAGTAAGAAAACTGGTGGCAGCGGGAATCCTGAGAGAGGTGCGGTACCAAACATGGATTGCCAACCCGGTAATGGTGAAAAAATCTGACGGATCACGGAGAATGTGTGTGGACTTCAAGTATCTAAACAAAGCATGCCCGAAAGATTCATACCCGTTCCCTGAGATTGAATCTAAAGTGGACTCATTGGCATATTTCCCCTACAAGTGCTTTCTGGATGCCTACAAGGGATATCATTAAGTACCAATGGCACCTGAGGACGAAGATAAAACTGCTTTCTGTATCGACATCGGCATATTTTGTTATACAAAGATGCCATTTGGATTGAAAAATGTAGGCGCTACGCACCAACGCCTGATGGATAGTGTGTTTAAAGATCAGATTGGGAAAAATCTGGAGGTGTACGTGGACGATTTGGTGATAAAAAGCAAGAATGAAAAGATCATGCTCGCGGATATATCTGAAACCCTCATCCGTTTGAAGAAAACTGGTATTAAGTTAAACCCAGTAATGTGTTCCTTTATAATGGAAGAGGGTAAATTCTTAGGAGTCATCGTTACCAGCGAGGGAATACGAGTTAATCCAGAAAAGGTGGCCACGATCACGTGCATGACATCCTCAAGATCACTTAATGAAGTACAAACCTTGAATGGTCGCCTGGGGGCTATGAATAGATTTTTGGCAAAACACACGGAGAGATCCTTGCCTTTTATCACCACACTCAAGAATTGCTTGACCAAGTCCGATTTCAAATGGTCCGCCGAGGCGGAAAAGGCGTTTCAAGAGCTGAAAAGTTACCTAACTACCCTCGCAACACTGGCTTTCCCAACATCGAGAGAGCGATTGAAAGTATATTTGTCTGCGTCTCACCAAACAGTCAGCACCGTCCTTATGGTCGAGCATGCGGGCGTGCAAACAACCATATATTATACAATTAGGGTCTTGAAAACATCCGAGAAAAACTATTTCATGACTGAAAAGCTGGTCCTAACCTTAGTACACGCGTCCCAACGCCTGCGCCGGTACTTCCAAGGCCACGACGTAGATGTCCTGACGAATTTTCCCCTGCAACAAATCCTCCGCCGACCGGAGTTGTCAGGGCAGATGACCCGTTGGGCGATAGAGTGAGAGTGTTTGACTTAACTTACAAGCCGCGGTCGACAATCAAAGGTCAAGTCATTGCTGACTTCATAACATAAGTTCCTCTAGAAACAATGAGGTGATAAGAGGCACAAGAGGTAACAGAGGACACCCCTCGGAAACACAGCCTTTTTGGGAATTATTCACAGATGGCGCGACATGCATAGAAGGGTTAGGTGTGGGCTTACTCCTAATCAGCCCAGAGGGGGTGGAATATACGTGCGCCTTAAAATTACTATTTCCAACGTCCAACGTCCAACAATGAGACTGAGTATGAGGGGCTCCTCGCAGGCCTTTGTTTAGCAATGAAAATGGACGCCAAGGCATGTCCGCGCACATGTAGATTCCCTATTGGTAGCAAACTAGATTAATGAAATCTATGAGGCCAAAGGTCCAATCATGATTAAGTACTTGACCACCTGCAAGAATCTGCTTAAGAACTTTGTTTCTTGGGAAGTAATCCATGTACCGTGGAGCCAGAACAAGAAAGCAGATGGGTTAAGTAAGTTAGCTTCTAATTTTAGTGATCCAATGAAAGCAATACACCTAGAAACGATTGAAAGCCCATCAACTGAAGTAGCAGAGGTAAATGTCATGCAACAAGAGGAATCTTGGATGACACCGATCTACGAGTACTTGGATATGGGAATCTTGCCTCCGGAAAGAGCGAAAGCTCACAAGCTCCAAGCCAAGGCCGCCCAGTATCAACTACAGGATGGGGTGCTATACCGACGGTCATTCCTAGGCCCGCTACTACGCTGCATGGACAATATAGAGGCCAATTATCTAATTAGAGAGATTCACTTTGGTATTTGTGGTATCCACGCGGGTCCACGTGCAGTGGTAGCCAAGTTGATGAAAGCAGGCTTTTACTGGCCAGGAATGCATGTAGATGCCACAGCGGAGCTTAGGAAGTGCTAGAGCTTCCAAAGACATGCCCATGACGCAAAGACCAAAAAATAACCTTATCCTGGTATCGGCGGCATAGCCATTCCAGAAATGGGGAATCGACCTGGTGGGTCCTTTTCCAGAAGCCCCGGGGCGTGTAAAGTTTTTGGTGGTGGCCATTGATTACTTCACCAAGTGGGTGGAAGCGAAACCCCTAGCCACCATTACAATGTTTAACATCAAAAAATTCATCTAGGAGCACATCATTTATCACTTCGGTTTCCCGCTTTATATCGTCAGTGACAACGGAAAACGATTTACAAATAGAACTATCAAGGAATGGTTCTCAGAGTTACAAATCATCCAAGTATTCACTTCCGTGGTACACCCGCAAGGGAATGGCCAAGTGGAACGCGTCAACAGAAGCATCGTAGAGGGTATAAAGGCACGCCTGGATGAAGAGGGCACATCATGGTTAAAAGAGCTCCCGCACGTCCTATGGGCGCATCGGACTACACCGAAAAGTAGCAATGGGGAGACTCCATTCAGTCTAGCATATGGAACAGAAGCCATGATACCGACGGAGATCGGCATACTCACTGCGCGAAGGCTAAACACAGAAAATGAGAATAATGAAACAGAGTTAAGGCTCAACTTGTATGATTTGGAGATACGCCGTGAAACGGTAGCCATAAATGAAGCCAGGTACAAGCGTAAGTTGGAAAAATCATACAACAAAAAAGTGGTGGAGCACACCTTCAAGAAGGGAGAATATGTGTTGGGGAGCAACCAAGCGAGTCGCGCGGAAAACACAGGAAAATTGGGCCCAAACTGGGAAGGCCCATACATGATCCGCGAAGATTTGGGGAAGGGGTCTTATACCCTTAAAAAGTTGGATGGAAAGGATATACCAAGAACCTGAAACGCGGCTCAACTACAAAAATGTTACATGTAGCTAGGAAGCCATAGCTTTGTGATGCTTTTTATAAGGACGCCCCTTGTTTTTTAATGAAAAGATTGCATTTACAAGTTATTACACGTTCGTTATGATGTTTATTCTCAAATATTTGCAAACCCTCATAAGCTTAAAGCCTTTACCCCTAACGACAAAGTCCACAACATTACACGCCACCTGAAAAACAGGCGCGCGTATTAGCTTAAAGCCTCTATCCCTAACGGAAAAGTCCACCATAATACACGCCGCCTGAAAAACAAGCGCGCGCATTAGCTTAAAGCCTTTTCCCCTAACGGTAAAGTCCACAGCATTACACGCCGCCTGAAAAACAGGCGCGCGCATTAGCTTAAAGCCTTTGCCCCTAATGGCAAAGTCCACAACATTACACGCCGCCTGAAAAACAGGCACGCGCATTAGCTTAAAGCCTTTGCCCCTAACGACAAAGTCCACAACATTACACGCCGCCTGAAAAACAGGCGCGCGCATAAGCTTAAAGCTTTTGCCCTTAACGGCAAAGTACATAGCACTACATATGCCGCCTGAAAAACAGGCGCCCACATGAGCTTAAAGCTCTGAATAGCAGGGTTCACAACGAAAATAGATACATGAACATCCAAAATAAAGCTAACAGAGTACGAGTTAATTTAATCAAGACAAGCATACACGAAGTCAAGAGTTAGAGTTTTAACTGTAACATCTATGAATTTTCCGGCCTTATTTATTTATTTTATATACAATAATAACATTTTAATTCCATTTCTAGGGCGATCCATCGTGTCACACAAACCATATTTACAAGTGTTTCAAATTCATGGTTTCATTCAAGCAAATTTATATTTTAGCTATACAATAAATATATATATACATATAACATATGTTCATATCCACATATATGTGTTTGATTAGACCTATTAAACCAAAATGCAAAACGTGTTTAATCATGTAATCTCAACCTTATATATATATATATATATATATATATATATATATATATATATATATATATATAGATACATACGTTATCATCTCTAAATATAAGTATATAAACGTATATGTACATTTGCAAAATTAGTAAACAAACCATATTAAAAGATTTGTATTTAAAGATATATATATTTTACATTTCTTTTTAAATCATTATAAATTTATTGAGATTAAACCTAAATATGTTTTATAAGAATCAATTTAGTTTTATATTCAAATGAATTCTTTTAAAACCAAAGTATGGAACTTGAACCCTCTCACAAGCAAAAGAACCCCCCCTCTAGCAGGTGGACCCTCAAGTTGAACCCCCACATTTATGATCTTGAACCCTTCTCCATATTTTGACTCGGGAGAAGTCAATAGAGGCAAGCATACTTAAATCCGATTACAAATTTGTCAAGTTCAATTGTGCGACTACTTTCTGATGGCGCACAGCCATTTTTCGATCAAATCGAAATGCTATTAAAGTACCAATTCGATCCTAATCAAACGATTTAACACCATCGTCGAGTTGGACTATCCTAAAGTCAAACCAAGTCGATTCCAGTTCCAATTCGTGGATTTAATCATGGATAACGGTTTTAAATCGTGCATAAACGCTTCAAGTGCAATTCATGAACCAATTTAATCGAATTTAAATGAATTAACTCAAACTTAAACTCGTAACCATCCTTAACCAAACCTTAATCGATTTGTGTATTTGGAGTGAAATTGAGGCATAAAACTCAGTCCTGCACCTTCGCATAAACCCATTCAAACTTCCTCAACACCCCACTTCGACCCACTTCGCCCCTGAAGCTCGGACGAGTTCGAGGATCATCAGACCTGAAGACCCAACCGTCCTCCTTCGTTACACGACCATTTCAGGTAATACTAGTAGCAATGGTTTCGTCTAAGTGTCAGGAACGAAAGCCCCATGCTTTGGGTGCCCTTCGTTGTCTAATCGAGTCAATTGGGAAGGCTAGGGTTTAGGTATGCGAGTGGGGAAGAAGGGAGGTTTGGGGCTGGTGATTATAAGATCATTGCGCTAGCTCTTTAACAAGGCACCATGCCCAGTCTACTGGTTAAACCCGTGTACCTCCACAAGGGAGACCTGGGTTCGAACCGGGCTGACCCTTGTCTTTTTTTATATGTTTAAACCTCCTTGTTTAATTTAATACATACGCAATTGTTTTAAAATTCTGAATTTAATATTTTTATATAAATCTAATAAGACTATTTAACTTTTATAAAAACAGAAAATACCCAGTAAATGTGTTATTCACTCTTAAATTTATCATGGTTCTTAGACGAGATTTATTTAAAAAAATCTAGTTACATCTATATGTATTTATAAGATTGTAAACGTTATAAAACAAATTATGAATATTTATTTTAAACATTACTAATCAATTTCGAAACACATAAATGATTATTTTGACAAAGAGTAATAATTTAAAACGTTTTTGTAAAATATACTTAGATAATTATTATACAAATTTCATGGATTTCGATTTGAAACTTATAAATTGTTTAACAATATCTCTTTTATTAAAATAAAAGAAATAGCTTAAATAATTATGTTTGTTTACGTAGAACAATTATTAATTAGTTTAATTAATTATTTTACTTACAATAAACTATTAAAACCTATTCCATTTCACGATTTATCTATTAATTATTCCTAGAATAATTATATAAATAAATCTAAACGTATTATTATTTAAACTTTTTTTTCTAATTTATTTACTTTAGAATAATTATGTTCAAACATATTATTATTGTAAATACTACATAATTTAAGTTTCTAATTAATTGGCATCAACTTATCATTATAAAACATATATATATTTCCCACAAAACTTATACAAATCCCTCATCCGACCCCAAACTCCATAATCCCTAGCAACCCAAATAGACTTAGAATTGTTTATTCCCTTTGAGACTAGAATACATGTTTATCAGTGTAGGTTGATTGTGAGGAACCCTCGTGAGGCCTATCCATCCTTAACAATTCATACCACTACTAACTTCACTACATGTGAGTTTCATAGCCCCCTTTCTTTTTACTATTGTTTACAAATACTCGGGGTGGAACATGTTTACATACTTTACCTACCATATTCAATACCATTGTTATCATGCAAATTACTATGTGATTTATGTCTTAAACTGCTTGGTGACCATTACATGTGTTCATGCTAGTACATTCATTAACCTGCTACCCAGGCCTAAGGTAGTACCTAACATGATCATTTATAGGGGAATCCGATTCCGGTTAACACGAACCTTAGTGGTGTTTGTGTGTACCATATTAATATTTTTCCAAAACATAATCAGTTGGATTGTACTTACCAGTTTTCCATTTACTACGGATTGAATTGTACGCTTGGAACCTTGTATGTTTTCACATTTATGCCTTAGTAAAGCTTTGAACATATTGAATTCCAAATGCTTTTAACTTTTGTTTGGTGTCAAAACTTATGTTACTCACCAACTACTTGTAGTTGATATTTACTCACATGTTTCAGGTGCACCAATTTGAGGATTCTACTTGATCATATAGGACTTGAAACTAGTTTAATTTAACTTATGTCATGTCTTGGACGTTCATTTTCCATTTTCCTTTGTACCGGATACTTAAATTTCGATGAATAAATATTGTCATTATTAATAGACGATCATGTGCTTATGAACAACCGTGTCAGCCCCAGTGTATAATCCGCCGCCAGCCGGGGTGTGACATTAACAAGGCACGCAGGCCACACAGACAAATTCAAGCGGCACGCAGGTCATAGAAAACCCAGAGTTTAACACAAAATAAGGAATATAGGACCCAAAGGCCATACACAGCACGCAAGCCTGTTACTAGAACAATCAAGAATCACCCATATCCGCATCACCATCTTTCTTGGGGCTCCCACCCTCCTCACCAATGTCCACATACTCACCCTCCTACCCTTCATTCCCATGACCTGAGGGCCAGGCCTCTCCCTCATCAGAAAACATAGCGCGAAGATCTGATAAATTCTCATGTTCAGCGCAATCAGTGATCTCTTTCAAAATGGAGAAAGACATGTTATCAAATTCAAGTGTCTTATCATCCAGGCCCTCTTGGCAGTTCACATCGTGCAAAGCAAAGTCAGTCTTGGGAAACCCCTCCTCCGTGAAGCGTTATCCCTCATCAAAGCCCTGTTGGCGTCCTAGGAATTTGTTGGTAGTGAACAATTCGGAACAGACCTGCTGGAATTCGGGACAACCCTTGACCATATCAACAGTTAGGGGCAAGCACTCTATAAGTAGCTAGCGGCGACCAACGTGGAGTTTTCGTATGTCCTCCTCCATCACCATCCTGTGGGCGGCCTCGTTATCCCAAGCCTCTTCAGTCTCCTTCAGCTTGTTGCGAAAATCGTCTATCTCCGTGTCCTTTGTTACAATATCTGTATCCCTCAAATCCAACCTATCAACAAGTTAGTGACTGGTGGCTTCCAGGGTACCTACGCGGGCAGCAGCTTGGCGGCTGGTCTCAATGGCCTTGGCTAATTTTTGGTTTGACAATTCACAAGACACTTTCCAATCCACCACCGCCTTCAAATGCTGCTCCCTAGCTGTGTCCACTTCAGCCCGGGATGTGGATAACTCCCATTCCAATTTCTTCACATGCTCAAAATTATGACGACTCGCTTCAACTTCAAGTTTGAGCGCCTCGTACTCTACATATTCAGCATGAAGAAATTCCCACTCTCGAAGCAACTCAGAAACTGAGGAGAGTGTACCAGCCACATTGGTCACCACCTGCCGGGGGCGATTGCGCTGGAACAAACGTTCGCTCGGCGGAGGAGCTTGTTAGATAAAACTATGGCAAATATGGGGATCCTCTAGCCGCGCCCCTCGATGGATCAGCTAATTGGACATATGTACTCGTGGGGCATCAGGCGGCGAGGTCTGGACGGTCTGTTTACCCCTGGGAAGAGAGGAAGAACCACTAAAAGGGCTTTAGTCTTGGCCGGCTCGTGTGTTGGAGCGGCTGTATCAGCAGGCACAACAACGTGAGGTTTGGTGACACCTACAAGTGGGGGCTGCGCAGAAGTGACAAGCTTGACCGGAGGAAAAGGAACGGTCATGCCGTGCCTAGGGGTGTCGCACCCCGCCTAGGGCGGAAACACGGGGCGTGGCGATCCTTGGTGTTTATAGTCTTTTATTATAACAAACGACTTCTATTCATAATCAAGGGTTTAAGACATTACAGAAAATCACAAATTGTTTTAATACATTACATGCAAAAGTACCACACTTAAACCAAGTGTACGGCTTTTTAAACAACAAGTTTGTCGGCTATGACCTAGATGCCCCTAGGTTATAACAGGAAAACTCCAAAAGATGATCTACGTGCATGCATGCCCTCTGTCCCATGTTTCTAATCACCTAAGAAAACAAGCTTAAAAAGATCAACATAAAGTTGGTGAGTTCAAAGGTTTAGTTGAAATGTTTGGTGTTGGACCACAAGATTTCTAGTTGTGTATTGTTCACCCGAACAATGATGTACCACTATTATTAGTCAAACAATAATGTAAGTCTTTTATTATTACCATGAGTTCCCGTAACCAAAACTTGACGTTGATGTTGTGCCCCTAACCCAATGTCCTTAACGCTAAACTTTGTATAGTTGATGAAAATTATGCACCTGCTTTGACCTCCAATCAAGGTTAGAGCGACTAACCATGGGTGGGGGTGTCAGACCAAATAGATCTATTCATGATTTCCACGTTTGTATCATAACTAACGGTTACAGAATAAGAGGGGACTTTGATACGTTAAACGAGTTGACTCATGTAACAATGTAGGTACTTGTGTCCAGTTTCAAGTTGAGCAAGTTTTCTCCCCCGTATGTTTAAAAATCAATTTAAAACAAGTAAAAGTGGGGTCGTGAAGACTCACCTGATGTGACTGACAGTGAGCAACTGTCATGACGTGGTGAATAGCTATCAAGCTGTGGGCAAGTCCGTCTAATAATCTGACTAACTTGTGTCCTAGAATATTTAAGACACTATGAGAACTATGTAGTTGTCAAGGTGTGGGTTGGTCACATGACCAATATCCCCCGTAAGTCTTGACCCTTGCCTTGCAATGATCTACAAGGGTCCGACTCGACCACCATTGGTGATACAACTTGTTTGTCCAAAATAAATAGTTATATTTATTAAAATTCCTTTTGATAAATATTATGAGGTAACACTTTGTTCGTTTCATTTATGGGTTACGTTTTGACAAGTATGGTTAATAAATATATCCGATATATATTTACTAAAATAAGAGGTTTCTAGTCATAAAATAATAACTATATTATTTTATATTTTAGAATATTTTTATGTTGTCTCAAAATATATGTGTATTCATATATTAATATACGTAAGTGCATATGTATATATATATGCATTTAAATAAGTCTTCTTTTTTACTATGGAAAAACCTTAGTCATATATCGGTATTTGTAACATGTTTATAAATATTAAACACGTTATGCTTCCGAATAAATATTAATATTCACTGTGATAAATAAGTTTAAAAATAAATCCTTTTACTTTGTCGTCTTTCGGGTTTTAGCCAAAAATAATATGTGTGTATATGTAAAAGAACCTATGTAATTATTTCTAATTTAAATATAGTAGGTAAAAGAATGATATTCATAACAAAGGCAAACCATTAATTCTTAGTATAATAATTATACTAATCTTAATAAACATGATGATTGACATAATGATAATAATAATATTTAGGGTAAAATAATCATTATAGTAATAATAATGATTTTTAACTATGATTTTAACCATCACCTTTTTCGTTAAACCCGTCTTTTATACAATATTCAAAATACGAGCGGGGTAAAACCGTGTCTTATAAATATCACCAACTAAGTTAAATAAAATAAAAATAGTATGAATGTGCTCACGTAAATAGTCGAGGGAGAATGTGACGGAGATGACGTGAGACCCGAAATCAACGTTTGATAACCCGTAACACCCGGTTATCATTCGAGATCACTAGAAAGCCTTGAGTTCTTGAGACCCGGAGTCCGCAAGTGGTGTTTGCTCTTAAACCGTGATCCCGTAAGACAAGGTGGTGGCATTTGGTCTAACCCGTAAACCGTAAGGGGTGGTGGGGGTTGAGGGCTACCGTGAGTAGGGAGGGAGGAAGGAGGCGGTGTGCGGTGGTGAATGGTGGTGCTGTGGCGCTGCCGTCGGGAACCGAAGGGTAGGAGGGGGTGGCGTTGGCAGTGGATGGTGGTGTTGGGGTTGTGGTGTTGCCGAGAGAGTGAGGGCAAGAGTGTGTTTGTGGTATGAGTTGGTGTGGGTTTATGTGGTGTTAATGCATGTATATATAGTCTTTTAAAGGGTGTAATACACAAAGGTTCTTGTGTTCCCATGAGACCAAGGTTGTCTCCATACAATAAAAATGTTGGGGAATCAATAGACAAGGGAGCAAAAAGAGATGGAGGACCTCATTTGGTGGTCTTTTGGCCGAGAAAGGAGAGAAACGTACGGGTAGGGGTGGGGGGTGGGGGTAGGGGTAGGGTAGGGGGTAGGGTAGGGTGTTAGGTGTTACCCGTTAGTCCAAGTTCGGTATAATACCCGCTAAGTGTAACCTGGTTATTAATAGTCGTTATATGTCGGTAGGGTACGGGTCGGGTATATATAAAAAATATAAGTTTAATAATTTTGACATAATACGAGTATGTGTAAAACACTTAGAATTAGTTTTTATATAGTTTGGTATTCTCAAAATAATAAAGAGAGTGTTTTCGTGCGGTTTGTTTTATTAAAGTTTATCACCAACGCGTACGAGTATCGATGTGTTTCGAAAAGTCCTAAAATTTCCTCCATAAGTTGTATGCTGAGTGGAATTTGCTAGACCCGGTAAGATCTAATTAATTAATATTAAGTCTAATATGCAAGGTCTCGTGTAATTATATTTAAATAACTATTCGGTAAATTACCTGTTGTCACAAGGGATGTCACCCAACAAAATAACCGGTGGCCTCTGCGCTAAGCTTGCTAAAAAAGAGACCAAATGGTTACAAAAATAGCATAATGATACCCAAGACAGCAGTGGACAAAGAAAGTTCATACCCAGGGCAGCCTCCTCCGCCAGCTTTAAGGAGTCTGATTTAAGGAGTCTGATAATCTTTGCTTTTTGGTTCGCGGAGAGAGTAGAGCCTTCTCCGCCGAGGAAGGTGACTTCCTCTTGCTCGCTAATGTTTGTAGCCACTTGCCTGCGCTACCTCCTGTAGAGTCACCACCAACAGGACTGTCAGTAGTCTCTCCCTTAGTGCCTAGACCTGCGCGACGCGTACGATGAATCAATAGAGGCTCCTCACTAAACGAACCTGAAAATTCGTCGCTAGACAAAATCATAAACGCCTCCCCGACAGAATTAATAGAGTTAAGAGGCCTATGGTTAAGTACAGAAGCCACACTTGATGCTTCCTGGAGGCTCGAATCAGAATCTAGAGCGCGTGGATACAGAAAGTTATCCGCCTACTTCTCTAAAATGGAAGGCTCACGAGGCGCCACGTTGGCCCAAGCCATCTTACCCTGGGGATCCTCGAAGAGAATGCTGTAAACGCTGTCCATAGCTGTAAAAAGTACAAAATAAGAAACAATAGATACTTAAAGAAAATAATAAGCATCATACCTTGACCACCGATGGTATAATAGGGGATTTTATCTGCGCGTTTCCAGATCCGGCTCATCCCTGTAGCCACCGGGACACTTTCGCGGAGGGACTTGATCTCCACCGGGCTAGAAATAAGAGTGTTGTACCAATCCATACCCTCAAAATCCTCACATCCGGATCCACGATGGAGTCAGAGGCGGAACGAATGTTCATAATCATGAGAACCACATCCTTCTTGATGAAAAAGAAACGTTCACGCCAGTCATGAAAACTGGAGGGAGCCTTGGTAATGTGGCTCTTGACCTTCACACCCCGGCCAATGAAAGAAAACCAACTATCACTCCATCTTGTAGAAAATATTGAACCTGCCATAGGTTGGCTCAATGCCCCGACTCTGGCAACTGAATTCAAAGTGGGTAGCGCGGCAGAGACCCATGGGGTGCATTTGAGAGATATGCACCTGATAAAAGTTCAGCAGGCTCCCTAGGAATTTTGTAATGGGAAGACGGAAATTGCAATGCAGAAAAAAGGCGGCATATAAAGCTATCTTGCTGTCAGGGACGTCAGTAGCACCGGACTCAGGAAACTCCGGTTCCCACTCCCTGTCAATACAGTACACTTCGCAGAGCTTCTCAAAATCTTCCCTGTTCCACTTTATGCGAACGATTTCAATAAGGGAGTCATAAAATCCCTTGCTCTCTTTACCCTTACCATTGGAAGTGTGTGACACCATTAATCCCAAGAATAGAAGATGGAGACGGAACGTCGGAGGAAAGAAAGAAGGGGAAGGTAAAGGAGAAAAAGAAGAGGAAAAGGTAAGAGGTAAGAAGAAATGGAAAGCCCTAAACCCCTTATATAGGCTTCGCATTTAAAGCGGGGCAGAGAAGTACAAAAAGACGTGCACCACGTGGGGCCAGATTCAACTACAGGAGAACACGTCACGCGGGAATAGCAAGCGACAAGCCTAAAACACACTGTCGGGCCCCACGGGCCTGCAAACAGATAAGTCATGATGACACCCGACACATTAATGTCATCCAATAAAGTCAAACGTCCAATCAACCACCCAAAAACACTACTTCGTAGTAGGGCGCAAAATTCAAAAATTTTCAAATATTAGCCAAAAAGCCACGCGCAAGGAAATAAAAATCTTTACAAATATTAGTCCAAAGCCATGCACAAATATTAACATACGCATAACTTCGGACTAGGGGGACTTGAAGACGTAAGGTCCCCCGCGGAACCTTACTTGCCGCGGAAGGAACTAAATCCACACCTCATCTCATATAAGGACAAGGATGACTGCGCGTATGGACACAGGGCCCCCGATAGCACCAGGGAATGTCATGCAGGGAGAAACATCACCATGCACCTAAGTGGTCCCACCATATCAGACAAAACTGCCACTAGCGATTCTGGCTAGGGGACCACAGGTATATTCAGGAAGGCCTCCTCCAATAGCATTCGCGCCAGGTCAGGCCTTGACAGCGACACTCCTCCAATAGCATTCGCGCCAGGTGAGTCCTTGACAGCAACACTCCTTCAATAGTATTCGCGCCAGGTCAGCCCTTGACAGCGACATCCTGATACCTCTCCCGGCTATAAATAGAGGTGTCACCTCTCAGGTATGAATCATCGACTTCCTCTAAATATTCACTTACACTCTTACAGTTCTGAGATACTTATTTTCACCCCAGAGGGCCGATACAGGGATTATCCCCTTTCTGTAACGCCGTAATGCGTTATTCATTGTGTAGTATACTCTCTGGAATCCAAGAAGCTCATCCCCATTGGCTACTTGTTGGAGATTCTGTAGTCCATTCACTGGTCCAAGGTACATCCGCCGGTCCCTGAATTTACATAAATAAATAATAAAGGTTAAACAACGATTGAGTTTATAAGACGTGTTCCATTTTCAAATTGTTTGTTTAACCGTATAAATCTCAAAGTAACTTGACTAACCATATCAACTTGGGTTTGAATGGTTTCATGAGTTCAATCTGTTCATGAGCACCCTAATAATTTAAAGCTAAGCTTTTTCAAATATGAAATTATATATTATAAGTAATCATTATTTTCACGTGTGAATGTGATCTTTTATAGTTAATTAAATTATATAAAACTCAAAATCATAAACCTTAGAAAGTTCAAATTTTAGTTGTAATTCCAAAATCAAATGTTACGAAAAAAATATAGACTAATAAAGAAAGAATAAGCCTACGTTTGGTTCGTAGCTTATTTTAAGAAGTTAAATTTATCAAAAGAATTGGAGTTTAAAAAAATTGAAATTGGAAGTAAAACTTATCAAAAGAACTTGAGATTTAAAGGAATTAAAATTTATCAAAAGAATTTGAATTTGTAATGCATTTGAAATTGAAATCTATCGCCAACCACCCCTATGTTGTCGTCACTCCTCCCCTACCACAACTTGCCCGCTGCCTTTGGCACCACCATCCGCAGCCTATCGGGTGGCAGGGTAAGGAGACTGTTAGGTTGGCAGATGCAACAACGAGTAGTGGTTGTAGATTTCAATTCATTTGATTGAATTTCTTCACAATTTGGAAGGAACATTGAATTCCTTTACACAAGGAAATTTGAGTAAATTAATTTCAATTAATTTATCAACCAAACACATTAATAATTAAATTCAAATTTTAATTTCAACAAATCATGCAAACAAAACACGCTTTTTTTAAACGGTTGTATATTATATAAACACTAGCAAACAAAACACATTAAGAAATAAAATTCAGATTCTAATTCCATTAAATTCTTAGAATTCCATTCACCAGATGCACACTCATTGTTCTTATGAAGAGTGATGCCACATGCATTCTTAGAAACCTAGGATGATGCTCTTATGTCCAAATCAAGCATGCTTTTGAATAATATCAATTAGCCTATTTTAAACTCATAGTCAACGGTCAAACTAATGATGTTATTAGTTCTAAATGATAAACACATGTTCTGACCCAAATTTTGTAAGCATCTTCTTGATAAACCAATAATGATGACATAATGAACCAGAATAATCACCCAACAATATGTCTGTCATCACATTTACTTCATCTATTACAAATATGCAAAATGAAATATTATATAAAATATATGGTTTACGTGCTGAAAATAATAAGGCGCCCATTTCCTTTTGTATTTACATAAACTATTTTTAGATAAATATTAACAAAGCTAGTTAGTGGTGGCTCAAGTATAAAAAAAAATAAGCTGGTGTCCTCTCGAGACTATTTTAGATGAACCCATGACCTTAAGGTCACAAAACAGTAACCTTACCGGTTGATTTAAGGTCCGCCCTCTTGAGACTATAAATGTAGTTTAGTTAATAAATGCCCTATGTTCGTATTCGTTTATTTAATTAAACGAACAAAAAAACCAATACTTAAAATAATTTTTGTCTTCGATAAACGCCCTAGCCATCAGATTCTTCTTACTTTCAACCAATGCCCCTTGTTTCTGGATCTACTGCTTCCCATAAACCATAAGCTTGTAAAATCAATTCCACCATGATTAACCAACTCGCGTAGTTCTTGCTTGGTTCCAATCTTTGGGTTTATTTTTCAAAGACAGGTCCGAAACTTCCTTTTTTCCTGCTTCGATCCTTTCTTCTTACTTTTGCCTGCTTTAATCAACCTGTTGACGTTGATCAGTTTTCTTGCTTCACTTGCCCCCTTCCAATCGGCCGTTGTTGCTGAGCAGATATTTCTTGCTTGCTTGTTGTTGTCGATCAGTTTGTTGTTGTTGATCATATTTCTTACTCACTTGCTGCTTCGATCAACCTGTTGTGGTTGATCTTGTTGGGGTTTCGTTCATACGATTTCAAAAACTATTTTTGATTAGATAAAATAAACGCAGCAGCGGAAAATATACACGAACCGATCTTGGCCATTACCATAGATCGCCCACCAGGAGTCCAGATGCAAACCAATAAGAGACAAACACAACCATAGGGGGTTTAAACTTTATACCTTTCGCGAAATCGGCTGACTGAAAAGCTTAACACCTTGAAACAACGATCCAGTCGCTAGATCTGGTTTATATAAATCTCCTCCAGATTTGAACTTCTTCAAATCCAATATCCAAGACCAGCTCGTAAAGTCTGAACTCTTTCAGAACCACCCGCAAAGCTCCCGCAAAACTGTAATCTGACAGTAACGCGGGTATACGAACCCGAAACTGAACAAAAATATAATACCCAATGCGGAAACGGCAGCGCAAATGGCGGCGGTTCCGGCGAGTGGCAGCGGTGGCGACGAATGGTGGCCGGCGACGGCAGGGTGGTGCCGAGTGGGTTGGTGGCGGCGCATGGGAGAGATGGAGTGGAGAGATTAAGGTTTACCACTTTTGCCTAAACCTGGTATCTCTCTGTTTTTATTGTTGTTGTGTCTTTTCCACCTCCTCTAATTCCCTATTTATAAGCCATTAACTTGTTCTTCAAGTTAGGGTTTTTGGGTTCTCTTTAATTACAATAAGACCCATGTATTTACTAATTAATTATATTTATGGATCTTATTTATTTAATTATTTAACTAACTAACGGTTAGTTAATTAAATATAATCATATAAAATATAATTATAATTACAATTAAATAATATCATAATTAATAAATATGTTTTAAACATATTTCTATCAGTTTATTAAGTGTTGTGTTACATTAAGTGGTAAAAAAAACTAAGTCGCATTTTGGTGCAATTATTTTGCATACAATTGTATGAAAATATAAGAATCTTTAAAACTATGAAGCATCGTGGTGCATAACCCTTATTTACAAATATAACATGAAGATTATAAGGCTTTGTAGTGGAAGCATTAAAAAGTGAGAAACATCCTGCCACGTTCGTAGGATGGCAATCACTAAACCGAATCACTAAGGCGTGTAATGGTTTAACTATCCACGTATATATATACACATAACACACACAAGATTGCGCCCCACGCCCCGTGAATCTGCTCACGGGCTCGCCTCACGCTAGTTCATGACCGGGGGCGGTGTTCCACGCCCATTCACGGGCCAGGTGGACCACGCCCCCCATTCACGGATCGACTACACATGATCTAACGGTGCACTTTCTCTTGATCTAGAAAGGGGTTATTAAGAACTATCTAAACAGTTTACTTAAACTATCTAAACACTAAAAAAAGAGACAAAAGGAGAAGGATCAGCTAAAGACAGAGTTATGATTTGAATTAACGGTTGAGATGTAGTTGTAATTTGGATCAACTGTCATGATCAAATGATTAGATGTAGATTAAGAACTTATTTATTTATGATTACTAAAATAAAAAGGTTTCAAAAACTATTTTTATATCTTACAGTATACCTACACATGGGTTTTAAAAACTAACTGTATTCTGCAAGTGTGTCCACCTCCAGTTTTTGAGTAAAAGATGTCAATTTTGAATGGTAATTAGTTTCAAATTAACTCTGAAATTCTGGTGTTCATGATGTGATTGTATATTTGGGTGTTTTAGAATTATTATGATTAAAATCGTTTGATGATCAGCGACCCTGCACAAAGTTTTGATAAATGATCTGAAAATGTTCTACAAAACACAATTTGTTGATGGTTTACTGTTTGTTTTTGCATAAATTAGAGGAATTAATGCATTTATGTTACAAGGCAAAAAAAGTGCATAAAGGAAAATGGTTTCAGGATTGTACGGGTCAAGACGGGTGGAGTCGGATGACTTGACCCGCACACTTTTTTATCATTCTAAATATATTTTTTTTACGAATGCAGCTACGTTTCATCCAATAATCTGGAAGTGCTTATAGGTGACCCGCCTTCGTCTACTTCCTCTTAAACTAATATAAATTAACTAACTAAAGTGTCTTTATAAAATAAAGTTGGTTGTCTACTTTGGTCTATCTGGTGGATTTTAGGCATTGTAGTAAGGCACAAAGATAATATATGAAGTATGTCATATGGTTGATGTACTGTGCTAAAAGTGTGTGATCTGGTCAAAGGAATGTTTGCTACATCATCAAAAATGAGAATGTGGGTTGAAAATTTAGGGTACATAGTTAAGACATCTTCATGACATAAATTTGTGATTATATTTTACAGAATAAATGTATCTATGTTTGTTTTGATTTCCATTTCCATTAATACTACATGCTGGGTTGAAAGTAGCATGTGATGCCACCACTAGCAAGCATGATGGAAGCATATCTATCTTGGAGTAAAATACATGGATTGGTCCATGTGGTAAGATCAAATTTCACTTTTGATCATTTTTCAAGAAATTACCAGGGATGGCAATGACATGAGTATTGGTAATCCCAAGTTCCTACTTAGGGATGGGCATTTGGTACCGAGTACCGGTACCGGTACTGTACCGATAGATTCGCTACGATATTCGGTACCCACTTTTCTACCGTACCGATAGATTCGTTACGATATTCGGTACCCACTTTTCTAGAAATTCGGTATCAGTATTTTTGGTAGGGGCGGCAATTCCTGACACGACCCGAACCCGACACGAAAAAAAACAGGTTTTGGGTCGGCTAACATGACCCGTTTAAAAAGTGGGTCAACCCGAACACGACCTGCTTAATAAGTGGGTTGACATGTTAACCCGTTTAAGGGTTTTTAAAAAGTTAGTGTTTATATTTTAGAGATGAAAAGTGTTAATATTTACAGTTAAATATTTTGACTTTTAATTTTTTTTCTCTAACTATTAACTTTTAAAGGTGAAACTAGTTTTCTCTCTAGAATCTTTTCATCAACTATTCACTTCTAACAATTTTATTTTATTAGTTTTAACTACTCATTCTCCAATCTTTCCATTCGTTTCTTCTAAGCTCAAGCTTAATGTTTAAACCCAAATTTGTTCATTAGGAATGACAGATAAAGAAACAAAAATAATAAAGGTTTCATTTGAGTTGAAGTATTACTTGTTTGAGTTGAAATATTAATTGTTTAAAGTGTTAACAAGTTGCTAGGTATTACTCATATTCATGAATGAAAATAAAATAGGTCGACCTGAAACACGACCCGATTTTAAGTGGGTCGACACGACACGAATAAATATATGGGTTGGGTTAGGGTTGAAGAATTCAACCCGCTAACCTGACACGATTGACACCCCTAATTTTTGGTACCGGTACGGTACCGATACCATCTAGAGATGAGCGTTTTGTAACGAGTACCGATAAATTCGGTACAGTATTTGGTACCCACTTTTCTAGAAATTCGGTACCGATCTCATCCCTACTCTAGTCCCACATCCGGTTATGAAATCTTGTCCCATATCCGGTCCAATACCCGCGGATATCGGGTATACCCGCAAGTTTGTTAAGAAATACCCGTTGAGATTTTCAAGAACATTTATTTTTATCAAATACATATCTCAAAAGAAAAAATAGGTAATTTTTCACATAATAAAGGTACTAGAATAAAACATTACTAAACAAGGGTTAAAGAAAAATTAAAATTAAAATTTTTTGAGTATATTATTCGGGTATATGGTTCGAGTAAACATGTATATGTTTTGCATAATCGGGCTCGGTATCACCTAATCCAATACCCGTTCAATACATGGGAAAAAAAATTAAAACTAATCCCATACCCAATACCGGTCCCGGATGTTTCAGAAATTTGTGTGGGACTCGAGTTTTTTCGCCATCCTGTAAATTACGTTACGTATAGTATAAGGTTCCAACCGTTTACTGGGCCGTTACAAACTTGGACCTTAGGAGTAGATGAGCGCTATTTTTTTTAAATTTTTTTTTCTGTGAGTTGTTTTCAAAATAATTATACAAAAAATATGAGTGTTCTTTTCTTTGTAAACAAACCCTCATTACCAACTCTTATTAAAGAGTAACTCACGTGGGGGATCTGACAATTTTTTTATTTTTTAATTTTATTTATAATTTACGCTTTCAACCCCTATTTTATTTATAATTTACGCTTTTAACCCGTTTAATTATTTATTAATTTAATTTTTCTATAATAACTTTCGTTTGTTAAATTTTTTTAAAAAATTGAATTTGCTGTTGTTTTTATATTTTTTTTCAACGTTTCGATATATATATATATTTTAAAACGGAGTTGTATTCAAAATCGAGTGTTTTTTTATCATAGCCCATTGTGAGTGTCGTTAATGTTATATTACCGTTACGTCCCGAACCTATTATGATCGAACATTATTGCCTGTATTGGTGATATCGGAATCGATGTCGGTATTCGCTTTTATGTTCTTCGACGACTTTAACCGATAACTACCAAACTTCTGTCGCGGGGTGTTAGCGAAAAACAATCATACTCCCGCGATTATGTGCGAGTGTTCGTTTATACAGGCTTATTCAACTCTTTTCGTTCTACGTCGATACATCCCGTCGCGAAGCGCGGGGTCGAGAACCAAACTAGTATCCTTTATATGACACTGGTTGATATTGACCCGGATGCAATGAGCCCAGCAGCCCAAGGTTCAATAATATGCAGAAAAGATAAAACAAATTAGAATATAAACCAGAATAAATATGTTTGATTATAAGAATTGAGGAATCTGCAATATGTGGGAGGCGGTTTGGGTATTTATATTCATATTTTTTTAATTAGCTACATGAATGGTCCTTGTGGCTTATACAAATTATGGATTTGATTGCTAAGTATCAGAATTTATAGATTTGGTCTTTACTATTCACCGTCATAGTTAGTTCCTTGATTGGATCGAATTTTAAGTGCGTGTGAAATGACTAAAATATATTTTAATATTAAAAAATAAAAATTAAATATGGGCTCCATTTAATCTATACCTAATAAAAAATGTTCATAGCTTAAGAACTTGATTCATTTGCTTCGACGGTGACGACCTCGTGTTGAAGGTTGTCTGATGGCTACGATTTCGACCGGATATAGATTTGGTGTGGTGGTATGTTACGATAATAATAGTGTAAGGGTTAAATTGTAATTTTTGAATAATATAAAGGGGTCTTTTGTAGCTAACGAACTAACTAACAGTTAATTCGTTAATTGTTGTACTTAAACGAATCTATGACTAGTTGGTAAAACAACTTCATCCTCAGCCACCTTATATCTCACCGTAGTTGAAATCTAGCATTTTGGCCGGCATAAACACGTAATTTTGTTAGTGATTTTAGTTTTATCAGTGTCATTTTATATAATTGGATTTGTTTAAAACCAAATGAGAAGATTAGAATTTCTATTGATTTGACTTAAGAGATATACACAGTCAAACATAATTATTATAATTTCGGGCACTATTAAACTTTAAGGATGGTAAAATTTAATTCAGATTTGGTGATGATTATGACTAGAATTTATGAACTCTGATTTAGGTTTTACAGAAACATAATTTAAAAAAGTTGGGACGTTTTGCACGTTGAAAGTCAACTTGGTTGATATGAAAGTCCACATGTATCATGTATGTAACAAAAACCTCTACCAACTAATAATCTAATGTTAATGTGGGGCTAGCTTATTTACAGAGCCGTTCCCAAGGATTCGAATACTCTATACGAGTCAGAAAAAAAGGCCCATGGGCCTAAACACATTTAACTTTTTTTTAAGAATATATTTTTTTTAAGCTTAATACAAAATTACAAAGTGTTGGGTTTGATTGGATTCATAGGCCTAAACACATTTTACATTTTTAAGCCTAACATACTTTTAAAAAGGCCCAATTGTTTTTTCTTGATATATTTGATCAAATAATTTTTTTTAAAAGTCTCGAAATTTACTTCTTTAAAAATGCTCAATAATTTTTTATTTTTTTAATTTTTTTTGGGCCCCTTGAAATGTTAGGTCCACTACGGGTGTGTTACCCGCATGCCCAATGGGCCGGCCCTGCCCACTTAGTAGAGACATATGCCTCTTAGATGGGAGGTCTCAGGTTTAAACCTGAGTAATGAAGTAGTTTAGGATTATTGATATAAAAGTAGAATAAGAGTATCTTTTGCTGTTAAAAAAAACTAATAATCTAATAGACTTATTGCGGTCAAAATCGTTTGCTTAGTCAAACATACATCCTAAAAGTCAACTATTTATATATTCAATGTCCCTTTGCATCACAGTCATTACTAATTATCATTTTCTAAAGTGAATCCATAATTGTAAGAAAGCACATGCATCACTTCATACCATTCATTTTAATTTTTTAAATTATATATTTATCCAACCATTAAAATGAATTATTGCTCTAATAAAAGATAGGGAACGGTTCCACAAAAAAATGATTTTTCGCTAAAAAATACTAAGAAGTGAGTCAAACGAACTCCAATTGAGCTCATTCCAGCGGCGTTGGAACCGTCTTATCGAACCCTAATCCGGACCCAAAAACCTAAACCCCCTCCACCCGCACCCCCAAAAACCTAAACCCCCCTCCAACCCTACCCCGAAAAGCCTAAAACCACCACCCTCACCCCCCAAAAACCTAAACCCCCCACCCCACCCCCTAAAAACCTAAACCCACCCCCACCCACCCCTAAAAGCCTAAACCCCCACCCCCACCCCCACCCCCAAAAAAAGTCCTAAATCATAAAATCTAAACCCTAAAAGCTAAACCCTAAAAGCTAAACCATAAGGCTAAAACCCTAAAATTCAAACGTAAAATCTAAACCTTAAAAGCTAAACCCTAAAAGCTAAGATGGTAGAGTTCGACGAGACGGTTTCAACGCCGCTGAAAGTAGCTCAATCGGAGTTCGTTTGATATCGTTTCTTAAGGTTTTTGTCATTTTTTAGATTTTTAGCGAAAAACTATTTCTTATTTGATTCTCCCCCTAAAAATATAAAAAACAATTAGATCTAACTATCAATTATTATCACTTAAATATTTATTAAAATATTGTTTCCCTAACACCTGACCAGAAGTTTTATTAAATTTTGGGGGTAGGCTTCATGTTTAAAAAGTCGGTTATATTTATTATTATATTTTATATTATAAATATATAACTAGTTATTGATTTATATTTATAAATAAAGTTACTTTCTAGATCATAACGTGGTTATCACTTCTATTGTTACAATATCATCTATAAGAAGACCAATATGACACTTTCCACCCATAAAACAATTTGGACTATAAAAGTCTCAAAAAAACCTTCATTTGCTATTACAAGGAAATGGGAAATCAAGATTTTGACATGCCTCAATCCCCTTCTTCGGTCATCAAGGCTCTTTCAAGAAATTCTTCGGTTGGTCAATCATCATCAACTTATTATCGAAGTACCACCAATGAAGGGGTGCCTTTTGATTGGGAGATGCAACCAGGAACACCAAAACACCGACCACAAGAAGAGATTATTCCGCCACCAACACCACCACCAGCAATGCAAAGCTTGGCGTTTTCTCGACCTAATGCTGATCTTTATGGTGAGTCCAGAGAGTCATCATCTTGGCGGTTTTGGTTGTGGAAGAAGAGATTAAGCAAGATCATTCAAAAGGGACGCTGAAAGCTAAAGAACTTTCATAAAGGCTCGACCACAAGGTTTGTAAGGTGGGTTTGTGTGTTCAAGGTGGTTCGCGGTCATCTCTTGTTGGTCTTCTTTTAGTGGTTCACAATGTGAGCTTCAATTTCAAAGGGTGCATTTTGTCGCACCGTATGAATAACATGAGAGGAATAATAAAAGGTGTCATAGATAAAAATCAGAATATGTATAGTTTACTTTGCGCAAGGCATTTGTATGCTTGGACTTTTATGTAATTTGCACATTTGTTTTGAGTCTTTTTTCTTAATAACTTTTTTTAGATGTTTGACAAATGGTATCTAACAATTTATGCGTTCTGAGAATAATAAACCAAATAATTAGAATGACACTTGTAGATAGAGGAGCACAAATCGGTTTTTTAAACCGAACCGGTTTAAACCGACCCGAACCGGTTTGGTCAACGTTTGGTCAAAACCGGTTTGCCCATAAACCGGTTCGGGTTAACCCGGTTTACAAGCAAGAAAAACCCAACCCTATCAAACCGGTTAGGGTAGGGTCTAAACCGGTTTGTGGGTTAAACCGGTTTTTAATTAAAAATTCAAATTAAATCAATATATTTAATAGAAATTCAAAAAAAAATTATATAACAAATATAAAACATAAAGTTCAATGTTTTTGATATTCGGAAGGAAATTAAAAAACATTACAAGATAAAATTATATTGAGAGTTTAGAGCGAGTTTAGAGAGCGTTTAACGAGCGGTTAAAGAGATTAGAGAGTGTAGAGAGAGGTGTGATCAACCATAAACACCCCCACCTATTTATATTGATTTATGGGTGCAAATGGGACCAAAAAAACGGCCAAATAGCCTCCCAACGGCTATATTACCGTTATACAACGGTCCCTTTTTTCCAGCGCATAAACCGGTTTAACCGGTTTATAAACCGGTTTCCCAAACCGGTTTGGACAAACCGGTCCTCAACCCGATGTTCCACTGATTATCTTAAACCGGTGGTTTTTGCTTAACCCGAACCGGTTTGCCTTGAACTGGTTTTTCTTAAACCGGTTAGAAACTTCAAACCGGTTATTTTGTGCACCTCTACTTGTAGATGTATCTTATATTGGACTCAACATTTGGGCTCGAACCCAGACAGTATTGACCCAACCCCCTCCCATGTGCATGAATCATGATCCCCTAATAAGGACAATTGGGCTCGCGCCAAAAAAGTATCGACCCAAATTCTTCCTATGATTCCTTGAATAAGTGAAATAAGGGCATTCTCATTAAGATCTATCACCCTTCTCTCACACGGTAAGGTTACTCTTTCATGACCTTGAGGTCATGTGTTCAAACCGTGAGAAACAACCCCGGGTAATATTGTGTTTTTTTTTAATGTTTTAGGGTTCATGATCTTGTTCATACAAAGGATATGGAATCAATTATGTTATTTGTTATCTGTAGGGGATTCATGGGTTCGGTTAAAAAAAATTCAGCCTTAACCGTTAACCGAAACGAATTCAAAGTTAGCTTACCCGAACTAAATAACCAGATTAACCGTTTGGTTCGGTTTTTGGTTATAACCGAATTTAGCCTAATTTATAGCGAAATTAGGGTTCATGCTTCAGAAGTATGAACGGCTGGAACTCTTGAAGAATGAACAATTGAACATCGACTTATTTTGATTACATTTTGAGTTAAATGGGTCATGGTTAAGGGTTGTTATCAAATGGTTATGGACTTTTTGTTATAAAATTAAGACTAGTAGACTATAACATACAACATGGGCTTTATTCGGCTAATTCGGGTATAACCGAATTCAGAATATGCATAATTGTTAACCGACCCGATTAACCAAATGCGAATTCGGTTACGGTTAAAACTTAACCGAATAAGAATTTGGTTCAGTTTTTTCGGTTTCAATTACAGTTCGGTTTATTCGGCTTTAACCGAATAGTGAACACCCCTAGTTATATGCATTACTATACTTTACATGAAAAAAAAGTTTTTTGAGCCGGGGTTCTGAGTTGAGAGCAGCCTTTCTATCTCCTGTGATAGAGGAAAGGTTTACCCTTGTCTTACCCTTTTCAGACCCTACCAGTAGCTTCTGTTAAAACTGGGATTTTACTGGTAATGTATGTTTGTTTGTTTATTCAAAATACTGAGTCTCCGTCACACTTACATTACTTCAACTTGCAGGCCGGTGTTAGACTTTCATAAATATTGTTTATAGCCTTTTTATGTAAATTCATTATTCTTATTGTACGTTTGTGTAATTTGTCTCTGTATAAATGAATTTTTTTTGGGAACGGTATATTTCAGCAAAAAATTTAGGTTAAAGGGGAAGTCAAAAAAAAAAAAAGGTTTATGGTGTATTCGTTATTACCAATAGCGGATTAGGAGGAAGAAACTTGAAAAATCTGACACAACTGCGAATGTTGCAGGAGTTAACATAAGCCGCTATTCACAATAGCGGATTAGGAGGAAATGGTTTAAATCTGACACAACTTGAAAAAAACATAACTCCTAATCCGCTATTGGGAATGACGGATCACATTAAAATATCTCCTAATCCGCTATTGTGAATAGCGGCTTATATTAACATTCGCAGTTGTGTCAGATTTTTCAAGTTTCTTCCTCCTAATCCGTTATTGGTAATAGCGGATACACCATAAACCTTTTTTTTTACTTCCCCTTTAACCTAAATTTTTTGCTGAAATATACCGTTCCAAAAAAAAATTCCTGTATAAATAGAGTGCTACCCCTTTATGTTGGGTATGCAAAGCAATTCTAAAACCTCTCATGGTATCATTTCTCAGACCCCTCTCCTCCTCTCATCTGCAGCTAGTGGTGCACAAAAAAACCGGTTTTTTTTTTTTAACCCGGTCCAAACCGGCAAACCGGTTTGGGTTAAACCGGTTTGGACCAAACCGGTTCGGGTTGCCCAAAAACCGCCGGTTTCAAACCGGTTTGAGGATTTCTGAAAAAAAATCGGGTTGGGACCGGTTTTGGCTAAACCGGGTTAGGAAACCGGTTTGAACCGGTTTGAACCGTTGGGCGAGTTCTAGCCGTTGGCCAACGGCTATATGGCCGTTGGGGTCGATTTTGGCCGTTTTTTTGGAGTTTTTTGGACCCATAAAACACTATAAATAGGTGGGGGGTGTTTAGGGTTGATCACACTTCTCTTTACACTCTCTAATCTCTAAAACCGCTCTTTAACCGCTCAAAAACGCTCTCTAAACTCTCTCTAAACTCAAAAAAAAAAATGGCAAGTTTTGGTGTTAGTGGTTCCTCAAACGAAGTTACCGTTGTGCAAATTCTAGCAACAATTAGAAATCCGGCAATCTGGTGCAATTACGATTTATGTTTGTTATCAAACGGAAAGGAACGTGCTCGTTGCAAGTTGTGTGGTGCGTTTTTGGGGAAAGATTCAAACACTACTTTGAAAACGCATATGGAAAAATCTTGCCCGTCATTGAAGGGAATTCCAAGTGAAGGTCAAGCCTCGATGACAAGCGAAGGAGGAATTTGGAACTTTGATCCAAATATTGTTCGAGATCGAATGGCGAGGTTAGTGATTCAAGAAGGATTGCCGTTCAACCACTTTAACAATCCGCGCTTGACAAAAATGATTCAAGAGACACTCCAACCTCGTTATCACCAAGTAAGTCGCACAACCCTTAGACGAGATTGTATAAAAATGTGGAAAAAAGCAAAAAAAGAATTAATTTTAGGTTTTGAAAATTTGCAAACCGGTGTAAACTTAACCACCGATGTTTGGTCGGCTCCACATGGTATACCCGATTCGTACCTTTGCGTTACCGCGCATTGGGTTGATCCCAATACGTGGCAAATGATGAAGCGTACAATCGCTTTTGACTTGTTTGAATATCCACACACCGGCGAAAATTTATTTTATATATTGGATGGTGTTATTAACGAATTTAAATTACAAAATAAACTTTTTTCAATGTCTTTTGATAATGCATCTAATAATACAAATGCGGTTCAAAAACTAAAAATTAAATATAAACCCGTTTGCAACGGCGTTTTTTTCCATAGTCGATGTGTCGCACACATCATTAACTTGGCGGTGCAAGCCGGGCTTGCAATTGAAGAGGTTTCAAACTTAACATATAGTTTTCGACAAATGCTTAAAGATATTTTTAGTAACAGAAAATATACCATGATTATATTAAATTTTGTCGTGATACGAATAATCTTTGCTTAGGCCCGAATTGGGACGTCGAGACAAGATGGAACTCGACTTATATTATGTTTTATAGCGCTTTACGACAAAGAGAAACTTTAGAAATATTTCATGATATGCTTTCCTCAAAACCTCGTCGTAAAATTCAAAACTTTTCGTCTACAAATTGGAACATTTTAAAAGACGTAACCGAATTGCTTGAAGTTTTCAAAACCGCCACAACTTTTTTATCCGGTGTTTATTATCCCACAAGTCCATTAACACTAAAACAAATATATTTAATGGCTAACAAGTTGTCTGAGCTTGAAAATAAAAGCGATCTTTTTACAAAAATGATAGAACCGATGAAAGAAAAATTAGTGAAATATTTTAAAGAAATCCCTCCCGTTATAACTTGCGCCGCCGCGTTAAACCCTACCATAAATGTTTACGGGGTTGAAACCTTGATTGATAGAATTACTTACGCTTTGAATTTGGATAGCGAAGACATCCATTTTGCACAAGGCACAAAAACATATTTTAACAAATGTTTACAAGATTTATTTGATGTTTATTTACATAAATATGGTACAACTCCGACTCCACATGATACAATGAGTACATCATCAAGTGGTAGCTCGAAAGATGTTAACTTGAATTTATATAACGAAATGTTAAACGAATTTAGTAAACGTGCTCGAGGTACCACCCCGAGTAGCGAACTCGGAAGGTATGTTGGCACAAACTTTTTAGCGTTTATGCCTCCTACCGTTTTTGAGGAGTTTGATATTTTGGCATGGTGGAAACAAAACGAAGCTTCGTTTCCGATTCTTTCCGCCATGGCCCGTGATGTACTAACTGTCCAAGCTTCCACGGTAGCTTCGGAATCTGCGTTTTCTTTTAGTGGCAGGGTATTATCGATACGAAGGACTAGACTCACACCCCTAGCGATGGAAATGTGCATTTGTTTGAAGGACCATTTGGATGCGATGGATAGGATACAAGACCAAACTTCTCTCGAAGATGAAATTCAAGCCGAAGAAGTCATACACAACAACGAGGTTGATCTTGGAATATCCGAACCAGTCACGGATGAAGAACTAGCCGAAGATGCAAGGCTACGAAGCTCTAGTTCCGAAGACAACGCACAAGAATAATCAATCAATATTCCAAAAAATAAAACGTTGAACTTAATGTTTTATATTTGTTATACTTTTTGTAATGTTTTACAATTTTATCTTGTTATGTTTTTTAATTTCCGAACTATCCAAATATTAATAAACGTTGAACTTTATGTTTTAATTTTGTTATATTTTATTTTGGATTTTATATTAAAAACATAAAATTTATTTGATTTTTTTTTTTTAATAAAAACCGGTTTAAGGGGCAAACCGGTTTAAAACCTACCCGAACCGGTTTGACCGGTTTACATATTTCCCTCTCTGAAACCGGTTTAACCCGAACCGGTTTGGGTCCAAACCGGTTTTGACTTTTCGTTGACCAAACCGGTTCGGGTCGGTTTGAACCGGTTTGGGTTAAAAAACCGATTTGTGCACCTCTATCTGCAGCCCTCTCCCCTCCATGCAACCTTCGTCTTCCCCTTCTCCCTCAGCCGCTTCCTGCTGCCATGGCCACCTCCTCAACCGTTAATACCACCCTCTCCATGACTTCCGTTCTTCACATCATCACCCTAAAACTGACCCAATCCAATTACCTGCTATGGAGGAACCAGATCACCCCTCTCCTCTCGTTTCAGAACCTGCTATCACATGTTGACGGGTCTTCTACTCTCCCTCCGGCTAATCTTGTTCAAGGTGACAAAACCACCCCTAACCCGCTTCATCCTCTCTGGTTAGCCGCCGATCAGAAAGTCGTTATCATCTTGAACGCTTCCCTCTCTGAGGAAGCAGTGGCTGAAACCCTTGGGCTAACCACGGCTCGCCAGATCTGGGTTGCCCTTGAATCTGCCTATAGTAATACGTCAATAGAGAGGGTGCACAATCTCCGAGACCAGCTCCGTACCACTGTCAAGGGATCCAATTCGGTGGCGGAATTTGGACGGAAATTTAAACTCATATGTGACCAACTATCTGCTGTTGGCCAACCGGTTGATGATACCGACAAGCTTCATTGGTTCCTATGTGGTCTAGGGGCTTCGTTTGAAACTTTCTCCACGGCCACTCGCGCTACCAAGCCTCCTCCTCCCTTTCGTCACCTGCTGGTTCAGGCCGAGAATCATGAGATGTTCCTTAGGTCTCTGCATGGGACTCAAACCCCACCCGTAGCCTTCACTGTCCACAGCCCCAGGCCCTCTAATACTTTTCGTGGCCGTGGTAGACGTTCGACCCGTGGTAGTTTCTCATGTGGATGTAACCGGGGTCGTCGTCCCCCTCATTGCCAGTTATGCCGGACCGATGGGCACTATGCTACTGCTTGCCCTAATCTCTCCAACTTTGCCTCTCAACAAGTCACCTCTGATAATGATATTGCAAAGGCGTTTCATGCTCAATGCCATGTTACATCCTTGGGTCCAGACTGGTTTGTTGACTCGGGAGCCACCGATCATATGACCAACTCTACTGACAATATCCACCAAGCCTCTCCTTACCATGGACATAACAAGGTCACCTTCGGGAATGGTAAATCTCTTCCCGTCTCTCATATTGGTCACACAACGGTCTCTAATCGTATTCACCTAAATGATGTTTTGGTGGTACCTCATATCACAAAATATCTTTTGTCTATTAGTAAATTAACCTCTTATGATCACTTGGATGTGTTGTTTTCCTATCCTCATTTTTACATTCAGGATTGAAGCACGAAGCAGGTTCTCGCTCAAGGTTCTCACTAAAATTTTGGATGGTAAGTCCCCATTTGAATTAATGTATTCTCAAAAGCCGGTGTACAACAACTTTCGTGCCTTTGCTTGCCGAGTCTATCCTTATACTCGTGACTACTCGGCACATAAACTATCACCACGGAGCATTCCTTGCATCTTTATGGGATATTGCTCACAATTTAAAGGATACAAGTGTCTTGACCCAACCACATCCCGCACCTGCATTACACGACATGCCCGGTTTGATGAACAATTATTTCCTTTCAAAGGTGTTGGCTCCCCTATACTTGCCCACATGCTACCTCTTACCACTTTCCTAGAGCACTGCACAAACTACCCCTCAAACCACACACCACCTTCGCCACCTCAACCCTCAAACAACCCTCCACCACCTCAGTCACCTTCATCACACCACCGCCCACACACCTGCTGTGACCATCCGGAACCACAAACCCACCCGGCTTCTCTAAACCCACTCCCACCCTTACCCGAACAACACCCATTTCCAGCACCTACCCCACCAGCCCCTGATGCAACAACACCTCAGGCCCAGTCCCCATCTACCGGCCCAATCCTTGATCCACCGCCACATTTTCTACCCAACCAGCCTTTACTACCCATCAATCAGCATCTACCTCCACCAGTGAGTCACCTTCCTCCCCCATGCCAGCCATATCACCTCCGCCACCCATGCCCAAACATCCTATGGTGACTCGAGCCAAAGCCGGGACCCTTTCTATCTCCTGTGATAGAGGAAAGGTTTACCCTTGTCTTACCCTTTCAGACCCTACCAGTAGCTTCTGCTAAAAGTGGGATTTTACTGGTAATGTATGTTTGTTTATTCAAAATATTGAGTCTCCGTCACACTTACATTACTTCAACTTGCAGGCTTGTAACTGATTTTGATGAACTCACACATCACTTTGTGGAATGTATATATGTCCACTCCTACAACACGAAGTTAATGGTAAGATTCCACACCTTCACCTTGATTTCTTCGTAATCCGGTTTAGGCCATACTGATTAAATATTACTAACTGCATCCTATTTGTATACTGATTCTTAGTTCACTGGTGTTGCTGCTGATGTCCCCAAGGGAACCGATAAAATGGTGTTTGATTATTTGATGTAGTCTGTAAGTTCTCCATCCTCTAAATACCTCTTATCAGTTATCGGTTTAATTTTTGTTTTATATTCAAAGATGGTTGAATTCAATGATCAAATGTGCATATTCACAAGATACTGTGATTCTCTCTTGCTCTTTGTTTGCGTGTATACACACTAACATGCACATAAAATCTCATAGTAATGTTTGTGTTGTTTTTAACAGGGCTGCACTTAATCGTGTGGTAGATAAAGGGCCGGTTTACAATTTAGTTGATGATTGTCATTTATCACTTCCAAGTCGACTGCCAATGCTTGATATCCGATTATCTGGTTCATCATTGTTTCGTTGCAATTCTGAGATTGTTTTGAAGAAACATTTATCGTTAATAAACGCTTGAACTTGATTATCACCCTGTTTACCTGTTCAACCCATTTGAACAGTTCCCTTTTAAGCTAGAATTTTTTCCTTTTTTGGATCCATTTGATCTGTTTGAGATATAACACAACCTAATTCGACATGTTTATAAACCATGCACAAAAATATTCGCGAGGGTCACTGTGAGTTCAGAGAGAAGAAAGATATAGGGATGGAGGATGGGTTTTTTTCGTTAATGGATAAAAATAAAATGACCATTATTTTTAATACCCATTTTAACGTTTGTGTTATAAATCATTAGGACTAAAATCTTTGCAAAGTGTTAAAACATTGAGACTAAACATAATTTATGATAATTAAAAACGAAATCTAAAATCTGGATATACCACAAAGACCATCCATGTGATTTATTTACTACTGGCAAAAATACCTCCACAACATCTTAACAGGAAAAGAGTAAATACATATCAATTGTCTTTTGTTTTGATTACAATACTAAGGCTATGGGGTATACCCCGTGGAATTAGCTCGTAGAGGTTGAGTTGGTGGCTGTGGGTCGTGGAACACCGCGCCCCCTGCGCGTGGACCACGGTCGTGGAGGAATTCTGTGGAAAATTCCACATGTGTGGAAGAGATGGTGGGACCAAGGAGGGTTGAGTAATGAAATGTGGGGCAATGAGGTGTAAACATGTGGCACTTTCCACGCCCCCTGTATGTGGAACGCCACGCCCCCATATGTGAAAACCGGGTGGAAATGAGGTGACGCCTACATGGCAGTTTCCACACTCAATTTTCCACGTGGTATACCCCATAGCCTAAACGACTTATTGGTCCATTGTCAGTCTATGGTGCAATATACCTCGTATCTATGCCTTTAATATTCAGGACCTGCTAAAATATTATAAACATACCCGCGGTGATGAAAAATCGAAGACCTTGATCCGAGTCGTATTCCTCATAGTTTTCAGGGGTGTTGGAAAGCCTGGAATGACAAGATATTTTCCAACATTCAACCTTCAAAGTTCAATCAACAACATTATACAGAGTATCAAGACTCTTGGCTTCCTTTGGGTGAAGAACAACTCCAAAATGGATAGATTGGAATGGACAAAATGGTGCAACTTTAGTTTAAATTAGTAGGAATCTTGTTCTTTCTATCATGTGTATTTTAGTTTTCCATGTATTATGCTTCTAGCATCTCGCTATTATTTTACTTTTACCATTTATATGGTATAAAATCTCTTGTCGCTAAAAAAAAGACTTATTGTGAGTTCTGAAAATTTTATGTTTTTGTGTTGTAAGTGTTCACCAAAATCTTGGCTACAATTTAACTTACCAACCAAGACATTGATACAAATTAGTAATATAGAATCGATATATAATTTGGATTCAAGATTTAAACAATGTAGTTCAATAAAACTTGAATTGGTTTCCACCTCACTAGTCGTCAACCTATCTCCCATATTTCAAAATTTTCGTGTTGATAACATGCTATAAAATATTACAAACATCAAGAAATAATTATAAAATCAAAATACCTTTTAAAAATAGTATATCTCATAATATTATATTCAAAAAAGTTTAATCAAAATCCTAGATATATAAAGATTCATTCCATAATTACTTATTATAATAACTTCTATCACGTTAATCTATTATGTTTTTTTAACGGCTAACTCCTAGTCCTGTAAAGGGTACTGTCAAAATTCCCCTCGTCAGGATTCGAACCCATTACCTCATCAGGAGAAAAACCCACTAACCACCAGACAAATGACACGTTAATCTATTATGTTTTTTTTAAAAAGCAAATTTCTTTATTCCTATGTGAGTGAGACTTGAACCCATAATCGACTCAAACCTTGATGTTTGTAAAGGATTTTCCTCTATTAACGGATCACCGACTCCATCGACGTTAATCTATTATGTAACTTTGATATTATGGATTCTTACTTGCTTTTATATAATAATTAGGTTAGAAATAACATTTGTGTCCACTAAGATTAACCCAATTGTCAATTAACCGACCATTATGGTCAACTACCGACACATACCAATAATCAAAACGATAACATTAAATTATGTGGTTAACCAATCCAATACCAATATATAAACAGATGAACACCAATGAATAAAGCAAAATACAATAGTCGATTCGCCCCACCCCCTACCCCTTAGCATTCATTCTTCTTCCACTTTCTCTCTCCTTGTATATATACATACATACATACATACATACATACATATACATATGCGTTATTTGTCTCTATTTGTACGTGACTGAGTAGTGCTGCAAAGGCGCAGAAAACGGTTGGATTTACATCAAGAAACATGGTGGTAATTTGCTCTTGAATACCACCGCCCCTTCATGGATTCCGAAGGCGAAGGTAATCAATTAATTCTTTTTATTTATCTTTTTTGAATCTTCTTTCTGGGTTTTGATTGTTCTTCAACCTACATCTTAAAGATTGGATCTTTTTTGTAATTTATTTAAGGGTTTGTTGATGAGGGTGACATGTTGATTCCCATGGATCTGCTTCGGTAGTAGTACTGCATGATTGTTATGTGTTGCCAGCTATTTTAGTATATCTAGGTAGGGGCTAGCCTAATTTTAGCCTTTTCTGATGGATTTCTGCCATGAAAATGATTCTGTCAAAAAAAAAAAGTTTGATCAAAGAACATAGAACATCTCACAAATCAAATCTTTTAGGTTAGTGCTATACGTACCCACCATGTTACTTTTGCTAACGTATCATGTCCCCTGCTAACCTTTACGTTTAGCATACAAGGGCATCTTTTATTGCAAGATTAGATGAAAATGATTCTGTAAAAAAAAGGTTTGATCAAAGAACATAGAACATCTCACAAATCAAATCTTTTAGGGTTGTGCTGTACGTATTACTTTTACTGAACGTATCCCATCCCCTGCTAAATCAGTCATTTCATCTCTGTACTTTTACGTAGGTTTAGCATACAACATACAAGGGCATCTTTTATTACAAGATTAGATGAAGATGAATCATATGCAAATCAACTCAAGTAGTTTCATTTTTTTTATTATTATTATTTTGGTGAATTTAGTTTTAAAGAAGTGAATTTTGGAAATTTGGTGTGCCTGATATGGAAAAAAAGTGTTGTTACTTGTTAGTCATCTGTTTATGGGTAAGAATGTAAATTTTCAATCCTATTTAAGTTGTTTTTTTCAACTTAAAAGTTAAACCATTTATTATTATTTTTTAAATTTATTAGTTTTACTGATTTGTTGCCTTCACTAGAATCTTGAATCTTTATTAGTAAAACAAAGTGTGTTTAGTTTTGGTTTTCTGAGACTGGTTTAAACTTAGCACAATGGTTCACACCAACCTTTGAAGTCAAACATAATCTTCTTCAAACTTGTAACCGATAGTAACTCGGTTACAAATTCATAACCATAAATTAAAATTTTGAGATTTTGGTGTCAAAACTTATGTAATTGTGAGTTTCTAGAATCAGTCTACCTATTAATGAACCTTATTCTCAAGTCTTGATTATTCTTTTGTCTTTTTGGCTTCAGGGCATGTACTAGATAAATCAAACAGTTTGTTTTTCTAATCTCTATGTTATCTTGTTGAAAGTTCTTGGTCAAATCAGCAGTCAAAACTACCACTTTTCAAATACATAATTGACATGAATTGACTAGCTACTAACTTGATTAGATTTTGGATTAGTAGAACTTTATTCTAATTAAAACTCTAAATAAACAATAATTCATGAGTTGAAAGGTCAAAGGGTATCTGGTTTATAGTTTCAGAAATCTACATATCATTATAATAAACTTAAATAATGATCCAATTATTTGCTTTGCTTTAGGGTTTGTGTTAGATCAATCAAAGTGTAGCAGGATGAGCGTGGAGGAAAAGAGAGAACTTGTGTATGAAATATCAGAGTGGTCACAAGGTGCACCAGAACTCTTGCAATCATGGAGCCGTAGCGACATTCTGCAAATACTATCCACTGAAACAGGAAAAGAAAGAAAATTTACAGGATTAACAAAGTTAAAAATCATAGAAATCCTTCTTAAAGTTGTGGCAGATAAGAAATCACAAGAAAAGACCACTAAAAGACAGAAAAAATCTGAGATTTCAACAGAGAATTCTTCAATCAACAACATTGATGGTGGTTTAGGTTCTAATGATACTAAATTATGCAAAAATTTGGCTTGTAGAGCTAAGTTAAGCCAAGAAGATGGTTTCTGTAAGCGGTGTTCATGTTGCATTTGTCATCAATTTGATGATAACAAAGATCCAAGTTTATGGTTGATTTGTAGCTCAGAATCTCCTTATGAAGGAATGTCATGTGGTTTATCATGTCACCTTGAATGTGCCTTGCAACATGAAAGATCTGGCATTCCAAAAGACGGGCATAATAGAGGGCTAGACGGGAGTTTTTACTGCGTGTCATGTGGTAAAGTGAATGATTTACTTCAGTAAGTTTTTTCATATCTTTTATTGCTTTTTGTAAAGTGGTTTTCATTATGGTTTGAAATTTCGACCCGTTTACTTATTAATGAGTGAATATTATCTTTATACAGATGTTGGCGAAAACAAATGGCAACTGCAAGGGACACTAGGAGTGTTAACATATTATGTTTTCGGGTTTTGTTGAGCCAGAAGCTCTTAACTGGGACCGTGCGCTATGAAAATCTTCAAAAAGTTGTGAAGGAAATAATTCAAAAGTTGAAAGCAGATGTCGGCCCGTTGACCGATTTGCCGGTCAAACAAGCCAGGGGTATCGTCAACCGGCTAGCTTCTGGTCAAGAGGTTCAGAGATTATGTGCATTAGCAGTCAAGTCCCTTGATTCACTTCTATCCAACACACATAATTCTGTACCAAAAGGTTTTCTTTTTTCTTGATCTTTTTAACCTTCTGTTTGCTAAAGTTTGACTTTTGAGGTCAAATGAATATATGGTTGTTCAAAAAGCACGCGGCTCGCTTGGAAAAATTTTGAAAAAATATTGCTTGAAATCGGTTCGTTTGTAAACGAGCCAAGCCCGAGCCAAGGTAAGGCGCCTCGGCTCGTTGGCTTGCTCGTTTAACTCGTTTAAATTAAGGCCTTAATTTTCTAAGCTTAAATTTCACTATCAGCCAATTTTGAAATAGAGTATAATCACATGGCCATTTTGGCATTTTCTAATGAAAAAAAAACAAATATAAAAATATAAAAAAGTTAATAAAAGAATTCAATAAATTATGTAGTTTATAAATTATGCATTATGTGTATGTTAAAAATATTACTTTTTATTTATATATATTCAGTTTTTGTAAAAATTATCAAATTTATAAAAATTTAAAAAAATAAATGAGCTGGCCCGAGCTTTTTACGAGCCAAGCCGGAGCTAAACATTTCAGCTTGATAAGATAAACGAGCCAAGCCTGAGCCTGAACCCAAGACCTAAATGAATATGGGTTCTTTACTTCTATTCATCTTGCAGTCTTTATTACAAGTCTTAATGATTTTGCAGATGATGATGAAGTCAAAATAAGTCAAAGTCAGAGCCTGGCAACAAACTCCAGCAGTCTTTCAAACCCCTCTTCGGTTGAAGATGAAAACAACAACATTGTTGGCTACAAAGACACAAAAGAGATAGAAACCGATACATCTAACCAACAAGAAAAGATTGCTCCTGATGATGTAAACAACGGTAAGGAAAACGTGAAAGAATTTGACCCATTTGTTCACATAACAGAAGGTGAACCTTCAAAAGATAATCTTGAACCGTCAAAAGACAATCTTGATGATGGGTCAGGTAAGGAACAAGATGGCAGCTCTTCAAAAAAGAGAACCAGTGAAGAATTACAAGATCGCGATTTTGGATATTATGTTAAGGTGATCAGATGGTTAGAGTGTAAACAACATATAGATACAGATTTTAGACAAAAGTTTCTGACTTGGTACAGCTTGAGAGCGACCCCGCAAGAGGTTAGAGTTGTGAAGGTGTTTGTGGACACTTTGATGGAGGATCCAGCTTTGCTTGCGGGTCAGCTTGTTGACGCGTTTTCTGAAGTGATCACGAGCAAAAAGTGTCCAAAAGGCTTGTGTTTGAAGCTTTTTCATTGAAAGATACATGAACCGGATTAGAGGGAATCGAAAAGAATGTTAGGATTATTCTTTACATGTTATTTTGCATTCTTGGTTTAGATTATATGATTATGATTCATGTTATACTTGGTTTAGGATTTTATACAGTGGTGTATAAAATATTTATGGTTTTAATTTAAGTTGGTTATGGAAGTTGAATGTTTTGAAAATGGGGATTGTAAGAAACAATGCATGGGGGTGGGTAAGGTATTCGAGGAAATGCAATGCACTATCGAGCAAAGTGCTGCCCAACTTTATCAGAACCAACATGAGCTGTTCTGTGAACCAAATAATTTGGGTAATGTTTTAAGCAAGTTTGGTTTGCAAAATAAAACTAGAATCTGAATTGAAATAAATGATAGTATTGTAAGTTTTTATTTGTTTTAAATTATATCCTTGCTAAGGGGATGCGGTATCGTAAGGGAGTGACCCAAGTGAAACACCGCCCCCTTGATGGCGTGAGGGGGGAGAGAAATCTCACGGATCGTGAAGGAGCCTCAAACGTTGGTATCTCTCTCTCTCTCTCTCTCACACACACACATACTACAATCACACCACTCTCACAACTCACTCACTTGGGTATATCACATACCAAAGGAAGGTGAGAGTGGTGTGAGCAACCCACCCAGGTGACTGACGTCCACATGGCAGAAAAGTGCCCTCACTTACTTGGGTATACCTCATGCCCTAATAAGAATAAATACTTGCAAAAATTAGGAAAATGTCGCTTAATTATTTCTAAAAAGTAAAGCAATAGAATAGGAAAGTGTTCAAACAAATTCTCATATTATCACATTTGAAGTCCCACAAATTAACATAAAACAACATAATACATTCTAATCGATTGACAACATTAAAAGACTCAACAATGCTTTATGCAAGATTATTTTTAAATAGGCAAATTGGATTTTAATAATCCAAACTATGACTCATTAGTCGATAATAATCCATACTAACAGTTTGACAACTGACAGTCCTAACTTTCACTTTTGTTGTCAAGGGCAGTCTATGTAGCATAATCGTTATAGATTTACATTCGGTTCCCACTTGATTTCGCTTTTATGTTTCTCAATTTCATTCAAAATCATAATTTTAAGCGAAATCAAGTGTAAATCTACTCTGGAACTGCCCTTGACAACAAAAGTGAAGGTTGTGACTATCACTAGCCAAATTGTAAGTAAAAATTAATTGTTATTTGTTAGTACGGATTATTATCAGAATCCGATTTACCTTAAATAATAGTCTACTCATTGGAAGTCCAAATAGAAGTAATATTAGGGTGGTGGGAGTGGTACCCTCCAACCCAAAGTACCCTCCCAAAATAAACCAATTAGAAGATATCACCTCACTTAGCCAAACTACCTTCTTAAAGTACCCTCCATGGTGGGAGTGGTACCCTCCAACCCTCCGAATTTTTTTTTAAAAATTAAAACAAATTAAAAACTAAAAATTTAATTAATTAAAACATTTGACTTGTATTCAATCTTCAAGAATTGCAGCAGATTTTTCTTTAATAACTTCACACCCATCATCCAATCCATATCTAACCTTTCTTCCTTCTCACCAAACTTTTTGACCTCTGCAACAATGGCGGCAAGAAGAGCTAAATTCATGCTGCTTCTGAGTCTCAATTTTGTCATCTTGCTAAGGTTTGCTGAATCTGTTGTGCCACAACAAGGTCACAGTCTTTTGTGTGTGTGCTGAATCTGTTGTGCCACAACAAGAATGAGTGCATCGGAGTCAACAGCAAGTATCTTGATTTGGATAAAACCAAAGGCTTGATTTTGAAACTTTCAGCGGCTTCCCATACCCGTCTAAGCTACCCGCCACCCTCTACCCGCTGGTACCCGCCAAGCTTGCGGCGGTGTACCCGCCATCTACCCGAGCACCACTCCCACCCACCACCTTTATCCTTGTCTACATCTTCAATGTTGCCCGCTCCCTCATCTTCTATCTTAAATGGATCAATCAGCAATTTTTTTTATCTTACTTGTAGAGGGGCAACATGCCTTTATGATCTTGCTTTTTAGGCCAATAGGGTAATACGAGTTATTCCTTAAAATTCAAAATACAGAACAGATCCTTTTAAGTTTCATATTATATAATTCTTTTTAACGATGGAAGGGAGGGAGAGAGATAATGAAAGAAATAACGGATTCACTAGCTTTTAATGGAAGAAATAATGGACTTACTCTTTTTTTACAAATAGTCTAACTTTAGTATTTTTCTTTTTAAGTTCATAAATAACTATAGTAAACAACGGTTTTTAAAAATACCAAGTGAAAAAAAGTGACGCCATCATGACCTGCCCCATTACACATGAAGAGTTTGACACCGACTGCCTGACATGTTCGGCCCGTTCTATTCAGTGACCTGTTACCCAACCCGACCCGACAGGACAGTTTTGACATCTCTTCTTTAACAAAAATTCTTGTGTACACTAGGGTCTAGGGAGGGTGAAACTTTTCCTTTTCCTCTAACATAGGATGATAGAGAGGCTGCTCTCCGTTTTCTTGCATAGTATAAACATAAATTCATAAAAAAACTTCACCTCATAATAACCAGAAATAAAAAAATTGGAGTGACAAGTGAAATAAAAGTATCCAACTTCACAAATTTGAAATATTGCTGCACTAGAATCAAGAATCTAAAAATCAAAAACTGAATTTTGACCATACTGTAAGATGTAAAAAGTACAGCAGCAGAAATCCCCAAGAAATGTATCAAGTAACTTACAACAATTGATGACATTAAGATTGTTGACTTTTGAATTATGAAGATATCATGTATCGTGCGACTTGATCATGTATTCAAGCATCAAACTTTCTGAATGGATGAGTTCCACATCAATACCCCTGTAAACACCAAAACATGAAATGATTACTCAGATATTTTAAGTATTTGCATTCTTTTTTAAGAACAATCAAAGGGCCGAATAGATATCAGATGTTATGAAAGATTCTGTAACATCATATCTAATCAAAATCAGAAAGTATTAGCAGCTTTTTCATAAGCCAGCTTCATAACGATAAATGTTGACTTTTCTTAAATTTGGTTATCATGTTTGTGTGGGGGTAATAAACTCTTAATCATGTCTTTTGAAAACAATTAAAATTCTTTATTTATTTTTGTAAAGGAAAGGGCAATGGAAGCTACCTCGTCATCGTGGTGTAACACCCTCATCCCAACACTTGTAAGACAAGACCATGTAGTTATTCCTAAAAAGTCGTCCTCTACGGTTAACTAAATTTTGGACAATATATTTTTGCCTTAACTAATAGTCAACTTTAGTGGATCATAAAGGTAGGTCAACAAAGGGATGTTAACTAAATCAAATCTGGACATACTCCAACTCTTATTTGATTAGCGTAACAGAAGTTGAATTCAGAACTGATGGATGCTAAAAGTCGAACACTTAATGTCTGAAATTGAAGTTGTAGGAGTGTAGTGTTGGGTATGAGGGGATCAAAAACAATCACAGGTTTAGTTTTGATTGAGAATTCCAAATGTGCTTAAACAAACACATTAAACATTTAAATGCATTCCACACATTAATACATAATCCGACTCTTGACCACATATATATATAGGTGTTCGACTTAACTGACTCAACCCACATAACCCACATAACCGCTACATAGCGGTTAATTAACTGACTCTCAACTGCCACAATAACCGTAATACATGACTGATCCATTTGACTTTAGAGTTTAACCCATTCACATAAATATACTAAATTACTAATAATTAAAAAAGATTTAGCTAAGTTTAATCATTCTTCATGTAGGACAGTATTCAAATCTGGATTAATATCAGAATCAAGTTAAGCCACGTTATCCATATACAGATTAAAAAAAAAATATGAATTCAGAATTTCTGATTTAAATCCTATTCAGAAAAAATAGATGTTCCATGTTTTAGACTATACAAAGTCGTAAAATTAAAGCACATCACAAAAAAAGAAGCAATGAAATTTCAAAAGTCAATGCCTTTTTGATCAACTTTATCTATCCAGTGACATATCAGCTGCCTGGTGCAATTTATTTTTTCCTCTGATCAACAGTTCAAATTTCATTCAGCTTGTGAAATTAGCGAAGGCAAAGTAAGCAAACTAGTTTATCATGAGCTAGTGAATCAAAGTATAAGAAGTGAAAAAGACAAAGAATTCAATGTGAGAAAAAAGAAGTGGAGCAAGCAACACAAGCAGATATTAACCTTGAACTGATGCAATTTTTAAGTCTTACGATTATAAACTAATTTCTTTTTCCCTCTCTTTAGATTCTTCTGTTCAACTGTTGGCATTTCTTTTTCTAAGACTATTTTGCTTCATGTTCTCAGCAAGTTTCGCTTAACTGAGTTGAAAAAATTAGTCCAGCTCTCTTTCTATCATATGTTGTCAAAAGCACACTAGGCACGCGCAGCATATGTGCCTCACCTGAACGCAGTAGTCTCAGGCACTCAGGAGCATTTTCCAGCCAAGTTAGGACCAAGTTCATGCTAAGTTCCGACTAAAAATCGTCTAAACAGGTCTAAATAACCTAAAACAGGCTACATAAACAAGCCTGGAATCAACGTAAAACAGCCTAAAACATGTCAAAAACCCCTAAAATGGTATTTTTATACTATGTTCCTCGCTTAAAAAAGCCCTCGCTCTTTAAGCGCCTAGGCTTCGGGCGAGGCCTATGCTCCTTGAGTGTGCCTATCATACTAATAAATTATGACTCAACATTTTTAGAGATATAAAACACAGACCATCACAAGATTACACTAATAGATAATCAACAAGCTTAAATCTATTTTCATATGATACCATGTCCTTTTTCTTTAATATAGCAGGTCATATAAGAGAAAAAGCCAAAAAGGGCAATGCTTAAATATAGGAGGCCAAAATGTCTGATTAGAAGATAAACCAAACCTCTCCAATCTTGGTTTTAAAATGCATGCATAATGAGACTATGAGATATGCGCTGAGAAGATCGCATCGCATCAAACAACTTTGATGCGTTGTGATTCCATGATGCGGTGATGCACGCATAATGCGGTCCCTCGCATGATGCGTGCAATGCCGCAGTATGCAATGTTTTTTTGGATCTTTTCAAGTTTATTCTTCTATCTTCTTTTTCATCAATGATCGGTTACAACTTATTTTAGACTAAAACACATCAGAGCACATCGCGCATTTTAAGACCAAGTCTCCAGTTCAATTGAAGCTCAATTTCATATTACACTCACTAAATTATAAAAAAAAATCCAGTTTCAACACAGAAGACAAAACCCTACCCTCAATTAGCGGTTCACTTCAGCAGGCAACGGGCGATTGAATCCACCACGGCGATTCATGTACTGACGTGGCTGTCTTTTAGTCACCGCTCTGATCCCGCTCACATCGTTCCCTTCGACCGGTTTCCCTTTAGTTGAATCAAACCCTACTGGAATGCCCATCATCTTCATCATCTCTATTTCATTGGCATCTATTAAACCATCTGTGTCATCTCCAACCGTTTCAGCCTCCTTAGACTTCTGCTGCTGCTTCTCCTTCACTATCCCATCCACGAACTCCGAAACTACCGCCGCAGCGCGCTGGCTGTCGTCGTCTCCGTGCTTACGACGCTTCCGCGATTGCTCAGGAGACGGAGTATGGTGATGGCTTCTTCTGCGGTGTCTGTCTGTAGATCGAGAACGCGACCGGCGGTGGTCAGGGGAGCGAGTCCGTGACCTAGTGTGGCGAGCACGAGTTCGGTCCGGCGTGTATGACCTTTTACTCCGGTCCTTGCGCTCCCGGTCTCGTTCCCGGTCATGGTCGAGGTGTCGGTGCCGGGGACGATCACGGTCGTCTCTATCTCGTTTCCGGTCCCGGTCTCTGTCCCTATCCCTATCCCGATCCCGTTCCCGTTCCCTGTCCCTCCGATCGCCCATTGTTACGTTGTGCGTTAGGGCACCAGACGTTAATGGTATAGAGAGGGTTTAGGGCTTGTATGATGAGTGGCAGAGGCGATTCTCCTTAGAAACACTAAATTACAAATTTTGTCCTATGTTTATCTAAATTATAACTAGCAAATTTTTTTTTTTTTTTACCTTTTTCTTTCTGTAATGGAGATAGAGATTCCTTTATGTTTACCTAAATTATATATCGAGTCTTTTAAATTTTTTACTTTCACTTAATGTCCTTTATTTCATGAAGTTCTTACGAATTTCGTCCTTTTTCACTAACAGATGTCAAAATTTTCTGTTAAGTCACCGCATGTGCACTACACATGAGGATATTTTAGTCTTTTTAATCTTAAAGAATAATTCTTGTAGTTTAATTAGGTTTTATAAATTTAATATTTTTTTAATTTATTAAAATAAATGATATATATATATATAAACATAAAAGATTAAGATTTTTCTCTACCTCTATATTTATCTCTCTACTGATCTCTTCTCTACCACCAACCACCACCACCCACCACCACCACCAAGATGGAAACACCACCAACACAGCCGCCTCACCACCACGATCTCGCCTACAATCACAGTCGGCAACACCAAAGTCAAGCCATCCCCTTGTCTTCTTCACTTGGTCTCCCTCTCTCACCAGCCCCCCATCTCTTACCAACTGATGTTTTTTTTCCAACCAACAGCACACCCACCATCTTCCCACCCTCCGTCGAGATTTGTTTCTCCGATAAAGACAATAAAAAAACCCTAATCCTAAACACCAAATCTTTGTAGAAATAACTGAGCACCGGATCTGATTTTCTGAGAACGATGTTGCTAGTTGAGGATATTGAGTTTGAGGCTTTTTCAGAAGATGAAGAGGTTTAACATAACTGAGCACCAGGGGTCGTCAGCGGTGATCTTCGGTGGTGGCCGGCCGATGGGGGATATCACCGTTCTCATCCTCTTTCTACTCTGTGCTCTCTCTAGGTACAACCGCAGACACGCGCCGCCACAGCCTCCATCCGCTGTTGTAATACAATCTCTGTTCTTGGTAGATCCCGGCTTTTCCACGACGAGTGGGGTTACTAAAATAGGTATCTGGTTACTAAAATAGGTTCGATTGATACCTCGTTTTACGAACGAGATTGAGATGGTGGATCTTGGTGCTATGTCGGAACTGATTCCATTCGCAGACAGTGATTTTTGGTGGTGGTTATAGGGGATGTGGTGGTGGTGGTGGGTGGCGGAGAGAAGAGGGGGTGGAGATGGTGGGGAGGCAGTGGTGGTGTTGTTGGTGTTCTTGCCATCTTGGTGGTGGTGGTGGTGGGTGGTAGAGGGGAAAGGGAGATCAGTAGAGAGATAGAGATGTAGAGAGAGAAACCTAATCTTTTATGTTTTATATATATATATATATATATATATATATATATATATATATATATATATTAGTAAATAAAATAATTTATTAAATTTAAAAAACCTAATTAAATTACAAGATTTGTCCTTTAGGGATAAAAAGACTAAAATGCCCTTATGTGCAGTACACATGCGATGACTTAACTGGAAATTTTAACCTCCGTTAGTGGAAAGGACAAAAAACGAGGGAACTTTCCAAATAAAGGACAATAAGTGAAAGTCAAAACTTTAAAAGACTCATTCCATAATTTAGGCAAACATAAATGACAAAAAATGTAATTTAGTCCTTTATAAATTTGCATATTTTTAGAATTACCATTTTTATTTATATTCTTGTGATTTACAAAACTTGTCGTTTTCATCTAATCAGTTAACTTTAACTATATTTTAACATTAAATGGGTGGTATTTAGATCTTTTTTATATTTTTTATTTTATCAATATTTTAAACCTTTAATTACTTCCATCATCCCCTTAAACTGTATTAAACCTAATTACCCTATTATGACCGTCCATGTGGTCATCATCTTTTTAATCTCGATCGTCCTTGTGGTCATCATCTTGTTGAATTACGAGATGATATCAGAGTTAATACGGTTTAAGGGGATGGGGGGATAATTAAATGTTTAAAATATTGATAAAATAAATAAATATATAAAAAGACCTAAATACCCCCTCCCCCCATTTAACGTTAAAATATGGATGGAGTTAACTGATTGGATGAAAATGGTGCGTTTTGTAAACCACGATGATATATAGGAAAAAAATAAACTTCTTGAATAAAACTGGTAAAAATAACTAAAACAAATAGATGAAAATGACAGCTTACGTAAATTTTTATTAAGGGTATTCTTGCTTTCACATCATATGGGTCGTATGTAGGGGCGGTCTTGATGGTGTGTCGAGTGGGCGACGGTTCAGGGCCCAATATTTTGAGGGTCCAAAAGTTTCCTTTTCATAGGTCAGGGGCGGTCAACGGCTGAACAGTCGTACCGGAAACCACGGGGTGGACCGGAGAATAGTAGAACTAGATCTGTAATGAAGCGGTGGATCTCAACAGAGAAGTGACGATCGACGGCCAGATCTCATGTTCACACCAGGTTGTTCAGGCTTCGTTCCAACAATTATGTTGTTTCTGTCTTATAATTTTCGACTTTATCGATTGTTCCGGTCACAATTTCATAGAGGAATAGTAGGGAAGAAGAAGAAGAAGAAGAAAGATTACTAGAGAGATAAATGAGCATAAAAGAAATACTTTGAAAATGAAAACTGATAAGATTAGACTTTTTTTGAATGACAATTTTTACACCTAAATACCAGTTAACCTTGCATTTACAACGATTTGAATTTATACCATTTTTGTGGGGGTAAGCACCTTACCATTAGACCACTAGGTTATGGGTTGATAAGATTAGATGATAGAGTACTTGAGTGTTTAAAGTTGTACTTTCCATTAAACAAAAAAATGCAAATTAATAAGGGAAAATTCTCAAAATGTTCCTTTTACCAACATTTTTTCTCATTTTATCCCTTTGACTTTCTTTTACCACAAATTGTCCCCTTGAACATGGATATAGACGCCCATACAATAGAGTCGGACGACCGTATAATAGAGTCGGACGACCGTATAATAGCGTCGGACGATCGTATAATAGAGTCGGGCAACCGTATAATAGAGTCGGACGACCATGACAAGGATGTAAAACATGCATTTCCGCCCATGTTGGGACACGTGACATTATATCATTGGCTTCAAATACGGGTGGTCGACCGTATTATATAGGTATTTTTAAGGTTACTTTTAACACAATTCTTAGGTTTTAATATTTATAAAATAATTTTTACTTCAACCAACTACACACAATAGGAAAGTGTACCTATCGCAACGGAATAAAGACATTTTGAATACAACGTAATTTAAATAATTATATCTTCCACCTCAAGCTTCACACTCCATGGCTCCAGCTAAGAGTCCTACGTAATCTAAAGACAAGATGATGGAAGAAATACTGACACAAAACACAAGGTTTGTCTAAAACATGAATGCTTTGCTTGAATACCCAACCCAAGCCATCAAAAGTTTATATCTTTTCCAACGGGGTCTAGTGCAATATCAAAGATTTTATATAAAGATATGCAACTTTGAATGAATGCTTAAAACAACGATTTTTCAACATGAATTGATTAAAACGCTACAAGATTTAAGACTCTAGTAACAAGAAACCAAGTACTATAATCCATAAAGAACGATAATAGTAAAAAATAACCAAAAGACATAAACACACCATTTTACTAAATTAAATTATTAATTTATACCAAGGTTCATCAAAACATAAGTGATACAAGAAAACTAGCCAAGAATGGTCATACAAATGACAACACTAATACTTGGTGATATAATCATGGATGATCCAAGGATCAAACCAAAGCCAAGTGAAATTGAGTATAAAATGTCTCTTGATCCTTGGATATGAAAGATTAGCCTACTACACTACTTGGCACACTTATTATTTGACAGAAAGTGGGTTAGAACATAAGGTTTTCGCCCCTAGAAGTGCACACAAACAAATGAAGCTTCTGTTGATATTTATAAGCATAAAAAGGGGATGCACGGTCGTGCATAAGGACGCACGACCATGCCTTTTCCTAATGTACGTGTTTGACAATAACAGACACCATGGCCCGTGATATGTCCTAAATTATACATGTTTTGCATGCATAATAATCCCCATATTATGGTACTAACTGATTAATAACCTTGCAATTGATACTTAAAACGTTAATATTTCATAATTGCAGGTTATTCGATGTCCTGAGATAAACAAAGATGAAACCAGTCAAAAACACCAAGAAATCAAGCCTTTTGGAAGATCATTCCCAAACTTTAACCCCCAAGAAGTCAAAATTGGACAACAAGAAGTCAACAAGCAACTAAAAGATGAAACTGGGAGCAGTAGGGCAATGCACGGGCGGGCAATGCACGGGCGGGCAATGCCATGCACGACCGTGCAAACCCCAACTTGCTCCCCAAGACTCTAGTACAGTTCCAATTGTACCATGTTTGATTCCTGAGGTGTTTGCACGCCCGTATAATCCAATGCACGGCCGTGCATTGCTCATTTTGAGGCCTATAAATAGGTGGCTTGAGTTCTTCATTAGAAGATACCATACACACCTAACCAGAGCTAAAGAAAGTCCGTTTCTGTAGTCTAGAGTAGAGAGTAGAGAGGCTCCTCCTTTTTGTCCGCAATAGGTACGAAACTCAGCGTTACGCTAGTTAGTATGGACAGTACAGGCTAAACTCTTTGTATTGCTAGGGTGAAGATGATGTTTAGTGCATGTTAATGTTTGACGTATTAATCTAGTGGTATGTTTATGTCTTGAATTATTTGTTCTTAAAACCACCATTTGGTTGGCTTTTATCATTGTCTAAATCCGTCTTTATATTTATGAGTGTTCTTGATTTTAAAGTGTAAGATAGTAAAACCTTTTTAATCAAACTTCCTTTGAAGCTTGTACGTGTTTATACACGCAGAGATTGATAGGCCAAGGCTTGCTTAACATTATTAAAGTCGCACGTCTTTATACGAACTTATTATGCGACCAAGAATTGGTGAACTCATGTTGGGAACGGTACGTCTTTATACTCGGTCCCATTGTTACACCGCCTCCCGGTGAACAAAGTATAATCACCTATTTAACTTTAATACAAAGCATTTACGTTCGATGTCTTAAACCAACCCTGAGATGACCATTCGAAGGGTTGAGGGTAAATGTTGTCCCTAACGGGAGGCACTTCTATTTTAATTTAAAGATTTAAATTCGTGAATCAAATGTCGTGAGGACGAGGCTCTAGCGGTGACCCGGGTCACAAGTTTGTAGTAGTTATATCACTGGATTAGTCAACTTAACATTATCATGTACCAAGCTGATTCGAAGCCCGAAGCAACGCTCTTCGTGACTTGATCATTTCTGAGATATTTACTTTCTTGCTGTTTACTATTTTACTAGTTACATTCCCGTTACACACATCACGTACGTTCTTACTTTTTTGTTAATTACTTTTCTGGCATTTACTATTCTGCTTCACAAGCACACAAACCCACTCACTAATTGATCCGGCTAAACAATAACAAAAATTGAGTACTGGAACTCGACCGTGTCCATTGGTTCGATACTTGGTTCTTACCTAAACTATATTATGCTGCGATAGATACACTTGCCTATTGTGTGTGTTTTTAAGTTAAAGTAATTATCATTTTATAAATTTAAAACCTGATCTCGTAAAACTATCATAAAAATATATTATATTTTTATATATTAAAAAACGACACATCAAGTTTTTGGCGCCGTTGCCGAGGACACGGTGATTTCAAGAAAGATTCGAGTTAACGGATTAGCCTTTTTAACCTTAACATTTATTTTTATGGTTTGTTTTGATTGTTCTTTATAACAACTTTCATGGATGACAACTACGAAAGTTGTTATGGAGGATACCAAGACAACTATGAGTACCACTATTCGGAGGTTTGGTGTGAGATATGTGGGGAAGGCCACTACACTCAAGATTGTTATCACTATTAAGGGTATTCCACAGATTTTCACCAACCCTATTGGCAACCATATGAGGAAACCACACCGCCCTAAGAAAGTCAACACTCAGCTTTAGATTTTGACTCATGGACCCCTAGAAATCTGTTTCATCATTTGGAAGAAATTAAGGTTCAACTCCTAAAGAGCTCTCCAACTGAACAACAAGTGTTTCGTCATTTGGAAGAAATTAAGGTTCAAATCCTAAAGAGATTTCCAACTGAACAACAAGATGATCTCTTCAAAGTCCAAGAATCGAAAGTTATAGCTCCAACATCTCTAGTAGGATTAAGTGACTATAAGGAGCAAGAACATTCCAGCTTCACAAGCATGGATCGGTGGGAAGTGAGACCGGATAATTCAGAAGAAAAGGTTACAACAACTTTACAATCACTTCTTGACTTCTCTGATAGGCTAGAATCTGAAGCATCAAAGGAGTTAGAAGAATGAATATCTAAAGAAGAATTGGTGGGAATCCGAAATATGGAAGCACATGAAGGATGTATGGAACAGTATGGAGTTCCTGTTACTTTAGAGACAACATCATATGAAGAACCAGATTGTGAGACCAACATCTAGGAGGAGATTATGCAGGAGAATGTGATCACCAACAAACAAATGACAATGGTGGCACCTCTTCCATGCAACAGTGATAGCTGGCCTGTGACCAAGCATATCAGTGAATCATTCCATGAATCACATAAGCCACAGGATATGGCATATCAATCTGAGGACCACTTCTCATGGAAGAAACAACGTTCATCCAACGAAAATTAAGTTACAAAATTATCGTACCGGGGTGACCGTCTCCTTCACTACATGGGTTTCTTGAATTTTGGTCCAGGAAATTTCAAAATGGTGGTGGCGTGATTTAATTATATTATTTTCTTTAGGTGCTCTTCTATAGAGCATTCTAAATTTGGCAGATTTACGAAAATTTTTAAAATTTCAAATCGATCAATCCAAACCAAAATTAAAACTAAAAATATACTTTGAAAATACATAAATTAATGGTTCACCTGTTTTAGCACAAAAAAGTTGAAGGAATTAAAAATAGAAAATTGGGAAAAATCTTTGATTTATGAAATTGGGCCACTTAATGGGGGAATTTGGCTCGGACCATTGGGACAAACCGCCTATGGCGGTTTGCCACATGATTCGGCTCATCGAAACCTTTCCGTCCCCTAGTCGGGGGCTGATGCGCTTGAAGTGTATATGTATTTTTACAAGGATTCTTTAAACAGTTAGTTTTAAAAAGGGTTTTCACCAAAGACTAATCACACACACACACACCGGGCAGTGTACCCGTCGGATGGCAATATAGTAAAGGTAAGAACCGGATATCAATTCGTGGATACGGTGGAATGCGATAATAACTAAGATTCAATCAAGTGAGGGTAAAAAGGATATTTTGAAGAGTTTGTTTAATTAACTAGCATGCAATTTATATAAAACTAAACTAAAATCACAAGTCAAACAATCAAGGAGAAAGATCACTTCGGTGTCGAATCCATCTAGAATACATTCAATACACTTATAAAAGCATGACAAATACACGTAACATAGATTGACCAAATTCTTGTCAAAGACATCTAATCAAATGACCATTCGGAAAGCTAAAATGAATAATACAAACTAACCACCTAAAATCATGCAATGAAACTCACGTGTTGTAATCATGTCAATGTTTATAAAGATTGAACTAGCTTCTGATTAAGGTACACCAATCCAACAACTAGTTGGAAAGATAATATGAAAAAAATACTACCCACCTCAAGTTGATTTAATTAGACAACCACATGCATTTCTTCAACATACAATGTTCATACAAAGTCCATATAAATTAGGAGAATGTGTCAAAAAATCCTAGATAAACATAAAACTAAGCATGAAACACCATAACAAACACTTTGTCTTTCCAAACATAAGCACAAGGATACACATACAAGAATCATAAATCATAGACAAGACTTCATCCACCATTCCTAGTAAAATGCCATAAACTAGCATACAAACATACACTAATCCATGAATACAAGCATAAACCATAAGTTTTCCAACATAATATGGCATACACAAACACAAGTCTTGAAAACAACTTTAGATACTTGAATACATAATTTCATTGAAGAATAATCATATGATTGTCATAACATTAACATAATGGTTGCCAATAATCCATGAATGTTGTCAAACAATTCTAAACTTCATCTAAACCAAAGTGAAGAAGAGTTTTAGCTCATCATGAGCTCAAGAATGACAAATAAGCAGGGAAAAATATTAAGAAACATGCTATGAAAACAAGAATCAAATCACTCCTACAAGCCTAGATGTTGTTGTTGATGTATGGTGATCCTATTGATGTTGTAATCCCTCCGAGATGCTTGAAATATGGCTGGAACAAGGCTGGTTCGGAGCTCAAACAGTGGGTTTTTTCTCTGGTTGCTGAATGTCTGAATGAGAAATAAACTTATGTATTTATAGAATGAATGGGGCACGACCGCGCAAGGAGGGAAGGCACGACCGTGCCTGTCACTGGGGCGCGACCATGCCTAAGAACTAACACGGTCATGGTGTAGAGGGTTGACCGATTTGGAGCTTCTATTGGGTCCCATTGAACAAGGAAGTGCACGCGGCCGTGGGGCGTTGGAACACAGCTATGCTCAAGGAAATGGCTCGGCGCGGTCGTGCCAGATGCGGGGCGCGACCATGCCTAGGGTTTGGAAGACTGGCACGACCGTGCCAAATAAGGGCACGACCATGCCTCCAACTTAGAAACCCTAAAACTTCAAATTTTATCCTGAAATTTTCATGTTTGTTCACCCAGCTTCACAAAAAACCTACAAATCTGAAAATGAAGCAAATAAGTGTCTAAACGTTAAAAATAACCAAGAATTGATCGTGAAATGAGTGAAGTTTTGTGCCAAAAAGATGTGTAAATTCTAACAACATCAAATAACCCCACACTTGAATATTGTTTATCCTCAAGCAAGAAATCAAAATAAAACAAAACTTCCAATGGCACTAGGGATCAATTCAGAAAAGCGTAAGCATTGATAAACTTATAAAGGTTTGACAAGTTTTTCAAGAAATGCAACATTGACTAAATGAAACCCAAGGAGCCCAATGAAGTAACAACCGAATGAGCAAATGAATATGCCTAGGAAATCATTAGCATGCAACTTTATGCTTCTCACAATGTTCACACACACTCGGGAATATGTATGATCATACAAGTAATGGAGTGTGTATAGAACACTCAAATGATAAGACAATGAATCATGAAAAAATCATAAGCTTGCTAAAAGATCAAATATGCACCAACTAACATGAAACAAAGCATAAATCAAGAGGACTTGAACGGGTTGTAACTTGGCAATGGTTAGGGGTAGGGAAGTGGAATTTAAAAGTGTCTAAATGGCTAAAAACCCGGCGGTTATGCTAACTCAAAAACTAAAAATAACTTCTAATATGAACAATAAATTAACTAATACTTCCGTATAGATAAGAGCTAACAACCGAATTCTTTCTATCTTTGCTCACAAAATTGCTCTAATCGGCTATAATTCACCTAATTTTGGTGAACTTTTTTTTTTGAATATATCAATATTTCTTTTCTTTTATTTTGAAGGGAGCTAAGTCAATATGCATCTTTCCTTAGCTAAAAAATTCTCAAGCGTTTGAAGATTACAACAAAATAACAGCTATAAAGTTAACATTAGCCAACCGGATTTCTAATACGGGTAAAAAAAATAAAATAAATAAAAGGCTAATGTGGCTATGTGGCGGTGTAAATGTGGGTGAAAACAAGAAAAACACGGGATAGGCTCAACGTGGCTAACTAGTGGATGTGTTCGGGTGAGGGAAAACAAAAATAAAAGGTTCACAAAATGGTTTATCCTAATGCCTCAATCATTTTTATGCAATATTTATGTTCATGATTTCGAAATGTATACTAAAAGCAAGTTCTAATAAGCATGAAACACCCGACACACTCAAATCCGCAAAAACGAGAGCAAACAATGTCTAAAGCTATCAAGGCTCAAAAATAAACTCACGAAAACGGAAGGAATGAGTGTAAGCAAAAGGTTACACACAATTCATTCGTTTAGCCCACTAAAACTCATGGTTATCACAAAAAAATGGGTTTGACTTGATGAAATTTCTATCTCGATTGCTTTCGAAAAATCAAAACTCTAATGTTTACTAAAAATATTGTGAATGCTAAACGGTTAACTTTTATTATATTTTTGTGTTTTTTTTTTAATTTTGTAAAACTGATTTAGCGTCAATAAAAATTATGAAAGATGATTTTGCAAAAAATGAAGTGATAAAATGCTAAAAGGACAAACATCACGTGATTAAATTCCTACCCTACACTTAGAATCGTACATTACCTTCAATGTACAACAAAAAAAATAATGTAAAGCGAAAAATAAACACCCATCCCCACACTTTAGAAACATACATTGCCCTCAATGTATACAAAAACATGCAAAGCAAAATGGAATGCAATGCAATGGAGTGTGAAGGGAGAACTGAAACTTCCCTCGTGTTGATCTTGGTCAAACTCAAATGGCCCACCTAAAAAATAGCGTTCCACGCAGTTCCACAATTCCAAGATCTAATCAAGACTAACCACATCAAACACAGATCAGTAACATCAATCTAAAAATATAAACAGAGATGCAAAGACAAATATATAAAAACAGTACAATGAAAACAAAAGTACAAGAAAATAACAACACAAACGCCGGAGCGTAATAAAAGAGTTTGTACAAAATACAAGCAAGTACAACTCACAAAAATGATACGAAAAGGCAATGTGAGGTACTACTCCCACTGCATACCCTCCAGGTCGATTCCGGCTGCACCGCCTCCCTCGTTTCCTCCTGCTGGTGGTGATGGTGGTGGCTGAGGATGCTGCGGTGATGGTGGTGGCTGATGTTGCGGTGATGGTGGTGGCTGAGGCTACTGCTCTAGCTGCATGAAGAACAGTAAAGGAACCACATAGGGGGCTCCGCCAGCAGCAGCAGCAGCGCACTAGACCTCATACTGCCAGGCCCAGTAGCGCATGAATAGGTCATGGGTGACGGTAACTGGCGGTGGTGGTGGTGGTGGTGGCGGCGGAAGAGGAGGTGGAACAATCGGATCCTCAGCGTGGTGGGCGTGCTCCTCGTGCTCCTGCTCCAGCTGAGCTGCATGTGCCTGGTGAGCGGCTGCGACGGACTCTGCCTCGGCCTGAACAACGTCAGGGTCTGGACCCGAATGATCTGGATCCTAGACCCGACCCCATCTATCCACTATCCTAACTACTCCTGGTGCGCGACGAGCCACATGCATATTCCTTAGTGTCTGCACGGTCATCACGACGGTCTCGGCCACTGGGGTCAAATCTCCAATAAGCTCGTCCGTCAGCAAGTGGTAGTGTCTAGCAAGTCTTGTCACGAAATGACCGCCACAAATGGCGCTGGTGACCTCTATCCCTGAGCTGTTCACCAAGTACCCCGTAATGGCGTGCGCAAGATTGCATGTGCGCGGGCGTACAAGGCAGAACAACTCCCTCAAATTCACGACTGTCTCTCCCTGGCCTCTCCCAGACATAGAATAAACGATGTAGCGATGAAGAACACGGTGCAGAGGATCCCGAAGGCTCGAAGCCTTAGCCAGACTCAGATCATACATCCCAAACCCAAACTCGTGCCAGAACTGGTCCTTAGCCTCCTCGGATGGAAACTCAGTGATATCCTCGGTGAATAGCTCGGTAGGAATCTCATCCCTCGTATACAAACTGATGTAGTGTAAAGCACACACCTTTATTCCATTGTTTTAGTGCGTTTTTAATTAGTTTTGTAATTGTTTTGAGTCGTTTTTGTATACTATTGAGTATTTGTTATGTTTGCAGGTGCTCGTATGAATTAATAATGAATACGTGAAGAAACCGAGCAAGAGAACGAAGCCGGAAGAAAGTCCAGGGTTCAAAATGAAAAAAATGTTGATTTTAAAGTTCTCACGGTACGCGAGAAGTCCAGATAATTCTCTCGTGGTACGCGAGGGTAAGGAAAACTGGCCGCGACTACCCAACCCAAATGTTTCGCGGTACGCGAGAGAGCTATTTTTTGAGAAAAAACCCTAATTTTGATTTAAATAGATTTTAATTACCATTATGAGGGGAGTTCGTATCTTAGCCGTCTGGAGGAGAGCTTAGGGCGATTTTATTTAAGCGTTTTCAGTTTCAAGATTCCGTATTTGTGTTTGAATTCTGTGATTAAACCATGTCTTTGTCTTATACTTCTGTTTTGATGTGTTTGATGATGATTCTGGGCTACTGCCTAGGTCATATGATGAATACGTGTTAAAGTTACAATTTTTATCCGGTTTTGGATTTGTATGATGGATTAATTGATTTTGTAAACAATCTTGGTATGATAATTGTGATGTTATAGCATGCTTTATTCTGATTTTGTGTTGATTAATATTCCTCATATGTCTTGTTGAATGTCTTTCATTGATAGATGCATGTTTAGGTTGTTTGCGTATTGCTTGTGACCTGAGTGGTTTGCTAGAGATAGTGACCATAGGAGTTGTGTTGATTGCTGATTAGGTTGAGTGTTCTTCCTAGTTCAATACCCAAGAGGTGAGAATTAGTTGTCTAGTCTTCGTCATTAGGAATCCGAGTGTCAGCTGTCTGAGAGGAAGTTGGTATTAGGTGTCTAGTGGTTGTTACTAGTTCATGTCATAGTTATTATCCTGAGGTTACCCCATGCATCTTCGATGTATCGTGGACAGTGAGACTGAAAGTTAATCTGTCTTTAGGGTACTTTATCATAGTTGGAGAAATCGAGAGGTGATCCAACCATCTGGTGAGTTTAGTACACTTTAGGTAGCTTAGTTGGTGACACCCTGAGAGTGATTAGGAATCCATTAGGTAGTCTTTAGTTGTCATCCTTAGAAACCCAGATCCATCTTAGTTTCCAGAACCGGTAGAAGTTGTACTTTGCAAGTTAGATTCCGACCTAGGTGGTATTCTTCCCATCTTCTGATTTCACCTTAGTACTTGTCTTGATAGTTGAGTCGACATTAGTTTGCTGCATTCTTAGTTAACCTTTAGTGTAGTCAACCCCCCCAAACCAATTAAATCTTTAGTCCGAGTCAGAGTCTAGTATTATTATCGTAGTGTCTCCAGGGTTTGATAATTCGGTTTACCATTAAGTTGTGCTACACTCGATAGGTTCACTTGCCTGTCAGTGCGGTCTAGTTCATAGGTTTTCCATTTATTACTTAGGAGTCTAGGTTAGGTTTAGTAGTTTATTTTATAGACCGTCTGGATAACATCACAAACCCAATAAACGCCCAAACCTGACGACTGACATCACACGCCACTCCCCACCGAGTCTAAACCTAACTGTCTCGGGCTGCTCTAGGTCGGCGCAAGGATAATCGAACTCTTATGTTGAGAAAAACTCCATGACAAGCTCTATGTAGTGAATAGCGTGGAACCTGAACAGACGGCGCCATGGGGCGGTGACAAGATCATCCCATTTCTGCCTTTGACCGATTGCGTTGATAGCAACCGGCTCCAAACGACGAGCGGCCAAAATCCGACCTCTACGGGGCAACAGGACCTCCAAGCGAGCCTCGTACTCCTGCTCGTTGAGATCAAACTCAAGGTATGGGTGATCTCGGTTGCCTGCCATATGAGACATTCCGATCATCAACCAAAATCCGCTCGATCCAAAACACGTCCAGATAACCTAGACTTAAAAATAAATGATAAAATCCTAGAGAATTGAAAAATAAAAACAGGAAAATAAAAAATAGAAGTAAAATCTAAGAAATGTTACCAACGATGATACCGAAACAGGCTAAGTTTATTAACGAGTCGTTAGCTAGACTCACGTCCCCGAATTCAGTTTTCCATGGGGTCTCCAATGCCGGGTCAACCGGTCCGTCAATGTATAGTTTGAGACGATGACCGTTGACTTTGAAGATTCTCCCATCTTCATGCTCAATCTCGACGGTCCCATAAGGAAACACTTCCCTAACCGTGTAGGGGCCCGTCCATCAGGATTTCAACTTCCCGGGAAACAACCGCAACCTAGAGTTGTAGAGCAACACATGACCACCCACTCGGAATTCCTTTTTGACCTTCAAGAGCCGGTCATGTAAACTCTTGGTGCGCTCCTTGTAAACCGTGTAGTTTGCATAGGCTTGATTCCTCAACTCATCAAGCTCGTGAATCTGAGTGAAACGGTTTTCACCCGCACTCACCAAGTCAAGATTCACCGCCTTCAATACCCAATAAGCCTTGTGCTCTAACTCCACCGGAAGATGGCACGCTTTCCCATAGATCAACCTAAATGGTGTAGTACCAATAGGCGTCTTATACGCAGTCCGGAAAGCCCAAAGTGCATCATCTAACATGTCCAACCAATCCTTACGGTTCTGACCAACCGTTTTCTCCAAAATCCGCTTTATGCCCCAGTTCGTGACCACTACCTGTCCACTGGTATGCGGATGGTAGGCTGTGGAGAATCTATGGTTCACACCATATCATGATAGCACTTTCTCCAACTGGGAGTTGCAGAAATGAGTCCCACAGTCACTAATAAGAGTTTGGGGGCACTAAAGCGTGAGAACAACTTCTTTAAAAACCGGACAACCACCCTAGCATCATTAGTGGGCAAGGCTTGAGCCTCGGCCCACTTAGAAACATAATTAACAGCCACTAGGATATACCGGTTGCCACGAGAAGCTAGGAAAGGTCCCATAAAATCAATACCCCATACATAAAAAATCTCACAAATCTGGATGTTGTTCTGGGGCATATCATTCCTCGAAGAAATGTTGCTCGCCCTCTGGCAAGCGTCACAAGCACGGATCATCTCATGAGCGTCCCGGAAGATGGTAGGCTAGAAGTAACCGGCGACAAAGACCTTCTTCGCGGTCAAGGTAGCTCCATGGTGTCCACCTGTTGGGCCCTCGTGGCAGTGTCTAAGCACCTGTCATGCCTCATCACCAAACACACACCTGCGCACGATCTGATCAGCCCCGACTCAAAACAAATAGGGATTATCCCAAAGATAGTGCTTCACATCCTCAAATAACTTTCGCTTCTGCTGAAGCGTTAAGCCTTTAATCACAATCCCACTAGCAAGAAAGTTGGCAAAATCTGCAAACCAAGGACACTCCTCATCATGTGTCTGTATGTGCATGAGAGACTCGTGGGGGAACGTGTCATTTATGGATGACCCCATAAGCTCAGATGAAGCCGAGCACTCAAGATGGGACAAGTGGTCCACAACGACATTCTCCGCGCCCTTCTTATCGCGGATTTCAATGTCAAACTCCTGAAGCAGCAAAATGCACCAGATCAGTCGGGGTTTGGCATCCTACTTGCTAAACAGGCACCGAAGAGCTGCATGGTCAGTAAATACAATGGTCTTTGATAGGACGAGATATTACCGGAATTTATCGAAAACTAAGACAACGGCTAGGAGCTCCTTCTCAGTTGTGGTGTAGTGCTCCTGTGCGTCATTGAGCGTCTTGCTCGCATAATAAATCAGGTGAAACTGCTTCTCTCTCCTCTGTCCTAAGACATCCCCAACAGCGAAGTCACTCGCATCACACGTAATCTCAAATGGAAACTTCCAATCAGGAGCCACCATGATAGGGGCATTCACCAACTTCTCCTTTAGCAGATTGAATGCACTAAGGCACTCGTCAGAGAACACAAACTGGGCTTCCTTCTCAATAAGCTGGGTCATCGGTCGGGCAATCTTAGAAAAATCTCTAATGAAGCGTTTGTAAAAGCCCGCGTGACCAAGGAAACTCCGAATAGATTTCACAAAAGTGGGCGGGGGCAGCTTAGATATGGTATTAATCTTAGCTCGATCAACCTCAATCCCCGCTCGTGAAACCTTGTGCCCAAGCATAATGCCCTCATTCACCATGAAGTGGCACTTCTCCCAATTCAACACAAGGTTGGCCTCCTCACACCTGGCCAACATCCTCTTCAGATTCCTGAGACAATGATCGAAGGAGCTCCCAAACACAGAAAAGTCATCCATGAAAACCTCCATGGAGTCCTCGATCATATCATGAAAAATGGCCACCATGCAACGCTGTAAGGTGGTCGGAGCATTACACAATCCAAACGGCATCCGCTGATAAGCAAATGTGCCATACGGACATGTGAATGTCGTCTTCTCCTCGTCCTCAAGAGCAATCGGGATCTGAAAGTAGCCAGATAACCCATCCAGGAAACAGTAGAACATCATCCCTAACAATCTCTCCAACATCTGATCAATGAATGGGATGGGAAAATGGTCCTTCCTGGTAGCATCATTGAGTTTGCATAATCAATGCAAACTCTCCAACCTGTGACTGTACGAGTAGGAATCAGCTCATTCCTCTCGTTGGTAATAACAATCATACCTCCCTTCTCGGGAACAAGCTGAACTGGGCTAACCCAAGGTGAATCAGAGATGGGATAAATCAAACCAACATCGAGTAGCTTAATCAGCTCTTTCTTCACCACCTCTTGCATGTTCGGGTTCAACCTCCTCTGGTGCAACACAACTGGCCTGAAATCATCCTCCATAAGGATTTTATGTGTACAAAAAGAGGGATTAATTCCCTTAATGTCCATAATCCTCCCTGCAATGGCCTGCTTGTGCTGCTTCAGCACCTCCAACAACCTCTCCTTCTCATCACTCGTCAAATCAGAGGCTAGGGCCGGCCCTGGGGTAGGCCAAGCCAGGCCGCCAGCCAAGGCCCGTTTTTTTCGGGGGCCTAAAATTTTTACGGGGCCTGTATATATATATGATTTTTTATAAAATTTTAAATAACGGTTTTATATATTGGGTCCTTTTATGAAAACTTAAATATATATTGGACCTTTTTTATAATGGTTGAGCCTATTTAAACTTAAAAGTTAAAACCCATTAACCCTTAAAAAAAGGACGAGTTGTTGCAGCCTGCAATCCTGAATAGGATCGCTCACGCTGCCTACCTGTTTGCCTCCCTCCACGTCTCCACGGAATTTGCTGTCTTGCTGAGTCAGTGAGTCGCAAACCAATAAACCATCCCTGACGGATTGCCTCAGGACTTCAGGTCTTCAGGCGTTTAATCATCCATTCATCCACAGGTCAGTGGCTAAAAGCCTAAAATAAGTTATTGCCTGCCTTATGAGTTATGCCATGAGTCATTGGGTATTTGGGTTTAAGTTTAATTGTTTTCACATGTTAGTGGATGATAATTGATATAAATATATAATAGACTTTTATTGTTTTTTTATTCCATGACTCATTGACCTATAATTGTTAATTGATTGACTTATAATTTTTATTATTAGTTAAATTTGTTGATTTAGAAAGTTAAAATTGTTAATTGTTGAATTTTGATTTGATTTTTTCTATGTTTATTACTATAACGTTAATCGTCGTTTAAAAAAATTTTAGTTTATATATTTTGTTCGTATGGGTCTTTTTTTCCGGCTTAGACCAAGGCACTTAAATCCTCGGGACCGGCCCTGTCAGAGGCAATAATAACGGGTAATCGGGACTCACCATCTAAAAAGGCATACTCCAAATGGATCGGGAGCTCCTTAAGCTCAACAGGTGGTGGGTCCTCAACAGAAGGCCGCTCTTTCGGCTCGAACTCTCTATCAACAGCCGCAAAGACCTCTGAACACTGGGGAAATTCATAGCTCTCCTAGCTATGCATCTTCTTATCAAACTGACCCTCACCAACTGGATCAAATGTCTCCCCCCTTACAATCTGCGTGTCGAGGGACTCTTCCTCAACTGTTTCCGGGAGATGATCACTCACACAAGAATAGACGGTCTTAACAAAATAGAATGAATCATCCTGATTCTAGGTGTGCTGCATGGATCTCCTCACGTCAAAGGTCACCTCCTCTTCATCCACCCTCAGTGTAAGCCGGCCCGAATACACATCAATCAGGGCCTTGGCGGTGGCGAGGAATGGTCGACCTAGGATAATAGGGACATTCTTGTCCTCATCCATGTCCAGAATCACAAAGTCTACAGGAAACACAAAACGATAAACCTTAACCAACATATTCTCCACTATCCCTCGCGGATACTTGACCGAAAGATCGGAAAGCTGGATACTCATGCGTGTCGGCTTAGGTTCTCCCAACTCAAGCTTAGCAAAGACCGATATGACATGAGGTTAATGCTAGCACCAAGGTCAGCTAAGGCATTGTTGACCGACAAGCTTCCTATCCAACAGGGGATGGTGAAACTCCCCGGATCTCTCCTCTTCTCGGGCAGCTTGTTCTGAAGCATGGCTTAACACTCCTCATTCAGCGTCACATGGGACAACTCCTCAAATTTCCTCTTGCTCGTGAGGATGTCCTTCAAGAACCTCGTATACTTAGGCATATGAGCTAGAGCCTCCACAAATGGTAAGTTGATATGCAACTGTTTAAACAACCCCAAAAACTTACCATACTGCTCCTCCATTTTCCGTTTCTTTAACCTGCCTGGGTATGGAACGGGGGAAGTGTAATCTCTCACAGCCTCTCGAGGGCGCGATGTGCTTGCCAGCTTACCCCTCGGTGGTGTCTCATCCGGAATCTCAATCACAACCTCCTCCTCGGATGACTCATTCACAGGGACCGGTGGATCTGGTCCTCTGTCTCTACCGCTCCTCAAGGTGACGGCCTTCACATGGGCATTGGGATTGGCCTTAGTGTTGCTAGGCAGGCCACCTGGCGGTCTCTCAGAAAGAAGCTTCGCGATCTGCCCAACCTGATTCTCTATGGTCTGGATCGAAGCTTTCTGATCCCTCAACTCAGTCTCGTGCGTATGAAAACGCTCCTCCATGTAATGGTTCTGCTTCTCGGCCAACTGATTCTGACTCTCCGAGTTGGCAAGCAACCATGCAACCATGTCCTCCAAAATGGATTTACCCTCAGATGTGGGCAGAGGACCGCTGCTAGAACCTTGGCTATGAAATTGGCTAGCTGAGGTCTGGAGTGAGAACCCTGTCCTTGAGACTGGTGGGACTGATGCTGGAATGATGATCGCTGAGTGAATCCGGGTGGGTTCTGGCCACTGTTGCCAGACTTCCAACTGAAGTTCGGGTGATTCCTCCACCCTGGATTATATGTGTTGCTGTAGGGATTGTTCTGGGGATGATTCTGGTTAGACATGAAGTTAACCTGTTCGTGGGTCCCTAGATCCCCAATCTAATAAGCACTTGCGGGATGCGCCGCACCACTTAACTCACACAAGGACCGGGCCTTGTGGACCTGCATCTGATCGATCTTGGTGGAAAGTGCTTCCACCTGGGCAGCTAAAGAGGTGATTCCATCCACGTGATGGACACCCTGCCTCTGAGTCCTCGCTCGGGAAATGTGCTGAGTGTAGCTCTTCGACGCCACCTTTTCCAACAAGTCATACGCCTCCTGGGTGTCTTCGTTTGAATGCCCCCCCCGCGTATGCGTCGATCAGCTGCTTCCCTGTCATATCTAGACCATCGTAGAAGTTCTCACACAGCTGCCACTTCAACAATCCATGGTGGGGAACTTTCCTCATCAGTTCCTTGAATCTCTCCCACGCCTCATAGATCGTGCCCCCGTCATCCTGTTGGAAAGAAAGAATCCTAGCCCTCAGTTTTGCTGTTTTCTCTAGAGGGATGTACTTCTCTAAGAATTTAGCAGCCATCTGGTCCCAAGTACTAATGGACCTAGGGGGAAGTGATAGTAACCAAGCCTTGGCTCGATCCCGTAAGAAAAATGGGAACAACCGGAGCCGAATAGCATCGTCGGTAGCGTCACGGATTTTTAATGTGGAGCAAATCTCTAAGAAACTGGCAAGATGAGTATTGGGATACTCGTGATCCTTGCCGTCAAACTGCTACATGTTCTGCACCATCTAGATAATGCTGGATTTGATCTCGAACTGATGCTCTCCAACAGTTGGCCTATTGATGCACGACTCCAAACCCTCAAGTGTCGGTTTGCCAAAATCCGAAAGCGTCCGACCCACATCCGCGTCCGCCATCTCTTCTACCTCATCAACAACAACCTCGTCAACAACAACCTCGTCAAGCTCGAGTAATTGGGCCACGAATCGGGAACGGGCCCGTAATCTATGATGAAGATCGCGCTCCGGCTCGGAAGACGGCTCAATAACCTCCTCGGCGGGAGTTGAGGACATGCACGATCTGCAAGACAAGTTACATTTAAATTGATGAACCTAGGAAAAGAAAACACAAGTTAGACAAATTAATAATAAAAATAAAAACAAAAGTGAAAAATAAACTGGAATTAGAATCAACTAAATATATATATATATATATATATATATATATATATATATATATATATAAATGCGACTAAAAATAACAAATAAACGCGCAAAAATAACAATACACGAAAATTGCAAACAAGAAGATACGATATGCATGAATATTTACTAAATGACTAAAAATCAATTCCTATCGTTCTCTCAAAACCGTATCCCCGGCAACGGCGCCAAAAACTTGATATGCTTGAACTGTATATATATTTTTACAAGGATTCTTTACACAATTAGTTTTAAAAAGGGTTTTCACCAAAGATTAATCACACACACATCGGGCAGTGTACCCGTCGGATGACAATATAGTAAAGGTAAGAACCGGATATCAATCCGTGGATACGGTGGAATGCGATAATGAACCGGAACTAAGATTCAATCAAGTGAGGGTAAAAAGGATATTTTGAAGAGTTTGTTTAATTAACTAGCATGCAATTTATATAAAACTAAACTAAAATCACAAGTCAAACAATCAAGGAGAAAAGATCACTTCGGTGTCGAATCCATCTAGAATACATTCAATACACTCATAGAAGCATGGCAAATACACGTAACATAGATTGACCAAATTCTCGTCAAAGACATCTAATCAAATGACCATTCGGAAAGCTAAAATGAATAATACAAACTAACCACCTAAAATCATGCAATGAAGCTCACGTGTTGTAATCATGTCAATGTTTATAAAGATTGAACTAGCTTCCGATTAAGGTATACCAATCCAACAACTAGTTGGAAAGATAATATGAGAAATATACTATCCACCTCAAGTTGATTTAATTAGACAACCACATGCATTTCTTCAACATACAAAGTCCATATAACTTAGGAGAATGTGTCAACAAATCCTAGATAAACATAAAACTAAGCATGAAACACCATAACAAACACTTTGTCTTTCCACACATAAGCATAAGGATACACGTACAAGAATCATAAATCATAGACAAGACTTCATCCACCATTCCTAGTCAAATGCCATAAACTAGCATACAAACATACACTAATCCATGAATACAAGCATAAACAATAAGTTTTCCAACATAATATGGCATACACAAACACAAGTCTTGAAAACTACTTTAGATACTTGAATACATAATTTCATTGAAGAATAATCATATGATTGTCATAACATTAACATAATGGTTGCCAATAATCCATGAATGTTGTCAAACGATTCTAAACTTCATCTAAACCAAAGTGAACAAGAGTTTTAGCTCATCATGAGCTCAAGAAACATGCTATGAAAACAAGAATCAAACCACTCCTACAAGCCTAGATGTTGTTGTTGATGTATGGTGATCCTCTTGATGTTGTAATCCCTCCAAGATGCTTGAAATATGGCTGTAACAAGGCTGGGTCGGAGCTAAAACAGTGGGTTTTTTCTCTGGTTGCTGAATGTCTGAATGAGAAATAAACTTCTGTATTTATAGACTGAAGGGGGCACGACCGCGCCAGGAGGGAAGGCACGACCGTGCCTGTCACTAGGGCGCGACCGTGCCTGTCACTAGGGCGCGACCGTGCCTAAGAACTAGCACGATCGTGGAGCAGAGGGTTGACCGATCCGGAGCTTCTATTGGGTCCCATTGAATGAGGAAGTATTGCTTTGAGGTCAGGGGTCAGACTCACGGGATTACACGCGGCCGTGGGGCGTTGGAACACGGCTGTGCTCGAGGAAATGTCTCGGCGCGGCCGTTCCAGATGCGGGTCGCGACCGTGCGAGAAAAGGGCACGACCGTACCTCCAACTTAGAAACCCTAAAACTTCAACTTTTATCCTGAAATTTCCATGTTTGTTCACCCAGCTTCACAAAAACCTACAAATCTGAAAATGAAGCAAATAAGTGTCTAAACGTTGAAAATAACCAAGAATTGATCGTGAAATGAGTGAAGTTTTGTGCCAAAAAAATGTGTAAATTCTAACACATCAGGGGCCCTCTAACTCCAAACGTAGCTCAAATTATGGCCGTTTCAAGTTTGAACACTTTTTACCCTGTGTTTCTCTGTCTAGCTAGTCGAGGATGGACTCCACTAATTCCTGGATCAACTTATTATCATTGCACGCATGGTTATCAAATGGGTTGGATGAACCTCTCTATATTACAAGCCACCCATTTGACAGATTATTCCACCAATAGCATTGAATTGGAAACTCACAAAGCACGTACGAGTCTGGCCAACGACCCTTAAATAAACGTGGCGCTTCCAGGAGGCAACCTGATGATCACGAATAAATTAAGAAGTTGGTGCATACGGCAGAATGCATGGACCTCAGGTTTGGTTTTCCAAATTTAAGTTTCTCATACTTCAGCCCCGAGGTATGCCTTCTCGATACTAGTACCTTAGTAGCTTAACTACTACCTTTTATTTTCCTTGTCTGCTTTTATGTTTTCCTTTGTGTGTCAGGTAGATTAACATCATCAGGTAGTTTCTCTACTTCTTTGAGGAGCTACTCTCCATCTCTATAACCTGAGGAGTCGGAAACCACATCAAATTTTTGTGAAAATTCGATGAAGTCTTTAAAGCAACGTGTTGACAAGCAACTGATAGGCATAGCCTAACAGCAACAATAAGTTTTGGCCTTAGGTTATACACCTAATTGACCGGGGGAGTACCAGTTTCTTTTCCCTTAAAACTTTATGCATTTAAATTCCTACATAGCATTTCATTACATGCATTTGTACATTGAGGGCAATGCATAGTTTTAAGTGTGGGGTGGGGAATTAGAGATTCAGGACTACTTGTAACCTCAAAGCAGTAAAATTTTAACTTGTGATTTTCTACACATTTGACTAAAATATTACAAAAAACCTACCTTTTGAAAAACCCGAAAATTTTCAAAAATTTTAAAACCCTAAAACCAAAATCTCTTTGAGTTCGCACGTAATTAAATAAAACAAAGACATGGCAAGTAGAAACAAATGGATATTATGCATAACGATTCACTAAACCCTATCTCATCCGTTTTCCATGTGAGAATAATCTGAGCCTTTTCATGAGTATTATTATCATCATATTTTCGCATGCTCTTTCGTTTGGTATACTGAGTGTTTTTTGATCGGATTTTATGCATAATTAGAACGTGTGTGACTTATACATATCAAGACCATGAACTAGTAGAAGTATGAAACTGATTGAGGCAACTAGGACTTTGTTACCCTTATATATTATCCTTAAAACCAAAAATCCTAAAAATATTATCCGCCTAGATAGCCCTCTGAGCATTAGCCTTTTCTTTTCTACTACCCACATTTATAAACCAACCAGCTTTTCGTAACACACCAGTTATTGGCTAACTGTCTTTAAAATGGGAAAATAATCTTATGTCGTTATTTCAAGTTCATTACCATTGAGGCAATTTTGGAAAAAATCTGTTTTACTAAGAATAATTAGAGTATATAAGAAGTTGGATGTATTAGGAAGAAACAGCCGAAATATCTGCAAGAAATTTATGAAAATATTATTTCAAGGAAATTGAGGAAAAATAATTATTGAAGAATTTGTCTTGATACAAAAAGAAAAGAAAAAAATACAAAAAAGAAGAAAAAAAGGAAGAGAGAAGTGGGTCTTTTACCGGCTAGACCTTAAAGAACTGGATATGCATTCTTTTGATTTTAATTTGCTTTTCTGTCTTCATTTCGTAAAGCCTGAATTACCAACCGAACTCCGAGAGAAGATTTTCCAAGCAACAAGTGATGTAAGAAAACTGGGGCGCAAGCAAGAACAATTGCCACCATTCCGCGGCTTGTCAAAAAGTGCCGCCAAAAGAAGAGCCAAAAGATATGACAAATGTGTGAATTGTGTCAACTGGAGCCACGATGGAAAGTGTAGCAAGAATCAAACTCATTCCCAGCATGAGTATATGCATCTGATTAAAGTAGGAGCTGTTAGGCTACATACCAAAAGATCCATAAGGAAAGGGAGTAATGTGTACTACGCAGTGAGGAAAGAGTTGAGAATGATAAGAGATCTTGGTCTTGGCAATCTGACCAGAAACGAGCCCTCAGAATAGTTTTACCCTCATGATATGAGAACTGTAGAGGGACCTGCTAGTATTTTCCATTTTAAATCACGAAGCCGTAGCTGTGTTTCACGAAAGCTGCATCCCTTTCAACCCCTTTAAAATTGTGTTTCACGGAAGCTGCAGCCCTTTCAACCCCTTTAAAATCCCTAAATATCCAAAAAGATTTTCATTTTCGCCCCTTATTTTTATTTTAGCCACATTACAAACCTTTTTAAAGTCCTCTTGATTCATGCATACTACTTAGTTAGTTGGTGGAGACTTGATTTGCATACAAGCTTATGACCATTGCATAATTCGATTCAAACTTGAGTGTTCCACTTAGCTTACATTATCCATACATATATAACCCTAGCGTTGAGTGAACATTGTGAGGAGTGAGGGATTATGCATAATCGTAGTTCTAGTAGGCTTGTCACGGATGCCATCATACCAAAATAGAAAATTACAAAAATAGAATAAGAACTCAAGAGTTATCCCAGGGTTTCCAACTACTTGGAACTCCATTACCATTTGTAAAGTTTTTAGTTATGGGTATGATCATGCATGAGTTTGCTTGAGTACAAGCAAAGTTTAAGTGTGGGGTATTATGATATGTCCTAAATTATACATGTTTTGCATGCATAATAATCATCATATTATGGTACTAACTGATTAATAACCTTGCAATTGATACTTAAAACATTAATATTTCATAATTGCAGGTTATTCGGTGTCCTGAGATAAACAAAGATGAAACCAGTAAAAAACACCAAGAAATCAAGCCTTTTGGAAGACCATTCCCGAGCTTTGACCCTCAAGAAGTCAAAATTGGACAACAAGAAGTCAACAAGCAGCTAAAAGACGAAACTGGGGAGCAGTAGGGAAATGCACGGGCGTGCAATGCCATGCACGGCCGTGTAAACCCCAACTTGCTCCCCAAGGCTCTAGTACACCGCCAATTGTACCTTGTTTGATTCCCTAGGTGTTTGCATGTAATATCCTGGATTTTCCAAACCCGTTTAATAGATATTTATTTTCTTTTATACTTGAAACCCATACATATATATAGGTAAATATATATACATATATATATATATATATACATGAGAATTTTATAAAAAAATGATACATATATATACATATACTCTTGAAAATTTTAATGAGTTTGTAACCTCATTTTAATTATTTAAATTTCTAAGCAAACGAACCATATAACTTGTTTTATAAAAATTTAATCCAATGGGAAAACTCGTTAAACTTTTATTTTATAGAAACCCCTGGGACCAAAACTGTCATTTTGGAAAACTCGTTTTAAACAAAAAAACTTAACTTTTTAACATAAAATGGTACCACTAGAAACCACAAGGGCCTGTTCGGCCACAAACCCAAACTCCCAAACCCAGAACCAGTCATGGGTTCGAGTCCCGCATCCCCCCGTTTTTCAGCCCTTTTTACTCAAAATCGCGTAAACGTCCACATTCGACAAACCTCGGGTCTCGCCTCAGGCGTGCGACCCTAACCCGAGGTATCCCAACACTAGATACCAACTTCAATGTGGCGTGGGTTCAAGTTTGAATTCGGCATTTACTCCCGAGACCTCCCCACCTAATCCGGCTTTAAATCGCGACATTGGCTATAAATACCGATTAGAAACCTCAGTAGCATCACACCACAACTTTCTTCACTCTCAATTCGAACGATCATCATATGCATTCCGCGATTTTGCTCCCGATAGCCGACGCTTAAATCGGACTCGTCCTCCCTCAATCCGAAACCATTTGAGGTAATTCTTGTGACTAACATTATCGTTGCACTCTGAGGATCGAAAGCCCTCTGTTTAATTGCATTAACAGAGGGCAAATCGACACGAATTTGGCGAGATTGATTCTAGGGTTCATATGGATTTGGGGATGGTTTGAAAATGTGTTTATTAGTTTATTTTTACAGGTATAACACTAACGAACCCGTAGTCGGGATGGTTAGTGCTTGTGTGTGTGCATTGGTGAACCGGGCAGGACCCGAGTTCGATCCGGGCGACCCGTTTTATTTTGTTTCATTTTTTGTGCCTATTTAATCAGAATTAAAATTTCTAAAAAAATTTATAAAATCTGTTAAATTCATATAAACCCAGAAATGGCTTTTATCTACACTTTTGTATTCTGAAACTATTTTAACTAAATTAAACTTAGTTAAAATTTATAAAAACTAATTCTTTAAAAATAGTTGTAAATATTTAAAAACTATAAAAACACCTTTAAATTTTATAAAAATTTATATTCTGAATAGGAAATATTTTATAGAAATTGAAAACTTGTACCTTCTATAAAATCCATATTCTATATAAAACTTGCGCATTTATTTATTTTAAAACAAAATAAATATACTTTATTTATTTGTAGAATGTTTATAAATTTCATAAATCCTAAAGTTAAAAGAGACTTATAGTTTATGAACTCATATAAATTAGGAATATTTATAAACTTATAACCTTAAACATAAACTTTATTACTTATAAACTTATAATTTTGAACACAAACTTTATTTAACGCTTATAAACTTATAAATTTATAGAAACTCTATTTAAAACCTTATAAACTTATGGTTTTCTTCTAGACTTTAAAAATATTTATAAACTTATAATTAAGATATAACCATATTCTATATCTTATAAACTTATAAGTGTTATTATATAGTTAAACGTATTTATATTACGAATTAATTTGTATTATAAATACTTAATACTTAGAAACTTAATCAAATCTCAAATGATTTATGTTGATTAAATAAGTTAGTGTTCTTGTAAATTATTTATTTCTAAATACTTCGAAAACTAATTTGATTGTAATTGTGAAACTTTTAGATAATTATTTTAATTAATAATTATTCTAATCTATAAATCTATTAAACTTTGACATACAAGTCTTGTATCATTCCTTCAAAACCTTTATTATAAACTTGATTTAAACTTAATAAACACAAACCATTCCCGTCTCCCACTTGGAACCCTAGTCAAATCTTGAAATCCTAACTCTTTTTGCCTTAGACTTGTAGAAACAAACTTGAAACTTTAGACTTATATTCTTAGGCATATTGTGAGGATATTCTCCCTCAAAGTCTTACAAACTTACTCTTATCGGGTACTCTTTATCAATCCAAGTGAGTATACTTAGCCCTTTTTTTCTTTCTATACTTTTGGGGTGAAACATGTTCAAAAACATTAAACTTATGCAATTCTTGTACAACTATGACTAGATGCTTATTCTTATGTTAAACTTGAGACTTGTATGCTTAGATTAAACTTAAAACTAGCACATTCATTAACTTTGATCAAGCCTATAGTAACAATGATAGATCTATTGTATTTGACCAATCCACCTTGATTGATTGACCCCTTCGGGGGGGGGGGGGGAGCCCTTGGTGATTGTTACTGAATTAAACTTTAAACTTGAGACTTATAAGGGTAACCTGCGGGTTATGCCTAAACTTGGTTGGAGGGTTGAAGTGCACAATGTTTAAGATACTTGTTCTCATACTTACTTTATAGAATGCATATATCATAGTGAATTGTAATTCTTTTCAAATCCTTGTTAAATTGTGTCAAAACCTTTGTATCTCACCAACTATTTTGTAGTTGACAGATTCTTTCACATGTTTCAGGTTCTACAACATGAGACTTTATCATGATCACATAGGATGCTTGGACCTAGAATGCTTAATCAATTAGACTTGTATTCTTGCTATGTATTTGATTTATTCCTTGTATTGGAACCTTGAAGTTATTTAATAAAACTATTTAAACTTTAATAGTCAACCTTGTGCTATTGAACAACCGCGTCCGCCCCGACGTATAATCCGCCGTCGGTTGGGGTGTGACAGATTGGTATCAGAGCCTTGGTTATAGGGAATTAGGTTATTAGACACATGACCTAGACTATAACTTAGGAGACCCAAACATGAGTTATCTCATGTCCTTTACTAAGATATCTCTTCTCATTCTATTCTTAAATCTTATACGTGAATGCTTGGAGATTCTACGTTTCTACTTACCTACGTGCTACAAGAGTCTACTACGTCGAGGATACATTCTTAGGCTTTAAGTCTAAACCCCCAATAAATTCTCATCAAGAGTATTTAAGTTCTAGACAATGTATGAGAACTTGTGCGGACCGGAAGGGTGGATACCTGTATCCTGGGAAATTCTGTCAAGGAAAGCATTTCATACAAATCCAAATCAACCGTTGGACCCGTATGCTTTCCTGGGAATTCTTGGTGTAAGTATCCACTTATAGGAATGCATGACTTCTCTAAACATTAGTGAGCTTAGATCTCTCTTGATATGTCAAAGTACTTACTTAGTGATATGCACTAAATGAGTACCATCTCAAATACTATACACTTCATAAATTCATGATTCAAAAACTTTCCTCTATAACATTTATTCTATGATTCTTAAGTCCCGTCTTGTCACATGACAACATGCTTACTCGTCATGACCTAAAGGAGTTACCTTCAAGAAGAAATTCTTACGAGACTATACTTAAAGACTATATACACAAACTTATATTTATACAGATACTACTCAATAAGCTTCATGATCGTTGTAATACAACCCTTAAAACTATGTATTACCCTACAAATTCTTCTATAAAGCTTTATTATTTTATAAATATGACACCTAAGAGGTAACCCTTGTATTTTTACCTTACCTCCTTAGCACTTAACCAAGTTTCATTTGATAACTAACTCAAAAACTTTTGTTACATTTTTATACATCTCAAAACTTTCATACGTCCTTAAACTTCATGATCCTTGTAATACCAGCACATTTAAAACCATGTATTATCCTACAAGTCCTTTTACAAACTTCATTACTTTATAAACTTGACACCTAAGGAGAAACTCTTGTATTTTCATTTTATCACCCACAACTTCATTTGACGATTTACTCAAACTTTGTTACACTTTATTACATCCCAAAACTTTCATACGTCTTTAAAACTTACACATCACCGTTTCTTGTAAACAAAACATAATGACTTTTGAATCCAAAATACATTAACAAAGTAATTAGTAACCTAAGTGTTTTTCCTTGTAAGAAAAGGAGTCTACCACGGAATAGACAAGCTCCACGTTTAAAAACTCTAAGCCCACAATGAAACCTTGACATAGTACCTTAAACCCAAATATCGGTGACAATAACTAAAAAGTTGTAGACTCACGAGGAAATTTTGGCTATGGAAATAGGGTACTTAAGTGAGTCCTTGTGACCACCCCCTTCTTCGGGGAAATTCTCCTCGTTAGCCCATCAACTTTCAATTAAAAACTATTTTTGAAAATATTACTGTGATAACTCAGTATTATGAATAAAAACTTTTGAACAACCTTTCTTTCTACTCTCTCTCTAGCTAGGTAATGGACTCACACTCACACTCTTCACCAGTGTACCGTCCTAGAGGAGAGTCCGACCGGGAAGAGAGTAGCGAGTCACCGGTGTATCAACCAAGTCCTTATCCTAATGCACGGGCAAGAGCTGAACTCAACACCAATTGGATCAGAAACCCTAGGACATCACCACCGAGGAATCCTTATCAAGCACCTCATCTTCACCACCGGTTCTCATTACCACCAAGGGACCCATATCTAGCACCTACCCCTACCCTAAGGTTTAGGCATGCCGGAATACCTCCCGTGGAAATGGGAATCCCGGTGCCTAACATTCCTAGATTCGTGGAAACTGCGGAATTTATGAGGCGAGAGATGAAGCATAGGGCTCGGCAAGACCTATTAAACCAAAGGATCGACGACCTGGCCAATCAAATCTGGATCCAGGAAGAAAAGATCACAACTTTGGAGGAAGACAGGGAAATCCTCGAACATCGTACCGATACCACTAGAGCGGAGGCTAAGTTTGCCATCCGAGTGACTCTAGCAGTTCTTGTGGTAGTACTTGTCTGCTTCCTAGCGGAGAGTTACCTAAGGCGTGCGTGAAACCTCTGTTTTCCTTAATTTTAATTTTCCGTTTAATGGCAAATGTCTTACGTAAGGGCTAGAAGCCCCAATTTTGAAACATATGAATGAAAATTTCTTTGAAATTTCATCTTATCATCATTTGCTGGTTTGACTCTTCTTTCATCATTACAAACTTAACCCTCTTACCCAAACACTTTCGTCAAGAGTAGCTCGCGTTAGTACTTAAGATAATTAACAACGTTGCATTAAACTATAAGAATCCTAAGTGACACATGTAACTGAGGAATAAAACTTGAACAAACCCTCTAATTCGTAAGCGCTCTTTTAAAACAACACGACTTACGAACCACTGCCATAATCAACTATTATCATTACTTCTTATATAGACTTCACACTTCTAAACTTGACCAACTCTTCTTTTGACAATCATACATACCTCTTTGTAAGTCCTACTTATACTACTCATCGTTGTTTAACTCATTATTCTTGAACATCTTAGTTATACACTATATAAAAGAAAGCTACGCATTTTTTATGAAACAAGATAAATTTGTAAACATACTATTATTATCAAAACTTTTCCCGTTACCCTATGCTAGGAGACTTTCCTCATCCAACTCTTGTCACGTAAAAGTTTTGCTATAGATCACAACAAGAATTAAAGACTTAAGAGCACGTTACTAAAACATCAAACTTCGTATACACAGCTATAAGGTCAGAGACTTTTGAGCCATGTAAAAACTTATACAAACATTCGAAACCGTATCCTTGAAAACTGAACACCTTCTAAACCAATGTAAGCATGTCCAACAAAACGTAATGTAAAACTTGGGTTCAATATTGAAACTTGAAACCAACTGACCTACCCTATCTTCAAACTCATACTTGAATTCTTAGTCTTGAAAACTTTTTGTGTTCGTCTCAACAAAACCTTATAAGACTTGATAAACGTACATTTCAAATACACGAGAAAACTTCATTCTTGATACTAGAAACTAATATGAAGGGGGACACTGCTCTCTTTAGCAGAGTACCTCCCTAGTCTTCTCTTCAAACCCAAAATAATCGGGATCCACCTAACCTTCCGGACAACTCGAATCTTCTGGGAAAGAGCGTATAACAGTTAATCCTGTTCTAAACGCTGTCCCACATCTCTCTTAAACACTAGAGTATTTAGATAACCATTTTATACCCAAAACGTAATCGTATACTTCTATACACTGAAGCTAAACTAAAAGACTTTAAACTATTCTATGTTTGACGTATTCTTGTTCAAACACAATTTAAACTATTCTATGTTTGACGTATTCTTGTTCAAACACAATTTAAACTATTCTATGTTTGGCGTATTCTTGATCAAACACAATTTAAACTATTCTATATTTGACGTATTCTTGCTCAAACACAATTTAAACTATTCTATGTTTGACGTATTCTTGTTCAAACACAATTTAAACTATTCTATGTTTGACGTATTCTTGATCAAACACAATTTAAACTATTCTATGTTTGACGTATTCTTGTTCAAACACAATTTAAACTATTCTATGTTTGACGTGTTCTTGTTCAAACACAATTTAAACTATTCTATGTTTGACGTATTCTTGTTCAAACACAATTTAAACTATTCTATATTTGACGTATTCTTGTTCAAACACAATTTAAACTATTCTATGTTTGACGTATTCTTATTCAAACACAATTTAAACTATTCTATGTTTGACGTATTCTTGTTCAAACACAATTTGAGCTACTCCATGTTTGACGTATGCTTGTTCAAACATGATGAACGTATAATAATTTTAAACTACTCAAGGTTTGATGTATTCTTGATCAAACACGAGGAAAGTGTAAAGACTTTAAACTACTCCATGTTTGACGTATGCTTGTTCAAACATGATGAACGTATAAGACTTTTAAACTACTCAAGGTTTGATGTATTCTTGATCAAACACGAGGAAAGTGTAAAAGACTTTAAATTACTCCATGTTTGACGTATGCTTGTTCAAACATGATGAACGTATAAGACTTTTAAACTACTCAAGGTTTGATGTATTCTTGATCAAACACGAGGAAAGTGTAAAGACTTTAAACTACTCCATGTTTGACGTATGCTTGTTCAAACATGATGAACGTATAAGACTTTTAAACTACTCAAGGTCTGATGTATTATTGATCAAACCCAAGGAAAGTGTAAAGACTTTAAACTACTCAATGATTGAAGTATTCTTATTCAATCACGAGGAAACTTTGAAACTCTAAATCTTGTCACATTCTTTTCTTTACTCATTGAACGACGCTTCTCTCTGAGGGACTCGTTAATCAATGATCACTCTTATGTGGAAACTCTAGTCGGGAGTTAAACAAATTCTGGTACTCTTTCTTGATCCACACACAAACGGAAGGACCTATGCGGACTATGCGACGATTTAAATGCTTGCGGGTGCACACGTAAGTATGAAAATCAGCGTGTGGGAAGACATAGTAAACTCTGTCATGTGCTATGATCTAATACTTATCGTAAAAGGTAGCCACGGAACTTAGGTACCGTAGCAATCCCTAGACGTATTAGCCTACAAACTCAAATCGTTAAACTATCATCGAATCCATCCTAAGTGATGCATCCCGCTTGAAATCCTGAATGGTAATTCAGCAGATATTCTCTCGAATGCATTTCATTTGTTTTCAATGAAACTATATGCCTCGTAGGGAAACTCTTGGCAACCCTAGACCTTGGAAACTTAGAAACTTGAGCGTAATCTTATTCCTGTCATTCCAGTTAGGATTCTAAACATAACCCGTAGTTTACTAAGAGACGTAAAATATTTTTCTCAAAATCCTTGTGCGTATCATAGACTTAAAACGTAAACCTTCTATTTTAATTTTGGGACGAAATTTTCTAAAGTAGGGGAGACTGTAATTACCTGGATTTCCCAAACCCGTTTAATAGATATTTATTTCCTTTTATACTTGAAACCCATACATATATATAGGTATATATATATACATATATATATACATGAGAATTTTATAAAAAAATGATACATATACTCTTGAAAATTTTAATGAGTTTGTAACCTCATTTTAATTATTTAAATTTCTAAGCAAACGAACCATATAACTTGTTTTATAAAAAATTAATCCAATGGGAAAACTCGTTAAACTTTTATTTTATAGAAACCCCGGGGACCAAAACTGTCATTTTGGAAAACTCGTTTTAAACAAAAAACTAAACTTTTTAACATAAAATGGTACCCACTAGAAACCTCAAGGGCCTATTCTGCCACAAACCCAAACTCCCGAACCCAGAACCAGTCATGGGTTCGAGTCCCGCATCCCCCCGTTTTTCAGCCCTTTTTACTCAAAATCGCGTAAACGTCCACATTCGACGAACCTCGGGTCTCGCCTCAGGCGTGCGACCCTAACCCGAGGTATCCCAACACTCGATACCAACATTAATGCGGTGTGGGTTCAAGTTTGAATTTGGCATTTACTCCCGAGACCTCCCCACCTAATCCGGCTTTAAATCGCGACATTGGCTATAAATACCGATTAGAAACCTCAGTAGCATCACACCACAACTTTCTTCACTCTTAATTCGAACGATCATCATCTACATTCCGCGATTTTGCTCCCGACAGCCGACGCTTAAATCGGACTCGTCCTCCCTCAATCCGAAACCATTTGAGGTAATTCTTGTGACTAACATTATCGTTGCACTCTGAGGATCGAAAGCCCTCTGTTTAATTGCATTAACAGAGGGCAAATCGACACGAATTTGACGAGATTGATTCTAGGGTTCATATGGATTTGGGGATGGTTTGAAAATGTGTTTATTACATATGGATTTGGGGATGGTTTGAAAATGTGTTTATTAATTTATTTTTACAGGTATAACACTAACGAACCCGTAGTCGGGATGCTTAGTGCTTGTGTGTGTGCATTGGTGAACCGGGCAGGACCCGAGTTTGATCCGGGCGACCCGTTTTATTTTGTTTCATTTTTTTTGTGCCTATTTAATCAGAATTAAAATTTCTAAATTTTTTTATAAAATCTGTTAAATTCATATAAACCCATAAATGACTTTTATCTACACTTTTGTATTCTGAAACTATTTTAACTAAATTAAACTTAGTTAAAATTTATAAAAACTAATTCTTTAAAAATAGTTGTAAATATTTAAAAACTAATAAAAATTTATATTCTGAATAGGAAATATTTTATAGAAATTGAAAACTTGTACCTTCTATAAAATCCATATTCTATATAAAACTTGCGCATTTATTTATTTTAAAACAAAATAAATATACTTTATTTATTTGTAGAATGTTTATAAATTTCATAAATCCTAAAGTTAAAAGAGACTTATAGTTTATGAACTCATATAAATTAGGAATATTTATAAACTTATAACCTTAAACATAAACTTTATTACTTATAAACTTATAATTTTGAACACAAACTTTATTTAACGCTTATAAACTTATAAATTTATAGAAACTCTATTTAAAACCTTATAAACTTATGGTTTTCTTCTAGACTTTAAAAATATTTATAAACTTATAATTAAGATATAACCATATTCTATATCTTATAAACTTATAAGTGTTATTATATAGTTAAACGTATTTATATTACGAATTAATTTGTATTATAAATACTTAATACTTAGAAACTTAATCAAATCTCAAATGATTTATGTTGATTAAATAAGTAAGTGTTCTTGTAAATTATTTATTTCTAAATACTTCGAAAACTAATTTGATTGTAATTGTGAAACTTTTAGATAATTATTTTAATTAATAATTATTCTAATCTATAAATCTATTAAACTTTGACATACAAGTCTTGTATCATTCCTTCAAAACCTTTATTATAAACTTGATTTAAACTTCATAAACACAAACCATTCCCGTCTCCCACTTGGAACCCTAGTCAAATCTTGAAATCCTAACTCTTTTTGCCTTAGACTTGTAGAAACAAACTTAAAACTTTAGACTTATATTCTTAGGCATATTGTGAGGATATTCTCCCTCAAAGTCTTACAAACTTACTCTTATCGGGTACTCTTTATCAATCCAAGTGAGTATACTTAGCCCTTTTTTTCTTTCTATACTTTTGGGGTGAAACATGTTCAAAAACATTAAACTTATGCAATTCTTGTACAACTATGACTAGATGCTTATTCTTATGTTAAACTTGAGACTTGTATGCTTAGATTAAACTTAAAACTAGCACATTCATTAACTTTGATCAAGCCTATAGTAACAATGATAGATCTATTGTATTTGACCAATCCACCTTGATTGATTGACCCCTTCGGGGGGGGGGGGAGCCCTTGGTGATTGTTACTGAATTAAACTTTAAACTTGAGACTTATAAGGGTAACCTGCGGGTTATGCCTAAACTTGGTTGGAGGGTTGAAGTGCACAATGTTTAAGATACTTGTTCTCATACTTACTTTATAGAATGCATATATCATAGTGAATTGTAATTCTTTTAAAATCCTTGTTAAACTGTGTCAAAACCTTTGTATCTCACCAACTATTTTGTAGTTGACAGATTCTTTCACATGTTTCAGGTTCTACAACATGAGACTTTATCGTGATCACATAGGATGCTTGGACCTAGAATGCTTAATCAATTAGACTTGTATTCTTGCTATGTATTTGATTTATTCCTTGTATTGGAACCTTGAAGTTATTTAATAAAACTATTTAAACTTTAATAGTCAACCTTGTGCTATTGAACAACCGCGTCCGCCCCGACGTATAATCCGCCGTCGGTTGGGGTGTGCATTGCTCATTTTGAGGCCTATAAATTGGTGGCTTAAGTTCTTCATTAGAAGATACCATACACACCTAACCAGAGCTAAAGAAAGTCCATTTCTGTAGTCTAGAGTAGAGACTAGAGAGGCTCCTCCTCTTTGTTCGCAATAGGGGAGCCTACGAAACTCAGCGTTACGCTAGTTAGTATGGCCATTCCTTGCTAAACTCTTTGTATTGCTATGGTGAAGATGATGTTTGGTGCATGTTAATGTTTGATATATTAATCTAGTGGTATGTTTATGTCTTTAATTATTCGTTCTTAAAACCACAATTTGGTGGGCTTTTATCATTGTCTAAATCAGTCTTTATATTTGTGAGTGTTCTTGATTTTAAAGTGTAAGATCGTAAAACCTTTTTAATCAAACTTCCTTTGAAGCTTGTACGTCTTTATACACGCAGAGATTGATAAGCCAAGGCTTGGTCAACATTATTAAGGTCGTACGTCTTTATACGAACTTATTATGTGACCAAGAATTGGTGAACTCGTGTTGGGAACGGTACGTCTTTATACTCGGTCTCATTGTTACACCGCTTCCCGGTGAACAAAGTATAATCACCTATTTAATTTTAATACAAAGCATTTACGTTCGATGTCTTAAACCAACCCGGAGATGACCATTCGAAGGGTTGAGGGTAACTGTTGTCCCTAACGGGAGGCACTACTATTTTAATTTAAAGATTTTAATTCGTGAATCAAATGTCGTGAGGACGAGGCTCTAGCGGTGACCCGGGTCACAAGTTTGCAGTAGTCATATCACTAGATTAGTCAACTTAACATTATCACATACCAAGTTGAGTACCGAAACTCGACCGTGTCCATTGGTTCGATAAATGGTTCTTACCTAAACTATATTACGCTGCGATAGGTACACTTGCCTATTGTGTGTGTTTTTAAGTTAAAGTAATTATCATTTTATAAATTTAAAACCTGATCTCGTAAAACCATCTTAAAAATATATTATATTTTTATATATTAAAAACGACATATCAGCTCACATCACTGGATCACCGACAATAATAGACACCATAACATGAAATACGACCCGTATTATCCAATTGTCACACCCCTAAACCAGGGCGTGACGAAAACGCTAGATTTATACACAACAGACGATGAAAGACTTTAGAAAACTCACATTACATAGTTTAAATTACATATTGAACTTTATAAAAACACACTACAATAAGATGTCAACTGTTCTCGTCAAATAGCCCGGAGATGCCCTACCACAACTCACCTAAACTCACTATAAAACACGTACTAAATAGGTAATCTTTCACTTGTGAGCCTATGGTTTACAAAACACACTTGTTATAAAAACCAAATTAATATCTCATAACACAATTTATTAAATGTTTAAGTTCAGTTAGCCACACCCACAATAACACACCACACAGCTCACTTCACACATGTTTTAATAATTAACACTTTACACTTCTCAAAAACAAAATGTTAGCTACACACGGGTATTATATATAGTTGGGTCAGACAAACACTATCAACGTGAGACATACCGATTTACCACCATCGTGGACTTCACACACGCATTTCCCACAAATCATGCCACAACATCCCAACCTTCAGCTCAACATTCGTTATGGATTCCTAAAGTGTTGGTGGTTCTTCTAATGAACTAACCGTTATGAGGATTATACCAAGAACGGGTAACCAGCATATCTGGGCACATTACGATTTATGTGACTTGTCAAACGGTTTACAATGAGCTCGATGCAAGTTGTGTGATATGTTTTTAAGGAAGGAATCAAACTCTAGTTTGAAAATGATATTGAAAATGCATGCAAGAAGTTGAAAAGCGTCCCGGGTCAAGGTCAATCATCGATGTCAAACAAGGGTGGAATTTGGAATTTTGACGCAAATATTGTTTGAGAAAGAATGACAAAGTTAGTTATTCAAGAGGGTATGCCGTTCAACCACTTCGACAACCCGCGTTTGACAAGGATGATTTAAAAGACGCTTTAACCACCAAGTAAGCCGCACTATCTTTATACGTGATTTTTTTAAAATGTGGAAAAAAAAGAAAAAAATGAATTAGTTTTAGGCTTTGAAAAATTACAAACCGGTGTGAACTTAACTACCGATGTTTGGTCGGCTCCACAAGGTATACCTAATCCGTACCTTTGCGTTACTGCTCATTGGGTAGATCCCAATACGTGGCAAATGATGAAGCATACGATTGTGTTTGGTTTGTTTTCATATCCGCATACCGGAGAAAATTTATTTCACATGTTAGATAACGTAATACCACATTTGCATTACAAAACAAGATTTTTTCCACTATTAGTTCTGATGAGTTTAACACTTTAAATATTTTGGCTTGGTGGAAAGAAAAGGAACCCCAATTTCCGGTTCTTGCCTCAATGGCCCGTGTTTTACTAATCGTCCAAGCTTCTACGGTAGCTTCGAAATCCGTTTTTTCTCTTAGTGGCAGAGTTTTATCCACAAGAAGAACGAGACTCACTCCCATGACGATGGAAATGTGCATTTGCATGAAAGACCACTTGGACGTGATGGAACGAATACACGATACTACAACTCTTGAAGACGAAATTGAAGCCGAAGAAATCATACACGAGGGAGAGGTGGAACAAGGAAAGTCGTTGCCACTAACTGATGAAGAACTCGTTTACGATAAAGCACAACGAAGTAGTAGCAATAGCTTCAGCGAATAATAAATACCAAACACTAAATAACGACGCCGATATCAACGATTAAAATATTTATTATAATGTTTTCGCATTTTCTAAATTTTTGTTGTAACGTCTCTTATGATTTTGAAATTTTTGAACTTGAAAAAAATAAATAAAGATATGATATGTTTAGTTTTTTTTAATAATTTACATTTTTTTTTAAAACCGGTTTCAAAACCTACCCGAACCGGTTTCATAGGTTTGGATTTTTCAGTGGACAAACCGGTTTCAAACTGGTTTTGACTTTGTTTGATCAAATCGGTTCTGGTCTGGTTTCAATCCGGTTCGGTTTGAAAACCCGTTTTGTGCAACTCTAATTCTGGTTTATTTGTTATGTTTAGAAAAATTGGGCTTTGGACACCATATGTCCAAGATCAGGAACCATGGGCCGCAGATAAGTAGCACTCAGGCCCAACACTTTTAGCTTGATTACCTTATCAAAACCAAGAAGTCAAGAACTGCCTCACCACCGGAAAAGGAAAAGATATTTCATTGAAATAATCTACAAAAAAACAATTTAATCAAAAAAATGATCTTTCTCTACTATTCAAAGAAAAAAATGTTTATGTTTTGCAAAGTAAAATATTATGATGTCATTAATCTAGTATTTTTTTTGAAATTTTTAATAAGAGCAAAATAAAAATAAAATAATTATTATGAATTAAAACTGAGAACTTTAGAAAATTCCAAAACAGTTTGAAATAAAATCCATCATATTGTTTAAAAGTAAAATTATATAAAACAATATATATTAAATAATGATTCTAGTGCACTTGTTTCTTCAAATTTTATTGCAGTATTTAGAAAAAGTTGTTTGATGAGAAATAATTTATATTTTTCAAGTTACATTTGAAATTCACACTTGAAGATTTATTGAAGGGAATAACAACTTTCACGTGTAACAGGAAAGACGTGTCCCCTATAAGGCAGGGTATGTCTTGCTTTATGTGTTGTTTCTCGTGTACACGGGGGGACCAACAACCAAACCCCAACTCTACACTACTATTGCCACTCTTTGTATTTGGGTTAAAATACTGTGAATGAGCTAGTGGTGGAGTGGTAAGAGAGAGATCTAATGTTCTTAGTGACCCAGATTCAATCTCTGCTCTTCACATTAGTTTTTAAGACATGCAAATGAGGCCTAGCTTTGGCTGATGCAACTGGGTTTTACCCACGCCGATCCAGGGTTCGAAACTTGGCTCTCCCTCAAGTCCGGAAGGGGCAGCATTTGGTGGGATTTTTCCTTGGATGCTCTCCAACGCTGACGCCAAGTGGGCCCGGTTAAGACAACATATTGACCGAAGTTGGACGAGGATCTCCCATGTGACGGGGGGATGCGACATCACAACATTCAATGTTCGCCGTTAAAAAAAAAAATTGGGTCAAAATACTCTTATGTTCTATAATTTACTTTTATCAATTCTAGAGTAAAATATAAGGATTTTATAAAAGTTACTGATAAATTAAATGTCAACATGCACGGTTCAACAAAATTTAAGGGATGAAGCTACATAGGATCCACAGTCGATGGATGGAGAGATTGATTGTGGACTGATACTGTCGTGCTTGAAACAAATTTTACCAAATCGAATCATATTATTCCACGCATTTAGTAACTAAGTAAATGGTTATTTGAAAATGACAAATGATCACTTAGTAACAAATTTATTAAATAGAAAGAATGATGATTAGTGATAACATAATAATTGATAGTGTCTTTAGTGTAAACAAAAATATATATAATTATATCTCTGATATCAACATCAAGAACTTGATGCGATGTGTTCAGTGATATGATAATATAATTTTTAATATTTGATTTTAGAGTTACATAAAATCAGCTTTTAAATTTATAAATTAAAATGATAATTACTTCAACTAAACACACATACAACAGACAAGTGTACCTATCGCAACGTAGTATACTATGGGTAAGAACCAAGTATCGACTCATAGACACGGATCCCGTACTCAACCCTCGCTATTGTCTGACTAGGATAATAAGTTGAAAAAGGGTTTTGTTTTAAAAGGAAATATAAAAATTAAGAAATGTAATTAGAAATGTTTTCTAGTTTAAGATATTACTCCGGTTTTTTTCGCTTGTTAATTAATGTTATATTTTAGTAAGGTTGGTCATAGTTACTAGTACTAACCGTCTAACCCTTTCGATAGGGGAGTGTAACATCTCGTTTTCATAAACAAGTGGATAAGCATGAAATTGTAATTATTGTAAAGTTTAAGGTTAAAAACGTAAAAAGGAAGGACAAACTTAGAGGGGAAGTTAGGGTTACACTAGGGGGTTATAAGTAGGTGCAAACCTCCTCCTTTATCCTAAACTTTTCGGCCAAGACACAAGAAAGAAGAGAAAAGGGGAAGAAATCCCGTGTTTGGGGTACCCAGCAGCAAAGATCGGATGATCCCCAGAGATCTAGTCGTCCGATCGTTCTCAAATTTGGACTGGAGCTTCATGGAACATAAGACTTCCACCGTAGGGTTTTTGATTTGGATTCCTGGAGGCCGGATTTTGTTGTCACGAATAGAACAACTATTTTTAAGGGATTTCGACGACTGTTTCGGTTTTCTGGCGATGGCGGAGGTGGTTTCCGGCGGCGGCTAAGTGGGGATCTGGTAGATCTCGGTGATACGGTTCCGTGAACGCCTAAATCGCCTGAATCAAAGTTCGTTTGTTATAGTTTTGAGCTACTCGTATGCGTGCCAACAAATCTCACAAAGGTAAGAACTTTGCATAAAGTTTATATTTTTAGCAACAAGTTATGAATGATTTATATATATAAGAGGATTTCAAGTCTGTTGAACGACTAAAGTTGGAAACTTTACGTATTTAAAGGTTCAGATATGAGTTTGTGTTTGAAAAGTGAGTGTTTGTATGTTTAAGGGTTTTCGAGTCATTTTGATAAAAAAGAAAGGTTTTTATGTATGGATTAAGAACCTGATCATAGATCTAGTATCACAAAAGTAAAATGAATGTTTTGAACGTAAAAAGTTTTGATAGAAATCAGTCACGCGTTAATAACATGAGGTTACAATGCTAAAGCAAAGGATTTGGTGCCATCTGGAGGGTCGGCGTACTCAGAAGAGTCGCCACCCATGATTGGCGACCGTTGAGTGAAAGTCCGGAACGCAAGTTCCGGCAAGAGCCCAGCCGACTATCGACTGTCCGGGCGGACTGTCGACTGTTTGAGTCGACTGTTCGAGCCGACTGTCCGAGCCGACTGTTCGGGCCAACTGTCGAGTGTCTGAGCTGACTGTCCGGGTTGACTGTCTAGCGACTGTTCGGTCGATTCTTCGAACTTAGGACCCTAGCGACACTTAGATGAGATTTAGTGGTTTTCGTGTGTTAACTTTCGTGCAGATCGTTTAGCACCAGTTTTAGCTTATGTATCCCGATTCAGGATAGTTGTCGACAGACATGTGAGTTTAAGAATCCCTATTTTTACTGTTTTATGGTGGTGTGCATACTCAATAATTAGACGTTTATAATAAATGTATTTTATTACTTAAACGTTTTGTAAGAAAGAAATATAAGAAAGATAACGGTTTATTCAACGGAACGTTTTGTAAGAAAGATAACGGTTTATTAATGAAACGTTTTGTAAGAAAGAAAGATAACGGTTTATATATCCAAACGTTTTATAAGAAAGAAAGATAAGAAATATAACATTGTTTAACGAACGTTTCGTAAGAAAGAAAGAAGAATGGTTTATTTAACTATATTTTTATAAACAAAAACAAGAAAGAAGAATGGTTTATTTAACTATATGTTTTATAAACAAGAGAAAGAAAGAAAGAGAAAGTACTATGCTTATTCGAAGAAAGTCTTGAGGTAGTAGTAGAGTCTTGATGACTAGTGTCACACCCCCATATTTTATTTACTTATTAAATAAATACAGGTTGTAACGATTGGTTCATTACACGATAGCGGAAGCTGTAATAATGATTTCTAAGACTTGATTACATACACAAATGCTAAGACTAAGTAATACTAGGATCTAAGTTCTTCTAGATCAACGATAGACTTGAGTCTTGATATTCTACGTCCTTCCAGCTACTAGGAATTGATCCAACATAGCTAGCTTATTCCAACCGTGCCATGGCTAACAGTTACCTGAGAAATATACTTGAAAATGTCAACACAAAGGTTGGTGAGTTCACAGAGTTAGTTATAATAGTGCTTATAGTTTTTCCCAAAAACATGTTCATGACTTTACCGTCATAAAACTAAGTAGTTTTCATTTGAAAACATTATCATGACTTAACCGTCATAAAATATGAAGTTGTCCTTTGAAAACATTATCATGACTTAACCGTCATAAATTCAATATTTAAACATGATCCTTATAACCTGATCAGAATCCTTTTGTATAAACATGATTTCTTTAACCGGATCAAAACTCTTTTGTTTAAACTCAATTGTTCGTAAATAGTTCCAGTTGCATGTGATAATCAGAATAAGAATTGTTGACCCATTTGTAAACTAGCTAGGAATACAAATAATATGTTCATACATGAGGCGTAACCAAACCATGACATGTGTGAGCCCCTATTAAGCGTTATCAGATTCTATGCGGCCATAAATCCTCCAGATTGTGGTTAGCGCGACTAACTATGACCGGGAGACGTCACTCTCCATAGTACTATTCATAGGACCCTAGGCTACAGTTAATGGTTACTACGTTGTTCCAGGGGACTTTAGCGGCCTCCAATTGTTGTTCTCATCTCATGTAAACATAAAAGTCGTGCCTTATTCTCTTGTTATCCCATAAAATAGTTGTAAGTATGTTTTTCCCCCAAATCGTTGAGTGTTGTTCATCCGAACAATCGTTGTGTGTTGTTCACCCGAACAATCGTTGTGTGTTGTTCATCCGAACAATCATTGTGTGTACTTGTGTCCGGCTGTTTAGTTGAGCAAGTTTTCTCCCCGTTTGTTTTAAAACAATTTAAAAACAAGTAGTAAAAGTAGGGCCAGGAGACTTACAAAAAGTTAAACCGAAATGTTCATATTGTCAAACATATAAGCAATGAAATTCATGTTTTCAAAATATAACAGGTAAGTATATTTCTCCCCCGATGTTTACAAAACAGTAAAGAGTTAAAAGGGGGCCGTGAACTCACCTTGAGTTTGTGTATACTTGTAATGATACTTGTTGTAGTCAAACTTGACTATTCGTACTCTAGATACCAAAGGGTAAATTGTGTTAGGACCGAACGTCTCATATTGCAAATTGTTCATCGACCTAGTAAATCTAGTTGCTTTTGTTTAAATATCTTCTTAGATTTTCAACACTTGTTTTGCTATAAAAACAGTTCTAAGTTACTGCCCAATGTGACTGATGAACAGATGTCGAAACTTCCTAGTTTCGATTGGGCAATTGAGTATCGAAACTTCATAGTTTCGATTGAGTAGTTAGGTATCGAAACTATCTAGTTTCGATTGGCAAGAAGGGTATCGAAACTATTTAGTTTCGATTGAGCAATATGTATCGAAACTACCTAGTTTCGATTGAACAACTAGTATCGAAACTCCTAGTTTCGATTGAGTAAACTTATATCGAAACTCCTAGTTTCGATTGAATAGGTATCGAAACTCCTAGTTTCGATTGAATAACAGGTATCGAAACTCCTAGTTTCGATTGAACAGGTATCGAAACTCCTAGTTTCGATTACTGCACTTTGATTGACAGAATTCGTCCTGTATATTTTTATGTTCAAATCTTGAATTTGACACATTTTTCTTATTATCTTACTTGCGTTTGAACGATTTGTATGTTCAGCTACGATTTTAAAGAAAATGAAATGGATAATATCGAGTTTTTACCTCAAACAGAGAATGATGATTTTCAGGGAAACAGAGAATGATCTTGAGCTCCTTATCTTGATTCTTGAGACAACACTTGGAACTCCTCTTATAGCACCGAAATACGGTGGATTTTTACCTTAAACTGGACTTCGACTTGAAGGAGAATTGGGAATTTGCCGTAAGAAAATGAGAAGTATGAAAGGGATTGTGGGATTTCGATTGAGGAGGTATGGTTTTTATCTGAATTTGAGTGAATTAGCAAGTGGGGGAATGGCTCCCCTGACTTTCGGTCGAGAAAGTCAAGCAAGTGGGTTGGGATTTAAATAAATCAAACCATTTGATTTAAGTGTAATTTTAACCACTAGTGTTCGTATTTAGTCGGGTTATCCTGGTACGTGAACCGGTAACTCCTAGAATTACCAGAATATGAAAAGAGACCCTGTACGATTTTTGTTAGACCTTAATGTCCTTGTTTGTGAAATTAAGTAAATCACAAAACAATTATAATTTAAACTTGTTTATAACATGTACGGATATTGACCTGAAATGTCGGGTGTCACATTCTCCCCATGTTAAAAGAATTTCGTCCCGAAATTTAATTTGTGTCCTCCTGAACTGTTGTATCCTTAAACAAGGATGGGTATTTTTGTTTTCATTTGATCCTTTCGTTCAAATGGTTCAACGCACTTAGGGTTAAGCTTGCCACGGTTGCCAAATCTTGCAACCCCTTTCCAATGTGAGACCTTTAACATGACTTTGTCTCCCACTTGGAATTCTAATGGTTTTCGTCTGTTGCTATCTCAACTCTCTTTCGTCTATCTTGAGTGACTTTCAGACGATCTTTTATTTCGACGATTTTTGTTAATGGTTCCCTAGTCAATATCAGGACCAGTCAAATGCTTTTCGCTAGCCTCCGCCCAATATAGCGATGAGTGACACTTAAAACTATACAAAGCCTCAACGGAGCGGCTTTAATGCTGGTATGGTAGTTGGTATTATATGAAAACTCATCCAACGGCGGTGTGTATCCCTATTTCCTCTTAAACCGATTACGCACACACGGAGCACATCTTTTAAAGTTTGGATAGTCCTTTTACTTTGACCGTTCATCTGGGGATGATATGCAGTGGTCATGTAAAGGCGTGTGCTCAAGGCTTCTTGTACAGACTGTCAGGTTCTTGACATGAATCGACTGTCCCTTTTTGTGAAAATGGAAACTGGCATACCATGCCTAGCCTTAATTCCCTTAATATTTAGCCTTGCACGCGTCTTACTTTTATCTGTCTCCTTTATTGGTAGGGAATGCGCGGATTTCGTCAAACGACTGACGATTATCATATAGTATCATAGTTGCTAGGTGTTCTGGGTAACATTGAAATGAAATCCATTGAAATTTGTTCCCATTTCCATTGAGGTATCTCGGGTTGCTATAACAATCCCGACGGTTTCTGATGTTCTGCCTTTACCTTTGAACATGTCAGGCATTTACCGACGTAAATAGCAATTTCTCTTTTCATGTTCGGCCACCAGTAGAGTTCTTTCAGATCCTTATACATTTTATCCGAACCTGGGTGAATGGGGTACCTGGACTTGTGGGCTTCGTCCATAACCAACTCCTGTAAGTTACCAAAACATGGCACCCAAATTCTATTTGCAAAGTATATAGTATCATCTGATTTTGGCTCTAAATGTCTGATCATTCCTCATATAGCTTCACTCTGAATGTTTTCTTCTTTGATTGCCTCCTGTTGTGCCATCCGGATTTGAGTCGTGAGACTCGCATGAATTGTCAATCCTAGGGCACGAACACGGAGAGTTTTAACCCGTTCCTTACGACTCAAGGCATCTGCTACGACATTTACCTTACCAGGGTGATACTTGATGTCCCAGTCGTAATCATTCAGTAGTTCTACCCAATGAAGTTGACTCATGTTGAGTTCTTTCTGATTAAAGATGTGCTGGAGACTCTTGTGGTTTGTAAAGATAGTACATTTTGTACCATATAAAAAAAAATGTCTCCAAATCTTGAGTGCAAACACGACAGCACCCAATTTCAGATCGTGAGTCGTATAATTTTTTTTTTCTCATGTACTCTTAGCTGTCTGGATGCATACGTTATGACTTTTTCTCCTTGCATCAATACACATCCCAGACCTTGGTGTGATGCGTCGCAGTACACGATGGAATTGTCAGTTCCTTCGGGAAGGGATATGATTGGTGCACTGCAAAGTTTTTGCTTCAACAATTGAAACGCTGATTCTTGTTTATCAGTCCAATCAAACTTTTTGTCCTTCTGAGTTAACGTGGTCAAAGGCAAGGCTATTTTTGAAAAATTCTCGATAAATCGCCTGTAATATCCTGCCGAACCCAGAAGTTGACGCACCTCAGTCGGAGTTCTTGGTGCTTCCCAGTTTTTGATAGCTTCAATCTTGGTTGGGATTACGTGAATACCCTTCTTATTGATGACGTGTCCGAGAAAGTGAACCTCTCGAATCCGAAACTCACACTTAGAGAATTTGGCATAACGCTTCTCATTCCGGAGTAGTTCCAAGATTGATTTCAAATGATGTTCATGTTCCTCATTGGTTTGTGAATATATTGATATGTCATCGATAAATACAATCACGAATTTATTCAAGTATGGCTTGCACACGCGGTTCATTAGGTCCATGAAAACGGCCGGTGCATTAGTCAAGCCAAATGGCATAACTAGGAACTCGTAGTGACCGTAACGAGTCCTAAAAGTCGTTTTCGGTATATCTTCTTCCTGAATTTTCAGTTGAGGATACCCTGATCGTAAATCAATTTTTAGAATAGAAACTGGGCCCTGAAGTTGATCAAACAAATCGTCTACTCGAGGAAGAGGATACCGGTTTTTGATTGTCAGCTTGTTCAACTCCCGATAATTGATGCACCTTCTAAAGGTTTCATCCTTTTTCTTTACAAACAGGACCGGAACTCCCCATGGTGAGAAACTCGGTCTTATGAAAGAATTACTCGGCGAGGTGTCTAAGTTTTTGTTGTATATTGGGTAGAAATGAAAAAGTATGAAAATGAAACTTTATGTTTGTCCCTCTTATGCTTTTCGAAAGCATTTTCCCGGACTAAGACTTTTCTCTTATTTCAGGTTTCATGTTTTCTATGATTTTCCTCTCCATGTGCCTTCATGGAGCTAGGAATTGATTTTCCTTGGGAGCTCTTATTTGCGAACTTCAAGTCTAATCACCACTTTACCCCTTTGCTCGCCCTACCTTTCGAGGCAGACTAGCCTTTGGGTTGTAGCGTCCTGATATGTAAACTCATGTCTCGACTACCATACCTTCAAAGTATGTAAGCCATACGAAGTTTGATGTTTGTTTGGGATATTCATATTCCGTCTAGCTGAGGGAATGAGTAATAATACTGTAAGAATGGTCTCATCGAATTAGTGTTTTCCCCAAAATGGGCTATGGGTTTGTCAACTCATTAAGTTGGCAGAAAGAGCTGATAGTCAACTATTAGTCATACGGTGTGTATGCACTCCCTTAGTGTTTGAATGGTACTTTGGTGACTTACCATTACGTATTCCACTCATTCAGGTTATAGCCTTAAAATCCTTAGCACAAGGATAAACTTGAGGTAATGAGTGTTGAACGTCGAGACTTTTGTATTCTAACTGAGTCTACTCTAAGAGATCATTTCTTAACAATAGATGCTCTAGAGCTTCCCAATTATAGAAAACTAGGAGTGAAAGATGCAATCACACATCTTTTCTAGGCTAAATCTGGGATCCATCCAACAAGATGAACTTTGAGGAAGTGCGAGTACAAAAGAGTAATAGATTATTCTTCTCAACTCTTTGTGGACAGTGGCCTGTTGTGAATAGCTCGAGCTTACATCCCTTATGCATATCATGAACTAAGGAGATTAGCATGAAATTCCGCATTTGGGACTCCTTTAAGAGTTTTGCATGTCGTTTTGGTTAATGCGACAATAGTCGTTAGTCCACACTTAGGTTTCTTTGGCATTCGCTCGAGCATCAAACCCGGCTTATCCATTACCGAGAGAATAGTTAGACTTAAAGGTATATTGAATTTCAATGGCTGCGAGAGCAATCCTGTTTGACCGACATTCTGAAATGTCCGATTTCCTACTTGTCTCATGACGAGCTTCCACAGTATCCATAAGTGCCATGTGTATGCGGGTCAGAATAATACCCTGCCCTATTACTGAAGTTAGTGCATAACACTCTTGGCGTAACTTTCAAGCAATTGTGAGATTGTACTGTATGATGGATCCTGAGATTATGCCATAATCTCCCACAATAGTTGTGCAATTACTGTAAGTGTTGGTTGTGGTAACGCTCAATTTGAAGCATTCCTGACAAGTAGAATATCAAAGAGTGAATGTGCGAATTTCTTCGTCGTTCAGGATTTACTAAGGATTGGTTGAATTCAATTTGAATTTCTCTCGTTCCTCCAAAACTAGGAGAATGCTTTGTGAGCACCAAATTGAGAAGTCTGATTTGTTAAGATCCAATCCTTAATCAAGTGATTGAGAACATGAGTTGATCATCAGCTTAGACAGCAAGACTCACTAAAGTTCTCATGCACTGCAAATTATGATTACGTGTGCACCCGTAATGATGATTTGCCTTGCCTGATCCCTATAGTGTTTCTTCTATCCCTAGCTTTTAATCAAAAGTGATTTGAAAAGATCATTAGATTGCGTTTGAACATTTGTACAGGAGTGTGTATTGTTTTATCGGATTACTCTTAATTATGTGTACCAATACTCATGAATCTGCCGAATATGGCAGTTGTCGGATGAGGCCAAGGGTAGAGAGGCACCACCAGTGTCTCTTAAAAAAATGTGCATGGTGAAATTCAGGCACTATGTGTTGGGCAGAGATCCTCAAACGAGTGTCGAGCAACTCATGCTCCAAGTCTGTATATATGCATGGATCCACATGATCCTGATGTATGTCTGGGTCTCCTGACCCTTGGAGTTCTCTCCCATTTAGTCCTGCTTATTCACCTTGAATTCCCTTCTGTCTGGGCAATCATGCCAGCCATATATCATGGCGAGAGTCTAGGCATCCGATCCGACAACTTATGAATGAGAGTATTTATATCGCAAATACGTTAGAAAGATAGTTGCTTCCATGGCTGGAGTAGTTGTGGTGCAGGTATAGGTACAGATTCTGGTACGAGTTCAACCTGTTGTGATACCAAGATCGGTAACTGACGATCGCCGCCGTCGTCGTTCAAGCTCAGCTCGTAACTCGATCTTCTAAGGTTGCAGTATGCTGAGTACCCGTTATTCTTGACTCGTAATCCGAACAGTAACATGTTGTAAGTGTTTATTGTTTTCACATTGTTGTATGTGTTTAAGTGTTCATTACATGTGCTATGTAATTGTATTAGTGTAGCTAATGGTACCCTAGTGTAACTCCATACACTAATAGTCTACACAAATTGTTCGGCAACGGTTGGAATTCCTACGCTCGAGTCTTGGGTGTTTTTAGTGTGATGCAAGTCTTAGAAATCTTGGTCCCTAAATGAGTCCGGTTAGAGCCTAGGTATTACTAAGGACACCTAATTCGCTAAAACCATGGCTCTGATACCAATCTGTCACACCCCCATATTTTATTTACTTATTAAATAAATACAGGTTGTAACGATTGGTTCATTACACGATAGCGGAAGCTGTAATAATGATTTCTAAGACTTGATTACATACACAAATGCTAAGACTAAGTAATACTAGGATCTAAGTTCTTCTAGATCAACGATAGACTTGAGTCTTGATATTCTACGTCCTTCCAGCTACTAGGAATTGATCCAACATAGCTAGCTTATTCCAACCGTGCCATGGCTAACAGTTACCTGAGAAATATACTTGAAAATGTCAACACAAAGGTTGGTGAGTTCACAGAGTTAGTTATAATAGTGCTTATAGTTTTTCCCAAAAACATGTTCATGACTTTACCGTCATAAAACTAAGTAGTTTTCATTTGAAAACATTATCATGACTTAACCGTCATAAAATATGAAGTTGTCCTTTGAAAACATTATCATGACTTAACCGTCATAAATTCAATATTTAAACATGATCCTTATAACCTGATCAGAATCCTTTTGTATAAACATGATTTCTTTAACCGGATCAAAACTCTTTTGTTTAAACTCAATTGTTCGTAAATAGTTCCAGTTGCATGTGATAATCAGAATAAGAATTGTTGACCCATTTGTAAACTAGCTAGGAATACAAATAATATGTTCATACATGAGGCGTAACCAAACCATGACATGTGTGAGCCCCTATTAAGCGTTATCAGATTCTATGCGGCCATAAATCCTCCAGATTGTGGTTAGCGCGACTAACCATGACCGGGAGACGTCACTCTCCATAGTACTATTCATAGGACCCTAGGCTACAGTTAATGGTTACTACGTTGTTCCAGGGGACTTTAGCGGCCTCCAATTGTTGTTCTCATCTCATGTAAACATAAAAGTCGTGCCTTATTCTCTTGTTATCCCATAAAATAGTTGTAAGTATGTTTTTCCCCCAAATCGTTGAGTGTTGTTCATCCGAACAATCGTTGTGTGTTGTTCACCCGAACAATCGTTGTGTGTTGTTCATCCGAACAATCATTGTGTGTACTTGTGTCCGGCTGTTTAGTTGAGCAAGTTTTCTCCCCGTTTGTTTTAAAACAATTTAAAAACAAGTAGTAAAAGTAGGGCCAGGAGACTTACAAAAAGTTAAACCGAAATGTTCATATTGTCAAACATATAAGCAATGAAATTCATGTTTTCAAAATATAACAGGTAAGTATATTTCTCCCCCGATGTTTACAAAACAGTAAAGAGTTAAAAGGGGGCCGTGAACTCACCTTGAGTTTGTGTATACTTGTAATGATACTTGTTGTAGTCAAACTTGACTATTCGTACTCTAGATACCAAAGGGTAAATTGTGTTAGGACCGAACGTCTCATATTGCAAATTGTTCATCGACCTAGTAAATCTAGTTGCTTTTGTTTAAATATCTTCTTAGATTTTCAACACTTGTTTTGCTATAAAAACAGTTCTAAGTTACTGCCCAATGTGACTGATGAACAGATGTCGAAACTTCCTAGTTTCGATTGGGCAATTGAGTATCGAAACTTCATAGTTTCGATTGAGTAGTTAGGTATCGAAACTATCTAGTTTCGATTGGCAAGAAGGGTATCGAAACTATTTAGTTTCGATTGAGCAATATGTATCGAAACTACCTAGTTTCGATTGAACAACTAGTATCGAAACTCCTAGTTTCGATTGAGTAAACTTATATCGAAACTCCTAGTTTCGATTGAATAGGTATCGAACTCCTAGTTTCGATTGAATAACAGGTATCGAAACTCCTAGTTTCGATTGAACAGGTATCGAAACTCCTAGTTTCGATTACTGCACTTTGATTGACAGAATTCGTCCTGTATATTTTTATGTTCAAATCTTGAATTTGACACATTTTTCTTATTATCTTACTTGCGTTTGAACGATTTGTATGTTCAGCTACGATTTTAAAGAAAATGAAATGGATAATATCGAGTTTTTACCTCAAACAGAGAATGATGATTTTCAGGGAAACAGAGAATGATCTTGAGCTCCTTATCTTGATTCTTGAGACAACACTTGGAACTCCTCTTATAGCACCGAAATACGGTGGATTTTTACCTTAAACTGGACTTCGACTTGAAGGAGAATTGGGAATTTGCCGTAAGAAAATGAGAAGTATGAAAGGGATTGTGGGATTTCGATTGAGGAGGTATGGTTTTTATCTGAATTTGAGTGAATTAGCAAGTGGGGGAATGGCTCCCCTGACTTTCGGTCGAGAAAGTCAAGCAAGTGGGTTGGGATTTAAATAAATCAAACCATTTGATTTAAGTGTAATTTTAACCACTAGTGTTCGTATTTAGTCGGGTTATCCTGGTACGTGAACCGGTAACTCCTAGAATTACCAGAATATGAAAAGAGACCCTGTACGATTTTTGTTAGACCTTAATGTCCTTGTTTGTGAAATTAAGTAAATCACAAAACAATTATAATTTAAACTTGTTTATAACATGTACGGATATTGACCTGAAATGTCGAGTGTCACAACTAGTGCTACCCGAAGCCTATAGTTACGTCATGGGCTGAGACCATGACGTTACCATATGAAAAATCGGGACAGTGCTCGGCAGGGTACTGTAACGAGGAAGTTGTACAACTGGTTAAGTGGAGTAATGGCGGTTACTCGGGTGGTGACGATCATCCAAAGGGAAAGAAATAAGGGGGAAATCAATGATGGTGATACGAAACGGTTGATTTCACAAAAGATAGATGCGTGTTGGGTAACGACGGCGATACGTAACGGTTGACCCCACGTATTGATATGTTGTGGCAATGACGGCGATACGAAACGGTTGTCCACAACATCATAGGTTACCTCGGGAACACAGAGACGCTTATAGACAGATACAGATTGTAGACGTTAATGTATGACTTAAGAGAACAGAGCACAGAATAACTAAGTATCAATTTACATGTCGTATTGTAATATATCTCACTTAGTAGTATAAAGAATGTTTAAAGTATGTTTAACACATGTTTTCATAAAATGAGTTTTATATGATTAACATGAAAAAGAATGATTTTAATGCTAAAGTTGTAAACTTGAACTCACCAGCGTTAGCTGACTATTTTAGTATGCACATGAGGTAGTAAAGGAAAGAGAAATATATGAAGCCGCGAAGGCTTAGGAGAAGATGGCTGGATGACTGCTGCTGATAAGAAGACTGACATCCCCATTATTAGATTATGAGTGTGAACAATGTTATGTTTTAAAGTTTTTGTTAACTCTGAATTTTGTACAAGATCTCCGTTGTTAAGGTTTAATGATTAATTCAAAGTTTAAGAACTATGTTTATGCTATGTTTGCCAACTATGAGAAGTATCCGGTTTAGGACCTTTCAGGGAGTTAGTATTTCGTAACAGAACAGTGGATACGGTCGGCCAACTGTTCCTAATGAATCTTGGGACCCTAAACCTCAAGTTCGCCGGCTATCCCATGATTCATTATTCGGACTAAGAATATCCTTTGACTGACGTACGTCATGTCTTGTAATTTCTTTTGGTAAGTCGGAATGCGCAACTTCCTCCAAAGGTACTTTATGAACGCTCGGATCTAACAAATTATATTCTTGAAATAATTGTCTTTACTCATAAATCCACTTTAAATAAATAAAGCTTTCATCCTCAAGATCAAGCCTCCTAGCCCCAGCTAGAGTCCTTTGCAAGCTAACACGAGAGAAGTAAAGAAATACCGACCCGTTGAATACCCAAACCTCCAATCAACCCATAATAACAAATCAATACTAACTCGGCCGTTGCTAGCACCAAGATTGTATATAGACCGTACAACCCCGAATAAGCTTTTCAAACAAGAGGACTTGCTTAAGTAACTTACAAGATTTAAGATTATTAAGTTGGTTTAAAGATCACTTATTCTGGTCTTTTTAATATAAACTATAAGAAAAACTTCAAGAATATAACTTACTAAAAGTATTTCATTAATTAATTAAAGTTCAACTAGCCCAAGCATCATAAGAGGACTAGTCATAAATGACCATACAAGTGACTCCACTAACCCTTAGACATTGTGTGGAAGTATTCCAACACCAAGGAAGAGTGGGTATAGGTTGCCTCTTGATTACTCGAACGAGAAGAATCATTTCATATTACAAGACTAAAAACATAAAATAAATAAAGAAAAGCTAAAACTGAGAGAGTTCCGGCTCTAGTAGAACATTAGGGCCTTCACAACCCATGGTCTTGGACACCTAAAACACTAAAATGAGCTTGCTATTTAAAGACAAAGATTTGGGCAATGCACGGCCGTGCATTTGGATGCACGGTCATGCAAAGCACCCATTTCTTGCACGTGAGGGAATCTGTCAGGTCTGGCAGGCTCAGGGCCACGTATCACCATTTGCACGGCCGTGCAATGGGATGCACGACCGTGCAATCCTTAATTTTGACTTTTGTTGATTTTTGACTTTCTGTGTTGACTCCTTGGGTGCACGAATGTCCGATTGGCTTCCATGTGATGATTTTGTTGGAAATCAGGCCCAAGAATACGAACAGAGAATTTTATTAAACAAAAAAAAAAGCCACCATTTACAATTAATCCATAAACATCTATTTATAATAAACCTTAAACTAATCCTAACACAACTTAAACTTAATTAAATAATCAAATAAATAAAAACCCACTCCTAGTCTAATAGTACTCAAATACTTAAAGATAATACCAAACAATAAACAAATAATAAAATAAACAACCATTAGACTTCTACTATGAATAAAAACTTGCAACTTTCTCCTTGCACCCCGTATACTATTAGACTATGACAAGATTAGCCTAATAGATTTTTCCTTGTTTTTGAGTGATTTCTTCACGTTTTTGTATGTAAGGGATAATTAACCTGTTGTAACACAATTACATATATTAAGTATCAATTATCATCATATTACCTCTAATTGTGATGAATTCGAAGATAATTATACGTGCAAAATATGTATAATTTACGTCATATCAATAATCAACTGATAAAATAACATCATCATCGATTTGTAGTGATTCTTGATTAACCGTATATTTTGTATCTTATATATTTTTTTTAAGAATTCACCTTATTTCAAATATATATATGACGAATGAGAGATGAGTCCACTAGGACCACTAGTAAAAATTAGATAAAGCTAAACATTTTTTAGTCTTTTTGTGTACACTTGTTTAGGTCCTAATTGTATTTAATGGAAGCTATATTATAATTAATTATTAATTATTATTTCACAAGGATGAGAATCTAGTAATACATTATTGATCCCTAATAATATGGAAGTTAATAATTCAACTCAATCAAGTCTGTAACTAATATATGCCAATCCCTTCTGACTTGATATCAAGATTGAACCATTAGAACCATCACTCATTCATAATTCAAATTTCTTTTATTAAATATAGAAATTAAGTTTTTAATACAAATCACATACTCACATAGTCTTACTTAATAAAGTGGCATACAATATAATTTCAAGACAAATCTTGATAATTACATGTGAGAAATTTACAAATAATTTTAAAAACAGTTCTATTAGCATCGGTAGGTTTAAAAATAAAACAAACATAGTTTTAAAATAACTAATTTAAAAAAAAACTTGAACAACGATATGACATTTTAAAACATCCACTAGCAAGATGCTAGAAATACATAAGTACACCTCAATTTTCTAAGGAACAACAACAAAATTGAAAAAAATTGAAATTATTTTCTTACAATAACATATAAAATAATTGAATTATTTTCAAATTATGGTTTAGAGTTTAGTTTTTTTTTAATAATTATTTTAAGTTTAAGGTGGAAAGGGTTATATGTAGCTAAAAGAGTGAAGAAGATATTAGAAAGATCACAATAATTGGGAAATTGCTAACACCTGCTCAACATCACATGGCTGTCAAGTAGTCTAACCCAACTCACCCTCCCTAATCCTAATTTTATCCAACCTTTTACCAACCCAAACCCAACTTTTTAAAAACTAATTTGTATACTTTTTTTAATTTTAATTTACAAATTTGATGAGTTGGTTTCAATGTAAAATAGATTCTTACAAGATGTTTGTTAAATCATCTGTTTTTGTTTAGACGAAAGAGAGCAAACCTTTTTAATTCACAACATCTTATTCCCAAATTAAGAGTGAATTCAAGGCATTTAGGAACAAAGACAAAATGCGACACACCAAATGTCGGATGTGAAAACATGATAGGTTATTTTTAAATGTAAATAGCATATTGGTTTACATAGTCTGTAATCTATACTATATAATAAATAAAGGTTTTTTCATGCCACGTGTCACCTCCATATTCATTCTCATCATTTTTTTTCCGCCTCTCTCTCTTATTAAATACACCTATATCTTTTTTTAACAGCAATTTGGATCACTAATGAGTCACTGACCCACCCGATCATCTCCACCTCCCTCGGGAGGAAACCCATCATATGTGAGAAAACCCCCTGACCTAACCTGGAACCCCTTTTTTTTGTCACAAGTGGGACTTGAACCCAATATCTTCTTATTTTTAGTAAAGTCTTGGGTATACATATTTGCCACTAGATTAAGATAGTGGTTGTAATCCATATCCATATCCATATTACCTAATAAACAACTAAACTATGAGGACACTTGTCATATTTGTAGATTTTCTCATTCTTATTTCCCGCTTCTCTCTCCTATTAATAATCAAATCCATTATTTTAAGCAACTAAATTAATTATTTGTTTCAAATTTTATCTACAGATTTTTAATTTAAAATTGTGTTTATAATCAATTAAATTGTTCAATCATGTTTTTACGAATTTACAAATTGAAAACAATTTTATAGTCAGGTAGGGCCCAAATAAAAAAACTTTAATCATATATTTACATATTCACATTATTCCATTTTGACGAGTTTATTTAACAAATTACATTACATTTTATTAAACTCATGCAATACACGGTTGTTTAAAGACATAAATTTGTTATTATTAAGTATATAACTATTATTACATTTATCCAACCCGTGTAACGGGATTCTAACCTAGTTATACTAATAAAACACATTTATTTTAAATTATCCCTTATTATAAGAAATTTTAAAATTTAATTATGTAACTTTTATTTCAATCAAATAGGAAATGAAAGTCAGATTAAATAAAATAGTAATTAACGTATTTTTGAAACTCAATTATATATTCATTTTTACATATTTTGGGTTTGTTTCTATCCTTAGTATATGTAATATATTTTTACACATGTAAAATATATACATATATATTTAAAAATTTTATATATTGATATTTTTCAATTTTTCATGCCGTGTGTAGACACGAGATCTAAACTAGTATCTTATATATTATAGTTAAAGTAATACGGACAAATGTTTATATAATTCTTACTACCGGAAAAATAGAAAAAAGGTGGATCATACGATTACATAACCGCTTTATACAAATATTTATACATTCATATAACTATTTACTTAAAACTCTTTATAATAATCTTTAATCATATTCAATAAGCTTTAATTCGGTAGGAAAATATAGAGTAAGGTATATTTTAAAAGACTATCTTAAAACCTTACAAACAAAATTTACAAAGTTAATGTAAGTAGTTTCCTATCATATTCATGTCGCACGTGTAAAGATCTTTTAGAAGATTATTATAACAAGGCTTAATAAAATTTTCATTTATAATATTTCAAAACAGTAAATAACTTACATATACAAAGAGCCTCAAGATTATGTTTGGCATTTTATTGTGATATTAATGATGCTTGTTTTTAATGATTTTATTTGGTAAATAATGTAGTTTTGTTAGGACTTATTTAAATAAAGCTTTTATTTTTATCTCTTGGTGGTATACAAGCTTCATTTTATACCATTTATCAACTTATTATTTTTTAAAAATTGATCACCAAACTATTGTTCTTTAAAATTTAGCCACAAAGTTTTTTTCCCTTTCAACTTTAATATAAACTTACAATGTGAGGATGTTTTTAACCACTCTTATCATACATTTCGACGTTAATTTTAATCGAACCACAAATGTACAACTCATCAAAACTAATTCACGGTTTCGTTTTTATATAAAGTGACACGGTTTATCCTTCCTGTATACCGTTGTGACTTTTTCTTTTTATCTACACCTCAACATAAAGTCTATTCTAAACCGAGCGTTACATATTTCCTACAACATCAAAATCGTCGCCGCAACGTGCGGGTTTATGTATACTAGTTTATCTACAACTTTGAAAGAGTAAGATGTCAATAAACCAGAATTTCACATGGTGAAAACATGATAATCAATTTGAATATCAGTACTCATTATTAGATGATCAAAATGGGTTTGTTTATGCAATAAAATGTACCTGGTACACTCCACATAGTACAAACAAAGCACACCTTCAATTTTTTTAATCAAAAGGGGAATTACAAGCAAATAATTGACTGGTCCATGACCCGATTAAACAGTGATATGGATTTGCCAACACTAGCTCTGAATTCAATCCACATGGACTCATGGGTCCGAAGATTTGACCCGCTGATCCGACCTTTGAGTAGCTTTTTTTAAACCACCCCACCCCCAACCCAATACCCACAAAGCATTTAAAACCCTCATCCACCTTACCTTCTTCTAAATCAACCTTTATTCCCCCATCAAAATTTCAAACTATCACTGCACAATGTCCCCTTAATTCTAACCCTAGAGAGAGATTGAAAGATAGTTGAAGAAAATGAGGTATATTAGAACTGGTAGTTTCAAGAGGCTCTTCTCCATGAGGCGTCAAAGCTTAGAAGATTTGCCAAAAGATTGCATTTTTATGAAACAAGAATCATTCAACAATGGTGAAACAGAGTCTTTCAAGAAACCCACATGGAAATGCTTCTCTTTTGTAGAGATTTATGTTGCCACTAATGGGTTTTGCTCAGGTAATTCCATAAAAAATTAATCTTTTTGAAACAAGTTTATATAATCTTTAAGCAAGTTCTTGAATCCAATAAAAAAACCAAGTGGGAAATGAACAGAAGTTTCAAAGTTTGAATCTTTGTGTGGATCAAGGTTGTTTAATGAACAATTTCTTTCATGGGTGATGAACAAAAGTTTCAAAGTTTGAATCTTTGTATGGATTAAGGTTGGTTAATGGCCAATTTCTTTCATGGGTACCTATAAAAACTGAATAATCAAGTGGAAAATGAATAAAAGTTTCAAAGTTTGAATCTTTGTGTGGATTAAGGTTGTTAAATGACCAATTTCTTTCATGGGTACCTATAAAAACTGAAAATTTTTGTGGGGTTTGATATTTTTTTTGATGATATTAACTTTGTTTTACATGGATTTTTCAGAAAACATGGTTGGTAAAGGAGGGTATGCAGAGGTTTATAAAGGGGTGTTGGAAGATGGTCAAGCAATTGCTGTGAAAAGATTAACACAAATGTCATGTGATGAAAGGAAAGAGAAAGAGTTCTTGACAGAAATAGGAACACTTGGTCATGTAAATCATCCAAATGTTTCATCTCTCTTGGGTTGTTGTATTGATAATGGTCTTTATCTCATCTTCCAGTTTTCTTCAAAAGGTTCTGTGGCTTCTCTTCTTCATGGTACAAGTTCCCAACATTTTCTTCATTTGTTTCTTGAAAATCAACAATGGAAGTTGTGTACATTCATAATCTTTTTTACTTTTTTTGTTCTTCTTTCAAACTTATCATTATATTTGCTAAAAAACAAAGAAAAAGAAAAAGAAAAAAAAAACACTTCAAAGTAAATCAAAAGGAGATGCATTCACAATTTTTACCTATTTTTGTTCATCAATGTATTTAAGGGTAAAAATGTCAAAAACAAGTTTTTTTTTACTTATTTTTTTACATCTTGTATCAAAATGAGGGATTGTAAGCAATTTCTGTGGTTATTTTGAAAAAAAATAATAACCCAAGGTCTTTTGTCTCATAGTTATCTAATCTTTTTGTAAGGTTAAGTGTTTGAGTCTCACTTAAAACGTATAATTTAAAATATGTAAATCTTTGCATGTAATTTTCTTTTACAAAATACTCATAAATACAATAAGCATAAAAAACACTAAAATCTTTTTTCTTTTATTTTAGCAGTTGATTTCTACAGTATTAAAATTATTTTTTTTAACAACAATTTCTAGATTTCTATGATAAATACATCATAACTTACACCATGAAAGATTTGAAACCTCAATGTTTTGGTTGTAAGATACACCAGTCAATCATCAGAATATCCCCTTAAAAACACTTAAAATTATTCTTTTTTGCTTAATACGCGATCAAAGATTATTTTTTTCTTACCTGATTTTATTTTTGTTTGGGTCCTTATCCTTTGAGAAAAGGACAATAATAATCAGTTTGCAACTACATTGGTAAGAAAACACACTCATTCATTAAATGAGTGGTAAGCATAGTAAAGGACACAAACCACAATCATTATATTTTGTGACACAATAGTTGGTCACTGTAAACCATCAATAAGTGTAGTATCTTCATGTGGAGAGTCTCGATGAATCGTCTTCCGACCCTAGAGGCTCTTAGGTCTCATCACATTCAGGTGGATGCGATCTCTTGTGTTGTGTGTGGTGAAGGGGATGAGTCAGTTGACCACCTGTTTTCAGCTTGCGGGGTGGCTTCGGTAGTGTGGCAGGGGATAAGCAGGTGGTGCTCGGTGCCGCAGATTTACGGCTGCTGTGTTCGGGATATTGCGGAGGTGCATCAGTATAGTGGTTTGGACAACAGAGCTAAGGAGGCCTTCCAAGGTACCGTGGTTATTACATGTTGGCGGTTATGGAAGGCACGGAACGAGAAAAGATTTGTAAATAAGGAAGCCGAGATCCATGTGATAATTGAAGACGTTAAAGTTTTAAGTTTTCTGTGGTATAGCAATAGATCTAAGCATAAAACGACTGCTTGGTCGGATTGGTTAGCTTTTAGATTTGTGTAATGTAGTGCAGGTGGTTGTTTCGGGCTGCCCGGTCTTTTTGGGCGGTCTGGTGTTTGTTTTGTTCTTGTGTTATAAAATTTGCCTTCCAAAAAAAAAAAAATCAATAATTGGTCACTATTATGTAAAAAGTTTTTACAGTCACTAATTGCTATCTAATTACTCAATTGGAAACAATATTATATGTTTGCAAAACATGTTTCTATAAATAGTATAGCTAGTAACTAGTTTATGTATATTAAATAACTTCTTTTTATTAAAAATCTGTACTTGAAATGATCTTCTTGTCTTACTTGTTTTTATTGTAGATGAGGATTTACCAGTAATGGATTGGAACACGAGGTATAAAATCGCGATTGGGACAGCACGAGGGCTTCATTACTTGCACAAAGTATGTCCAAGGAGAATAATTCATCGCGATATAAAAGCTTCCAATGTTTTGGTCACTAAAGATTTCGACCCACAGGTACGAAATCATTTAGATTATTTTTAATAAAATGTTACATGTTTAATGTTGTAACAAATTGTATAATTACTAGATATCCGATTTTGGACTTGCAAAATGGCTTCCTTCACAATGGACACATCATTCGATTGCTCCAATTGAAGGGACATTTGGGTAATTTCACTTGTTTGATTTTTATTTTATTTCATTATTTTTTAATATCCTTCTTTAAATAATATTATTTTTGTCGACATATATGTATAGGCATCTGGCTCCAGAGTATTTTATGCACGGTGTCGTTGACGAGAAAACAGATGTTTTCGCTTTCGGTGTTTTTTTACTTGAAATTTTGTCCGGGAAGAAATCCGTCGATGGCTCCCATCAAAGCTTGCATGGCTGGGTAAGCCAAATCGTTAATTTAAATAATACATAATAAATTAGTAGAAAACTGTCTGAATCTCGTAACCATATGTACCTATTGCTTTAAATACGGTACATAGGGTAGTTATATAACCACTTAACCCACTCACTTTATTTATCATATTATATCTTTTCAACACCGATGCATTATGTGTTAACCGGTTTGCGACCCATTAATTTACTTTTACTGATTTTCGACATAATTGAAGCTGTCGCAAATTTTGCGACCACATTACATACAATCGCTAATTCTGCAACTGATGTAACTTCGGTCGCAAATTTTACGACTATTTTTCTGGACGTAAACTTCGGTAGTAAATTCGTAGTTTTCTAGTAGTGTATATTATATAATATATTTTTTTAAATAAATATTTTGAGTTATTTTTTTTTTAGGCAAAGCCAATTCTAAATCAAGGTGAGGTCGAAAAAATTGTGGACCCAAGGCTTGAAGGGGAATACGATTTGTCGCAACTTAGTAGGCTTGCCTTCGCGGCATCTCTCTGTATCCGAGCATCCTCCACGTGGCGCCCTACGATGAGCGAGGTGTGTATGCTTTTCATAATTATTTCACTAGTTTACAAATTAGGAAACATCTTTTAATGTAGGCCACAATTACTTTAATCAAACTTTAAATAAAGAATATCATACTTTTTCTCATTTACTACAAGTAAAAGTGCATAATTACAAAAAGAATTACTATTCATCGTGTCTTTAAATTAAACCGATTAATCTGTTAACCCGTTTAAATTAAAAAAAAAAATTTTAAAAAAGTTTATATTTAGATTTAAAAGGGAATATTTAGAAAAGTTTAAAGTTTGATACTTTATTTTTATTTCAAAAATAAAATTATTTCTTAATTTTGAACAACCTTATTAATTAATTCTAAGTACTAAGTCTTATTTTCTCACTTTTCATTTTTTTCCATCTGGTTCCTCTGATCTCGATCTAGATATATAACCCACATCCATTAACTAGAAATTTTCAAAAAGGAACAAAAGTTTGTTACTAAAAACGCACTAATTACATTTTTTTTTCATATGTATTCATTGGTTGTTTAAATTGTTAATAAGTCACAACTCATAAGTAACTATATTCACAAATGGTCATTAAAATGGGTCGACCCGAGACACGACATGATTTTAAATGTTTCTAGGTTAGGATTGATGTATTTAACATAAATAAATATACAGAGTATGTTGAGGTTCACTTTCCACCCTAACATTCTAGATAAAAATTTCTACATTGATCAATTAGGTGCAAGTAATATTTATATCTAAAATATTATAAATTGTTTGTAAATCTAATATTTTTATAAAAAATAATCATTTTGAAATATTAGTTAAAATGAGAATAAGAAAATTAATGTTTATATTAAGTTGCAATAAAAAATTTTAGATTTTTTTTGAACGGCGTGAGCTCAACTGACATGTTCCACCAGGGAAGGCTCGTACATCAGTCTACCCAAACAACCCCAAGGGATTCGAAATCTGCAGAGGGTGTTCCTAGTTTTTATGAAGTGTACCTTACAAGATTCGAACTCATGACTTCCACAGAGGGGAAACCTTTTAGAAAAACCTCCTGACCACCAAGGCAGAAACCTTGATGACAATAAAAAATAAAAAATAAATTTTTTTAGATGGTTGTCATTTTCGATATGACGTTTAAAACTTTAAAGTTTGAAAACTAATTAGTTTCAATATCTTATTATGAAGTATATGCTTGTCGAATTTTTGCAATTTTAAATGATGAATTTAACTTTAATTAATTAGAGATGAATTGAATGTAATTAACCTAGATTAAATAAGTGGATAATGACCTTAAAATATCCCTTGATGATTCCAATTAACACCCTAGCATTATATTTTATTTGTCTGTTCTACAAATTAAAAAAAAAAATTGCTATTTAAATATAAAAGTGTAATAACAAGCAAAAACATAAAAACAGTTGTACATGTTAAACAGATTGTTTGGTTTTGTTGTCTACAAATATATATTTTAAAAATTAATTTGTGCTAATTAACTTGCTCTAGGGTTTCAAGTGTCACTAAAAGTAAATAAATGATGGTAAAAATAATGATTCATGGAACTTGTTCGAGTCAATCTTCACATGGTTAATAGTTCGTACAAAATTGTTAGCTTGTGGTCTCCACGACCCACAATCCCACATACTTTTGGGAAACTATGTTCACTCTGACTTTTTTTTTATTTGTGATTTTATATAAATATAACTAGCTATAAGTTTTGCTCAGTTTTTTTTTTCTAAATTTCAATATAAATTTTATTAAAAATTGAGACCTACAATATTTTCGTCTTTAATTTAAAAAAAACTTTTGTTAGATACTAATTATAATAAATTTTTTATCAAAATGTAGACTGAAAAACTAAACAAAGCTGTATATTTAGATTTATATTAAATAGAGTAAATTTCGCTTTTGGCCCCTGTGGTTTGGCCTATTTAACCCTTTTAGTCCAAAAAGGAATCTTTTAACATATCAGCCCCTAAGGTTGTATTTTTGTAACCATTTCAGTCCATGACACTAACTCTGTTAATTTTTTCTGTTAAGTATAGAAGCATTTTAATCATTTCATTTTTAATGAACTAGTTTAACATTTTCAGTCCAATAAAAACTTTTTTAAGCTTTTTTATAAAAACTTTTTTTCTACCTTTTTAAAAACGTTTTTGTTTTTACTTTTTTAAAATCATTTTTTAGTTTTTTTCTTCATAAAAACGTCTTTTTTGAATCTTTTTAGAAACGTTTTTTTAACTTTTCTAAAAATAAAGTTTTTTAATTTTTTTTTCATAAAAAAAACGTTTTTAATACATTTTATAGTTTTTTTGTATAAAAATGTTTTTTAGCGTTTTCGTAAAATGTTTTTTTAACTATTTTAAAAAAGGTTTTTTAATAGTTCATTATTTTAAAAACTAGTTCACTTAAAAAAGTAAAAAAAAAAACGCTTTTAAAATAGTTAAAAAAATCATTTTACGAAAAAGCTAAAAAACTATAAAAATGTTTTTAAAAACGTTTTTATGAAAAAAATAAATAAAAAATTTAGAAAAGTTAAAAAACGTTTTTAAAAAGGTTCAAAAAAGTCGTTTTTGCGAAGAAAAAAAAACTAAAAAAATGATTTTAAAAAAGTGAAAAACATTTTTAAAAAGGTAAAAAAACGTTTTTATGAAAAAGACTAAAAAAAAGTTTTTATTGTACTGAAAAGATTAAACTACTTCACTTAGAAATAAAATAATTAAAATGCCTATAAACTTAACAAAAAAAGTTAACAGGGTTAGTGTAATGGAATGAAATGGTTACAAAAATACAACCTAAGAGGCTGATATGTTAAAAGATTACTTTTTGGACTAAAATGGTTAAACAGGCAAAACCACAGGGGTCAAAAGCAAAATTTACTCTATTAAATATAATAAATTATTTGAGAAAAACTAAATTGTATTTTAAAATTTAAGTTTTGAAGGAGAGAAACCAACAAGTAGTTTAAAAAAAAGAAAAAAAGATCATGTTGGTTTTAAAAATTGATCTGAAAGTTACAACGTCTTTTAAAAAAATTCAAAAATTGTCCCGTTGTCAATCCAAACCCGTGCGATTGTGTGAACGCATATATGTATTTATTTTTCTTGACTTTAGCTTTCGTCTTCTAATAATCAAGATCACAATAATTACGGACATATCTTAAGATGTTTTTATATGGTGGTTTTGACATAATCTATGAATGTTATATTTCACCAACCTAACAATGGTCACTTGGATTCAACATCATACAACTGTAGACATACAACTGTAGACATGCATGTGACCTATAAAATGGCAAACAAAATAATAGTTATATCATTAATTAATATCAAAACTGACAGCATTTTAACGTTTTATCCCTTTGATAAATACATTATTATTGAAAATGAAAGACCACCATAGTGTGGTGACATAGTCAATATTGTGATTTTGTTTTATTCTTCATCTTTAATAGATTATTTTAGAACTAGGGTTTATCTATCTCTCTTTTTGTTTTTTATTTGGGAATATTATCCTTATTTTATATATCAAATAGTTTTTTAATAAGTTGTTATGTTGATGTCGATTCTTGTTTTGTAGATTCTTGATGTAATGATCGAAGAAGAACTAGATAAAAACCGATGGAAAATGCCTGACGAAGAATCAGAAGAACAAGACGACTTCTGGGGTTTTGAGGATCTCGAGTGTGAATTTTATGACAGTGGTACCTCCTCGCCTTCTCTTCAGGATTCAGTCTCAACAAAAAGCAGTTAGATAGGGAGGACACACGAGGGAACTTATTAGATGGTTCATGTGTATATACGGTCTGTCTCACATGGATAATACAATTCGACGCGTAATTTTTATTATTTTGTGAACAAGGTATATACACATTGGAACCACACCAGACTTTATTATGTACATAAAAAGTTTTTATTATATAATATATGCAAAAACTTTTAGGTAATTCACCTTTTCATACTTCAAAATTTTGAGAGAGGAAAACAATAATGCTATGATGATTTAAGTTGCACCTTTTTTGTTAGAATTAAATGTGTCAATCATCTACATCACATGGAGGGTATGCTTATAAGATTGCACAATCATAGTGGCAAGTGACCAACTCAGCTTTGGAAGTCCAGCTCACAGTAATAATTCTACCTGTGACAACACCAGCGTGTAGGACATGATACACAAAAATGCATTCCGTCATTATGTGGCTACAGAATATGCACACACATGATTAGTGGATGTGAATATTCCACACTAACACTAACTTTAACGTATAATTTATGGGTTTGAGTTTAGTCTAAATGAGAGTTATGTTTCTCATCAAAACTCCAAACCTGTTTATATAAACGAATCAGTCTTGGATCCACATGGGGTTTCACGGGTTGTGACCTTTTATGTCAAAAGTTAAAAGAGAAACGTGTACCAGGTTCTCTAGTTAAAACACGGTTATTTTATAGATATTTGTGTTTTTCTGTTGTAGGTTTATGATTTTATTGTAATAATAAAAAAGAAAATCGAGTTAAACACGTCGTGTTCATGTCAACTAAGACAACCAAGTCGTGCTCCGAGTTTAGACGTCTTACACATGATAATCGACTAGCTCAACTATAACATCACCCATAATGGAGAAATAGTGTCTTGATAGCATATGACTTAAGAATAAGAATACAATAAGTGTTTCATATTTAACACAAGCTCAACTATAGCATCACCAATAATGGAGGTATATTGTATTAATTGAATGACACATGACTTAAGAATACAATAAGTACGTGTTTCATATTTAATAAACCTGTAAACCAACTGAATGAATGAAAAGAGGTTTGTTCGTGTTCATTTATTTAATTTTAATCGAACAACAATAGTTAAATGCTGTAATTACTTGTCCGTGTTTGTTCGTGAATATCCTAAATGAACACAAATGAACATAAACAAACGGATATAAATGAACCAAAAACAAACATAAACACACACCAATTAAAAGTAAACGACAAATCGATAATTTCCAAATTAAAGTATAAATACCATCATTTTCACATCATCACATGATTCAACAACATCCAATATTTTAACACTAGATAACAATATCTGAATTAAAGTCTAAATAACATCAAATCATTAAAAAACTAAGTCAAATATACAAACTTCAAATCATCATTTTCAAATCACCGCCATCAATCCATGATATTGATCAACAATTCACCATCCGTATTTAATCCTGAAATGATAAGTAAATAAAGACAAACTTGAATTAGTGGTTCAAATATACATATTAAACTTACAAAAGCATATATCAAAATTTCACTTGAAACAATTCACATTCCTTAATCAAGCTTAATGTACACAATATCATATTTTTTGTAAAGTTAACAATGAAAATAAATATTAGTAATGAACTAGTAGTATTAAACAAGTATTATAGTTGAAAAACGGTAAGAAACTTTCTTTGTTTTTCTTTTAGTGTAGTCTATGGTAACGATGATGCCAATCAATTCTACAAATAAGCATAACCATATTAGTTCCTAAACAAATTTGAATGGATATTTAAATGAACTTAACCAAACGAGTATAAACGGACGTAAATATACGAACATAAATGGATTTAAAAGAATGAACGTTCACAAATATAAATGACCGAACCTGACATGTGTCATGCTCGTTCGTTTAATTGAATAAACAATTTTTTTCATAGTCGTTCTTTTATTAAATAAATGAACTTTTTGCTGATTCACGAATAGTTCATTAAATGTTTGATTTATTTACATGCCTATATTTAATCTTGTGAAACTTCATTTTTAACTTATTATCAAAGCCGGTTTTAATCACATTTAAAACCCATTTTAATTTCCTGTATGTTAAAATTTTATTTAATAATTACCATTATTACTCTTACAATTACCAAAATGGCAAGAGCTAAAGCACAGGTTATAAGTGTCTAATGCATAAGGTTTTAATTTTATTATTTTCTATTTTTGTCTTTTTCTTAAAAGTCTCTCTCTCTTAAAAGTCTCTCTCTCCTTTTTAATTTATTTATTTATTTTTCTTATTAATTGTAATGAGATCCCCTAGAACTTGGTAATACCAACTTAAAAGTTGAATGTCAGTTATATTTTATGAATAGTATTGTTTATTTGTTTTTCTATGTTTAATAATACATAATTTTTGGACTAAAAGGTTACTAAAAATAATTAGTATACTTTGTTATTTATCTTTGAAAAGTCATTTAATTTAACTTTTTTAAATTAAAGTCTTAGGTTATAAAGAAGTTACTAAATTAGTTTTTGTGATGTATTGTGTGTTTTAACGTGCCGCTACGTGCGAGTTAACACGAGTAGCTCTTGAAATACTTTGATTTATTTTTTAGATTCTTTAAAGACTTTTATTTGTTTAACGGTTTAACTTTACTTTTTTGCTATATAAAGTTCAAAGCTGTTTAACGTGTCACGACGCGCGGTGGCCGCAACGCGCCGGGTAGATTACTAGTTATTTACACTTAGCATTTAGCAACATAATACCCATTGCGTTCATATCTTATCACGTGTAGTCATTTTAAATACAGTAAAATAGATTATGATTTTTTATGCTCGTTCATTTATTAAATGAACGGACTTTTTACCGAATGGTTCAAAATGTTTGATTCGTTTACAAGCCTAACATTTAATCTTGTTCAACTTCATTTTTAACTTACCATCAAAACCGGTTTTAATCACATTTAAAACCTATTTTAATATCTTATATGTTAAAATTTTATGTAATTGTTTACACAAACCTCAATCTATGGTTGATTCAATGCTAATAAGTTTCTTCGATTAATCCTTGACCGCCAGCTCCTCTACTCCTAACCGAGATCTCTACAAAAGAGAAAACGTCTTAGGGCGTTACAGGGAGGGGATAATCCCTGTAATCACCCTTCGACGCGAGAATCAGTTTTTCTTTTAAGGGAGTTGAAATAGAGAAGATGATGTGTAAGTGTGAGTGTATGTGTAAGTTTGAAGCATACATGATGTTTTTCTTCTTTCTGCCTTATATACCGTTTGGAATAGGGTTTTCCCCCTCATATTATGTGAGGGTTGTGGGGTCCATCAGTATAGTCACATGAGTATCTTCTTTGACTCCTATTGGTGGACACTGTATCTTTGTATTTAGGGCAACCACTTGGCCTTAACCGTTTTTGTGGTCCCATTTGGGCTCTGGCCTTATAGTAGGCCACTCTTAAATCAACATTGGGTTGTTTTGGGACTTTCCGCTACAAAGTCCCCTTAGTCCAGTCTTTATTACTAAAAATAACAAGGCTAGACTTGATCATTATATTTGTGTTTTCTCCTTTTCTTTGGAATTTCGTACATACTTCAGGGGTGAAATAGGAATTGTGCGAATGTGTGTCATAGCAAGAGAAAGAATTTATACCCTAGTGACCCGTGGTTGCTTGTCATGTATTTTGGTTATGGTATTCTTTGTATTTTATGGGTTATTTGGAACTCGATGTAATAGTTAAGTTTATTATTTATTTTATTGTAAATGTAAATAATTTTTTTGTATACCGAACAAGACAAAAGACTAGAAGACCAAAGGCGGACACGAACGAGAGTAGAAGATGGAGATCTTGGACTAAGTGGGAGATAGCAGGAGTGGTTACTTTTTTTGTTGTCCCTTAGACCGGTTCGGTTTTGTTTGATGGCTCGAACGAAACCGAACAACTTTACTAGTGGCTCGATTGTTTGTTTTATTTTCTTTTTTGGTTGTTGACGTTATCTAGGATAATAATTTAAACCACAAATATTTTATAAAACGTTTTAACACAATCTTAAAATGACGAGAAAATTAAAATGTTTAAAGATTTCTCGGAAAGGTAAATTAAATAAAAGTGTTTTTATTTAAAAGTAAAACAGGTTTTAAATTTAATTATTTTATTTAAAACTATTTTAAAATTAATTAAAGAGTTGAAAGGCGTTTCACGAACTAAAATAGTAATTAACAACCAATTTAGATTAAACAGTGTATTTTAAAATAGTTTAAAATACGGTTCGAAATTAACAACCAATTTAGATTAAATAGGGTATTTAAAATTGGATGGTGTCGAGTGTTGAAAGTTGTTTCATGAACTAAAATAGTAAATTGGTTTACTAAAATTGCATGACATGGCTCATGCTCCTAGTCATCCAAAATGTTTTTGACCCTTACTTGGTAATTTAAAACATTAAAGCAAATCCCATTTAAAATCGATATTTCTGTGCCACCCTAAATTGTGACACTTTAACTGATCTATCTGAATCTCCGGTGTTAAAGAATTACCCTGCATCCGGGCCTACGGTTTTGGTTGAATGTATGATCACGATTCCTAAGTCACTTAGGCCGGTTGTACAGTTACAATTGAAGGGCGAATATCACTTAAGGTTGTATTAAGTGGGCGTAGTTGAGGGAAACGTATCCAAAGCTTGACAATTCTCGTCATGCCCCTCAAACCGAAAATTATGTAGTTGATACAATTGGTAATCCTTACCTACCTACATAGCCGTACCAGTGAAGAGTGATCGGCCATTCACTGAGCAATGGTGAACTGGGGTCTCATTCCTAATTAATTATATTTTTGTCCTTGGGTCATAAATCTAATTAGGATGATTAAGCATGAAAATAATAAACTCTATTTTGAATTTTGTAGATGTCTCAAACTATTAACGAAGGTGTGCAAGAACCTATTTCCGACATTCTGAAAGTTAAACTCGATGGAACGAATTTCACGTTCTTAAGTTCCCATTGCCTTAGCAGCTGTCTAGGGATGCCAGCGAATTTGTTCTAGAAGCTTGGAACAAATTTAGGGATGATGTGAATATCGTATCAGACCTAATGTTGGCATCGATCTACCTGAGAATTAGATCTGCGCTGGACTGCTTATGACATGATCCATGACTTGAAGGAAAGATACCATCAAGACTACAACAAGGATCCTTTTGCCTCCTTAGAGGAACACATTGAGAAAGTCGCAATGAAGGATCCTATGCGTGCTATGATTATGAGGAACAAAGTGGAAGGCCTCCAGAAAGTATGCATTCCTATATATAATCACTTAGTCATTGACATTTTTGTTGATGACGTTTGTGACGACTATATAAGGGAGAAGCACCAACCGAGTCGTTATGACGAGGTAAGGGACTTCATTTCTTGGTATGCCAAGGTGAATCCCCAAGATGCTTGGAGCATGACATGCTTTATTGACCAACTTGAGAGGACTGAGATATACCCTAGTGAAAACATAATTAGAGCTATGTTCAATGATGATCTTCACCTGTGCCTCACAAGAAAAGAGGTATAAGGAGATACTGCCAAGACCGGGGACAAGGGCAAAGCTATTGGTGAGACCAAGATGCATATCTCTAAACCAAGATGTCGTGTCAGAGAAATGCCTGAGGCAACTGAAGCTAGAGAATGTTTTAAAGCATTCACTTCAGGTATCCTGACAACTCTTCCCTATTTCTTAATCATTTAAAAGTTAGATTTTTAATATATGCAAACTTGTTCTTTTGCAGAGATAAAAGAAAAGGAGGGAAGCTAGAAGAAAAGGAAGACGGATGAAACTTGAAGATCACTTTATAGTGAAGATTCATTTGATTCAAGTTTCAAGATACACCATTAGACGATGTTACATTTATTTTGTTCAGAACAAATTAACTTCTGGTTTTATTTTTTCGGTATTGCATGAACAAATGATTATTTTATTTATAAGTAAGACTTTTCGTTGAAAATCATTTATGTGATCTATTGTTGCCTCATTTGAATTGAGAATTCAAAATATCTAAAAGACATGAGCTGGGATACGTGTGAGACATGTTACTCAAGTCGAGTAGATGAAACATTAGACCAGATCTAATATATGCCATGAATAATTTTAAAACAAATTATTTGATTAAGTCTTACTTATTGGATTTACTCATAAACACATAGCTCATAAACATACGACATTCAACAAATCGCAGCGGAAACGATTAAAAACTTTAACATAACAGCGGAAGCATTACATGTCTAAACATAGCTGGTCTGGTACGAATTTAAAACTTGACTAAAACAACATAAATTTAAACATAAAACGGGATGCCAGACTCTGGTCTTCGGGTAACTCTTCTCGCTAAGCCAAGTATCCGCATCCATCTATAGCCACCTACACTTAACTGATGTGCATACTAAAAATCAGCAACGCTAAGTGAGGTCTAACATTTACTTTAATCAGTCATACAGAGGTTTAATAGGACATACATACTGTCGTTAAGACAAAACTTTAGATAATTTACTTTGCATACTTTACTTTTAAAAACCATTTAAAATATACGATAGCCGTCAATGCCTTGTCACTACTGGTATTGTCCTCGTGATCCATACCGCTTAACCGTCAATTCCCTGTCACAACTGGTATTGTCCTCGTGATCAATACCTGGTATTGTTCTCGTGATCAATACTTGGTATTTTCCTCGTGTTCAATACCGCTTAACATGGTATGGTCCTCGTGATCCATACCGCTTAACATGGTATTGTCCTCTTGATGATTATTGCTTAACAGGTAGAGGGAGGTTACGTAGACCCCCCGAGTAACCGCCGTTACCCATCCCAGTTGTACAACCATTAACGAACCACCAAGGCTCTTACTAATGGGCATGGGCCATATCTAGCATCGTGTACAAGTAACATCTGTCCTCGAAGGACCTTAACAAGCTGGTACATATTTCCGTAGGAAAACTGTTCATTTTCTTTTCATAAAACTTTCTGTAACAGGCTCATAACTTAATATATGATATGCCTTTGTTATGTATATGAAAATTTAATAAACGTTTGCCAAAAATATCTTTGCTTTACTGAAACATAACTTTACACATATATATCATGCCTTTGTTTATGTATATGAAAATATAATAAACGCTTGTCATAAATATAACTATAATTTACATAAATCGTGCTTTTGCCTCTTTTAAACATTTCTCTAAAACATAACATTCGCTTTTGTTTATTAATATAAAATATGTAATAAACAATTTTCACTAAGTATGTGATAGCGTGTTTAGTATACATAAATATATAGATATACATACATGGTAATGGCTCCAAAGACTTGATGCCAAATACAAGAGATATAATATATATATATATATATATATTTAATGTTATGTTTAGAATTACACAAAATCAAGTTTTAAATTTACAAATTAAAATGATAATTACTTCAACTTAAAACACACATAGTAGGCAAGTGTACCTATCGTAGCGTAATATAGTCTGGGTAAGAACCAAGTATCGAACCATGGACACGGATTCCTTACTCAATCCTTGCTATTGTCTGACTAGGATAATAAGTTGGAAAATGGGGTTTTGTTTAAAATAAAGAAAAGGGAAAAGAAAGTAATTAGGAATGTTATCTCATTCAAGGTATGACTCGGGTTATTATCATTCGTTAATTAATGTTGTATTTTAATAAGGTTGGTCAAAGTTACTAATACTAACCCTTTCGATAGGGGAGTTAACATTTTGTAACGGAACAGTGGATACGGTCGACCAACAGTTCCTAATAACTCCCGGGATCCTAACGGGGTCTCAAGTCCGTCTATTGTCCTGTGAATTATTATTCGGACTAAGATTATCCTGTCGACTGATGTACGTCAAGTCGTGTAACTTCCTTTAGAAAGTTGGAATGCACAACTCCCTCCAGAGCTATTTTATGAACCCGCGGACCTAACAATTTATATTCTTAAAATAGTTGTCTTTACTTATAATAATATTTTAAATAAATATCACTTTCATTCTCAAGATCAAGCCTCATGGCTCCCGATAGAAGTCCTCTACAAGCTAACACAAGAGAAGTAAAGTAATACCGACACGAATCACAAGGTCCAACTAGTACTCGAACGATTCGTTGAATACCCAAACCTCCAATCAACCCATAAGATTAAACCTATACTAACCAGGCTGTTTGCTAGCATCAAGATTTGTATATAGACCGTACAAACTCGAATAAGCTTCTAAGCAAGAAGCCTTGTTTAAGAAACTCACAAGATTTAAGATTATTAAGTTGATTTAAAGATTACTTATTCTTGTCTTTTTAAGATAGATTAAAAGAAAGACTTCAAGAATATAACATACTAAAATACGTCATTAATTTAACAAAGTTCAACCAACCCAAGTAGTGCAAGAAGACTAGCCACGAATGACCATACAAGTGACTCCACTAACCCTTAGATCATGTGTAGGAGTTATCCAGCACCAAGGGAGAGTAGGTATAGGTTGCTTCTTGATTACTTGAATGAGAGGAATCATTCCGTATTACAAAACTAAAAACATAAAATAAACAAAGAAAAGCTAAAACGGACCAAAACTGAGAGAGTTCCAGCTCTAGCAGAGCACTAGGGCCTTCATATCCCTCAATATTGGTCATCTAAAACACTAGAGTGAGCTTGCTATTTATAGGCTAAGATTTTGGCAATGCACGGTCGTGCATTGGATTGCATGGTGATGAGAGGATGTTTAACCTATGTTTATAATGTTTAAATACATGTTTTTATGTGTTTATTAGTGTGGAACATCCTTACTTTATGTTACTTATGGAATCCAGGTATTGTTAGAAAAGATGAGTGAAAAAAGGCAGGAAACTGAAGCTGTCAGCCAACCAGTGCAAATTGCTAGGGGGAGGGCGCATTATGCGCAGGTCTGGAGGTATTTCAGCGCAATAGGGAGCGCAAATCAGTAGAAAAATTGAACGGGATCAGACACCCAACGCATTATGCACGCCGGGCTGATTCCGAAAATTTGGGATTTTGACCCCTTTTTAAGCCAAACAGTTAGGCTTTCGAGGGGGTCCTTCTTCCGGCTGTTTTGGGGAGTCTAGGGGATTTTTGAAGGAGGAACATCATTCCATCACCATTGTTCATGTTAGATCACTTCCTACTAATCATTGAAGCTTTCATGACGTCCATGAGCGGCTAATCCACCTGTGTTGTTTCCAGGTGTAGGATTGTTTATGTAAGGTGACTTTTACTTGGTTCATGCTTTGATTTGGTTTAGACTTTGTTTAATCTTTCGGTTTTTTTGAATTCTATAGTTTACTTTGTTTGATTAAACGATTTGTTTTTATTTTATTTAATACATTCATCAGTTTTTCGATTTCATATCGTGAACCATTGAGTGTTTATGCTTGATGTTCTAAATCGGTAACTAATTATTGGGAATTTAACTTGTGTCAAGTATCCGGTTTTACAATCGTTCCTCAACACGGTCAATTATCTTGGTTATTAGTTATTTATCAAACTTGGTAGTTGTTGAGCCTTTCTATGAAGCATTTAAAAGGTTTAAGAAGTTGTTGAGAAACTGCCCACACCATGGTATTGAAAAGTGGGAGTTGATACATGCGTTCTATGATGGCGTGTTGCCCGAAGATGTTAGGGACATGAATTCAACAAGCAACAGTTCATTCTTCTCTAATCATGAAGATGATGATTGGGCCATTTTAGAGAGGATGTGTACGATATCGAAAAGGCAAGCGCATACAAGCAGGAGGACAAAGACGAGTTCATTAGTAAAGGCAGTTGACTATGAAACACAGAAATGGTTGGATGCCATGGAAATTCAAATGGCACGTCTTGGTAGAATGGGAGGTAAAGAGGTGGCGAATGTGTCACAAGCATATACAGTGTGTGACGGATTGATGAATTGGGCCATACTTTGGCCAATTGCTAGAGGGAGCAAGGAAAGGCGGAATAAGTACACTAGATAGGTGGAGAAAGGAGGCAACAGGATATGAATGCAACACACTACCATCCAGGACTCAGAAATCACCCAAATCTCAGGTATGGTAATGCATCTAATCAACTTAATCCTAACTTTCAGGGTTCGAATGTGCAGGGTGGACATCAGGGTGGAACTCAGCTACAATATCAGAACCTCCAGCAGGGATATAATCAAGGTGGATATCAAAGGAATCAGGGTAATCAAAGATACCAGCAACAAGGAGGTTATCAGCAGAGAAACTACCAACATAATCAAACTCAATAATCTGGAAGCCAGCAGAATGGATCTTCAACCGGTAATGATCCACAACTTGCAACAATAATGGAATCACTAAAGAGAATTGAGCAAGATAGAAAATCCAAACCAAGACTAATGAATCCTTTGAGAGGCAATTGGCTGAGAAATTGGCGGAAGTGGCAGGAAGAGACCCGGGCAAGCTACCAAGTAACACCACACTGAACCCGCAACATCAAGGTCGAGTTCAAATAATACCTATGTTAGCACGGTGAGTATCTGCCAAGACGGTGAAGAGAGTGATTCGGAATAAGAAAGTGAGCAAGGAGCACCCCTCATCCCAGTTGAAGTTGGGGGAGTAAAGGTTAATCGAGCACTCCTGGATTATGGAGCAAGTATCAGCTTCCTCCCGGGAAGTCTGTATGATTAGTCAGACCTGGGTCCTTTCCAGCAAGTTGACACCACCGTGGTGTTAGCCGATTTGACACGAAAACGTTCTCGGGGGATGCTTAGGGGAGTAGCTGTGAAAGTTGGGGAATTCTGTTACCCCAAGGATTACTTGGTGCCTGATTATGCACCTAGCAAGAAGAAAGAACAATCGAGGGTCTTACTTGGAAGACCATTCTTGGAAACTGCCAATGCTCAGATCAACTGTAGAGACAACACAGTGAGCATGACATTTGGAAACCGTGATTTTAACTTAGACATTCTTACAAATTCATTTATTTATTTTTGTAAAGTTAAATGTTCCAAAGCAGGCGTGACTAATAAGTGTCCTCCTCGTTCCAAAGTGGATGAGGGTGGCACAAAAGAGAAAGGTTTTGTTTTTGACAAGTATGAGTTAAAGGATGAGAATGAGACGGTAGATGCAACAATCCCCAAGTGTGGGGAAGCGGGAGTGTAAGTAGAAAAGCCACCATGGAAGCAACAGGTGGAAGGTTCAAGTAGTTATACCAAGCCGGACACGAAGTCATCAGAATTACGCTAGGTTAAAGAAATCTCCCAAAGTTGTTAGGCATTCATATGAGACTGGTGAGTCTCAGGAAATGAGAGATGAAGAAGAGTTCCTGGCTGTGGAACATATGGGGATGCTCAAACTAAACGGGGATGACTATCACCGAGCATGTGCGGCAGGATTTGGAAATGAATTTGTGTTCCAACCACCATAAATATAATATCAGGTACGGTCTGGCTGAAGACCTTAAAACTTAGCGCTAACCGGGAGGCAACCCGGCTTTTTGGCATTTTTTTTTGTTTTGTTTGTTTTTTGTTTTAGTTCCTTGTCACTATAGCAAGACCCAAGTGTGGGGAAGGCTCATGGAGACAAACAAGAACTTTGTGGATGTGTTCAATAGAAACCCTCACGAGACTTCACTCGTCCACTCGGGCTACCGAAGGGTTTAAAAGGCTTGTTGCATACGCTAAATGCAACCTTGATTCCTATGAAAGTAAGTTTAGGAGTTTGATCTACGCACACGAGGACCTCGACATGAAGATATAATCACGTCATGTGCTCTTTTGTAGTTTTATTTGCTTTTTAGTGTGTTTAGTTCTTATTTATTTTGGTGTGTTTAATTTTAGTTGTTTGTAATTGAGTCGTATCACCCGTGGGTAGTTGAGGCTTGCATTGATTTGGGAATGGGATGGTTAGTACCCTTGAACCGCACAAAAGTTTTATTCTAAACCATACATTGGGGACAATGTATCCCAAGTGTGGGGATGGGGGACTTAAAGGAAAAGTTGAAAAAAATGGAAAACTTGACAAAATTTAAAAAAAAATATTTTGAAAAGAGGGTTCAATTGTGCTTGAAAACAAGATTTCCAATGTAAATCACCAGTTTTAACCTGCCGAACTTGGTCTAGGTCCTTAGTCATGGTCATACTTTGTTGAAGAGAATAAGTAAGTGGATGGTCTAGCTGGGGGTAGTAGGCTGGATTGGGACCTTTTATGCTTGCTGTCACATTTATGTCTATTTTTTCTTGTCAAAATGGTATATTTCAAACATAAACCAGGGTGTGCATGAAAGTGATAAAGGCATTAGGAACCTGTTCATATGACATCCGTGCTTTAAATATCCATTAGATGCCAAAGTTGAGTTTATAACCATTATCCATATCATCAGCTATGAACTCTTGTCAACTGTGTTATTGTTAACCTCATGTGGTGGAATCCAATGTTTATTTCTGAAAGCACAGTTATTCGGCCGAAGGCCATGCCTTGAGCTTTGGTAAGTCAATGCAGACGTTTTCAAGTTATATGAAAATATAGGCTGAAAATGGTCACATTGTTCGAAGAAAGGGAAGTTGGGCGAATGAGTCCAAGGGCCAATGTTTCCCATGCTTAAAAGAGGGTCGATGTTAGTGAACCCCAAATGAGAAGAGAGAAAAAAATCAGGCCAATGTTTGCCTAAGTGAGGTATTTAACTATGGGGATCACTTTTACCCAAGTGTCAACATGTGCTTAGAAGGGAATTCATTAGGAATATCATAGTCATTGGATTTCATCACGGATTGCCACTTTAAAAGCTTTAATCCGCTCCTTAACCTGAGCCACATATCAAATCCCATCAAAGTCCTTTTGATTCATGTGCATTCTGGATATAATGCGAGAAAGTGTGACAGTAGGTATAGGGGAAGCTTGAAGGTTTGCTAGGTCCAGCTAGACTGAGAGTTTTTAAGTGGAGTTAATAATACGAAATCATGTGCAGGGGGGTATGACTTTGGACCTTAACTAGGAGTTGGTTAGGGATTAGTGAAGTATAATTGTGAGATGATTGGATAGTTGCATGCGAGCTTTGCTTGAGGGCAAGCAGAATTCAAGTGTGGGGATGTGATGAGAGGGTGTTTAACCTATGTTTATAATGTTTAAATACATGTTTTTATATGTTTCTTAGTGTGGAACATCCTTACTTTGTGTTACTTATGGAATGCAGGCATTGTGAGCAAAGATGAGTGAAAAAAGGAAGGAAACTGAAGCTGTCAGCCAACCATCGCAAATTTCTAGGGGGATGGCACATTATGTGCAGCTCAAAAGTATTTCAGTGCAATAGGGAGCCCAAATCAATAGAAAAATGGAAGGGGATCAGACACCCAACGCATTATGCACAGGTAGGGGCGCATTATGCGCTGCCTGCCGGGCTGATTCCGAAAATTTGGGATTTTGACCCCTTTTTAAGCCAAACACTTAGGGTTTCGAGGGGGTTCTTCTTCCAGCCTTTTTAGGGAGTTTCTAGGGTGTTTTTTGAAGGAGAAACATCATTCCATCACCATTGTTCATGTTAGATCACTTCCTACTAAGCATTGAAGCTTCCATGACGTCCATGAGCGGCTAATCCACCCGTGGTTGTTTCCGGGTGTAGGATTGTTTATGTAAGGTGACTTTTACTTGGTTCATTCTTTGATTTGGTTTAGACTTTGTTTAATCTTTCGGTTTTTTGAATTCTATAGTTTACTTTGTTTGATCAAACGATTTGTTTTTTTTATTTAATACATTCATCAGTTTTTCAGTTTTATATCGTGAACCATTGAGTGTTTATGTTTGATGTTCTAAATCAGTAATTAATTATTGGGAATTTAACTTGTGTCAAGTATCCGATTTTACAATCGTTGCTCAACACAGTCAATTATCTTGGTTATTAGTTATTTATCAAACTTAGTAGTTCAACGAGTCATGTCTATGTGATTTCTAATAAGTACAAACCAGTAATCACCGAACTTGCAATCTGAACCTGGGAGCAATCTGTTTTCTCATAAATGTTTTTAAACAAATTAAAGTTTGTTGCTTTAGCAATATTTTTCAAAGTCAATATTCAAAGTTCAGTAGTCCTATAGTTTTATTAAGTAAAAGTTAAATAGCATTCTCCACGAATTCCTTGTGGGTTCGACAACCTTACTTTCCGTACTATAGTCTAAGGTAGCTAAGGATTAGTTTTTAATTATATTTTTGATTAGCCTTCGACATGCGATCACACGGGCATGCAAAGCACCATTTTCTTTCACGTGCGGAATCTGGCAGCTTTAGGGAGTATAGGGGGGCAAAATAGGGTTTGAACGGTCGTGCAAGGCATTGCACGGCCATGCAAGGCAATGCATGGCCGTGCATTACCCTATTCTGCTCGCTGTTGACTTTTTGACTTCCAACTTTGACTTCTTGGTTCCAGTTTCATTCAATTGACTTCCGGAATCTGATTTTCCCTTGATTTTGAGTGATTTCTTCATGTTTTTGTACATCAAGGGTAATTATCCTGTTGTGACACATTGAATAGATTAAGTATCAATTCTTATCTTATTGTCTCTAATTGTGATGAATTTTGAGATAATTATGCATGCAAAATATGTATTATTTACGTCACATCTGTATGCACACCATCCTAAAGCAGAAAAAAGGGGATTAGAACTCACCTGGTACACGGTCTACTGTGGAAACTAATAAGCTTTGGGATACACAAGTGCTACGTTATCTGTACGAATACAATACGTGAGTTTGGTTAAACTTTGCTAGCGTCGCCTATTAGTGTCCCCAAGACATGATCTGTTTCGCCGGCCTAAGTGTCACCCGTAACTGATCAGTGTCGCCAGGCCAGTGTCGCTTAGGCACACTCACAACGTTTCCAGAACTTGCGTTCTGGACTTGTGTCATGGAACTCAACTGTCGCCCACCGTAATGTCGACAAATGTCTTTGGCGACACACCTAGTGTCGCCGTGTCTAATCATTAGATTTCTTAGGCACAACACCATCACCCTAAAATCATCCCCGTAAAGTGTCGCCACTTGAAGGTGGCGACACTGGCAGTGTCGCCTAATGAACACCATCTCCAAACAGGCCCGTTTTCCACCTAAGTTCGTAACTTTTTACGTCCAAAACGTTTGTTTAACTTCCATAATCATAGATCTGGGCTCTATACCCCTTATTACATGTAAAAATCCTTATTTTGAGATGAAAACCCTAGTTTTACCCTAAAACCCATTTAAGCTGAAAATCAGAGGTTTTAGGTTCGATCCATACCTAAAATGTGTGAACGTTATCCGCATTTATTTCCAAATGATGCAGGTTTCGAAGACAAAACCTTATTTAGGGTGGAAGACTTTTAACATCCTGGTTTTTATAAAATAACGGGGATTATGTAATTGTATATTTTTGTAGAGAATTAGCAAGGACTTAACGAGAATTTAACGGGGTTTATTCTAAAACGTAAACAGGGCAAACACGAAGGACTAGTTACGCGCGTGGGCCAAACCCGGCCCATGGGGGTGCCCTATATCGTGCAACGGCAAGGGGGATGCTCCCCATTTGTTGTTTACGATCGACGAGAGAAAGTGAGAAGGACACAAGGTGCCTTCTCGCAATCGGAGTTCCATTCGAGGTATTTTCGCGCTCTTTTGATCTCCCGTTACGTGTTTTGATCATGGAATCCTTGTCATAACATGTTTATAATTCTAGGGTTTTGCAAAGTTGAGGTTTCGTGAAGAACGGGTTCAATCGGGTATTCGATTCACACGAATCATTCGATTTTAAGGTATAATCACTAAATCCTTTTTGTTTAATCATTTAGAACATTTGGTGCATGTGTATAGGTTCGGTCGAGAACCCAAAGGGTGGTCGGATAGGGGTGAGGGTGGCTGACGGCCGGAAGGAGGAGACCCGGAGCTGCGTAAGGCGGTCGGGCCGGTGTCCGAAGCCTACGGCAGCAGCGAGGAAGGCCGCTTGGCTGCTGTCCGGGTGACGCAAGGAGGAGGAGGAGAAGAGAAGGATCGGCCGAAGGCCATGGGTGAGATGGCTGGACGACTAGCAGCTGCCGAAAGCGAGCAGAGGTCGGTGGGAGTCCGGAATGAGACCGCAAGTGATGGTGGAAGTTCAATGTTGATCGTAGGTGAACGCGAGGCGAGTTAGTCGTGTGTGGCAACGAGATATGCAACGAGATATGCATGGGTTGGTCATGCAAGGTGGCAATCCACCCGTGTTAATTGGGATTTAAACCTCGAATCGCATATTGACGCGTATATTGTGTGTTGTAGGTGTGAAGTCGAAAGACAAAGGTGAGGTACATGTGAGTTCTGGTAAGCGGGTCGTTTCACATAAAGGTGAGTTTCTATCGCCCACTCTTTTAAAGTGTTTACTATTTTGGACACGAAATACATGTGGCGTAATTGTTTTACTAACTGAAATACATAGGTGACGAGTTGTGACGAATGGGTTACTGTATTAATTATTATGCTTGCGTATGTGTGTTATCTATGTGTTACGTATGTGATGGACGTGACGGGATGTTATTGTGAATACATGTGATTGTGTTTGACGACGTTAAACGGGTTGTTGGGTCTAACGACGGTTAGACGGGGATTTGTGTTTGTTAGTATCCGAGGGTACATCAAACGGGAAATAATAATGATTAAATAATATTAAATGAATTATTTCAGAAGAGTTTAGTAACGAGGAATGTGAAGAACCTTTTTAAATGTGAAACGTGTTGATAATGACTTATGAAACGATAACGATTTTTTAGATGGATCATCCCTAATAACTCACTATAGATGGATTATTGGCATGTATTTATTTCAGGTAAATAGAAAGAGTAGGCTGGCAGGTCTTGGGAAGGCGAGTGGTTACCTGGATCTAGATGGATTATTGGCATTCCTGTGTTTTGATGTTTATTTGGATTTTAGTATTTGAATATTGTTTATGTTATGGCGTTGGGATGCCGGATATGGGTTGGCTTTGAATTCCGCTGCATTTGTGAGACTATTTAACGTCTAAAACTATTATGCCTGTCTAATGTGCCAACAAGTAGGGTTCCCGGGTTTTGGGGCCTTACAAGTTGGTATCAGAGCTGTAGTTTAAAAGATATGGCATCCCCGATGCCTAGACTTATACTTAGAATGGGACTATGAGTGGGAATGCCATTACGTTTAACCAAAAGCTACGAGCGCCAGGTATGAGTCTATGTGTGGGTGTGTGGTGTTAGTAGGTTAAGACAGTGGCGTAATGCCAATGTTGCAGTACATGGAAGATTTAAAACCTGAAAAGCAAGGCAAGTGGGAAATGGCGACTGGCCACCGTCATTAACTAGTTGTACTGCTCATAATGTTTTAAATTGCAGATGAATTGCTCTGTTTGGTATTGTTTCAGTAACGTAGATGGCACCTAAGAAGCAAATTGCTAACGATGCCAATGCTAGGAAGGGTCGCAAAAGTGTTCGTAATGAGGACGCTAATCGGGATGAGGTGTCAGTTCATATTGAACTGTCTGTGTACACTGAACCATCCGTGCATTCTGAGCACACCAAAAAATTTGAGTTTGAACCAGCAGTTCATGATGTTTTCAAGAGAGAGGTGGTGGGCATGATTCAGGAGTTTCTGCCTAATATTGTGGAGAGTGCTTTCGAGGAACTGAAAAAGGGAGTACTGAAGGACATCCGAACGAAGAATTCATCAGGAGATGACGGGAGTGACATGTTTGATAAGAGAGCTTGCGACTATGGTTACTTTAAGAAATATGATCCACCTAAATTCGATGGTCGCAAGGATGCAGTGGCTACTTATCACTGGCTCACCGAAATGGAGTCCATTATTTCCATTAGTGAATGTAGGGCGAATTAAGTTGTGAAGTTCGCTTCACATTCGTTTTCTGCTGAGGCTCTACATTGGTGGAACTCTGTGAAAGAAAGGAAGACTGTGCAGGAGATCGAAGATATGAATTGGAAGGAGATGGTTAGAAAGAAGTTATGTGCTCCGGGTGATCTCGAGAAAGTGGTGCGAGAGTTTTTGAGTTTCAAGGCGGGCAAGCCGACGCCCCGCCAGTATACTTCCAAGTTCATTGAGATGGCACGTCTGGTGCCAAAATTAGCAGGAAATGATGAGAGGTGGATGAAGCTATATATAGCAGGTTTGCCTGATCGAGTTAGACATTTGGTGAAAGCTCAGAAACCACCGAGCTTTGATGAGGCAGTTGAGCTAAGCGGGATGTTGTAGGAAAACGTTATGGGGACTGAAGTGCAAGAAGCTAAGCCAGAAGAGAGGAAGTGGATTGGACCAAGCAAGAGGTTTGGAAAGGATCAGAAGGTTCCATATGGTAAAAATATGAAGACAGAGGGTCCGGATACATGCCGTAAGTGTGGGAAAATGCACTCGGGTGTGTGTAGGGCTGATTCGGTATTATGTTATCGCTGTGGCAAGTCGGATCACTTTTCTAGGGATTGCCCTCTCAACCCTAAGTGCTACAAGTGTGGGGAACTTGGCCACATCTCGTGGGATTGTAAGGCTGGACAGAACACGAGATCGAGTAAGGGAATAGTTTCGACAAAGAAAGAAGAAGAGAAGCCCAAAGCCAAGGCAAGAGCCTTCACTATGACTGTTGTAGAAGCTAAAACTGACCCGGACGTTGTTTCTGGTACTTTTCTTGTTAATGATGTACCTTTTTCTGTATTATTTGATTCAGGGGCTAGTAAGATTTTCGTGGCCCCATCTTTTTGCAAGAATTTTTTAGAACGGCTAGGATGACCGAGGAGCCGTTTAGTGTCGAAACTGCAGTGGGTTTACCCACTAGTGTGTCCGAGGCGTTAGACGACTGTTACATTGATCTAGAGGGTGATAGGTTCCCTGCAAGACTTTTCATCATCACCTTGGAAGGTTTTGATGTGGTGCTAGGAATGGAATGGTTAGTCGCGTTTGATGTAGACATAGTTTGTTGAAAGAAAATGATACTATTGACGTCTTTGGAAGGAACCGTGGTGACGGTGTATGGTGACAAAGTAATCTCTGTACTGAGAGTCATTTCAATGATGAAGGTGAATAATTTTCGGAGGCGTGGGTGCGGAGCATACCTAGCTTATGTCACCAATACTGAGACAAAGAGTAAGGAGCTGTCAGAGGTACCAGTGGTACGAGATTTCCCTGACGTTTTTCCTAATGACTTGACTAGGGTGCCACCGGAATGAGAGATTGAATTCCAGATCGACTTATTACCAGGAGCTCATGCGGTTTCTAATGCGCCGCATCATTTGGCCCTGATTGAAATGAAGGAACTAATGGAGCAACTACAGGACTTGTTAGACAAGGGGTTTATACGACCGAGCATCTCGCCTTGGTGTGCACCGGTCTTGTTCGTTAAGAAGAAGGACAGTAGCATGCGGATGTGCATAGCCTACCGCGAGTTAAACAAGTTAAAGATCAAGAACAAGTATCCTTTACCGCGTATCGATGACTTTTTCGATCAGTTGCAAGGTGCGAAGTGGTTCTCACATATCGACTTAAGGTTTGGATATCACCAGCTGAGAGTTAGAGAGGAGGACATTCCGAAGACTGCGTTTCGGACGCGATACAGACATTATGAGTTTTTAGTGATGTCGTTTGGATTGACGAATACCCTAGCGGCATTCATGGACTTAATGAACCGAGTATGTCGACCGATGCTGGAGCGATATGTAATTGTATTCATTGATGACATATTAATCTACTCGTAGAGTGAGGATGAGCATCGGGAGCACTTGCCAGAAATGTTGGAGACATTGAGACGAGAGAAACTTTATGCTAAGTTCTCTAAATGTGCATTCTGGTTGAGGTAAGTACAATTCTTAGGGCACGTTATTAATACAGAAGCAATTATGGTGGGCCCTGCCAAAATCGAGGCAGTAGTGAAATGGAGCGCACCTACAATTCCGACCGAGGTTCATAGTTTCTTGGGATTGGCTGGCAACTACAGGAAGTTCATTAAGTACTTCTCTAAGTTAGCAACGCCATTAACTCGGTTGACTCGGAAAGGGTGAAGTTCATATGGGGAGAAGAACAAGAGATTGCATTCTAGGAATTGAAGAAGAGATTGACGGAGGCACCGGTGTTAACACTACTGTAAGGAACGGATGATCTTGTAGTATATTCGGATGCTTCATATTTGGGATTAGGTTGCGGGTTGATGCAACGGGGGGAAGTGATCGTGTATGCGTCGCGACGGTTGAAAACTCATGAGGCAAACTACCCTACTCATGACCTAGAGTTAGCGGCGATGGTGTTTGCACTTAAGCTTTGGAGGAATTATCTTTATGGAGTCAAGTGCATGATCTATACCGACCATAGAAGTTTAAAATACTTCTTTGAGCAAAAGGAGCTGAATATGAGACAAAGGAGGTGGCTTGAATTAATAAAGGATTATGACTGCGAGATTCATTACAATCCAGGTAAAGCGAATGAAGTTGTAGATGCGTTAAGACGTAAGGAGGAGCACACATCGATCAAGGTGAAAGCGTGTCAATTGATTATAACATCTGATTTTCTGACATTGCTACGAGATGCGCAGACTGAGGCACTGCGCAATGAGAGGTTGAAGGAAGAGCGGATTTTTGGTTAACACGAGCTGTTGACCTAGAATAGTAAAGGTCGGGTACGAGGTGACCGTATATGGATACCGAGGCTTGGAGGGTTTAGAGAGAAAGTGCTTGACGAGTCTCATAAGTCAAGATACTCGATTCATCATGGAACTACAAAGATGTATCAGGATATGAAGAGGAACTATTGGTGGCCAGGGATGAAGTACGATATGACACGATACGTGAGTAAATGCTTGACATGCTTGCAGGTCAAAGCAGAACATCAGAAACCGTATGGCAAGATTCAGCCATTGGAGATCCCGAAGTGGAAATGAGAACATATCACTATGGATTTTATTACCAAACTGCCTAAGAAGGTAAAAGGGCATGACACGATTTGGGTAGTGGTTGATCGTTTAACCAAGAGTGCTCATTTTCTACTGACTCGAGAGACATTTTCGTCTGAAAGGTTGTTAGAAGTATTTGTGAACGAGATTGTTGCTAGGCACGGAGTGCCGATTTCGATTGTATCTGACAGAGATACAATGTTTACGTCTAAATTATGGAAGAAATTTAATGAAGCTATGGGGACTCGATTGCATATAAGTACATTGTATCATCTTCAGACTGACGGACAGTCCGAGCAAACGATACAGACATAGGAAGACATGCTTTGCGCATGTGTTATCGATTTTTGTGGTGCATGAGATAGTCACCTACCATTGGTTGAGTTTTCCTATAACAATAGTTATCACACAACTATTGGGATGCCGCCATTCGAAATGTTGTACGAACGAAAGTGCAGAACCCCGGTTTGTTGGGACGAGATTGGGCAGAAAGAACTAGGGAGCCTAGACGTGGTGAAAGAGACGTCTCAGAAGTTTGAGACTGTGAAAGCTAGGATGAAAGCCGCGCAAAATCGGCATAAGTCGTATGCCGACAGGAGTCGGTGACCCATAGATTGTAACGTGGGTGATTTCGTTATATTGAAAGTGTCGCCCTGGAAGGGCATTATTAGTTTTCAGAAGCGTGGGAAGCTTAGTCCGCAATATAATAGACCGTTTAAGATCAAGGAGCGTATAGGTAGTGTCGCCTATCGACTGTTGTTGCCAAAATAACTGGCAGGGATACACCCAACATTTCATGTGTCCCATTTACGGAAGTGTTTGGCGGACGCTATGGAGCAAGTGCCGTTAAATGACATCGTGGTCAATGATAAGCTGAACTATGTGGAAGAACCACTTGCTATACTGGACCGAAAAGAAAAGAGATTGAGAAAGAAATTGGTTCCTATCGTGAAAGTGCAATGGAAACACCGTAAAGGATCTGAGGCTACTTGGGAACCGGAGGCGGAAATGCGTGAACGTTATCCGCATTTATTTCCAAATGACACAGGTTTCGAGGACGAAACTTCCTTTTGGGGGAATACTTGCGACATCCCGTTTTTTATAAAATAACGGGGATTGTGTAATTATATATTTTTGTAGAGAATTAGCAAGGACTTAACGAGAATTTAACGAGCTAAAACGCAAAAAGGGAAAAGATGAGGGACTAGTTACGCGCGTGGGCCAAACCCGGCCCATGGGGGGGTGCCCTATATCGTGCGACGACAAGGGGGAGGCTCCCTATTTGTTGTTTACGGCCGACGAGAACAAGGGAGAAAGAGACGAGGTGCTTTCTTGCAACCAGAGTTCCATTCGAGGTATTTTCGCGCTCTTTTGATCTCCCGTTATGTGTTTTGATCACAAAATCCTTATCATAACCCGTTTATAATTCTAGGGTTTTGCAACGTTGAGCTTTCACGAAGAACGGGTTCAATCGGGTATTCGATTCGCACGAATCATTCGAATTTAATGTATAATCACTAAATCCTTTTTGTTTATCATTTAGAACGTTGGGTGCATGTGTATGTGTTCAGCCGAGAACCCTAAGGGTGGTCAGCTAGGGATGAGGGTGGCCGACGACTGGAAGGAGGAGACCCGGAGCCACGCAAGGCGGTCGGGCCGGTGTCCGAATCTTACGGCAGCAACGAGGAAGGGTGCTTGGCGACTGTCCGGGTGACATGAGGAGGAGGCAGAGGCGGAAAGGATCGGATGAAGGCCGTGGGTGACATGGCGGGCCAGTTAGCGGCTGCCGGAAGCGGGTGGAGGTCGTCGGGAGTCCAAAACGAGATAGCGAGTGACCATGGATGTTCAATGTTGATCGTAGGTGAACACAAGGTGAGTTAGTCGTGTGTGGCAGCTAGATATGCATGGGTTGGCCATGCAAGGTGGCTAGCCACCCGTGTGAATTGGGATTTAAACCTCGTGTCGTGTAATGACGCGTATATTGGGTGTTATAGGTGTGAATTCGAAAGACAAAGGTGAGGTACCCGTGAGTTCTAGGAAGCGGGTCGTTTCGCATAAAGGTGAGTTTCTATCGCCCACTCTTTTAAAGTGTTTACTATTTTGGGCACGAAATACATGTGGCATAATTGTTTTACTAACTGAAATGCACAGGTGACGAGTTGTGATGAATGGGTTACTGTATTAATTGTTATGCTTGCGTATGTGTGTTATCTATGTGTTACGTACGTGATGGACGTGACGGGATGTTATTGTGAATACATGTGATTGTGTTTGACGAGGTCAAACGAGTTGTTGTGTTTAACGACGGTTAGACGGGGATTTGTATTTGGATATTGTTTATGTTATGGTGTTGGGATGCCGGATATGGGTTGACTTTGAATTGCGCTGCATTTGTGAGACTGTTTAACATCTATAATTATTATGCCTGTCTAATGTGCCAACAAGTAGGGTTCCTGGGTTTTGGGGCCTTACAAGGTGCCCTACCGCGATGAACGGTATGTCCACCACCACGTCCTCCTCCTCCTCCTCTTCTTCCTCCACGTCTAGCCATTTCTCAACTGAAAGATAGGGAACAAAGGAATTTAATTACGTCTTGCTAGGGAACATGTAGAACACAATAAGTAAGGGAAGATGTCGATATACACTGGCTATCTACAATCAACCATTACATTACTTCTCATTTTCTAACTATTCACTCTCATAATTTCACTAAAGCCTCTATTCTTATCTTGACACTCTAAAAGGAAAAAACTTTACTTACTATACACTTCTGATGCTTCGGCTCCGAGTTACCCGTACTTGCATCCGCTACATGGTTCCATTCTCAGTTTAAGTTCAGACATCTAGGATGTTCGAATTTCTCAAACTATGGCTCTGATACTAACTTGTAAGGCCCCAAACTCGGGGAGACCTCACTTATTGGATTTACTCATAAACACATAGCTCATAAACATAAGACATTTAACAATTCGCAGCGGAAATGATTAAAAACTTTAACATAATAGAGGAAGCGTTACATGTCTAAATATAGCTGGTCTGGTACGAATTTAAAACTTGACTAAAACAACATAAACTTAAACATAAAACGGAATGCCAGACTCTGGTCTTCTGGTAACTCTTCTCGCCAAGCCAAGCATCCACATCCATCTACAACCACCTACACTTAACTGATGTGTATACTAAAAATCAGCAACACTGAGTGAGTTCTAACGTTTACTTTAATCAATCATACAGAGGTTTAATAGTACATACATACTGTCATAAAGACAAAACTTTACATACCTTACTTTAATACCTCGTCTTGTCCTCGTGATCAATACCTGGTATTGTCCTCGTGATCAATACCTGGTATTGTCCTCATGATCAATACCGATATACCGTCAATTCCCTGTCACAACTAGTATTGTCCTCATAATCAATACCTGGTATTGTACTTGGAATCAATACCGCTTAACATGGTATGGTCCTCGTGATCCATACCGCTTAACATGATATTGTCGTCGTGATCAATACCGCTTAACATGTATAGGGAGGTTACGTAGACCCCCCGAGTAACCGCCGTCACCCATCCCAGTTGTATAACCGTTAACGAACCACCAAGTCTCTTACTAATGGGCATGGACCATATATGACATCTTGTACAAATAACATCTGTCCTCGAAGGACCTTAACAAGCTGGTACATATTCCCGTAGGAAAACTGTTCATTTTCTTTTCATAAAACTTTCTGTAACTGGCTAATAACTTAATAAATGATATGCCTTCGTTTATGTATATGAAAATATAATAAACGCTTGCCAAAAATATCTTTGCTTTACTGAAACATAACTTTACAAATATATCATGTCTTTGTTTATGTATGTTAAAATATAATAAACATTTTTCATAAATATAACTATACTTTACATAAATCACGCTTTTTCCTCTTTTAAACATTTCTCTAAAACATAACATTCGCTTTTTTTTATTAATATAAAATATGCAATATACACTTTTCACTAAGTATGCACACCACCCTAAAGCAGACAAAAAGGGGATTAGAACTCACCTGGTACACAGTCTACTGCGGAAACTAATAAGCTTTGGGCTACACAAGTGCTACGTGATCTGTGCGAATATAATACGTGAGATTGGTTAAACTTTGCAAGTGTCGCCTATCAGTGTCACTGGGACATGATAAGTGTCACCTGGCTTTGTGTCGCCAGTAACTGATCAGTTTCGCCAGGCTAGTGTCGCTTAGGCACATCACAGCTTTGCCAGAACTTGCGTTCTGGACTTGTGTCATAAAAATCAATTGTCGCCCATCGTAATATCGCCAAATGTCTTTGGCGACACACCTAGTGTCGTTGGGAATGACACATGTCCAATCATTGGATTTCTTGGGCACAACGCCATCACCACATCCTCATCCCCGTCAAGTGTCGCCACTTAGTGTCGCCTGATGAACACCATCTCCAAACAGGCCTGTTTTCCACCCAAGTTCGTAACTTTTTACGTCCAAAACATTTGTTTAACTTCCATAATCATAGATTTGGGCTCTATACCCCTTATTACATGAAAAAAATCGTTACTTTGAGATGAAAGCCCTATTTTTACCCCAAAACCCATTTAAACTGAAAATCAGAGGTTTTAGGTTTGATCCATACCTTAAATCAGACGTTTGTTCATGTATTCTTCTTCTCACACACCGGGGAGACGACTTGGAGTGCTTCTTGAATCTCAAAACCTTGATCTTGAAACTTTCTCACTCTAGAACCTCTCACTCTCTCTCTAACCGGTCTTTTGTTAAATGTTAGAATGGGGGCTGATCATGGCATGCCTTAGGGTTAAGGGAAACCCCTTGGGCCAAGCCCACCCCCTACAAGCCCGTATTCCATTCTTATCTCTTCTACTTTGGCCTAAACCATAGGTATCGGGTTTCCGGGATGTTACATAGTGTTTCATACATGAATTAATCAATTTAAATGACTGAAAGAGTTTCATAGACTACTCTAGAAACTATCTTATGAGATAACATATAAAGGACGATAATAGATATCATTGCTCTTTGGCTAAATTATTGAACACTAATCTACTAGATTGTGTGAAAACGATTAGTCATAAGAAATTAGCTATACCAAAATTGACAGAACGTAAATGTAAACACTAGCTCTGAATCGAAAGGTTCATCAAGAACAGGTACGCATTGCCATATGAGATATGAATTAGGAAAATCCTACAATGCAATTAAGGATAGGATGTTATGAACCCCTATACGAAAGAGTTTCACATGTTACCTTAATAAGTCATTAATATTTTGTGAATCTTAAGAGTAAGATGGAATGAAACTAATTATGACCAATACACACCTGTTTTTGAATTATAAGCAAAGGTTGCTTGAGTTCCGCACAAAAGGTATTGTTCGAATGCATAAACATATGAATTCATATACAGAAAGATGAGATCTTTTAGGATAAATGAAATCGTATGAAATCATGAACAAAAGATAAGATCTTTTAGAATTGACATATGAAATCATATAATAGAAAGAATGAGATTCTTTAAGTATATCATTTCATGATGACTTAGACACATAATTCATACTAGGACAAGTGAGACTTGATCAAACTACAATATGAATATGATTCATAATTGGTAAAAATTGTTTTAGAAACAATATGTAGGGATTATTCATACGAGAAGGTTGATATATTATCAACAGTTGATGACAAAGGAATTCCATTCCGAGTTTCTTGAAAAGGAAACATATTACAAGTTTTTGATCAGTTGAATAAACTAATCAAAGTAAACATGTATTATGAATACAAAATGTATATGTAATAAAGTAGCTTCAAAGAAAGTATGGAAAACTGAATATGTCTAAGGCAACTGAATCTTTAGAATGATGAGATCAATTCAAGGAAGATTCAATATGATAGATGCAAAGGCTAGTCGGAGCAAGTACCTACACCAAAGTAATGTGTGGAGACACATTACAATGAGAAGTGTATATAGATACACGGAATACCATAAGAGCCAAGATAAGCATTTTAAATCGAAGAGTGCATAGTGATACACTGCTAAGATTTCGAGTTTGACATATCACTAAAAGAAAAAGTATCTTAAGAGGTAGATTTCAAATATTTCTAGATTGCAACCATATATGAGATATATGAAGGCAAAAATTCTAGAGTAAGAATTATAGCAATCCATTGACATTTAGTAAGATTGTTTCAATGCTTTGTGTGACAAATCAATGAAGACAAATTACTAATCTTATCTCTAATTCAAAATTGTATTAGGACAAGATGAAAATAAAAGGGATCTTTTAGGTTCATCTAAGAGATAATACTTTCACGAGATGAAAGAAGTTTGAAATCAAGTACATTAGAATAAAAGGAAATGATTGAGAAGCATAAATTGTAAGTATCATAAAAGGTTATGATGAAGTATTTTGACTAACAAGAAGAGTTATTGGGATAAGATTATAAAAGTTATGATAACTTATCAGTCAAAGACTACCCTCTTAAGAGTTAAGATTTGAGTATCAAAAGGGCAATCATTAAGAATGGTTAAATACATCATTAAACATTCAATGTTACAAATGAAAGAATTCCATTGGTAACTGAGATACAACATGAGATGTTGTAGCTTGGAAACCTTAGAAAAAGTACACTGAAGGGGTTCAGATAGCTTCTACGAGATGGAAAGAATTCCAAAAGGTTTTTCTTTATAAGTTTCATTAACGGGATCATGAAACTTGGAGACATCGTATAAAACAAAGTTCGCACAGATCAAAATCTAGCTGACCCATTCACTAAGCCTATACCTCAAGCTATTCATGAGGAGCATGCTGATTTGGCAGGCCTTAGACTTGCTAGACATTGGTTTTTGATTTGTAATTAGGTATTGGGTGCTTTCGAACTATAGATACATTGGTGTTTTATCTTGATTTAATGGTTAAATGAATTATAAATAGATGTTTCTATGTTCGATATGTTATACATTTAGAATCCTTGAATATTGTATTTTAAATGTCTGTAGTCGATCAGCTTCATGGGAATTAATCTGAACGTAAGACTATTGTGAATCGGATGGTTGGTTCATTTGGAATGAAAGTCCAAAGAGTTGAGAACCATATTCACAGATATTCATTGGAGAACGATTAATGGACGCAATCCGTTTCAAAACTATTTTCATTGATCAAGGTCTTAAGAAGTTTTGAATATGGTAAGATCTATCGATCCTTCGACCCACTGAACTAACTTTGACTAAAGTTTATTCTTTGACCATATCTAACGCTGCTCCGTGAAAGGCATCAAGAAGGGTATGATTGGGAATAAATCTAAAGTTAAGTGGGAGTTGTATGTGACTAGAGGAATTTTGTTCTCCTTTGATCAGGAGTTGGACATTCTGGCGCCCTCGTTAAATTTGAACTGGTATAAAACGTGTGGCCATGCTTAAACTAAGAGTAGTTTGTTTAGAGCACTTTGAATTAGAGACGAGAACAAGAATAGTTGAACAACATATGAGTAATGACTTGCATCAATGTCTCAAGAGAAATGAGAAATGATTTGTAATTTGGTATTGAGTGCTTTTGAACTATAGATACATTTGTATTTTATCTTGATTTAATGGTTAAATGCATTATAAGTAGATGTTTCTATGTTCGATATGTTATATGTTTTAGAATCCTTGAATACCGTATTCTAATTGTCCGTAGTCGATCAGATTCATGGGTGTCAACCGAACGTAAGACTATTGTGAATCGGATGGTTGGTTCATTTGGAATGAAAGTCCAAAGAGTTGGAAACCATATTCACAGATATTCATTGGAGAATGATTATTGGACGTAACTCGTTTCAAAACTATCTTAATGGATCAAGGTCTTAAGAAGTTTTGAATATGGTAAGATCTATCGATCCTTCGACCCAAGGCACATATTTGAACTAACTTTGACTAAAGTTTATTCTTTAACCATATCTAACGTTGTTCCATGAAAGGCGGCAATAAGGGTATGATTGGGAATAAATCTGAAGTTAAGTGGGAGTTGTATATGACCATATTTAGACCACTTTGAATTAGAGACGAGAACAAGAATGGTTGAATAACATATGAGAAATAACTTGCATCCATGTATTATGTTCAACGGATGCCCTAAACAGAAAGGATACATAGATATACTTACCATGACTACTGTACTTGGTCAAGTAAGGGTTACTTGAACACAAGTAATTAGTTGACGATTTTAATACGTCATACCTTGCTAGGGGCAGTGAGATGCAGCTAGGCATCCATCACTGTCTACGTTGAAACGATTAATCGATGAATCGTCCAAGTGGGAGATTGTTGGATATTAGATATCCGATCATCATTAATATCAACGTTACTATCGAGGTACGATCCAAAGGGTTACACTCTGGGCAACGAATAATTAATAATGTTAGTCATAAACATTATAGTTCACGAAACCCTGTTTTAAAGTTCGGTGAGTAAATATTTAGAGAAATATTTAAATGGTTGGTTCGGAGATTAATTATTTAGTGAAATAATTAATTGTCAACTTGGGGGTAATTATTTAGAGAAATAATTAAGGATGAAAGGTTTAAACGTTTAATAGTTAAACGTTAGTTGTCATAAATTCACTATTTGTTTATAATTAGTAAATGTTAAAGGTTAAAAGTAATTAAGGGTTAATTACTAGGGGATTAAGAGTTAATACCCTAGGGTGCAGTTTGTAATTAGGATATCTATATAAACAACTTAACTTGAACCCTAATGACAATCCTTGCCACCTCCCTTTTTGCGCAAGGCTCTAAGCCGGAACCCCCCCCGGTACGATTTTTGATCACTGGCATCCTCCTTACGCCGTCACTGCCGTTGCCGTGATCGGATTCTGTCTTCTTCGATGTGTGTGCCACCAAGATGTCGTCGAGCCGGCTACATCTGTGATCATGTCCCATCGCGAACCGGGTTTGTTTCCGGATCGGTTTTTAGTGCAACGAACCGTGAGATGGTTTATTGTTTTGCGGCTTTCATGAACGTGTCACTAGTGAGACGCTCTTTGTTCCAAAGTGTGAAGCTTTCGGGTTTTCATCTAAGTTATGATTTTAATATCCGCTAAGTTTTATTTCATTATTATCTATACGTTTGTGTAATCGGATCACTGTCGGTATAAAGTTTAGAACTTTATAAATCGTGTGCCTAAATTGCTTCCGCTACGCAAATATGTTTTGTAAACTAATTGTTTTTAAAAGTTAAACCGGTGCACAATCTCCAACATAGCCACCACTGCTCTTAGGCCAGCGTGGATCCCACATATCCCCATATGGATATCTCGAATAAGATAATCCGCCTCCGTATCATCTACACATCGAAGAAGTGGACCTAGGAAAGACTTCCTATATAATACTCCGTCAATCAGTTGATATTGCAGAGCTTTGGTTTGCATTTTGTTAGCCATCATTTTTTTCCTTCCGGTAACTCGCCACTAGCTAGGAATTTGATTATTGGTGTCATCCAACTGGCTTCCCGGTGTTGGATTACGCTTACTTCTTTTGGTATAATCGTTGGTTCTTGTATCTCCTTCATGCATATCACTTTGGTGGGGTCGTTGAAGCTGGATGCCAGTCTACTGATGGTATCTGCCTTCTTATTCTGACTCTGGTATATGAACTACTTCCCAGTGAGTGAAACTTTTAAGAAGTTCTTTACACGCGCCTAAGTATTGTGTCATAGTCGGATCCTTAGCTTTGTATACATCATTAATCTGATTTGCCACCAACAGGGAGTCCACATGCGCACGGATTCCCCGAACATCCATTTTAAGAGCCAAACGTAACCCAACGATGAGTGCTTCATATACTGTCTCATTGTTAGAAGTTTTGAATAAAAATTTTAAGGCGTGAGTGAGTTCCGCACCTTCTGGACTGATTAATAGTATTCCCATGCCTGCGCTGTTACCGCATGTTGCGCCATCAGTGAACAATTCCCAGACGGGACCACTATCTGCATGGTTCTCTATCAGCCTTAGACCTTTGACTTCTCCAATTTACATACATTCTAGGATATCTACCAAGAAGTTAGCAATAACTTGACCATTGATTGCTAGGCGCGATTTAAATTCTAGGTCGAAAATGCCTAGTTCAATTGCCCATCTTGCCATTCGTCTCAACACATGTACTAACGCTAGTACCAATTTCTCTAAGACTGAATAGTTTATCTCTAGAATGGTAAGGACCCTACTTATATAGTATATGTGCGTTTGGACGCCCTTGCATTCAACCATGAGAACAACGCTTACTGCCTTAGATGCTTCCGAGAGGTACATATTTAATCCCTCTTTTGGTTCAGGAGTTGTTAATGTAGGCAAACGTGTGAGATAATCTTCATTTCCTGAAACACTCTTTCTGCTTTTGTCGTCCATTTGAATGGACTTTTGCGTAAACAATTTTTGAGTGTGGCGATAAACAGCAAGGATCACTCGACATGTTTTTCTAGGAAATGGTTTATTGCCATGAACGCCCACTGAGTGCCTAGACCTCCATAAGGGTTTTAGGGGATGGCACTACCCCCAAGAACTTCCATTCTGGTTTGACCTTGAAACCATCACGTGTAACCACTACCCCCAAGAACTTCCATTCTTCTCTTCCATGCCAAAGGAGCATTTCCCTGGGTTTAGCTTGATGTTAATTTCCTTTAACCATTAGAAAGTGTCTGATATGTCTGCTAACATGATTTTTTCTCCCTTGCTTTTCAAGACAGGTCATCCATATATACCTCTAGATTCTTTCCAAATTGTTCCTTGAATACTTTGTCTATTACCCGCTGATATGTGGCGCCCACGTTCTTAAGGCCAAAGGGCATTTTTCTATAACAAACAATTCCTATATCAGTATAAAATGTTGTCTTATCCTCATCTTCCCACGTCATTTGTACCTGATGGTATCCTGTGTACGCATCCAAGAAACACTTGAATGGGAATGAAACCAAGAAATATACCTTTAGGTCAATCTTTAGCAATATGTATGAGTCCTTAGGGCATGCTCTATTTAGGTCCTTGTAATTGATGCACATGCGCCATGACCTGTCTGCTTTCTTCACCATTACTAGATTTGTAATCTATGTTTGATAACGGACTTCTCGTAGAATCCCTGCCTTTGCCAAGTTTTAAACTTCTTGCCAACCGGTGCGCGACATTCGGGTGCCATAATTCGACACTTGTGTACCACCGGTTCCATTATTCGATATGTTTTAAGCTATGCTCTGCCACATGGCGGGGGTATTCCTACCACTTATGGTTGAAACGCGAAGACCTCAATGTTAGAGCAGAGCAACTATTTGAGACGGTCTTTAACATTTGTCGATAGAGTATGGCCAAGCGTAGCTGTTTGATCAGGAAAGGCATGATTAATCACCCATTTTCTGGCCCAACACTAACCGGAATAAGAGACGATTCTTTAACTTCCGTTGCTAAGCACTGTCGATCTGCCCATACCCTAGGTACCCCTTTTGGAGTTGGAAACATGACGAGACCATGGGCGGTAGAGCCTGCGGCCGCGAGCACCCCCAATTTTGTGTGATCCAAAATAATGTTGTGTTGTGAGTAAGCTGGTACCACTAAGAATTGCAATAATATTGTTCGCACCAGCTTTCCCTTTCCCAAAGTTACCCGAAAGTTGATTTTCCTTAATGGTTTGATTGTTTCTCTTGAGAAACCCATAATGGGTTCATCCACTTCTTCCAATCGTTCTTGGTCCTCCGGATCTAAGTTCCTGAAGCACTGCTCACACAAGATATCAGAAGAGCTACCTGTATCGATAAAAACCCGCCTCATTGGATAAGATCCGATTAGGGCTGTAATGGTGAGTGGGACAATATGATAATATCTTGTCTAAGGGGGAAATACTAAGGGTTCCATCATCCATGATTCCAGCGTGTCACCGGCGCGCTTTCGTCCACTACCCCTCGTTGGCCCTTCTCCTCGGATCATAAACACGTCACACACTGGATTCTAGCTAATGTTTGGGGCTTCTCTATCCGCGTTTTATGGCGATATATTTCCCATTTGGTCTTTTAGCAAATGAGACAACTTCTCAGCCTTGACCTGTTGATCAATATGTTTTTTGAGTTGCCAGCATGAATCTGTCTCATGACCATGTGCTTTGTGATATTCACAGAACTTCTAAGTGTCGCGCATGGAGCTCTCTCGCATAGGGCATAGTTCTTTGAGCTTGAGGCCCTCAGATTGTAATATGGCGTTGGGCGTTTTGCTTAGAGAAGGGTAGGAAAACGCGGTGTGCACCGACTTATAAGAAACACCGAAGATTTCCCGTGTTGGTGGGAACCGTGGGCGCGATCAATCCATTCTTGCTAGCCCTAAACAGGGGTCTTAGGGTCTGAGTTTTTCATTCTATCTTAGTATGAGATTTTCGAAAACCCTAAGCTCTTTAGGGCCGAACTTCGGAAAGCCAAGTGGGGGGGGGGGGGGGGGGGGGGGGGAAGAGTTCTCCGGTTTTACGCTCGATTTGCAGTTTCGTGATTGTTGGCTAGCACTTCTTGAGCCCACTTGCTTTTTTGTGGATACCCTTAAAGGAGTCTTCATACGATTCTTAAATCCACTTCATCAATAGTCTCAGATGCCTAACGCTCTGTTCCCAAGTTTACTTAATGAAAAAAAGAAGGAAAGTGGAAGGAAAGAAAAATTTGTTTGTGTTCCAGAAAATTTTTTTTAGAAAGAAGTGGAAGGAAAGAAAAGAGGGTTGTGTTTCAGATATTTTTATCAGGAAGAAGTGGAAAGAAGAGAATAGAAGAGAAAAGGATGTGAGTTTAGACCTAAATTTCATCATTTCCAATTGGAAAGAAGTGGAAAGAAGAGAAGAGGAGAGAAAGGAGGCGAAAGGAAAGGAAAAGAAATGAAGTCTTTCTCTTCTCTTCTTTGCTTAAGAAAACTCAGGAACAAAGCGTAAATGTTAGACTTCTTGAAAGACCCGATGTTTGTTATTGTTTCTTGCATTTGGGCCCTCATGAGAGATCTATGATTAGATAATGGATTGTTGCATGTTCTTGTCTTCCACTGCTAAAATAAAATATTACAATAGACATATTAATCCCAACACTTTTTTATTCATAGTTTCTTGATTGTTTTCCCTAGTTCCTTCCTTCCTTTTCCCTCGTTCATATATTTCTTCTTTATTAGGGTTTCTTAATCTTGATTCTTTGACTTATTTTTGTTTGTTCGTTTTTACTGTTTTCTTGTGTTTATTCTCTTTCTGATCCATCCTATTAATAATCTTCAAATGCTTAAATTGATGTATCAAGTCACATAAATTAGGGTTTTGAAATGCTATTTTGCTATATTCTTCACATCTTTGTTCTTCTTTTATATTAATTGCGTCATTTGAGCACTAAATAACATAAAGTTAGCGTGTTTCAAGATAATTGTTATGCAATACTAGAGAATTAAGGTGCAATAACATCTATGTAAAACACTACTAAAAAAACGAGTATTACCGATGGTAATCCACCTGCAATTTCTGACGAATTTCATAAAAACCCCCATAAAAAACAAAAAAAAAAACAAATTGTAAATATCTGTTTTAGTGATTACTGAAGGGTCATCAACAAACGTCCAAAACTATTTAAAATAGAATTTCACCGACAGACATTATTATATATTTTTGTTTCTAGTAAATTTAAATAATTTTAATATTATGTTTTAAATAAAAATCGAATTACCGATGGGTTTCCGATGACAATCTGTTAGTGAATGTTCAAATAAACCACCGGTAAAAGGGTTTTCAGTAAAAGCACATGAGTTCTGACGTAAACCGTCTTTGTCGGTAATCCATCACTAATACTCTCCGTAAGTGATCTCTTGATAAATTCCGTCGGTAAATTCATTACTCACGCCATGTTTTTTTTGGCAATGTATCATTGAAGGGACCCATCTTCAATGAAAATTTCTTTCGTTGATTAAAGCCTTATGTTTTATAGCGAAAGAAATCAATTAATACTCTTTGACTTGATGCCAATTTGTAAGCAAAATTCATCCTAATTCGTTCATGTTTTTTTTGAAGGGCGTTTGCTACTACCCCTTTTACCCGAGTGAGCATTCATGAGACGGGATGTCAACCGTCTATACTGATTTTGACGCTCCAAGCTTAATTCTTTCATGTAATTGTTCTTTTTCGTTCTAGTTTCTTATGATAATAAAATTATTGTATAAAAGGCATGATTCAAAACCATATGAAAAGATATAAGATAGATTTATTGGATCTACATCTTTCATGTTTTAATCTTTCCAACATCTATAACATTTAAAAGTGTAGAGTAGAAAGAGTGTGTTCGCCGGTTAAATAAAAAAGAAAGTCGCTACCGATGTGTAAAAGTTTTAATAAACGGGAAAATGTCACAGAATAGTTATCTCGTTATCAAAATTTACACTCTTTGTTTTTTCCTCGATATTTTGCTGTCATAAGATGGCTCGCTTGTTTCTAAGGCCAACAAATCATCAATTGTCATCAAGCAATCCAATTAAAAAGTCGAATTGGATTAAATTACAAGTTAATTATATTGATAACATTTTAAATAAAAAAGCCAACAGATGTCTAATTTATAGGGAACGTTTCAAACATAGTGGTTCAGGTTGGATTGACCTTTTTCATCGTAAGACTTACTTTTTTTTTTCTTTTGGTTTTTTCAAAATTTGGGACAATATTAAAAATAAAATTTGATTAAGTTGATCCTAATAAATTTTTAAGTTTATTTTTTACTAAAATTTTTAAATTTACCCATTAAATAAAAAATATAAATGAATTGTAAATGTTGTGTACACATTAGGGCTGATAATTTCTGATACAGAGATGTTACACGATACGGAGTTAAACATGTTTGAGTTTGGGTTATACAGGTTTCGTGTCTAAACAGGTCAACCTGTTTATGACACGATTAAAATTGTGTCTAAACAGGTTAAAACCTGCCTAACCCGTTTAGACCCATTTAAATATCTAATTATATATCCTTTGAAAATAATTAAATATATTACATAAATAAATACTACAAACAAAAGTACAAAACACTAGCTTTTTGAGGTTTTGGTGATCTTTATTTTATCTTGTTATTTGTTAACCGTATTAGATGTTTCGGGTTGTGTCGTGTCACTAAATAGGTGATATTAACCGTGTTAAACCGGCCGTGTCGTGTAACACGTTTATAAACAGGTTCGTGTTCTTGTTTGAAGAAAATGACAAGATTAGTTAATTGTGTCATGTTCGTGTTTAGCACCCGTGTTAATCATGTCGTGTCGTGTCTGACCTGTTGAACATATTTAAACCTGTTTTGCCGGCCCTAGTACACATCAAAATTCTAATAACACAAAATCTCCTCATCAATAAGAAAAGATTTTGATAAAACACAGAAGTCACCTCCATATAAGGTTCACAATACTAAGATCAGCCATGGATCTAAGATTTATTTACAGGTGCCACTCTTCAAATTCAGTGAATCATTGTTACTCGGGTGTCGGATATATATACAACACATAAAAACGAGTATAAGATAAGTGTTATTTATCCAGACATTTAAGCAGGCTGGCACTTGAAAAGGATCTGGCATGGAGAAGGTGAACAAGGATGTTTCAACCAACACAAGAAATTAATGAAGGGTTTGTTTTTGTATATAATAAAAGCTATAAGTAGTTGGTTCAAATGAATACATTCCTAAATCCACAACATTAATTCATTGTACAAACAATAATACATAATGTACAAGTCATTCTACCAAACAATTCTATAGCACCTACCCTAGAACAGGAGTCTTCCAACATTCTAAAATTCTTGCAAGACATGAATGAGTAGCAGTTGAGAAACAGTTGGGCTAACTCTTATAAAATTAATTATGTAGCATGAACAATCTTTTCCATTCTTAATTATATAATTAGAACACTAATCAATCAATCAATTAATTAAAAAAATCACATGATTGTTAGTTCAACTTTTGATGATGTATTGTATGGCAGGTGAGTGTGGGTAGCCTTTTCTGGACTTTGAAGTTTTTGTTGCACAACCAATATGCTGCTTCACAGTACAAAAAAAAATTGACTTATTTGAAGTCAAATTGATGAGATCATTTACTTTTGACATTAAAAGTCAAATGCCATACATTTGACTTTATAATTGGCTTGATTGAGAAACAAGCTATAGAAAGATGTTACAAGATCAAAACAACAAAAAATACTCCAAATGTGCACAACAATATATTGCATCTAGAAAATGACATGACATTGGCCTATAAGACCAAACGCGGGAAGTTGAAGATTAGATATATATCGGGTTGAGTTAAATAAAGGATAAATTTTAAATAGGAAACCGTAAAAACCCTATAACATTCCTTTTGTTGGCTTTAAACAAGTGACAGTCCAACGAGCCATTGACCGGGAACTCGTAAACAAGAGCTATTAGACTCGACTCAAAGCAAAACCCATAAAGCTTAAAGTGGTGGGTTCTTCCCATGGTGCTCACTTCAGCCATGAATTGTTCCTCAATCTTCTTATCTGAGGTCCCATAAAGTACTTTCACAGCAGCCGCGGTGCCATTGCTAAAGATTACCTCGTAAACCGCCCCGAACACACCTGAACCTAGTAAAGTGCTAAAGTTATTAGTGGCTAGTCTTAGTTGTTGAGCAGTGAACCGAATGGGCTTTTCTCTTTCCATGTCGTCGAGGAATTTGACCATGGCGAGGGGAATGAAGCGAGCGTCGTCATTGAATGGCTGCGTTTGCACGCTTGATCTTCGTTCGCTGTAATGCTTACATACGCATATAACGATGCCTATCTTTATAACAACAACTGCAAACGAAAAACCATTAACTGTAAGAAACTGATGTAGTTTATATAATTGATCAAGAACTTACAAACGAAAGCAATGGCAACAATGGTACCGTCGGTACCACCACCAACACTTGACATAATGTTTGAAAGACAAATTAGAACTGAAACCTTTTGAGGATTCAAGAGTGTATATTTGATCGAATTTAATGGCAAAAATGTTGAAGTTATCATCAATCGGAGAGAATGCCAATGAAACGTACCTTTTGGTTTTCTTTTTATTCATTTGTGAAAACGCGTTTGATTAATCATATGAACGGCAGAAATTGAGATCCTTCACACAACTAGATTATATAATATTACAAGGATCCTTATTAATTGCTCCGTAGTCCATGATACAACCATAATTGTGGGTTTATGCCATTTTATATTAGCATAAAATTTAACTTTGGTAAATTAAGTTATTATATTTTAAACAAAAATATAGTTTGTAGTTATAAAATGTCTCGTCTTTCGTACCAACTAATATTTTCCGTTTTATTCATTAGAAGCTTATGGTTTCTTTAGTTACTCGAGTGAAGAGTTCACATGATGTTACCCATACTTTAGTTTCCTTTGCCCAAACACACTTAATTATGGAAATTTATTTTAATCCACAACTAATGCGTTCAAAACGAAGATATTTGAGGTCAGACATTCACATTCACTAAGTCTCGTTTGACTGTAACCGATGGAGATTTGCCTAGTAATCAGTGACGGAGCGAGAAACTTTTTCCTATGAGGTTTCGAATTTCTAATAAGCTGACATAAGATTTTACGAGTTGGTCAGTTCGGGTGATCGTGTCGGGTCAGGTGATTGGGTTGATCACATAAATATAAAATATGATACAATAGTAAAAATACATCGTCGTTAGAAAACACATAGTAAAAATACAATGTCATTAGAAATGATAAAAAAACATTACTATTTATAGTTGTTCTGTACGAATTTTCATCCTTTGAAATGATCCATTACATCTTCAACCAAAACAATCGCAAAGAACTCTTTTTCAATGTAAATAAAATTAATAACCGATCACTAAACATTCAAGTTTCACATAAACCCTATAATAAATTATCCCTAAAAATTTAAATTTTAATCAAAGTTCAAGCCTTCAAGGATTTAAGTCTAAACAAGTTTCATTCAACAAATTACAATCAGCATCATGTTTCACATAAAACAAATTAAAAAAAAATATCTAATTTTAACATTTTATGACGTTTAAACAAATGTTAACAAGAAAGAAAAGGAAACTCATCTTGCTGCATTGTTGTCGGAGAGGCGGAGATGGTGGTCGATGATGGCTCAGTTGGTCCATGGTGGCCAGGCGGTGGTATCTAGTCGTTGAATCGATGGGTCGCTTGGTGCCCTGGTCAAGTCGTTTCTTTCCAAATTCAAATAGAGAGTTTTTTTAGAGAGAGATAAATTTTGATGAAATTTAGTATTTAGGTTAATAAGTTATGAGCTCGTTATTTTTTTTAGAGAGAGATAGAATGAGTAACTAAACGGGTTTAATTTATTTTTAGCTACTCAAACAACAATTTAGATCACTTCCTTATTAGTGAGACGTTTGTAACTGTAACACCGGCCTAGGCAAATCTCACATCGGCTGTGGACAGGAGATATACTGGGCTCATAAGGAATGCCTCGCCTCAAATACCAGCAATGCGTTTTGGGCGCAATGGCTGTGGATGAAAGGAGATCTCCGCAGTTAAGCGTGCTCGGGTGAAAGTAATCCGAGGATGGGTGATCTCCTGGGAAATTTTCACCCGAGCAACTTAAAAACAAATCCGTGAGCTCCTAATAGTCAGTTTGCATCCCACTTTATCACCTGAATTGCAGTGTGTTTTCTCTTCAATTACTTTCATCATTTTTTCAGCAGACATTCTATTTTTGGATGAGCACATCGCATCCGTCTGATACTCTGATTTGTGTTGTGGTGGTTTCAGAGCAGCCCATCAAGCTGATCTGTTTCTCGGCCCATCCTTTGAGGTCTGCGTGACTGAGTCAGACTAGAGGTGAACAAAAAAACCGGAACCGCCCAAGGAACCGAAACCGACCCTACCCGTAGGGTCTGGATAGGTTTCAATATTTCTAGTCAAAACCAATTCTAAAAATACCCGAAACCGGTTCTCTCCAAAGCCGGTTCTACCCAAAATGCTTGAAGGACTATTTGGATGCGGCGGAGTGGATACAAGATTCATCTTCACTTGAAGATGAAAACATCTTTGAAGCGGAGATACACGAGGATGAGATCGACATGAGAATATCAAGCCCACTAGAAGAAGATTAATAAATCACCAAATGAAGTCACGAAGATGATCAAAAAACGAAGTCACGAAGAGAAAAAAGAAGACAATCTAGTTTTTTTTTAATATAATTTATCTATGTTTTATGAGTTTATGTTTTAAACATTTATCTATTTTGTAATATTTTAAGTTTTTAATGTTATTGGACGTTTTAAGTTAGTTATTTATATGTTTAATTAATGTATTTATATGTTTAACTAAGTTTTTCGAATAGCCGGAAATAGGTTCTTGAAATACCCGCCTTGAATTACCGGAACTGGTTCTTGAATACCAGGAACCGGTACATAGGGTCCGGTTTTTCAATCTAGATCCGTAACCGGTAAGAACCGGAACCAGTAAAAACCGGAATCGATAAGAACCGGAACCGGTTCTTAAGAATACCCGATTTATGCACCTGTAAGTCAGACAGCCTTTTATAGGCCTTTCATCAATCCCGAAGAAAGCCCTTTCATTTGTATTGCACAAATTCACCATTTGTTGTTAGAACTTGGAACAATTGTTATGACTTATGAACCATATAGAGTATCGTGGGCCCAACTTAGCGGCCCGTTCAAGAAGCCCAACAAGAGAATGGATCCCTGAGAACGTTGAAGGAAACCTAGCGGATATAAGAGTGTAGGGATGGAAAATATTGTTAGTAAATTGGTTGTCTTCTCATCTCAACTTCTAGTCTAATTCTCATCCCTCTTCTGTAATTTTGATTTGTTCATATTACTGTATTGATTTCAGTTTCTTACGATTGTAATCCTATCTTTAACTCGACAGAAATCTCGTCGTTGCGGAACTTGAACAATTAAATCTGCCGGGGGGGAGGGGTGGGGGGAATACTACACATAAAAAAACCAAAATTTTTAGTGGATTTGTAGAACAGATTTGGGCTTTTGATCTGGATTAGGAGAAACCCAAACACTATAACTAATATGAAATAAACCTAATGAGCCGAAATTAATACTTTAAAGCAAAAATGTAGGGAAGCCTAGGCCCCCTCTGGCCCCTGTTAAGTTCCTCCCCCGTCTCCACCGACCGTTAGGCTTAAAACCCATCATTTGAAAGTTCACATGTATTCAAAATTTTAACAATTTGCCAAGCCTTGGCTCTAAATGTAAAAATATAAGGAAAATGGTGGTTAAAGAATAGTGAGTATACTTTTACCGACATCCGTGTCACAAAATAAACAATATGTGTCATATGACATAACGATGGTGTGTGACTATTGTATTGAGTTAAATATCTAAAATGCCGTTGTGAACCAAAAGCAATATTACTAAACGCAAAAGATATGATTGAATCCAAACTTTACATAAAAATAATACATTACATTTATATTCAAACAAGTAGATTGAATAGTGTAACCTATAAAAAGTAACTATCTACCAAATGTGACATTTGACACAATACTTGCCATTATTCCTTATGGTTACACCGAGGCCATTGTGATCTCGTATCTATTCATGGTTGGTGTCCCTATTGCGACCATAGATTTGGTTACCGTGTCAGATGTTGACCGGTCAGAACCATCAACATTCCACGCGATTCGAGCCAAAGAATCACCTGCCTCATTAGCCCCTGAAAACAAAGGCAAAAAAGGATTTGAAGGCTCTGGAACCTCTAAAGCACCTTCCAACATTTTCACAACAATGCTCATCACCGGCCTGATCTCAGGCCGGTATTGAACGCAACAAAGAGCTACCTTAACCATCCTCTTTACAACTTCTTGATCCTTCTCTTCAATCCCACAAACTATCACCAAATCATTCAATTGTTTTTTCTCGTATTTGACCCAAGCCCAAATCGGGAACCATTCTTGGCTATCACCGAGAGTCACGTCCATGTTCCTCCTTCTCCCAATGATCTCAAAAAGTAGCATACCGTAACTATAAACATCACATTTGTGTGTAACATGAAGAGGCATCCAAAGCTCAGGAGCAGCGTAGCCAGGGGTACCTCGTACCCCTGTCATTGTTATATGTGTGTTATCCCTGTTGCAAAGTTTGGCCAAACCAAAATCGGCTACTTTTGCACAAAAGTTTGAATCCAAGAGTATGTTCCCTGGTTTGATATCATAGTGAACTATTCTTTGTGGGCATTCTTCGTGCAAGTAAGCGATACCTCTTCCTGTTCCCAAAGCAATCTCATGGAGCTTCTCAAACCCTATTGTATCCCTTTTGTTCGCTTTAAACAAGTGATAGTCTAACGAGCCATTAACCATAAACTCGTAGACAAGAGCTCTTAAGCTTGGCTCAAAGCAAAACCCATAAAGCTTAACAAGATTAAAGTGATGGGTTCTTCCCATGGTGCTCACTTCAGCCATGAATTGCTCCTCAATCCTCTTGTCTGAGGCCCCATAAAGAACTTTGACTTCAGCAATCGTGCCGTTGTTGAAGATTCCCTTGTAAACCGTCCCGAACCCACCTGAACCCAATACAATGGTGAAGTTATCTGTGGCTAGTCTTAGTTGTTGAGCAGTGAACTGAATGGGTTTTTCTCTTTCCATGTCGTCAAGGAATTTGACCATGGCGAGGGGAATAAAGCGAGAGTCGTCGTTGAATGGCTGCGTTTCCATGATTGATCTTCTTTTGCTGAAATGTCGGCATACGCATACAACGATGCCTATCTTTACAGCAACAACTGCAAAAAGGAAAACCGTTAACTTCATGAAACTAAACACTGTAAGTTATATAATTGAACAACTTACCAACCAAAGCCACGACAACAATAACACCACCTTCATTGCTTGACATGATATTTGAAAGACAAATTAGAACCACAACCGTTTTAAGATTTCATGCTAGAGTCTACAGACAATTTAAAGACAGTACTCACTATTTGAGTGGTGCAGTTTTAATGGCATAAACGTTGAAGTTGTCAACAATTTGAGACAATGCCAAGGAAGTATACTTTATGTTTTTGTTTTTATTCATTTATGAAAACGCGTTTCATTGGCAACCAAATTATATCAAATTACAAGGAATTAGGGCCCAAACTTTTATTGCTTCACAATCCAGGATACAACCATATTTGTGGGTTTATGACAAAAATTTCTTATAAAGCATAAAATTTCACATTGGTAAATAAAGTTATCATATTTAAAAAAAATTATGTTATATATATATTTTGAAATTATAATATATGGCTCATCTTATCTATAAATATTGTTCGATTTAGCCACAAGAGTAGATACAGTTTTGTTTTTGGTTACCCGGGTAGACACTTCAAAGGAGGTCACCCAGGGAGTGTAAAGGAGTCGTGCCACCCGTGAACTACTTGAGAGTGGCTTGTTACCAACTCGAATCGACCCGAGCTTAAACGAGCTCGAACTTGACTAGGCTCACAAGTTTAAGCGATCCTGTTATTTATATAATTATCGTTTAATGTTTTATATATTTAAATAATAACTAATGTTATATGTAAATTATGTTAGAAAGAATTAATTAATACATATTATGTTATATATAAAAAATATAATTATATATATACATATATAGAATGGTTTGAATACAAAGTGTGCTTGTTTTTAAGCGTGAAAAGTTTTCGAAAGAATAAATTTGGAATAACTTACATTAGTTGATTTTTTTCAATTTTCCTCATTTTTTTAAAACACGTATAACTTTTTTATACGACATAATTTTCTTTTTTAAAAAAGTACACCATAAAATCGAGTATTTTATTCTCATTAATTTGAGTATAGTCTTGCTATATTTTTTATTTAAAAAAATCGACTTTAAAAAAAATGTTGATGTGTTGTACGTATAACATATGTGATTATGGTTATGCATTATTATAAAACATGCGTGATTACGCGTATAACATGCGTGATTATGGTCATGTGTTATTATAAAATATGCGTGATTATGGTAATGCGCTATTATAAAACATACGTGACTATAGTCATGCGTTATTATAAAACATGTGTAATTATCATTTTAAACATATGTTATTACCCACCGATCACGTGTCGTATTCTGGGAAAGATATTTTGAAAACCCACTTGAGTTAATAAAAACTCATGAAAACCGTATAGAAAAAAAAAAGTACACATGTAATATATGTTATTATATTCTCCGTAGTAAAAAAAAGTTGTCTAGCGTGTTGTTACATATATGTAACAAAATGTTACACATCAAAATGTTACATTATAGCTCCCAATTTGTTACATATATGTAACAACACGGTAGACATTTTTTTTTCTTACATGGAAGATAATAATATATATTGTGTATGAGAAAAAAGAAAATAAAATTGATTGTTACACAGGGTTTTCTTGTAAGGCCTCAAACCCGGGAGACCTTACTCATTGAATTTACTCATAAGCATACAGTTGTTAAACTCGAATATCATTAACGCACGAAAAACTTTCATTCAAACATAACATAACCTTGTTCATCGTTTCAAAACATTAACATTTGTCTCAACATAACCGTAATATAAACATAATCGTAAACGGGATGCCAGTCTTTATAATCAGCCGGGTAGCTTGCCAAGCAACACCGTTCATCGCACATACCTATCCTTAACCTGAATGTGCATACTAAGAGTCAGCTACGCCGGTGATTTCAAGTTTTTTTCATTCAATTATAAGAAAATGATTTATCATTCGTCATTCATTAGGGTTTCGTCATTCATAATTAAAACGTGGCTTAACATTCATTTTCCATTCAAACATACGTTCATTCATTAATTCATAAACCATTTACCATTCCATTTAAGTCATACAATAAGTATCTAAATCTGTTTTACTATCCATTCTGATATTCAGTATTGTATCGCCCCTAACGCTACATGCACGAAGACCGACAATGCAATACATTCCGTCCATTCGTATTGTACTTCCCCTAAGGCTACATGCACGAAGACTAACAATACAATATTCCTTCCGTCCATTCACATATCACTCTTAGAACCCGCAAGCTTCAGAGTGATTCCATACCTGGGTCACGTTAACCCTAAGTAACCGTCGTTACTCCCATACCAGTTGTACAACATCAAAATCATTGACAGGCCACAAAGACACTGCCTCGGTTGTTCTTATGGCAAATATGGCTCGATGTCCATAATCTACCATAAGGCTGAGAATTTCATTCCCAGACTTCATTAGTCAATTCCATTCATTCGACAGATTAGATTTGTAATACACTTCTTTAATTCTAACGAAAATCAGACAGAGTCCCGTTTGTTTTTTGTCTAAACCCGACAATTCCAATTATCTAATTCCAACACCAAACTATATCAATAATCCAATAAACCGCATTATAGATTCTAGTACCAAAGTCATACTTCCATTCATCCATTACTTGATAATTATAATAAAGATTATATAATTATAACCCATTTTTAACGTGTTTTGCCCATAACTTAACCATACGAACTCCGATTAAGGTGATTCAAGCGGCCACGGAACCGTCTCGTCGAGCTCCACCAACCCCACCAGTCTACGCTGTCGTCGTCGTTGGAAAACAGGGCATTGGCCGGATTCCTTGTATTTCATCGGAAAACGACATGAAACATCAAATTTGAGTGTTAGGAAGTTATTCTCGTCATGGAAAGTGAATTAGGGATGAGTTCCTTACCATTTTAAAGTTGGAAAAATAGTTGTTGTCGTCGGCTCTGTGCGGTGGAACCATAGCTGCCATCAAGCTCCTCCACCACCGTTCACCTTCTTCATCTGAGCCACCGTGAACCCACTGCTGCTGGCGGAGCTATGGAAGCAGCTCACATGCCTACTGCCATTGTCGTCTACCGTCTGTACCGCCTTCGTTCAGGTTCGTACCACCACCAGGCCGCTGAAAGCCACTACTACCTCAACCACCATTGTCGCTATATTTATGAGCCTTCACCTGCCATCCTTACGTTTACCCATCCGTGAACTTGTAGCTACCAACTGCCACCATCGGAGTACAGTCATCGGTCACCAGCGTTGTCCCTCTTTCTCTCTCGATACCGACCAACCTGCACTGTCGAGGTCGCCATGATTCTGTGAGCTCGCCCTTTATCAGAACGGAATGGGATGTTGCAAGAGATTGAACAAATTTAGGGTTTAGGGGAGGTTGAAGACGGTGGTTGGGTGGTCTCAGGTAGAAGCCGGCGAAGGGGAGAAGGAGGAAATGAATTCCCGGTTGTTGGCGGCTGCATACAAGAAGTGGTGTTTTAGGTTTTTAATAATTTTCCTTTAGCCCCCTTTTACTTTGCCATAATGACAACTTTGGCCGCCTAAAATTCCACTAACTAGCTCCCTTTAACTTTAAACCTAGTTAATTAGTCCAGAATTATGTTTAAATTTTTAAAACTTTGGGGTGTTACATTTCTCAACTTAAGTGGGTTTCTCCATGATTTATTGATCTTGATCAATGGTTGAATTAATGTAATGGCATTTTTTTAATTAGTATTCTATATAAAAGATTTTTATTTAATTCAAAAGGGTAATTTGGGCAACATGCAACAAGTTAATTTCGGTAACTACAATCAGTTATAACCGAATCACTTGAAACTCTTAGTTAATCTCTCCCTAATTTTGGGAACGACTGATACGTATATGTAACAAGAACTATGTAACTACTGATACGTATATGTAAAAACTGAAGGCCATTCTTGAAGTGAAGGAAAATTTAATCAAAATCAGTGGAAGATTGAACGCTAATGAAGGTTTGATAGTAACAATAATGTATGTACATTTCCTTTATTTAAGCAGTCATTTACATATATGTATCTGTAATGAAACATGTAGGTATGAAAGAACATAGTGGCTATAAGAAAAATGTTAATAACACAATGTGAAAACAAAAAAAAGATGATAAAAAATTTGCATATCTTCATGTTCATCGTGTTCGTTGTGTTATTCATGTTCAGAACCAGTCGCTTTTATAATTGCTCGACCAATCATCATCTTTGATGCATCATCTTTGATGTATCATCTTCTTTAACCCATCATCATCATCATCGTCTTCAAGTTCATCATCAAATTGAACCAAACTGAACTTCTATTCATAACAAGAATGCCTAAAAAAACAAGGATATACTTAAAAACCAGAACCATTATGGGGTATAACTATACAACACAAAAAACTTGAAGAACAAAGATCATTAAGAAGCCAAAAATACAGTTTACAAACGTAAATTAAACAATTTTACGAAACCAAAATCATAGCTTCTTGTTTCGTATATGTACACTTACTGCTACGTATACGTAACGTGTTACATACATGTGACACTATGTGTTACATATACGTAATTAGCAATGATAAGGTAATGAATGAGAAGAGAATATCAACACTATTGTTACATATACTTATGGTTTTCTTATTCTTCTTCCTTCACAAAACCCTAATATCTTGATGCTGAATCCACGAAACCCTTACGCACTTGTTACATATATGTATGGTTTTCGTATGCGCTTCTCTCTTGAATCGAGATACCTAATCATCCATCTTTAATGCTATGTCATCTTCTTCAGAATGCAACTCACATCGCATGAGATTATCGCAATTGGCTGATTACGGATGAGGCTCGGGTGGGGGAGTGGAAGAAGACGAGGTTGGCGGTGGTGACTCCATGTTCTTGACGAGAGAGAGACATAGAGAGATGTACCTGGAGGCGACGGTGGTGACTCCATTTTCTTGACGATGAGAGTGGAAGCGGAAGTCATGAAGATGGTTTATGGGTGATTGGTGGTTGGTTCATAGAGAGAGAACACGAGAGAGAGAGAGAGAGAGAGAGAGAACACGAGAGAGAGAGTAAATACTTTTATTTATATTAAAAAGATACCAAAAATAGCGGGGTGCTAATTTACTACAATGCCCTTTAAATAAAATAAATAAAAAAGAATAAGAAAATTATGTGATTGGTGAGATGGTGGTTATCATGATTTTCACAAAAAAAATTTGTTATCAACCCTAACCCAAAATTTTCATTTGTTTATCACATGGACATCAAAAACCCAAATCGCATCCTAAAATTATATAAAAAATCAAGAGTAAACTTCGTTTTTGGCTCCTGTGGTTTGGACTGTTTACCCCTTTTAGTCCAAAAAGAATCTTTTAACATATCAGCCCCTGAGTTTGTATTTTTGTAACCATTTCAGTCCATGATACTAACTCTGTTAACTTTTCTGTTTAGTATAAGGGCATTTTAATTATTTTATTTTTAAGTAAACTAGTTAATCTTTTCAGTTAAATAAAAACTTTTTTAGGCTTTTTCATAAAACTTTTTTTTCTACTTTTTTTAAAAAACGTCTTTTTTTTATTTTTTAAAATCATTTTTTTGTTTTTTTTTTCCGTAAAAACGTCTTTTTGAATATTTTTGAAAACGTTTTTTCACTTTTCTAAAAAAACACTTTTTTAACTTTTTTCATAAAAAACGTTTTTGAAAACATTTTTTTAGTTTTTTTTTATGAAAAAGTTTTTTACTTTTTTCGTAAAATGTTTTTTTAACTATTTAAAAAACGTTTTTTAATTTAAAAAAAAGACATTTTTGAATCTTTTAAAAAACATTTTTTCACTTTTCTAAAAAATATTTTTTTTAAACTTTTTTTCATAAAAAACGTTTTTAAAAACATTGTTTAGTTTTTTTTATAAAAACGTTTTTAGCTTATTCGTAAAATATATTTTTTAACTATTTTAAAAACTTATTTTTTTAAATAGTTCACTATTTTTAAAACTAGTTAACTCAAAAAAGTAAAAAAAAAGCGTTTTTAAAATAGTTAAAAAAATATTTTATAAAAAGCTAAAAAAAAATTTATAAAAAAAACTAAAAAAATATTGTTAAATCGCTTTTTATGAAAAAAGTTTTAAATTTTTTTTTATCAAAAAACGTTTTTAAAAAGATTCAAAAAAGACGTTTTACGGAAAAAAGATCTAAAAAAATAATTTTTAAAATAAAAAAAAAACGTTTTTAAAAAAAGTAGATTTTTTTTTATGAAAAAGCCTAAAAAAGTTTTTATTGAACTGAAAAGATTAACTAGTTTTCTTAAAAATAAAATAACTAAAATGCCCCTATACTTAACAGAAAAGTTAACAGAGTTAGTGTCATGGACTGAAATGGTTACAAAAATATAACCTCAGGGGCTGATATGTTAATAGATTCTTTTTTGAATTAAAATGGTTAAACAGGCCAAACCACAGGGGCCAAAAACGAAGTTTATATTCTACAAGGTCTCTATTTAAAAGAGATTACATCAGCAAAATTTAGAGTAAACAAAAATAATGTTATCCTTATTAAAATAAATAAGGATTTAGGAGGACAAGTGTCGTGTTCCTATTATCTCAATTTCTGATTTTCCTGTTCTTTTTTTCCTCCTCCATCATCTCTTCTAATTTGCAAGGTTTCATATTTACATCCTTTAAAATTTGTAAACTTTTCATAAAATATTACAAAGTATATATAAAACATATATAATAGAATGGTTTGGATTACTAATTATAAGTGTGCCAATTTACCATTATAACAAAACAGATGTTGATTTATCATTAATAATTGTGTTGTTTTACTATTATAAATATGTTGATACCATTATAACGGTAAACCAACACAATTTTTATTATAATGATAAAACAACACAATTTCGTATAGTGTATTATATTTTCTTAAAAACTGTCGTTTTTTAAATATGTCAATATTATATTCAAATTAAAATAATAATGTTATATAAAAAGTTATTTACATTTAAAAAAATTGTGAAACTTAAAAACGTAAAAAAAATTATTGGGTTTTCAAAAAATGCTCACCAAACCTTTTTTCCCTCCATTTGAATCTTAACTAGTCGTGCACAAATCGGTTTTTTAACCCAAACCGGTTCAACCCGACCCGAACCGGTTTGGTCAACGAAAAGTCAAAACCGGTTTGGGTTAAACCGGTTTTAGTAATGGGAAATGTCAAACCGGTTAGGGTTGGTTTTAAACCGGTTTGCCCTTAAAACCGGTTTTTATTAAAAAAAATTCAAATAAATTTTAAATTTTTAATATTAAATCCAAAAAAAAATATAGCAACATTAATACTTAAAGTTCAACGTTTATTAATATTTGGAAAGTTCGGAAATTAAAAAACATGACAAGATAAATTTATAAAATTGTAAAACATTACAAAAATATAACAAATATAAAACATTAAGTTCAACGTTTTATTTTTTAGAATATTGATTGATTATTCTTGTGCGTTGTCTTCGGAACTAGAGTTTCGTAGCCTTGCATCTTCGGCTAGTTCTTCATCGGTGACTGGTTCGGATATTCCAAGATCAACCTCGTTGTTGTGTATGGTTTCTTCGGCTTGAATTTCGTCTTCGAGTGAAGTTTGGTCTTGTATCCTATCCATCGCATCCAAATGGTCTTTCAAGCAAATGCATATTTCCATCGCTAGGGGTGTGAGTCTAGTCCTTCGTATCGATAATACCCTGCCACTAAAAGAAAACGCAGATTCCGAAGCTACCGTGGAAGCTTGGACGGTTAGTACATCACGGGCCATGGCGGAAAGAATCGGAAACGAAGCTTCGTTTTTTTTCCACCATGCCAAAATATCAAAATCCTCAAAAACGGTAGGAGGCATAAACGCTAAAAAGTTTGTGCCAATATATCTTCCGAGTTCGCTACCCGGGGTGGTACCTCGAGCCCGTTTACTAAATGTATTTAACATTTCGTTATATAAATTCAAATTAACATCTCTCGAGCTACCACTTGATGATGTACCCATTGTTTCATGTGGAGTCGGAGTTGTACCATATTTATGTAAATAAACATCAAATAAATCTTGTAAACATTTGTTAAAATGTGTTTTTGTAACTTGTGCAAAATGGATGTCTTCGCTATCCAAATAGAAAGCGTAAGTAATTCTATCAATCAAAGTTTCAACCCCGTAAACATTTATGGTAGGGTTTAACGCGGCGGCGCAAGTTATAACGGGAGGCATTTCTTTAAAATATTTCACTAATTTTTCTTTCATCGGTTCAATCATTTTTGTAAAAAGAGTGCTTTTATTTTCAAGTTCATACAACTTGTTAGCCATTAAATATATTTTTTTTAGTGTTAATGGACTTGTGGGATAATAAACACCGGATAAAAAGTGGTGGCGGTTTTGAAAACTTCAAGCAATTCGGTTACGTCTTTTAAAATGTCCCAATTTGTAGAAGGAAACTTTAGAATTTTACGACGAGGTTTTGAGGCAAGCATATCATGAAATAGTTCTAAAGTTTCTGTTTGTTGTAAAGCGCTATAAAACATAGTATAAGTCGAGTTCCATCTTGTCTCGACGTCCTAATTCGGACCTAAGCAAAGATTATTCGTATCACGACAAAATTTAATATAATCATGGTATCTTTTTTTGTTACTAAAAATATCTTTAAGCATTCGTCGAAAAGTATATGTTAAGATTGAAACCTCTTCAATTGCAAGCCCGACTTGCACAGCCAAGCTAATGATGTGTGCGACACATCGACTATGGAAAAAAACGCCGTTGCAAACCGGTTTATATTTAATTTTTAGTTTTTGAACCGCATTTGTATTATTAGATGCATTATCAAAAGACATTGAAAAAAGTTTATTTTGTAATTTAAATTCGTTAATAACACCATCTAATATATAAAATAAATTTTTGCCGGTGTGTGGATATTCAAACAAGTCAAAAGCGATTGTACGCTTCATCATTTTCCACGTATTGGGATCAACCCAATGCGTGGTAACGCAAAGGTACGAATCGGGTATACCATGTGGAGCCGACCAAACATCGGTGGTTAAGTTTACACCGGTTTGCAAATTTTCAAAACCCAAAATTAATTCTTTTTTTTCTTTTTTCCACATTTTTATACAATCTCGTCTAAGGGTTGTGCGACTTACTTGATGATAACGTGGTTGGAGTGTCTCTTGAATCATCCTTGTCAAGCGCGGATTGTCAAAGTGGTTGAACGGCAATCCTTCTTGAATCACTAACCTCGCCATTCGATCTCGAACAGTATTTGGATCAAAGTTTCAAATTCCTCCTTCGCTTGTCATGGAGGCTTGACCTTCACTTGGAATTCCCTTCAATGACGGGCAAGATTTTTCCATATGCATTTTCAATCTAGTGTTTGAATCTTTTGTCACACCCCAACCGACGGCGGATTATACGTCGGGGCGGACGCGGTTGTTCAATAACACAAGGTTGACTATTAGAGTTTCAATATTTCATTAATAAATAATTTCAAAGTTCAATACAAAGGAAAATAACAAGAATACAATGTTTATTTGATAAGTATTCTAAGTCCAAAGCATCCTATGTGATCACAAATAAGTCTCATGTTGTAGTACCTGAAACATGTGAAAGAATCTGTCAACTACAAAATAGTTGGTGAGATACAAAGGTTTTGACACAGTTTAACAAGTATGTGAAAAGTATTACAATTCACTATGATTCATGCATTCTATAATGTAAGTATGAGAACAAGTATCTTAAATATTGTGCACATCAACCCTCCAACCAAGTTTAGGCATAACCCGTAGGTTACCCTTATAAGTCTCAAGTTTAAAGTTTAATGTAGTAACAAACACCAAGGGCTCCCCCCGAAGGGGTCAATCAATCAAGGTGGATTGGTCAAATGCAATAGATCTATCATTGTTACTATCGGCTTGATCAAAGCTAATGAATGTGCTAGTTTTAAGTTTAATCTAAGCATACAAGTCTCAAGTTTAACATAAGAATAAACACGTAGTCATAGTTGTACAAGAATTGTATAAGTTTAAGAATTGTGAACATGTTTCACCCCAAAAGCATAAAAGGAAAAAGGGGCTAAGTATACTCACTTGGATTGATGAATGGTATCCGACACGGATAAATATTTGCAAGACTTGGAGGGAGAATATCCTCACGATAAGCCTAAGTATGCAAGTTTAAAGATTTAAGTATGATCCTATAAGTCTATGGTAAGGATCTAGGATTTCGAGATTTGACTAGGGTTCCGAACGGAAAATGGGAATGGTTTGTGTTTATGAAGTTTAAATAAAGTTTATAATAAGGTTTTGAATAATTAACACAAGTCTTGAATATTAAAGTTTCATAAGTTTGTAGATTAGAATAATTATTAATAAAAATAATTATTTAACATGTTTAATTATTGATCACACAAAATAGGCAATAATAATTAAAGTATTTTATAAATGACGTTGTACTAATAGATGAAAGAATAAATAGTCATCAAAGATCGATAATAATTATTTAAAGAATGAACAATTATTAAAGATTCATAATAATTATTTAATGAATAAACAATGGCTAAGAATAAATGTTTAAGTCAATAGATAATTACTAAGTGTTTATAATAATTATTTAAAGAATAAATAATTAAGGTAAATAACAATTTAATTGTTAAGGGTAAATAATTATTTAAACGAATACTTACTTTATTAAATAATCTATATAAAGCATTAGGTATTTGTTTCACAAACTATCTTGTAAAATGTTTTAAAACGTGGTTATAAGTTTAGGTAAATACGTGGAGTTATAAGTTTTAACAACTAGGACTTTTTATATCGTTTAACTTATAAATAATTTATAAGTTTATAACTATTTTAAATAAGGCTTTTTAAAGTATTTAAATAAATTTTACAAGTTTAAAATGTTAAAATTTCCATTTAGTTTTATAAGTTTAAATTAATGATTAGGATAAATAATTCTTTTAATACAAATAATTTCTGTGAAATTATAATTTTTATAAAAGTTTTTAAAAAGTTTTTATAGTTTTTATGAATTTAAAACCATAATTAAAGTTTTAATTAATTATAGGTTTTAACTAAGTTTCTATTTAATTAAAAATATTCCAGAAAGTAAAGTGTAACTAAAATCTGTTTTTGAGTTTATATAAGTTTAACAGATTTTATAAAAATTATTAGGAATATTAAATATGATTAAATAAGCATAAAGAAATGAAATAAAATAAAACTGGGTTGGCCGGATCGAACCCGCGCCGTCCCGGTCGCAGCACACACACAACGGATTAACCATCCCAACCACTGCCTTATTAGCTTAAAACATGAAAAAGAAATTTCTTAAACAGAACCCCAAACCAACCCCAAATCCCCGTATGAACCCTAGATCAAGAATTCGTAAATGCACATCGATTAGCCCTTTGTTCATCAAATTAAACATATGGCTTCTGATCTATGCAAGATTTCGAGTAGAATGGCCATTTGAATTACCTGAAATGATATCGAAATGGGTGAGAACGAGCTTGGCCTTGCCTTCGGCTGTCGCGAGCTTCAAACGGCAATGCAGGTTCGATCCTGACGAATTGAGGGTTTGAGTAGTTGTGGTGTGATGTCGCTGAGGTGTTTGAGTGGGTATTTATAGTCCATTTCAGTCTTAAAGGCTTGAACCGTTGGGGGTTTTACGGTTGAGTAATGGCGGATCAAATACGAAATCGCGCATGGTTATCGATGGAATCAAACATTGAATGTTGTTAGGTAAGGGTCGCATGCGCGAGCCGAAACGTGATTTCGCGCAAAAAGGCTGAAAAATCGGGGCTGGGGAGGTTCGAACCTGAGACTGTTTTGGTTTCAGGGAATTTGGTCAAATTGCAGAACAGGTCCCTGATGTTTGAGGTGTTTATCATTTCATGTATAAACTCAAGTTTTAGTTTAAACCAAGTTTTGATATTGACAGTTTTGGTCCCTTGACTCTATAAAAACGAAATATGTTTTATTTTTTTATAAAACTACCTAAGTTTTATAGGATTTATTATTTTATAATTTTTATAAAATAATTAATAAGATTTAGAGCTTACATGCTTAAGTATAAAAAAATAAGTTTATAAATTATTTTATTTATATAATTATAAACTTATAAAGTTTTAAGAATTTCAAACATTTTTATTTATAAGGTACATCTATATATATATATATTTGTCTTATATATATATATACCATGTATAATTGTTTTTTTGCTAATTGAATTAATATTTAATATTTAAAAAAAAAATGTATTTTTAATAAGTTTCTAAGATTTGAATGCTCAATACGTGCACGGGTTTAGGGAAAGATACATCGGAAAAATCCTGGATATTACAGTCTCCCTACTTTAGGAAATTTCGTCCCGAAATTCAAGTAGAAGGGTCTAGTTCAGGATTTAAGTTTATAGCGCGTACGAGATAATGAGAGAAAATATTTTACGTTTCCAAGTAAAGTCCTGGGTTACGTTTAGAATCTAAATTGGATTGTAATGATAGGGATAAGATTACGCTCGAGTTTCTAAGTTTTCGAAGTATATGGTTGTCAAGAGCTTCCCTAAGAAGCATATAGTTTCTTACATGACAATTTGTTTTCAGGAATGTATTTTGAGAGAATAACTGATGAACTTCCATTCGAGATTTAAAGTGAGGTGCATTACTTGGGATGGATTCTATAAAAGTGTAATGATTTTTGAGTTCGTAGTCTAATATGTCTAAGAATTGCTACGGTACCTAAGTTCCGTGGCTACCTTTTACGATAAGTCTCATATCATAGCACACGACAGAGTTCACCATGTTTTCCCATACGTTGATCTTCATACTTACGTGTGCACCCGCAAGCATTTAAATCGTCGCATAGTCCGCATAGGTCCTTCCGTTTGTGTGTGGATCAAGAAAGAGTATAAGAATTTGTTTAACACACGATTAAAGTTTCCACATGAGAGTGATCATTGATTAACGAGTCCCTTAAAGAGTAGCGTCATTCAATAATTAAAGAGAAGAATGTGACAAGATTTAGAGTTTCAAAGTTTCCTCGTGATTGATTAAGAATACTTCAATCATCGAGTAGTTTAAAGTCTTTACACTTTCCTCGGGTTTGATCAAGAATACATCAAACCTTGAGTAGTTTAAAAGTCTTATACGTTCATCATGTTTGAATAAGCATACGTCAAACATGGAATAGTTTAAATTCTTATACGTCCATCGTGTTTGAACAAGCATACGTCAAACATGGAGTAGCTTAAAGTCTTGTACGTCCATCGTGTTTGAACAAGCATACGTCAAACATGGAGTAGCTTAAAGTCTTATACGTCCATCGGGTTTGAACAAGCATACGTCAAACATGGAGTAGCTTAAAGTCTCGTACGTTCATCATGTTTGAACAAGAATACGCCAAACGTGGAGTAGTTTAAAGTTTCATACGTTCATCATGTTTGAATAAGAATACGTCAAACGTGGAGTAGTTTAAAGTGTCATACGTTCATCATGTTTGAACAAGAATACGTCAAACATGGAGTAGTTTAAAGTCTCATACGTTCATCATGTTTGAACAAGAATACATCAAACATGGGGTAGTTTAAAGTCTCATACGTTCATCATGTTTGAACAAGAATACGTCAAACATGGAGTAGTTTAAAGTGTGTTTGATCAAGAATACGTCCAACATAGAATAGTTTAAAGTGTGTTTGATCAAGAATACGTCCAACATAGAATAGTTTAAATTGTGTTTGAACAAGAGTAAGTCAATCATAGAATAGTTTAAATTGTGTTTGAACAAGAATACGTCAAACATCGGATAGTTTAAATTGTGTTTGAACAAGAATACGTCAAACATAGAATAGCTTAAAGTCTCTTAGTTTAGCTTCAGTGTATAGAAGTATACGATTACGTTTTGAGTATGAAGCGGTTATCTAAATACTCTAGTGTTTAAGAGAGGTATGGGAAAGCGTTTGGAATAGGATTAACCGTTATACGCTTTCTCACAGAAGATTCGAGTTGTCCAGAAGATTAGTGGATCCCGATGTTTGGTTTAGATAAGAGTCAGGGGATGTACTCTGCTAAAGAGAGTAATGTCCTCCTTCCTGCTAGTGTCTAGAATGAAGTTTTCTCGTATATATGGAATGTACGTTTATCAAGTTTTATAGGGTTTGGTTAAGATGGACACACAAGGTTTTCAAGACTAAGAATCCAAGTATAAGTTTGAAAATAGGATAAGTCAGTTGAGTTTCAAGTTTCATTATTTAGCTTTACATGATCCTTTATTGATCATGTTTAGTTTTAAGAATACGGGATTGAGTATTTGTACAAGTTTTACATGACTCAAAAGTCTCCGACCTTATAGTGATGTATACGAAGTTTAATGCTTTAGCAACGTGTATTTGAGCTTTTAGTTCCCGTTGTGATTTATAGTAAGTCTTTTACGCGACAAGAGTTGAATGAGGAAAGTCTCCAAGCATAGGGTAACGGGAAAAGTTTCGATAAGGTTTATGATAGTGTGTTTACAAATGATTTATCTTGATTCATAACAGAAAGTATAGTTTTCTTTTGCATAGAATGTAATCAAGATGTTCAAAACGACGAGTTAGGCATCGATAAGTAGTACGAGTATGATTTATAAAAGATATGCGTGATTGTCAAGCGAAAGGTTGGTCAAGTTTACAAGTGTTAAGTCTACACAAGAAGTAAGGGTCATGGTTGTTTGGGGTAATGATTCGTAAGTCGGGTTGTTTTTGAAAATGTGCTTACGAATTAGAAGATTTGTTCAAGATTTAATCCTCAGGTACACGTGTCACTTAGGATTTTTATAGTTTAATGTGACGTCGTTAATTATTTCAAGTACTAACGTAAGTTGTTTTTGACGAAAGTGTTTAAGTTTACAAAGATGAAAGGAAAGTTAAACTAGTAAATGATGACAAGATGAAATTTCAAAATGGTTTCCATTTAGATGTTTCAAAATTGGGACTTCTAGCCCTTACATAATTCAATTTAAACGGAAAATTAAAGTGTGTAAGTAAGTTGATTAAATATGTTCAAAAAGTTTTTATTCATAATACTGAGTCATCACAGTAATATTTTCAAAAATAGTTTTTTTATTGGAAGTTGATGGGCTAACGAAGAGAATTCCCGGAAGAAGGGGTGGTCACGAGGACTCACTTATGTACCCTATTTCCCTAGCCAGAACTTCCTCATGGGCCAACAACTTCTCTCAGTTGTTGTCACCGATGTTTGGGTCTTATGGTACTATGTCAAGGTTTATTGTGGGTTTAGAGTCTTAAACGTGGAACTTGTTTATTCTATAGTAGGCTTCTTCCCTTGCGGGAAAATGATCAGGTTACTAATCCCTTTGTTAATGTACTTTAGGTTTAGAAAACGTTAAGTTTTGTTTACAAGAAACGGTGATGTGTAAGTTTTAAGGATGTAATGAAAGTTTTGAGATATATAAATGTGTAACAAAGTTTGAGTAGATCATCAAATGAAGTTTTGAGTGATGAAGACACAAGAGTTTCTCCTTAGGTGCCAAGTTTACAAAGTAATGAAGTTTGTAAAAGGACTTGTAGGGTAATACATGGTTTTAAATGTGCTGGTATTACAAGGGTCATGAAGTTTAAGGACGTATGAAAGTTTTGAGATGTATAAGAGTGTAACGAAAGTTTTGAGTTAGTTATCAAATGAAACTTGGTTAAGTGTCAAGGAGGTAAGGTAAGAATACAAGGGTTACCTCTTAGGTGTCATATTTATAAAATAATGAAGCTTTATAGGAGAATTTGTAGAGTAATACATAGTTTTAAGGGTTGTATTACAACGATCACGAAGTTTATTGGATAGTATCTATAAATATAAGTTTATGTATGTAGTTTTTTAAGTATAATCTCGTAAGAATTTCTCCTTGAAGGTAACTCCTTCAGGTCATGACGAGTAAGCATGCTGTCATGTGACCATTCTTGAAAAGACGGAACATAAGAATCATGGAGTAAAGGTTACAGAGGAAAGTTTTTGAATCATGAATTTATGAAGTGTATAGTATTTGAGATAGTACTCATTTAATGCATATCACTAAGTAAGTATTTTGACATATCAAGAGAGATCTAAGCTCACAAACGTTTAGAGAAGTCATGCATTCCTATAAGTGGATACTCATCCCAAGAATTCCCAGGAAAGCATACGGGTCCAATGGTTGATTTGGATTTATACGAAATGCTTTCCTTGACGGAATTTCCCAGAATACAGGTATCCACCCTTCCGGTCCGCACAAGTTCTCACACATTATCTAGAACTTAAATATTCTTGACTAGAGTTTAGTGGTGGATTAGACTTGAAGCCTAAGAACGTGTCATCGATGTAGTAGCCTCTTGTAGCACGTAGGGAAGTAGAAACGTAGAATCTCCAAGCGTTTACGTATAAGAATTAAGAATAGAATGAGGAGAAAGTTCCTAGTAAAGGACATGAGATAACTCATGTTTGGGTCTCCTAAGTTATAGTCTAGGTCATTTGTCTAATAACCTAATTCCCTATAACCAAGGCTCTGATACCAATCTGTCACACCCCAACCGACGGCGGATTATACGTCGGGGCGGACGCGGTTGTTCAATAGCACAAGGTTGACTATTAGAGTTTCAATATTTCATTAATAAATAATTTCAAAGTTCAATACAAAGGAAAATAACAAGAATACAACGTTTATTTGATAAGTATTCTAGGTCTAAAGCATCCTATGTGATCACAAATAAGTCTCATGTTGTAGTACCTGAAACATGTGAAAGAATCTGTCAACTACAAAATAGTTGGTGAGATACAAAGGTTTTGACACAGTTTAACAAGTATTTGAAAAGTATTACAATTCACTATGATTCATGCATTCTATAATGTAAGTATGAGAACAAGTATCTTAAACATTGTGCACATCAACCCTCCAACCAAGTTTAGACATAACCCGTAGGTTACCCTTATAAGTCTCAAGTTTAAAGTTTAATGTAGTAACAAACACCAAGGGCTCCCCCCCGAAGGGGTCAATCAATCAAGGTGGATTGGTCAAATGCAATAGATCTATCATTGTTACTATCGGCTTGATCAAAGCTAATGAATGTGCTAGTTTTAAGTTTAATCTAAGCATACAAGTCTCAAGTTTAATATAAGAATAAACACGTAGTCATAGTTGTACAAAAATTGTATAAGTTTAAGAATTGTGAACATGTTTCACCCCAAAAGCATAAAAGGAAAAAAGGGGCTAAGTATACTCACTTGGATTGATGAATGGTATCCGACACGGATAAATATTTGCAAGACTTGGAGGGAGAATATCCTCACGATAAGCCTAAGTATGCAAGTTTAAAGATTTAAGTATGATCCTATAAGTCTATGGTAAGGATCTAGGATTTCGAGATTTGACTAGGGTTCCGAACGGAAAATGGGAATGGTTTGTGTTTATGAAGTTTAAATAAAGTTTATAATAAGGTTTTGAATAATTAACACAAGTCTTGAATATTAAAGTTTCATAAGTTTGTAGATTAGAATAATTATTAATAAAAATAATTATTTAACATGTTTAATTATTGATCACACAAAATAGGCAATAATAATTCAAAGTAATTTTCTAAGTATTTTATAAATGACGTTGTACTAATAGATGAAAGAATAAATAGTCATCAAAGATCGATAATAATTATTTAAAGAATGAACAATTATTAAAGATTCATAATAATTATTTAATGAATAAACAATGGCTAAGAATAAATGTTTAAGTCAATAGATAATTACTAAGTGTTTATAATAATTATTTAAAGAATAAATAATTAAGGTAAATAACAATTTAATTGTTAAGGGTAAATAATTATTTAAACGAATACTTACTTTATTAAATAATCTATATAAAGCATTAGGTATTTGTTTCACAAACTATCTTGTAAAATGTTTTAAAACGTGGTTATAAGTTTAGGTAAATACGTGGAGTTATAAGTTTTAACAACTAGGACTTTTTATATCGTTTAACTTATAAATAATTTATAAGTTTATAACTATTTTAAATAAGGCTTTTTAAAGTATTTAAATAAATTTTACAAGTTTAAAATGTTAAAATTTCCATTTAGTTTTATAAGTTTAAATTAATGATTAGGATAAATAATTCTTTTAATACAAATAATTTCTGTGAAATTATAATTTTTATAAAAGTTTTTAAAAAGTTTTTATAGTTTTTATGAATTTAAAACCATAATTAAAGTTTTAATTAATTATAGGTTTTAACTAAGTTTCTATTTAATTAAAAATATTCCAGAAAGTAAAAGTGTAACTAAAATCTGTTTTTGAGTTTATATAAGTTTAACAGATTTTATAAAAATTATTAGGAATATTAAATATGATTAAATAAGCATAAAGAAATGAAATAAAATAAAACTGGGTTGGCCGGATCGAACCCGCGCCGTCCCGGTCGCAGCACACACACAACGGATTAACCATCCCAACCACTGCCTTATTAGCTTAAAACATGAAAAAGAAATTTCTTAAACAGAACCCCAAACCAACCCCAAATCCCCGTATGAACCCTAGATCAAGAATTCGTAAATGCACATCGATTAGCCCTTTGTTCATCAAATTAAACATATGGCTTCTGATCTATGCAAGATTTCGAGTAGAATGGCCATTTGAATTACCTGAAATGATATCGAAATGGGTGAGAACGAGCTTGGCCTTGCCTTCGGCTGTCGCGAGCTTCAAACGGCAATGCAGGTTCGATCCTGACGAATTGAGGGTTTGAGTAGTTGTGGTGTGATGTCGCTGAGGTGTTTGAGTGGGTATTTATAGTCGATTTCAGTCTTAAAGGCTTGAACCGTTGGGGGTTTTACGGTTGAGTAATGGCGGATCAAATACGAAATCGCGCATGGTTATTGATGGAATCAAACATTGAATGTTGTTAGGTAAGGGTCGCATGCGCGAGCCGAAACGTGATTTCGTGCAAAAAGGCTGAAAAATCGGGGCTGGGGAGGTTCGAACCTGAGACTGTTTTGGTTTCAGGTAATTTGGTCAAATTGCAGAACAGGTCCCTGATGTTTGAGGTGTTTATCATTTCATGTATAAACTCAAGTTTCAGTTTAAACCAAGTTTTGATATTGACAGTTTTGGTCCCTTGACTCTATAAAAACGAAATATGTTTTATTTTTTATAAAACTACCTAAGTTTTATAGGATTTATTATTTTATAATTTTTATAAAATAATTAATAAGATTTAGAGCTTACATGCTTAAGTATAAAAAAATAAGTTTATAAATTATTTTATTTATATAATTATAAACTTATAAAGTTTTAAGAATTTCAAACATTTTTATTTATAAGGTACATCTATATATATATTTGTCTTATATATATATATACCAAGTATAACTGTTTTTTTGCTAATTGAATTAATATTTAATATTTAAAAAAAATGTATTTTTAATAAGTTTCTAAGATTTGAATGCTCAATACGTGCATGGGTTTAGGGAAAGATACATCGAAAAAATCCTGGATATTACATCTTTCCCCAAAAACGCACCACACATCTTGCACCGAGCACGTTCCTTCCCGTTTGACAACAAACATAGATCTTAATTGCACCAAATTGCCGGATTTCTCGTTGTTGCTCGAATTTCCACAACGGTAACTTCGTTTGAGGAACCACCAACACCAAAACTTGCCTTGCTTTTTTTTTTTAGAGTTTAGAGAGAGTTTAGAGAGCGTTTTTGACTGGTTTAAAGAGCGGTTTTAGAGATTAGAGAATGTAAAGAGAGGTGTGATCAACCTTAAACACCCCCCACCTATTTATAGTGTTTTAAGGGTGCAAATGGAGCCAAAAAAACGGCTAAAATTGACCCCAACGGCCATATAGCCGTTCCCCAACGGCTATTTTTTTGCCCAGCTCGTAAACCGGTTTATCAAACCGGTTTGTTTGAACCGGTCCCTAACCCGATCTCATCCAGAAAGCATCAAACCGGCGGTTTTTGGGTAACCCGAACCGGTTTGGTCCAAACCGGTTTAACCCAAACCGGTTTGCCGGTTTGGACCGGGTTAAAAAAAACCGGTTTTTTTTGTGCACCACTAATCTTAACCATTAAAAGTCTTTAATTAGGGCCCCACAATCCCTTCTTATCCCACCCCATCGTACCAAAAATTTTGGAACACATTCTAGTATTATTCCCCGATCGACACCCGACTTCCCTATGGCTATATAGCCATTAAAATCCCCCACTAGTCGTTATACATATAAAAAAAATATTAATTATTCAAAAATCAAAGCGATTATATCAAAAAAAATCACATCACTACTATCTTTTTTACCCCATTCTTCAATATTTCTCTCTAATTCTGACTAAATTCTATCAACCCTTCAAATGATTCAAAATCTCACAATGCTAGAAACTTAACCTAGTTCAAACCGAAAAAACTCGCAAAGATTAACCTCAAAACTTGCAATCTCAATCCCCAAACTCACCCATCTTTCCACAATTCCATCACGTTTCACAAACTCAATTCAACCCACAAACTTAATTCAACCCACCTATCATGCGACACAATTATTGTATGACGAATTTTGTCTCCCGTAAGATCAACCTAACTTGGAACCACTGTACACCTACCATCAACCCGATACACAACAATCTAATGAGGAGAATGACGATCTCCAAGCAAACCAAGACCCCCCCCCCCCCTTTCAAGCATACTTCTACTAGGGCAAAGTCAAGAATATGTAACGACAAAGAAGAGGTGGCTTTGTCCAAGGTTTAGATCAACTGTTTAGAATGCCCGCTTCATGTGAATAAACAATGATCTAATTGATTTTAGTAAAAGATCCTTGAACATTTTAGGAACCAAGTGGGGGCTCCGACCGTACCATCCTACAAGTTAACTCAAAATGGAAGGATATGAGCTCAAAAATTCTCAAGTTCAATGGGATCTACAATAACAAGACCACGCATCAGGGAAGGGGTCAATCCGACGTGGATGTAATGAAGGCGATGTTGAGGGAATATAAAAGCCTTTATAGACCCAAACACTTAATCACATAGTGACATGGGAAATTGTTAGTAATCACTCAAAATGGGATGTCGTTCTTCCCATGGGTGCCGAGTTTGAACAATCATTAAAAGAACGAAGACGTCCGAGTCAAACGCGTACATAACATCTGCTAAAGCCATGTTTTCTATTACTGACCTTAATGCCGACGAAGAGAGTATCCCCAACTATGAAGAGTCGTCAAGACCGCAACACAAAGAGAAGAAACTGACATCATCATCATCATCAACATGCCAACAGGAGCGGATAAAGACGGTTTTTGAACTTATGACTTTCACCAAAGGATATGTCGAGGACAGAGAACGGGTTTAGGAGGAGAAGTTACGCCTCAAGCAGGAGGAACAACAACTTAGAATCCGCATGATGGAACACCACTAAAAGAAAAAAAAAAGATATGCAGTTAATCCTAAAGCCGCATGATCATTTGACCTAAGCGATGCTGAAAAGGCGTTGGATCGAAAACGTGACTTGGCGTAACGCTAGGATGAGAAATATGAAATGTGATTTTATATCATGTATTTTTTAATATTATCGTGTAATTTTATTTTGATGAATGAAATGTCATTTTATTTACAAATGTAATTTTTTAACATTAACTTAATATTTTTTAATTTAGTTTTATATTCATTTAAGGTTTTTCTTAATTTAAATTAATTAATTTGAAAATGAGTTAATGAAGGATCGGGAAAGATCCCCTTTAGGGAAGGATTATGAGGCTAAGGGGTGTACTTCACTCCCTACTTTCCTCCACTATATGCGACAGACCTAGAATTTTTTTTATGTGTGACACCCGGCATTTTCAGGTTAACAACTTTAACACAAACTCCGTTATCTAAACCTTTCATTCATGCATTACACTTGATTAGAATTAATTAAGTGTGTCAGTTATTGCACAAACACTCACGTAACGATAATTCGGAGAATTACCGAGTCACACGAGTCTGTCCCCGAACGTTGGTGATTTATCAAAATAATATTCCAAACAATTATATTTAATATAATTTATGTGAAATTATGTGCTTTATGATTTTATGCTTAATTCGTGAAACCGCGTATGTTTACGCGAAACTGCATAATTTTTATTGCATTAGTAATTTTTATAAATAGGTTTTATAAAATATTTATTAGAAATCATTTTAATTAGTTTGATTTAGTTAAATTAATTTTAAAGCATTTAAATTAACCCATGGGCCACCTAAACTTATTTTTAATCCAATATGGGCCCATGGAGTGTAATATTTATAAGATTTTTTCAAAACCCTAGCTTCATTTGTGCACCTCTTGGCCGAAACCCCCACCCCCACTCTCCTTGAAGTCGTTGACTTCATACCACCCTCAAACCATCATCAAATCGATTTCCTTTTTGCAATTGTTGGTGTTTTTGATCAATCCAAGTACTAATCATCTCCGGTAACGTATCAAGTAAGGATTTTTACTCATTTTTATTTCCCTTTTGTGATTTTCAGGTTTATGTAAAACCTTAGTTTCATCCAAACAATGGTTTTTATCAATAATGGTGCAAACTTTAACATTAATTGAGTATTGTTATGATACTTGTTTAGATTTGATGTTATTGGTAAAACCATAGATGCATAAAAACCTAGGGTTACTGTTATTAGTAACTTTGTTGATTATCTAGATTGCATGTTAAACATGATGGATGTGATATGATGATGTTTATATGTTAGTTGACGCATGACTATGTGATTTGTTGAATTAGATTTCATGTACCTAGCTCGGTTACTTAGGGTTTCTAAAGATGGAAACTTTATTTGTCATGAATGTTAATGGCTTGCAATTTGGACATGCATGTGTAGTTTGATGATAGTCTTATACTAGTTAGGACATAATAACATGTTGTAATGTGTTAGAAGCTAGAAATCACGCATGGTATTCATAGCTTACTATAAATAGAAACTTTTTGAGTTTATCAATTTGGGATGTGAATTCTAGACATGTTTGGTGCAACGTGAAGATTTCTTGTATGCTATGATGAACATAGAAACATGTTAGGAACTTTAAATGATTGAAATTGTAGTTGTATGCCTAACTTACTATAATAGGAAACTTTAATTTGGATTATGAACTACATGTTGAGTTCTAGGCATATGGTATGTGATGTGATGATCTAGGACATGTTAGATTGGTCTTATGAACATGTTGGTAATGATAGTTTCCAGAAAACACGAGTCTTGAACACACATTCTAAATATAGAAACTTACTAAATGTGGTAACTGTGCTAGCATATTCGAACAATAAGGAATTGTGGTTAAGTGTTACTTGACCATTACGTGTGTTCATTTTAGTACAATCATTAACTTGTGTGGCAAGCATGATCTTACGTGTATATTATGACAGTATTATACTAATCAAACACTAATTCATACATTGAGTCACCAACGGGTCGTCGGGTCAAATTTGGTCAAACTTGAGTCAAACTAGCTAACTCTTTTCAAAACACATAAACAATGGGATTGTTTGGATGCAAAGGGTCTTACGAACCAACACGAACACACACTCATAAACTTATGTAATATAGGTAGCCATTAGCGGGTCGCCTGTTTTTCACTTGCTGTTTTAGCACGCACTCTGAGGTGAGTTTCCCGGCCATTCTCTTTTACTTACTTTCCTTTTTGGGGGAGAAAGCATGCACACAAACACTTTTAGATCTTGTATTATTGTATTATCACTTGCGTACTATAGTGCAAACATACCATGAAAGTCCATACATCTCAAACCGTTAGTATTGGAACATAGCAAGGTAATCTTGAGTAGTACTACTGGGTTTGACAAACCCCACCCGCGTTAGTCGCGCTAACTCTACTAGAGGTCGAACGGGTGTAATTTTGACCTAAACACATAGCCATTGTTTTTGGTAGACATGGCGGAAGGAAAACAAACCAAACAGTCAGCTTCGGTTGCGAAACACTTATAGTTGCATGAACATAGACTAGCTATCTATTGATATACTTTGTTTACATTATCTAGCGAACATCAAACATTTATTTATTTGCAAACATGTGAACTCACCAACCATTGTGTTGACACTTTAAGCATGTCTTTCTCAGGTCGCTAAGGTACACATCAGGAATAGGATGCATCGAACTTTGCATGGCTTTCATTAAACACGTTTTTCTTACTTTAACTACTTTGGTTTTGGGCGCCTTGTTTTGCGCATTTGGTCATGCTTGAACTTGGTTTTTATTTTACGCGTCCGCATTACTTTCAAACTTAAGGGTATTGTCTCGTGACTATGAGCAACACTGGTATTTTAAAACTCATATAGTGGTCATTCAACATAACTAATGACAATGATCCTGGTTTGTCACGCGCCTCGCGGTATAACCCCGCAAGTGGAATTTGAGGGTGTGATAGATTGGTATCTGAGCCAAAGGTTGTAGAGAACTAGGTTTGTATTAGTAGTAGTCTTAGACTATAACCACACACATTGCATTAGTTATACAACACAAACACTCATAGATGACACTTACACATTGCATTACAGGAATGTCGACATCACCCACATCCCCGGCTAACCAGGAACCCGTTGTTCCTACTGTATCATCACCTGAGACTAAGAAGCGCCGATTTAACCCCGTTGATAACACCATAGTTTATGGCGAGCCTTTCACCATTCAAACCAGGGATAGCACTCAGGACTGGCACTGGTACCCAGACATGATCAGGAGTTGGATTCGTCAGGAGCAAGTCCCACCTCCACCTACTGCTGACATTACCTCTACCTCGCAAACTCTGCCACCCTTACAGTATCCTTTAGAGCAAGCATTTGCTGCCTTCGTGGCCAAGATAGACCGAGAGATTGGAAACATGCGTGATGTACCTGAAGAGATCACGGGATTGTTACAGCAAGGGAACCAAGCCGATCGTAAGCTAAAGGAGCTGACTGTGAGTTCAGGCGAGCCTGATGCTATGCACGACAATTTGGTTGCGGCATTAAAGGACTTGGAAAACAGCGTGATTGGACTAGAGTTTAATCTTGCAACAGCACAGACGAGGATTAAGGAGTTAGAGGCACAACTTGAGGTTTCCAATGCGGCAGGGAACGAGCAGGAAAGAGAACCTGAGGAGGCACCAGATGAGGATGATAATGAGGGATCTGTTGTTTCTTCAGCAGACAGTGAGATGTGATGTTCTTTCTTTTCTTTCTAAACCTATATGGGTAGGGTTGTTCCCATCCAACAGATATTTCTGGATGTGTAACTGTCCCAAGCCAACCGAGTCAAATACGCATCTGGCACACTCGAAGGTCCGGCCCTTACTTGGTTGAACTCCCAAGTGCAGATGTTGGGTCTGGACATGGCAAATGCATTACCCTAGGAAGATTTCAAAACCATGCTAAGAGAAGAGTAATGTCCCCGTGATGAGGTACATAAACTAGAAGGTGAATTCTGGAACCTAAAGATGGAGGGTTTAGAGATTGAGGCTTACACTAATCGTTCGTAAGAGTTGGCAATTCTATGCCCTCAAATGGTGACACCGGCTTACAAGAGGATCGAGAAGTACATCGAGGGTCTAGTCCCTCAGATCCAAAGCATGGTGACTTCTTCAAACCCCACTACTATCCAGCAGACCATCAAGCTGGCCCATAAGTTAACCGATCAAGCTGTAGCTCAGGGTACCCTACCCCCGAGAGGTGTAGTCACCAAGACTGTTGATAACAAGCGCAAGTTTGACAACACAAACTCTAAAGCTTTCTCAGCTAATCCACCCCCACAGCAGTAACAACATAGGTATGAACCTACTAAGACCCATACTCAGTCTACCTCTTCCAACCAGAATCAGGGTACGTATGCTGGAAAGTACCCGAAGTGGAACAAGTGCAGCTTTCACCATAATGGACCGTGTGATAAGTACCGCCTGCCAGCGGTGTGGTAAAAGGGGCCATGCGGCCAAAGACTGTAGTGGTGAGCTCCAAGCTAAACAGACTCCACCTAATGAAGCACCCAAAGGTTGTTTTGAGTGCAGGAAAGAAGGTCATTTCAAGAGGAACTGCCCACAGTTGAAAAAGAATGGTATTGGAAACGGTAATGGGAATAGTAATAACAACAACCATGGCAACAACAGTAACAACAATGGGAATGGTGCGAAGGGTCGAGCCTTCGTGATTGGTTCAGGGGAGGCAAGGAATAATCAAAACGTTGTTACCGGTAAGTTTCCTCTAAAAGATTATTTTTCTTCTATTCTTTTCGATACTGGTGCTGATAGGAGCTTTATATCTAAAAGCTTTAGTAAACAGTTAGAAATAACCCCAACCCTATTAGAACCTATGCACATCATAGAGATAGCGGATGGTAAGATAATTGAGGCAACTTGCGTCCTCAAGGGATATAAGCTAGGATTGTCTAGTCATAAACTTGATATCGATCTCATGCCAGTTACACTTGGTAGTTTCGACATTGTTGTCGGTATGGATTGGTTATCCAAAAACCAAGCCGAAATTGTCTGTCGTGATAAAATCGTTCGTATTCCCCTATCTAGCGGAGAAATCCTATCCGTTCAAGGTGAGAAGAGTGGTGCAGTCATATGCATCATATCTTTCATGAAAGCGCAGAAGTGTTTGCATAAAGGTCATGCCGCTATTCTAGCCCTTGTCACCGAAAAACCCTCTGAAGAGAAGAAGATTGATAACATTCCTATCGTTCGTGATTTCCCCAAAGTATTCCTTGAAGATTTGCCTAGTCTTCCACCTCACCGACAGGTCGAATTTCAGATTGATCTAACACCTGGAGCAGCACCTATTGCTCGAGCACCGTATAGACTTGCACCGAATGAGTTACAAGAGTTATCCACACAGCTGCAAGGGTTGTTGGATAAGGGTTTTATCCGACCTAGCTCATCGCCATGGGGAGCCCCAGTCCTATTCGCCATGTGTATCGATTACCGTGAGCTGAACAAAGTGTCTGTCAAGAACTGTTATCCACTTCCCCGTATCGACGATCTGTTCGATCAACTTCAAGGGTTGAGCTTCTATTCAAAAATCGATCTTAGATCAGGTTATCATCAACTGAGAGTTCGAGAGGAAGACATCTCTAAAACTACATTCAGAACCCCATACGGCCATTACAAGTTTTTGGTCATGCCGTTTGGGTTAACCAACTCACCCGCAGTATTCATGGATCTCATGAACCTAGTGTGTAAACCCTATCTCGACAAGTTCGTCATCGTCTTCATTGATGACATCCTCATCTATTCCAAGAGCAGGGAAGAACATGAGGAGCATATGCGTTTGATTCTAGAACTGCTGAAGTAAGAGCAGTTATATGCCAAATTTTCCAAATGCGATTTCTGGATTCGCGAAGTTCAATTTTTAGGGTATGTAGTCAACGAGAAAAGAATACATATCGATCCAACTAAAGTAGAAGCCATCAAGAATTGGGCAGCACCAATGAATCCAACGGAGGTGCGACAATTTCTAGGTTTGGCTGGCTACTACTGTCGATTTATCGAGGGATTCTCAAAGATCGCTCAACCTCTCAGTGCCCTAACCCACAAAGGAACTGTGTATAAATAGGGTGACACCCAGGAATCCACATTCCAACTGTTGAAGCAGAAACTCTGCAGGGCACCCATCTTATTTCTGCCAGAGGAAACTGATGATTTCGTGGTGTATTGCGATGCTTCCATTCAAGGTCTCGGTTATGTGTTAATGCAACGCGAGAAGGTCATCGCATACGCTTACTGTAAGTTAAAAATCCATGAGAAGAACTACACAACTCATGACTTGGAGTTGGGAGCCGTGGTGTTCACACTCAAAATCTAGAGACATTACTTGTATGATACCAGAAGCACTATTTACACCGATCACAAGAGTCTTCAGCACATCTTCGAACAGAAGAGTTGAACATGCGACAGCGTCGCTGGGTCAAACTTTTGAACGATTATGATTGTGCTATCAAATACCACCCAAGCAAAGCTAACGTAGTAGCTGATGCTCTAAGCCGAAAAGAAACCAAACCCAGATAAGTTCGAGCGCTATAACTCACTATTCACATCGGATTACCCGACCAAATCCGTAATGCTCAACTCAAAGCGCTGAAAGAAGAGAATCTATAGTTAGAATACTTGCGTGGCATGGAAAAGCAACTCAAAACTAGATTGGACGGTATTCACTATTTCACAGAGCGAATATGGGTCCCGCTGTACGGGAATTTAAGGGAACTTGTGATGGACGAAGCACACAAGTCTCGATATTCTATTCATCCCAGTTCCAATAAGATGTATCATGATCTAAAAGTTCTGTATTGGTGGGCAAACATGAAAGCTGATATAGCCACCTACGTGAGCAAGTGCCTTACTTGTATAACATCCATGATTTCTCGGCCATATTTTTTTTATTATTATTTAATTTATTATTTATTTATTTTATACAATAATAACCCTACATTCAAACCCCGTGTTGGTCCCACATATTATACCACAACAATTATCATTTTTACATATATTAATTCAAATCCTTTATATATATATATATATATATATATATATATACAAGTATTTATTTTTAAATAAATGTGAATTAAATAATTTTTAAGGCTCTAAAATAAATATATGTTAGGTTATTACGAAGCCTATATATATATATATACAAACTTATAAAAAAAATAAATTATACATTCTAGGATAAAATTAGAGTTTATTATTTAATTGCAAAGAAAATGATTTGAACTGAAATAAAATTATTTTCTATTTTATAAGTTATATTTATGACATTTAATATAATATTATAATTTATTAGATTTTATAAAACTTCTAAAAATCTAATGATTTTACCTTTATAAAAGTTCAGGGTTCACTTTGCAAAATTTTGAACTTTAGTTTAACTAAAACCTGAGTTTGCACATGAAATGATAAACTACTGAAAGCAAGGGGTTAGAGTGTAAATTATGGTTATCTTCCCCCTTTATGCGATGTTGACTTTCTGGAGTTAACGGACTCCAAATCAATGCTCAATCGTTCGAATTCGTGTGTTTTAACCTCAATTGATTATGCAAAAGCGTTGCACAACTAGAACTAAGTGGTAATCAAGAACCAATTCGGTCTTAATCAATCGAATTGACCGCAAAACTTTTCCCGTAACCGTTTCAAATAAATGCGAATCAATTGGTGCGTTTCAAATGAAATTGAGTCAAATGATTTAACCATACATCATCGCAACACCTGTTACAAACCCCCTGCACTCACAAATCCAATCTACCTCGACCCTGAACTCGATTGGAACTGACGAACCCGATCGCGGAGGCCATAGTCGAACACCACCAAACCGTAACCATTTCAAATAAATTTGCTATCATCAAACTCGTCTTGATTCACATATCGAAAGCTACGTGTTTTCTGTTGTTGATCTGCACTTAAACACCATCAATTTCGGGGCTAGGGTTTGGGTTGGTCGAATGGAGAAAATGATGATGATTTGAGACCTTTGGTTTTAAAATTTAGATATCCCTTCTTCATCAAGGCATTCGCCCAGCCGAAACGGTTAAGACACGAGACTCGTACACGAGAGGTCACGGGTTCGAACCCACTCGCGCCCCTCCTTTTTTGCGCGCATATCTGTTCAGAACCCAGACCCCCTATTTTTCATGTCTAACACTACGTAGACCAGGTCTTGTAACACTACCAAGCTGCTGGTCCATTGGTTCCATGCGTGTGCCTCCCCAGAACCCACCTGATGTGTGTTTTATATGTAGATAAAAATATAAATATATATTTCTGGCAACGACGCCAAAAACATGATGACGTGTTTTTAGTAGTAATAAATATATTCTATTTAGAGCTACACAAAATCAGGTTTTAAATTTATAAATTAAAATGATAATTACTTCAACTAAATACACACACAATAGGCAAGTGTACATATCGCAGCGTAGTATAGTATGGGTAAGAACCAAGTATCGAACCATGGACACAGATCCCATACTCAACCCTCGCTATTGTCTGACTAGGATAATAAGTTAGAAAATGGGTTTTGTTTTAAAAGGAAAATAAAAAGATAAGAAATGTAATTAGAGGTATTATCCCATTTAAGGTGTTACTCTAGTTGTTATTCCTTGTTAATTAAAGCTATATTTAAAGTAAGGTTGGTCATAGTTACTAGTACTAACCCTTTCAATAGGGGAGTTAGTATTTCGTAATGGAACAGTGGATACGGTCGGCCAACTGTTCCTTAATAAATCTTCGGACCCTGAACGGGGTCTCAAGTCCGCCGGTTATCTCGTGATTCATTATTCGGACTAGGATTATCTAATGACTGATGTACGTCATGTCTTGCAACTTCTTTCGGTAAGTCAGAATGCACGACTTTCTCCAAATGTACTTTATGAACGCTCGGACCTAACAAATTATGTTCTTAAATAGTTGTCTTTACTTATAAAATTATTTTAAATAAATAAGACTTTCATTCTCAAGAGCAAATCCCATGACTCCCGCTAGAAGTACTCTGCGAGCCGACACAAGAGAAGTAAAGAAATACCGACACAAACCGCTTAGTCTGGTTAGGGCTCAAATGGCATGCTGAATACCCAAACCTCCAATCAACCCATAATATTAAATCTATACTGCCGACCGTTGCTAGCACCAAGATTTGTATATAGACCGTACAAACTCGAATAAGCTTCCCAAACAAGAAGTCTTGCTTAAGTAACTCAAAAGATTTAAGATTATTAGATTGGTTTAAAGATCAATTATTCTTGTCTTTTTTAGATAACTTAAAGTAAAGGCTTTAAAAACATAACATACTAAAAATACTTCATTAATTAATTAAAGTTCAACCAACTCGAGCAACACATGGGAACTAGCCATGAATGACCATACAAGTGAATCCACTATCCCTTAGATAATGTGTGGAAGTATTCCAACACCAAGGGAGAGCGGGTATAGAATGCCTCTTGTTTTACTCGAACGAGAAGAATCGCTTCATATTACAAGACTTTAAAAAGGAAATAAATAAAGAAAAGCTAAACGGACCAAAATCGAGAGAGTTCCGGCTCTTAGCAGAGCACTAAGGCCTTCCCTACTCTTGATCTTGGACACCTAAAACACTAGAATGAGCTTGCTATTTATAGGCTATGATTTTGGCAATGCACGGCCGTGCATTGGAATGCACGGACGTGCAAAGTACCCTTTTCTTTCACTTGCGGAATCTGACAGTACAGGAGAGTACGGGGACCCAAAATAGGGTTTGCACGACCGTACAAGGCAATGCACAGCCGTGCATTGCCTTATTTTGGTCCCTGTTGACTTTTTGTCTTCCAGGTTTGACATTCTGCGTCCGGTTTCGTTCAATTGGCTTCCGAATGCTGATTTCACCTTGATTTTGAGTGATTTCTTCATGTTTTTGCATATCCAAGTCAATTATCCTATCAGAACACAAATGGGTGGATTATGCATCAATTATTATCATATTATCTCTAATTGTGATGAATTCGGGGATATTTATACATGCAAAACATGTATAATTTACGTCATATCGCCACCCGGGTTCGAAACTCAGAACCCACAACATTTCTTTTTACACGTTTTTCAGCACCAATCTTTATAGAAAAATTATTATTTTTTCTTTTTATAAACTTATGATTTCTCCAATCAGTTTTATAAATCTAGAATTTATAAAAAGACATTCATCTATTTTGTTAGGGCTAGAACCTAATAAATCTTAGTTAAAATAAACATATTTAACTCTAGACAAACATTTATGTCAAAACCCTAAACTTGTAAAATACATATTTGGTGCGAGCTTAATTATTTTTACAAACCCTTTACCCTATGAAGATTATGCACCCTTTTTGTATAATTCTAAAAACCCATTTTATACTTTTAATTGATAGCTAATTTTGATTTTATTATTAGTTAAATTACATACCTTAAATGATTATTTATTTAAAAATTTATAGAATTACTTAAATAGTTATTGTTAGATAAATAATTATACAAATTCATCTAATTTCATTTAAAGCTTACTTACAACGATATTTATTTAATAGTTCTTCTAATTATCATTTAAGTAAAAGAAATCATTTAAGTAGTTAAATAATTACTTTATTTACAAAAAAAAATAATTATTTAAACATTTTTCTAAACCATAAATTTATTTACTAATTATTTTAGAATAATTATTCAAATAAATTCAAATGTATTATTACAAACACTATATAATTAATTAGAAATTTAATCAATTCTATATAGTTTTTATAAACTACTTTATCAATATTTGCGATACACATGTACATATTTCTTGGACAAATCCCATGTTCAAATCCCAAATCCTATGAAACCCTAAAATCTCAAAATTTCATATTTTCCATTAGACATACTTTGAGCTTAAGAACACAATTATCTATGTAGGTTGATTGTGAGAAATCCTCACAAAGCCTACCTATCATCTACAATTCATATAACCGACCAGTTTTATTACAAGTGAGTCTACATAGCCCCTTTTTCCTTTTTATATTTTTTGGGTGGAACATGTCTACAATTACAATACATATACAATTTAGTACCTATGTTCCTATGCAAATGTCTTTGTGCTTTATGTCTTAAACTGCTTGGTGACCATTACGTGTGTTCATTTTAGTACAATCATTAACTTGTGTTTATTTTAGTACAATCATTAACTTGTGTAGCATATTTCCATGGACTTCATTACCAAATTACACTGAACCGCTAGCGGATGCGACACCATCTGGGTGATCGTAGATCGCTTAACCAAATCCGCTTATTTTCTAGCAATCAAAGAGACTGATAGAATGGAGAAGTTAACTCGTATCTATATGAAAGAAGTAGTCTCTCGGTACGGGGTGCCAATTTCCATCATTTCTGATCGAGATGCTCGATTCACCTCACATTTCTGGAAATCGTTACAAAAATCTCTGGGCACACGCCTGGATATGAGCACAACGTACCATCCTCAAACCGATGGCCAGAGTTAGCGTACTATTCAAACCCTCGAAGACATGTTACGTGCTTGTGTAATTGACTTCGGTAACAGTTGGGAGACTCATCTGCCTTTAGTAGGGTTCTCCTACAATAACAATTATCATACTAACATTAAGGCAGCGCCGTTAGAGGCACTGTACGAATGGAAACGCCGATCACCTCTCTGTTAGGCTGAAGTGGAAGATAACCAAATTATGGGTCCTAAACTTGTGCACGAGACTACGGAAAAAATCGTGCAAATCTGAGATCGTATGGCGGCAGCCCGTGACCGTCAAAAGAGTTATGCCGATAAATGTCGGAAACCGTTGGAATTTCAAGTGGGCGACAAAGTTCTATTAAAAGTTTCACATTGGAAAGGTGTAATCCATTTTGGGAAAGGGGGCAAGTTAAACCCGCATTATGTTGGGCCATTCGAGATAGTGAAGAGAATTGATCTAGTAGCGTATCAACTGGATCTACCTGAGGAACTTAATGGAGTACACAATGTTTTTCATGTCTCGAATTTAAAGAAATTCCTATTAGATGAAACACTCGTGGTTCCACTTGAAGAGTTAGAAATCGATGAACAGTTACGCTTCATTGAAGAACCGGTTGAAATCATGGATAGAGAAGTTAAGACACTTAAACATAGTGAAATCCCTATTGTCAGAGTTCATTGGAACTCGAAGCATGGACCGGAGTTCACATGGGAGCGCGAGGATCAAATGATGCGCAAGTATCCCCAACTTTTCAAGAAGTCAACGGCAAACACAGAAGGCACTAGTTAAATTTTGGGGCAAAAATTCTTTTAACAAGGGGATGTTGTGACACCCGGCATTTTCAGGTTAACACCATTAACACAAACTCTGTTATCTAAATCTTTCATTCATGCATTACACTTGATTAGGATTAATTAAGTGTGCCAGTTATCGCACAAACACTCATGTAACGGTAATTCAGAGAATTACCGAGTCACACGAGTCTGTCCCCGAACGTTGGTGATTAATCAAGTAATATTCCGAACAATTATTTTTAATTATATTTAATTTAATTTATGTGAAATTATGTGCTTTATGATTTTGTGCTTCATTCGTGAACTTTCATTAAACCGCGTACGTTTACGCGTAACTGCATGATTTTTGTTGCATTAGTAATTTTTATAAATAGGTTTTATAAAAATATTTATTAGAAATCAATTTAATTAGTTTGATTTAGTTAAATTAATTTTAAATCATTTAAATTAACCCATGGGTCACCTAAACTTATTTTTAATCCAATATGGGCCCATGTAGTGTAATATTTATAAGATTTTTTTCAAAACCCTAGCTTCATTTGTGCACCTCTTGGCCGAAACCCCCACCCCCACACTCCTTGAAGTCGCCGACTTCATACCACCCTCAAACCATCAAATCGATTTCTTTTTTGCAATTGTTGGTGTTTTTGATCATTCCAAGTACTAATCATCTCCGGTAACGTATCAAGTAAGGATTTTTACTCGTTTTTATTTCCCTTTTGCGATTTTCAGGTTTATGTAAAACCTTAGTTTCATCCAAACAATGGTTTTTATCAATAATGGTGCAAAGTTTAACGTTAATTGAGTATTGTTATAATATTTGTTTAGATTTGATGTTATTGGTAAAACCCTAGATGCATAAAAACCTAGGGTTACTGTTATTAGTAACTTTGTTGATTATCTAGATTGCATGTTAGACATGATGGATGTGATATGATGATGTTTATTTGTTAGTTGATGCATGACTATGTGATTTGTTGAATTAGATTTCATATACCTAGCTCGGTTACTTAGGGTTTCTAAAAATGGAAACTTTATTTGTCATGAATGTTAATAGCTTGCAATTTGGACATGCATGTGTAGTTTGATGATAATCTTGTACTAGTTAGGACATAATAACATGTTGTAATGTGTTAGAAGTTAGAAATCACGCATGGTATTCATAGCTTACTATAAATAGAAACTTTTTGAGTTTATCAATTTGGGATGTGAATTCTAGACATGTTTGGTGCAACGTGAAGATTTCTTGTATGCTATGATGAACATAGAAACATGTTAGGAACTTTAAATGATTGAAATTGTAGTTGTATGCCTAACTTACTATAATAGGAAACTTTAATTTGGATTATGAACTACATGTTGAGTTCTAGGCATATGGTATGTGATGTGATGATCTAGGACATGTTAGATTGGTCTTATGAACATGTTGGTAATGATAGTTTCCAGAAAACACGAGTCTTGAACACACCTTCTAAATATAGAAACTTACTAAATGTGGAAAATTACTAAATGTGGTATCTGTGCTAGCATATTAGAACAACAAGGAATTGTGGTTAAGTGTTACCTGCATGATCTTATGTGTATATTATGATAGTATTATACTAATCAAACACTAATTCATACATTGAGTGACCAACGGGTCATCGGGTCAAACCTGAGTTAAACTAGCTAACTCTTTTCAAAACACATAAACAATGGGATTGTTTGGATGCAAAGGGTCTTACGAACCAACACGAACACACACTCATAAACTTATGTAATATAGGTAGCCGTCAGCGGGTCGCCTGTTTTTCACTTTCTGTTTTAGCACGCATTCTGAGGTGAGTCTCACGGCCCCTCTCTTTTACTTACTTTCCTTTTTGGGGGAGAAATCATGCACACAAACACTTTTGGATCTTGTATTATTATATTATCACTTGCGTACTATAGTGCAAACATACCATGAAAGTCCTTACATCTTGAACCGTTAGTATTGGAACATAGCAAGGTATTCTTGAGTAGTACCGCGTTAGTCGCGCTAACTCAACCGGAGGTCGAACGGGTGTATATTTGACCTAAACATATAGCCATTGTTTTTGGTAGACATGGCGAAAGGCAAACAAACCAAATAGTCAGCTTCGGTTGCGAAACACTTATAGTAGTATGAAGATAGACTAGCTATCTATTGATATACTTTGTTTACATTATCTAGCGAACATCAAACATTTATTTATTTGCAAACCTGTGAACTCACCAACCATTGTGTTGACACTTTAAACATGTCTTTCTTAGGTCGCTAAGGTACACATCAGGAATAGGATGCATCGAACTTTGTCTGGCTTTCATTAAACACGTTTTTCTTACTTTAACTACTTTGGTTTTGGGCGCCTTGTTTTGCGCATTTGGTCATGCTTGAACTTGGTTTTTATTTTACGCGTCCGCATTACTTTCAAACTTAACGGTATTGTCTCGTGACTATGAGCAACACTAGTATTTTAAAACTCATATAGTGGTCGTTCAACATAACTAATGACAATGATCCTGGTTTGTCACGCGCCTCGCCGTATAACCCTGCAGGTGGAATTTGAGGGTGTGACATCATGGGTGTCGAAGAATTTTTGGGGTCGATTGTCAATAGTTAAATATTAATTTTTTTGGTTCGGATCGGGTCGGGTCACCTAAAAACGATAAACAAACAAATTTTTAAATGGACAATAATAATACAAGTTCGTCATTAGAAATGCATAATCAAAATACATTATTCTTGTAGTTGTTCTTTACAGATTTTTATTTTTGGAAAACGAACCATTACATCATTTCTAGAAACTTTTCTAATCAACTCTTTTTCAGTATAACATACATAACTATCACTCAAGTTCTCATCACTAATACGATTACGCAAATCCGACTTCACGTACTTCATTACAGAAAAACATCTGTCAACATTTACTGTTGCGACAGGTAAAACGAGAGTCAACTTCAATAAGCAGTACTCTTGAGAGGGCCACTATTTTTTTTACTAAAAGTTTATTAGGTTTAAAAGTTTAAAATGGGTATTGGGTTGAGTTTGTTTATGATGGGTTTAAATTGTTTATTGGGCTTATTTTTTTAAATGGTTAATGCTTATTGGGTTAAAGACTTAAAAAGTTAAAGGTTTAGTTTAATTATTTTAAAAGATTTAATGGGTTATGAATCAATTGTATTATTTATAAAATCTAAAAATCGTAAACTATTTTTTTTAGGGGGTCGGCGTCAAAATTTTATGAGGGTCGGTTTCTAAATTACTTGGGAGTCGCTCAAAAACAAACCTCATATATAACAAAACAAAATTTGGTCATGGGTGTCAGCCGACCCACATTATAAAAGGTAGGTCCATCATTGCTATGTGCCACACCAACGTCACATCACACTCTATTCTACTCCACTTCTCTCTACTCCACCAAGGAAATACTCCACTCTACTATTCATTTATATGGAGTGGGGTTTCACCGGCGGTGAAGAATGCGTGGAGAATCCCATGTTGGCGGCGAAGCTTGGAGGGGCCCGGTGTTCTTCGGCGGCCCCTCCCTCCACCTAGACCACTCCGCGGTAAATCCTGGTCTATACCGCATAACCTGAAGGGAAAGCAAATCTGATATGACGATGTCATAATTTTCGTGATTGGAGGGATTCATACCCCCACGGCCCCACCCTTAGGTGAAACCTACTTTTTTACTGATTTAGGTAAAAAGGGTTTAAAACATTTAATCTAAAATGTTTAGTGTTGTTTTGTTCTTTAACCTCCAATCTCTCTCTCTCTCCAGTATATATATATACATTTTTTTAAAAGGTGAAAAGTAAAAAAACGGGTATAACATAGATGAAAGATGATGATATGATGCTGAGGTGGTGATTAATGGTAAAAAGTAAAGCAAACTCATAACACATAGCCTTATAATATCAATTATTAGTTTAAAAGTACTGGATAAAAAAACGTAAAGGGCCATCTCTCTTCGATCAGGACCTTCTATGAAATTTCTTCTTTGAAAGCTACTCGTTTGTTTTATGACTCCTTAAGCCTTGTTTATCACGACTGAAACTTTCAAACATTACACAAAATCCAAATCTCAATCACTGATCAAATTATCCAATTTTATTAACCTTTATTTTTTAGCATTCAGTATTCATTATTTTTTCTTAATTTTCAGTTCTATCAAATATATATTTTCAACATTCAATGTTTTTCAATAAGAAAAAATAAATAACTCCTAAAATAGATATGAAAACAAACAAAAGAAATAGATTTTGATGACTAACAAGCTGTTTGTAATGTAAGATTTAGTCTACATGACATGCATTTTGCATTTTCATAAAGTTATTTCTAAGAAATTATATGTCGCTTATAGGACCATCCACTACCATATCGCATTCGAGAGTATTAACCAAGTAGTTCTCAAAGGAAATTTCATGGGAAAGTGTCATGATTGAAGAATGTAAAAGTGTTTATGGTATGATAATGAACTGATTTTTATTGATAAATATACATTGTATATAGTAAAAGTGTTTATGGTATGATAAAACATTGATTCTCATGGTATGATAAAACTTGATTCTCATTGGTAAACATATACCATATATACGAATGGATACAAACAATATTATCTTTATATATCGTTAGAGATAATCATACTAGAATACAAAGATATCTACAATCATAAATATATTTACACAATAATAGATACGTGTTGCATAATATTCCTCCTCAGTTTGAATGTGTTGGAGGATGAACGCTCAAACTGGCTCTAAAAGTCTGATGCAAGTGCCTCGGGAGGCCTTTCGTGAAGATATCATCATACTGTGATGAAGAGGGTATGTGGAGAACACGAACGTAACTTAGGCGGACCTATTCACGAACAAAGTGGATGTTTATCTCGACATGTTAGGTCCGCTGATGTTGGACTGGTTTCTCAGATAAATAGACAGCGGAAACGTTGTCACAAAATACTAATGTAGCCTTACGAAGGGGAACATATAACTCTAATAGTAAATTTCGTATCCAACTTGCTTCAGCCACTACATTAGCAACACCATGATAGTCTGCTTCAGCACTGGAATGTGAAATCGTGTGTTGTCGCTTCCGCACCAGTTGCACGTGGTCATGGAAGCACGATGTAGAATATCTCGGGTGTATTGTGATTGGAACAAAAAAGACCATGTTTTTACGTGTGACTGCTATGCCCAAAAAATGATGCGAAGGCCCCAAATCTGTCATGGCAAACTCCTTTGATAATGTAGTAATGAGCTGCTTCAGTTGATGAGGTCTTGGCTGAGGGTGTGAAAGTGTAGGGCTGGTGGGGTGTCATGAAGAAAGTGGTAGGAGTGGCTTGACTTTGGTTGAGCAAACGGGAAAGATTGTTTAACGAATATAACGTGCCGAGAGAGAATGACCTTACCCGTTAATGGGTCATAGCACCGGTAACCCCTGAAGTTGGTAGGGTAACCGAAAAAAATGCACTGGATGGAACGGGTATATAGTTTATGAGGTTGAGTGGCGGAGGTATTGGGATAGCAAGTACACCCAAACACACGTACATGGCGGTAGGTTGGGTGGCGTATGTGTAAGGCATGGGTGGGTGTTGAAAAATTGATTCCTTTAGTAGGGAAGATGTTATGTAAGTAGACAACGACAGTGGCGGATCTAGGAAAAAATTCAGGGGTATCTAAAATTTCGTTCATGGGTATCTGGATACATAAAACGGTAAAAAAAAAAAATTCCCGCTGCGCGTCGAAAATTCCCACTACGCGTCGAAAGTTGAGGGGTACCGACATCCGCCCCTGGACAACGATATGAAGTGCCTCTACCCAAAGGATGGGGGCAAGTGTGCATAGGAGAGCAAAGTCTGGACAATGTCATTTAGCCGTCTAATCATGCGTTCAGACCGGCGATTTTGTTGGGAGGGTTGGGGGCACGAAAAACGGAAAACGAGCCCGTGAGTAGCTGAAAAGTTTTTGAACTCAGTGTTGTTAAATTCCCCGTCAATGTCACATTGAAAAGATTTGATTTTACGGTTGAATTGAGTAAAAACAAGGTTATGAAACTTTACAAAACTTGTGAATGTTTCTTATTTAAATTTGAGTGGGTAAATCCAAACATAATGGGTAAAATTATCGATTAGAACCATGTAATATTTATAACCTGATTTACTCAAAACGGAAGAGGTCCATCGATCACAATGAATAATGTCAAATAAAGCAAATGTAACTAAATTTGAATCATAAAAAGGAAGCCTTTTGTTTTTTTGACAAATGACAAGAATGACAAACAGTAGAACTTAATGTCTTATTACAAGAAATAAATAAACAAGTACGAAGAAAATCCAAGACTGATGCTCTGGGGTGATCGAGCCGATTATGCCAATGATCCGATGTAGAGGTGGTAAGGAGGGCGGTGGAGCAAGCTGAAGTGGTGAATGGATAGAGGTCCCCGATGCTATTGTGATGGGAACGAATTGCTCCAGTATGGAAATCCTTCACATAAAAACCATACAGACTAAGAGGTTATTTTTAATAATATGGGGAGTGTAGAGAATGTTTTTGAGATGGTAAATTTGGTTAGGAAGTTTATGTGTGAGTACTGCCAAATTCAAGAATTGGATTAATAGTATTACCATTCCCAACGAATATGGTCTTTATATTAGGAGAGGACAAAGGAAACTGAAACTTACATGCGGCAGTGACGTGTGATGATGCTCCAGTATCCACGTACCAAGATTGATCTGGTGTGTTAAGGTGCAAACTTTGCAAAGCATGGCCCAAATCTGTCGGGTTTATGTAAGACTCTAATTTCAAACACAAATTATTTTATCAATAAAACACGCGGAAGCATTCGTCCCAAGAAAAGATTTATTTATTTTTTTTATTTTTTTTTAAACTTCATGTGGCGCGAGGACCAGGGCTCCTCCCTTCGCGTGCTGCGAGGGAGTCCAGAAAGGGCTGTCCGAGGACCAGGTCTTTCGCGTGTCGCGAAATACCCTTCTCAGTTTTTTGCGTGGCGCGACGACCCCCGGATGGCAGAAAGTTTCATAATTCAACAGCTTTCAACACTTAGCCAATTTTTTTCCAACATCAACCCATTTTGCCATAAAATTTTCCCAACAATTAGATTTGGGTTCTAACATTCAAAACAACAAAATTTGTACCAAAAACTACAATTTCATATATCGGTTTACACCCACTTGAAGGACATCTAAATACACCCGTAATTACTCAAAAACGCATACGAGAATCCAACATCGCCATAGACTTGACCTTGATCATACCGGAGCCTTCCCTACATGTCACCACATATAAAACACCATTAGTAATGAAGAAAAATCATATCAACATGGTAAAGTATTACCATTTCCACCCATTCACCCATTTACCCATTTGACCCGTTTCCACTCAATTACCCCTTCGGCGACATCATTTGCATAACCACATACATGTTACAATCTTTCCTTAAAACCATCTCATGTTTGACAAATTTTTCATTTCCATTATGGCACACGACCATAACTCCTTTACATTTCCAACATGGTTCTTAGACTATAATTTTCACCACATGCACATTATGATAACTTTGACCATAACCTCACCACATTTCCATTATGGTTCATAGACCATAACTTCATAACCACATTTTCATTATAGTATTACAACTATAACTACATTCATTCACATGTTCACACACTTTCATACACATTCATTACACATAATATAATATACAAACATACTACACAAGTATCAACATTTGTCAACAATACTAAGTAAGTGATCACTTACATTTCGGGTTTGAAGATCCCGTTCCCCCTTCACGCTTTGCAATTTGATTACCTAAACATATTCACCTAGTTTAGTAATCTATTATACGTTCACAACCCAATCTTCTATTTCCAACCCAAACTGACCCGTTTGGGTTATACTCATATCCAAACACCATCTTTCTACCTAAACTTACCTACTTGAGTTTCATTACCATTTCCTTAACACTAATTTTTTTTTTCATTCCATCATTATCATTAGGTTAATTTGGTGTTCATTTAAGTGCCTAACATCAATTAAACACTTATCTCAACCTCAATTTAACATTCTATCATCATAAATCAAAAACCCCCAATTCATCCCATATGAACCCTATTTTCCAAAAATCAAAATTAAAAGGTTCTATGATGTTATTTACCACTCTTTACCTTTAGTTTAGTTAGATTATCAATAATCTAACACCAATTTAACCCCATGCATCATAAATTCTGGATTTCTACAAAACCCATCTATGAACTCATCAAAGGTGAACTAATATGGATGATAATCACTTACTTGATGTTAGAAGGATGATGTGTAAGCTAACACCTTCTCAATTCAAGCTTCAATTGCAAGATTTAGCTTCAACACCCTTTTCTCTCTTGAAAGCATCGACACCCACAACCCACAAAATTCTGAATTTTGACCTCATATAAGTCAAATATGGCAGATTTTCCATATTCAGTCCCTCAACTTTCATTTCATCCATTTTCATGCCAAAATTAGTTAAAAACTAACATAACTCCATAAAAAACTTGAAATCCATTTGTTTCAACTTATTTCTAAAATATTATTTCCACCATATTATTAATTAGAAATATTTATTTATTTAAAACGAAACCCGAAATTTGGTTTGTTACAAATCACCTCCCCTTAATTGGGTTTCGTCACCGAAACCCGACTTCACATAAAGAGGTTCGGATAATATTTGAGCATCTCTTCCTCGGTTTCCCAAGTCATTTCCGCTCCCTTTTTATGTTTCCACCTCACCAAAACTTGGCTAATCTCTTTATTGCGTAAACACTTCACTTTTCTATCCAAGATTGCCACCGGTTCTTCAACATAATTCAACTTTTCTTCCAACTTAATACCATCCAATGGAACAAAAGTAGACTCATCCTCCAAACATTTCGCAAATGCGACACATGAAACATGTTATGAAGTCTACTTAGTCCCTCCGATAGCTCCATACGATAAGCTACCGCACCCACCCTTGCTATCACCTTAAACGGTCCGATGAAACGTGGACTCAACTTCCCCCGTTTCCTAAACCGTATCACCCCTTTCCAAGGAGAGACTTTCAAAAGTACAAAGTCCCCCACTTGAAACTCAATCGCCCGCTTTCTATTATCCGCATAGGATTTTTGGCGATCCTGGGCCGCCTTTAAGCGTGCCCTTATTTGGTCAATACTACTAATAGTTTCCATGACCACATCTTTGCTACCAAGTTCCCGTTGACCAATTTCACCCCAACACACGGGTGTTCGACATTTCCCCATACAACGCCTCAAAAGGCGGCATACCAATGCTAGAATGGTAGCTATTGTTGTAAGAAAATTCCGCCAACGGTAAAATGTCGTCCCAATTACCCCCAAAATCCAAAGCACACGCTCGTAATATATCCACGAGCGTTTGAATCGTCCGCTCGCTTTGACCATCCATTTGTGGATGATAAGCGGTACTAAGATTCAATCTAGTCCCCATATCCTCATGGAATTTCTTCCAAAAAAGAGAAGTAAACCTCGTATCACGATCCGATACAATCGTCACCGGTATACCATGTCGTGACACTATTTCCTTCACATAGATTTCCGCCAATCTATCCAATGAATACGTTTCCTTTATAGGAAGAAAATGTGCACTCTTTGTCAACCGATCTACTACTACCCAAATTGCATCATAACTCTTTCGTGTCTTAGGTAGTTTAGTGATTAGATCCATGGTTATATTCTCCCATTTCCAAAGTGGTATTTCAAGCGATTGAAGCTTTCCATACGGCTTTTGGTGTTTCACCTTTACCCTTAAGCATGTGAGACATCTTTCCACATACTTAACAATGTCACGCCTCATACCCGGCCACCAAAAATGACACCTTAAATCATAAAGCATTTTTGTGGCCCCCGGATGGATAGAATACTTGAATTTATGCGTCTCATCTAAAATAGTTGTCAAAACACTTGACAACCTAGGTATCCAAATTCTATCAAAGCATGTTTTTAACCCCGAACTATTCTCCCCAAGCTTGTCAACATAAGAAACCATCCATTCCTTCTTCAAATCCCCACTAAGTGCTAACACTTGAGCCTCTCGTATTTCGTCAATAAGATACGATGAAATTGTCATCTTAAATGACTTCACCTTAATAGGTGCATGGCTCGTCTTCCGGCTAAGAGCATCCGCTAATACATTTGCTTTACCCGGATGATAAAGTATCTCATAATCATAGTCTTTGACCAATTCAAGCCACCGCCTTTGCCTCATATTAAGGTCTTTTTGGTCGAAGACATATTTGAGACTTTTGTGATCCGTGTAGATCGTACACTTCGCCCCATACAAATAATGTCTCCAAATTTTAAGCGCGAAATCCACGGCCGCAAGCTCTAAATTGTGAGTAGGGTAATTCACCTCATGAGTCTTCAATTACCTAGACGCGTAGGAAATCACTTTCCCCCTTTGCATTAAAACACACCCCAACCCCGAATGCGAGGCATCGGAATACACAACAAAACCTTCAGTCCCGTCAGGCAAAGATAGGTGCCTTAGTCAATTTTTATTTTAAGAGTTGAAAGGCGGATTCTTGCTCGGAATCCCAAACAAACTTAGTCTCCTTACGTATTAACTTCGTCATCGGAAAGGAAATCCGAGAGAAGTTCTCAATAAATCGCCGATAATAGCCCGCCAAGCCCAAGAAACTTCTAATCTCCTAAAGCATTTTCGGCGACGACCAATCTTTTACCGCTACTATTTTGGATGGGTCGACTGTAATCCCTTTTTCATTAATCACATGGCCCAAGAATTGAATTTCGCGTAACCAAAAGGCGCACTTGGAAAATTTAGCATAAAGCTTCTCCCTTTGCAAAATTTCAAGGATTTCACCTACATGAAAGGCATGATCACCTTCACTCCGTGAATAGATGAGTAGGTCATCAATAAATACAATGACAGAACGGTCTAGGAATGGCCTACACACCAGGTTCATAAGATCCATGAAAACCGCGGGCACGTTGGTTAAACCGAAATGCATAACCGTAAACTCATAGTGACCGTAACGAGTGCGTAAAGCGGTTTTTGGAATATCGTCTTCTTTCACTTTTAACTGATGGTACCCGGACTTCAAATAAATTTTAGAGAACCATGACGCCCCTTGAAATTGGTCAAAAAGGTCGTCAATCCGGGGTAACGGGTACCGATTCTTCACTGTCAACTTGTTTAACTCCCAATAATCCATACACATCCTCATGCTCCCATCCTTCTTTTTAACAAAGAGAATGGGTGCACCCCAAGGCGAGACACTTGGGCGTATGAAACCTTTATCAAGTAGTTCTTGCAATTGCTCCGTTAGCTCTTTCATCTCCGGCGGTGCCAACCTATAAGGTGCTTTGGCTACCTGCTTAGCACCCGATATCAAATCGATCCCAAACTCTACTTTCCTCTCCGGTGGAACCCCCAGTAACTCATTTGGAAACACATCCTCAAACTGATTCACAACCGGAACATCGCGAATTTCTTTCACTTTCTTGACCACATTCGCAACACAAGCCATGTACGTCTTGCACCCACGCGCCATGTACTTTGTTGCCTTCACATAAGAACACAATTTTACTTTACCTTTCTTTTCACGTTCTATGTAAATGGACTCACCCGACGGGGAGTTGTATCGCCTTAGGTCCACATAGAATATTCGCTTTGTTCTTCGACAACCAATCCATACCCACTATTACATCAAAATCCCCCATGGTCATAGGAATTAAATCTATAAGGAACGTTTCACTCCCCGCCCTTAACTTGCAATTCCTATAAATATCAAACACTAGAAAACTCTTATCATTTTCTGCCTCGATTTCTATGGGTTCGTCTAACTTGCTACTTAGAAAAGAAGAATGCTTAACAAATTTCAAAGACACAAAAGAACGACTAGCCCCCGAATCAAATAAAACTAGTGCAGGTAAGGAGTTAATCTTGAATGTACCCGACACCACCTCCGAGTTATTCTTTGCCTCTTCCGTCGAGATGTGGAAAGCTCTACCCTTTGGCTTTGGCATCTAAACCTTCCTTTCGCTTCCACCTTGTTGCTTCAACTCGGGACAATCCGCCCTATTGTGCCCGGGCTTATAGCAATTGTAGCATATATGAATTTGGCTTGAACATTGATTAGCCATATGCCCCGGCTTCCCACATTTATAGCAATTTGACGTTCCCTTCCTACATTCCCCAAAATGCTCCTTTCCACATATCTTGCACCCCCGTGAAGAAAACTTGCTAAACGACTTCTTGCTAGGGTTCCCGCCATTTATCTTCTTTACTACCTGATCCACAATTTCTCGTTTCCTCTTTTCACCTCTGGTTTCTTGCCTCCTCAACTCTACTTCCCTTTCCCGACACCTGTTGATCAAATCGACAAGTATGGTAAAAGAGGAACGAGATATGCTATCTCTAAGCTCCACTGTCAACATAGCATTGAATCAGTCAATCTTTGCCTTCTCAGTCGACACCACGTCCGGACAGAACTTGGCGCGATCAAAGAAGGTCCCTGCCAATTCATCAATTGACTCTGTCATTTGCCTCATGGGGAGGAACTCCTCAGTCATCTTGTCAATCGCGGCTTGTGGACAATGGTATTTCAAAAAAAGTCGTCTTAAACTCCTCCCAAGTCATGGAGGTCACACCCAATTCACCCCTCTCCTTTCGGAGATTTAACAACCATTCTTTCGCCCTCCCAGTCAATAGTGGTACACTAAAAATCACCCTATCATCGGGCTTACACTTAGTCGTTTCAAAATTTGATTCCATATCCACCACCCACCTGTGGCTAAGGATCGGGTCCACCTGCCCGTTATACTCTTTTGGCTTGATCACCATGAACTCCTTAAGAGTACAACCTTGTGGTTCCTTCTCCTTCTCCATCGATAACTCTTCGAAAGTGAGTTTAATAGACCCTCTCATTTCTTCCATCAACAGAGTTGTGGCTTGCTCAAAAGCCTTGGCCACTTCTTCCTTTATAGCATCATGGATTCTAGGATCCAACGGCTCCTCATTCTCGTCTGTCATCTCTTAGCTGAGAAATTAGAATAAAACATCTTAATACTCTTACACTTTCAATACCTTAAATAACCGTCTCACATTTACCCTTATATGTATTAGGTATATATATATCTTCCCATATATTTACATACATATATAATCACCTTAACCTAATCCTTGCAAATGTTCATTCTTATATGGTTATCATAAACACCCTTACACATTTCGTCTTATTAATCATATTGGCCAGACATGTTTAATAATACGCTATGCCCAATTGTAATTATCATATCTATATAACAAATCACAAAACAAGTTTCGGCACACATAACACTTTGTCATTCAATCATACATATACACCATATGTAACAACATTAATCATAACATTACTAACCTTTTACTTCCGAAAGCTCCGAGTCTTGGTCAAGTCCTACTTGGATTCTCGTATCTTTCCCCCATATCAAGAGCATCCGGTTTGAGTTTGATGCCACGCACACCAAATCCCTCAATCCATCGCTCTGATACCAAGTTGTAACACTCTAATTTCAAACACAAATTTTTTTATCAATAAAACACGCGGAAGCATTCGTCCTAAGAAGAGATTTTTTTTTAAACTTCGCGTGTCGCGATAACCAGGGCTCCTCCCTTTGCGTGCCGCGAGGGAGTCCAAAAAGGGTTGTCCGAGTACCAGGTCTTTCGCGTGTCGCGAAAGACCCTTCTCAGTTTTTCGCATGGCGCGAAGACCCTCAGATGGCAGAAAGTTTCATAATTCAGCAGCTTTCAACACTTAGCGAATTTTTTTCCAACATCAACCCATTTTGCCATAAAATTTTCCTAACACTTAGATTTGGGTTCTAACATTCAAAACAACATACTTTGTACCAAAAACTACAATTTCATATATCAGTTTACACCCACTTGAAGGACATCTAAATACACCCGTAATTACTCAAAAACGCATACGAGAATCCAACATCGCCATAGACTTGACCTTGATCATACCGGAGCCTTCCCTACATATCACCACATATAAAACACCATTAGTAATGAAGACAAATCATATCAACATGATAAAGTATTACAATTTCCACCCATTCACCCATTTGACCCGTTTCCACCCAATTACCCCTTCGGCGACATTTCATTTGCATAACCACATACACGTTCCTATCTTTCCTTAAAACCATCTCATGTTTGAAAATTTTTTCATTTACATTATGGCATACGACCATAACTCCTTTACATTTCCAACATGGTGCTTAGACCATAATTTTCACCACATGCCCATTATGATAACTTTGACCATAACCTCACCACATTTCCATTATGGTTCATAGACCATAACTTCATTACCACATTTCCATTATAGTTTTATAACTATAACTACATTCATTCACATGTTCACACACTTTCATACACATTCATTACACATAACATAATATACAAACATACTACACAAGTATCAACATTTGTCAACAATACTAAGTAAGTGCAAGAGCACTTGCATTTCGGGTTTGAAGATCACGTTCCCCCTTCACGCTTTGCAATTTGATTACCTAAACACATTCACCTAGTTTAGTAATCTATTATATTTCAAAATCACATTTTAATTGGGTTCACAACCCAATCTTCTATTTCCAACCAAAACTGACCAGTTTGGGTTATACTTATATCCAAACACACTCTTTCCTCCCAAACTAACCTACTTGAGTTTTATTACCATTTCCTTAACACTAATTTTTTTTTTCATCTCATCATTATCATTAGGTTAATTTGGTGTTGATTCAAGTGCCTAACATAAATTAAACACTTATCTCAACCTCAATTTACCATTCTATCATTATAAATCAAAAACCCCCAATTCATCCCATATGAACCATATTTTCCAAAAAACAAAATTAAAAGGTTCTATGATGTTATTTACTACTCTTTACCTTTAGTTTAGTTAGATTATCAATAATATAACACCAATTTAACCCCATGAATCATAAATTCCGGATTTCTACAAAACCCATCTATGAACTCATCAAAGGTGAACTAATTTGGATGATAATCACTTACTTGATGTTAGAAGGATGATGTGTAAGCCAACACCTTCTCAATTCAAGTTTCAATTGCAAGATTTAGCTTCAACACCCTTTTCTCTCTTGAAAGCATCGACACCCACAACCCACAAAATTCTGAATTTTGACCTCAGATAAGTCAAATATGGCAGATTCGCCATATTTACACTTTCAGTCACTCAACTTCCATTTCATCCATTTTCATGCCAAAATTAGTTAAAAACTAACATAACTCCATAACAAACTTGAAATCCATTTGTTTCAACTTATTTCTAAAATATTATTTCCACCATAATATTAATTAGAAATATTTATTTATTTAAAACGAAACCTGGATTTTGGTTTGTTACAGTTTCGTGGGTCGGTCCAACCTATTGGATATAATCCGGCTCATATCCTCCATATAAAAGTCAAAGGTCTATTGAGTAAATATGTATTTTGTAAGGCTCCGATCTCGGGAGGCCTCACGTGTTAGATTTACTCATAAACATACAGTTCTTAAACTTGAATATCAAATAACGCAGCGAAAAACTTTCGTAATAAAAACATCATGTCATCATGTTTAACATCATAAAAAAATTTTTTACTTAACTATTCATTACATAATAGTAAACATAAATCATAACGGGATGCCAGTCGTCATATCAACCATGTAACTCTCCTCTCTTGCCCAGCATCACCGTCCATCATCATAACCTGTGCTTAACCTGAATGTGCATACTAAAAAGTCAGCTACGCCGGTGAGTTCTAGCTTTTACATAAAACCTTAACTTCAAATATTGTTTTGCCAAAAACATAACATTCAACTTCATTAAAAAAAGTGTACGTAAAACATGCAATAACATAACATAACACATAAGTCAACATACATATCGAATCTGCGCCTTCTCATAACCGTCAATTCCAAACATCGCATACCGGCGGAGAAACCCGAGGATCACCACCACTAGGCCCTTTAACACCATACATTACCTGTAGGCGGAGAAACCTAGGGCCCGATATCTTAGGCCATTTAACGCCAAACTTCAAGCACGACATCACAAGGATGACACGTACCAATATTCAAGCACGATTACCCCGTAGGGTAGGTATACCAAACTTCAAGGATAATGATAATCCCCATGGTGACCGTCATCACCCTAGTTGTACAACAGTTGGCCAGCCACAAAGGCCCCTATAAAGGTAATGCCCATAACATACATCTCATACCCATAACCTCAATTCTAGAAGGAATCATGGCAGATTCGTTCGTTTGTGAGTTTCATAAAAATTCACTTCTTTACCTCAAAACTTCGGTTAAAGCATTCGTACGTTTTATTAAAATCATTCCTTCGTAAACTTCATTTGGCAAAACATTTTATAACAAATTTTCATAACTTTTCCATCCAAAATAACATTCATAAACATCGTTCATAAAACGTCACATCGTTACGTATGCACACCAGCCCAAAAATATTATATAAAACATTTAAAAGAGGGCTCTAGAACTCACCTCACATTCTAGCCTCGGGTTGTCCTAATAAAAGTACAGCAAGCGTCACACATGATCTGAATTGATTAAGTTAATAAACATCAGACCAATCCCGACTCTAACGGTTTAACTATTCTGACTTAGGCGAACTAAAGGCTAAGTTCGTTTAACCCTGTCCTTTGGCAAACATACGCATAGCGAACTTAGCTTAGCGAACATACGCATAGCGAACTTAGCTTAGCGAACATAACAAGCAATTTCTGCCCAGCAAACTTATCAAGTTCGCCTGCCATAGGTTGCCAGCGAACATAGTAACTTCACTGGCCAAGTTCGCTCAACACCCCAGGCGAACGTGACAAGTTTTCCTACGGGGGCTGTCATCTTTCCCAAACCCTAAGTTTGCATGTTAATGGCGGCTCGATCTGATTACGTTCAAGATGCCAACTTTTTACGTTTAAAACTTGTAGTTTTGTTCCTTGATTACATATTTATAACCATTTTCTCGTTTGGTTCATAAAAACCCAATCTTTTTACGAAAATACCAGAAAACCCACCATAAACAAAAACTCAGATTTAGAGCGGATCGTTACCTCTTTCGAGCTTCTGAGTTAGAGGTTATGCCCACGAGCAATGGAGACACAAACCGGTGCGAACTCGAAACAATCCGTCACTTTCTCTCTCTATGGTTTCTCTCTCTAGGTTTTGCAAAAAATGAGAGAAATGTGGAGGGTTTGGCTATTTAAGGGAGGGGACTCCCCCCCTAAGTTCTCCCCTTAGGTTCGCCAGGCCCAACCCGGCCCAACTCATCGTGCTTCGTTCGTCGTGTCTTTCGCGCACCAAAAATCCGTTTCTTCAACTTATTGTCGTTATTACTTTTGGGGTGTTACATATTAGTTACTTGTTTAGAGTCATTATGTAATTATGTAATAAGTTAAGGGGTCCCTATGTAATATTTACATCCAGAAAGACATATACGTATGTTGAACCGGTTCCAATAAACCAATGTGTATGTTTAGGAAAAGCCCTATAAGGGCGACGTCGATGTGAAGAACACAAAAACACCAAATTGATTATCAAATATATGTTCTTCTACTCAATTCCTTGTTAATTTCGATTTCTAATCAAGAACACACACCAATTCTGGGTAATAATTGGTATCAGAGCAACGCTTTTTCATCACATTTTTTACAGGTTAGATGTGATGTCTGCCTCTCACATTTTTATTCGTTACCTGAAAACATTTTGAAAATAAAACGTCAGCACGAACGCCGGTGAATACAATTATCTTGTCAGAAAATCATTTGACACAAACAAGCATTAGTTCATAATCACAACTTTATGTTCAATCTACACATTCAGCAGGCCCGTCCTGTTCAATCGTACCACAGTATACACTTGCATCATGTCTTATAACAATGGACAGTTTTTCCTCTGAAGTTGTTATAGGACAAGCAACAGCCGTAATCCGGGAATTTCACCCGAGACCCGTGTATCCCTTGCAAGTTTTACGCATACCTATGGCATGAATGCTTTGTTCGTAGAAGAACGTTGAGCATTATTACCTTAACCTTTATTTGGCCATTTTCGTAAACGTAAATGTTTGACACAAGTTTTGAAAGAGATAAAGTATTCACCTTGTAATATGAATGAGCCTCTAGAGTTGGAAACTTATAGACTAGCTTCTTATCTTGTTTTCTCTAGCGTCTCGACCTTTCTACGAGCGTTTCTTGCTTAACCGAATACTACGAGGAGCGGGAATCGAACCGGGATCATCGGGAGTCGTCTAGAAAAGTTCTGGAACAAGATTTTGAAGTGAGTTTCGAGTTTTGGATGTTGAAACCGAATGAAATGGTCCAACTATTTATAGGCTGAAAATGGAGCCCGTAGCGGACCGCTACGTAGTCGGGTGGCGGTCCACCACCGCCATAGATGACGTCAGCCCTAAATGTCAATCGTTGATTAGACCTTTCCTGTGTTTGCGGCTAGCGGACCGTTACCGTAGGGCGTAGCGGTCCGCCACCATTACGCGTGGCAGATTTTTGAGAAGTTTACGGCTGGCGGACCGTTACCGGCTGTCATGGCGGTCCGCGACGAGTACACGTTTCAAAATTCAAGCCTATTAGTCATTGGACACGTGTCACACGCGGATGACTTGCTTAACGACCAAGTAGTGGACCGTTATCGGGTATGGTGGTGGTCCGCCACCCAATGACTCAGGGTGGGGTTTCTTAGCGGACCTCTACCTAGAAATATGCACCCGTAGTGAACCGTTAAGGTTTACCTTAGCGGTCCCCTAAGGTCTTAAAATTCTTAAACTTTATTTTAAACCATAGACTTATAGCACATTTATACTTATAGTCCCCATGGTTATACCTTTTGTCAAATCTTGGACATTTTTGTGGCAGGTGTTACATCCTCCCCACCTTATTTTAAACTCGTCCTCGAGTTTGATTCGAACAAGTGAGGATGTTTCTTTCTCATTTCAGACTCCAGTTCCCACGTGTATTCGGAGCCACATCTGGAGTTCCATTTCATTTTCACAATCATCAATTTCTTTCTTTTCAATCTCTTTTCCTGCCTGTCCTCGATTTGCAAAGGTTGTTCCACAAATTTTAATTTTTCATCTACCTCTACATCTTGTAGGGGCATTACCAGAGATTCATCTGCCAAACACTTGCGCAGATTTGACACATGAAATACATCGTGTACTCATTCATTTCTTCTGATAGGCCACAGACCCAACTCTTTTCAAGATTCTGAATGGTCCTATGAATCTAGGACTTTATTTCCCTTTCTTTCCAAATCTTACAAGGCCTTTCCATGGTGAAACTTTTAACAGAATGTTATCACCGACGTTGAATTCTAACGGCTTCCATCTTCTATCGGCATAACTCTTTTGACGATCACGAGCCGCTTTCAATCTATCTCTTATCTGTTTGACTTTCTCAGTTGTTTCCAGAACTATTTCAGGTCCAGATAACTTATTTCCCCTATTTAAGACCAACAGATTGGAGTTCGACATTTATGACTGTATAAGGCTTCAGAAGGAGCGGCTTGTATACTCGTATGGTAGCTATTGTTATAAGAGAATTCCATTAGAGGTAAGTGGTCATCCCAACTTCCTCCAAGATCAATAATACAAGCCCTTAACATGTCTTCAAGGTTTTGAATGGTTCTTTCGCTCTGCCCGTCCGTTTGAGGATGATAGGCAATGCTAAGATTCAATTTCGTACCCAGAGCTTGTTGGAAACTTTTCCAGAATCGAGAAGTAAATCTATTGTCTCTATCTGACATAATAGATAATGGCACACCATGTAGTGACATGATTTCATTAATGTATAACTGTGCCAGCTTATCCATACTGAATGTTTCTTTCATGGGAAGAAAATGAGCAGACTTAGTAAGTCTATCAATGATAACCCAGATAGTATCATTCCCACGACTCGTTCGGGGAACTTTAGTAATGAAGTCCATGGTTATCATTTCCCATTTCCAAACATGAATTTCAAGTTGTTGTAACAAGCAAGAAGGCTTTTGATGTTCATCTTTAACTTGAGAACAGGTTAGGCATTTTGCAACATATATAGCGATATGTTTTTTCATCCTTATCCACCAATAATTAGCTTTCAGGTTTTTGTACATTTGATCGCTTCCAGGATGAATCGTATATTTAGATTTATGGGCTTCTTCAAAAATTTATTCATGCACATTTCCATAAATAGGAACTCAAATTATTTTATTCATTCTAAGAATTCCATCGTCTCCTTTGACCAACTGGTCAATCATTCCTCCCAATCCTTCTTTCTCAAGATTGGATTCTTGCAAAGCAAGCTTTTGAGATTCTTTAATATGAGTAATAAGGTTTATTTGAAGATTGAGTCTTAATGCACAGACTCGTTTAGGTTTCTCATGTTCTTTTATACTTAGAGCATCAGCTACAACTTTGGCTTTTCCTTCATGATAACATATTTCGCAATCGTAATCATTCAGGACTTCCATCCAACACCTTTGTCTCATATTCAACTCTTTCTGACTGAATATATATTTAAGGCTTTTGTGATCAGTGAAGATAATTAATTTGACTCCATAAAGGTAGTGCCTCCATAATTTCAGTGCGAAGATTATGACACCCAACTCTAAATCATGAATCGTATAATTATTTTCATGTGTTCTCAACTGACGGGAAGCATAAGCAATAAATTTGCTTCCTTGCATTAACAGACATCCAAAGCCAGTGTGTGAAGCATCACAGTATACTGAAAAACCTTCATTTCCATTTGGCAAAGCCAGTATGGGTGCTTGTGTCAGTTTCTGTTTCAGGATTTCAAAGGCTTCAGATTGTTTAGGACCTCATTCATACTTAACTGACTTGCGAGTCAGAGAAGTTAATGGTACAGCAATTCGATAGAAATCTTGGATAAATCTCCGGTAATAACCAGCCAATCCAAGAAAACTTCGAATTTCAGTTGGTGATTTCGAGATTTCCCATTTGGATATTGCTTCGATTTTAACAGGATCGACTTGCATGCCATCAACGTTAATGACATGTCCAAGGAATTGAACTTCTGATAGCCAGAACTCACATTTTGAGAATTTAGCATATTGCTTTTCTGTTTCCAAGAGTTCAAGAAGGATTTTCAAATGATTAGCATGATCTTCTTTACTCTTGGAATAAATAAGGATATCGTTAATGAACAGAATAACGAACTTATCCAAGTAAGGTTTGAAAACTCGATTCATCATATCCATGAAAGCTGCTGGTGCATTAGTAAGTCCGAATGGCATTACCGTGAACTCATAATGACCATATCGAGTTCTGAAAGCAGTTTTGGGAATATCTTCTTCCTGGACTATTAATTGATGATAGCCAGATCGAAGATCAATTTTACAAAAACAACGAGCTCCTTGGAGTTGATAAAAAAGATCATCGATTCTAGGGAGTGGTTAACGGTTCTTTATCGTAACTTTGTTTACTTCCCGATAATCGATACACATACGCATCAAACCGTCTTTATTTTTTATGAACAAGACCGGAGCTCACCAAGGTGACGAACTTGGTTTTATGAATCCCTTCTCTAGCAATTCATCTAACTGTTTCTTCAATTCTGCCATCTCAGTTGGAGCTAATATGTACGGGGATTTAGCAATAGGTGCCGTACTGGGTACTAGATTAATTCTGAACTCCACTTCTCTCTCAGGTGGAATTCCAGGCAGTTCATTAGAGAAAACATCAGGAAATTCAGCTACAACCAGCACATCTTCAATCTTCTTTTTGGTGTCGGCAGTTACAGATACAAGGTATGCTAAGCACCCTTTGCGTAAATATTTTGTAGCTTTTAACATGGAAATTATTCCAACAAAGTTGGATAATTTATCACCGTTTATAGTCAGGATATTGCCTTTATGCGAATGAAGCTCTATGGCTTTCTTATCACGTAGGATAAGGGCTTGGTTAGCTGCTAACCAATCCATTCCTAGAACAATGTCAAACCCTACCAAAGTCATAGGCAACGGTTGTTCAAGAATAACATGTTCTGATAGTGTGATGTTACAATCGTTTAGGATTTCTGAGATTTGGACTAGGTCTCCGTTGGTAGTTTCTACCACATATTTCTTGTCTAATTTAGCTAGAGTTTTATTTAACAGTCTACAAAATCTATGATCTATAAAACTTTGGTTTGCACCAGAGTCAAACAAAACTCGAGCATAAATATCATTGACAAGAAATGTACCCGTAATGACATCGGGCACACCTGCTACTTCATGAGTATTGAGAACGAATGATCGTGCATTCTTCTTTATCCCATCAGCAGGCTTTGGACCTGTCCCTTCAGGCTTTTTTAGTTTGGGACAATAAGTTTTTATGTGGCCAGCCTCACCACATTCAAAACAAGTGATTTGCTTCTTTTTGAAATAATCCTCTGTTTTGTGACCATCTTGCAGAAATTGCAATAACGTCCAGCTTTACACTTTCCCAAGTGCCTTCTCTTGCATCGTGGACATTCAGGGATAGAAGAATTGTTATTTCGGGGAGTAAAATTGGATTTCTTTGATCCACTTGGGCCTTGCCCAGATTCCTTCTTCTTCTTTCCCTCCTCCTGATTTCTAATCAAACTGCTAGTTAGTGATGCCCCTAGATCCATGGCATCATCAAGATTTTCACAATTTGCGACCTTGACCATGTCGCGAATTTCACCGATCAAACCCCAAATATAACGCTTTATCAGATTTGACTCGGGAGTAGCAAGATGTGGAACTATTCTTGCATATTCAAGGAGTTTGGTGGAATGTTCCTGATAATTTGTTCCAATCATCTTAAGACTTAAGAATTTCCCTTCAATCTATTCCCTCTCATTCTGGGGAACGTATTTCTTTTCTATTCTTGATTTAAAAGCACTCCAGCCCATTGCATAGGCTGCTACTCTTCCTTTGGCAGAAACAATGTTGTTCCACCACTCTAGAGCTTGATCTTTAAATAGATTGGAAGCATATATAACTTTATCTTCCTCGGCACACTTGCTGATTACAAGCACAGACTCAATCCACCTCAATGTGAAATTCCTCCTTCTCTCCCAAAGAAGTTATATGGCTTACAGTCTTGAAACATTTTATATGTACAGCCTACTACCTTCCTCTTCTTTTCTATATGACCATAGTTATTACCCATACCTTCGTGTTCAGAAGAATTATGATAATATTCTTTAGTTTTCTTAGTTGTATGGGTAGCAGAACCCTCTGGTTTGAGAGTAACAGGTTTGGACTGAGTTATAGTTCGAGTATGTTGGGTCAAAGGTTGAGAATGAACAGATTTTGGATTTGAAGGCTGAACAGATAGCTTATCATCCTGTCTCTTTTCCATTTCGGTAAAGATCATTGGAAGGGAATCCTTGATTCCTTCTTCAATCAATTTTTGTATTTCTTTATGAGAATCGGGGTTTTCAGCAACATTCTCAATTACTGCTTGTTTCCTCTTGTATTGTAAGAAGGTCCGGTTTGTTTAGACATGTCACACCCCGGCCGGCGGCGGATTAAACGCCGGGGCTGACGCGGTTGTTTATAAGCACATGATCATCTATTAAATATGATAATATTTATTACTCAAATTAAAAGCATCCGTTACATAGGAAAATGAAACGTTCAAAACTTAAATTAAATTAAACTAGGTCCAAGTCCTAGGTGAGCAAGTGGTCCTCAAACAGGTGCACCTGAAACATGTAAGTAACTGTCAACTACAAGTAGTTGGTGAGTAACATAAGTTTTGACACTAACAAAAGTTTAGTAAAAATGATTTGAAATTCAATATTGTTCAAAGCGTAACTATGGCATAAATGTGAAAACATACAAGGTTCCAAGCGTACAATTCAATCCGTAGTAAATGGAAAACTGGTAAGTACAATCCCACTGATTGTGTTTTAGAAAAAATAGTAATATGGTACACACAAAACCCGCTAAGGTTTGTGTTAACTGGAATCGGATTCCCCTATAAATGATCATGTTAGGTACTACCTTAGGCCTGGGTAATAGGTTAATAAATGTACTAGTATGAATACATGTAATGGTCACCAAGCAGTTTAAGACATAAAGCACGTAGTAAATAGCATGAGAACATTGGTATTGAATTTGGTAAGTAAAGTATGTAAACATGTTCCACCCCGAGTATTTGTAAATAATAGTAAAAAGAAAGGTGACTATGAAACTCACTTGTATTAAAGTTGGGAATGGTACGAACTAGTAGAGATTGTTAGGCCTCGTGAGGAACTCTCACAACAAACCTATACATGTAATGATACTCTAAATTTAATATATGTTTAAATGGAATTGAGGAAATATTGGGACTTTAGGGTTTCATGGGACTTGGGTATGGAACTCGCATGAGTTTGAAGAATAATATGTATTTGTAAGGATATGTTAATATTAATCAAAATTAATTAGAAACCTTAATACATGGTTTTTGTAAGGATAACAACATGTTTGAATTTATATAGTTATTCCAAAATAATTAAACAAATGGATTATGAAATAGATAAAGGTTTATATTATTCTAAGAACAATAAATTTTGGATTGGGTAGCTAGTACGTTTAGGTTTTTGTATAAAAGTTAAAGATAATTAATAAATGGATTTATAAGGGTTCAAATAAATGCTGTATGTAAATAAAATAATTATTTAATTTATTACAATACCTTCTTTTACTAGAATGGTAAGTAGAAGATATTAAATAGGTATCAATGTAGATAATCTTTAAATAAACTTGCATATTTATTTATCTAAAAATAATTATTTAAGTTTATTTCTATGGATTTAGGATGTTATAAATAATTACTTCTAATTAAAATAACTATTTATGAGTTTTTGAGAATTTGGTTAATAATGGTTTAAATAAGCATTTAAAATAAACATTGTTATTTTATGGATAAAACAATAGGTTTATTTTAATAAATCTTTTATATTGTTTATTTAGAGATTTATAAAATTTATAACTTATTTTTAATAAATAAAATGGCTAAAACACCATTTCATATTTTTTTTGATTTTATAACAGTTTCTAATTACTTTTATGAGGTTTAAAGAGTTTAAATCAGAATTTAGAATATAAAGGTTTATGTTAAAATCATTAAAAAGAAAAACATGAATCAAAATGGGGCGGCCGAGACTCGAACCCGCGCCTGTGCCCGAGCCCGAGTCACCAAAAGCACACACACTTAACCATCAGACCAGGGCACGAAGCCATGTCTGGTATTGTTTCGCTTTGGATATAACCCGTGAGTCTGGGTACTCCCGTCGTCCCCAAAGGCACCCGAAACCCTAGCCCCCCCCGATTCGCCCGTTCAGGCTATTGTTCGAGCCTGATTTCATGGGGCTTTCGTCCCCCTTGTTCGTACGAACCCAATGATCCCAAGAATACCTGAAACGAATACGTAGATCGTGAGATTGGGGAGCCGGAGCAGGTCCGTGTTCGTCGGCCAAGAATGGAGATTTAGGGGTGATTCGAGACGCGTTTAGGAGTATGGCAAGCTTGTAATGGGTGTCGCCTATGATCCGGGTCAGTTATTTATAGGTAATTCGGGTAGGAATCAATCGATCGATTGCACGAGTTCTTTAATGGTTTTCGGTTACAATTTGAACCATCTATTGCTCGTAAAAGATCGATTAAATCGGAAAGGTGGATCGATTGGATACCCCGCACGATTGGCCAGTTTCGGATTCGAGTGAGAACGTCCCTGTCACGAGTTCGCAGTTTGGGTTCAAGAACCGGTCGGAGGAAAGAGTCGAACCCACGATCGATTTGGAAGAAAAGGTTTCTCCCGGATTTTTCAGTGTAGTCCCTGAGGTTTCAGAGTTGGCAAAACAGACCCTCAGACTTTCAAAGTTTTATTATTTTATGTACAACTTGGATTTTAGTTTAAGTTAAGGTTTCAGAATTTACACTTCTGCCCCTAAACTTTCATAAAGCATAAATTTTTTTAAAGTCTATAATTTTTTATAAACTTAATTAAATTATTTTGTCATAATAATAATATTAAATGAAATAAGATTAATTTTAATTAAAACTATAAATCCAATCATTTATTTGAAGTAATTGTATAATTATGTTTATATAATTAAAATGGTTTTATAAATTCTTATTTATTTGAAAGTAAATACTAAATAATTAATGCCATCTTATAATTTAATCCTTTTTGTAAATTTATTATAAATATATGCATTAATATGTTCATGAAATAATTATATATATTTATTTAGTAAGATAATGATAAATATTCATATAATTGTTTTAAATAGAATCTATCATTTTGTAACAATGGTATTTATTGCATGCATGTGAACATTCATTAAGTAATTTATTGTAGACCTATCCATAAAATAAATAAATTACAATGTCGGAACAGTTCAAATAGAGACCGGAATTTCTTGGAAATTACAAGACATGCTATAAAAGAAACGATATTGAAATCAAAAACTTTTTATTAATAATATATATAAGAAAAGATTACATATAAGAATTATTGTTCCTAGAAATCTCTAAAATTCTTTTCTTCGAGAGCTTGAACTAACAAAGCATTCCTGACTTCAACTTCAACTTTTTCTTGTTCAAGTTCAGCTATTTGATTCAACAACATTTGTTCCCTTTCACTTCCCGATGCATTCTCGTTTATATGTGGAATAGGGAAAGGAACAGTCTCATAATATGGGACGTAGAGTTTATTAGAATCGGCTCATTCTTCTTCTTCAGGATCACATTTTTTTTCATAAGACATTTCAGCGTATCCCTCATGAAAATTTGTTGAATATAATGGAGTAATATTATAGCTTCCGACGGTAGGGACAGAATGAAAACTTATAGAAGGATTATAGAGAACATTAGGGTTTCCTATTTCTCCAAGGCTTCTGAACGTAGAACTTTCAGTTTCCTCATTATTTTCTATAGTCGTTTCATTTGTTTTGCGTTCAAAGTAATTAGCTGGCGTAAATTTACGAATAAAGCTAGGTCCTTTGCCTTTTCCAACCATAGTTGTATAGAATAAAACAAAATGAATTTTTTTATTATATCATAAAAATATATTACAGGAAAATAAAATACAACATAGATTTTAATCTTTCATTAGCTCCTCTCCAAGGGTCATTAGGCTTTCTCCATATTCATAGACTTGTTGTCCATAGAATTTGGTTCTTGCATTGTCCATGATTTTCTCCCCTGTCACTTCATCCGTTTGGTGCAACGAACGATCTAGGCACTAAATAGGAGAAGAAGGCATACTTTCCTCATAACCATATTTTGGTGGAGGTTGACGGAGTCCAACCATAATATCATTGTAAGCATTTTGGTATTCTGGAGGAGCTTGGAAATATTCCTTGAAAGGGCCATTATATGGAAGTTCAAGAAACATATAGGGATCATATTAGACAGGAGTTTCAGAATTACAAGATTGATAGTCAGAACTATTTGAAACAGTATTATTGAATGAATAGTGTTTGGGATTTTCAAAAGCAGGTTCATACTGATAGGAATCTTCAGATGGATCTTCTTCTAAATAGGTATTCTGCTGATCATGACTTGACTCAGCTTCGTTATTTCCATGCAGCTGCTGGTCATCAGTTCTCCGGGTGCTAAAATTTGAACCAGCATTCATCCATTGATTGGAAGAGTCATGGGATTGAGGGTGGTATTCAGGAGAGTTGTTATTAGGGAGGATGGAAAATGGATCATCGTTATAATATGGTGATGAAATAGGATTCATTTGTGAACTCGGAGGATGATATTCTGGGGATTCTTGTTTAATTGGACGATTAGGATCATAATAGACAGGTACGGAATTATCTCCAGACATCTGCAATCTTAATACATTAGTACTTATCTCATTATTTTAGTCAAGACTTAGATACTAAGGCCAGTATCTTAATCTTTGCTAACCTCTACAAGGATGGTTATCTTTCCATAGTAGTACCTCCAACAGATATGTTCCTAGGTAAGAGCGACGGGTCTAGAAGAGATTTATACACCGCTCTTTCCTTACACAGAACATTCTGTTTGTTAGATAACTACATTCCGGTCAGAAGGTTACCTTGTTTTCTTATGTTAATCATGTAACTTATGGTTGAAGCTTAGATACTAGATCTAAGTATTTAATTCGCTAAAACCTATGGCTCTGATACCAACCTGTCACACCCCGCCTCAGGCACCCTCTGGACGTGTGAGAGCTCGATTGGTACCTACTTTGATTTCCGAGTTTTTATAAATACAACTGAAGTCTTTTCAAAAGGAGCGTTTCAATATTCTTCCAACCTCAAGGGTTGTATTTGTAAATATCAACACTTAGTTGGAAAACGAAAGTCTTGTATTTACTTTTATAAACATAGGGATTTAAATACCCTTTCATTTAATTACAAAAAGAAGTTGAAATCAAACACATCTCTTGTCTCTTATGGACAAGTTTCAAGCCACCGGAAATAGTACTATCCAGGGTTGATCAGTTCCCCTGTCCTATCTCTTTTTTCTTTGTTTTGGATTTTCTATACACGAGGCCTGAGAATCCAACGTGTAAGTTATCCTTTTCACAGGTAAGATCTGATGTCTGCCTCTCACATTTTTCATCACATTTTTATTCGTTACCTGAAAACATTTTGAAAATAAAAACGTCAGCGCGAACGCCGGTGAATACAATTATCTTGACAGAAAATCATTTGGCCCAAACAAGCATTAGTTCATAATCACAAATTTATGTTCAATCTACACATTCAGCAGGCCCGTCCTGTTCAATCGCACCACAGTATACATTGGCGTCATATCTTATAACAAGGGACATGTTTGCCTCTGAACTTTTTATAGGACAAGCACCGGCGGCAATCCGAGAATTTAACCTGAGAACCGTGTATCCCTTGCAAGTTTTACGCATACCTATGGCCTGAGTGCTTTGTTCGTTGAAGAACGTTGAGCATTATTCCCTTAACCTTTATTTGGCCATTTTCGTAAAAGTAAATGTTTGACACAAGTTTTGAAAGAGATAAAGTATTCACCTTGTAATAGGAATGAGCCTCTAGAGTTGGAAACTTATAGACTAGCTTCTTATCTTTTTTTTTCCTAGCGTCTCGACCTTTCTACGAGCGTTTCTTGCTTAACCGGGTACTACGAATAGCGGGAATCGAACCGGGATCGTCGGGAGTCGTCTAGAAAAGTTCTGGAACAAGATTTTGAAGTGAGTTTCGAGTTTTGGATGTTGAAACCGAATGAAATGGTCCAACTATTTATAGGCTGAAAATGGAGCCCGTAGCGGACTGCTACGTAGTCGGGTGGCGGTCCGCCACCGCCATAGATGACATCAGCGCTAAATGTCAATCGCTGATTGGACCTTTCCTGGGTTTTCGGCCTCATCTAAAGAAGTTAGACGACATAAGCACTAAAATGGTATACTTAGGAACTGAAGAAGGATCTAAAGCATATAGACTATTGATCCTAACACGAAACGGATTTGTGTCAGTCGTGATGTAATGTTCATAGAGAAAGAATCATTGAATTGGAAAGATTATATGGATGATGTTAGAAGTGATGAACCTGAATGGATAAATTTCATTAGAAATCAGTCTGCTAGTCAGCAAGTAAACAGTGTACCTACACCCATAAACCTAGAAGATGAGTTATTAAGTGATAATCATGAAGATAAAGAAGAAGCAGAAACAATTCAGTCACCTATCAACTCACCATATTCACCATTCACACCACCAACATACACCTCGGAGTTACTCGGCAACTCGGTCAACGGCCGGGTTTGACTTTAAAAAAATATTAATTTTTTAACAGCTAAAAAAATTTAAATATCTCTTAATACTTTCAAAACCTCAATTTCTGCTTAAAAGTTAAAATAACCCTAATACCTCAATTTCAAATTCTTAAGGCTAAACCTCCTCTTCTCAAAACCCCAAGATCGTCGCCGACACCATCCCGGCACCGTCCCTGCACCGTCCCGGCAAGCAGCTCCGGTCAAACTCGCGACGCACCGTTTAGACTCAATCTCCGTCGGCCTCAACCCTCGCCGACCTCTTCCCTCGTCGGCTCAACCTTAGAGTCACAGACCTATCTGGGTAAGTAGGTAAGCCAAAATTCTTTTATTCTTCTGACCAAATATTGAAACTAGTCCCATACTCCCATCCTTTGAAAATATGTGTAGCTTAATAATACTCTAAAGTTTTTGTGTGGCTTTGAAAATATGTACAAATGAAGGATTTCAATTAAATTAGTGTATATGGAGGATTTGTTATTTTTGTTCTTTAGGTGGATATGGAGGATTTCAATTAAATAGTTTAACTTGTGATTTGTGAATTATCTATAAAAATGAACTGTTTGTTTTGGAGGATTTGTTCTGTTTGTTTTGACTTTTGAGCAGCAGACTTAAATTACTGTATACGGAGGATTTGTTCTTTTTGTTATTTAAATTAGAGTATATAAAGCAGAATAATTAAATTAGAGTGTATGGAGAAGAAGAATTAGACTTTGATAAGTTTGCAGCTTTCTGTAATTCGTCAAAGTACCTCTTGCCATATCACCTCTTGAAACAAATATGTAATTTGTAGCTTGTACCTCTTGAAACAAGCAGATATATTTGCAGCTTTCAACTTTGTGTAATTTGTAGGTTCAGTTTTAGTAATTTGTAAATTTCTTTATAATTTACCATGTCCGAGTACTCCCCGAGTATTCCCCGCCTAGGCCGAATACTCACAACTCCCCAGTCAACTAACCTGGCAGCGCCTAGCAACTTCTGCAACACTGATTAAATCCTTTGCAATTTGTGTAGTTAGTTACTAGATATGATATCAAAATGTTGTTGCGGATATGCTATAATTTGCTAAAGTGATTCTAGTTGTTATCTTTTCTGTTTCTAATTTTTCCTTACCTATACTTGTTCTTGTATGAAAGTTATGAATTTATGATATACAACTGTGACTAGTTTACATTTAGATGAAAATAATTTTGGGTATCTAGGTTATCATGAGTTCCAACTTCCAACCAGAACAAGCCTATCTGAGCTATTACTTGCATACTATACCTTCTGGATTTTGTCCTAAATTAATGTACTTTGGATTTTGAAGACACTAGTTCTTGTTAGTGAACAACTTCAATGCTTTTTTGTACATGAAGTACCCGATCTTAGTTGATATATTGCATTTTTTTGTGCCCTGCCAGAAAAGACTTCCTATTTGTTATCTTTACAATTTGTTATTTTAGTATTTTAAGTAATTAACTATTAATTCAATGAATTTAGTGCCATCAACAAAAGGAAGGCTGAGAATGTTGATACTATGTGATGAAGCACATGCATGATTTTGTGATTAGTTGCAAAGAACACCTTGTAAGTGTATATTATATATTTGTCGTTTTTAAACTAGAATATATGTGAAGTTGTAATCTAACTTTGATCTATTATTATGTTTTAGATCATGAACGATTGTAGGCCCTTTCATCAAGTTGAACTTGCCGAATTTGTAGAACATATGCTAAAGATGTTTACGCTCTCTTTAGTGGATCATTGAATGAATTTGGTTTATAAATATTTACAAAGGCTTGTCATCTACAAGGTAAGCCTTTATCTTTTTTTTATGTAACTCCATGTATATAGACTTGTAATCTATATCATGGATGGATATGTTATACTTGTGAATAGTTTGATTTTTGTTATGGTTTTATCCTTAATGGTCATTATGGACACAAATGCTAGAATTTATTTACTTTGGAAACTTTGAAAGAAAATAGGGTAAATGTAAATTAGAGCTTGCAGATCCAAAACATTTGTAATATATGTTTGTAAACATCAAAACCGCTGTAAAAATGTTCTCATGATTTCTAGGTTTAATTTTTAAAGCGGTTGTCTAACCGCTGTAAAAGATATCCTACCATTTTACAGCGCACCAATTTACAGCGGTCTCTAAACCGCCTTATTTGATCAAATTAACCACTGTAAAAGGTTGATTTATGGTAGTAGTGGAACCCAAGTATATAATAACAAATGGGTGGGTCATTGTAATTTTAGTACTTGAAAGCAACTGTTTGCACTCTTTTATTCATGAAAGTTGCTAATGGTCAACCCATTTTACATGAATACTCAGGTTATTGCATTCGAGGAGAAACTCAAATAGAAAGACGAGAAACTCAAACAAAATGAAGAGAAAATGGAAATGATGTCAGAGTTCATAAACACAAAATTTCCAGAATTCGAGAGCACAACATCCAACACACAACTAGACCTAGTACCATGTTAAGACGTTTATTACATTTTTTGGTCATCTAACTCTCTTTTAAACTTTAGAATTTATGAATTGGTATTATTTTGAACTTCGTTATTATTATGATAATAATGCTTGAAAGATTTTCGAAAAGCAAGAAACAGATTTATGAATGATATTATTGTTGTTTAGTGACTGAAATTTAATACATAAAACTATAAATCAGTTATATAATACATGCATTGGGACTGCTCTTCAGTCCTTAAAGAAATTTGTTACGGGTTTTGAATACATGTTCGGGACTGAATTAAATTGTATCGGAAGCCAATTTTCAGTTTGTAAAAGACAAACATTTAGAGACTAAAAAATAGTCGTTGATAATACATAATAGGGATTAGTTTCTGACACTGATTTTCAGTCCTTAAAATTACACATTAGGGATTAAAATATCTTATTATCTAAGACTGATTTTCAGTCCCTAAATAAATGTATTGGGGACTGAAATAACGTGGAATTCGGGAGACAAATTAAGGACTGAATTTTTGTATCAGAGACTAACTATTAGTCCTTGTTGGTGACATACAATGGGGACTGATTTTCAGTTACTAACCTGACTATTTAGGACTAAGTATTCGTCACTGACTGGGGACTAGCGAAATCAGTCTCTGATAATCATTAAGTACTGATACGGGGGTAATAGAGACTAAAATTTTAGTCCCAAATACTCTTCTTTTTTGTAGTGGATCGTATGATCATACACCATTACAAGGTTTTCGAGCACTAACAGATATAACTCAACGAGCCCCAGAAGTAGAGACAAATGAGTTACTACTGGCCGAAGAAGAACCAAGGAATTATAAAAATGCATCAGAAGAAGGAAAGTGAATAGAAGCTATGAAGGCCGAGCTAGAATTAATTAATAAGAACAACACCTAGAAGTTGACAAATTTACCAAATGATCACAAAGCTATTAGACTTAAATGGGTATTTAAGACTAAACGGGATGCATGTGGAAAGATCTTAAAGCACAAAGCTCGTTTAGTAGCAAAAGGATGTGTACAATATGGAATTGACTTTGATGAAGTTTTTGCCTCTGTAGCATGAATAGAGACAGTTCGACTACTTTTAGCCATAGCATCATGCAATAATTGGGAAGTATCATCTGGATGTAAAATCTGCATTTCTGCATGGCGAACTCAAGGAAGAAGTCTATGTCTCACAACCCGAAGGATTTGTAAAACTGGAAAATAAAGGCAAAGTCTACGAACTCTCAAAGGCATTATATGGATTAAGATAAGCATCACGTGCTTGGAATGTAAAGTTGGATCACACACTAAAGTCTCTTGGATTCAACAAATGCAAACTAGAGCAAGCAGTCTACACAAAGATAAGTCACACATCTACTTTACTGATTGGATTCTAGGTTGATGATCTGATAGTCACCGGAACTCAAAAGAAGGAGATTAATAAGTTCAATCCCAAATAGAAGAGAAGTTTGAAATGAGTGATTTAGGATTATTAGCTTATTATCTCGGTATAGAAGTCACCCAAACAACAGAAGAAATATCAATCAAGAAAAGTGGATATGTTAACAAAATCATCAAGGATGCTGGACTGGAAGGATGCAATGAAACAAAGATACCAATGGATCGAGGAATAAAATTAACCAAAACTGAAGGAGGAGAGACAGTTGAAGTAACAAACTACAGAAGTCTGATCGGATGTCCTAGATATCTACGACATATAATACCAGACTTAAGTTACTCAGTTGGATTACTTAGCCGTTTCATGCAAGAACCAAAGGAACATCATTTGAAAGCCATTCGACAAGTACTGTGTTATATCAAGGGAACTAAAGATTTTGGCATAACTTATCAGAAAAATGGAGATTGCAAAATTACAGGTTACAGTGGTAGTAGTTATGGAGTTAACACAAAAGAAGGAAAAGGCACTATTGGGATAGTATTCTACTTTGGAAACTCACCTATCAGCTGGTGCACACAAAAACAACCTACCGTAGCACTATCATCTTGTGAATCTTAATTCATGGCTGTAACAGCCGCAACATGTCAAGCATTATGGTTGAAAAGACTACTCAGTGTAATAACCGGATGGAAAGAAAAGAAAATAACAATAATGGTTGACAACAAATCAGCCATCGCTTTAAAGAAGAACCTCGTATTTCATGGAAGAAGCAACCACATTGATACTCGCTACCATTTCATAAGGGAATGCATTGTAGAAGATCATATTGTTGTGGAATTCATATGTGGAGAACTTTCGAAAGCAGACATACTTACCAAGGTGTTACCAAGAATCAAATTCATTAACATGAGGGAACTACTTGGGGTCAAAGACCTACTACAAGATGATCGAGATTAAAGGGGAGATTGTTTGATATAGTCCCACTCATCTCCTCCATATAAAAGTCAAAGGTCTATTAAGTAAATATGTATTAGTTACTAGTTTAGAGTCATTATGTAATTATGTAATAGGTTAAGGGGTCCCTATGCAATATTTGTATCTAGAAAGACATATAGGTATGTTGAATCGGTTCCAATGAACCGATGCGTCTGTTTAGGGAAAGCCCTATAAGGGCGACGTCAATGTGAAGAACACAAAGACACCAAGTTGATTATCAAATCTCTGTTCTTCTACTCAATTCCTGGTTAATTTTGATTTCTAATCAAGAACACACACCAATTCTAGGTAATACCACTGGCTGTTGTGGGTCGTTTGGTGAGGGACGACCAAGTGGGCCGCTTCTTGACGTGGGCCGCTTCCTTATGGGCTGTTTTACATCTACCAGTTTGCGGTCTCTCTGCTAGGTTACGGACCGGATTGCGTTGATATGGCGCTGGGCCTGGTCCCATGGTGATAGTACGCTTGTGATGACCCGGAGCCGCCTCTCCCGCGGGTGCTGTTTTGTCTGCCTCCAGGATTGTACTGACCGTCGCCTCGAACACCGCAACCATGATCTCTGCTAGATTGGCTGGGTTGTTGGTGATATAGGTTACGATCAGTGGATTGACCGCATGTAGGAGTAGAACCACGATCAGAAGGAACCGGGGCGGCTAGTAAGGTTTGAGAGAGGTTTTGACGAGCCGACTACCTATGTTATTCAAGCTGGAGCATACAATATGCGTTGTCCCAAGTGTGAGAGCTTTGGTTGATAAAGGAGGCTACCGTTAATACTCAGCCGGGAGACCTCTAACCATCTGAAGAATGAGTCTGGATTCACTTACAGGGTTTGTCAACGTCAGAGAGTTGTTCTGCTAGGTCTTTGAGTTGTTGACAGTACTCGTCCAAATACGAGCATGCAAACAAAGTAAGGGTGGTGAACTCATGTTCCAAAGCGGAAACGCGAGATCCTTTGTTGTTTAGAAAAATACCCTCTATCTTGTTCCATGTAGTCTGTACCGTGGAGTCCGTATCAAGAACTCGGACAAGGAGATCATCCGATAAAGTGCCATAGATCCATTGTAGGACAATGGCATCTATCTCTTGCCACAACTCATAAGTTGGGTCATTCTTCGGTTGAGCCCTGAGCCGTCGAGATGGTGAAGAACCTTGTGGCCTCAAACGTGTAACTTGAAGAGTTTTACCTAGGAAGCATAGCTGACTTTTGTGACATATAGAACACGGGCTTTGTTCTAGATGTTAGTCACGCTGTACTCGGGTGAAGATAGGTTGGGGTTTGTTTAGAAGATGTGTCGCCTTCCTTAGTCATGGCTGCGAGAATCACATTTAGAAGGAAGAAGTCATGTAGACTTAGAAGATGAAGAAGAAACCGATCAGAAGTGATTGGTGGCAAGAACAGTTGTAGATGTAGAGGAATTAAGGTTTAAGATAGCTCTGATATCATAAAAGTGTATATGGTATGATTATGAATTGATTCTCATTGAAAAACATATACCCTATATATATGGATGGATACAAACAATATTTTCTCTAAATATTGTTAAAGATAATCATACAATAATGTAAAAATATCTACAATCATAAATATATTTACACAATAATAAATATGTGTTGCCTAACAGAAGGGGGTGGGGGTACTTTAGACCACCCACAATGAGTTGGTTTTGGCCAAGAAGAACGGGCACGTGGCCGGTTTTGCCGTTCCTTACTATTGGGTCTGTTGAGCAACTTAGTCCACACCATGAACGTCATGAATGGAGACTTGGTTAGGTCGGTGACTACATGGTGGGGTTAGGGGGTTGGGTTAATATTATAAAAAAAACAATTTTATTTTTATATTTATAAACTTTATTATAACCATATGGGGAAATTTATAATAAGAAGCTAGAATCTCATGCAACTAAAACAAATTAGGTTTTAGTACCTGAAAATAAAAATGAATCGTGGTAAAATTTCAAACATAGTTATATCTATTTAGTTATCCAATCTATACTATATAATAAATAAAGGTTTTTGAGTGACACTTGCCACTCTCATATTCGCTCTCAACATTTTTTTCCGCCTCTCTTTCCTATTAATTATAAAAATTTCTTTAAACTTTTGTTTTATTTTTTTTATTTCCCGACTATCTCTCTTATTAAACAATAATAATTTATATAATTTTTATAATACATTTTTTTATTTAAAAAAATATGACTGTTCATAAATTATTTTTATAAATTAAACATTTCTTTCATTCTTTTTATAAAATATTTTTAAAAAATAATTATTTCACCAATAACATTCAACATACAAATTTTCACTGGAACTGCTGGTTTACAACAATGTGTCTTTATTCAACCCATGTAATACATGAGTTTTAACCTAGTTGGTAATTAAACTAGGTTATACATCATGTTTCTAATTCTGAAACTTGGGTATGATCATCCTCCAATCATGTGCAATCAAATCAACTATTTGAGTTTATGTTCTTTCCAATTCTAAACAAATCCTAATTTGATTCTAGATAGATTAATTAGGTTTAGTTAAATAATTAAATAAAACTTATAATACTGACCACATGCTCTTTGTAGATACGATGCCCTAGGTTACTTATGTTTTTGCATGACTCAAACGACGATCATTAATAAACCTCATCATGAAAACTCTAAAGTATATTTTCTGAGGAAAAACTCTTCTGATCTTTCTAGGGTTTGGATTCTTGTATTTGAAAACTATTAAAAATTCTAGGGATGTGACATGTTTTCTATGCAAGGCATCCACCGATGAAACTTCCCTATCGCATAGAAGGTTGGCTCATCTCAACATTAAGACCATTAATTAGATCTCAAACTTGTTCTTGTTAGAGGTTTACCACATAAAGAGTTCATATTTGATGAAAGCTACAATCCTTGTATGGAGGGTAAACAACATCAATTGTCTTTTACGATGAAAGGTGCTAGTTCTATTTCTAAACCCTTGCAACCTTTTTACATTGACTTGTTTGGACCCATTAATGTGATAAGTTTAACAAGGAAGAAGTATTGCTTAGTTATGGTTGTTTTTTCAGGTATACTTTGACATTCTTCCTAGATTCAAAGGATCAAACTGATGAGACTTTGAAGGAGTCCATCACTAATATAGCGAAGCAAAATGACACTTATATGAAGGCTAACCGGAGTGACAATAACACATAGTTTAATAACTATAACAAAGGTATCATTAGGTAGTATAATGCTCCTGGTTCCCCTCAACAAATTGGTGTGGTTGAGAGGAAGAACATGTTATTATTTGAGGCAGCAAGGACTATGTGTGCTGACATTGGGCTTCACATAACATTTTCGACAGAGGCAATTAATACTATATACTATGTTCAAAATAGGGCTCTCATAGTTAAAAGACATGGTGTAGCCTCTTATGAGATTAGGCATAAGAGGAAACCATCTATTGGGTTCTTCAAGCCCTTTGGATGATGCCCTTGCTTCATTTATTAACACCAAGGAACACCTCTCCAAGTTGGCATCCAAAACTAATAAGGGTCTCTTTATTGGATACTCTTCCCTTCATTTGAAGCTTAAGAAGTTGTGTCTTAAGCGTGTACTCCTAGGAGGTGGTGTGAGGAGCACATGCACGGGCAAGAGAATCCCATAACTCATGAGTTGTAGTGCCTTGAATATGGGAGAAGGAGGCTTCAGAAATTGTTGAGATGATGATCATGCGCACGTGTGCTTTATTGGAGATCTGGGTGAGATAGCTCGGGTTGAATGTCAGAGATACAGTTGCATCAGAGCCTGTTGCCAAAGTTCTATCTGGACAGGAAATTGATCCATCACTATAGCTAAAGAGATTCTTGGTGATCAGAAATGGCTCAATAATTGTTTACATTATCCATAATTTTTTGGACAAAGAGAGTAAAAAGAAACTTGTGAGAGTTGTGGGAAGCTTTCTCAACTAATGTGAAAGTAGTAATGGTGGCCAATTGAGACTAGTAGTTGGTGAAAATAAAAAAAACATTCGCACGAAACTTGTATTTTTGTGTGAGGCTAGGAACTTTCACACGAAACAACACTAACTTTCAGACGAAACAAACTACACGAAACTGTCTTTTGTGTGAAACTCTCTTTCGCGTGGAAGAACTACACGAAACTGTCTTTCATGTGAAACTCTTGAATAAGTGATCAAACGTAAGTATGAACTTTCCGGTGGCTACTTTCGTGTGAAAATTAGGGATTTACCTATAAAGGCGGTGACGATAGTGAAAGATGAATCAACAGCGATAATGGAAGATTAGTTATGAAACGTTCACCTAAAAATCAACAACGGCGGTTGCATCAGCGAAAAACAATGAAAAAAACGAATTTCTCCGATGTCAGCGACGACGATTGTGACCGACGACCGGCGATAGTGACTGGCGTTTATAGATGATGCAGTGATGGTGATTGTAGCATTGAGTTAGGGTCTTTGGCTCTGATACCAAATTAAACCCTTAAGTGTGTGTAAATTGTAATTGTATTAATTGATTATGTAATTACAATAGGGATACAAAAAGGTTATATATATATATATGTATGTATATATATGTATGATAACCATATTTATAAAATATTATCTCCTAGTATGGCTAATTACAACATGATCTAATATAACAAATGCATAAAAGATTGTCTATGGACAAGTTGAAGATTAATATATATCTAGGGGTAAATTCCATATAGAACCAATTTTAAGTAAAAGAACCGCGAGAACTACATAAGCACGTGTATGTAGTGTTGACTAGATGTAGTGGTAGAGAAAAGGAGATGATTATGCGGTTACATAACTGCCTTATATATCAAGGTTGAAACAATAGTTACATTGTGTTTATACGGTTCTTATGGTATACTACTTAAAATGGTTATGTATTGAATGACCTGCCTATATAATGATGACATTCAACATTAGAGAAATATACTTAAACACGGACGAAAACTCAAACCCACAACCGGTATTAGACATCTTTGATCCTTATTTATCACGTTATTATTGTCAAAGAAAAAAGAAAGACTTTTGAGTCACAAATAATATTATTAGTTAAGGGTTGATTCCAGTAAAAAAATGGGGTTTGCCTAAAAAGAGTATAACTAAATGAGAACGTGACACATGTATGTTGCGAGTTTTATGGATGATGGGTATTTGCGTCTATTTACGCATACAAAATACAAAACAATTATATAGTATAATTGTGTTGTTTTACCAATATAAAACATATTTTTCATTTAATGGTAAAACAACACAGTTATAATGATAAGACAACATAGTTATATATGGTAAACCAACACAATTTTCACTGTATGGTAAAACAACATAGTTTTCGCAAGGTAAAACCAACATCGTTTTTGTATTTTTTTTTATGTCATTTCAAAAAAAATTAATATATAGCAATATTATACTCAAATTAAAGATAAAAAATGCTCTATTTTACAGTATAATTTAAAAAATAAAGTTACTGGCGTTTTAAAAAAAAGAAAAAACTTGATAAAAATCAACAATATTGGATTTTCTCATTTTGTCCCTCTAGCCCTTGCCCTTTCTAGGCAAAACCAATTTTTATTTGATTCAACCCTTGTTAGATATTTGTAATCAGTGGTTTTGTTATATGGCTAACTTTTGAGAAGACAAACCTTATGAAATAATCGTTGGGCTTGAAGATTCGTTTGCCAGATAGGATCTTTAATCTACAATGTTTCAAGGTCCAATTTAAACAAAGATGGTCCACTAATTAACCCCAAGCATAGTCAAATGCCACGTAAACCTAAATTCGCCAATATTAACAATAATGTGAGCTAAGCATGTTAGGATGGCCAGCGTATGCTAACAAAAGAGTTGTAGCATTTATTTCGCCGAATGTTTTTTAAAGGAATTGGAACTAGAATTAGAATTTGAATGGAATCCATTGAAAATTCACAAGTTGTTTGGTTGGTTAATTTATGTATGGAATTGAAATGTTAAAAAGTTAAAAAGGCAAACTTACCCCTTCCTTATTTTCTTCAATCGTGATCGCCTTTCACTCAAACCCTAATATGCTCTCAGCTCTCTCAAGCCTTTCTTCGACATCACCAAATCAACCTTCACCATCGTTGTCTTCATCGTTCTTCATGTTCATGTCCGATTTGTATGAACGAGTTAATTTCTGGAAGTTGATTTATGTTCGAAGCTTCATCGATCTTCATTTATCTCCATTTTCATGTGTGATTTGACTTTCAGTTCTAGAACCTAGAATTTTGTTCAAAGTCTCCATGTTCACGTGCGATTTGATTTTGAGTTCTGGAACTCAGAATTGTGTTTGAAGCTTCATCAGTCTTCATGTTCAGGTGCAATTTGTTATTGTCTTATTGATTTCTGGAACTTGATTTTTGTTCAAAGCTGTTAGGAATTTCCAGTGGTGATCAGTTAGATTAGTTATCAAAAACGGTTGATAAATAATTATAGAATAATAATTATTCTATAATTATTAAAACGCAGCAGAACGAAACCGATTCGACACAAAATCAAAACCCGACAGGATCTGGGTTACAAAGTCATACGAACACAGAATAAATATTTAATCTACCAATGAGATTAATTATACCTTATTGGTTAATGATTAACCGGTTGAGACACCTAGGTACAATGAACCGATGCTAGATCACGAATCACGCGAGAAACAGGGTTGCGCCGGATGGGGATGGCCGGAACAGACTAGGCGACGGCGACTGGTCTGCCGGAGAAACGCAGGTGGCGACGGAATGGGGTTGTGATTAGCCGGCGATCTATAAGGATAAGAGAATTCTCCTTGTTGTGGCGGGTATAAACCTCACGTAAGAAACCAAAATAAAACCATGTGGTTATTAATATTGACTGTCAAAGAATCATTTAATTAGATTAAAACCCATAATCAAATTTATAATCCTTTTAAATCACTATCGGGCCAAAAACCCAATAGTTAATGTTAAAGCCCGAACACATTTAAATCGTTTTAATAAAAGGATTAAAACAATATACATTATTATTTATAAACCTATATAAATAATAAATCCCGTGTAACGAATATATATAAAATATATCGTCTCGCTAACAGTTCGTAATTACCAGTTAAAGCGGGTTAAGTGGATTTAAATGTTCGTTGCCCTAGGTGTAACTCTTACGGGTCACAACTCGGTTAGTAGCGTTAAGTAATCGGGGCCGGACATATATATTTCCAACAGTCTCCCACTTGGACGGTCTTCGATTAAGTTCCTTAACGCAGACATCCAGCGGTGTTCTAGCTATACATGGTTGCCCCTAACAAGGTATGACACTTTAAAGTCATTAACCAAAACATCTTGCTATTGCAAGACAATAGACTTATGGCAATAATCGTCATTTATTCTTTCTTGTAAAAGACATCAATTGAATCAATGAGACATGGATTAGATTCATTCTCATATAGTGTTCAATCATTATTGTTCTCGTTCAAGATTCATAGTAGTCCAATCAAATACACAGTCAGTTTGGGTAAGGCCTTACACTTCGCCAGTTTAAATCATGAGGGCACCACAATGTCTAACTGTTACATATCATGTAAGAGTACAAAATCCCTTATCGACTACATACGGCTCCCACTTAACTTCAGATCTGTTCCTAACCAATGCCTTTATGACTGGAAGTTACGCGACGCGACAGCAGTTGGCAGTGATTAAAGAACAGTCCTTGGTAAACGAAAGTTCTAGTATGCATCTTAGGTCAGAGGATACTAAATGAGTATACTAATATCAAAACATCTTATGATTAAAATCCATGAAGATGATTTGAAGCGAGTTACATCCAACGTCCTCCAAGATGAGGTCTGTGAAATTGGAAGTCAACTACTTGAGTCCAAATTTAGAATAGTCTTAATTCAGAGTCGTTCCCATGATTCTGATCGACTACGGATAATTAAGAATACAAGATTCATGGATTAAATGTATTAAAATCAAACACAGTTATAAGATTCAAAGTTGCATTTAACTAGTAAATCAAATTGAATTCAAAAGTACAACTGTTTAATGTTTGTACATCCAAATACTAAATCAAAACATATCGCTAGTAAAACTAAGACCGATAGCATTTCTGTGCTGATCATGTTTCTCCTTAGAAAAAAGGGATTCACTTAGAAAAAAGGAATCGACTATCAAGAGACCTTTTCTCCTGTTTCTCGAAATGATTCATTAAGGATCGTGGTGGCCCTAGTAGCTCACTTTGACTTAGAGCTGCATCAGATGGATGTCAAAACCGCTTTCCTCAACGACGACTTGAATGAAGACGTGTTCATGAAACAGCCTGAAGGTTTTCAACCTGAGGGTCAAGAACATCTAGTCTATAAGTTGAAGAAATCCATATACGGGTTGAAGCAGGCATCACGTCAATGGTACCTAAAGTTTGATGAAGTCATGAAAAAACAAGGTTTCCTGAATAATCAAGTGGATCAATGCACCTACCTCAAGATGAGTGGGAGCAAATTTACTATACTTGTCCTTTACGTAGATGACATTATTTTGGCAAGTAATAGTTTAGATATGTTGCATGAGTCGAAGCGTTTACTCTCGCATAACTTCAACATGAAGGATCTCGGAGAGGCTTCTTATGTTATAGGCATCGAAATACACCGAGATAGATCTAAGGGCATTTTGGGATTATCTCAGAAAGCCTACATTGAACGGGTCCTCACACGTTACAATATGCAACACTGCTCTCCTTCTGTAGCTCCAGTAGTTAAGGGAGATGTTTTTGGTTCTTTCCAATGTCTAAAAACAGAGGTTGAGAAGGAGCAAATGAGAATGATACCTTATGCATCAGTAGGTGGGAGCGTTATGTATGCTCAAGTCTGTACTCATCCAGATATCGCTTATATTGCTTGAATGCTAGGCCGTTATCAGACTAATCCTGGCCTAGATCACTGGAAAGCAGCTAAGAAAGCACTTCGATATCTATAAGGGACGAAAGACTATAAACTGACTTATAGAAGAAGTGATAATTTGGAAGTGGTTGGTTATTCTGATTCTGACTTTGCTAAGTGCAAAGATGATAAGAAATCCACTTCAGGGTACATCTTTATGTTAGCCGGCGGACCTATCTCATGGAAGAGTCATAAGCAACAGTTGACCACAACATCCACTATGATGGCAGAATACATAGCTGTGTATAATGTCACACCCCAACCGTCGGCGGATTATACGTCGGGGCGGACGCGGTTGTTCAATAGCACAAGGTTGACTATTAAAGTTTCAATATTTCATTAATGAATAATTTAAGATTCAATACAAGGAAGAAAGATACGAATACAACATTTAATTTAAGTAGTCTAGGTCCAAAACATCCTATGTGATCACGAATAAGTCTCATGATGTAAACCTGAAAATGTGAAAGAATCTGTCAACTACAAAATAGTTGGTGAGATACAAAGGTTTTGACACAGTTTAACAAGTATTTGAAAAGAATTACAATTCACTATGATTTGTGCATTCTATAATGTAAGTATGAGAAAACAAGTATCTTAAACATTGTGCACATCAACCCTCCAACCAAGTTTAGGCATAACCCGCAGGTTACCCTTATAAGTCTCAAGTTTAAAGTTTAATGTAGTAACAAACACCAAGGGCTCCCCCCCGAAGGGGTCAATCAATCAAGGTGGATTGGTCAAATGCAATAGATCTATCATTGTTACTATTGGCTTGATCAAAGTTAATGAATGTGCTAGTTTTAAGTTTAATCTAAGCATACAAGTCTCAAGTTTAACATAAGAATAAACACGTAGTCATAGTTGTACAAGAATTGTATAAGTTTAAGAATTGTGAACATGTTTCACCCCAAAAGCATAAAAGGAAAAAGGGGCTAAGTATACTCACTTGGATTGATGAAAAAGTACCCGACAAGGTTTAAGTTGTTGAAAGACTTTGAGGGAGAATATCCTCATAATAAGACTAAGAATACAAGTCTAAAGATTTAAGTTTACCTCTACAAGGCTAAGGTAAGGAACTAGGATTTCAAGATTGACTAGGGTTCCAAGTGGGAAATGGGCATGGTTGTGTGTTGTAAAGTTTAAACAAAAGTTTCAAATGAAGGTTTTGAATGAATGACACAAGATTTAAATATCGAAGTTTCATAAGTTTATAGTTTAGAATAATTAAAATAATTATCCAAAAGTTTTACTACTATTAATTACACATGTTAAGTAATAACCAAAATAGTTTTCCAAGTATTCGTAAATGAAGTTGAAGTATTTGTTAAATGAAGACTAAGTAATTATTAAAGTTTTAACAATAATTATTTAAGAAATAAATAATTATTATAATAATTATTTAAAGAATATATAATGATAATTATTATTTTTTGAATAATCATTAAGGTTTATAATAATCATTTCAAAATTTGCATCTTTACTAAGAATAGTTAATCATCTAATTGAAAGTAAGAAATATGAATCGTTTAGCTTTTCAAGTATTTATATCTATATTACAATTTTACTTTGCAATAAAAAAATGTTTAAAATTTTAAATAAATGCTAAGCCTCTATAAGTTTGTTTAGAATAGGATTTCTTATAAAGTTTATAAATTTAGAATATTACATTTTTAAATAAATGAGTAACCGATTTTGTTTTCTATCTTTATAAAGTTTATAAACTCATAGCTTTCTAGTTTTTAATTAGGAATGTTTATTTATTTTCTTGTTTCCATATAAATAAACAATTAAGTCTTGAACTTATAAATGCACAAGTTTATAAGTATTCTTTTTTTTTTCTAAATTAATAAAGAAGAGTATTTCTTTTATGGTATCTAAGCATTAATATTTTATTTTTAAAGGTTAATCTTTTTATAAGTTTTAGCTAAGTTTAATTAATTAAAAATAGTTCCTGTATACAAAATTGTAATAAAAATTCATTTTTATAATTATAACAGTTTAATATAATTTATAAAAATTATTAGATATTTTATCATTGAGTAAAAAGCATAAAAAAATGAAAAACAAAACTGGGGGTGCGCCCGGGTCGAACCCGGGTCTGTGACCGGGTCACCCATCACACACGAAATTAACCAGCCCGGCTACGGGTCTTGCTGTTAATCTAGCTGGAAAGAAAATTAAAAAACACAAACCCAAATCGATCCCAATTTCATTATGAACCCTAGAACCAAGATCCCGTAAATACACATCGATAATCCCTCTGTCTTTACGAATTGACAGAGGGCTTTCGATCTATGAAGGAAAACGATGAGATTGAGTTTTTGAATTACCTGAATTGATATTAAATCGAGGGCAAACGAGTCTGAGTTTATGGGTCGGCGGCCACCGGAATAAATCGGACAATGCAGCTGAGATTAAGCGCAATTGATGGTAGAAGGAGTTTAGGGATGATGTGACACCCGGCAAATTCAGGTTAATATCCATACCCGACTATTACTTGAATTCACGTGATTACACTTGCATCATACTTAATTATAGGATAATTAAGTACATATTTCATATAACAAGTTCATTCGTTTCATTTCATTACATGCATCGGTAATCGGACGGATTACCGGGTCACACACGCGTCCTGTCACACGAACGTTAACGAATATTAGAAATAATATTTAGACATATATTTGGTGTGTAAAAATTATATGTAATACTGTGATTTAATATTTCATGCTTGTGTGAATTTTTCCAGAATTTTTAGAACAACTTTTATTTTAACGTTTTTAAGCAAATACGCGATATGTGCCATCAACGCTAAATTAGATTTTTATAAAAATGATGGGTTCTTTACTTGGGCTAAATAATTCAGCAAATTAGTGTTAGTAATCCATATTAGTAGCCCATTTACTTAATAAAAAGCCTTGCAAGATAGAAAAGCCCAAACCCATTACCATTAAAAATCCCTTAAACCCCACACACCCTCACTTTTACCCTAATCACATTTCACAAACCCTAGCCCCCCTCCCTCCATTTGGCCGCCACCATCACCACCTAGCCACCACCTCTCTCAAGCTTTCTCATCCATTTCAAGTGATTCTAAGGCCATTCAAGGGTGATTCAAGGTGAAACAAGACAAGAACACATCATTTCTAACATCACACTTGCTTTTGGTAAGAATCTACCCATTCTTTTTCATCATTTTCGGCCATGTGTAGTGCTACCATCATCCAAACGAGTTTTGTTGGTTCAAAGTGTTATAATGCTTGTTTTAACTAAAAGATTTCATAATAATGAGTTGTTGATGCACATATGCACATTTTATGTTTCGAAATATTTGTTTAGGTCATTATTTGCTCGTTTCTATTTATAGAAACTTTGTTGGATGCATTTTTGCAAAACTTGATGTGTGATATGTTTGTTGGTTTATATGGTACACATAATAGTGGAATAGAGAGGAAATATAAATTTTTTGGTTAAAATGTTGTTTTACACTCGGTTATGGACAACTTACTATTTAAGGAAACTTTAATTTTGCATATTTTGTGTTATGAGTTTCTATTGGATAAAAACTTGATATTATGGTTCTATAATATATATTAAAGTAGTAAAAAGAGTTATTTGAAGTTACACATGTGCAATAGGGTCGTTTGGACCACTTTCCTAAAAAGGAAACTTTAATTGTTCATATTTGGCATGTGTAGGTTATAAATGTTTAAAATGGATTATATAGCTTCATTATCATATGAATAGATGACTTATGCAAGAATATGTAATTTGAAGTTGTGTTATGACATGTTTTGGTGAACCTTGCTAAATAAGGAAACTTTAATTGTTGAGAAAACTTCATAATTGCTTGAAATAGAAAGTAAATGCGTAGGATCATGTTACTAGTATGTTAATAGTATAAATTCATGTATAACTTGTTGTTTGAGCTATGACACCTTAGATGCACTAAAACCCTAATTATCAAAAATGGAAACTTTGTTATGTTAAGAATTGTGAAATTGCAATGACATGTTATGCTACTTGTCTAAAAGAATTGAAATGGTACTAATAGGTTATTAATATGATGACATGAATTATGTGTATGAAATATGCCATTAAGAGGTGCAAATGCCATGTCATTTATAACATGTTAATTTCTTATGCAACTAGTTGAAGCATGTATGTTATGTCACAAGGTGTTACTTATACATTACTTAGGTACAACTTATATGTTCTTTATGTGTCACACATGTACAACTTATATGCTACTTGTGCTACACATGTATAACTTGTATGATGCTTATGTGTTACATGTTTACAACTTATATGTTACTTGTGTGTTGTTTATACATGACTTCAATATGAGTCAACATTGGTCAACATTAGTCAACATTGGTCAAACACTAGTCAACATTGGTCAACATTAGTCAAACTTGGTCAAAGTTGGTCAAACCTCGGTCAAACCTCGGTCAACTTTGGTCAAACCTTTTCAAAACGTCAATGTAACCTTTCAACGTTGAGCCGTTTGGATGAATGTGGTTACATAAACCATGCTTACTTTCATAGACCTTATAGCCGTATTTATTCTTAGGGCTCGGTTAGGTCGGTTACCCGGAATTACTCGATTCCTCTCGTTACTTCCATTTCGCATTCACCGCATTTCCAGGTGAGTTTTCACGGCCCCATTTTACTTACTTTTCCAATTGGGGGAGATACATGCTAAACCATTTTCTTACTTAGTCGTATGACAATTACTTTGATTTCGCTTTAATTTATATAAGTGGGTGCATTTCCCACACATAAAGTCCTCTCATATTCGAACCGTTAATTATTACACAAAGCGAGGTGATTCATGAATAGTACTATTGGGTTTAACAACCCCCACCCGGGTTAGTCGCGCTAACTCTGACTGGGAGTCAAACGGGTGCATAATTGACCTAATCCATTGCGTGCTGGGCACGTAAGAGGCAAAATGCTAGTTTCTGCATTCCTATGTTGAGCTTCGGTTTCGGTGTTGCTTATATAGTTAATGTTTATTGTCTGATCAACAATCGAATCAATAGTATACATGCGTACTGTTACACTGCTTTCATTTCTGTTTCTGTTACTTAAACCTGTGAACTCACCAACCCTGTGTTGACACTGTAAGCATGTTTATCTCGGGTCGCTAAGCATTCATGCACGGATTAGGATTGCACTCCAAGAGTCCCACAGCATGTCTTCATTTAGAAGCTTAGGTTTATGGGAACCTAATTTGTCATGCTTCTGTATTTTGCAACATTACTTTTGCTTCCGCACTTTACATTCCGCATTTTCAAACTCTGTATTACTATTTAATTTTGTATGATGTTCAAACGGAATGTCTTTTCGAAAACCAGTTAGAGGTCGTTCGAAATGACCGGGACTGATGATCCTTGACAGTCACAACCCGCGGGTAACCCGCTGTGAAATTTCAGGGTGTGACAGATTGGTATCAGAGCCCTGGTTATAGAGAACTAAGTTGCATTTAGTATACTTAGACTATAACTGTAGGCTCACATAGTTCACATCACATCATACATGCATTTTCATACATGAATACAATGGATTACTGGATATTGACTTGTTACAGGATGTCGACCTCATCGGACCCCATTGTGATCTCGGACTCTGAGGAGTACACACCGGCTACCCCATCATCATCAGTGGAGCCACTCACCCCACCTTCATCACCCCACTCATCCACGGATGAGGAGCAGACACATGACTCAGTGGATTTTGTAGAGTTGGATTCTGAAGAGGATCCTGAGGAGGATCCTGAGGAGGACCCGGAGGAGGATCCTGAGGAGGACCCGGAGGAGGATCCTAAGGAGGATCTAGAGGAGGAGGAAGACGACGCACCAGCCCTTGGAGGTGACGGAGACGCCGGCGAGGGGAGCGACTCGGGCGAGAGGGTGCCCTACTCCGTACTACACGGGGACTCATCGTCCGACGACGTCTCCATACTACCTTCACCACCTCGTCTGGCAGACCCGACGCCGCCATCACCATTACCTGCACCGGTGGGAGCGAAGACCAAACTCACAGCTCGGAAGAAGAACATTCGCAGAGGAAAACGACCAGCCCACTCCCCTGACATTGCTGGACCATCGGCCAAAAGGGCCCGGATTGCATCATCGGACACTTCATCTATGGGAGAGTCAACTGGACCATCCTATCCACCACCCTATTGGCTCCGGCCTACCCGGGAGGTACTACCGATACTTGCGACGCGCAGCAGGTTACATGACGCTGACATATCATCCCTCCAGGATGAGTTGGCACTGACAGACCAGGCACTACTGATAGTACGAGACCGGATCGAGGCCGCGGAGGAAAAGGCTCGGGAGGCAGAACAGAGGGCCACAGCTACTGAGACTACATTACAGGCATTACAGGAGCAGGTAGCAGGACTACTTGAGGATCGCCAGAGAGAGACGGATAGGATCACTGCACTATCCAGCCGCCTCCAGCAGACTGAGGAGCAGTTGGGGATGGCACACCAGCGAGCAGCAGTAGCCGAGCATCGAGCCTCACTTGCTGACTCTACAGCCTTAGCGGCAGAGCTCACGGCTAACATGGTCAGAGAGGAGTTGGAACCCGCCAGGGTTCTGATGATTCTCTGTGCCTTGTTACTTTTTACCTTCTTGCAGAGTGGTACTGTTACACCACCCAATTGATTAGCCTATCGTGAGCGGGCTGTGCTCACGCAATATTTTTGAGATATTACTTGTTTTGGAGGAATGTATACTCCTAAAAATACTTTGTATTTGGTACAACTTATTTATCAAGTGGTTGTCTTTTGATTATATTGCATGGTTGATTTATTGTTGATTGTTGTGTGTTATCTTATGCACGTGTGTTGATTGTTATTTATTACGCAATATCTAACCTTTGTTATCATTATGATTATAAAGAAACATGCCGCCAAGGAGGACACCCCGCAACCCAGGAGAAGGCACCAGTTCCATGACCACTGCCCAGATTGAAGCCCTTATCGCCCAACGCGTGGCAGATGCACTCGCTGACCACGAAGCCAATCGATCCAGTGGAGGGTCGGGAGGCCACGGCGAGAGCGGAGGTATAGTAAAAACCGGAAATAGTTTATACTGCAAGTAACATAGCCCTACCACGGGAAAAATTTAACCTAATTACGCTCTATCATTGACACACAGGAACTGGGCATGGAACAAAGGCTTGCACCTACAAATCCTTTATGGATTGCAAGCCGCATACATTTACCGGGATGGAAGGAGTAGTGGGACTGCTACGATGGATAGAAAAGATCGAATCGGTCTTCAGTATGAGCCAATGCACAATGGAGAACAGAGTCATGTACGGAGCTGGGACTTTCGAGGGCCAAGCCCTCTCCTGGTGGAACTCTTATATCCAGACTCTGGGCCTGGATAATGCGAACGCCATTCCTTGGGAGGAATTCAAGGAAATGTTGAAAGAGGAGTACTGTCCTCGTAATGAACTCCAAAAGTTGGAACAGGAGTTTTGGAACCTAAGGATGGAGGGTGCTGACATCGCGGGATATACCGCAAGATTTCACGATTTAGCAAGACTACTACCGCACATGGTTACACCGGAGTACAAACGAATTGAGCGGTACATTTGGGGTTTGGCACCTCAAATACAAAGCATGGTTACTTCTGCAGAACCCACAATTATCCACAACACAGTGAGACTGGCTCATAATCTCACGGATCAGGCAGTCCGTCAGGGACTGTTCAACAAGAAAGAAAGTTTTGTGAAAACCTTTGACAACAAGAGAAAGTGGGAAAATGCTCCTACCAAGTCCTATGTGCCTAGTAACCAGAAGAAGCGGGAACCGGCCCGGATGTTTGTGGCTAACCAACCGGATAAAAGGCCAAAGGGACATACACTGGAACCCTACCTAAGTGCAACAAGTGCCAGTTTCACCACAATGGTACTTGTGAAGATTCTCGGTGCCAGAAGTGTAAACGTTTTGGACACACTGCCCAGAGCTGCCGATCAGTTGAACAAGCCCCGGCTGGCGGGGGAAACCGCGGATGTTTCGGGTGCGGTGATCCCGGACATTTCCGCAAAGACTGCCCAAAGAACCGGAAACCTGGAAATACAAACACCCGGGGCAGAGCATTTGTCATTGGAGCCGGCGAGGCTAGGCAGGATCCCAACATTGTTACTGGTACGTTTCTTGTAAACAACTGCTATGCTTCTATCTTATTTGACACGGGTGCCGATAAGAGTTTTGTATCCACTGAGTTTAGCTCATTACTTGGGATTACTCCCATCGCCTTAGATTACTTATACACGGTAGAGCTAGCAGATGGTAAGTTAATAAAGACAGAACAAGTAATTCCAGGTTGTGTCTTAACACTAGCCGATCATCCTTTCACTATAGACCTATTGCCAGTAACGTTGGGAAGCTTCGACATAGTAGTCGGTATGGACTGGTTGTCCAAGAACCGAGCCGAAATCGTCTGTCACGAGAAGATAGTCCGCATTCCACTGTCGGACGGAGAAACACTGACCATTCAAGGAGAACAGAGTGGTGCTACGTTAAGGATCATTACCTGCATGAAAGCCCGAAAGTACTTGCGGAAGGGTTATCACGCGATCCTAGCACACGTGACGGAAAAGAAAGAAGAAGAAAATAAGATTAAAGACATACCGATCGTCCGAGACTATCCGGAAGTATTTCCCGACGACTTGCCCGGACTTCCACCGCAGCGACAAGTCGAGTTCCGGATTGATCTCACACCCGGAGCTGCTCCGATAGCAAGGTCACCTTACCGACTGGCGCCATCGGAAATGTAGGAATTGTCTAACCAATTACAGGAACTGTTAGACAAAGGCTTCATCAGACCAAGCTTCTCGCCTTGGGGAGCACCGGTCTTATTTGTTAAGAAGAAAGACGGATCGTTCCGTATGTGTATCGACTACAGAGAACTGAACAAGGTAACTATCAAGAACCGATATCCACTACCAAGGATCGATGACCTGTTCGACCAATTACAAGGGTCGAGCTATTACTCAAAGATCGATCTGCGGTCGGGATACCATCAGCTAAGGATTCAGGAAGACGACATTCCAAATACTGCCTTCCGAACTCGTTACGGCCACTACGAGTTCATGGTCATGCCATTTGGGTTAACCAATGCACCGGCGGTATTCATGGACCTCATGAACCGAGTGTGCAAGCCCTACTTGGACAAGTTTGTGATTGTGTTCATAGACGATATCCTGATATACTCACAGAACAAAGAGGAACATGCCGAGCATTTGAAGTTAATTATGGAGTTGCTGAAAGCCGAGAAATTGTACGCCAAGTTCTCGAAATGCGACTTCTGGATTCGCGAAGTACAGTTCCTTGGACACGTGGTCAACGAGAAAGGCATACATGTTGACCCATCCAAAATCGAGGCGATTAAGAATTGGGAAGCACCTAAGACTCCGACTGAGGTACGAATGTTCTTAGGCCTTGCGGGCTACTATCGACGATTCATCGAAAATTTCTCTAAGATAGCCCAACCTCTCACCACACTGACACACAAGGATAAGAAATACGAATGGAATGACAAGGCAGAAACCGCTTTTCAATTACTCAAACAGAAACTTTGCAGCGCGCCAATCCTATCGTTACCAGAAGGAACAGACGATTTCGTGGTGTACTGCGATGCGTCACATCAAGGGCTCGGGTGCGTGTTAATGCAAAGGGAGAAGGTCATAGCCTATGCTTCTCGACAACTGAAAGTGCACGAGAAAAACTACACTACCCACGATTTGGAGCTGGGAGCGGTAGTATTTGCACTCAAGATCTGGAGGCACTACTTGTATGGCACGAAGTGCATAATCTTCACCGATCACAAAAGCCTTCAACACATCTTCGATCAGAAAGAACTTAACATGAGGCAACGTCGATGGGTCGAATTACTAAACGACTACGACTGCGCTATCCGTTACCATCCTGGAAAGGCAAACGTCGTGGCTGATGCCTTGAGCAGGAAGGATCAACCCAAACCGCGACGAGTGCGGGCGTTACAGTTGACCATCCACACGAACTTACCCATGCAAATCCGCGACGCCCAACTCGAAGCAATCAAGGAGGTAAACCTATGCCATGAGTCCTTACGTGGTATGGACAAGCAATTTGAGGTCAAATCCGATGACATCCGTTATTTCATGGATCGGATTTGGGTACCAAGCTTTGGGGATCTAAGGGATCTGGTGATGGACGAGGCACACAAGTCCAGGTACTCGATCCACCCCGGTGCTGACAAGATGTACCATGACCTCAAGGAACATTATTGGTGGCCTAACATGAAAGCCGAAATTGCTACCTACGTCAGTAAATGCTTGACCTGTGCTAAGGTCAAGGTAGAGTATCAGAAACCATCAGGGTTACTCCAACAACCAGAGATCCCACAGTGGAAGTGGGAACAAATTTCAATGGACTTCATCACGAAATTGCCCAGGGCCTCTAATGGCTGTGACACAATCTGGGTAATTGTCGACAGACTAACCAAATCTGCGCACTTCCTTCCCATTAAAGAAACGGACAAGATGGAGAAACTAACCAGAACTTACTTAAAGGAAGTAGTCACAAGACATGGAGTGCCAATCTCCATCATTTCAGATAGGGATAGTCGATTCACATCCCGATTCTGGCAATCCTTACAGAAAGCCTTGGGTACTCGGCTAGATATGAGTACTGCATACCACCCCCAGACGGATGGTCAAAGTGAAAGGACCATCCAAACCCTGGAGGACATGCTCAGAGCTTGTGTGGTTGACTTCGGGAACGGATGGGATGCCCATCTACCGTTGGTCGAATTTTCATACAACAACAGCTACCACACTAGCATTAAGGCTGCACCATTCGAAGCACTTTACGGACGAAAGTGTAGATCGCGGATTTGCTGGACAGAAGTGGGAGATAGCCAACTCACAGGTCCAGAAGTTATTCATGAAACTACAGAGAAGATTGTACAGATACGCGAACGTATCAAGGCCGCGCGTGATCGTCAAAAGAGTTACGCTGACGTGAGACGCAAACCATTAGAATTTCAAGTGGGAGACAAGGTACTACTGAAAGTCTCGCCATGGAAAGGAGTGATACGTTTCGGCAAGCGTGGAAAGCTTAATCCTCGTTACATTGGACCTTTCGAGATTCTGAAAAGGATTGGTCCTGTTGCTTACAAACTCAACCTACCAGAAACCCTCAGTGGCGTTCATGACGTGTTTCACGTGTCAAATCTGAAGAAGTGCTTGTCAGACGAGACACTAGTCATACCATTGGAGGAAATTCAAATAGATGATCAGCTTCACTTCGTCGAAGAAGCAGTCGAGATCATGGACCGCGAGGTCAAACAGTTAAAACAAAGTCGTATACCCATAGTTAAGGTTCGTTGGAATTCTAGACGCGGACCAGAGTTCACTTGGGAGCGCGAGGATCAATTCAAGCGTAAATACCCTCACTTGTTCAAAACTACACTGTCTATCAGTGACACGAACTGAATTTCGGGACGAAATTCCTTTTAAAAGGGGGAGTATGTGACACCCGGCAAATTCAGGTTAATATCCATACCCGACTATTACTTGAATTCACGTGATTACACTTGCATCATACTTAATTATAGGATAATTAAGTACACATTTCATATAACAAGTTCATTCGTTTCATTTCATTACATGCATCGGTAATCGGACGGATTACCGGGTCACACACGCGTCCTGTCACACGAACGTTAACGAATATTAGAAATAATATTTAGACATATATTTGGTGTGTAAAAATTATATGTAATACTGTGATTTAATATTTCATGCTTGTGTGAATTTTTCCAGAATTTTTAGAACAACTTTTATTTTAACGTTTTTAAGCAAATACGCGATATGTGCCATCAACGCTAAATTAGATTTTTATAAAAATGATGGGTTCTTTACTTGGGCTAAATAATTCAGCAAATTAGTGTTAGTAATCCATATTAGTAGCCCATTTACTTAATAAAAAGCCTTGCAAGATAGAAAAGCCCAAACCCATTACCATTAAAAATCCCTTAAACCCCACACACCCTCACTTTTACCCTAATCACATTTCACAAACCCTAGCCCCCCTCCCTCCATTCGGCCGCCACCATCACCACCTAGCCACCACCTCTCTCAAGCTTTCTCATCCATTTCAAGTGATTCTAAGGCCATTCAAGGGTGATTCAAGGTGAAACAAGACAAGAACACATCATTTCTAACATCATACTTGCTTTTGGTAAGAATCTACCCATTCTTTTTCATCATTTTCGGCCATGTGTAGTGCTACCATCATCCAAACGAGTTTTGTTGGTTCAAAGTGTTATAATGCTTGTTTTAACTAAAAGATTTCATAATAATGAGTTGTTGATGCACATATGCACATTTTATGTTTCGAAATATTTGTTTAGGTCATTATTTGCTCGTTTCTATTTATAGAAACTTTGTTGGATGCATTTTTGCAAAACTTGATGTGTGATATGTTTGTTGGTTTATATGGTACACATAATAGTGGAATAGAGAGGAAATATAAATTTTTTGGTTAAAATGTTGTTTTACACTCGGTTATGGACAACTTACTATTTAAGGAAACTTTAATTTTGCATATTTTGTGTTATGAGTTTCTATTGGATAAAAACTTGATATTATGGTTCTATAATATATATTAAAGTAGTAAAAAGAGTTATTTGAAGTTACACATGTGCAATAGGGTCGTTTGGACCACTTTCCTAAAAAGGAAACTTTAATTGTTCATATTTGGCATGTGTAGGTTATAAATGTTTAAAATGGATTATATAGCTTCATTATCATATGAATAGATGACTTATGCAAGAATATGTAATTTGAAGTTGTGTTATGACATGTTTTGGTGAACCTTGCTAAATAAGGAAACTTTAATTGTTGAGAAAACTTCATAATTGCTTGAAATAGAAAGTAAATGCGTAGGATCATGTTACTAGTATGTTAATAGTATAAATTCATGTATAACTTGTTGTTTGAGCTATGACACCTTAGATGCACTAAAACCCTAATTATCAAAAATGGAAACTTTGTTATGTTAAGAATTGTGAAATTGCAATGACATGTTATGCTACTTGTCTAAAAGAATTGAAATGGTACTAATAGGTTATTAATATGATGACATGAATTATGTGTATGAAATATGCCATTAAGAGGTGCAAATGCCATGTCATTTATAACATGTTAATTTCTTATGCAACTAGTTGAAGCATGTATGTTATGTCACAAGGTGTTACTTATACATTACTTAGGTACAACTTATATGTTCTTTATGTGTCACACATGTACAACTTATATGCTACTTGTGCTACACATGTATAACTTGTATGATGCTTATGTGTTACATGTTTACAACTTATATGTTACTTGTGTGTTGTTTATACATGACTTCAATATGAGTCAACATTGGTCAACATTAGTCAACATTGGTCAAACACTAGTCAACATTGGTCAACATTAGTCAACATTAGTCAAACTTGGTCAAAGTTGGTCAAACCTTGGTCAAAGTTGGTCAAACCTCGGTCAAACCTCGGTCAACTTTGGTCAAACCTTTTCAAAACGTCAATGTAACCTTTCAACGTTGAGCCGTTTGGATGAATGTGGTTACATAAACCATGCTTACTTTCATAGACCTTATAGCCGTATTTATTCTTAGGGCTCGGTTAGGTCGGTTACCCGGAATTACTCGATTCCTCTCGTTACTTCCATTTCGCATTCACCGCATTTCCAGGTGAGTTTTCACGGCCCCATTTTATTTACTTTTCCAATTGGGGGAGATACATGCTAAACCATTTTCTTACTTAGTCGTATGACAATTACTTTGATTTCGCTTTAATTTATATAAGTGGGTGCATTTCCCGCACATAAAGTCCTCTCATATTCGAACCGTTAATTATTACACAAAGCGAGGTGATTCATGAATAGTACTATTGGGTTTAACAACCCCCACCCGGGTTAGTCGCGCTAACTCTGACTGGGAGTCAAACGGGTGCATAATTGACCTAATCCATTGCGTGCTGGGCACGTAAGAGGCAAAATGCTAGTTTCTGCATTCCTATGTTGAGCTTCGGTTTCGGTGTTGCTTATATAGTTAATGTTTATTGTCTGATCAACAATCGAATCAATAGTATACATGCGTACTGTTACACTGCTTTCATTTCTGTTTCTGTTACTTAAACCTGTGAACTCACCAACCCTGTGTTGACACTGTAAGCATGTTTATCTCGGGTCGCTAAGCATTCATGCACGGATTAGGATTGCACTCCAAGAGTCCCACAGCATGTCTTCATTTAGAAGCTTAGGTTTATGGGAACCTAATTTGTCATGCTTCTGTATTTTGCAACATTACTTTTGCTTCCGCACTTTACATTCCGCATTTTCAAACTCTGTATTACTATTTAATTTTGTATGATGTTCAAACGGAATGTCTTTTCGAAAACCAGTTAGAGGTCGTTCGAAATGACCGGGACTGATGATCCTTGACAGTCACAACCCGCGGGTAACCCGCTGTGAAATTTCAGGGTGTGACAGATTGGTATCAGAGCCCTGGTTATAGAGAACTAAGATGCATTTAGTATACTTAGACTATAACTGTAGGCTCACATAGTTCACATCACATCATACATGCATTTTCATACATGAATACAATGGATTACTGGATATTGACTTGTTACAGGATGTCACCTCATCGGACCCCATTGTGATCTCGGACTCTGAGGAGTACACACCGGCTACCCCATCATCATCAGTGGAGCCACTCACCCCACCTTCATCACCCCACTCATCCACGGATGAGGAGCAGACACATGACTCAGTGGATTTTGTAGAGTTGGATTCTGAAGAGGATCCTGAGGAGGACCCGGAGGAGGATCCTGAGGAGGATCTAGAGGAGGAGGAAGACGACGCACCAGCCCCTGGAGGTGACGGAGACGCCGGCGAGGGGAGCGACTCGGGCGAGACGGTGCCCTACTCCGTACTACACGGGGACTCATCGTCCGACGACGGCTCCATACTACCTTCACCACCTCGTCTGGCGGACCCGACGCCGCCATCACCATTACCTGCACCGGTGGGAGCGAAGACCAAACTCACAGCTCAGAAGAAGAACATTCGCAGAGGAAAGCGACCAGCCCACTCCCCTGACATTGCTGGACCATCGGCCAAAAGGGCCCGGATTGCATCATCGGACACTTCATCTACGGGAGAGTCAACTGGACCATCCTATCCACCACCCTATTGGCTCCGGCCTACCCGGGAGGTACTACCGATACTTGCGACGCGCAGCAGGTTACATGATGCTGACATATCATCCCTCCAGGATGAGTTGATTTTCATACTTACGTGTGCACCCGCAAGCATTTAAATCGTCGCATAGTCCGCATAGGTCCTTCTGTTTGTGTGTGGATCAAGGAAGAGTACAAGAATTTGTTTAACACACGACTAAAGTTTCTACATAGGGGTGATCATTGATTAACGAGTCCCTCAGAGAGAAACATCGTTCAACGATTAAGGAGAAAGAATGTGACAAGATTTAGAGTTTCAAAGTTTCCTCGTGATTGATTAAGAATACTTCAATCATTGAGTAGTTTAAAGTCTTTACACTTTCCTCGGGTTTAATCAAGAATACATCAAACCTTGAGTAGTTTAAAAGTCTTATATGTTCCTCATGTTTGAACAAGAGTACGTCAAACATGGAATAGTTTAAAATCTTATACGCCCATCGTGTTTGAACAAGCATACGTCAAACATGGAGTAGCTTAAAGTCTTTTACGTCCATCGTGTTTGAACAAGCATACGTCAAACATGGAGTAGCTTAAAGTCTCATACGTTCATCATGTTTGAACAAGCATACGTCAAACATGGGGTAGTTTAAAGTCTCATATGTTCATCATGTTCGAACAAGCATACGTCAAACATGGGGTAGTTTAAAGTCTCATACGTTCATCATGTTTGACCAAGAATACGTCAAACATGGAGTAGTTTAAATTGTGTTTGATCAAGAATACGTCAATCATAGAATAGTTTAAATTGTGTTTGAACAAGAATACGTCAAACATAGAATAGTTTAAATTGTGTTTGAACAAGAATACGTCAAACGTAGGATAGTTTAAAATGTGTTTGAACAAGAATACGTCAATCATAGAATAGCCTTAAATTCTCTTAGTTTAGCTCCAGTGTATAGAAGTATACGATTACGTTTTGAGTATAAAGTGGTTATCTAAATACTCCAGTGTTTAAGAAAGGTGTGGGACAGCGTTTGGAACAGGATTAACCGTTATACGCTTTCTCACAGAAGATTCGAGTTGTCCAGAAGATTAGTGGATCCCGATGTTTGGTTTAGATAGGAGTCAGGGGATGTACTCTGCTAAAGAGAGTAATGTCCTCCTTCCTGCTAGTGTCTAGTATCAAGAGTGAAGTTTTCTCGTATATATGGAATGTACGTTTATCAAGTCTTATAGGATTTGGTTAAGAAGGACACACAAAGTTTTCAAGACTAAGAATCCAAGTATAAGTTTGAGAATAGGATAAGTCAGTTGAGTTTCAAGTTTCAGCATTTAGCTTTACATGACCCTTTATTGATCATGTTTAGTTTTAAGAATACGGGATTGAGTATTTGTACAAGTTTTACATGACTCAAAAGTCTCTGACCTCATAGTTGTGTATACGAAGTTTTAATGTTTTAGCAACGTGTATTTAAGCTTTTAGTCCCCGTTAGGATTTATAGTAAGTCTTTTATGTGACAAGAGTTGAATGAGGAAAGTCTCTAAGCGTAGGGTAACGGGAAAAGTCTCAATAAGGTTTATGATAGTGTGTTTATAAATGATTTTATGCCGTTTCATAACAGTATGTATAGTTTTCTTTTATATAGAGTGTAATTAAGATGTTTATAAGCGACGAGTTGGACATTAATAAATAGTATAAGTAAGACTTATGAAAATGTATGTATGATTGTCAAACGAAAAGTTGGTCAAGTTTAGAAGTGTTAAGTCTATATAATGGGTAAGGATCATAGTTGATTGCTGCAGTGGTTCGTAAGTCGAGTTTTTAAAAGAGTGCTTACGAATTTGAAGATTTGTTCAAGTTTATTCCTCAAGTATACGCGTCACTTAGGGTCTTTATAGTTTAATGCCACGTTGTTAATTATCTCTAGTACTAACGTGAGCTACTCTTGACGAAAGTGTATGGGTAGAAGTGTTAAGTTTGTAATGATGAAAGAAGTGTCAAATTTACAAGTGATAACAAGATGAAATTTCAAAATAACTTCCATTAGATGTTTCAAAAATTTGGGCTTCTAGCCCTTACATAAAACAAACTTTTAAAATTTAAGAGAAATAGAGGCTTCATGCACGCCTTAGGTAGCTCTCCACTAAGAAACAGATTAGTACCACCACAAGGACTGCTAGAGTCACTCGGATGGCAAACCTAGCCTCTGCTCTAGTGGCATCGATACGGTCCTCGAGGATTTCTCTGTCTTCCTCCAAAGTTACGATCTTTTCTTCTTGGATCCAGATTTAATTGGCCAGGTCGTCGATCCTTTGGTTTAATAGGTCGTGCCATGCCCTATGCTCCATTTCCCTCCTCATAGATTCCTCGGTTTCCATGAACCTAGGGATGTTAGGCACCGGGATTCCCATTGTCATGGCAGGTGCCCCGGCATGCCTAGCCCTTAGGGTAGGGGTAGGTGCTAGATACGGGTCCCTTGGTGGCGATGAGAACCGGTGGTGAAGATGAGGAGCTTGATAAGGATTCCTCGGTGGTGATGTCCTATGGTTTCCGGTCCAGTTGGTGTTGAGTTCAGCTCTTGCCCTAGCATTAGGGTAAGGACTTGGCTGGTACACCGGTGACTCGCTGCTCTCTTCGCGGTCGGACTCCCCTCTTGGACGGTACACTGGCGAAGAGTGTGAGTGTGAGTCCATTACCTAGCAAGAGAAGAGAATAGGAAGGAGTTTGTAAGTAAATTGATTAAATGCGTTCAAAAAGGGTTTTTTTTTATTCGTAATACTGAGTCATCACAGTACTATTTAAAACAGTTTTTGGCTTGAAGTTGATGGGCTAACGAAGAGAATTCCCGGAAGAAGGGGTGGTCACGAGGACTCACTTATGTACCCTATTTCCCTAGCCAGAACTTCCTCATGGGCCTACAACTTCTCTCAGTTGTTGTCACCGATGTTTGGGTCTTATGGTACTATGTCAAGGTTCATTGTGGGTTTAGAGTCTTAAACGTGGAACTTGTTTATTCTATAGTAGGCTTCTTCCTCTACAAGGAAATTACTTATGTCACGAACTTCTTTATTAAGGTTCTTTAGATTTAAAAGACGTTAAGTTTTGTTTACAAGAAACGGTGATGTGTAAGTTTTAAAGATGTAATGAAAGTTTTTGAGAAGTGTGACAAAGTTTGAGTAAATCATCAAATGAAGTTTTGAGTGGTAAAATGAAAACACAAGAGTTTCTCAAGTTTATAAAGTAATGAAGTTTGTAAAAGGATTTGTAGGATAATACATGGTTTTAAATGTGCTAGTATTACAAGGATCATGAAGTTTAAAGGCGTGTGTAAGTTTTGAGATGTATAAAAGTGTAACAAAAGTTTTGAGTTAGTTATCAAGTGAAACTTGGTTAAGTGCCAAGGAGGTAAGGTAAGAATACAAGGGTTACCTCTTAGGTGTCATATTTATAAAATAATGAAGTTTTATAGAAGAATTTGTAGGGTAATACATAGTTTTAAGGGTTGTATTACAACGATCACGAAGTTTATCGGGTAGTATCTATAAACATAAGTTTATGTATGTAGTTTTTAAGTATAATTTCGTAAGAATTTCTCCTTGAAGGTAACTCCTTCAGGTCATGATGAGTAAGCATGCTGTCATGTGACAAGACGGGACTTAAGAATCATAGAATAAAGGTTATAGAGGAAAGTTTTTGAATCAAGAATTTATGAAGTTTATAGTATTTGAGATAGTACTCACTTAGTGCATATCACCAAGTAAGTACTTTGACATATCAAGAGAGATCCAAGCTCACAAATGTTTAGAGAAGTCATGCATTCCTATAAGTGAATACTCATCCCAAGAATTCCCAGGAAAGCATACGGGTCCAACGGTTGATTTGGATTTATACGAAATGCTTTCCTTGACAGAATTTCCCAGAATACAGGTATTCACCCTTCCGGTCCGCACAAGTTCTCACACATTATCTAGAACATAAATATTCTTGAAGAGAGTTTAGTGGTGGATTAGACTTGAAGCCTAAGAACGTGTCCTTGATGTAGTAGCCTCTTGTAGCACGTAAAATCTCCAAGCGTTCACGTATAAGAATTAAGAATAGAATGAGGAGAAAGTTCCTAGTAAAGGACATGAGGTAACTCATGTTTGGGTCTCCTAAGTTATAGTCTAGGTCATGTGTCTAATAACCTAATTCCCTATAACCAAGGCTCTGATACCAATCTGTCACACCCCAACTGACGGCGGATTATACGTCGGGGCGGACGCGGTTGTTCAATAGCACAAGGTTGACTATTAAAGTTTCAATATTTCATTAATGAATAATTTAAGATTCAATACAAGGAAGAAAGATACGAATTACAACATTTAATTTAAGTAGTCTAGGTCCAAAGCATCATATGTGATCACGAATAAGTCTCATGATGTAAACCTGAAACATGTGAAAGAATCTGTCAACTACAAAATAGTTGGTGAGATACAAAGGTTTTGACACAGTTTAACAAGTATTTGAAAAGAATTACAATTCACTATGATTTGTGCATTCTATAATGTAAGTATGAGAAAACAAGTATCTTAAACATTGTGCACATCAACCCTCCAACCAAGTTTAGGCATAACCCACAGGTTACCCTTATAAGTCTCAAGTTTAAAGTTTAATGTAGTAACAAACACCAAGGGCTCCCCCCCCCCCCCCGAAAGGGTCAATCAATCAAGGTGGATTGGTTAAATGCAATAGATCTATCATTGTTACTATTGGCTTGATCAAAGTTAATGAATGTGCTAGTTTTAAGTTTAATCTAAGCATACAAGTCTCAAGTTTAACATAAGAATAAACACGTAGTCATAGTTGTACAAGAATTGTATAAGTTTAAGAATTGTGAACATGTTTCACCCCAAAAGCATAAAAGGAAAAAGGGGCTAAGTATACTCACTTGGATTGATGAAAAAGTACCCGACAAGGTTTAAGTTGTTGAAAGACTTTGAGGGAGAATATCCTCACAATAAGCCTAAGAATACAAGTCTAAAGATTTAAGTTTACCTCTACAAGGCTAAGGTAAGGATCTAGGATTTCAAGATTGACTAGGGTTCCAAGTGAGAGATGGGCATGGTTGTGTGTTGTAAAGTTTAAACAAAAGTTTCAAATGAAGGTTTTGAATGAATGACACAAGATTTAAATATCGAAGTTTCATAAGTTTATAGTTTAGAATAATTAAAATAATTATCCAAAAGTTTTACTACTATTAATTACACATGTTAAGTAATAACCAAAATAGTTTTCCAAGTATTCGTAAATGAAGTTGAAATATTTGTTAAATGAAGACTAAGTAATTATTAAAGTTTTAACAATAATTATTTAAGAAATAAATAATTATTATAATAATTATTTAAAGAATATATAATGATAATTATTATTTTTTGAATAATCATTAAGGTTTTATAATAATCATTTCAAAATTTGCATCTTTACTAAGAATAGTTAATCATCTAATTGAAAGTAAGAAATATGAATCGTTCACCTTTTCAAGTATTTATATCTATATTACAATTTTACTTTGCAATAAAAAAATGTTTAAAATTTTAAATAAATGCTAAGCCTCTATAAGTTTGTTTAGAATAGGATTTCTTATAAAGTTTATAAATTTAGAATATTACATTTTTAAATAAATGAGTAACCGATTTTGTTTTCTATCTTTATAATAGCTTTCTAGTTTTTAATTAGGAATGTTTATTTATTTTCTTGTTTCCATATAAATAAACAATTAAGTCTTGAACTTATAAATGCACAAGTTTATAAGTATTCTTTTTTTTTTCTAAATTAATAAAGAAGAGTATTTCTTTTATGGTATCTAAGCATTAATATTTTATTTTTAAAGGTTAATCTTTTTATAAGTTTTAGCTAAGTTTAATTAATTAAAAATAGTTCCTGTATACAAAATTGTAATAAAAATTCATTTTTATAATTATAACAGTTTAATATAATTTATAAAAATTATTAGATATTTTATCATTGAGTAAAAAGCATAAAAAAATGAAAAACAAAACTGGGGGTGCGCCCGGGTCGAACCCGGGTCTGTGACCGGGTCACCCATCACACACGAAATTAACCAGCCCGGCTACGGGTCTTGCTGTTAATCTAGCTGGAAAGAAAATTTAAAAACACAAACCCAAATCGATCCCAATTTCATTATGAACCCTAGAACCAAGATCCCGTAAATACACATCGATAATCCCTCTGTCTTTACGAATTGACAGAGGGCTTTCGATCTATGAAGGAAAACGACGAGATTGAGTTTTTGAATTACCTGAATTGATATTAAATCGAGGGCGAACGAGTCTGAGTTTATGGGTCGGCGGCCACCGGAATAAATCGGACAATGCAGCTGAGATTAAGCGCAATTGATGGTAGAAGGAGTTTAGGGATGATGTCGCTAAGGTGTAGTCAGTGGGTTTTATAGTCGATTTGAGGTTTAAATGCTCGTATGGTTGGTGGTTAACGGTTGGCGTTCACGCGGATCGGATACGAAATCGCGCATAGTTATCGATGGAATCAAACATTGAATGTTGTTAGGTAAGGATCGCATGCGCGAGCCGATGCTCGAGGTTCAGTGAACCTGGCCGGAAACGCGAGTTCGAGTGTAATTGAGGGAAAACCGGGACTGGGGGGTTTCGAACTCGGGACCGGTTTGGGTCTCGGGTGTTTAGTGGAATGGCAAAACAGGTCTCTGATGTTTGGAGTGTTTATCATTTCGTGTATTGACTTAAGTTTCTAGTTTAAACCAAGTTTAGAAAAATGGCAGTTTTAGTCCCTGGACTTTTGTTAAACAAATACTTGTGTTTTATTTTTATTTTTTTAGATTTGAACAAGCTTAAAATAGTTTATAGGTTTTGTAGTTAATATTAAAAAAAATAAATAAATAAGTAAATAAGTTTATTAAAGCCCCTAAAGTTATAAAAATTTTAACAAGATTTTATTTATAAAGCACCCACCCATATATATGTATATACATGTATATCTATATATATGCATAAGTATAATTTATTTCCTTACATCCGTTTCACATAAATTAATGTTCATGTTTTAGGAAAACAAGATTTCAAGTTTAAATTATGTGAAATCGATTAGGAAACGATACGTCGAAAAATCCGGGACATTACATATAACACGACCTGTCATGGAATGTTGCTAAAGAATCTTATCACTGGACTTAAAATAGTTAATTCCATTTCTAGACCATTGAATCTTTATTGTAATAACTCAGCTGCCGTTAGTTTCTCGAACAGTAACAGTTCGACCGGAGCTGGATTATATCTTGATACAAAGTACTTGTTCGTATGTGAGCGAGTTGAGGAAAATAATCTTTGTATTGAGCATATAAGTACTAAAATTATGCTTGCGGATCCGATGACTAAAGGTCTCCCACCTAAAGTTTTCAAAGAATATGTTTCGAAGATGGGCTTTTCTAAAAACCTTATTTAATAGCATAATTGTACTTACTTACGTTTATTAATGAAATTTCCTCAATTATTTGAATTTGTTTGTCTCTTAATATGTTATGAATGCCTAAAGACATATAGACACTGATTATACAAATCAACGTTAAAGGGCTTACTTTTAAATTTGATCCTAAAGTTTACTTACGTTTTAAATTTGTGCTATAGTATGATTAATGGTGGTTTTGAGTTGAATACTGATTCAATGACTGTATTTATCTGCTATAGTTATAGTTTAGAACTAAAATGAGTATTAAATCTCTGCAGACTTACTAATGCTCACAATAAATGATTACTCAGCCAAGTCGGAGAATGTAAGACACGATTTAATATGTGGCTCTTATAATCATTTATCTAATTATTAAATGATCAAATATAATTATTTATTTATTTAATAACATATGGCTAGTAATAGTTGATGGGCCTAATTACTCTTATTGGGCCATTAATGGGTTTCCCTTGAGTGTACATATAAATAAAGAGTTAATTAGAGGGAATAGACGAATGTTCATTTAATCTCTATCAACACTAAATCGTCCCTCTCTCTCTCTCCAAACCATGAGCTCTCACGATGTTACTTAATATCATTCTAATCGTACACCCTAAAAGGGAACCCGATCCAGATCAGAGATCATGATGTCTTCCCTATCATCGGTGAACTTAGCAGGTATGATTTATATATTGTTTTCCATTACATAGTCAAGAAATGATCAACAATTTTTATTGTTTTAAAAGATCATGAGTAGTTAGCAAGTAGTGAAGCATGTGATAGCAAGTTAGAAGTAGTCTATGTTTATTTACCTATATATGTATGTGTGAATGAATTAATTAAAGTGCAGCAAGTGTGAATTAAAAGCAGTAAACAAACCCACTATTCGTGAGTTTTGTTTGCAGGTATTTTAGGGTCTAATCCAACAGTCCTATGACTTTTCAAATGGAAGGTCATGGGTTCGAGTCTCACTTGGGATAAATTGTTGGGGGTTTTCCCAGGTGTGGGTTTCTTCCTAGGTGGCTCCCGGGTTCGAATCCGTTGCTGTTATAACCCATTGAAAAAGACATGCATGACTCACAGGAACACACGGGCTGCTCTTAAAAGGAGTAGGGGTTTAAGAAAGTCGCATTTAAAAAAAAGATAGATATATCATAAACGTTGATGTTATGGTATTAAAGATAAAAGTTCTTTGGCCAAAAAAAATTAGAACTAAAATTCTTTTAGGATTAAATAAAGTCAAATTTTCTATAATATCCGAATAATCTAAACCCATAATTAAGATATAAAAATTAAAAAAAGAGAGAAATAAGAGAGATGAAATTAATTATGTTTCATTAATTTGACAATACATACATTACTAGGTTAGAAACTCGTATATTACACGTTTTGAATAAATACAATGTTATATACTTAATAATAAAGATTTACATATTTATGATTTATTACATATTAAATAGTTTTTTTAATACAAATTTCTAGAAACGTTATATAGTTGGTTTTTTTAAATGTTTTATAAAAAGAATGAAATAAATGTTCAATTTATTATAAACAAACCTATTTTTTTTAAATAAAAAATGTTTATAAAAATAATTATATGTAGAAATTATTATTATTTAATAGAAGAGAGAAGAGAAACAAAAAATTATAAAAACGATTAAAGAAATTTGTATAGTTAATAGAAGAGAGAGGCGGGAAAAAAGGCTAAGGATACATAGAAGAGTAAGAAGTGTCCCATCAAAAACTTTATTTATTAAATAGTATTGATACTCTTTGTTAAAATGGGAGGTCGGTTACTACAGTAACCACATCCCAATGGTCCACATACTTTTCACGCCATGCGTCCTTCCACCGCTTCTCTTTCACCAGGTTTCATCTTCTCCTTCCCCCCTCCCCCCAAAAAAAAACTGCTTTCTTTCTCTCTATATTGAACTTCTGTTTGAGATTGGGGTTTCAGATATCGATCCTTCATTTGCGATGGCCATGTCTACATGGGTGAGACCTGAATGTAGCTCCTAAAAGTGATAAATCCTAAATCGATGAGTAACAGCCTCATTCATTGGAGCAATGCAAGTTTTGATCTTTATTTCATCTTCTTTTATGATTTTTCCATCGTTAATTTTTGTTTGTTTGATGAGAACTTTAATGTGTAAGTATATCGATATACCAAGAGGAATTCAAATCCAAACTAAAAAATCCCTATTTTGATTCAAACTTTGTGTGTTCTTCACCGCATGTCGATCTGTCACTACTTGAAAAAAACCAAGATCTTTACCAAATCGGACGATCTCCAATCAGATTCTGTAAGGTTATAAAGGGCTGGTGTATCGATGAGCGGCTAAAGTTTTGCACGTTTTTATGGTTAATATTGTATATTTACTTGAATTAGTATTTGGAATGCAAAGATTTTGTGTAGTTGTGCAAGCACATGTGGTGGAAGTAAAGGATGTTTTTTGAAGCATTATGCGAGAAATACAAGAGTAGCGGAAGACTGCGTGAGAAAGCCGGAGTGAAAAAGAAGAAATGATGAAATGCTGCGTAGGAGCGTAAGTTTACGCCAACCCATCGTAAGCTTACGCCGGAACAATTTCAATACATTGGAGTTTTAGCAGGGGCGTAAGCTTACGCCGTCGGATCCTTTTCAAAGTCAATAGCATTTAAGCATGGGCGTAAGCTTACGCCGGTTACGTTTCAGACGCGAATTTTTAGAGAAACAGCTGATTTTCAATGTTTAATTAGGGGTTTCACCCCATAATTCGAAATCATCTTTTGAGAGCAGGTTTAGGCGATTTGGTGAGTTCTAGGGAGGCTAGAAAGAGTGTTCCAACATCTAGTTAAAGATTGATACCAAGAAATTGAAGAATTAAAGATGAATTCCACAACCATGAGAGGCTACATCACCTGTAATCATTCCTGGGTGGATTGTTTGTAAGTTTTTAGGGTTTTATCATGTGCTAGATTTGAGATAACAATTCTTGTAATCGTTCGGTTTGAACTACTTGAATTATTGTGTTTAGTATTGTTATGCACTCACGGGAGTCGATATTTTCTTGCACCATTGACCTCGTTAGGTGATAATTGCTATGAACTTTGGTTTATGTTGAGTTTATTGATTAATCTAATTCTATATTGCATACATTTGTCTAGATTTCATTTGTGAATGTTGTCTTACACCATTTACCTTTGAAGTATGAATGTTGATGTTCTTGGTTAGAATTGGTCAAATAAATTTAGATAATTGTTTGATTGCATGAACTCATATCTTTGGTGTGATAATCTCTAATTGCTTATAAACTTGAAACCCGGGTGTGATTCCTTTTTAATCATTGTTTACTATATAAACCGTTTGCTTGTTACTTGATTGCTAGTGATCGTTTACACGTAATTGCTACTTAATAATCATTGTTTGTTGAAGTTACTAATTTACACCCCAATCATTGCCTGTGTTTGGTTAGAAAGACTCATTGCAACTTCATAAATCACTTTGTCGATTAAAGTTAAGCGCCAACCACAAACTCTTCGTGGTTCGACACCCTTTTTACCCTAACTAGTTTAAGGTGATTAGGACACACTAATTCTCTATCTTTGACCGGTCGCTTCGACACCGATCATGCATACAAAACATCGCTAGACTGAAGATCGGAAGACGAATAAGACGAAAAGTGAAGTTTAAGCTTAGGCGAAACTTTAGATGAAAGTTAGTTTCAGACGAAAGTTTAGGCGAAAATTTTTGGTTTAGTATATATAGTTGTTTAGTTTCTTGTTTAGCAACCTTTGCCATTTTGTGTAGTTTTCAATTTGTAATTTGCAACATTTAGGTGCTTTGAAAGCAATTCTAAGGTTTGTAATTAGTATTATTTGAGCATTATCAATACAAAGAGTGTTATGTTATGAGTTTGTTTGTGGTTATGGAGATTTGCATTTGATTTGTGATCTCGAGCTCGTTTTTACACCAATTGATCGTTTCAATCAATCAACTGTGTATATCAGATCGATCTGTTCAAAAATCCATTGAGATCTGCGTGTTTTCGACATACAATTTGGTATCAGAATCTTAGTGCTCTTGTTTGGGGTTTTCTAAAAATCTGAGTTTTCTAGCTTGTTTTCTCACCATTTGGCATTCATCTTACATTGCATTTTTCGCGATGATATCCGAATTCGATTGATATCATTGGTTTGATCATTGGAGAGAATTTTTTGACTGGGATATGAGATTTGGTTGAAGTTTTGAAGGAGGTAAAAGTTTGTCTGTTTGGGCGAAAGTTTCTTTCGAGTGAATCTTTTCCGGAACGAAACTTGTTGTTTCAAACTTTCAGACGAAAGTTAAAACTTTTGGCTAGATGAAAGTAAAAACTTTCGTCGACGAAAGTTTTTTTTAAAGATGAAAGTTCCTTGAACGAAAGTTCCGTCAAGCGATATTTTCTGTGTAAAAGAAAGTTGGGAGGAAACTTCAAACGCAACTTTGAACGAAAGTTTCGGCAAAAGTTCTTCTTTGGGCAAAATTTGTCTTTGTTTTTGAACAAGTGACACTTTTCTGCAAAATGGCTCAACTCAGTTTTGATAAGGAAACCAGAACTGGAAACCGAACTCCCAAGCTTCAATCTGTGGCTGACTTTCCACACTGGAAGAATCGTATGAAGTCGTTTTTCTACTACACGGATTACAACTTATGGAATTCAATTATCAATGGTCCTCATATGCATATTATCACCAGTGCTATCCTAACAAATCTTCTAAAAATGACAAGAAAATCTTGGGTAGGGATTTCAAGGCGTATGGTGCAATCACTATGGCACTTCCCACTAGCATCAACAATACTTTTGATGACTACAAAACTGCACAATATTTATGGGATGCTTTATGTGAACGATATGAGGATAATGCGGATGTCAAGGAAAGTCGACGCGATATGGTTTAAAAGCAATATGATATATTTTGAAGTATAAAGGGTGAAAGCTTGTCTGATCACATTTCAAGATTTACTACTTTGGTTAGCCAGTTGAAGAAGATGGGAGTAGTTCTGAATAATTATTCTTTGGTTAAGAAGTTGTTGGATTCTCTACCAACTACTTGGAGTGTTCAATGTATGATAATCAAGAGAACTTTTAACTTTAAGGAGATGACGTTGACTCAATATATTGATCGGGGATCTGGAATCATTTGAGCCAGATGCAAAGAAACAAGAAATAAATCAAATGTCTTATTCTGGAGTTGCATGAAGTTCTTTCAATACAAACAATGCAGCTTTAGTCTCACCAGTTATTGCATCACCAACTCCTGCTACTGCTAATGTTCCTTATGTTGCTCCTGCACAAGTGAATTCATCACAAATTTCTGCTGGTTCTGTTAAGAACACACCTGTGTCAGCACCACGGTCTTCAAGCTCAACTATTCCACAAATATCTCTAGAGTATATGGTTCTATTTAGTCCATTCTTTTCAAGTTATGATGCACCGGTTGCTAGAAATTTGATACCTGAGAGTTTCAACCCTAAAGATGTAGAACAAATTGATCTAGATGACAGAGTAAAAGGACAATCGTACATGTTTGAACCTAAGCACTTCCTATCATCCACAAACTGATGAACAGGGTAAAAGGATAATTCAGATGTTAGAAGATATGCTTCGAGCATGTGTGATAGATTTAGGACGTAGTTCGGATGATCACTTACCCCTAATGGAATTTTCTTACAATAATAGTTATCACACAAGCATCCAGGCGGCACCATTCGAAGCAATGTATGGCAGAAAATGCAGAACGCCTATATGTTGGTCTGATGTAGGAGAAAGTCAATTGTCAAGACCTAAACTCGTACAAGAAACAACTGACAAAGTAAAAGGATAATTCAGACGTTAGAAGATATGCTTCGAGCATGTATGATAGATTTAGGTGATAGTTGGGATGATCACCTACCCCTAATGGAATTTTCTTACAATAATAGTTATCACACAAGCATCCAGGCGGCACCATTCGAAGCAATGTATGACAGAAAATGCAGAACGCCTGTATGTTGGTCTGAGGTAGGAGAAAGTCAATTGTCAAGACCTACACTCGTACAAGAAACAACTGACAAAGTATTACAAATACGTGAAAGATTGAAAACAGCTAGAGATAGACAAAAGAACTATGCTGATAGAAGAAGAAAGCCGTTAAAAATTAATGTGGGAGACAAGGTGTTACTAAAAGTATCGCCTTAGAAAGGAGTGGCCCGATTTACAAAGAAAGGTAAGTTTAGTCCACGTTTCGTTGGACCATTCAAAATAACCAACAGAATCGAACCAGTGGCATATCAACTAAAATTACCTAAAGAACTGAGTGGGGTGCACAACGTGTTCCACGTATCCAATCTCAAGAAATGCTTAGCTAATAAAACACTTGTCATGCCTCCTCAAGATGTGGAGGTAAATGAAGAACTAAAATATGGAACAACCCTTACAAATAGAAGATCGACAAGTAAGGAAGCTGAAAAGAAAACGACTCATTGTAGTTAAAGTGAAATTGAACTCTCGCCGAGGTCCATAATATACATGGGAATTAGAATTGGAGATGAAAAATAAATACCCTCATTTGTTCAATTAATCTCGAGGAAGAGAATAAAATAAGGTGGAAGGATGTAACATCTGCGAAAATTTCATACCCAAATTGAGCAAAATTAAAGTCGTGGGGTCATTATGTATTTATACTAAAGTTAAAGAGCAAGGGCTAAAAGTTAAAATATGGGAAAGAGGACGGTAGCGGTCGCTGCCATTTGCTTCACGCTCCGCTACGATTCCCAAGGTCAGATAAGAACGCAATCCGGTACCAACACGTGTATGGAGACTACTCGTGGAAATTGACACGTATCTGATGACTTAGCATGGTAGCGGGCCACTACCGTATGCTTAACTGTTCGCTATCCTCCTTATGAATTAGCACAACCAGAGGCTGCCACGTGGCACGATGACTCGCGTGAGCCAAGGCGGTAGCAGACCTGTCATGGTTATATGGCTGTCATCCCGTAGAGTGGCCAAACCAAAATCGACTACTTTGGCATAAAAATTTGAATCCAAGAGAATATTTACTGGTTTAATATCATAGTGAACTATTCTTTGAGCACATTCTTCATGCAAGTATGTGATGCCTCTTGCCGTTCCCACCGCAATCTTGTGAAGTTTGTCAAACCCTATCAGCAATCTTGTGAAGTTTGTCAAACCCTATCATAGCCCCTTCGTTCCCTTTTAACAAGTGATTATCCGGTGCGCCATTAACCATGAACTCATATACAAGAGCTATTAAACTTGATTCAAAGCAAAACCCATAAAGCCTAACAAGATTAAAGTGATGGGTTCTTCCCATAGTGCTCACTTCTGCCATGAATTGTTCCTCAATTCACTGGTTAGACGTCCCATTTAGTACTTTCACGACTACAAGCTTGTTGTTGTTGATGATTCCCAATTTGATGGTGAAGTTATCCGTCGCTATTCTTAGATGTTGAGAGGTGAAAAGGATGAGCTTTTCCCTTTCCATCTCATCAAGGAATTGGATCATAGCAAGGGGATTAAACCGAGAGTCGTCATTCTCTAATGCCTCCATCGATCTTCTTTTTCGTATGTTCTTTATATCGAAATAATTTATACATTCCCAGACAAACTGCAAAAGAGAAACTCTTATTATTTAGAATCCGCTAGAAATTAAAACATAATTGGGTATTCCCTTACGATGTGTTCCCGAGTTAACTTAAGGAAAGAAAAGAAGGGAATCTCTCCCTTTCTTTTCTCTTCTCTTCCTTTCCTTTCCCTTCTCGCCATTTCTTTTCAATTTAGAATGATGGATTTTAGCCTTAAAACCCCTCCCTTTCTCTTCTCTTCTCTTCCTTTCTCTCCATAAAAAAACTCTGGAACGCCAATTTTCTCTACTTCCTTCCAAATCATTTCTCTTCTCTCCTTAAATGAAACTCGGGAACACAGCGTTAGTATTTTTTACTGGATGGTTGAATACAACTTACCGGCTACAAAAACAATAACGCCAACAATAGAACCAGAAATACCAAAAATGAGGCCGGGAGAAGGATGAGAAAATGGGGGAGAAAAACGACTAGACATAATGTTAAGATATTTGGAATTAAAAACCTTTATACATGTTTAAGAAGGTGTCATTTGAATCTATCACGTAAACTTTTGTGAGGTTGTCACTTATTAGAGACCATTTATTAAGACGCGTTCAATTAAGTCATATGTAGGCCGGTGGGTTTTTGTCTAAGACTAAAGAATTTCCCACCATTGAGGCAGAATGATTCAACCGGAGGAGCGACGGCGCCCACCCTTGTATAGGTTTTTTTTCTTTTTAACAGCAACATCTAGATTTTCTAGGATAAATACTCAAGTGGTGGATTCGATATGAAAAACAGAAACACGTTAATTTGGCTAACTCTCAAACAACTCTTTATTATAACATGAAAATATAACACAAAAACCGATTACAATAACTCTCTAACTCTCATAATGGAACTCTAACCCGGTAACATCTATTTATATACTCACCCAAACTTGGTGAACAAGAAATCTAATAACCCTATCTTGATCATTAAACAACCCAATAAAACCCATTAACACATGGGTTGGGCCCGTTTCTTAGGCCAGACAACAAGTGAGCCAACAAATACACCATATTGCTTTTTTAACAGCAACACCTATATTTTTTAGAATAAATACACTATACATGTACATTACATGATTTTAACCCTAAAATTTTAGTTATAAGACACACACTTAAATATCATTTGTTAAATCAACTTAAAACTTTGATTTTGTAACTTTAACGAGCCTAGAATCTATAATTTGTATGTTATTTTATTTCAACAGATAATACATTTTTTGCCGTTAATAAAAAAATATTAAGGTTTTTAGCTTGATGAATGTAGAAACATTTACTTCCTAAAACATTATAGAAACCAACGTTTGAAATCTTAATCTCTAGCTTATAAATAAATAAAAATTAAAAATACACATATGAAAATTATATTCTTTTTTATAGTATTCCTATAATATAAGACCTATATTAGAAAAATATATAACTAAAATTATATTTTTTATATATAATACATCTACTTATTTACATCATATGTTATAAGACTATTTGTAGTGATCATGTGAGTGTGAGTAAAAGTTCTATCACGAAAACGTCACGTATACAGTTGTTGTTGGGTCTAGTTTGAGAACGATGTTTATCAAATCAAGCAATCACGAGAAGTTTAGGGTCACGTCACGCGTTTTGGTCTGACTCTGAGAGTCGCTAGGCTGGTTTCAGCCGACTCTCTAAGAGTTCCGGCTCACTGGTTGGCCGACTCTCAGTGATTCTCACACGTGATACCGACTCTCTTAGGGTTTTCAAGAAGAGGCGGCTTGCTTGGAGACCAAGGCTCATGGGGCTATAAATAGGACCTTAGGGTTTCATTTGTTGTTGTTGGTTTGTGTATGAGCCACCACCCCGGGGAGCTCACTCGGGGTGGATGAAAGTTGTAATTTTGTTGTCCAAAATCAATGAAGTTTACTACTTTCCGTTTCTACTCGTCTCGATCTATCTATCTATGTATTTGTTTGTTTGTTTTGGCTCACCATGACCCATTTCTATCAAAAACATAGCTGATCCGGATCTGAAGGGGTTTATCAATTGGTATCAGAGCCAAGGTGGCTTATTTCAGCTTGTTTTTTATCAGATCTACAAATGAAATCCGTTGGGGACGTTAAACAGGAGCAGATTTGGGCGGATATGAGGATTTTTGGTGAATTTTTGGAGTTTTCTCGTCTGAGTGTTCTTGGAGCGACTCTCTAAGGTTGAAGATGAAGAGTGTCGGCTCTTGAGCCGATACTCCTTACAGAACGCAAGTTCAAAGTCCGGCCGACTCTCAAGAGTCACCGGGCCGACTCTCACGAGTCTCCGGTCGACTGTCGCAACCGACTCTTGTGTCTGGGTCGACTCTCACAAGTCACCGGGCCGAATATCGCAGTCGACTCTCTTGTGTCCGGGCTGACTCTCCAGCTTCTACGGGCCGACTCTCCGGTTCATGCGGGCCGACTGTCAGAAGTTACCGGGCAGACTCGTACCCATTACCCAGCTGACACTCAATAATGTCTGGGCCAATTCTTATCGGGCCACACTGTCTCAGTCCACGCGACTCTTGACTAAGTGAAGGTTTCGGGTCGACTCTCTTCCAAGAACAATAACCAACCCAAGTACTCAATTAAAAAAAAGATTATTTTGGAGAGAATTTCTTGAATGAATTTTTTGGTGGATATTGCGAAGAACAGGAGGTTAATTGTCCAAAAACTTGGAAACAACTTTTTGGAATTTTCGTGTTTTCGGCAGTATGGGATCGAGAGCTGATTAGAGTATTCAAAGAACGGCATTTTATCGTCTTCTGAATTGTTGAGGATCAGGTTGCCATACGGGGGAGCTCTTCTATGTTTAAAATGATTGGGATCATGTGACTTAACATTAGTCAATTAGTTTTGAATTCTCATCTTAGTCCAAAATGAAGGAATTTTACAATGAACGAGAACCAAATTGAAGACTGTGGGATTATGTGATGACCATTTTGAGCATTGTTTGACTGAGTCAAAGAGATTTGTGATAAAGCCGGTTACTTGGAGTTAATTATTGGATGATCGAACCTCTATCCTAGCCTATTATAAGATTATCCTTGATGAAGAGACACGAGACTTTGACTGAAAGATATATAGGGGAGCTACATCTGAGGGGGAGAACGACAATGAAAGATTTCGGGTTATCGATAGATTCATGAAGTTGAAACCCCCCGAAAATTGAAAAAAATTTCGGGGGAAAGAAAGAGGATGAGGCAACGGATTATCAACTGCTGAGAAGACGTTTGACGATCTTTGGATATCATTGATAACATCATTCTCAGGGGGAGATTGTTGGGTCTAGTTTGAGAACAATGTTTATTAAATCAAGCGATCACGAGAAGTTTAGGGTCGCGTCACACGTTTTGGTCTGCTGGTTTCAGCCGACTCTCTGAGAGTCGCTAGGTCGGCTTCAGTCGACTATCTGAGAGTCGCTAGGTCGATTTCAGCCGACTCTCAGAGAGTGCCGGCTCACTGGTTGGCCGACTCTCTGTGATTCTCATGCATGATAGCCGACTCTCTTAGGGTTTTCAAGAAGAGGCGGCTTGCTTGGAGACCAAGGCTTATGGGGATATAAATAGGACCTTAGGGTTTCATTTGCTGTTGTTGGTTTATGTGTGAGCCACCACCTCGGGGGAGCTCACCCGGGGTGGATGAAAGTTGTAATTTTGTTGTCCAAAATCAATGAAGTTTACTGCTTTCCGTTTCTATTCGTCTCGATCGATCTATCTATGTATTTGTTTGTTTGTTTTGGCTCAGCACGACCCGTCTCTACCCGTTTCTATCAAAAAGGAGAGCTGATCCAGATCTAAAGGGGTTTATCAATGGCTTTAGTCACATTCACTAAGGTGCGTAGTGGTTTATGAGTGTCACCAGTTTTGTAATAATTATCTAATCATTGGCATTAAATTTTTTACAATTATTTATTTAAAAAATAATACTATTTTTTTTTATAAAAGGCAGTTTCATGTTCGTGGCCTTTTGTTTTTCTTTCGTTATTAGACCAAAACGTAATTAAGTTATAGTGTAAGGACTGAACTTGTAAATTGGTAGTATATAAAAACTACCTTATGTAACCCTACATGATAACCATTTCTAATATAGCACAGTTTGGAATTTAAGTTGGTATCAGAGCTTAAGAGAACAACCCACCGGAAACACCGTTGGAGGGGCAGCAGGCCGTTGCCGCCACCGTCCTACCCACCACCTAACAAGTCGATGTAGTCTTCTTCTTCTTCCCTGTCTATTGCCGCTGTTAACTACCACCACAACACCACCACGACAAAAACCACTACCATTGTCGTTCTACACCACAGCTTCTACCGCCGCCACACCACAAACCCTAGATTCAAGTCGTCCGTTGAAAAACCATGGATTCGGTTGCGGTCACCAAAACCCTATATCCATTGCATCGCAGTCACCGCCGCCACCATAGGCAGCCGCCGCTTACACCCCACGTCTAGGGTTAGCAGAAACAAGGTTGCTCTCGTGACCCTAGACGTCGTCGCCGCCACTATACAAACAATGGCCATTTTTCGGTGACTTGCACCTGGGCAAATCCACAATGCTTTCGGTTCAATTTCTTGCAAGGGTTGCAACAATTTGACACAGGGGAGAAGAAACACAAAACCCTAAACTAATAGATGTTTGTGTGGTGAAGATGGTTAGAGGTGTGGTTATGTTTATGGGAAGTTAGTGAATGGTTGTAAGAATTTTATATTGACAAATAAGTTTGGGTTCATGTATACGAGATTTGGTTTAGGTTTAGGTTTAGGTTTAGGTTTGGATTCTCATCAGGAGTGCCTTTGTTTAGCAATTGCATGAACGAGTTTGTGTTTAGGTTTAAGATTGTAAGAAATTTGAAATTTTGAAATATAGTCGTGTGAGTTTAATCGTTTGAATCTTATAAAAGTTTGTAAATTTTACAAATTCTTATATTTTATAAAATTAATATTATTAAAGTTTATAAAAGATTAAAAACATACGAATATTTATAAATTTATTAACTATATTTTGAAAAGTGTAATAAATATACAAATATTTAATTATATATAAGAAAAATATAAATAATAAAATATAAAATCTCAACTCGGTCTACCCGATCTCATCCATCTCTATGTGCCACCATGTATAAGACCACGACGAGCAGCCTGACATCACGAATCCCGGCATTGGAGATTTCTAAAAAATAAAGCCCTTGGTTTGCCTAATTTTTTTATAGGCAAACAAACAAGATTAAAGGAGAAACTTTATCGACTATGTTATACAGAATAGATTGCTGGCCATCAAGAAGAGAAACTTGAAATATGGAGATACAGAGATGAGGATGCTGAGGTGGATGTGTAGGCACACAAACACACTAAGGATGGATCGGATAACAAATGAAGTTTTTCGAGAGAATTTGGGGTAGCATGCCTCTCGGATAATTGATTTGAGGGTAGATTGAGAGGGTTTAGACATGTGAAGAGGAGATGACTGCACGAGTAAGAATTGTGGAAACCCTCAGGGTGGAGAGGCGGAGGCAGACCCAAATTAACATAGGATGAACGGATTAGGCATGATCCGTTAGACTTGCAGAGATATGAGTTCTTGAAGACGTTGGATTAAGGTAAAGACTTTTAGAGGAATGTATAGATTTGTCTTTAACCTTAGCATTAGCCCTAGCCTTTGCTTTGTCTTAGGCTTAGCTTTTCTTTAGTCTTAACTTTCCTTAGCCTTTGTTGTGCCTTAACGTTGTTGGTAATCAAGAGTGCAAATTGGACGAAGAACACAAAGATTTGATAAACTTGCTTGTTGATTTGTAGAGAATTTTGTTCATACAGACATACAATCATCGACACCTTCATAGAGGTGCACACAAAAACCGATTTCGGAACCGGAACCGGCCTACCTGACCCGAACCGGTTCCGGTTCCTACCCGGTATCTCCAAGAACCGGTTCCTACGCGGTATCTCCAAGAACCGGTTCCTACCCGATCCTACCCGTTGGTTCCTACCCGGTTTTAGGTTTTTGATGCTCGACCGGTTCCTACCCTACCCGGTTCCACATTGAAAATAAATAAAAATTGCATTTTATGTTATTTAATGTTATTTTAATTATTAAAAAATATATATTGGAACTGGTTCAGACCCGAACCGGACCCAACCCTACCCTACCCGGTTCCACAGGGTAGGATTCTTCAACCCATAAACCGGTTCGTAACCGGTTCAGGTTCCGACCCGGCTGAATTTGTACCCGGTCAAAAAAGAACCAGTTTGAAACTAGTTTCGGTTCATGGGCCCAACCTGGTTTGTGCACCTCTACACCTCCATACGGTTGTTTGTGGGGGTATTTAACCCTAAATCACAGAACCGTCGCATCCTTTCAATACACCAGTTATTGACTTTCAAATATTAAACACATACCCTTGCACTTCCTATAATTACATATCAGACTCTAACTTGACTTTCTAGTAAATACACAAAGACCCTCTCAACTTAATATTTAGTTTATATTTTCAATACTCCCCCTTAAACTAAATATAGTTTAAAGAAGGTTTTCTCCTTGCTTGATTTGTCTTTACAGCAATGTTTGTTCGTCATCACACACAAGATGCACATTTTGATCTTATCCTTTGTCATTATCCTTCCATTTGGTACATTCCTTTACATAGTGACCATAGTTACCACATTTATGATGTTGTGACGAGCCGTTTGACTCGTCGGGGCCGGAGTTTAGGTTCAGGGAAGCTTTGAAAGCTTCCATCTTGGTGAAAATGGTCTGAAAGGTTGAGTGCGTCGGCTCAAATTGAGACTCGTTACGAGCCAATGTTTCGTCGATGCTCGGGTGTCCATGGGAAGGCACGGCTCTGATACCACTTGATACGGTTCGTAACCGGAGAAGAAGATAATAAAGGGAGAATTTGAACTCAAACTAACACGCATGCATAAAACAAAGAACTTCTATTAGTTATAGGCTTACAATTCAACTGACCGACTACTTAAATAAACCTACCCACTGTTCATGACTCCACTACCTAAGAGACTGAAGTAAACAATTGAAAATTAATAAACTAAAGGAAACGTGAAATAATAGCTGCCGCTTGCATGGCTTGTACTGTCGCTGCATGGGACTTGTCCCCTTAGAATGTTTCAGGTTTAAAGTTTCCCCGTCAAGTCCGGGTTCATTTTCCACTTTTCCGATCGCCTTGAGCTCCTTTAGATGCACTTTTTTAAACTAAGTGTCAGACAACTTGAACGTGACACGAGTTTTCTCAGGTTGACACAAACATGACACTTTTAACCCAAAAATTTTATCTTTTTACATATTAATACTCTAATATTACGAATTTACAACAAAGAGAATACAAATGTACGTAAAACTTGATGCTCATTTCTCCTTTATCATTTAAATTTTGACATAAAATACACAATTAGTTTAAGTTATGATTAAAAAAAGTTATAAAAATAAGTGGGTCAAACGGCAAACCCATCAGGATGACCCGAACATGACCCGTTTATCTAAATGTGTTAGCAGGTTCCACCTAAAACTGGCCCAAACCCGTTTAAACAAAACTCAAACCTGCAAATTCCGTGTTCGGTACATGCCATGTCAGAAAATTACACACGTACTCAATGTCAGAGTAAATAACTTATATTCAGGAAGTAGGACTTACAACTAGAAATTGAAGTACAGACAGAACATGTAAATATATAGTCATCAGACTTGGCACTTGCTAAGGTAATAATACATATTTATGACAATGTTTGGTCACATGGCCCCCATACTTGCTATACTGAAAGAATCATGATCAGATCATGTATACCCTACACTTGAAAATTTTATCTGATACAACCAATGCAAGTTCTCATTTTGTGATGATTGACACATAGATGTATCAAACAATGTTCCTGAAGGTACACTTGCACAAAACCTATCATGCAAAGATAACAAAAACTTGATAAATAAATTGCCAAAAATAAAAACATGCCTGTATAGATTCGGTCACCTGATTATTCATAAACAAATATCAGATAAAAAAAAATTTCAGCTTGCTAATAAAGATCATAATTTGTAGCATAATGGTGAATAGTCTAATGATGTATTTACTTTTTAGTAATAATCCAATTTTAAAACTAAGTGAAACCAGAAAGTGTAAAATAACTTACCTGCAGAACAAACAAGTTATACAATTTGTGCTTGAGGGGGTATATCTTTAGCCCCTGTGTCAACCTTCTCCTGAAGTTAACAACATTAAACAAGAATCAAAGTATCAGTAACAAGAAATAACAATCTTGGACCGACCTGGCAAACACCAAACTAGAAAGGTGAAACAAAAAACGAATCTTTAATAAAATCAGCATAAAAAACATATGTTTTATCAAGAAATTTCGCATCGTACAAACTTACCACGCTCTCGTGTTCATAATAATCATCCAAAGCCCACTGATATTTAGATTGATTCAGCCCAAACCAATGTGCCAGATAGTCATCCAGACTTGAATGAACTGTAACATAAAGAATGAACATAATTACATAAATAACCATTGAAGATAACACATAATTACAGAAACCACTATTTGGGTCTCAAGATTCATTACAAAGATCCATGCTCCGGCAACTCCAAATCACAATTACAGAATCGTAACCAAGTTTCTCACTTTTATTACAGTCACTCAAACCTTTTTGTGTATTTAAAGTCACTCTAGTTTCACATGTTGTTTTAATCTTGGTGTATTTAAAGTCACTCTAGTTTCACATGTTGTTTTAATCTTGCACAATTACCAGGTGATTTTAATTTGGATTTCTTTATATGGATATAGTGAAAATGAAATCCAAAAATAGTAAATCAACATTTTCACAGTTTCCATAAAATGAAACAAAAATAAAATAAAATAACATGTTAACCGGGTAATTAATTAACAATTCCAAATAGAGTTTTGGAACACACACAAACAATTCCAAGATGCAAATCTACAAAATGAAGAACAAGAATACCATTTTGAAGTGTGGCAATGGTGTCCCAAAAGAAACCAAACTTCGAGCCGTACGAGGAACCGGTCTTCTCGTACTGAACCGGCGGCGGCTGAACCGGAGAAGGGTTCTTCTTCTTCTGAGGATCGGAATCTTTCCCAGAAGATGCTTCTGGTGAGGGTTTTGAGGTGGGAGTAACGAATACGGTGTAATAACCGATCTTTCCGATCACCGGCGGGGGTTTTGACTGCTGTTTATCGGACGGCATTGTGTTTAATTAAGTGAAGAAGAAAGGGGGTTTTGCCGTTTTGGGGTAAAGTTTGATTGGACTTTTGAGATTGAAAGGAAGTGGGAAAAGGGATCGGAATAAGTTTGAGTAAATCGAGAATGTTTGATGAAAAAGCAACGGAGGTCAGAAGATCGGATCGTTGGTGTGCGGCAACAGTTTCACACAGATGCTTGGGGCATCGCTTCGGATACAGATTTCTTTTTCTAACAAATATAATTTATTTTTCCAACATTTGTAGCGACTTTGGTCGGATAGACATTTATTCTTGTTAAAAAGTTAACGTTCCGCTTGTCACGACAGCAGACTCAAACTCACATAGTCAAGGTCCGCTTGTTCGGGTAGCAGACTACTTTAAAACCAAGTAAGTTTAAAAAAGCCTCAGAAACCATTTTTATCTTCGTTTCTACACTATTTCAATAAAAAAAAAATTCTTTAATTTATTTAATTTTATTTTTTTCTTCTTTTTTTTTAATATAGTTTAAGTTTGTATTTTTATATAAACTTATAGAAACCTGTAAAAGATAGTGATCATTTGAAAAATATAATAATATTTGTGGAATGGAATTATTGCTTCTTGGTGGTGGTCTTTATTTTATTTGTTTTATGTGTTCATCATGATGGAAAAATGAAAAGTAGAGAAATTGATAGATAGGAAAGAGGAAGACAAAAATTGTGATCCAAGTTGGACTTCATGGTTTACTTTTTAAAAGTAACATTTGATTTTAAAAACTATCTTTTAATTTTTGTTAAATTTTACTTTATTTTCTAGTCGAATGGTTAAACATATGCTCCTAAAGCATTTTATTAGAGCATTTTCATAAATATAGTAGTTTTCATTTATTCGGTTTGCAGTGAAAGAGTTCTGGTAGGCAATTGTATGTCACTTGTGATTTCTCATATTCGTTGTTTTATGTTTTCATTATCTTATCTTACTTTTATTCTTAAAACGTACTTGTAATTTTCGACCTAAAAAACCTTTTTCCATTGCGCAATTAGTTCTTCATCATCTTGTTTCTATTACTTTCTCGTATTGTGGCATGTCTATTCAAACTCTCACAGGTCAGACCCCGTCATTATATATTACCTCAATATAACAACTTTATTCATTTTCAGCTTCCCAAGAGTTGTGACACTCACAACTCGTTCTCCCTCTGATTCAATTTTTGAGCTTCTTTCATTTTTCTTGTTTCCATCAATCTCCAAATAATAATTGTAAAGCTATTAGCATGTAAGACCCTATTTTTGAAATGGATCAATAGTGTAAAAACTTTGTAGTGGAAAAAATAGGTCCAAACTTTTTCAACTTAAAAACGACATACTACTTAGTTTATAAAACTAAACCGGATACTTAAAACATATTTATGGGAGTTTATTATGTATTTAAAACTTTCACTAAATAACAACATTCAAACATCAAGAATTCAAGACTTAAGCATTAAACAAAAGGTGTTTTCTTTTCTTCCATGTAGAATTAGTCCCGAAGACCTCATCCTCGCCATCCGGCTTGATACGTTGACCCAAACCTTAAGACATGTGCAACATAACTATTAGGCATGCTAAGTGAATAATTATAACCTAACAAGGCGTGACAAAAACTGGGCCGACGTATGATACGCCAACCGGCGTATTATACGCTCAAACTGGCATATAATGGGGGCATATACAGAAGAACTTGGCGTAAGAATCCCCAGACTCGGCGTATCATATGCCAAGTGGCGTATTATACGCCACCTAACTCAAATGCATTTTTGACTTTTAAAGCGCCTTTTCAATCCCACACGACTTGTACATACATTTATTCATCAAATTTGCAAAAAAACGGGAATTTGTAACAAGTTATTTCTACATTATTGACAAAACTTATTATCTCATATGAACTTTATATAGTACAAGGATTTAAATAAACATTAAATTAAATAACAACTTCCCTTCCCGTTGGCAACTCCTCAAGTCAAATATCAACATTCTTCACATGATTTAACTGTTGGATCTAGTATGCTCAAGTGTTAGCATAATATAATGCTACTAATGTAGTTGATCCTAAAGAGTTAAAAGTGTATTATTTATATTATTGGAAATATATAAATAATATATATATATATATATATATTGTGATATATATATATATATATATTCGAAAATAATATATAAATATAATTCATATTTAACTAAATGGAATATGCCTTTTAGTTAGGGATTATAAAAGGAGATTACATCTAGAGATTTAATCTTAATTCAAAAGTTGAAACCCTAGCCGCCACCATCACAAACCTGCGCCGCCACCCCCCCCCCCCCCCATAGAGAATTTCGGCCAGAGCAAAAGAAGCAAGCGGCTCGTGCAATTTGGTGATTCTCGTGTATTGGTTAGCATCGTTCATTGTTATATCGTTGTGGATATCATTAGTCAAGTCATCCACTAATTTCAACAAGATCAAAAGTAAGATAATTAAGTGTTTTAGTTATTCTTCATCTTCTCCGGTTTCTACAGATCTTGCATCTGGATCTCTGTTCCGATTTCTCGTCTTAATTTTGATTAAGACTTCCGCTGCGTTTTGGGCTTTGATAAATGTCACACCCCAACCGGGCGGCGGAACACGTCGGAGTATGACCCGAATTGTGACCAGATTGCTCGTAGCACTTGGAACTATTAAAATTTCATAATTTTATTCAATAATATTAAAAGTGCCTCAAAGGCTACAAATAGTTCAAATAAACAAGACAAAACATAGTTCCAAACAAGATAAAATCAGATTTCAAATTTCTAAGTCCAAGCCTAAGTGTTGAACATAAATCAAGCGTTGCTTGAACTTGGTGCACCTGAAACATGTTTAAAATAAGAGTTATCAACAAAATGAATTGTTGGTGAGCAATCATGGTAGATATAGATATAGTAGTTTAGATAAAGTACAAATTCCATGCTAAGACAAGTAATACATTATAGTCTTATTGTATATACACACAGTCCAAGTTAAACCTTCCTTTTAAGATTTATCCAATTCAGATTGTCCAACATATAGTTAACAGTTTTTCAGTTTCAGAATTCATTACATGCATCCTAGATCAAAGAAATGCATGGGGTAGCTAACCCACATGGTACCACTAATTCCATTCATAGGCTGTCGAAACAGTTAATAATATGAACTAGTGTAATTAACAAATAAGCCACATAATGCAATTAAACAAGTCTAACATAAGGGAATTTGTTTCAAGTTGTGAGATTTGTCAATAGTGTAAGTGTAATTATATAGGAACATGTTTCACCCCAAAAGTGATAAAATGTATAAAGAGGGGCATGAAAACTCACATGGTTTGTAAGTAGTTTCCAAGCTAAGTTTGATCCAAAGATATAACCCAAAGTAGGTCACAATTAACCTATTATAGTTGTAGTTTAGTCATTTAGTTTAAAGGAAATAAGCTAAGGTTCGTTCGTGTTCTCGAATTTGGGAAATTATTAGGGCTTTGGAAAGTTTAAGGTTTGAAAATGTAATTAGGTTATAGTTTAAGGTATGTAATTAAGATGTAAGTATTTAAATTACTAAATTATTATGTTTAGTAATTTAAATATGTTTTAAGTAATTATTTATTTAATTACTCATTTAGAAAATTTAATTAATAAATCCTTTTATTAACTAAATGTATTAATGAAAGTAGTGAAAAAAATAAATATAATTTATATATAAATCATATGAATATTTTCTGTTAAATAGTGAATTTTTATAAAATTCATTTATTTTTAGTTTAATTAAATCAATAAATCTATTGATTTAATTACAAGTTAAATTTGTGAAAATTAGTAAAAATGTCTAAAAGTTCCAGAAACTTAATATTTCGTTAAGAATATATAAATTAAGTTTCTTTAATTTTTGTAGGATTTTTGGAATAAGTTTGCTAATATTAAATAAATAATCCAAGTTTTAAAATTTGACTTTTAAATAAATAATTTTATAAACTCAGAAAGTTTTCTGTTTTTATTCTATAAAACAGTAGAGAATTTTATTACAAAAATTTGGACTATTTATTTGTACATTTTCGAGTTGTAAATAAAAAGTTATGAATTTTTAAAGATTAAAGATTTAATTAATAAAAATCAAAAATAGGAAAAATAAAAGGGGTTTGCCCGGATTCGAACCCGGGTCTCCCTGGGACATACGCGCGCCTTACCGCTGGACTGGGCTTAATGCCTTGTCCATTTGCGGGTTCCCTTGGGTTTTAACAGCAGGGTCTGAAGACCCTTCTCTCCCAATTCCTTAACCGCAAAACCCTAGCTTCCCAATCGATCGGATTACACAGCGATCGACCTCCAAAACAAGGGGCTTTCAATCCCTGAATCAAAACGAGTCTAATGCAACAATTTTTACCTGAAATGGTTGAGGGATGAGTGAGATCGATAGGAGCCGCAGGCTTCGAGTTTCTTCGGCTGTGAATCGTGATCCGGAAGTGTTTGGGAGTGAAATTGTGTGCTCGGGAAGTGCAAATGGGTTGTTTCGAACGTGTATGATCAGTTGTATGGATTCGATTTCAAACGAAACGTATCAATTATGACCGGGGTTAAGATCGTCGGTTACGGACATGATTATGAGTTAATATGCTTTGATTTCAATTAAATTGGTTCAATAGAATCGTTGGGAATAGGTCGCATAATGTCTTTGCACTATCAACACGAGTTATTACACCCGAAATCGTGGAGTTTGAAACGGATTTCATCTCCGTTGACTTTCTCAAAGTCAAAATCGACGAGGGTTGGAGTCCAAGGTCATGAGGGTTCAAAATGAAGAGGTTCAATGTGTTGGGAGGGGTTCAAAGGCATTGTGGGGGTCCAAAACATCATTATTTGATTTAAATCATTTTAATTTATATAATTTGTGTTTTAACACAATTAAGATTTTCCAAATTAAATAAGTACAATTTTTGTTTACACTTGGATAATTTATGAGATTTATTTTATATAGTTTAGGGACTTTATTCAAATACCATGAATATTAGCCCTAATACATAGTTTGAGTATGGTTTTTAGCCACATAGTTTAAGAAATTTATTTAAGAATTTTCACATATTATTAAATATGGATAATTAGGGTTTACAATAAATGCCAAAAGGCCGGAAATTGTAAACGGAAAAGTACAGATATTACAGTCTCCCCTACTTTAGGAAATTTCGTCCCGAAATTAAGTAGTGGAGTTTGTGAACAGGTGTGGGTACTTGGCCTTCATTTGATCTTCACGTCCCCAAGTGAACTCGGGTCCTCGTTTAGATTGCCAACGTACTTTCACAATCGGAATTCGGCTTCTTTTAAGTTGTTTGATCTCTCGATCCATGATTTCAATAGGCTTTTCCACGAAGTGCATCGACTCGTCAATGTGAACTTCGTCAAGAGGAACTTGGAGGTTTCCCTCGGCAAGACACTTCTTGAGGTTAGATACATGAAACGTGGGATGTACATTGCTAAGCTCGTCGGGTAATTCCAACTCGTAAGCAACCTTCCCAATACGTTTGATGATTTTGAAAGGTCCAACGTATCGCGGTGAGAATTTCCCTTTCTTCCCAAATCGTACAACGCCTTTCCAAGGTGATACCTTTAAAAGAACCATGTCACCAACTTGGAATTCAAGAGGTCTTCTACGAATATCAGCATTCTTCTTTTGTCTCTCCCGAGCCAAACGAAGATTGTCGCGAACTTGGATGATTCGATCAGTGGTGTTTTGGACTAGAGCGGGACCAGTGATTTGTGCTTCACCGACCTCATCCCAGCCAAGAGGAGAACGACAATGGCGACCATATAAAGCTTTGAAAGGTGCCATCTCGATACTAGCATGGCAGCTGTTGTTATACGAAAACTCAGCTAGTGGAAGATATTTGTCCCAATTGCCTCCAAAGTCAAGGACGCAAGCACGTAACATATCTTCAAGAGTTTGAATCGTTCTTTCCGTTTGACCATCAGTTTGGGGATGGTAAGCTGTACTCAAATTCAATTGAGTACCCATGAACGATTGTAGAGATCCCCAAAAACGGGAAGTGAAACGACTATCACGATCAGATATGATATTAAGAGGAACGCCATGTAGACGAACGATCTCATCCAAATAAACTTGAGCCAACTTCTCAGCTCCCCAATCATCTCGAATTGCGAGAAAATGAGCTGATTTCGTGAGTCGGTCCACGATTACCCAAATGCTATCAAATCCTCGAGGTGTTCTTGGAAGTTTGGTGATAAAATCCATGGAAATACACTCCCATTTCCACATTGGAATCTCGGGTTGTTCAAGCAAACCCGAAGGTCGTTGATGTTCAATCTTGACCTTAGAACAAGTAAGACATTTTGAAACGTACACGGCAACATCTTTCTTCATGCCGGGCCACCAATAGTGTTGGCGAAGGCCTTTGTACATTTTATCGGCTCCTGGGTGTATAGAATAACGAGTTTTGTGAGACTCGTCAAAAATTAAAGTACGAAGATCATCCCGATCAGGAACCCATAAGCGGTTTAAGAAGTGTAGTAACCCATTGGGTCGAGTCTCCAATTGTTTTTCAACTCCACAACCCAATTCTTTTTGCATGTTGCCCTCGGAAAGAACCGTTTTTAAGAATTTTGGTCTCGATATCCGATTGAATAAGAGCACAACATATGTTAGGATATTCTTTCCGACTTAACGCATCAGCCACCACGTTAGCTTTCCCTGGATGATATTTGATTTCGCAATCATAATCATTTAACAGTTCCATCCAACGACGTTGTCTCATGTTTAAGTCTTTTTGGTTGAATATATGTTGTAAACTCTTGTGATCAGTAAAGATTTCACATTTGGTTCCATAGAGATAATGTCTCCAAATTTTGAGAGCAAACACGACCGCACCAAGTTCGAGGTCGTGAGTGGTGTAGTTATCTTCATGAACCTTAAGTTGTCTTGAGGCATAAGCAATCACCTTACCCCTTTGCATGAGAACGCATCCAAGTCCTTGCTTTGAAGCATCACAGAAAACAACGAAGTCGTCGCTGCCATCGGGAAGAGATAGGACTGGAGCATGGCACAGTTTTTCTTTAAGAGTTTGGAACGCTTCTTCTTGCTCTTGTCCCCATTCAAAGATCCTACCCTTATGAGTTAGGGCAGTGAGAGGAACAGCAATCTTGGAAAAGTTAGAAATAAAGCGTCGATAATATCCTGCTAGTCCAAGAAAAGAACGGATTTTTGTTGGTGTTTTAGGAGCAGTCCAATTCTTTACAGCTTCAATTTTAGCAGGATCAACATGAATCCCAGCCTCGTTAATAACATGACCTAGGAATTGGACTTCCTTTAGCCAGAATTCACATTTGGAGAATTTAGCATAAAGTTGTTCCTGTTTAAGAAGATCAAGTACTAAGCGAAGATGTTCTTCATGTTCTTGCTTAGATTTTGAGTAGATAAGAATATCGTCAATGAAGACAATGACGAATTTATCCAAATAAGGTCGACAAACATGATTCATCAAATCCATGAACACGGCAGGTGCGTTAGTCAAACCGAATGGCATGACAACAAACTCGTAGTGTCCATAGCGAGTTCTAAAAGCTGTTTTGGGAATGTCTTCCTCCTTAACACGTAGTTGGTGATAACCCGAACGAAGATCGATCTTTGAGAAAATAGAAGCTCCTTGGAGTTGATCAAATAAATCGTCAATCCTTGGAAGTGGGTATCGATTCTTGACAGTCAATTTGTTGAGTTCCCGATAGTCGATACACATCCTAAAAGATCCATCCTTCTTCTTGACGAATAAGACAGGTGCTCCCCATGGTGAGGAACTAGGACGTATGAATCCTTTATCAGAGAGTTCTTGAAGTTGACTAGCAAGTTCTTGCATTTCAGATGGTGCAAGACGATATGGTGCTCTTGCCACAGGAGTTGCACCAGGCACAAGGTCGATACGAAACTCGACTTGTCGTGTAGGGGCAATTCCCGGTAGGTCTTCCGGAAATACTTCAGCAAAGTCCTTAATCACAGGAATATCAGCCATAAGTTTACCCTTGTCCTTCTCTTTCACAACGTGAGCTAGAAAAGCTGGATAATTCTTGTTGAGGTACTTCTGAGCTTTTGTTATAGTCATCAGTTTTAAGCCTTTGGGTTGTTTCTCTCCATACACGTGTAGTATTTCACCAGACGGCAGAGGAATCTTTATGAATTTGTCGGCACAAACGATCTCAGCACGATGTTTGGATAACCAATCCATGCCGACGATCACGTCGAAACTCCCAAGTTGCATAGGAGTTAAGTCAATAGAGAAAGTATGTTCGTTAAGTTGTAGTTGATTGTTTGCAATAATTGAGTCAACTTTAACGGATTTCCCGTTAGCTACTTCTACATTATAAGTTTTGTCTAGTTGGGTTCTAGTCTTAGCAAGCATTGGTTCAAAGTCAAAGGACACGAAACTTTTATCCGCACCAGAATCAAACAAAATAGTAGCATATTGATTATTGATCAGATACGTACCATTGACAACATCGTTGTCGGCTTGAGCTTGACTAGCAGTAATGGTGTAGACTCGGCCTTTGGAAGCAGAGATTGAAGCTTTTATTGCATTGGCCAGTAATGGACACTTATCCTTGAAGTGACTTGGATCTCCACATTGGAAACAAGCCTTAACAGTTAAGGATGGTGTGTTTTGTATCACGTTATGGCCTTGCACTTGAGATTGAGTGTTGCTTGGGGTTCGGCAACGATCTTGAGTATGTCCCAACCTTTTGCACTTTGTGCAAACCCAACACGGTGCATTGGGAAGATGGTGAGACTTGCAAATATCACATTGAGGATAACTCCCCGAATAAGCCTTCTTGGTTGGACTGAAGGTAGTAGTAGTAGCAGGTGCTACTTGGCTCACAGGTTGAGCAGGTGTAACAGTCCCATAATTTTGTTTATGATTGGACTTTCTCTTCCTGTTTCTACCAGTAGGTTCAGGTTTAGAAGTCACAGCAGCAACCACAGCAGGTTTCTTCCCTCCTTTGCGGTGAAGGATTCCCGCATCGACATAAGTGTCGGTAAGTGTGGCTGAAAGACGTACAGCTTCTTCGATAGTAGCAGGTCTACTACTAAGAACAGCACTCCTGATTTGAATTGGGAGTCCCTTGCAGAATTTCTCAATCTTCCTAGCCAAGGTGTCGACTAGGTGAGGAACGAGTAGACAAAGCTCATAAAAACGAGTGACATAAGCAGAATTGTCACCACTATCTTGGGAGAGAGTCCAAAATTCCTCCTCGATCTTCATCATTTCGTTTCGAGGACAGAACTCATTGATCATGAGTTCCTTGAATTCAGCCCAAGGAAGAGCCATAGCAACAAGAACGGTGCGAGTAGTTTTCTCGCCGTTCCACCAAGTTAGTGCACGCTTTTGAAAGACGCTTGAGCCATATTGAACCTTGAGTGCCTCAGGAACACCAGCATTAAGGAAGGTGTTCTCAATGCCCTCAAACCATTGGAGTAGTCCAGTGGCTCCTTCATGACCCGAAAACTTTGGTGGTGAACACGAATTAAAGTATTTGAAGTTACAAGCATTGTTGTTGTTGTTATTAGAAGAGCTTTGATCACGATGTTGAAACAGAGCTGGTAGTATTGCAGCAATCCGATCAACAGTTTGTTGTGTGAGTGCCGGATTTGTATCAACGGGATCAGACATTCTATAAGAAAATAAAGTAAAATGTAAGTTTGAGATGAATAATAATATTCAAGAGTTAAGCTTTGAAAGTAAAGATAGGCTTAAGTTTAAACACATAGTTAGTAATTGTGTTAGTTGGGTTTTACCACACAATTACTTAGGACATATCAAGGTTAATAAGATTTCAACAATATTTGAGAAAGTCATGCTTTAGCCTATAAGTGAACACTCATCCCGAGAATCCCCAGGTAAGCGTAACAGGTCCAGTAATTTGGATTTGTACGAATACGCTTGCCTAGACAGGAAACTCAGAATACAGGCATTCACCCTTCCAGATTGCACGAGTTTCTGAACATTGTCAAAGTCTTAAACCTTAACGAGACTTTGGATAGACTTACAAAGTCTAGGGAGTTTTATAAAATATTTTAAAACATTGAAGAATTTCATATAAAAGAATATTGATGGAAGTATAGGGTAAAGTCTTAGAATTTTGAGGATTTGTAAGATTTGTGTTAAAGATTTAGAATTTGACAAATAAACACATAAGTTCCTAATCATGCAAGACTAAAAGAGGGTCCTAAAGTTATAGTCTAGGTTAAAGATTTCTAATAACCTAAATCCCTATAACCAAGGCTCTGATACCAATCTGTCACACCCCAACCGGGCGGCGGAACACGTCGGAGTATGACCCGAATTGTGACCAGATTGCTCGTAGCACTTGGAACTATTAAAATTTCATAATTTTATTCAATAATATTAAAAGTGCCTCAAAGGCTACAAATAGTTCAAATAAACAAGACAAAACATAGTTCCAAACAAGATAAAATCAGATTTCAAATTTCTAAGTCCAAGCCTAAGTGTTGAACATAAATCAAGCGTTGCTTGAACTTGGTGCACCTGAAACATGTTTAAAATAAGAGTTATCAACAAAATGAATTGTTGGTGAGCAATCATGGTAGATATAGATATAGTAGTTTAGATAAAGTACAAATTCCATGCTAAGACAAGTAATACATTATAGTCTTATTGTATATACACACAGTCCAAGTTAAACCTTCCTTTTAAGATTTATCCAATTCAGATTGTCCAACATATAGTTAACAGTTTTTCAGTTTCAGAATTCATTACATGCATCCTAGATCAAAGAAATGCATGGGGTAGCTAACCCACATGGTACCACTAATTCCATTCATAGGCTGTCGAAACAGTTAATAATATGAACTAGTGTAATTAACAAATAAGCCACATAATGCAATTAAACAAGTCTAACATAAGGGAATTTGTTTCAAGTTGTGAGATTTGTCAATAGTGTAAGTGTAATTATATAGGAACATGTTTCACCCCAAAAGTGATAAAATGTATAAAGAGGGGCATGAAAACTCACATGGTTTGTAAGTAGTTTCCAAGCTAAGTTTGATCCAAAGATATAACCCAAAGTAGGTCACAATTAACCTATTATAGTTGTAGTTTAGTCATTTAGTTTAAAGGAAATAAGCTAAGGTTCGTTCGTGTTCTCGAATTTGGGAAATTATTAGGGCTTTGGAAAGTTTAAGGTTTGAAAATGTAATTAGGTTATAGTTTAAGGTATGTAATTAAGATGTAAGTATTTAAATTACTAAATTATTATGTTTAGTAATTTAAATATGTTTTAAGTAATTATTTATTTAATTACTCATTTAGAAAATTTAATTAATAAATCCTTTTATTAACTAAATGTATTAATGAAAGTAGTGAAAAAAATAAATATAATTTATATATAAATCATATGAATATTTTCTGTTAAATAGTGAATTTTTATAAAATTCATTTATTTTTAGTTTAATTAAATCAATAAATCTATTGATTTAATTACAAGTTAAATTTGTGAAAATTAGTAAAAATGTCTAAAAGTTCCAGAAACTTAATATTTCGTTAAGAATATATAAATTAAGTTTCTTTAATTTTTGTAGGATTTTTGGAATAAGTTTGCTAATATTAAATAAATAATCCAAGTTTTAAAATTTGACTTTTAAATAAATAATTTTATAAACTCAGAAAGTTTTCTGTTTTTATTCTATAAAACAGTAGAGAATTTTATTACAAAAATTTGGACTATTTATTTGTACATTTTCGAGTTGTAAATAAAAAGTTATGAATTTTTAAAGATTAAAGATTTAATTAATAAAAATCAAAAATAGGAAAAATAAAAGGGGTTTGCCCGGATTCGAACCCGGGTCTCCCTGGGACATACGCGCGCCTTACCGCTGGACTGGGCTTAATGCCTTGTCCATTTGCGGGTTCCCTTGGGTTTTAACAGCAGGGTCTGAAGACCCTTCTCTCCCAATTCCTTAACCGCAAAACCCTAGCTTCCCAATCGATCGGATTACACAGCGATCGACCTCCAAAACAAGGGGCTTTCAATCCCTGAATCAAAACGAGTCTAATGCAACAATTTTTACCTGAAATGGTTGAGGGATGAGTGAGATCGATAGGAGCCGCAGGCTTCGAGTTTCTTCGGCTGTGAATCGTGATCCGGAAGTGTTTGGGAGTGAAATTGTGTGCTCGGGAAGTGCAAATGGGTTGTTTCGAACGTGTATGATCAGTTGTATGGATTCGATTTCAAACGAAACGTATCAATTATGACCGGGGTTAAGATCGTCGGTTACGGACATGATTATGAGTTAATATGCTTTGATTTCAATTAAATTGGTTCAATAGAATCGTTGGGAATAGGTCGCATAATGTCTTTGCACTATCAACACGAGTTATTACACCCGAAATCGTGGAGTTTGAAACGGATTTCATCTCCGTTGACTTTCTCAAAGTCAAAATCGACGAGGGTTGGAGTCCAAGGTCATGAGGGTTCAAAATGAAGAGGTTCAATGTGTTGGGAGGGGTTCAAAGGCATTGTGGGGGTCCAAAACATCATTATTTGATTTAAATCATTTTAATTTATATAATTTGTGTTTTAACACAATTAAGATTTTCCAAATTAAATAAGTACAATTTTTGTTTACACTTGGATAATTTATGAGATTTATTTTATATAGTTTAGGGACTTTATTCAAATACCATGAATATTAGCCCTAATACATAGTTTGAGTATGGTTTTTAGCCACATAGTTTAAGAAATTTATTTAAGAATTTTCACATATTATTAAATATGGATAATTAGGGTTTACAATAAATGCCAAAAGGCCGGAAATTGTAAACGGAAAAGTACAGATATTACAATAAATTAATTTAAAAATCTAAAACTATAAGGGAAATCCCAATAGTGGTATCAGAGCCGCTTTTGCGAGACTCTAGAAACCCTAATCGATCTCGTGGTCCTCCAAAAGGAAAAGCATGGTCTCTCGATCTAGTGTTGAAGCCGAGTATCGCTGAGTTGCTAATGTTGTTGCAGAGGTTAGTTAATTGGCTACGTAACCTATTACTTGAACTACATACCCCCCCCCCCATACGCAAGGCCACAATTGTTTATTGTGACAACGTCTCTAATGTCTATTTATCCGATAACCCCATTGAGCATCAACATACTAATACATGTAGAGATCGACATTTATTTTGTTCAAGAGAAGGTCCAGATCTGGCATATTTTTGTGTCCTTCACATCCTTTAGAGTTTCAATATGTTGATATTTTTACAAATGGGTTACCTAGGCACCTGTTTCAAATTCAGTCTGACCTTCCGTCCTACTATCGCTCACATTGAGGGGGTCTGTTAGCAAGATATATTTGTATATATATTTTGTATAGAATTATCTAGTCCAGTATTATAGAGGGGTGTCATCTGCATGGCCGGCCCTGGGGTAGACCCATTTTTTTAGGGGCCTAAAATTTTATATATATGTTATATATATATATATATATATATATATATATATATATATATGTTTTTATATAAAATTTTATATACCGGTTTTATATATTGGGACCTTTTTATAAAACTTAAAAACATACTGGGCACTTTTTATAATGGTTGGGTCCTCTTTAATCTTTATAATGTAATGGTTGGGCCCTCTTTAATCTTTATAATGTAATGGTTGGGGCCGTTGGGCCCTAATCCGTTTATTCTTTATAATGTAAATATGTAATGGTTGGTTGGTTGCGCCCTAATACAGTAATCTATTTAATCTTTATAATGTAAATATGTAATGGTTGTGCCCTAATCTTTATAAAGAAATATGTAATGGTTGATTGGTTGGGCCCTATATTTTTTCAGTGTTTATTGCTAGAACGTTAATCGTCGTTTATAAAAAATTTAGTTTATATATTTTGTTCGTAGGGGCCTTTTTTTCGGCTCGACCGGTGCACTTAAATCCTCAGGACCGGCCCTGGTCATCTGTATTTTATACGATTATATATAGGGCCTATGTATTCTGATTTATTCAAGGAATAAGATACCATAGACATTTTTAGTTTCACATGGGTTACAAAGGGTGGTGGGAGTGGATGGCGGGTAGGGTGGCGTGTTGCGGGAACACCGCCGCAAGCCCAGCGGGTTCGATGGGTAGAAGTGGGCGGGTTTGTATAGCCGCTGAAAGGAGAAGAATATGGCCGTTGAACGGCTCTTTTTATGACAACTGCAAAATTCCAGAATCTAAAACCTAGTTGTTGGGCTAAATCCAACTAGGCCCAATAGAAATCCAAGCCCATTTGAGGCCCAATAAGGATTCAAGCACATTAAAGACTCAATTTACATAATTCATGTTTCCTGATTTGACTTAATTTCATGAATTAGGTCATTAAGTCTAGCAAAGGTTATACGTTAGTTTAATTCATACTTTGATAATTTTAGGAATTACCCGGTCACGTATACGCCTAACCCGACTAATACGAACGTCGGTGATTAATCTAAATATCCATAATAATGTCAAAGAACCCATAATACATAAACCATATTAAGGATTTAAAACACATAATGATCTTTAACGGCATAATTCGAGGGTTTTACCGTGCACCGTCATCTTTAAACGTCCATACACGAAATTAATCATGCCTAGGACTTATACAACATATAAATAGATATAGTTTTATCAAAACTAGTTAATTACCCTTAAAAGTAATTAAGAAACCCTAAACCAAGTTAAATTACCGTTCCGAACTGTAATCGAGATTTAACGCGCTAAATGCCAGGATAACCTACACTCTTAACCACTTAGCTACTTAACCAACCCAATCACACCCCCAAGGCCTAATTTCAGCCGAGATTTCCATGTGGGTCCCTCCTCACACCTCAAAGTCTTTCATTCTTGACTTTCATGCTTCAAACCATACTTTCCCACTTTATAAGTTTCCTACTCCATCACAATCCATCATTCCATCACTCAAACTTCAATAAAATCACTCCACTCTCTCTCTTTCCCCCCTTGGATGGAACACACACTTACACACACTTGCAAACTTTGCTTCAAATCTTCATCCAAGAAATCAAGAAGTTAAGGTGCTTTCAAGAAGATTTGCAAGAAGATTCAAGCCCTTGGAACTACCTTCTTGATTCCTTCTCCTTGCTTGCTTGTTGTGAGTCTTCTACATATCTCCATCTCCTTCATTTTACTAGCATTACAAGTATTTTGCTTGTATAAAACTCCATCCAAAAGAAAACTATTTAAAAACTAGTAAAAACATGATTTACACCTTTTTAACAAAAGGTTTCTCTAAAAATTCATGTTCATGCTTTATGAACATACTAGAGCTTTTAAAAAAGAACTAAAACTTTGTACACACATGTTTTCATAAGAAAAGTTGGTCTAAAGAAAGCTTATTGGTGATAATCTTGTGTAAAAAGTTAGATCTACAAGTAAAGAAACCCTAAAAATTTAATCATGGACATATATGGATGTATGGACATAACACCTATGGAATAAAGTAAATCCTTGGACAAATCTGACTTGGCACTTTTAGAACATGTCACACATATCATAAACATCAACTAGTTGGTAAAAAAAAGAGTTAAAAAAGTACAAAATTTGAATAGTTGATGATGTTGAGTAATTTAGAACCAAAACAGTAAGCTGGCAGGTTCTCAGGTCCGACTTTGAAGGGTCATATCTCAACCAAAAACTAACCAAAAAGGACGAGTCTTAGGTCTACAATAAAGTACAAAGAGTCAAGAGTCCAACCCAAGTGGTTTCATAAAATTTCGTTGAGTTTTGATGCCCCAAAATGGTCCTACGAGAAAAGGTATCAAGGTTGTCTTTTTGGCAGAATTTTTGTGTCACTTTTGAGGGTCATAACTTGGTCTTAACAAATCCAAATAGGTTGATCCCACTTGTTAAAGTTATCATTTGAAGTATAGAGCAAAATTTGTAGGGTCTTGAGTCATAAAAATGGGTCTAGGTCAGTTAATTTAAAAGGAATCCCCCAAGACACTCCAAAACCAAACACTGCTGCCCTCTGCTGTCCAAATAAATATTTAAAAATACTTAAACATGTCATAAATTGTTGATTAATACAACCCTAAAATATATCGGTACCTTGGTATAAAATTTCGTGACTTAACGAGTTCATTTGGTTAATCAAAAGGTGACGCACGGAAGACTTAAAATTCAGGAAATTCACTATGGACTAGTGTTACCCTAATAACGTAGGTTGAAATGAATAACTATCAAAACCCTAACAAGATCTATATACGAAAACTTATGGACATATATTTATACATACAACATCAATTGTGTATATATTTTATGATTAAACATGTATACACATCATGAAACTCAAAGACAAGTCACCAACGGTTCGTCAGGTCACATTTTCTAAACATGACACTTACGTTTTTTTAGTCTAACATATTGGATGGACTTTGTACATGACCGAATTGTATGTTGACACTAAACCTTAAGGTCATAAGATAACTGCCACTGTTTAGGTCACGGTTAGGACGGTCTTGCATCCACTTGGACTATTTGCTAGCATATTCATACCGATAGCTCATAAGGTGAGTTCACTGCCCCTTTTTACTTTTAAATGTTTTAGAAACATCAGGGGAGAAACATACTTGCATAACACGTTTGAAAACATTAAACATCATCGTTTGATACATTTGGGAACAACATTACTTGATACATTTGAGAAAACATGAAACATATTTGCTTTATACGTTAGAAATAAGGAATTATGACCGACCATTTATGTTTACATGAGACAATCGTGGAAGAGCTCGTAAAGTCCCCTACGTGAACAATTTATTAACCATTAACTCATATATTCGGGATAATGTGAATAGTACTATTGGGATTGACACTCCCAATCATGGTTAGTCGCGTTAACCGAGGGTCCGTATGACCCAATGGCTGCATTTTATCTTAACTCGTGAGCCCGTGGGGAATGGGCAAGGGGCGAAACACCTGTGTTTGGTTTGGTTAACACCCATCTAAAATAAACTTCATATGCCTAGCTAGCTATAATGGGTCAACTTGATAGGTCAAACTTGATACAATTACTTGGTTTCATTTAACGTATACATGAAATCGTTCTTGTGCACATGCATATACTTGATACTTGAAAACGTTTTTTGTGCACAGGAAAACTTGAATACTTGAAACTTGAGATCGTTTTCGTGCAGATGTATCTGCCAATCATTTTCGTGCAAATTGGTTTTGCGAATCGTTTACATACAAGTAGTTTTGCCATACATTCATGTGCAAATGTTTTTGTCAATGTTTTTAAGGAAAACGGTTTCATATTATGGCCATGTACGCACTTTGAATTTTTTTTAAGGAAAACCGCTTCATATTATGGCCACGTATACATCATCAATATTTTCAAGGAAAAACTACTTTACATTGAGACAGTTAAACATGTGAACTCACCAACCTTTGTGTTGACGCTTTAAATATGTTTTTCAGGTAATTCATAGCCATGACACGGTTGGAATAGGTTAACCATTTGGTTTAAAACCTTAGAAGCCAAAGACGCATGGTTGCCAAACCTCAAGTCGATTTTGAACTATATGATTCTAGGTCAATGTATTATTACATTCTAGTGTATGTAAAGGTGTTCAACACCATAGAAGTCTTTATTTCAGTTTCCCCTGTTGTGTAATGTTACCAATCGTTGCAGCCGTAATTTATTTATTTATTTATTTAATAAGTGAATAAATTTGAGGCTGTGACACTTTTAGCCGTTGAAAATTTAAAAAAAATTAATAAATTTAACCCCTATAAATACATAACCAATTATCCTAGCTACTCAATACACAAAAAAATACATCCTTTCTAAATATATCTCATACCATTGATGTATAAACCATTTCTTTTGTACCCACCCCCACCCAAAATATGAATCGTACGTTATACTTCCCACCCGCTTCATCGGAAGATGCGCTCAACTTCGTGTTCGGCAGCGATAGTATGCAATTTCTATGTGATATTGCCGCCCAAGCCGAAGAGGAAGACACAACTACATCATCAAGGACATATGTACGCCGTGATCGTGAACAGGCTCTACAGAATCTAAAAAAATATTATTTCGACGAAAACCCAACACACAGAGAAGCGACGTTTCGAGATAGGTTTCGGATGTCGAAGAGGTTATTTTTACAAATAGTTGGCGATGTAGAAGCTAGGTTTGAATATTTTCAAGAGGGTGAAGAAGCTAGAAAGAAGAAGAGTTTCACGGCGTTACAAAAATGCACATCGGCGATTAAACAACTCGCAACCGGTAATCCTCCAGACGAATTCGATGACTATTTAAGTATGGCTAGGAGAACCTCAAGTGAATGCATAGAGTATTTTTGTAATGCCATAATACAGTTATACGGGGCCGAGTTCTTACGTAGACCAACAAGCCACGACATTGCACTTTTGTACATCGCACATGAAGAAAAACATGGCATTCCGGGTATGGTGGGTAGCATCGATTGTACACATTTTGTTTGGCGAAATTGTCCGACCAAATTGCGCGGACAATATATGAGAGGCGATCACCAATACCTGACAATCATGTTAGAAGAGATGGCTTCAAATGATTTGTGGTTTTGGCATGCGTTTTGTGGTACACCCGGCTCTAACAACGACATCAATGTTCTCTAACAATCGCCACTTTTTACCAACGAGGAGCTTGGAACCACACTTAAGTGTCCATTTGAAGTTAATGGTCGACTATACAAACGTGGATACTATCTTACGGACGGGATATACCCTACTTGGTCTACGTTTGTTAAATCGTTCCCATTTCCAACAATCCGTAAGGAAAAGGCATTCAAGAAGGTGCAAGAGTCGGCAAGAAAGGATGTCGAGAGAGCTTTCGGTGTGTTAAAAGTGAAATGGGGTTTACTTCGTCGACAAAACTGGCATTTAAAATTGGCGAAGATTAGGAACGAGGTATATACGTGCATGATATTACACAATATGATCTTAAAAAATGACGGGAACGCAATATCACCAGTCTACATAAGGGATCCTCCAGTCGAACTAGTTATTGACGATAACGTCCTTTCAGATTGCACGATGTAGCTACACATATTAGACTTCGATTTGATCTCGTGGAACATGTTGCGAGAAACACCCCGGATTTGGACGAAGACGAAAACTAGATGAATTTTTATTTATTAATTACTTTTTTGTATTGTCTTTTTATTTATTGTTATGTATTTTTAATTAATTAATTAATTTTTTAGTTTTTTAATTTGGTTATTAATTTGTTTTAATTTAAAAAAAAAAAAGAGTTGGAGGGTACTTAGAGGGTACCACTCCCACCATTGAAGATACTTTAGGAGGGTGGTTTGGCTAAGTGAGGTGGCATCTTCTAATTAGTCTAATTTGGGAGGGTACTTTGAGTGGGAAGGTACCGCTCCCACCACCCTACGATGGTTGGTGATCATCGTATACAAATATCTTCTCTCACTTAGATGTCACTTAGCTTCTCCCTGATTTACAGTAGTACGGATAGTTATTACTAATATTCTAAATTCAAGGAAGTGGTAACCTCAATACATATAAGATCACTCACGATTATGTCTATATGTTGAAAGTATTTGAAAATTGAATCAAATGAAAAATGGATCTTTAGATAGATTTGAGAGAGAGAGAAGTAATAAAAAATTTTGCTAGTCGCCTGATGGTCAATATCACGGTCGGACCGTACAGTCAAATGTACTTGGTGTGTGGTTATTCTGATGGTCAATATCACGGTCGGACCGTACAGTCAAACCTATATTCCAAGGGTGTCATTGAACCAACAAAAGATGAGGGAGATCTTTACTAAAAAAATGTAAAAATATATTCTATCGGAGAAGGAAAGAGTTTTTGATTCATTTTGGAACATTTGGGATCATTCACTATTTAATCAAACAACCACTTTTGACTAGGCTTTGAATTTTAACACTTGAAGATTTTTTCTAAATTTTTCTTTAGATAAGTAACAAATTGCGTCACGTTTGAGTTTCTCTAACATAAATCTTAGGCTCAAGTCCGGCGTCTAGTGGTTTCCTGCAACTTGGTAAAAAAAAATAGTAATTAGTTTTCCAAAATAGTTATTGAACATCCAACAATGTTAGTAACATTAATTCGTTAAATAGTTGCAATCGATTAGAAAAAGGGCCCGGTTTGATAGCATGGAAGACGGCTAGAGGTGGGCCTTGCTTACCTAGAGCCTGCAATGCTTGGAACAAGCACTAAAAGTAAAAAAAGCATTGTCCTAGGCCTCATTAGGCCTAACCACTTGCTTAAACTGTAGACCAGTGAATCAACTCATCAAGTAGGAGGTTGAAAAAGCCCAAAAGGTAATCGGTCCTTACAGAGTTACAGATGCACAAAAAAGCCAGTTTGGGATTCTAAACCGGTTCAGAACCGGTTTGTGACTGCCTAGGAAACCGGTGTGGACCCAAACGGTTTGAACCCGCATCAAACCGTCGGTTTGGCACCGGTTTGGGAGTTTTTGACACGAACCGGTTTTTCGCTGAAAACAAAACAGCCGTTATAAAACGGCTATATAGCCGTTATAGTGACTGTTTTTTGTGATTTTTTGGACCGTTTTACCCCCATATGATATTATAAATAGGTAGTGGATGTTTTGGTTCAATAAAAACTCTCAAACCCGCTCTCTACGCTCTCAAAACACAAAAAAAAACGCTCTCAAAACAATCTAAAAAAAACTAACTCCCGTGGCGGACCCACATGTGTGGGTTGGGTGTGCACCCGACACCCATGATTTTTTTTCATGTGTAGTATATGTGTAGAAAACTAGAGGGGTGAATAGGTTTACTTAATTTTTTCTTTTTTATTTCTTGAGTAATTGATTAAATATGGAAGACCACTTTGTTAATTGAAAAATATGAAAACGAGTATGTAAATAGTTTAGGGAAGAAGAAACAAAACTAATTTATAGAGGTTCAAGTAGATGTTAACAAATTCACTCTACGTCCTCTCCCCGATCCTCCAATCAAGAGTTTGTTCCACTAGTTGTCTTTCTTAAACGGAAGGGATCACTGGTCCATAAACGTTTCACTAGTTAGAAGGAAGTGATCACCTTGTACAATGTCGCACTGATTAAAGGTAGTGATCACCTTCGTCAACACATCATATCAAGATAGTGGTTTTTACACTTCTCACTATGTAAAGATAGTGATCTCTCACAACTATACACTATATAAAAATAGTGTTTATCCTAACAACTCAACACTATGTTAAGATAATGGTATCTCTCATACTTATACACCACGTTAAGATAGTGTTTATCTCTCACTAGTGGCAGAGTTTTATCCATAAGAAGAACGAGACTCACTCCCGTGACGATGGAAATGTGCATTTACTTGAAAGACCACTTGGACGCGATAGAACGAATTCAAGGTTCTGCAACTCTAGATGACGAAATTGAAGCCAAAAAAATCATATACGAGGGAGAGGTGGAACAATGAAAGGCGTTGCCACTAACTACTGAAGAACTCGCTTACGATGAAGCGCAACGAAGTAGTAGCAATAGCTCCGGCGAAGAATAAACGTCAAATAATAAATAAATATTTGTAACGTTTATTTTAATGTTTTCACATTTTCTTAACTTTTATTGTAACGTATTTTATATTTTTGTAATTTTCAAACTTCAAAAAAATCAATAAAGATGGAATACGTTTCAGTTTTTTAAAAATTTATAAAAAAAACTGGTTTCAAACCGGTTTGAGGGCTAAACTGGTTCATAACCTGCCGGGACCGGTTTGTATAGGTTTGGGTTTTCAGTTCACAAAACTGGTTTCAAACCAAACCGGTTTGGCCTCAAACCGGTTTTGACTCAGTTTGACCAAACCGGTTTCGGTCGGGTTGAACCCGGTTTGGGTTCAAAAACCGTTTTGTGCACCTCCCTCCCTCCCTCCCCATCCATTACATCATATTTTTCCATCCCTTTCTGGTCCATCTTTAGATGACGACCGGTCCATGTTTTACCATTCCTAAACTGTTTTTTAAATAAATTAAGTAGACAATGATAACGATATAAGATAAATAAAAACTAAAAAAATAACATTTTATTAATTTAAAAAAATAGTACCAACAACAACAAACATACCGGTAAAAGTCTCTTGCCATTGGTAGGGTCTACGGAAGGTAGGATGTAGGCAAACCCACACATCTATCGCAAGAGATAGAGTGTCTGCTTCCAGAGAGACCTCTGGCTCCAAGAGAAATCTTATCGGGACATGAACAGTATATTAGAACCATATAGTTTGGGTATATTTCATAGTTATAGTGAAGTGGTGATTGGCGGTGGTAAAGGGATGCCGAAGGCGGGGCAGCGGCAGTTTGGGTGATTTATATGATATGTTGTTTTTCTTGGTGTATGATAAGTTGATATCATTAATAAATGTTTAATGAAGCATGGGTTAAGGGAAAATTAAATATAAAATTAAAATTTTTTGGGTATATGATTCAGGCAACATGTGTGTTGTTTCGGGTAAACGGGTCGGGCATCACCTTAATCCAATACCTGGTCCCATACATGTTGGGTTTCAGGTATACCCGTCCTAAATGTTTCGGGTATAACCGTCGGCCTCGGGTTATTTTGTCATCCCTATAAATGAGTGTCAAGTCCAATATATTGAACAATATAATTTAGAGTAAATTACATAAATCGTCCTTTATGTTTATACCCTTTTTCAGAGATTGTCCTTTAGCCCAAAAAGTGTCAGAGATCATCCTTTACGTTTTCAAATCTTGCACGTTTCGTCCTTTGGCCCTAACATCGGTTGAGGGGGAGAATGAATCCTTCCTTATAAGGGGGTGGATACCTTCTCTATCAAGACGCGTTTTGCCTCGGCGAGCAACTCGTCAAGTGAAAACAAAACCGTGAGTTACTGAACCCATCGGGGGCAAAGCGGACAATATCTTGGTACGGTTTGCTTGGTTTGTTACAATTATGGTCATGTGCAAGGCACAAAAGAGTACATTGGTCTTTTTATCCATTTATTTAAAAATATCTTAATAAACAAAAAAACAATATGTATATATATAAACACACACACACTCTAAACACACTTTCCCTCTCCCCATCCCTCTCCCTCCCCCTCCCCCTCCCCCTCTCTCACTCTCTCTCTATCTCTCGTTCATGTGGATAAGTAAGCCCACCATCACAGCCATGATGTAGGGTCAAATATCATGTGTACAAGTGTCGGTTTTTGTACGTTTTAGTAGTTTAACTTTGTTTATCGAGTTAGTTTTATGTGTGTCTTGTAGTTTGATGTGTGGCAGGTTAATTGTGCATAGAGAGCTGAAGTATACAAAGAGAATAACGAAGGTACAAAGCTCGGGAAGTCAAGTAAAGTCAAAGTCAAACAAGAAAAGTCAAAATTCCTGAAAAGTTGGGTCTTCGCGACACACAAAGACCAGGGGTAAGAAGTTCGCGACACGCGAGGAAGAAGAAAAAGGCCCGCGACTATTTTGGCATTCGCGCCACGCGAAGGACTGGTCAGAGATCTTCGCAACACGCTAAGATGTGGATTGCGGCAAATTAAAACCTAATTTTAATTAAATACCCTAGGGACTCCCATTCTCGAATTATCGTTATTCCAGCCGTCCCAGAGGAGTGCTAAGGCGATTTCAAGAATTTTTTGGTCAATTGTTCTTAGTTTTGAATGCTTGTAAGTACTAGGTTAATTACTTTGATGTTTTTGCAATCATGAGCGACTAAGCTCTTCGTGATCCCTTCGGGTGAACGATTTATGCATATAGGTATATGATTTCAGTAGATTATCAGTTTGGATTGAAGTTTTGTGAACCTCTTAAGTTCTTTGAATTCAATTGTGTATTTGATTTATGAACAATTGCATGTGTTCGATTTATCACATCTATCATCGTTTCTTGGTTTTCTTGTATCGGGAATAATCTGATTTTGTGATTGAATTGATTATTGTGTGGTTGGGTTAAACAGTTAAACAAGGTTATGTCTATGTAATCTCTAATCTGATTTGAAACTGGAATTGTGTGTTTGTATTGCTAAATTCGAAACCCGGAGTGGTCGTTTTTCTCTAATAGTTTTCTAAAGTTAAAGTTCGTTGCTTTTTACAAATCACATTAGTTTAATTGATAAAGTTTTAAACATTAGTAGTCGTTGAATCAATTTTGTTCAAATAGCATTCTCTACTGGTTCATGTGGATTCGACAACCCTACTTCCCTGTCTGCAGTCTAAGTAGCTAAGAAGTAGTTTTTATTATAGTTTTTTATTAGCCTTGACATCGCGATCAAAATGGCGCCGTTGCCGGGGAACTGGTGCGCAAAGTGCTATTTTTTATTTATTTTGTTCAGTGCTACTAATTTTGTGCTTACGTGTGTAGGGACAATTTTATGCATACTAGGCGCTCAGCCAAGGAATCACCATTGTTATTTGATTCTGAAATAGAGAAAACAGCAAGAGCCAACCGAAAGCTATAAGGAACAGTTCAGACAATTCTAGAAAAGCTTGATAGTCCGAAGGTAAGGATGTCACAGAACCAACCTGAAAACCCAGATCCTAACCAAGGTGGGGGACCAAACCCACCTATTCCACCATTACCAAATCTCCTATTCCCAAACCAACAACAACAATAACCACCTCAGAACCAGCCGCCTCCTCCACAAAATCAAGAACCACCACCCCGATACCAACAACCTCCACCAAACCGCCAACCAATTTTCCAAGATCACCAATACCACCCATATAACAGCTTTCCAAGCCGGTCAGAGTATGAGGGTGTTGGGCCTGAGTCACCGGGACGCAGCCATCACCCAGAGCATGGTTCTCAACATGATAACTGGAACGAGGAAGGGGAGTGGTATGACCTAAACCACCAGGAGGCATTCCCTCCACGAAACCAAAGACATGATGGCATTGACGGTTGGGTTTAGCCACCACCGAGGGAAGAATATAGGTATTTACCGAGGAATAACCGTCAGGGAAATCCAGGGAATCTTGACCGAGAGAACAGGTATGGGCAGCCTCAAGTGAACAGACCAAATTATCGAGAGGAACGGCCTAGGAACTGGTACCCAGTCAGGCATGATCAAGGGGTGGAGAGTCACTTCCGCCCCACTCTAGCTTTAAATGCTTCCCCCGTTATCCCACCAGTTCGTAGGGGAAACGCATTCGAGATCCGACTAGGATGCCTTGGGATCCTCCCACACTTCTTTGGGAGAGCTACTGAAGAGCCTTACACACATCTTTCTGAATATGAGGCTACTTGTGGGACCATAGGTGGTCAAGGGTTCACAGCTGATGAGGTGAAACTGGTACTCTTCCAGTTTTCACTTAAGGATCGGGCAAAGCCGTGGTTTTTATCCTTACCAGTTGCAAGCATTAGTTACAGCAATAGTTTCTTGATGAATATTTCCCACCTCATAAAACCAATGAGGCCCGTGCTGCTATACGGGATTTAAAGCAACAATCAGGGGAGCCCATCTATGAGGCATTCAAAAGATTCAAAGAATTGCTTCGAAACTGCCCACATCATGGAATAGAGAAGTGGGAGCTCATACAGGCTTTCTATGATGGGTTATTACCTGAGGATGTGAGAGATATCAACGCCACCAGTGCAGGTTCTTTCTTTGAAAATCATGTAGATGATGACTGAGAAATTTTTTAGAAGATGGCAGTGACATCAAAGAGGCAAGCCAATGCTAGTAGAAGAGCAAAGATGGGAGTAACTGCGAAAGCAGTTGATTATGAAACTCAAAAGCGTCTAGATGCCATGGAACTTCAAATGGCAAGGCTTGGCAGACCTAGTGTAAGAGAGGTATCCAATGTCTCACAGGGATAACCGGTATGTGAAGGATGAGGTGATCTGGGCCACACCGTGACAAGCTGTCCAAGGGAGCAGGGCAAGGCAAAAGAAGTGAATCAGGTTGGAGGAGATAGGAAGCAGGACATGAATGTAACCCACTACCATCCGGGACTCCGAAACCATTCAAATCTCAGGTATGGTAATGCATCTAATCAATTAAATCCTAACTTTCAGGGTTCTGATGTACAGGGTGGGAGTCAACAGCATGAACATTCTAAACATGAGGGTTGCCAAAGCAATATGACATGTACCAATGTGATTCACAAATTAAAGATCATTGTAACTATCAATAGTTCAAAATAAATTTATAAATGTGAGCTTAGTTTACCATGATTGATCAAAATGTATATGAGGATAACGAATGACCACCGATTGGATGAGATAACCAGGAATAAATGCACCAAGTTGGAAAGAAATAAGCTACCTTCCATTGGTTGAGGTTCTCTCGGGAAACAAAAGTACTCGAGGAAATTTGTGGGTTGATGCTTTTCTTTGTACTAAAATCCTTGAAAATATAATTCTGCATCAAATTGCTTATATGTATTGACTGAATGCAAGGGTTTACATTTTGAAAATATTTTGACCAACAAAAGTCAACCGGATGTTCAACTATTTTTTCTACAAGTTCATGAACTCCATAAATATAACTGTAAAATGTAAATAAGCCCAAAAATGTCAAGTTTTCATTATTTACCCATGACTTATAGGCTATAGCAACTTAAAGGCGAGGGCTTGAAGCTAGTAAAGCACATTTGTGCAACAAACTGAATAATATGTAAAACGAAAGACAATGAACGAAGGCTTAATACCTTTATTTCATTTACAGCTTGCTTCCGTGATTGATATGAGAACCGGTTCACATATATCACCTAAAAAAAGAACATACGAAAGAAAATTAAAATTAACAGAACAAAGTCAGGATATTATAAAACTTAAAATCTTAAATAGCTTTAATTTACCTGCATAGCTCTAATTATGACTCCAACAAAGGGCATGGAATCATGAGACTCGGATGTAACAATTGTTGGAGACGATTCATAGAAAAAGAAAATCGGTGAATGAGGTTAGTGGTATGAATGAATTTTGCACAAAAGTAATTAAAAAGGAGAACCCTATCAACCTCATTGTAAGGCCCCAAACCATGCACCCTACAATTGATCATCATAACTGGTTAAACTCTTTAAAAACATCTAACTTTCATTTACATAAACAGCGGAAGTCTTTCTCAAAATAATATTATCTTTAAACACGTTAACTTTGATAACATTACCTGACGAATGCATGCACACCAACCCGAGTAGCTCCGCTTCCAAGCCTAGATACCTCGTCCAACTGACTCTCCTGCAAAACAATCTAACGTACATACAAAGTCAGCTACGCTGAGTGAGTTCTAATAGTTTAATTTAAACTACAGCCAACTCATCTCTTTATATATTTATTTCCATTCAAGACCCTCTTGTCCTTAGAAAATAGTTGTACAGATTTTCATCATATAAATAACCCCCGTTATCTTATAATATCCCAAAGGATTCACCACCCCAGACTCAACGCTCCATTTTAACTCAGTAAGTCTCACCGACATAGAACGAGCTTACTACTCTGGTAACTCACAACCCCTAGACACCGACTTACCAGTCCTAACCAGGACTCTCATAACCCGACTGACTTAACAGTTGCACACAATGTACTCTTCCCGACACAACGTTCAATCTAACTCGACACATCACATTGATTCCATGTATTTATCACATCAATATCATCTCATACATAATTAATATAACTCATCACTTGCATGCAACTTAACACGTATAAATGCACACAAACACAAACCTTATCACCGCACCCTCGTCAGGGTTATCCCCGTCGGGATACTCGTCCTAAGCTCAGCTATACCCTTGTTACAGGGCCCCGGCACTAAATATAGTGACACACTCGTCATCTACGATGAATACCCGGCCACCCACACGGTGACTATATCATCTACCATACGGTGACTGACACATCACCCATATGATGATGACCCCGAAGGACTCCGTCCTCCACACCACTGTTGACCCTTCACACGGACAACAATGCAAGCACACAAAGCAACACATATATACACAGGATACTACCTAGACATGTGCAACGACTCACCACCCTTTCACGGATCACTTACGTGTGTAATCCAATACTTAATTTAGACTTATCCTCTTAATGTCTAGACCCATTATCCAACTCTTTCCGAATAGGTAATTATACAACACACAAACATCGTACCGACTTATAGCCCGTACATACCATGGACACCATCTAGACCCATGCAAACACGATACTTGCCGTGTCACGAGGACAACGACACAATACTCACAACATCAAACACATGATGCTTAACAGCATACTAGCATCTACTTGACTCGTTAATGAACCACATACGGGTTCCCCTGCTAACTCTCTTTATTTAACCATCGCAGGTTTAACTAAATTCCTGACTCATCCCGACTAACTCATAAGATGACATACCAGATCTTGTTCACCCACCCTAAGGATCCCATAACGACCCTTAGCTCATTATTACATAATGGTCTCATTAAACACTTCAAGTTTAAATTATAACTCGTAATGCATTCGTATAATAAAACATGTGAGTATGTACGATAGCCCTAAAACAGTAAAACGTTTAAAAGAGGGGATTAAAAACTCACAGGTTATGCCAAGCCTCGATCCTTGCTCTGCCACTCGTCCGTCCACGCTCGAATCCCAAACCTGACAAACGCGTGATCACATGATCAGAACACGTTCTAAACGTATGTTGAAAACATACAACCTTAATTAGATTCCAAAGCCCCATCTCATCTGCTCGTCTCTTTGTCCTTGCCCAAAACCCTAGTTCACGTGTTCTCTTGGATCGGACCGTCAAAGATCCGCTTAGGACCCGAATACCCAAATGGGTTATATGCAAGCATGCCCTTGCTCATGCAACCCTTACTCTCACGTGCATACACGTATTCGAACCGGGTTCCCTACACACATGCAAGTCGTAAAAAATACACACCATATACGCGCGAGACGCACGGACGTGCATCGGGTTCTCATGCATATATACGAGCCATGCAAAAACCCTAGCTCCACCCGAGCTTGTTCAGCCCCACCGTGGGCACCTTTGTCACCGTCGAGCTCTTCCTCCCGTCTTTCGCCTTCCTTTGCCGTGAGACACCACCACGGCGAGTACCGGCTTCCCTTTCGTCCTCGCGTGCCACTGCTAACCACCGTCACGCGCCTTTGGACCACACCAAATCCATACACGTCGGTCACCTCTTCCGGTTACTCTCTCTCTCCTCGCAAATCAGTAGGCGGCCATCACCACCACCTCGTCGTCTTCGGCTTCCGATGACAGCGGCCCCAGCGTCATCGTCGTCGCATGCCACCACCGGCCATCCCGTACTCCTGGCGTCCACTACTGTTCTCGACTCTATCTCCGATCATCATACACGATAACTAAACCCTAGTCGGGTTTCTATGCAAGAACCGAAATGAAAAGCAAAAGAATAGGGATAGAGAGTTACCTTACGCGTAGTGATCTTTTTTTCCCCGCTTGCTGCCGTCGCGAGACCACCGCTGGCAGCCCCCATTCCCGGCGTCTCCCCCTTCTCTTCTCGTTCAGCCGTTTGCGAACTCCCCTAGGCCGAATGGCCTAGGGTTTTGCTCAAAAGTTCCTTTTAAACCATCGAGGTTTACATCCTAGTCCCTGGTTTCTCTTTTCGCGCGCTTTTGATCTCAACCGTTCTCATTGTGGCCAACCGGGCCCTTCTAGACCCGTCGAGTTGCAACTTACGCGTCAACTATGCTAACACCCCTGTTTAATAGAGATTCGGGTCGTCCTAAGACCCGAACCTTTAGCTTTCGAATTTACGGGATGTTACACTTATTGGTGAAATCATTACCTGAAGCTGTACATGAACATGAGGACTTACTCGCCATTGACGGTAATACCCAAATCGTGAAACTGACAAATTACCATCTCTTTTGAAACTGAGAAATTACCATATGTTTTGGGGGTTTTACAACGCATAGCATTATGAAACTGCTCATCAAAAAATGAAAGCATAAAAACTTACCTCTCAACAGATATTCCAGTCCTAATGTGCCTAGAACTTGTAGGGTTTTTCCATCACAGCAGAGAACGAATTCTTAACTTTTCAGGGTTCAACTACGTTTAAAAAAAAATTAAGCAAACAATTAAACCCTACCGATAAGAAACGGACCTAATTCACGGATGATGGGTCTGGTTTAACAATCGATCCTCACATATCAAGTTTTTCAATAGCCGTCAGTCTTGTTGACAGCCGATGACCATCCTTCCTCTGAAGATGAAGCGATAATGAGGAGGATGAAGCTGTGAAGGAATTAAGAAGAGAAGTGCAAGGATGAAGATGGAAAGATGAAGCAAGAGGCGGAGGTTTGATGCGTTTTCATCTTCTTTGTGACGTAGCTTCTGGATTTGTTTGTGAAGTGAGAGGTAACGGATGGATTCGTATTCATGGGGGCACACGAAGCGTCAGTGAATGTCACCGCGGAGGCGTCATAAAATTTGAGACGGCCATCATCTTAAAAAGTGAACCAAATTACTAAAATATCCTTCTTGTATGTATGTGTTAAATGGTAATTAATATGGTTTAATTATAAATAGGGGTTAAAAGATAATTGAACACATTTGAGGCTTTGTCAATATATACATTATGCAATGAAAAAGGTACAAGATGTCTTAATTTTTTAAGCAAATTACATTTCTATACATCTAATCTCTATTATATAGTAGTGTATATATATGCTAGGTTAGAAACCCCGTGTATTACACGGGTTAAATAAATGCAATGTTATATACTCAGTAATAAAAATTTACATATTACATATTTATGACATATTATATAGTTTTGAATACAATTTTTAGAATCGTTATATACTTGTTTTTTTAAAATATAATATAAAAATAATGAAAGAAATGCTCAATTTCTAAAAAAATGTTTTATGAACAAACCTATTTTTTTAAAATAAAAAATGTTTTATAAAAAGAATTATAAAAATCATTATTATTTAATAGGAGAAAGAGACGGGAAAAAAAAATTATAAAAAAATAATTAAAGAAAATTTGTATAATTAATAGAAGAGAGAGACGGGGAAAAAAGGATGAGGATGCATAGAAAAGTGACAAGTGTCTCACCAAAACTTTTATTTATTATATAGTATAGACAGGGGACGGTTCCACTAACAAGTGTTTTTTCGTTAAAAATGCTAAGAAATGGGTCAAACGAACTCCGATTGAGCTCATTCCAGCGGCGAAACCGTCTCATCAAACCCTAACCCGGACCCAAAAACCTAAACCCCCCTCCACCCGCACCCCCAAAAACCTAAACCCCTCTCCAACCCTACCCCAAAAAGCCTAAAACCACCACCCCCACCCCCCAAAAACCTAAACCCCACACCCAACCCCCCCAAAAACCTAAACCCCCCACCCCCACCTCCACAAAAAAAAAAACTAAATCATAAAATCTAAACCCTAAAAGTTAAACCTTAAGGCTAAACCATAAGCCTAAAACCCTAACATTCAAATATAAAATCTAAACCTTAAAAGTTAAACCCTAAAAGCTAAGATGGTAGATTCGACGAGAAGGTTCAACGCCGCTGAAATTAGCTCAATCGGAGTTCGTTTGATATCGTTTTTTAAGGTTTTTATCATTTCTCATATTTTTTTAGCGAAAAACTACTTCTTATTTGATCTTCTCACTATATATATATATATATATATATATATAGTTTTATTGTTTATTAAGATACTTTTAAATAAATGGGTAAAAAGACCAATGTACCCTAATGTGTCTTGCACATGACATGCTTAACGGAAAAATTTAACTGGGTTAGGGCCAAAGGACGAAACGTGCAAGATTTGTAAACGTAAAGGATGATCTCTGACAATTTTTAGAGTAAAAGACAATCTTTGAAAAAGGATATAAACATAAAGAACGATTTCTGTAATTTACTCGGTTTATCAAGATTTGTATATTATACACACTTTTATGTCCACCTACTCCCTTATCAAACCCCATTGATACTAATTTGTAATCTTTAAAGTGGATAAAGTTTTCTAAATTAGCAAATCTTCCTTCAATTTTATTTATAAAATATAGAATTATGCAAGGTGTGTACACAAAGAATATACAAAACATAATCAATCAGGATATCATTGATCAGGTTCATTTGCAGTTTTGCATGATTGCAAACAGGACATCATGTGTGTTTCAATTTGATTTGTTTTTCTTATTGCAATCTGAGTTCTGGTTCGTTTGTAATTTGAGTTCAACCTAATCATTAAATTTGATTTGCAATTTGCTTGACTGCTCATTTGGGTTGATTTGCTTATTGCCTCATTTGACTTGATTTGCTCATTTACTCATTTATTTAAGTGTTAATAAATTGTTATTTGTTTTAATTTGCTAGTTGGTGATTTAGATTTTAGTGTAAATTTGTGATTTGCTCATTTAGATTAAAGTGTTAATTGTGTTAAACAAATCTTTAAATGTCAAACCTAATCCGGTGTCAAGCTCGGATTAAAAAGGAGGGTTTATAATATGACTTAAAAAAAAACACCCCGAGTTTTTAGTTTGTTTGGGGCCACGAAACATCATAGGTCTACGTGACAAACTTTATAACAATTCACCTTATAGCCATCGTAAGACAAATTAACAAGATTTGCCTTTGATATTTTACCTACGATGCACATTTATTTGGATTCATTTTACTGTCACTTTTTTTAACATCAATATTTTACTCCTAAATACCATCTAAACTTACACGTGAACCCACATCACTTTTGTGAGAGACAATTTGATTTTTGATATTAATCAAGACCCCGTTTTTTCGCTATTCTTTCTTCATTAACTTATGTTTTTTTTTTGGAACAACGGCATTCATTAAAAATACACCTCAATCAAGGTGCTAAAAAGTGGAAAAGGTTACATATGAATTTTTATACCACTCGATCCTTGAAATTTTGCATTTTCGATTCCTACCGCTATACCAAAGAAAAGAAAAATGCACAATATCATCAAAGAGCGTATTCTTGTTAAGACGCTTCTTAATTAACTTATGTTATTTATGCTCGTACCGGTTTGCAACTTCTACTATTCATGTTCGAATCAGTCGTTTTAGTTTCATTCAACTTTAGTAATATATCATCTAAAAAAATCAGACCATAGATCCTTCCTACCTTCAATCTCACTACTCACGGTACTATTTAATGATTCAATATCTGACAACTTGATTTTGTGAAGAAGTGAAAGAAATGAAACCTTAAGGGTTTTTTTTTTGTTAAATGTCTAACATTCCAATGGAACGTTGAAGTTTCCATCAAACAATTGAAATGATAGTTAAATTGTAATGAATGACGGAATTTGATCGAACGTTTTCAAATTTCAGTTCTACTTTAAACAACCAAACACAATTTTAAAGGAAAGTTTTTCAATTTCAATTCTACTGAATTAAATGAATCAAAGGCTTCGCTTTAGTTCTGGTTGAGTGGTAGCCCAATGATTTTTCAAATGTAAGGTCATGGGATCGAGTCTCGCTTGGGACAAAATGTTCCAGGTTAAGCCAGGAGGTTTTTCCAGTTGTGGGTTCCCTCATGGGTGGTGTGAGGCCAGGTCACCACGCTTCTGTTCTTCGGGCGAAGGGATGATCCGTTTACCAGGGTGATCCCGGGTGTCAGGCCTTATCCATTTTTAATGGTTATTTATTATTTATAACCAACTCGTTGCTAAATATTACAAGAACTAATTCAATTGTCAAAAACCCAAGAGATTTTATACTTCATTTCAACACAAATCACCTAGATAAAGTATTTAGAATCCCTAACCAATACCTGAATTTAAATTCTATATAATATATTTATACTCTTATTATCATAGGGTGTGGTTCAAATAATAACCAAGTTTTATATAAAAACCATTAAAACCACATCTCAATCATTGATTGAGTTTGATCAATTGTTGATTTCATTTAATGGCAAATATGTAATTATTAAGAGAAAAAATTAGTTATCTATACTATATAATAAATAAAGGTTTTGGAAGACACATGTCACTCTTTTATGCATCCTCATCCTTTTTTTCTCGTCTCTCTCCTATTAATTATACAAAATTTTCTTAATTGTTTTTTTATAATTTTTTGTTTCTTGCTTCTCTCTCTTATTAAATAATAATGATTTCTATAATTTTTTTATAAAACATTTTTTATTTAAAAAATAGGTTTGTTCATAAAACATTTTTAGAAATTGATTATTTCGTTCATTCTTTTTATAAAACATTTTCAAAAAATAACTATATAACGTTTCTAAAATTTGTATTAAAAAATTTGTAATATGTCATAAATATGTAATATGTAATTTTTTACTACTAAATATATAACATTGCATTTATTCAACTCGTGTAATACACGGGGTTTCTAACCTAGTATTTAATGCAAAAGGTAATTTGGGTAAACCAACACAGTTTAATTTAGGTAGCTATTAATTAGTCTACACTTTCTCTTTCTCTTATCATTTCAAACTTAATAGTTAAAAACCCATAATAATTGATTCAAAACCAAAAAGATCAATGATTTTTTTTAGTTTTACGTAACAATCATAAAAAAAACTATTCGAGTCAAAGTTTGTTACGTATACATAACAATTATATTACATATACGTAACACATATATTTCATATACGTACCAACTGTGTTACATATACATATCAAATTAATTTACTTGTGAACCAACTTGTGTTACATATATGTACCGAACTATTCTATACACTTGATCAATAAACCAAAACAGAGTGAACTATTCTATAAACTAGATCAATAAACCAAAACAGAGTGAACCAGTGAACTACTCAGGCTTGCGTTACATATACGAATTAACTGTGTTACGTATACGTAACTAGTACTGAAAAAGGTAACCCGGAACCTGACATAAGCAAGATAACACTTAAAGCTTTCAATTATAAAGGACATAACGAAGATGACACTCCATGTTTTCCAATTTAATCACAACTAGAAATGAAGCCCACACGATGCGGCGGGATTACGAACTTCGTTACGTATGTTGTGGCGGTGACACTAACGTAGTTAGGTACATAAAAGAAATGTGTGGAGTTTTAGCGACTCGTCGAAACATGGATAGAAAATCGTTATATAACGGTACCGATGTTCTTCGATCGGTATTGGTTTCATTTTTCACGGTAGCAGTACGTTACCGTCGGTCGATATAACCTACGATACCCAAAAAAAATACCCTATACAACCCGTTTTTAACAAATTAGTTTTTTTAAGAAAAAACTTAACGAACGAAAGTTATTGTAGAAAAATCAAATCATTAAAAAAGCAATGAGTTGACGTTGGTAGAGTTAAAATTTTTATTCAGGGGTAAACTTAAAACTTAAGAAAATTAAAAGATTGAGTTTAACATTTTATCAAATTGATGGATTATATTAAAACTTTGTAAAGGCAAGGGGCTGATTTGTAAATTTTTGTAGGATGTTTTCATTGGTCGCCGACCATTGAAATTAAGGTAGTAGTAATATAAAGAATATAACCAGTGAGACCCACTAAAATAATGTAAATCACAATCAAGAAAGCAATAACAAATAGCGTAAATACAATTACATGTCTCAACAAAAGACACCTAGGAAAAAGACATATATTCAAAGTGAGAATAAGCAAAAACTTAATAACGGATACATATCAAATTCCAAACATTTAAGGGTTTACTAATTTATCAAATTCCAAACAGATTGAAATATAAATATAGAGAGAGATGTATGTGGAGAGATGGCTTACAACGGTATATATAGTGAAGAGGAAGGATGACGACAGCGACGGCGTCTTAAGAGATCTATAGTGGAGGAGACAACGACGTTGAATTAGGAGAGTTGTGCATGTAGAGGAGCGACGACGACGGTGACTTGGTGGAAGGGAACCATATGAATCGGTACTACATTATTAGTGTTTCCAAAAGAAAATGAAGTCAAACAAATTAATTCCATGTGTATGAATGGTACTACATTTGAACTTTAGGAGTTTAGAGAGAGTTTGAATTTAGAGAGAGAAAAATAAACCAATAAACTAGGGAGTGATTTAAGGAATTCAAAAAAATTAGCGAACTACCAAACTTAAAGGTGTGTAAAATTACATAATTAATCTTCTATTTAGAAATATATAAATTAAAAAGAAAAAAATCTGATTGGTTGAGAGTGGTTATAACGATATAAAAACTTGGTTATCATTTGAATTCAGGACTAATATGAATATTAGCTATTTAATTTTCACCAATAAGAATTAAATTACTTAAATAAATAATAGTTAACAAAGATTTTCAGGGTATATTGATTGCTTATAAAAAAGTATGTTTTTAATTAGGGGTGTGCATGGGTCGGTTTGGGTCGGTTTTGGGGTAAAACCAAACCAAAAGTTCGGTTTTGGGTTTTTTAAAACTGTTCGGTTTCGGTTTTTTCGGTTTTAAAATCAATTGAGCTTGAATTTTTTTTGGGTAAAAGAAAAATAGCCCAAAATAATGAACTTGGGTTTATTATTTTGGGCCTAAATTTTTTTTATTGATTATAACACATTTGAGCGTAAATATTTTACGATACAAAAATTATTAGTTTTCTTAAAAAATACCTAACACAAAAAAAATATATTATAATCTATAAATTCAATAAATATAAATAATAATATACTATTAATGCAAATACGTGTAACACAAATATGTATACACTTTTAACATAGAAGCACACAACACAATATACTATATATTATGAAACGTGCATGCACACAATATATAATTAAAGCATACGTACATGTTCGATTCGGTTCGGTTTTTTCGGTTTTCAAAAGATACAAAACCAAAACCAAACCGTAATTTTCGGTTTTCAAAAAATACAAAACCAAAACCGTCGGTTTTAGTTTGGGTCGTTTTTTCGGTGCGGTTTTTTCGCTTAATTCGGTTTTTTGCTCACCCCTATTTTCAATGCAAGTCTATGCATAATTAAAACATTTTTTATTTAAATGAGTTATATTTCCTTTGAGAATATATATGAAATACAATCTTAATTGGGTCGTATTAAATATAGAAAATGTGATAACCTACATCTTGTCTAAAATTAAACTAGGGACGTGATTTGAGGTACGTCATATGATAGTCACGGGGGCACGTCTGTCCGGTGAAACTTAAACAAGGAACCTAAAGGGTTCCATAATAAAAATATATAAGCAGTGTATTTACTTAGCATAAGCTAATGTAAAAACTTTTTCTAAACACTGTAGGAAAAAGACACATGGAATAGAGCTTACTGAGGACGAGGCCGGTCTGAGCGAAAAATCCATAAATCACATGTGTAATAGGATATTGTATGTATAAACAATATTTATAATAAAATATACCTCTATCATTATAGTGACAAAGTTTTGAAAAATTTGGCACTTTTTTCCACAATAAAACTCTAATAAAATAATAAAAAATAAGTAGGGTGTTTAAGTCTGATTAACGCATGAGTTTTGTTTCACATTTTTATCATATAGTTTATTATTCTATCTCTTTAAGAATGAATTGAATATTTGTTTATTTTTAATTTCATGGTATGCTATGATTGCAGGAAAACTACAACTTTAATAACAACGAGCAAGTGCACCCGTGCTTCTCGGCGGCCACATGCCGATTTCTAATAACAACGTTAATGTGGCGGATAATTTAAATGGAAACGTAGACATAAATGTTAATAAAAAAGAAACCAAAAACTAAAATATTAAAAAAACAAAAAAATAAAAAACAAAAAAAGGTGGAAAACCAGTTTTGATGGGTTGCGGCGGGGCAAGCATTAAGTCGGCTCGGTTTCGAACGTAAAAAGTGAAAAAAAAAGAAAAAAAAAACATTTAGCAATGATATATTCGGAAATCACGAAAAAGTCACGTTGTATAAATGAAAACGAAAAAAAAATCGTTTAACGAAAATAGAAAACAGTGTGAACTTGTCAAGATCCAAAAAACAAAAAAATAAGCACCGGTCAATAAAAGTTATACAGAAAGAGATAAATAAAAAACCATCGATCGTAAACAATAAAAACAAATAACAACGTGGGTTCCAATAACACCGATAACGGGCACTGATGTTGTCCGTTAGTTATCGGTTCGGTTAATGAAAACACCTGGACTTGGTATAATATATGATATAAAAAGTGTATTTGCGATGCTTTCATTGATGTCACCCAAAAAATAAAGTTGTGCTTTACATCGACCGAAAATTATAAAAACGAACACCGATACTGGTTCTAGTAATACCAATATCGGCAACGATGCTGTTCGTTCATTATCGACGCGGTTCGTCACGGCACCGGAACGGTAACGGTACTCGCTATAGCTTACGACACAAAAAAATACTCCGTTTTAAATACAACTCCGTTTTTTTTTAAATTATATCGGAATATCAAAAAAAAAACTAAAGACGGCCGCGCGTTCCGTTTTATAAAAAAGTTAACGAACGAAAGTTATTACAGGTAAACGAAACTAATAAAAATGAAATGGGTAAAAAGCATATATTATATATAGTATAAAGGATGAAAACAAAAATTAAAATAAAAAAAAATGAATTTACTGTTCATCCACTACTCTTTTAAAGTATCTATAATAGCAGCTAGTTTTCTCCCCCGCGCTACGCGGCGGGAGTTTGGTAGTTATCTGTTCGGCTCGTTAACGAGGATAAAACTTACGTCTAAACACAGACTCCCTCTACGTACGATACAAAAAAAATAATCGGATCGCTAAAAAAAACAAACAAACCCGTGTATCCCGTTTAAAAAAGTTAATGAACGAAAGCTATTACAAAAAAAAATACTCAACGAACTTTTGTTATAATTTTATAAAAAACTTTTACTCTATTGAAGTTTTATAGCAAGTTCTGTAAAAAAAACAAAAGAGTAAACTGTAATTTGCACCCCTGTGGTTTAGGCTCGCTGACACTTTGCAACCCTGTTTAAAACAAAGTGCAATTTGCCCCCTATCGTTTGGTTTCTCTCTCTTTTTGCACCCCTGTCGTTACAATCACCGTTAATCTTTTAACTCCGTTAGGGGTATTAAAGTCTTTTCACCCAAAACCTAACATAATATGCACCACTGTTGTTTGATTTCTTTCTCACTTTGCACCCCTCGCCCTCACCCTTCCCGTTTGCCGCCGCACCCTTCCCCTCTCCCGTCCGCCACCGTCGCCGTCAAGACTCCTTCGCTGCCGCTGCCGCCGCCGTCTCAAAGCTTCATATCGAGACACTAGTCATAAAAGGTAAGGATTTTGTACCTGAAATTCGATCCCAACAGCCACCTGAAAATCGATTTGTTGTTGCATCCGGAATCAAGGTTACCCAGCCGGTTACCCACGCGGATGATCGGTCTGTTACCCGACGGTTGATCGTGCATTTCAAGATCAACGTCTTGTTCTTTGATAATCTGAACTTTTCATTCAGGTATGAACGGGTCGAAGAGGTCGGAGAGTAAAGGGGCTCGGTGGTCGGAGATGAAGGTCGGAGATGGCGTCGGAGATGAAGGTCGATGTTTTTTTGTTTAAATTAAGTATTTTCGTTAAATGATTTGGTTGGTTAGTAGATGCTTTTGGTTGGTCGGAGATGCTTTTGGTTGGTCGAAGATGAAGGTCGATGTTTTTTTGATCGTCCCTGACCAATGTGATAATCGGAGATGTTAATCGGACGTATATTTCATCGGTATAGTTCATCGGTATAGTTCATCGGAAAACAGGGTGTTCACCGGAGAAGAAGAGGGTAAATTTGGGGTGAGATCAGGGGTATTATTGTCTTTTCATTAGAAAAGATAACGGCTTAAGTGCAAAGAGAGAGAGAAACCAAACCACATGGGAGCAAATTACACTTTGTTTTAAACAGGGTTGCAAAGTGTCAGCGAGCCTAAACCACAGGGGTGCAAATTACAGTTTACTCAAAACAAAACTTTGAGTCAAAATATAAAATTGTGACAAATCTATAAAAAAACAAAACTTTTGTGTCAAAAGAAAAATGTCAAAAATTAAAGTTGTACAAATCTATAAAAAAAATTTTGTATAAAAAAACAAAAAAGGTGAAGTGTGCAAATCTCTAAAAAAAAAGTATTGTTGTCAAAAAGCAAAAGGGCTGAAGTTCCCATTTCAATCTAACTAGTATTAAACCCGCGCGCGCTGCGGCGCGTTAAACCACGAAAAATAATAACGTCCTCGTCTAGAAACAGTACAATCCTTAAACTGCACGGTATAACATCTAATCTACATTATAATTAGATTTAGATGTCAAAGTTGAAGGTAATAAAAACTAATGACTTTCTAGAAAAACTAAAATGAAATCTTAAAGTAGTAGCCACGTTTCAAACCGGGACACTCTTCAAGAACATAGCAATCGGCGTAACCATTGTGCAGCTGTTAATGGCGATCCTGGAAGATGACAGTTCATATGCCATCTAAAGCGTCTTCTTATTCCATATCCATAGAGTTAACCTCATTAAAGAAACTGATTATTTGTGGATGTACAGGGGCTGTTGTACAACCGTATAAGGTGGAAAAATACATCTGCATAGGGCTGTAAAACACTACAGAAAATAAAAAAATAAACCTAGAAACAATTTCTGAGTTTTAAAGCAACAGAACCCACCTAACAACCGTAAGCACTTTCGAACTAAAACAATTCTAGACCTTGTGCAGAGAGTAGGTTGGATTGCAGCAAAACTACAAAAACTGTAGCTATTTCTCCTCTGACATAACAAAATCATCAAAATTTTATAAAATTTAAATAATTTTAGAATAAATTTATAAAATATAACCATGAACAATGATCAAGAATAACATAATCTTGCAATATGTATAGTCGTAGAAAAGAAAAAACAAACTGATTACCATCATTTTAAGCAAACGTATTACTCAAAACGCCACGTAAGCAAGCAAACACTAATTGAACATGCTGATGAAATTGCTAGCGTATGCCATTGGCTTCACGTCAGGGTGGGGCTGAACATTAAAAAATATCAATGGAGATGGAAAATTAAAAAAAGGGAAAAAGGACTAACCACTGTTGAAAATGTGACAATCTTCGGCTGCATGGTGGGAGCTTCAAAACGGATAAAAGCACCCTTGTTGGAAATGTAACAATCTTTGACTCCACGGGAACCATTAAAGCAAACGGACACACATGCAGCTAATGTGACATGAAAATAAAAATGTAGGTAGCATAGACTTTGAGAGTCCAAAATGAATGAATTTGGGGTCCCAATTCTTGAAAATATACCTCTAAGAAATGAAATAGTTCAATATAAAAAACTGACAATATTATAGTTGGAGAATACCTGAAGTTAAAGGTTTTGACAATCTAACCCATACAAATCTATATTTTCCAAATGCGATGTATAGATGAAAAACACTAAGGTAAGAAAGCCTTATAGTAACGTATTCTATGTAAAACTTAACTGAAATAACGATTACTTTGTCTTAGACGTCAATGTTTTATTGATTGCGACAATTAATGTATGAACGTGAAACCCTGTACACATTAGAAAATCGAAGATGATGCGAATGAAATGGAAGCATAAGTAAAAGAAAAAAGTAATTACAACTGACGTAAACCTGGATAACGATACATCATTCTAATCAGATGATAAAACACTCATATTAGCATGCTTAGAAACTGCTTGTCGAGTGTTTTCAATTATTTCAAGACTAAAAAACACAGAAATTAATCTTGCAAATAGAAGAAACTGAAAGGTAAATAAGAATATGAATCTAACTGATGATAGATCTCGTAAAACTAAATGAAGAAATAAGTACAAGTAATCCCCCGTATGCGAATTGATAATTTCATCACTCCAATAAGCGTACTGGCAACTTACTGACCTTCTAAGAAGCATATACCTTCTTTTTAGACTTTAACGCTTTGCAGCTGCAACAATGACTGTATGAACCTAGAACCCTACACACATAAAAAAAAATGAAGAGCAAATGTAATGAAAGCAGAAGTAAAAAAACAAAGTAATTACATTTGCAGCAACTCTTGCACACCAATAGATCATGATAAGAGTCTGAAAATGCACCTAGAAGTGTTCAAAATGGCCATCAAAACAACCCTGAGGCTACGTATACTAATATTATAATTTTTTTTCCATCAAAATGGCCATTGACTGAAAATTCATATCTATGTTCGCGCCATTGTGAGTTAGCAGAACAGAACATTAATTGCATAATCTAATAATTCCAAATCCATAATGTTAACTGTATTGCTAGCCAAATGTTTGAATAACCAATTCCAAAGCAACCTGCATGTGTGAAGCCCAAACCACTTAAGTCAAGTTTTAGAAAGAAAATCAAAAAATTCAATATACATACATACTATGTCTATAATTAGCAATGATTCTAGTAGCCTAAATGGGTGGATGAAAGACTCATAAAATGTAGTTTGATACACATCAGGCTCAAGTTTGATACCCATTTAGATACGGTTGCCATTTTTGCTAATTATCTATCTGAGTGTAAGAAATTATATTAAGGTTTGAAGTTTTTTCCTGAACTTTTGCTTCTAAAATTATGCTTTAGCAGGAAATCAAAGGGGGGAAACTTTATACAGAAGGTCTTCATGTCACCAATGGTCTGTTATCCATAATCTCAATAACTAAAATCTCATATTATGCCTTCTAAGCCAAAAAAAAGTCCTATTTAGTGATATAGCTGTAATAGGTTTATCTATGATTAAAAGCACAACTATACTGTCTATGTAAAAGCAATTAATTCATAAAATTTACAGAAAATCAAAGAAAACTACAAATGGCATATTGATTATGCACCAGCTTAATAGTAACTTCTTCCGTCTGAATATTAGTACCTGTAAAGCAAACAAAGAATCAAATCAATCATCAATGTTTAAACAGAAAACCTAGAAAGAAAAATCATGACAAACTACATTTGGCACACAAAGATCCGATCAAATCTATCATATTTATAAGTCCTAAAGAAATTATTAACAACCACATCCTTAAGCGTTTTGGATATCTGCCCAACACACCCATTTACCACTTAAAATGGATACAAATCTATCACAAATTTCACCTTTTTGTGCTTGTCTGGAAGGACAGCAAGCTAAAACAAATGGGGGAAACCCTAATCTGAGCCTGCCGGCACCGAAACCACCATCTCCTATTCTCCGCAGCCGCGAGCATCGTTCTCAATCTATTCCTTCCGTCACGCTTCATAATCAAGCGAAGAACTTAGATGAACCGATGCATGATGATTGAGGGCTTACAGATCGAAGCAACACTTCACCTTTCTGTGCTTGTTTGGAGGGCTAGTGAAAACAAATGGGGGTAAACCCTAACAAAAGGAAACACAGAATGAGACTGGTACCCGATGCAAAGAAAGTAGTAAATCACGGCTACTACTATTCCTCCCCATGGCTTTTAATAAGTTAATAATGCTCAATAATAATCTCAATAATATGTTAATAATGACCAAATTAGTTGGACAAGTGCTAGAAAAAAACAAATTGCCAGCTGCTATTTCTGTGGGGGTGCTGAAATTGGTCAAGCTATAGCAAAAGATACACGTATTCCCTTGGTTTCCGTCACCGGAAGTTCAAAGGTAGCACCTATCTATACTAATAAATAAAGGTTTGATGTGGACAATTGTCATTTTCTCATGTCTCCTCACAATAATTTTTTCGCCTCTCTCTCCTAATAAATGCGCATCTATCTTATTAAATAGTAATGATATTATAAATATATTACTAAAGAAAAAATACTAATTATATTAAATAAGAATATATAATAGGAAATCAAAATATAACTAATTAAACAAAAATACTAATTTGTTATATACACACACATTTTCACTTGATGACGTTTCTAAAATTTATAAGTTTTATCTTTTTTAATATACAATCTCGTGTAATATACGGGATTCTAACCTAGTTTATTATATAATAACTTTCGGCATCCATTATCAATCCAAAATCAAGGTTATATTCATGATTCCTTCGTTTATAAATTTATCGTGCCATTTCAATAAGATTTATAGAAAATGATCATTTCAGTTTTTTTTTCAAATAACAAGATTCAACGCGACGGACTAGTCGTGACACATGGGCGTTATTCGTCTTCTGAAGTTTGGAAACATGGTGAAAAATGCAGCAACTCGGAGCCCACAGCCACCTCGTACGTTGATATTAGACCATGTGTAATGAACCGTGAAAGGGAATGGCGTGATCCATATAGGCAAATAACGCCCAGGAACACCGCCCCCTAGGCGTGAGGGGGGGGATCACGGTGCAAGGGGCAAAATCACGTTTCTTCCATCCAATCAAATCCTTCCACCTCATTATTACTTTTTCTTTTTTTTTAAATAAATATTTAGTTTAATATTTAATTTGGTTTTTCTCAAATGACTCGTGCTTGATAATTATTTAAAAAAAAATAAAATACACGGGCTTGTTTATTTTATTTTTATAAAGATACATGTATAAATTTTAACGAAAACAGAGTTGTTTTAAAAAAAAACTATTTTTTGTCACGTAAGTGGTTTTTTAATGAGGAGTAGTTTTTTATTTATTTAAGAATGTATTTTTATTTTTTATAATTTAGCTTTTATTTATTAAAAATAAAAATTTAGTTAATTATTAAAAAATATATGTGGGGCGTAAAACCACTACGCACCTTAATGATTCTCGACAGTGATTGCCCCTATGCTAATGTGGAGGGGGTGAAACCACTATGGATGGCCTTAATAAATTACATATCACATTTAACAAACTATAAATCACATTTATATATGACCTCGAGTCTTAACTTCAAATATCGAGCTTGTCTGGGTTCGCGAGTTTAGACGAGCTTAAACGCGGCCATTATTTATATAAATTATTAAATACATACACACATAATTATTGTTATTACATAAATTTATGATAAAAATACTTTAAATATATATATACACACATTATGTTATATACAAATTTTATAATAATAAATAATAAACGAGTCAAGCCCGAGCCGAGCGAATTGAGCTCGATGTCACGAATCGTCCAAAACGCTCCAAATTCTGCCCTAAATTCAGGTCATATTGACGGGTTTCTGGAAAGTTCCAAAGTTGCTGCATTCTAGACATTTCCGAACTGATGTAGGCTGATTAAGAACCCAGAAAATGGCTAGAACATCATCATAAATCTGGATCAAAGGTTATGGAAATGCCTAGAAAACTCCTTCAAAAGATAAAGCTTGGAAGGATCTAGAATCATCATGTAAATGTTGTAAATATCAAAGATATTTGTATAGTTTATATTTAGAGATTTCTAGATCAAGAATGATCAAGATCGGGTTGGTAGCTCTATAAATTGGAGTAGTTGGCTCATTTGCAAGACACCTCCAAAAATTCAGCATACTCACCTTGTAAGGGCTTCAAAGCTCCTTTGTACTTTTCTCTTATAATCAATACAAGTTCAGTTGATTACAATCTTGCTTGCTTGCATCTTATCGCTTCCGAATCGTTGTAACGTTGAGACAAAGGTTGAACCTAGATTGGAATCTAAGTGCCACACGCGAGTCAATAGTTTACTCCGTGACATGGAACTTTAAAAGTAGAACTTTAAACAAAGCCAAGATCGACCTTAATCGGGCCTAGACTAATGTCAACCAGATTACACCTTAATTTTAGCAGTGATATTCTCCTCACCGCTCATGCCATCTTTACAGATTTCATAGAATCAACTACTCCTTCATCTAACTTGTTTGAGCCACATGCTTCTTAACACATTATTGCAGGTCCGCTTTCACTTATTCTTATTAATAGTAGATGTGGATATATCCATTCAACGTTGGGCATATATATGTGGTTTTTTTAAATGTGCGAGGTCATGATTTTGAAAAAAGAACATGTAATACAAAAAGGAAGTCATGCTTGAAAAGACGTAAGAAATACTGGCGTTCATTAGAAAACAATTTCAGGAAAAATTTAGACACTGTGAATGTGCATCGTGAATTATGCCTAGCACAAAATACAAAGCTAAAACCAAAAACAATTGCCTGGCTCGTTATTAGTAAATACATCAAAGATAGGTATCAGGTTACGAAAAGGAAACATAATTCGTTAAACCTTGTCCAAATAAGATTGTTTTGGGGGATTTGTTAGTGGAAAAAAAGGTAGTGGCTCTGAGAGGATGGATGTGAATCGTTGATGAGGCCATCTGTTGTTGTCGGCACCGGCGGTTTAAACCCTAAAAAATATGGGGAAGTTGAAGGAGGAATTGGGGATCAACTTGTGGGTATGCTTCGAATAATGAAATATCGTTGGATCTAGAGTGCACTTAAATAAGTTTCAGATGAATTAAGGATCAATTTGTGGGTATGATTCGAATGAAGAAACCAGTCGACGACATTGGCGGAATCGTTGGCGGTGTTGCACCATTGCTGGTGGTGCAATGGTCAGGAGAGGAGAGGAGAGAAGAAAAGAGGTAGAGGAATGAAGAATCTAGAGGTGTTCAAGTGGGGAAGAAGATTGGGTAAGGTTAAACTGGGTCCCATCGGTCCCATCATATTTTTTTATACATATTAAAAAAATTGTTTTTTATTTAATTGACGTTAAGAATATTTTAGTCTTTTCACACCCACTTAACAGATAAAGTTAACTCCCATCCACACCGTCAGTGAAACGAAATCAAAGTATGCTAGGATTAAACCCGTAATTTCTCAAAGTTATGAACTATATCCATAATTTAGCTAAATTACAGGGACCATCCGTGTAATTAACTCTCTTTTTTTATATGAAAGTAATTTAGGAATCATTAATATTTAACAATGTCATTTTGGTTTGGATTAAAGTAGAGAAAATGTGTATGTTGGAAGATAACTTTGATCATGATGGGTTGTTCCATCCAAAAGGCAAAGAAGGGATTCGATGATTTCGAATTTCGATCCCTTACCAGTTAGGGGTTACCACCTAACCTAAAGTAGTGGCATGAAATGGAATCAGATGCACTAAATATTGGTTTAAAGCTAATCGAGATATACAATCCAACTTGGGTTTATATTAGAGGTGTACAGTGAAACCGGTTCCAAACCGGTTTACCGGGTTCTGCCCGACCAGGTTCAACCCTAAAACCGGTTTCATACGACCCGGTCCGAGACCCGATCTAACCCGTAGGTGTAAGCCCAGTTCTTAAAAAAATTTTGGTGGCCGGTTCGTAACTCGACCCGAACCGGGTTCAATCTCAAACCGGTTTCGGGCCCGACCCGGTTTTCAAACCGGTTCGGACCGTTGCACAGCTTTTTTTTAATGGCTTTATAGCCATTGTAACAGGTTTACGACCCTTTTTTTGGCTTTTTTTTCACCTCCCAAACTTGTATAAATAGGTGTAGGTTGTATCGGTTCAACCACACAATTCAAAAACGCTCTCATTTCTCAAAAAACGCTCTAATTTCTAAAAAACGCTCACACTCGAAACTCTCAAAATGGCTAACGAAATTGCACAATCTAATGTTAATATTGGTGCTTCTACGAGTGTTAGTACTCCCACAGTTGTGCGGATCATTCCTACTACAAGGAATCCCAATGTTTGGCAACATTTCGATTTATTCGAAATGTCGAATGGCGTTCATAAGGCTCGGGCTCGGTGCAAGTTGTGCGGGCATTTTTTTTGGAAAAGATGCAAACACGACTTTGAAGAATCACATTGAAAAAAATTATTGTTCGGTGTTGAAGGCTCAAGCTTCGCAAGGTCAAACAAGTATGACGAACGACGGTAATATTTTTGCATATAATGTTGATGCTGTTCGGGAGAGGATGGCGCATTTTGTGATTCAAGAGAGTTTGCCTTTCAAACACTTTGACAACGAGCGTTTGACTCGGCTTATTCAACAAACGCTCCAACCTCGCTACACTCATGTAAGTCGTGTTACTCTTAGACGAGATTGTATAAATATGTGGAAAAAAGGTAAATTAGAATTAGTAAATGAATTTGAAAGTTTAAAAACCGGTATTAATTTAACTTGTGATGTTTGGTCGGCTCCCCACAACTTACCGGATTCTTACCTTTGCGTTACCGCCAATTGGCTAAATCCGGAAAGTTGGCAAATGATGAAACGTACTATTGCGTTCGAAATGTTTGGATACCCCCACACCGATGATAATTTATTTTTATATTTAGACAAAGTTATAAGAACTTTTAAATTAGAAAATAAAGTTTTTTCTATATCGTTTGATAACGCCTCGAATAATACCGTCGTGGTAAACCAACTTATTTTAAAATATAACCCGATTTGTGATGATATTTTTTTTTCATAGCCGATGTGTTGCACACGTTATTAATTTAGTCGTGCAAGATGGTCTTAAACACATTAAAGATGTTAAAAATCAATTTAAACAAATGTTGCGTGACATTTTTAGTACAAGTAAAAAAATATATCATCGATATATAAAATTTTGTAAAGACGGGCAATCGAATGTTTAGGTCCAAATTGGGACGTTTCAACACGTTGGAACTCAACGTGTAACATGTTCGAAAAAGCCATTCAACAAAAACGAAGTTTGCAAATGTTTCATGACCAACTAGCAAGGCAAAATAAAGTAACAAAATTTCCGTCATCGGGTTGGGGTATCATTGAAGGTGTAGCCGATATACTATCCCACGAGTTCTTTGGTTTTAAATCAAATCTTTTTAATGGTTGAAAAATTAAATGAATATTCCATGCGAGGCGGCGTATTTGCCATCATGATACCGCCAATGAAAGAGAAATTTAAAAAATATTTTAAAGAAATGCCTCCAATTATTACTTGTGCCGCCGCCTTAAACTCGTGTCTAAATGTTTCGGGTGTTGAAACTTTACTTGAAAAAATAATTTTCGGTTTGGATTTATACGAAGAAGACGTATTTTTAACGGATAAAGCAAAAAGTATTTTTAGTAAAAAATTGTCAAATTTGTTTACTGTTTATGTTGAAAAATATGGTACAACATCTACCATTCACAAGTCACTTAGAAACGCTACAACAAGTGCAAGTAGTAGTCGGAGTTCAATGTTAAACTTATTTAGTACTATAGTTAATGAAAATAGTAAACGTCAACGGGGTAATACCTCAGGTAGCGAATTTGGTAGATATATCGGTTCGGATTTTTTAACTGGTATGAATGCTCATGATTTTGAGACATTTGATATTTTGGCTTGGTGGAAAGGGAAGGGAGACCAATTTCCCGTCCTATCCTCTATGACCCGTGATCTACTAACCGTCCAAGCTTCTACGGTAGCTTCGGAATCTGCTTTTTCTGTTAGTGGCAGGGTTATTTCTTTACGAAGAATAAGACTAACTCCGCAATTGGTGGAAACGTGCCTTTGCCTAAAAGATTACTTGGACGCGGCGAAAAGAATACAACATATATCTTCTCCTGAAGGCAAAAACTTAGTCGAGGGAGAGATATACGAGGACGATGTGGAAGGAGGATTGATTGAAGCAATCGGCGATAAGAGCCTACGAGGGAGTTCGGGATCCTACTAGTAGCGACTACCTGGCTTTTCAATTAATGTTTTATCTTTAATATTTATCGACTAGTAGACTTTTATTTTTAATGTATTTCAATTTGTAATTTCTAAACTTTTAATTATATGTTTTGTAATTTTTAAATTAAGTTAATGAATATTAAAGTGCATTTTGTTTACAAGAACATAAACCATTTTATTGAAATACAATATCAAGAACAACTTACATAACACATTACTAAACCATTTTATTGAAATACAACATCAAGACCAACTTACATAACACATTACAAATTATCCGCATTGTTCGGATTTGCAATCTTCGTCTCATCATACAACTTACAATACTTTTCTAAGTGTCGGCTCAAAGTTGTATTGGACTCTTTACTAAAAAACGATCCGTACAGCTTGCAATGAGCCTTGTTTGGTCTGCTTGACATCTTACACAAATCAAAATATTGTCAAACACTTGGCTTTCGTGTATTTTGAATAACTTTTACAACCATTGAAGATGTACCAGCATTATCGGCCATTTTCGAGATCGTTTTTTGCTAAAGAGACAGAAATGAGACTAGAAAATTATTTGGTTCAACCCACACAACCAAAAAGTTTTTATACTATGTTACGAGATCAAAAAAACCAAAAAAATGGTAAAAAAAAAGAAAAAAAAAACAGCTATTTTTTAAAAATATAACTATTTTTTTTTAAAAAAAACCCGGGTTGCCCGGTTTGAACCCGAACCGGTTTAACACAGTCTTGCCGGGCTCGTCAAAACCCGATCCGGTTTTAAACCCGGACAAGTTTGTCTTTTCGACCCAGTTTGTACACCTCCAGTTTATATCATCATTAAATTCAATTTTCTTTAAAAAATTGATTATATATAATATAACAAATTTACCTAATAAAATCCAACTCATAGCAAACTATTGCTCCAAGTTCCTGATTATAACTATATTTAAATAGAAGATTAGATAGCGAGAAATTGTAAAAGCCCGTATACTATTTGCTAATTGTGAACCCTTGACCAATTTGTTACTCCCACTTTTGCAATCAGATTTTGAGGACAAAAATTAGGCATGTGGGAATGAAAAACAAGTCACCTGTCAAGGCACAAATACATGTATCTATCAATGGGGAAAACTGAAAGATGCAAGGAAAAACCAGACACCCTTCACCACTCATCAATCAACTGTCCACAAACTAAAAAGAACCCTGGTCACATCTTTGATATGGAAAAACAAACACGCCCTTCTAAACCAAAACCAAAACCATCTAATATTTCGAGTCTCAGAACACATGATGGCAGGCAGCCTAATCTTCATTATCCATTCCTGCAGGTTGATCCCTCCTACTTGGCCCACCAGCTGGTTTCGACATTATTATCTGCAGACCCATCCATCATTTATAACAAAATCAATCTCCTTTTCAAAAATAAAACCCACATTAGATCCATTATGTTTAAGTACCTGATCAACACGAAGAACCGTACAAACTGCATCTGCAGCAAACTTGAGTGCATGAAACCTGGATATATGAAAATTCACTAGAAATTACAATATTCTATTTTGAAAACATCCAGGTTCAGAAAAGACAAGTTTATATTGATGATCACGACACAAGTTATTTCCGTTAATGAATTTGAGTTTTTCATGTTAGTAGTAATAGCCACAGAATGTTTTTTAAATAAATACAAGGGTTTTATGCAAAGATGCTTACTTGGTGACAAAAAGATCCCATATATTCAATGTAGAGACGTCCTTACATGCACCTTCCTCCAAGTCTATACCAACTCTGACGTTTCCAGCTGAATGTTCTGCGTATAAACTAGATATGATCTCCATCGCATTAAGCCCAGCATTTTCAGCCAAGGTTTTTGGTATCATCTCAAAGCTCTCACCAAATTTTGCAATAGCATACTGATCTAATCTGCAATCCATCAAGAAACTCAAAAATAAATGTCTTCCATCACTAAAAATTTTAGAAACTATGAAAACAAATACCCTGTCTCTGTGAAAGAGAACTCCTTCAGTTTCCGGGCTAATTCAATTTCAGTGGCTGCAGCTCCAGGTACAATTCTACTGTCCCTGCATAATGCCTGAAACAAAAAAAAATTAAGATCAGTCAATGGAGTAACAAAATAATATTCCAGTGTGAGAAATACAACCTTGTAAGTATTGACACCATCATCAACAGCCCTTTCCAGATCATCCAATATGCTATCAGTACTTGCTCGCAGCAAAACAGTGGTCACCGAGTTCCCACCTTGTTCATTCCTTACAACAGTTACCTAAACCCAAATAAATAAAAATTCAAACAGCTTAGATTAGGATATGGCTGAAAGAACAACACAAAAATATAAATAAATAAATAAAAATGTTACCCTAGCACCACCGATCTCCTCTACTGAAATGGAGTCAACATATCCAAGATCATCAGGGTTTACAGCACTCCCAAGCTTCAGCTGTGAATTCAAATAATCATTTATTACTACCAACGTTTAGTTAACACTACACTGCATTCAAACACGCCCTGCTGCTTACAAGCGCAACAGCACCGGTTGTGCGGCAAAAACGGCGAAGTTCAAACTTGGACCCAATCTTTAAGACCATGATCCTGTAAGTAAATACAGATGTTATTAGGATATTGGTAATTTAAGAGATAACAACCCTTTTTAACATCACCAAGTATTAAATGTATCATACAAACAAGTAAAGATAGAGCATACTTATAACGCTCACAGAAATGCAGAGCCATCTCTCCTACAGCCGCTCCACTAACTATGACCTTTGCACCAGAGTCTGCAACTGCTTTGATGAGCTCTTCAACCTTTGCTTCTTCAGTTTTAGCATAATTTTCAAGCTGTATTAAAAAAATTTCAAGTACAAATTAATTATAAGGAAAAACACTGAACCGGTTGTAAACTCAAACAACTAATATCAATAACTTTTAGGCCTTTTCTTAATGGTACAAGTGGCTGTTTGTTACAATTTACAACTTGAAAATGGGATACATACATTACAACAGTATGAACTTTATACAAGATTTACGATTGAATTGGTTTCTTTCATTAGCCAAAAGGCTGAATAAATACAGGAGCAAAGAGCTGAAATACAAGGATTTACAAACCAATTAATTGACTAAATAAAAGCTAATAAAGACTCAATAAAAGCTAATAAAGACTATCCTAAAATACAATATAAACTGAAAATATTTAAAATGATTGTGGAGTGATTGTTAGGAACAACGTGGCGCAGCGGAATCAACACACACAGGTGCACAAACGATAATCACGCGGACAGAAAAAATAAACGACACAAGAATTTTACGTGGTTCGGTCCCAGTGGGGGACCTACGTCCACGAGCTGCAACTAGGTTATTTCATTAAGCTCTAGGCACACAGATTACAATTACACCATAGGGTATTTATAGATTAAAACCTAGGGTTTCTAACTTGTTCTCCAAGTTAGGCCCAAATCATAGAGAGAGGCCCATTAGGGCCGGCTCCTCTTATTCGAGACTCCATAACCCTAACAATCTCCCACTTGGAGACTCGAGCAATCCTCAATCAACCATCTAAGCAAAACCTTGTAATCAGTAACTCCAGTAATCTTCAAAACAGAAATCCACCAAGCCTCCAATTCCAATAACAAGCTAAAACTTCAATATCAGAAGTTCTTAAGCCTCCAGCTCCTAAGAATAAGCTAAGATTTCAAATAACAGAAGTCCTCCAAGCCTCCAGTTCCCATAAACAAGCTAAGACTTCAATCTAATTCTTCTAGTTGCAGCAACCCTCTTCTTAATTACCAGAAGAGCCGGTTGAAGCTCCCCCGAGCTCAACACAACAGTCATCACTGACCCATCCATGGCAAAACCCGCCATTGACTCATCCTCAATCGCAACCGGCTCCCACTGATTCAAACTACCGGCTCCAGAGACTTCCAGAGGAAACACCACTCTCCAAAACCTGCAAGAACCGAGGAGAGATTTTCCATTCGGAAATCCGATCGTCAAAACCCAACGGTGTTTTGAACTGTACCCAGAACACGCCTTGTGCTCCCACTGTTCTCAAAATCCCTGACCTGGTTTAAACCTCCGAATGCACTCAGCTGACATCCCCGTGGCTCCAGGATTCACTCTTGCAAAACGAATCCACTTAGCTCTACCCGATGCAGCGAGCCAAGACTGTACTACTCGGAAGTTGGTTCCCTTCTTCCGGCGATACATAAACCTGTACCTTCCCAAAGTCTTCAGTTAGATTCACCAATACTTCACTACAGTGGGTAACATGAAATGAAGTATACCAGAATCTCGAACCCAAGTTTCTTCACTGCCTTCACTGAGTCCCAATGCATCAACCCAGACACATTCTCAGAAGCAAAATTTACCATAACCCATGCCAAATGTCGTACCACTGATCACCATCGAACAAGAAACAACTTCACAGTTCTAGACCAGCTAACCGGCAAACGGTTATAACAGCAGCAGAGCTTTCATGATGAAAGCAAACGGTACCAAGGATTCCGCGACCGTACACCCGATCACAGTGTTGTAAAAATCGCGCCTAGGCGCCGATTAATCGCTAGGCGCTCGGCTAAGGAGGAATTTTGGGCCTAAGCGGGCCTAGGCGGCCAGATTCCGGTGAACATTCCGGCGAAAACCTGAAATTTCCGGCGAAAACCTGAACTTTCCAGCCAAATTCCGGCGAAAACCTTTGGTGTGGTTTAAAAATGAACATTTTTATAAAAATTACATATAAAAATGTGTGTATATATATAAAAAACTGAAAATTACATATAAAAATTATAATCCGATTAATCCCGCCTAGGCCTAAGCCCTACCCCACCGCCCGACTAGCGCCTAGCGATTTTTACAACACTGCCCGATCGGCTAACCCTAACCGAAAATTCTTTCAACCGAGCAATATCACCTGACTTCCTTTTTATTTTCACTTATGTCGTCACCAGCACACCAGAACCGGAATACTTAAAACCCAAAGCATTCCAAACCTGCTGGTTCCATTTTCACCGGTTTTATCCCACAGTACTACACTTAAGTTCTTTTGACAAAACCAACCAACCGAAATCCAAACCGTCAAACCTTCGATTACACCCATCCCGTCTTCAGCTATAAATAGCAAACAAGAAACAAATCGAAACAGTGAAACAAACACAGCAATGGCACGGGCCTGAACTTGACGGATCTTCTACCGAACATTGTCAAATGACCGATTTGCTCCTTGCAATAAATCTCGCAGATAAGTCTAAACCCGATACTGAATTTCACATAACCCGGTTCCCCAATTAATGGTTGATAATAAACAGTCAAAAAAACCTGAACTGAAACAAAAACTTTAACCTTTTACCCGGCGAATCCAAGAGTTTAAACCAAAAACTCTAATCAGCCGCTTCTAGAGTTTCAATCCGGTACTCAATCAAACCTTTTTATACCCGCGATACCAGAAAACCCGAGACTCCCGACCCAACGCTTCACCTGCAAACCCGAGTGAAACCAGCAACTCCAAGAGATCCAAAATAGGAACTCTAATTGCAAAATCACTCCAAAAAAAAGCCCCGAAACAGCCCTGTTTTCCTCCAAAACAACCCGGTTTTCTTTCCCCTTTTGCGCAACCTAAACCCTAATTCCAGCGGCCCAAAAACAAGAAACCAGGCTGCAAATCAGCCCTGGAACAGCAGCAGCAGAAAAAAAGAAAAAAAAATTCTGTTGGAAAACACTGTTCACGCTGGAAAACACTGTTCACGCTTGCCGGAAAACACTGTTCCCACCTAACCGAAAAACACTGTTCATGCCGAAATCACTGTTCACGGCGGCGGAACTGTAGCGGCGGCGATAGTGTAGCAGCAGATCTGAATCAACCCTCGATCAGCCTCTACCCTTTTTCTCGATCGAAAACCGTGCAGACCGTGTGTAAACAACGAGCCAAAGCTCTGATACCACTTGTTAGGAACAACGTGGCGCAGCGGAATCAACACACACACATGCACAAACGATAATCACGCGGACAGAAAAAATAAACGACAAAAATTTTACGTGGTTCGGTCCCAGTGGGGGACCTACGTCCATGGGCTGCAACTAGGTTATTTCATTAACCTCTAGGCACACAGATTACAATTACAACATAAGGTATTTATAGATTAAAACCTAGGGTTTCTAACTTGTTCTCCAAGTTAGGCCCAAATCATAGAGAGAGGCCCATTAGGGCCGGCTCCTCTTATTCGAGACTCCATAACCCTAACAATCTCCCACTTGGAGACTCGAGCAATCCTCAATCAACCATCCAAGCAAAACCTTGTAATCAGTAACTCCAGTAATCTTCAAAACAGAAATCCTCCAAGCCTCCAATTCCAAGAACAAGCTAAAACTTCAATATCAGAAGTTCTTAAGCCTCCAGCTCCTAAGAATAAGCTAAGATTTCAAATAACAGAAGTCCTCCAAGCCTCCAGTTCCCATAAACAAGCTAAGACTTCAATCTAATTCTTCTAGTTGCAGCAACCCTCTTCTTAATTACCAGAAGAGCCGGTTGAAGCTCCCCCGAGCTCAACACAACAGTCATCACTGACCCATCCATGGCAAAACCCGCCATTGACTCATCCTCAATCTCAACCGGCTCCCACTGATTCAAACTACCGGCTCCAGAGACTTCCAGAGGAAACACCACTCTCCAAAACCTGCAAGAACCGAGGAGAGATTTTCCATTCGGAAATCCGATCGTCAAAACCCAACGGTGTTTTGAACTGTACCCAGAACACGCCTTGTGCTCCCACTGTTCTCAAAACCCCTGACCTGGTTTAAACCTCCGAATGCACTCAGCTGACATCCCCGTGGCTCCAGGATTCACTCTTGCAAAACGAATCCACTTAGCTCTACCCGATGCAACGAGCCAAGACTGTACTACTCGGAAGTTGGTACCCTTCTTCCGGCGATACATAAACCTATACCTTCCTAAAGTCTTCAGTTAGATTCACCAATACTTCACTACAGTGGGTAACATGAAATGAAGTATACCAGAATCTCGAACCCAAGTTTCTTCACTGCCTTCACCGAGTCCCAATGCATCAACCCAGACACATTCTCAGAAGCAAAATTTACCATATTTGACATGGACTCTAAAGAATGTCCCACACCTACCGCAGCTCCACCAAGTCAACTATGCTCAGCTCTCACTGTCCCTGTTATACCAACCCATGCCAAATGTCGTACCACTGATCACCACCGAACAAGAAACAACTTCACAGTTCTAGACCAGCTAACCGGCAAACGGTTATAACAGCAGCAGAGCTTTCATGATGAAAGCAAACGGTACCAAGGATTCCGCGACCGTACACCCGATCAGCTAACCCTAACCGAAAAATCTTTCAACCGAGCAATATCACCTGACTTCCTTTTTATTTTCACTTATGTCGTCACCAGCACACCAGAACCGGAATACTTAAAACCCAAAGCATTCCAAACCTGCTGGTTCCATTTTCACCGGTTTTATCCCACAGTACCACACTCAAATTCTTTTGACAAAACCAACCAACCGAAATACAAACCGTCAAACCTTCGATTACACCCATCCCGTCTTCAGCTATAAATAGCAAACAAGAAACAAATCGAAACAGTGAAACAAACACAGCAATGGCACGGGCCTGAACTTGACGGATCTTCTACCGAACATTGTCAAATGACCGATTTGCTCCTGCAATAAATCTCGCAGATAAGTCTAAACCCGATACTGAATTTCACATAACCCGATTCCCCAATTAATGGTTGATAATAAACAGTCAAAAAAACCCGAACTGAAACAAAAACTTTAACCTTTTACCCGGCGAATCCAAGAGTTTCAACCAAAAACTCTAATCAGCCGCTTCTAGAGTTTCAATCCGGTACTCAATCAAACCTTTTTATACCCGCGATACCAGAAAACCCGAGACTCCCGACCCAACGCTTCACCTGCAAACCCGAGTGAAACCAGCAACTCCAAGAGATCCAAAATAGGAACTCTAATTGCAAAATCACTCCAAAAAACAGCCCCGAAACAGCCCTGTTTTCCTCCAAAACAACCCAGTTTTCTTTCCCCTTTTGCGCAACCTAAACCCTAATTCTAGCGGCCCAAAAACAAGAAACCAGGCTGCAAATCAGCCCTGGAACAGCAGCAGCAGAAAAAAAGAAAAAAAATTTCTGTTGGAAAACACTGTTCACGCTGGAAAACACTGTTCACGCTTGCCGGAAAACACTGTTCACACCTAACCGAAAAACACTGTTCATGCCGGAATCACTGTTCACGGCGGCGGAACTGTAGCGGCGGCGATACTGTAGCAGCAGATCTGAATCAACCCTCGATCAGCCTCTACCCTTTTTCTCGATCGAAAACCGTGCAGACCGTGTGTAAACAACGAGCCAAAGCTCTGATACCACTTGTTAGGAACAACGTGGCGCAGCGGAATCAACACACACACATGCACAAACGATAATCACGCGGACAGAAAAAATAAACGACACAATAATTTTACGTGGTTCGGTCCCAGTGGGGGACCTACGTCCATGGGCTGCAACTAGGTTATTTCATTAACCTCTAGGCACACAGATTACAATTACAACATAAGGTATTTATAGATTAAAACCTAGGGTTTCTAACTTGTTCTCCAAGTTAGGCCCAAATCATAGAGAGAGGCCCATTAGGGCCGGCTCCTCTTATTCGAGACTCCATAACCCTAACAGTGATTTCTGGAACATATTTCAGAATATGTTTAACATGCCCCCGCAAGATGGACGACCGGGGAAGGAGACCAACCCTGGAGAGAAGAATGTTGTAACAGGGTTTAGGCAGTGGTTTCGTTAAAGCATCAGCGAGTTGGTCATCCCCTGCAATGTGAGTGACCCGTATTGTGCCATCTTGGACTTTCTCCTGTACAAAATGAAAATCTAGAGGTAGGTGCTTCATGCGGGAATGAAAAACTGGATTTGCCGAGTAACGCGTGGCACTTAAATTATCACAGTAAATTGTGGGAGTGGTGATGGACAGTAACAGTAATGAGATGAGCCATTGTATTTTAGTTATGGAGGATTGACGAAGACCATATATGGCTTTGTGAAGCTTGCATACATGCATAGTTGTCAATAGCGAATAGCGGTAAATAGCGACAGGCTACCTATATGCTACGTAGCGATAGCGATGAAATAGCAACCGCTATTTCATGTTTAACGATAAACTAGTAGAAAATTTAAGAAATATTTTACATTCAACTATTGAGCACTTATAATCAATATGCTATCACTAATCATCTAAATCTTCATATTCCTGCTCACCTAGTAACGCTATTTATATTTATCAAATAAAAAAAATTAAAAAAAGGAAAAATTATAGAATATTCGCTATCTGGTCGCTACAACCCATATAGTGGAGGATGGGTGCTTCGCTATCGACAACAGGGCATACATGGTTGGTTTTAGAAGGTTCGGTGAACCCGAGTGGTTGGGACATGTAGACAGATTCGGAAAGAGTGTCTTGAAGGAAAGCGTTGTTGATGTCAAGTTGACGAAGACACCAATTTTGGGTGGTGGCAAGAGTGATAATAAGACGTAAAGTTGCCAGTTTTATTACAGGACTAAATGTTTCTATGTAATCTAAACCAGGTCTTTGATGGAAACCTTTTGCAACGAGTGAAGCTTTGAGAAGACCAACCGAGTCATCGGGTTTAAATTTGGTACGGAAAACCCACTTGCATCCTACAAGATTAGAAGACGGGTCGAAAGGGACAAGAGTCCATGTCTGATTATGTTGTAAAGCATTGTATTCTTCTTGCATTGCTTTACGCCAAAGTGGGTTTTTAAGAGCTTAAGTGATATTAGATGGTTCGAAAGAGGACTGAGATGTGGCATGATAAAGATAGAAATCAGACTCACGATATTTCAGGTTTGGGTTCCTGGTTTGGCGAGTGTGTGGAGGAGGAGGAGGTAAGTTAATAGGTTGGGTTTATAGTGGGGAATGTGAAGTATTTGGGGAGGAGGCCGGGGGAGTGGAAGGTTCTGTATTGGTGGTGGTTGGAGTGGAGGGTGGAGTTGTGAAGTATATGGGGAGGAGGATGGGGGAGTGGAAGGTTCTGTATTGGTGGTGGTTGGAGTGGAGGGGTAGATGGTGAAGAAAGAGATGGTTGTTGGTTAGTAGGGGTGGTTTATAGTGTTAGGGAGGGTGGTGGAATGTTGTTTTTGCGTTTAGAATAAGTGAAGAGGAGAGGGGCGATGGTGTTTGAAGGTGAAGTCCCAATAGAAGGATTCTAGGAGGAAACAGAAGGTGGGTTTGAAGGAAGTAAGTGAACGGTAAGTGGGAGCAATGTGTCGGGATGAGGAGAGAGAGATGTAGATAATTTTGTGGGAGTTTCGTATGGAAATTCATCCTCGACAAAGTGGACATGACGAGATGTATAAACTTTATTGGTGAGGGGATAAAGTAAATGGTAAGCACTTTGGGAGGATGATTAGCCAATAAAACAAGCATGGTTTTGAGCGAGGATGAAGTTTGTGGTTAGAGTAGGGACGTAACCTTGGGTAAGAAAGACAACCAAAACTATGTAGTTTATCGTAGTTTAGAATTTTATTGAATTAGGCGAGAATAGGGTGGGTCGTTAATTAGAGTAGCAGTGGGTAAACGATTTATGACATATGTGGCGGTGGTGAAAGCAAAGGGCCAAAACATAAGTGGTATTTTGGCGTGTGTGAGGAGAGTTAATCTCATTTCGACTATGTGACGGTGTCGTCGTTCCGCGTAACCGTTATGTTCGGGTGTATGAGGGGGAGATGTAAGATGAGAAATGCCACATGAGGCAAGATGAGAGTTTAATGTATTCTCCACCATTATCGAAAAATAATTGTTTTATTTTGGTTTGAAATAATTTTCAACAAGTCGTTGAAAAAAAATAAATGTGGTGAGAGAGTCGAATTTATGTTTTATTGGATAAAACCAAATATATTTTGTAAAATGGTCAACAAATATTATATAATATTTGAAACCATCAAAAGAGGGGACGGGAAAGGACCATACATCAGAAAATAATAGTTGTGGTGCATTTGAATTAATTGTTGAAGCATGAAAAGGTAATTTATGACTTTTATTAATGCAACATGAATTACAAGATTTGTGATTTGGATGAAATAGAGGAAACAAAAGTTGATAAATGTTGCAAGACTTTGGAGTGTGGATGTCCAAACCTATGATGCCAAAAAGACTGCTTATTTTTCTGCAAATGAAAAGCGTATGGTGACGCGGTAGAACGAAGTTCATAAATCCCACGACTAGTTGTTCGAGGAGGGGAAGGCGGGAGTGGAAGTCCTTGATAACAAAATTGAAAAAGAAAAATTCAATTAGTATATTGTTATCAATGCATAGACGAGATATGGAAATAATATTTCTAGATAAGGTAGGGACACATAGAACATTAGTTAACGAACCATCACCAATGACGAGTTCCTCGGTGCCATCATAAGGAGCATGTAGAGACAATGCATTGAGATCGTTGGTGATGTGATGGGATGCCCCGCTATCAGAGAGCCAAGTTACGTTGGAGGTGTTGTTATTGGTAGTCATCATGTGGGCTTGTGGTTGATTGTTGTAGTTTTTCTTGAGAAAGGATGGTAAAGTAACTTGTAGATGGGCTCTTTTAAAGGCATGGCATGAAGTCACGAAGGCTGTTTGACAGTGAGATGTGTTACGGGCAGACCAAGGTCTGTTTGTGTTCGTAGCATGAGCCACGAAGGCTGTAGCAGGTTGATGAAGGTTGGTAGTAAAGGGTACGGTTTGGGTTTGAACCAAAGAGAGTTCTTGATTAGCTTTTCATGAAGTTCATGAAAAGAGATCGAGTTATCACCTTGGTTTTAAAAACCGCGAGTAAGCGCGCTTAACTCATGACTCGACCTAGGGAGCAGACTCTAGCGAGTCATGTAACCCAACTCGAGCAACGCACAAAACTCGCACTTTTTTGAAAAAAAATCGCACTTAAAGGCTCGATTCTTGTACAGGGGTTGTTTTTGTGCTTCAAAGTGTTATACATTTAGCTAAAGAGGTTGTACATGTAAGTAATTTATACATTAAATCATATATAAACCTTATTTATGGCTATATTTTGGGTAGGGGATGCTAAAAACCAATGGGATATACAAAAAAAATTATATAAGCACCTTGCGCTTCGCGTACGAAAATCGGTCGGCTTTCGCGATTTGCGCTTCGGATTTAGATTTTGTCGCTTCGGTGCGCTTCTCGCTTTTTAAAACCAAGGTTATCACGTGCATATACAACATCTATGACAGGCTTGTATGATGTTTGGTCTAAGCCATGGAAGATAACATCAGTGACGTCTTCCAGGTCCATTTTCTTTCCAAGAATGGAAAGCGGATCCATTTTCTTTCCAAGAATGGAAAGCGGGTCCATTTTCTTTCCAAGAATGGAAAGTTCGTCCACAATGGTTTTTATGGACTGCATATAGTCAGTGATGGGCTGGTTTGGGGTTTTGGACAGTTGTTTAAGGCGATTCTGAAGCTGTTTGATGTGCCCACGAGAGGGGGAAGCGTAGGTGCTGGAAAGAATTTTCCATGCTTCAAGGGAGGAGGTTGCATTAGTGATGAGAGGGACGATGGAGGGGGATAAACTGCCGACAAGGGCACCGAACAGCAACCTGTCCTGGCGGTACCAGAAAGGATAGTCAGCGTGAGGTGTAGAGACACCAGTTGCAGCGATGATTGGGGCCAGAGATGGGTGAGAACCGTCAATGTATTTGTAAAGGTCTAAACCTTGGAGAAGGGCTTCTATTTGAGTTTTTCAGCTGAGAAAGTTTGTAGAGGTGAGTTTGAGGGAGGAGGGAAGAGATACGATGGTTAGGTTCTTTGATGTGAGGAGAAGAGAGTTGGTAACAATGATGTCTTCATTATCATTGGCAATTGGTAGTTGCTGGAAAGGAAGTATTCTGGCCGGAAAAAAAGTGGGGAGGAGGGAGGAGCTACTGTGGTACCATATAAGATTTATGATTGAATTGGTTTCTTTCATTAGCCAAAAGGCTGAATAAATACAAGAACAAAGAGCTGAAATAAAGGGATTTACAAATCAATTACTTGACTAAAGAAAAGCTAATAAAAGCTAATAAAGACTATCCTAAAATACAATATAAACTGAAAATATTTAAAATGATTGAGAAGTGATTTCTGGAACATATTTCGGAATATGTTTAACACTTTTATAGGGCCGTTTATGCGTTGTGTGATAAGATAGCTACAAAAAAAGGAACTTAACAACAAAACCAAGAACAATGTACTGCACCTGCTCAGCACTGTGAATGAGAACAGTTCCTTTGGTCTCAGTTGCAGTTGTATCAACACCACCAGCTATTACAACCACCTATAAAACCAATAATCACTTTTTAGCTTATCTACTCAAGTAACCATTAAATGTCAACAGAAAAGTTTATGAAACATTAGTTTAGAAAACATGCATCATTTGAATGTCATTACAGCATGTTAACTTCATGCATAAAGTATCTCATCAGTTAACCATTTAATCTATGATCCTTGACCACGGTGATCTTTCAAAATTTATAGCCACACGGGTCAACTAGGGATTAAATTAAAAAAAAACATAAGAACTAATCTGAGCCACGCATTTCAAACACAAATGTGGAATTTGGATTCATATACATCTAATCAGTGTTGTAAAAATCGCTAGGCGCTAGTCAGGCGGTGGGTACCGACTAGCGATTAATCGGATTGGGATTTTTATATGTTTTTGAATTATTTACCAAAAATTTAGCTATAAATAAGCTTTATATATGTGTTTTAATATATAAAACTTATATATGTACAACCTAAAAGCCTATATGTACAACATCTTGATTCGCGCACATGTAAAAGTCTTGGTTAATTTTGTTAAAACTATCATTTTGAGGATGAAACTTGTAGTTTTATTAAAGAATAAGTGATAAATGAAAAAAATGTAAAAGTCTTGATTAATTTTGTTAAAACCATAATTTTGAGGATGAAACTTGTAATTTTATTAAAAAATAGGTGATAAATGAAAAAAAAATCATCGGCCCGATTAGGCCGACCAGCCCCGACTAGGACCGATTTCCGATTAACTGTCCGACTAGCCCAAAATTACAAAGGAATCCACCGATTTCCGATTAACCCACCAATCAATCCCGATTTTTACAGCACTGCATCTAATTACCCCTCAAATTCATTAAAACTCCACCCATGCATCGGAAACATGCGGCCCAGAATGGTTCTTACAGTTCTTAGTTATATTTAAGTTTTTACTAGAACCCTCCTGTATATATACACATATAGACATACATGGATGTATATACATACACATACAAGTGAGTAAAGAGCAGAAACTTTAAAGGCATTGACAGCTTGCTCAATAAGAAAATGACAATCATTTCCCTACTGCCCAAAAAAAGTGAGGCTATATCTTATGTTGATCACCGAATGTAGATGCTTGAAAAAACAAAAAAACATCATCTTGTTTATCAAAACGTGAAGAGACATACAAAGATAGCATGCATCAACCGACTAAAATACAAAGCTATGAAATACAATCATGAACCATACTAACTGATTACGGCTGCAGCACTAATATTACAACGTGAAAAAAAGTTGTATTAACTGCATGCTACAATTACTGTAATTAGAAACAAAGACATTAAAAAAAGTTTCAAAGAAACTAAAGGTAACTTCGCAATATGTTGAGACAAAATATGATGATGCAGAAATTGAGAAAGTTCACAGTGCCGAAAGGAATTCAACTCACCTTTGCCTTCTCTATTCTCTTTATACTCCCCACAGTATCACCTTTTAGAACCATGCCTCTAACTGTTGTACAATTATGCAGGCCTCCACCCAAGAGTTTTGCAACTCTCACATTATCAACATTGAAGTTTATTGGGTTCTTTGGGCAAACTTGAATGCATGCCTGCAGTGAAAAATTAACACAAGATTCATGAACATTCACCCTTCTTAAGATGTTGGCGTAAGAATTGATAACCATGTAATTGACAGGAATTAAAGAAGGTACATCTGCAATAAGAGGACACAGAATATCCTCTAGTCCGTATTGTTTGCTAGCAACAGCAGCTTTCATCCTTAAAATAACTTCATCTTTATTCCTCACATCCATGGTGTCAGAACCTTCCTCAACCAATCCTTCTAAGATCTCAACAGCCTGTATATAAAGGCAATAAATACTCAAATTGTGTACTTTTGCATAAAATAATTAGAGCTTCAGAAAACAAACCTTGTTAGCTCCTTTCGTGTATCCAATAATGATATCACTGGGATGCAGTCCCATCCTAATGAGATCCTCTGCACTCTGGAGAAGCTCCCCTGCAAAAGAAACTACTAGGTTCGCTCCATCACCAATTTCCTCCTGCTGTGCTTTCCCTGCCAATACCAAAATTTTGGCTGCAGGATGCTGAATCTCAAGTTCATTCACAATAGTCGCAGCATCACTTGTCACAAACAGCTTGTCCAGATGATTGATAACCATTTTATTCATACCTAACACAAAAAGCCCACAAAAAACAAATAATTAAACACTAAGTTACTCTGCTACTAATGCTAACTTAGACTTCAATGACAATACCATTCATATTAATCACTTCATGCTTCATAAGATTCATGCAAATAATGTAAAATTTTCTGATAAATATATCCAGGTGCATAGTGATGTGTACTAAATGGACTATAGTTAGTAAATAAACTAACCAAGGTTAAAAGCCAGTTAAGTCCAGTTAGGGGTCCGTTAGTTTGTTAGTCCAAGTTAGTCAACTGTGTGAATGGATGCATAAAAGAGAATCATCTTCTTTGTAATAGTTGTTCAGAAGTAATAACAAATTTCTCCCTTTCCCTAATTCTTGTGCAACTGTATTAACCAACTTTCGAGAGATCATTCTTTCTATTCTCTCCTGAGCGTTAATTGGTGTTCAACCATTGAATTCAATTTTGAACCCTAATAATCCACATGAGCTGGTAAATCCTTGGATTCGTAACCAGTTCAATTGGAATCATTCAATAATGGTGAGAAGACAAAATGGAAGCAATCCTGATGGAGAAGAAGGTAGTCGTGCATCAGGGACAGATGCCAATCCATCATTGCAGCTGAATGAAAAAGTAGAAGAAAATTCAAAAGCGCTAGCTGAAATAAAAGACCTAATGACGGGATTAGCAATTCAAATATCCCAAATCGCAAACAATCAGACAGGAAGAGATGGATCAATTAGAAATGCGAATGGTGGAAGATCGGATGGAAGTGCTAGTGGTGGAATTGGTGATGAAAATGAATTAGGGTTCAATTATGCGGCAAGACTCACGAAAATTGAATTTCCTAAGTTTAGGGGTGAAGAATTAATTTCTTGGTTGTTCAAGGTGAATCAGTTTTTTCAATTGGATCAGATTGCAGATAGTACCAAAGTGAAATTGGCAGCAGTCCATTTTGAAGATAAGGCGTTGCAATGGTATCAATCACTAATGATTCAAAGAGGAGATGTACACTTGAATTGGACAGAATTAGTAGATGCTTTGAAGGCTAGATTTGGTAAGTTGTTCGATGACCCTATGTCTGAGCTTAAGAATTTAAAACAAGTAGCTACAGTTCAAGAATTTCATGATGCATTTGATGCTATCATTAGTAGATTACAGTTACCTAATGCATATGCTTTGAGTTGTTTTGTGTCTGGACTGGAAGAAGAAATTCAATTACAAGTGAGAATGTTTAACCCTCAAAGTATTCAAGAAGCTTATTGTCTTGCTAAATTGCAAGAGGCTACAATGAAATCTAAGAAAACAAAGTCTGGATATAAACCACCTTTACTTCCAACCCCAAGTAATAACACCAACAAAAATTTTGAAGCCAAAAAGACAATTAGTAGTAGGACTTTAACTCAAAGTGAATTTGATGATAAGAGGGAAAAAGGATTGTGTTTTAATTGTGATGAAAAGTACTTGCCGGGTCATATTTGTAAGGGAAAAAGACCTCAATTGTACCACATTGAAGTAGAAATGTTAGATGAAGAATGATACAAACCCAGTTAGACCCGAACCAGGAAATGTTGACTGATACATACCCACGGGTCGACCCAGCTGCTGTTGGCAACTCCAGCAGGGTTTTTGAATATGCTTTGACTCAGTCAAGGCAGTAATTAGATTAATTAGCAAGATTTTAGCAAGATAGTGGGGAGGGAAGTTAGGAACAGTTTTTGTGTAACCCCCTGCACCTGCAGTAGTAGAAATAGGACCATTTCCCTTTGTTTTTGATGTCGATGTTTATTTTATAAAATTAGGGTTCTTACCTTGTATTGGAGATTTAATCCTTCTCGAATTGGATTACACTATCGTTAATTTCAAGCTTACGATTTCCGGTATCTATCAATGGTTCCATTGCCGGGAAACAAATCGCCTGCTACCCGGAGTAATTCTGACACCAGGGACGGCTCCATCGCCGCCCAGTTGGCCTCCATCACCGCCAAACTTGACGCCATAGTGATGCAAATGAGGAGTGAGGTTGCAATGCTCAAAACCGTGATGTTTGGAACACTCGCACCATCTGCATCATCACCGACCACCAACCCCAAGCCTTCTTCACCTACACCGCCACCATCACCGCTACCTTCAATTGGTCATACCATTTCTGTGTCCAGCTCCGCCGCGAACAACCCACAACAACTACCAGATCTGGATGTCAAGGAGTCTCACGAACCAATTCCATATCTAGCCAAAGAGGAAATGCGTGATGACAGCCCTAGCGATGACGAAGATCGATCAGCGCATGTTTTGGGTGCCCAATTGAAGATCGAAGATTTGGAAACAACCCAAGATAGCGTGACGTTGCTGCGTACCAATTTGCAAATAAACCGGGATCACATGAAAGCCCCGGTCGATATAAAAGGGCGTGAACTGAATTTTGAGTTTGGAGATGTGGTTTTGTCACGAATTCAGCCTTATTTACATTTGAAACAACTGCCACCTAGGTCTCATGGTCCTTATCGCATCATTCCTTTGTCGGGGGCAGTCACTTACGAATTTGATGCACCACCGGACTCACGGGTTCATCCGATCTCCCATGTATCCTTGCTGAAACCCACATGGGTACAAGTTCCCGCAACACCGTCAGCTCCCCTACCGATTACCAAAGATTGGGATATTGATCTTCAACCTCTCTCTATTATTGAATGGCTTATTGCATGGTACAATAATTCCCTTTTGCCCGACTTGAGGATAAGTCGTTTGTCCCGGCGGGATGTATTGATACAAACCCAGTTAGACCCGAACCAGGAAATGTTGACTGATACATACCCACGGGTCGACCCAGCTGCTGTTGGCAACTCCAGCAGGGTTTTTGAATATGCTTTGACTCAGTCAAGGCAGTAATTAGATTAATTAGCAAGATTTTAGCAAGATAGTGGGGAGGGAAGTTAGGAACAGTTTTTGTGTAACCCCCTGCACCTGCAGTAGTAGAAATAGGACCATTTCCCTTTGTTTTTGATGTCGATGTTTATTTTATAAAATTAGGGTTCTTACCTTGTATTGGAGATTTAATCCTTCTCGAATTGGATTACACTATCGTTAATTTCAAGCTTACGATTTCCGGTATCTATCAAAGAAGTTGAAAATGAAACAGTCAACAATGAAATAGAGTTTGCTCAGATTTCTGTAAATGCAATAGAAGGCAATGATAGGTTTCAATCTTTAAGAGTTACTGGACATTTTGGAAAAACAGAGTTGCAAATACTCATGGATACAGGTAGCTCACACAATTTTTTGGATGTTACATTAGCATCTCAGTTGGGCTGCAAGTTAGTTCCTAAGGCTGCTATGTTAGTTAAGGTGGCAAATGGGCAAGAAGTGATTTGTGACAAAATGATAGAGGGTTTTAAATGGAAAATGCAGGGACATATGTTTCAAACGGATGTTTATGTAATGCCATTAGGTGGGTGTGATATTGTGTTGGGAGTCCAATGGCTTACTGCCTTAGGATGCATAAAAATGAATTACAAGGATAGAAGTCATAGAACTGTGAAGTTCAAGTATCAAGGTCAAAAAGTAGTTTTGAGGGGTCAACAAGGTAAGAAAGTGACCAATTTAACCAAAGGCAATTTAAAGAAGGTTATTCAACAAAGGGGAGAATTGTCTATGTTGCAGGTCTATGCTATAGAGGGTAAACAGACACAAGCTTCTTTAGTCCTTCAGAATAAGGAAGGAACTAAATCTTATCCACAAGATTTACAGACCTTAATAAAAGAATTTGCAGATGTGTTTAAGGATTTAAACACTCTCCCACCATTAAGAGGTACTTTTGATCATAGGATTCCTCTTAAACAAGGAACATAAGGCGTTCATTCTAGACTACATAGATACCCTATTATACAAAAAGATGTCATTGAAAATATGACTGAAGAGCTATTGCAACAGGGAGTAATTAGGTACAGTAACAGTTCTTTTGCTTCACCTGTGGTTCTTGTAAAGAAGAAAGATGGAGGGTGGAGGATGTGTGTGGATTACAAGAAGCTAAACCAATCCACTATACCAGATAGGTTTCCTATACCTTTGGTGGAAGAGTTAATGGATGAGTTATATGGTACACAATTTTTCTCAAAATTAGATCTTAAATTAGGGTACTATCAAATCAGAATGGATCCTAAGGATGTGAACAAAACTGCTTTTAAGACTCATAGTGGACATTTTGAGTTTTTGGTTATGCCTTTTGGCCTTACCAATGCTCCATCTACTTTTCAAGGTTTGATGAATCACATTTTCAAACAGCACTTGAGAAAGTTTGTGTTAGTATTTTTCAATGACATTTTGGTTTATAGCCCAACTTGGGACACTCATATGTCACATTTGAGAGTTGTCACATAGATCACTCAATTTTCTATATCAGTTTCTTCATGGAAAAAAGAATCATAAGCAACCAAAACTGGTTTGCATATTACAGATAGATAGATTACCTTTTCACTTTCATTTTCACTCAGACCAATGACCCAATGTATCTAGATAATAGGATCATATGCAAATTATCAGACTCCAGTGGCTTTCTATTTTAGAAGCAAATATTTTATTTCTCATAAAATGGGTAAAAAACAACAATGAAACACATTTTTACAAGAAATAAAAAGCTTTAGGTATGTCTGAATTGTTTTACTTTAAAAAATAAATTATCTCGCTTATTACATCAAAGGAATAAATCAACACCATATCATAGCCAATCGACAGATCAGTTTATCTGATGAATAAGTAAAGAATTTTCACATACTAGTGAAGCAAATATAGATCAATCACTTTCTTTTTCAGGCAACCTTAAATGCAGAAGGAAACAATCATAAGATGCATACCATTTGGACCGAGAGAAGTTCTTGTGATGGTAGAAAGCTGTTTACAAGCATCGATGTTCTTAAGAACAGCTTCATCTAATCCAGAAAGATGTTTGTGCCCTTCTTTTAGCATTCCCTGGATACCGTAAGGTTGAGTTTGGAGCCCCATCGAGTGATCGAACAGAATATGAAACCCTAGAAATGGCGCCTGTTTTCAGTGGGGAGTATGAGTATGTGTAACCTAAACCCTAAATTATGTCCAGCAAAATAGTGAACAGTGACCACCGCATGTATGATTTGTATATTTACAAATCTTGTCTCTTACTTTTAAAAACTACAGCTTTAATCCTTTTAAATTAGTGATTTTAATTAGGGATGACAATGGGTCTGGTTCAAGTCAGATATTGATAATCCCAAGTTTCATACCCGATTGTAAAAATATAGTAAATTTATATGAAATGAATAACATATCTTCTTCGTTAGTAAACAAAACTTCTTTGCATCAAAGCAACGATGTTTGCAAGATTTAGAATTTGATCATTATTGTTTTTTCATCTAAATATTCTTATAATGTCTTATTCTTGACATGTTATCAAAGATAAAATACAAATTCAGAATCTTGATTTAACAGTTTTTTTTATTTAGCATATCCCCCTATGCTACCATGGAAAGTAGGGTGTTCACGGTCCAGTTTTCGTGGTTTTTAGGTCAAACCGTAACGTAAACCAAACCGTTAGTAATGGTTTTTTTATCACTAAAAACCAAAGCCGAACCGTTAAAAATAAAAACCAAACCGAACCATTATTACCAGTTTGGTTTCACGGTTTGGGCTTTTTAGGCCCATTGCCCATTTAGGCCAAGCCCGTTAGCTGTAAAAAAAAAACTAACAAAATACAGCCCAAAAACCTGTATAAAATCTGTCCAAAAACATAAATGAAAAAAACTAGCAAATCAATTAAATTGAATACATGTATACTGCATAGCAACCTTTTGATGATAATGCAATCCATCTCAGATGATAAGCTAAAACTGAATTTTTGTTACTGTTATAACAGTCTAATTAGTGTATCTATGCTCAATAAAAACAATTGTGGTTCATAATCGAACATTTCTTTTTTATGTAATCGTATGTTAAGTAAATATTCAAAAAGATTAGCATACACAACATTAACACTTAACCGAAACGAACCTTCTAATCAATACTTTTAACGAAATGAACCTGCGATTTTGACTTGTGTCGATGACCTTGAGTCGATGTCGATGTCGGAACCTTGATCCTGGAAGCGATTTTGAAGTTGGAACCTTGAGCCGATGTCGATGACCTAGCCAAATATGGTTTGAATCGTGAAGGTCTGAAAACGTGAAAGAGGTTGCTGAAATGTTGAATGGCGGAATCGTAATTCGTGAGAACCAAATAGGTTTTGAAATTTTCAACTGAAAATAACCCAGGTTATTTTTTTCTAAACAGGCCAAAGCCCAAACCCAAAAAGCCAAGGTTATAAAAATATATAAATAAAACTAAATAAAATATATATATTTATATATACGGTCCGGTCCGGTTTTTTACGACCGGTTTTTGGTATAAACCGTAAACCAAACCGTTCACTACGGTTTGAAAGTTTTGAAACCGACCGACTAAAAGTTTAGAAAAAAAACCGACCACGAAACCAAACTGACGACTGGTTAGGACGGTTTCACAGTTTGAAACCGAACCGTGAACACCCCTAATGGAAAGGAAAGATTTGTGCCGTCCGAAGAGGGACGGATCAGGTTTTTAATGTCATGATCGATCAAGTACTTAATGATTCAAATTGTTATAACTTAGTTTGACACAATAGTCATACGTCAGAATTAGAACAAATAAACTAAGTGAACACATTGTTTGATCAAGTACACAATAGTCATATGTAGCAATCACACAACGATATACTCCAAACTCTAGTTGTGTTAATTGCAATCAACACTCGTACAATCTAGACTCATGTCCTCCTTGAGGAATTACATTGCATTAAATACAAAGAATAGAAAACGGTTGTAACATCACTAACTTTATAACGGTTACAATCGAATGACTAGGTTAACTTCTCATAATATCTAGCCACGATTACATTATGGATTAAATAACAAAACATCTAATTGCATAATGACCGGGAATAATTGCATAATGATTGGGAATAATCAAACACATGATCGCATTAACTGTAGCCGTCTTGACTAGTCAAACATTGATCGGCACCACTATGTCTCTCGATAGAAACAAGTAAATTAGCGTTAACTTGTTATGCGGTAGGAAGTAATGTGTCAGTAGGGACAATGTTCTTCACTAGAAAGCATACCTTCGATATTAACTTGGTCTCCTGCATCAACTCCGGTTATTGTTAGGGGTGTTCGCGGTTCGGTTTAAAACTATAAAACCGCCCAAACCAGTTGTCACACCCCGTCTAAGGCGAAAACACGGGTTATGACAGTTGTATGGAACCAAGAACACATCGTTTAAAAGAGAAATACTACACGCATTCCAAATATTAAATTTTTACATGCCAAATTGTTTAAGTACATATCAAGATTTCTAACAAAAGCCATTACAACAAAATATAGTTTTTCCTAAAATCTTCCAATGTACTCTTTGCCATGCACACAAGATGAGCTATCAAAGATTACCTGAAAAATATGCTTAAAGTGATCAACTAAAAAGCGGTGAGTTCATAGGTTTAAATAAGATATGAAATAAGTAAGTAAGCAAAAGAATAAATAGTTGCACATGAATAATTGTCATGTTATATTGAAGAAACACACAAGTGGATAAGACAATATAATACATGAGCCCGCAACTAAACGTTATGACTGGATAGAGTGTGCCCCAATTAATGCCTTATCACGGAATATTAATAAAGAGAACACGAAAATAAACATTCACTTCATAGTAGTTGGAGCGACCAACCATGAATGAGGAGGTCACTCCGATAGATCTATCAATATTAATCCACCGCTTCTTAGGCGAGCTAAAAGTTGCGTAAAGTAAACGGGGATTTAAGTAGTGATAATAGTTTAACTCAAGATTATATAGTATAATAAACATGTGCATAGCCAACATAGGGAGTAATCTCCCCCCTAATGTTAGAGTAAAAAGGGGCTACGAAAAATCACCAAAAGTATTCCAAAAATGAAGTTTTATGTGGCTTTATGATTGTGTACTATGTAAGAAGGGAAAGTAGCGTAGAAAGTCCCACAAATCCAAGAAACAGAATTCAGTTGATACTCCACTGGAGTTGTTACATATGGATTTGTTCGGTCCAATTAGCATTCGAAGCATAGGTGGGAAATCTTATTGTTTGGTGGTGACCGATGACTATTCAAGATTTTCATGGGTGAAATCTTAGCAACAAAGGATGAGACGGCTGAGATAGTCCAATTTCTAATCCTAGGATTGGAGAATCTTTGCAAGCAGAAGGTCAGAAGGATAAGAAGTGACAATGGCACTGAGTTCAAGAACATCAAAATGGGTCTCTTTTGTCTACAAAAGGGGATTCATCATGAATTTAGTACGCCTTATGTCCCGCAGCAAAATGGTGTTGGCGGACTCAAGAACAGAACATTGGTTGAAATAGCAAGAACTACGCTGGCAGATTCAAAGCTACTAGTTACTTTCTGGGCCGAAGCTGTGAACACTGCATGTCATGTACTAAACCTTGTTCTGACAGTCAAGCGACATAATAAGACTTGTTATGAGTCGTTGAATAATTGAAAGCCGAATCTGGATTATTTGCTACCATTTGGGAACTCGTGTACACTCATGAAGACTCGAGATGTTCCTACAAAGTTTAGTAAAAAAGCCATTGAAGGGATTTTTCTCTATGTTGCTAATTCACTTAATAAAAGAGTATACAACAAGGAAACTCGACAAGTTGAAAAGTGGTTCCACATTGATTGTTCCAATCATTCCATTCCTCAAAAGGCAGTTGGTCCTGTTTGGGCATTCGATTATGATATTGTGTTCAAGTCTTTCAATATTACTCCTGATTTTTCTCCTGACGAAGCCTATATCAGTCGTGCAATGGTGACCAAGGTTGCGGTTTTACACCAATATCTGAAGTTCCATTAACAGTTCCATCAACAACCCTGATCTGAATAAGTTTAACGGTCGGAAGGATGCGGTGGCCACGTATCACTGACTTACTGAGATGGAGTCTACCATCTCAATTGGTGAATGCAGGCCGGATCAGATTGTGAAGTTTGTTTCACACTCATTCTTTGCTAAGGCTCTACAGTGGTGGAACTCAGTAAAAGAAAGAAAGACTACTCAAGAACCAGAAGCTATGACTTTTGAGGATCTGAAAGGGTTAGTGATAAAGAAGTTCTATGCTCCGGGGGAGCTAGAGAGGGTAGAGCGATAGTTTCTGACTCTCAAAGCCGGCAAGCTGACGCACAGCGAGTACACTTCAAATTTTATTGAGATGGCACGTCTGGTGCTACGCTTGGCAGGAAACGATGAAAGGTGGATGAAGCTTTACATAGGTGGGTTACCGGATCGAGTTAGGCACCTAGTCAAGGCTTAGCAACCACCGAGCTTTGACGATGCGGTTGAGTTGAGTGGGACATTGTATGATGATGTCATGGGAACATAAGCGCGAGAGACTAAACCAGAAGAGAAGAAATGGATTGTGCCGAGTAATAGGTTTGGTAAGGACAAGAAGGTCATATGAAGGTAAGGCCTTTACATAACATACATACTTCGATTCCCAAAAGAACCATGGCAGATTCGTTCATTTAGTGACTTTCATAAACATTCACTTCTTTATTTCAAAACTTCAGTTAAAGCATCATGCGTTTTATTAAATAACATTTCGTTCATAAACATTTCGTAACTTCGTTGGAAAAACATTTCGTAACACGTTTCATAAACATTATCTTTCATAAACATCATTTCATAAACACCATTTCGTAAGTATGCACACCAGCCCAAAATATAATTTAAAGCATTAAAAGATGTTGAGGCAAACTGTAAACAAGAGAAGGGAGGGGGTGCCGTCACGATGGAAGGGAGAGGGAGAGGGTGGTTTGTGGTGGTTGCCGTGAGCTCAAGGGAAGGAGGGGAGGGGACTGTCGCAGGCCAAGAGGGAAGAGAGGGGGTGTCGTGAGTTGTGGCGATGAATGGTGTGGTGCTTCCCTTCTTATAGCCTTTTGTGTGTGCAATAATCATTAGGTATTGTGTCTCTAGGAAACCAACATTTTGGAGGGGGACAAGAATATGACATGATTTTTTGGTTTAAAAGATGGCAACTTGGTGTCTCCCTTGTGAGCTTTGTTTGGCCGAGACAACACAAGGAGAGGGAGGTTGGCGAGTGGGGTAGTGGGGTGGTGGTCTAGATGGTTAGGGTGGTGGTAGTTGGTGCTAGTTAGGCCCGGTTGGACACCCGTTAAGTATAGTTTGGTTTTTTTACTAGTTATCACGTGATTATGGGTCGGGTTTTATGTATATGTTTACTAAATTTTAACTTGATAATGCGTTCATGCAATATGACTTCTATTAGTTATATATATGTATATATTTCGTAGTGTTATACGTAAAATAACTAGTTAAGTTATTTTTAAAAAAAATTATCACCAACGTCGATAAAAGTCTGGTTACCGCGTGTATGAGGTCCTAAATTACCATCGTTTGAAGTAAAGTGGACTTTGCATACAGGCCGCTCCTTTTGAAGCCTTATACGGTCGTAAATGTCGAACCCCAATCTGTTGGTCTGAAATAGGAGAAAATCAGTTGTCTAGACCTGAAATAGTCCAGGAAACAACTGATAAAATTATTCAAACAAGAGATAGATTGAAAGCGGCACGTGATCGTCAAAAGAGTTATGCTGATAGAAGAAGAAAGCCGTTAGAATTAAACGTCGGTGACTGTAACACCTAGAAATTCCCTATAGAATGTAAGGACTAAAGATGTAAGGAATTAAATTCCAAGGGATGAATTGGAATTATTCCAAAGTTGGAGGGTTTAAAATATAAAATTCTGAAAATTGGCCGGTAGCAGACCGCTACCAAGGTCCCGGCGGTCCGCTACATGGATGGAAAGCAAGTAATGATGAGATTCCACATCATCAGACACGTGTCTGATGACTCAGCCTTATGGCAGATCACTAAGCTCTTGGCTAACGGTCCGCTAGCCGTAAAGTAGACCTGGACAACGAGCAGCTGACGCGTGTCCTATGACTCGCTAAGACTAGTTGGGTGGCTGACTGCTACCACCCTGGTTAACGGTCCGCTACGTGGGTGGGTGCTACGCCAATTAAGTTGCCTCATTTGGGCAGCTAACCACTACACTCCATGTTAACGGTCCGCTACGGGTCCGATGTTGCACTATAAATAGAATTCGAAGATTAGAACTTTTGGAACATCATTCACACACAAAAACACTCACAAACACACACTCTTAGTCTAGGGATTTGTGCCAAGGTGCCAGTACGTGTTCGAAAGTCCATTTTCTAGCCTTACGCCTTCAAATAGTCGTAGATAGTGCTGAGGTAAGATCCGACTAACCATTAAGCTTTGATTATATATTATTGAGTTTATTATAGATCTTAATTAAGAAATATTAGCAGTTAAATATACGTCAAGGTGCTGCCCAAAGTGTTTGACATATTATTGATACGATAAGCTGAAATATTGTCCAAGTGAGTTCCTCTGAATTGAAATGTGTATTGACTTACCCAGTTGTTATTTGAAACATGCCTGATAAGTAATGCCCTATTCCAAGTATACATAATGTGTATTAAGTACTGTATATGTTCCGAAAGTGGATGGGACCTACGATGGAACGATTATCTTATCTTGCTGGTAAAAGGTAGGCCGACAGGGTAGGATGGTTTGTCCATTTTATACTTGTGAAAGGTAGGCCAGTGGCGGGAACGGTTGACCAATTATATATATAACAAAATCTTATAAGTTTTGTGTAAGCTAATGGGTGGGACATGGGATTGCCGGTGATTGGATAACAACCATGTGGTAAAGATTCATGAACTCACCAACTTATGTTGATCCAGTTGTTTCTATTATTTTTAAGGTTGTTGCAGGTGGATCCTTTAGATGGCATTCCAGGTAGATAGATGTATACATATGTTGTTTGGCATAACATTCGTAAATCATAAGTAAAATCGTACATATATGCAATAACAGTAATCATATACTACTCATGTCAAATCTGCGCCTTCTCGTAACCGTCAATTCCTTTAGGCATTACTCGAGTTTAATCGAGGCCTAGTGTCGGTCCAGGATTCCCAGTCTTGTCTCGAATCCTAACCAAGAAAGAATCACGCCCCACCGTGATAGTAACATAAAGCTCGTGTGCATCCCTACGACATTTACGGGTTAGCTAATCACGTCGCCCGTTCCAGGTTACAACCGTTTGCTAGCCACAAAGGCTCATGTATAGGTATAGCAAATCTTCGTGTCTAGGACGCCAAGTCTCGTCTGGATTCCTAACATAGACACGGTTTCATTCATCGCATTTGTTCCCGAAAGAACCGTTGGCGGATTCGACTTACATTATAGCATTCGTTCATTCGTAAAACCGTTTAGTTAAAGCATTGTACGTTTTATTAAAGCATCTTTCATTCAAAACCTTTTCGTAAACATTCAAGGCAAAATTTTCATAAATCCTTTCATAAACATTCATTTTGATAAACATTTCGTAAACATGCAATTGGTCCCAAAACATCGTAAAAGGTCTTTAAAGATCTTCTAACCTATGTACACATCCTAAGACTTAGCTTCACATTTGATGTGTATCTGATCCTCTTACACACCTAACTAGGGTTGTAAAAAACTAAATGAATACAAACATGTTCTTTTTAATTTTAACCGAACGAATCATATAAACACGAAAAATACTATTTTTAATCTATTTTTTTATTTTTCTTAGGATAACTTGTTAGATATTATTAACTAGTTTTTTCCTATCCGCGCGTTGCGACGGGGAATTCTTATTTGTATACCACGATTCAGTAACACCCGTACTTTAAAAAATGGTCAAAAAATTGTAATACAAAGTAGGTTCATATGAATGGTGTGATAACAACATTAGATAGTAACGACATTCCAAAACAAAAGTTCATTCAAACACGTTTCATCCAATCCAAGACCATTGTAAAAGAGCTTCTCCTACACACAATCCAAATTAGCATGGTTAAACAAAATCAAAAATTTTTATTATCTTAAAGTTATACACAAACCTCAAACTGGGCAAAGTAACCGGAAAACACTGTAAATACAACCAAAGGTTTTAAATGACGTTAATGATCACAACACATTTTAAAAGGGTGAAAAAAAAAACTCGTTAAATGATCTTAATGATCAAAACATATTTTAAACTGTGTCAAAACAACTAAAACAAATCATCGAAATACTTTTAGAGGGTCAAAACAGCATGAACATGTTTTAAATGATTCTAATGGTCGAAATGCACTTTTAATAGGTCTAATAAACCCAAACACCCTTTAAATGGTTGTAGTGATCAAATCACACTTTAAACAGTACAAAAAAGACCTTACACGCTTTAAAATATCTTAGTGATAACATCCAACAGATATAAGTTTCGTAAGTTCGTCAATTCGATGAGGTACAACCTTACCTGGCGATGCGGCAACCTTTAAGGAATCAAGTTGCTTTGCAAAATATGTGTGTTTACAAAAATCTCAGTTACATAAAATAACTGATAATATTAAAAAAATTTATTAAGAAAGTTTAAATATTTTAAATTTACTCTATCTTAAAAGGAAGTGTCGGTGGAGAGCCACCAACACATCCTATTTTTGTATGTTTAAAAATTGATTTTCCATGTTTAATCAAAATTTAGGGTTGGGTGGATTGGTTATGGTTTATTGCTAAAACTCTTCCTTATTAGTTGGTCACAAGTTTAATCTTTGCTTTTAACATTTTTTTTTTGCTTTTTCCTCTTTTTTTCTCTTTTTAGATTTCTTTTTTTTTTACAAAGACCACCCCCACTTTGGTTAAATGGCAAAACTAACCTCAAACTTTGTACCGACCACTTCTGCCGCCACTTTAGTTAAATGACAAAACTCACCCCAACTTTGTAAATTGTTAATTTGACCCTCCACTTTTGTTAAATAGCAAAACTCACTCCAAACTTTGTACCGACCACTCCCCCCCCCCCCCTTCGTTTCTTCTATGTACTTAACCACGTTTTTTTTTGTTTAGCCATGTTAATGCCACCGTCTCAACCGTTTAAGGTCCGTCTCCCGCCGTGAAGCGCGGAGTTAATTTTCTAGTTAACTTTAATATAAAAGAAACAAACAAATCTAAATGCCACAGTATTTCCACGTGGATATTGTCACATATGTGTTTGACCAGATTCTGTAGTTCTTGAAGCATTATTTGTGTTGAACTTGTTAATATTATGCATACCAGAGTGTAATATTGGTTCACTTTCATTGGCTGATTTTGCCTTCTGAAATAGTAATTATTTATGCATCAACAATCAAGTCAAAACAGTAACATGTACAATTAGAAAATGGGTCGTTTTGGGTTGCATAGAGCAAAATAGAGTTTTTATAATCGTATTCAACACATTAATTTTTATAAAATTCAAAGTATAAATTGTTGATGAGTCAATCAGGCATAATCGGTTGACCGATACGGACGGGGTACCAATAGTACACATAATAACACCTGAAAGATCCGACGAAGAGTCCTCAAACGCCTTAGCTCTTGCACGTACCAATAGTACACATAATAACACCTGAAAGATCCGACGAAGAGTCCTCAAACACAATAAATATAAATAATGTCACATTTGTCACATTCAGCTTACAAAGAGAAGCAATCATTACTTTCTAATCTGCAGGTTAACAAATAAATTACAAATAACAACATTATCATAAATAGATAGAAAATATCAAAATAGAGTAAATAAGTCACACTATCTTTGTTTTGTGCTTTTGCTACATTACGCATAATAGAACTATATCTATCCTATATCGAAAATTAGGGAAAAAATAGTTGGTTTGTTCGTATAAATGGAGTATATTATGAAGTTAAAATTGAAATCACTTTCCAGTTATTCGACATAGGGTATATTGTGAAGTCATAATCGGAATCACTTTTCGTTCAAAACCAAAGATCAATTGCATAGGTTGTGTAGGTTTCTTGATATTGAAATTGACTTGGATAGCTTTCTGAATCGTGTATACAGACCACTTTCAAATTAAATTATTTTGTGCGCACCCAAAATCTTTAATCTGATATATTGTTAAAACATGCCAATTAAATCCTTTTATATAGGGGAAGAACCATCACAACGAATGAGATGAATTATTGCAACTTTTCATGAAAGGGTATGACTGTTGATAGTTATAACCGCCTATAAATGTTACAATTACATAAGTAGGAACTTAACAACACTATTAGTAGGAACTAAGTTAGTTACTACTGACTACTTAGTTGCTACCGAAATGCATAGTTGCTACCGATCTACATAATTGCTATTGATTTGCTACCGATGATCAGTTACTACCGGTCATCATTTTTCAAGTAGTTTTCACTAATCAGACAAATTCGAAGAAACTTCATGCTCAACCCCCACTAGGGACGTTGCTCCTTGGACCCCATTAGGGGCCAACCCCAACCCACCGCTAGGGCGGTGCCCACTTAGAACCCTCCCCATGGTTTAGGAGTGTTGCCTTTAACAACCTTAGAGGTTCCATAGTGCTCAATATTAGAATAGCCTTGATTGAGCGTGCACTCTACACCTCCTAACTCAAGTCGGTATAATCTAATATCTCAAATTATCTTAAGTAAATCCAATTATACCAAAAGGACATTGATGATACTAAAATCACCTACAGGTTGTTCGTATAAATCCGTCTATCGTGTTTAGTTGCAAAAATCTTGTTCGCACTCAATCGCTACTCGAAGTTCTAGGAGTATTAGGAACATGTCAGTGAGGAGATCAACAATACAGATCACATGTCACATATGTGTGGAAATTGAAAGTTATATTCGAGAGAAGAATCGTGTGTATTTGTCGCATAGGCACCGTTGGCCATTTGGTTAGCCCCAAGACTTCTCATAGTGGAGGTTTTGGGTTCGAATCCTGGCAACAATAAAAAATGGGGTATGTGGTCAGGTCAGGGGGTTTACCCAGTTGGGGGGGGGGGTTTCCTCCTGTGGTGGGCTGCTCTGGATGTTCTAGGTGTTGCCCCGGAAAAACCCAATTATCCTAGAATATTTAGATGTTGTCGTTCAAAAAAAAATTTGTCGCATAGGCGATAAGTAGATGTAGTATCAGGCGTAAAGAGATGAACACAAATTTTATGGAGTAAAAAGTTAGTTTTACCATTACGTGTTAAACCGTGTGATTTCCAGACTAGAGGAGTGATTATGAGAAAGCCACATAGTTATGCGAAAACCAAGAAATCAATCACATAATTTATAAATTATTAATTTTTTTTTTAAATGTCAAAAGAGTATTTAATTATCTATTGCATATACGTTGAACATGAATATGGGAATGAAGAGTGTTACGTATACGAAACAAATGGTATTACGTATACGTAACACTATCTTGAATGATAAATTGTTACATATAACACTATGTGTAAAAGAAAATTTATCTATTTAGAAAACAAATTTATATTTTTCTATCCTATATGTAATATAAAATATTTCTATTTCCTTTTAGTTTTTTTAACCGGTGAACATATTACACATTCTTTACTTTATACATACTATACTCCTAACTATTTCCTTTTAAGTTACTAATTAAATCTCTTATGCGACTATTTATTAAATAAATAAAAAGTTACATATATTTTTGTTTCATTTTTGGTATATATTTTCTTGTCACGAAGGAAGATGGACAATAAATGGCCAGACCACTTGGTAAGATAGTGCTACTAGAAAGAGAAAAAGTGCTAAAGTGCAACCGAATAAACATATTGGAAGTGGCCTTTCCACAAACCTATAAAACGAATAACGTCTTCTCGAAATAACAAAAGAATATAAATATTTTTTTTAACTTTTAAATATATATTTAATGACAAGATTACGACACTCGATAAATGATAAAAAAAAACGAGAATAGAGAAGAAAAAATTAGCGTAACATCATCTTCTTGTAAAAGAACGTGTTAGAAGGATATATTATTTTTTCTTGAAAAAAGAACACCAAATCTCAGGCAATGCATATTGTACAACTCTTGGAGCGTAAAATATAAATTACTAAAAGATACATACTATGAGTCCGATAAATTATGATGCAGAAACTTTAATTGAGTTTTTAGGTTCGGATTCAGCTTTTACCGTATCTCCTTAAAAGCCATATGTGGGGGTGCAAACTAAGGTAAAATCTTGATTATCAAGAAAAAGAAACTTGTGATGTAGAATAAAAGGACGGCCCGTAATGTTCTTAAAACTATAACCATACATGATAATATGATGCTATTCCTCAGAGAATCCATGCCAATCAAGATTGTCGCTAGGATATATCTCTTTATAATTTTTAATTTAAGCTCTTTTATTATGTATAGATTTATATAATATTTTTATTTGTCATCTATATATTTTATATTTTTCATCTAATATAATCTATCATTTTATGTAAAAATGATTTTTTTTGTTATATATTCATAAAAGGGATGCGTTTAATACAAAATCAATTCTTATTATAATAAATTAATAACTTTATATGTTATGTGATGACTTCTGGTTAAGTCTAGATCTTTGTTTCTCGTCCCTCTCTCCTAGTAATAATAATGATTTTAAATAATTAAATATCTAAAATTTATTCTAATATTTTATTAAAACTTACTAAATCATAAAAAGATTTCAATTATATCTTATCTTAAAATATAATTTTATACTTCTTAAATCTTCATTATTTGTTATTTACAATTCTTAAATCTTAATTATTTCTTATTTCAACAATGACTGATGACATCCAACATACAAATCTTCATAGAAACTGATGGTTTACAATAAGTTGGATTTGTTCAACCCGTGTAATAAATGAATTTCTAACGTAGTTTTAAATATATAGTTAAGAAAAGCACACATGCGATGTGATAGAGCAAGAGAGATGGTTTAAAAACCAACTTATATATCACATTTAATTCTATAGGCAAAATTGATTCCATGTTAAACATTTCTTATTCATAACATATTGTAAGTTATTTATTAAAAAATTACATGATTTAGTTTATGTTCTTTTTTTAAAATGATGACTCACACACCCATCTACTACTATTCTTAATCCATCCCATGCTAGGAGTTGAATCATGGTCTTCTTCAAAGAGTCTTTGACTCTTTTAATATAACATTTTAATAATCATAACATAGAATTACTAACATATCAATTTGAGCGGAGGCAGAAGGAGGCGCCAACTGCTAGGGTTATTATGGTTGTAGGCGGATAGGTTAACTTGGCTCTAATATCAAGTAAAGCCAGAGAATAATTATAATGATTGTATATACATATATATATATATAGGGGATGTATCAAATGAAAACCCTGTTTTATTGTGTAAACCCTTAAACCCTACCATAACCACTTATCTTAAATAATAAAAAAAACATGTGGTCATGGTTAGTTCTACATTATAATAATATAAAGTTGATAAAGATTTAAATAAAATATATTATCAGGGGCAAATAAGTAATATACATCCCGTAAATCAAATCCCGCTTAAAAACGTCTGAAATTTTTTCGCGTGTTCCCCATAAAATCTGTCCTTCTTGAACGAGATTTGGTTTTCAAAACACCATCATCTTCTGAAAACTCTTTCCTTCAAGCTCTGTTCATCTTCTGAAAACTCTTTCCTTCAAGCTTCAACACCATCCATCTTCTGAAAAAGGTTTGTTCTTCACATCTCGAATCTTGTTACTGAATACTATAGTCGAATCATATCCCCAATTTTTGTTTATGAAAACCTTAGTTCGATTGTGTCTCCGATCTTTGTCAATGAAAACCCTAGTTCAATTAGACAAGAGGCGAGTATAGTTGGGGGGTTTCTAAAGAACATAATATCTAACAGATTCCAATTTTAGTTTTTGAAAACCCTAATTTTAACAAAATTCTAGAAGAAAGGGTTTGTTCATCATATCTCGAATCTTGTTACTGATAAGCATAATCGATTATATCTCCAATTTTTGTTTATGAAAACCATAGTTCGATCATATCTCCAATTTTTATTAAAGAAAACCCTAGTTCGATTAGACAAGAGACGAGTATAGTTGGGGGGTTTCTAAAGCTTAAATTTTTTAGACAAGAGACGAGTATAGTTGGGGGGTTTCTAAAGCTTAAATTTTTTAGTTGAAAAACCCCCAGTTTGTTTTTTTTATACGAAATATAATATTAAGATGTTTTTTTACTCATTACAGGGGGGAATCAAGATCACAGTGAAGATGTCTTCAAATAATAACATTTATTTAATATATCAGTTTTTATAATTTTGCTATGAATTTAAATTGAATTGTATTTTTACAGCAAGAAAGAGTAGTAGACTATTAAAGAGAAAAGCTTTTAAATTTACAAATAAGCCAGAAAATCCGCTCTTGTTAGATGAAGAAGAAGAAATATCTATTGTTCCAGGTTAGTTGAAGGTATAATCTTAAACATAGATTTTTATTTTTAACCTTAATCTAATTCATTTTGCATTGATAAAAAATACAGATTCGGAGAATACCGATCCTGATGAAATAATTATATCTACACTGAAAAAAACCAAGAAGAGGAAATTATTTAATGACTCAAGGGAAGAGGTTAAAAAACATAAGGATCATCCGGAAGGTATTAAACACGTGTAAAAGATATGTTAGAATGTGTAAGACTGTTTTAGCGTTGACTAAAAGACTTTAGCATATGTGTATTATATATGAGATAGATTTACATGTGTGTAAAACACTTTTCCACATGTGTTAAATGATCTGATAGAATGTGTAAGACAGTTTTACATGTGTTTAAAAGAGTTAACGTTACCACATGTGTAAATGTCAGAATGTGTATGGAAGTTTTACAGGTGTGTAAAAGACTTTTACCACATGTGTAAATGATTTCATAGAATGTGTAAGACAGTTTTACAGGTGTGTAAAAGATTTTACCACATGTGTAAATGATACGATTTTTGGATGTGTGTAAAACAATTTACCACATGTCTACATGATATGATGCTTTTAATGCAGGCAGTCAATTTCAATTGAAAAATAGCAAGAAGAGAAAAAAGAAGAAAAAAAATTCTCTTAAAGAAGGAGTTGTAGATGAGAGCTTGGGAAGAGGTGATGAAAAAAAGGTTGACAAAAAGTTACTCAAAGTGACCAAAAAAGGAAAGGTTAGAAAACAAAAACTGTTGGGAATAAGGAACCGATCATCACCACATCAGTTGAGCTTAGCAATCAAAATTCTCAAACCGAAACAGAAAGAGGCTGTTATTAGATTGGGGTTCGGAGAGTTGTCCTTTAAAGTTGAAAAAATCCCGGCAAAACTTGGGCATTATGTTGTAGATCATTTTGATAATCAAACAATGAAGATCAATGTCGGGAATGGTAACATAAACGTGGATACTGAGGCAGTGCATCGACTGTTAGGGATACCAAACAAGGGGATAGATTTAAAAACCATTAATCCTGTTAAAAGGCTAACGGGATATGCTGCTAGTTGGAGAGCACTATATAAAGAAGGATTCATTGGTTCACCAGACATAGTGAAAAGAATAGCAACATCAAATGATGATAACGGTGTTCTTTTCGAAATTGATTTCATAATCCTGTTCCTTACGACCCTCGTTGATTGTTACAAGAATGGAAGATGCAAGACAAAAATTCTGAATCTGATATCAGCTCAGAAGTTGGATTTCAAAAAAGTTAACTGGTGTAAGTTTATTGTTGATAAAATCCAACACTGCAAAGACAATTGGGACCGAGCGGATCCTCAATCTTACTTCAATGGAGCGTTAACGATCCTTACGGTACATGTCATTTAGATAAATGAGAAAAATACTAAAATAGGGTACTACATTTTAATACACATGTGTATAATAATTTTACACATGTGAAAGAATTGCTAACATTGGTGTAAATTAGTCTAACACCTGTGTATGTGAATATTACACATGTTTATTGTTTGTTTACACATCTGTTTTTGAATCCAGATATAATAATTAAGCTTTTTAAAATTAAAAGCTAATGACTAAAGTTTTAAATGTTTTAAACAAAAAGTTATTTTTTTTGTATACGTAGCTTCTTTATGTTGATAGTTACTCATGTGTGGGATTAAATGAGGTAAATAGGGTACTACATTTTAGTACACATGTGTATAATAATTTTACACATGTGAAAGAATTACTAACATTGGTGTAAATTAGTCTAACACCTGTGTATGTGAATATTACACATGTTTATTGTTTGTTTACACATCTGTTTTTGAATTCAGATATAATAATTAAGCTTTTTAAAATTAAAAGCTAATGACTAAAGTTTTAAATGTTTTAAACAAAAAGTTATTTTTTTTTGTTTACGCAGCTTCTTTATGTTGATAGTTACTCATGTGTGGGATTAAATGAGGAACGAACAAAATCACCAATAGAAATTTGGACAACCGAAAGCCTTAAGTTGAGAGAGGATTTAGAATTAGAAAGGGGTGGGTTTGGATTGGGAGAGTATCGAGGACAATATCAACATCAAATCAATGAAGGACCGGGTGAAACTGAAAATTTAACGGTATGTGAACCTAGTTATTCAATTTTTCAATTTAATATACTATCATTTTAAAAACTTTGAATATTTTGTAACTCATACATTCTATATTACACAGGATAAAATCACAGAAATTGAGAGCAAGTTGGATTATTTTCGAGAGGTCAAAAAAAAGTTTGAACTAGAGTTGGCCGAAATATTCTACAGAAATAAAGAGAACCTTGGTGTAATCAGGTTACTGGAGAATTATGAGACGATGTTGGCAGATAAACCCAACTGGTCGGATATTATTGTTGAGAAAGAGTTTTGTGATCATCAAGATATTGTTGCAACTATGAAGATATCCAATGTTTTGAACGAATTGAATGAAACATTCGAAATATCAAATATGACAGAAAAGGGAAGGTTCGGAGAAGACATTGATATTGAAGATGGATTGATTGGTGAACATACAGAAAGAAGTGAAGTTCAACAAGCAGGAGAAAGAGGTTATTTTTAATATGTGTGACATAACATGCTTATAATTTAATTATAATTTAAGTATAAATAGATTTAACAGGTGCAAAAGTATGTGAAGGGGAAAAGGAGAAAAAGGATGGGAAAGATATAGGAGGGCTTGAGAATATGCAAGCATCAAGCTTTAGCGTTGGCGTTACTCAGAAAACATATGCAAATAAAGGTATTTATTAGAAGTTGGATATATGCAAATAAAGGTATTTATTAGAAGTTGGAAAACTTATGATTGCGGTAATGTAAATAAAGACATAACATATACATACACATGTGTAATGTCTATGTACACATAACATATACACATGTGAAAAGTCTATGTACACGTGTAAAAATTAACGTATGTTGCACTTTTGTGTAATTTCTATGTACACATAACATATACACATGTGTAATGTCATTGTACACATGTGAAAATGTCTATGTACACGTGTAAAAATTAACGTATATTGAACTTTTATTTAATTGGTTGTGAAGATAAACCGGATGAGATGCGTTTAGACGTTCATGAAGAGTTTGAACAATCTGAAACATGCAAAGGTTTTAGATATGTTGTGACATAACATGCTTATATGAAAACCATATTTCAAAGTTTTTTTATATTTTAACAACGCAACTATGAAGATATCCAATGTTTTGAACGAATTGAATGAAACATTTGAAATATCAAATATGACAGAAAAGGGAAGGTTCGGAGAAGACATTGATATTGAAGATGGATTGATTAGTGAATATACAGAAAGAAGTGAAGTTCAACAAGCAGGAGAAACAGGTTATTTTTAATATGTGTGACATAACATGCTTATAATTTAATTATAATTTAAGTAGAAATGGATTTAACAGGTGCAAAAGTATGTGAAGGGGAAAAGGAGAAAAAGGATGGGAAAGATTTAGGAGGGCTTGAGAATATGCAAGCATCAATCTTTAGCGTTAGCGTTACTCAGAAAACATATGCAAATAAAGGTATTTATTAGAAGTTGGATATATGCAAATAAAGGTATTTATTAGAAGTTGGAAAACTTATGATTGCGGTAATGTAAATAAAGACATAACATATACATACACATGTGTAATGTCTATGTACACATAACATATACACATGTGAAAAGTCTATGTACACAAAACATGTGTAATGTCATTGTACACTACACATGTGTAATGTCATTGTACACATGTGAACTGTCTATGTACACATGTGAACTGTATATGTACACGTGTAAAAATTGACGTATGTTGGAACTTTTGTGTAATTTCTATGTTCACATAACATATACACATGTGTAATGTCATTGTACACATGTGAAAATGTTTATGTAAACGTGTAAAAATTAACGTATATTGAACTTTTGTTTATTAAAAATAATAGACCCTTAATTTATACATTAAACATAACATCTATAACCGTGTAATGAATATCTACCCATGTGTAAAGTCATTTTTCACATGTGTTAAAAAACTGAATTGTTAAGTATTATTTATCCTATGTGCTAAGTTAAATTAAATTATTTATTTTTAATTTTTGTCTACTAGGTGTGGAAGAGGAAGAGTATGAGATGCCTGCTGACGTTGATCATGAAACAGGCAAAGGTATGAAAAAAACTTTAAAAAATGTAAAATTTAAAATACAGTATCCTATGTGCTAAGTTCAATTAAATTATTTGTTTTTAATTTTTGGTTACTAGGTGTGGAAGAGGAAGAGTATGAGATGCCTGTTGACGTTGATCATGAATCAGTTAACCAAGATCTAGAAGCAGGCAAAGGTATGAAAAAAACTTTAAAAAATGTAAAATTTCAAATACAGTATTCAAATATAAAAAATAAGCATATATGTTCATGTAAATATAAACTTATCATCTGATTCATGATCTATTATAGATAACTTAATTGAAGAAATGGAATTGAAAACTTCAAGTGAAAGCATAAATTGCCAAAGGTTAACCGGAAGAAGCAAAGTTGCATCAGAAGCTTTAAGGTCACCTTATTTGGTAAGAGAGGTTTATATAACCAAATCAATGACAAAAGAAGATGAATGGGTATGGAAATTCATATGGACTGACCCAAAAAAGTAAGTGTGTAGGATAAATAAAAACTTGTTACACAAAAATAATTTCCAAAATATGTCCAAACTAAAATTGTTTACAAACAGGATTGATAAATGTGACCAGAAGGATGAAAAAGTAAGAAATGAAGAAAAGAGTAAAGACCACGAAATTATTGAGTATGTATTCTATTAACAAGTTTAGATTAAAATTACATGTGTAAGTATGAATTACACATGTGAAAACTTTACTTACACATGTGGAAAACTTGTTTACAAAAACTGATTTTAGTTTATTTTGTGCACAAACAGGATTAATGAATCTGGGAAAAAAAATATCCAGATTATATGTGTATTGACAGTAAGGTGGATGCAAAACAAAAGAAGCAACAGAAGAATAAAGGGCCTGAAATTATTCAGTATGTATTTTTCCCTAATCTAAAGTTTCAGATTTGTTATTTATATTAACAAGTTTATATCACACTTACAAGTGTAAGTATGAATTACACATGTGAAATCTTTACTTACACATGTGGAAACCCTGTTTACAAAAACTGACTTGACTTTTATTGTGTACAAACAGAATTGAGGAATCTGCCAATAAAATGTTTCCAGATTATATGATGATTAACAGAAAGATGGGTGAAAAACAAAAAAAGGAAGAAAATAACAAAGGACCAGGAATTTTTAAGTATGTATTTTTCCCTAATTTTATATACCAAATTTCTTATTTGTAATAGCCGAAGTGTAGTTTATACTTAAATATCTATACAAACATTTCTGTACAGAGATGCAGTTTTTGAATCTGAATGTGTGATCGGAACTGAGAAATTTATTTTCCAAAGTCTGCTACCTGAAAGAGAACTGTACACTGGAGTAATTAATTGTTGGGCGGCTGTACTAAATTCTGAAGAAAAAAAAAGGAGTCCAAAATCACCGCATAGGCTTTTCTGTGACACAAATGTGATTGTAAGTATTCATCAAAAACTTTTAGACTTTAGAATACATTTTTTAGATATGGTTTAAAAACTAACAAATTAGCCGATTCAACTTTAAAAATTACAGGTGAAATGGATGCTAACAAACCCAGGGAAAAACAAGGCAGAACGCTTATCAGAGTTGAAAAAACAGATATTAAGGCTAGTCGGCAGGAATGAAAAATTACTAGATCTTAGAATATATGAGCTTATATTCTTCCCGATTCTTGATAAAAGACACTTTTACCTGATTGTGTTTGATTTGAAAAATCCAGGTATTTTTATCATTTAAACATTCTTATATGCATGTGTAATACTCATCTACACATGATAATTCCTTGCTTTTATTTCTAATATTTAAATGCCAGGTATTTCTATCATTGACAACATGCATGAAGAGGAGAGCCCGGTAGAGATGAAAGATGATCAATACTATTTCAAAAAGGATACCCCGTTCAAAGTGGTAAGAAAAGAAAAACTATAAAAAACTAAAACAATTCAAAAAAAAAATATTGAATGTAAATATAGTATTAACACTTTAATTGGTTTTAGAAAAAAATCTTTGAGGATTATTTGGAAGACGTACTTCATCCAAAGCTTGGTGAGATTATAAATCAAATGCCTTTAAAACTCAAACTCCTTTGGGCAACAAAAAAGAATACAACAGACTGCGGTATTTTCGTTATGCGCCATATGGAGATGTTTATGGGTAGAGGAGCAGGGAGCTTTGATTGCGGTTTCAGCAAAATTGCAACGAAAAAGAACGTGCAGATCAAAAAATTAAGAAAAAAGTACCTGGCTAGGATTCTACTATCGGATGAAAACAAATTAAAAGACATGCTTGTACAAAAAGCTTTTGGCGTTGATCAGGAAAACAAAATAGTCTGCTAATTTGATGTTTGTAGTTTTTGGCATTGTTGTTTGGAAGTAGTGTAGGATTCACTATAGTTGTTTTCTATCATGGTAGGTGTGTGTTTTTTGAAAACTTGACAATGCTTTTTGGTGTTATCTTTTTTTGAATTGTGGCTTGGGTGTAAGAAAACTTTGACAATTCTTTTTTAAGATTTAAATATGCCCTATATGGTGTGACTTTTAATGATGTCTATTACACATTTGAAAAAAGATACATGTAACACTTATCAATAGTGTTTAAACACATTTTACAGTGAAAAAAGAACTTTTTTTGACAAAAAATTACAGTGTATAAAAAAATAAAAATGATTTAAAAAACAAGTTTGGGACAAAATTAATTTCACATGTGTAAAGATAAATTATACATGTGTAAATATAATTTACACATGTATAAAAGGGATTTACATGTGTGTAAAATTGAATTACTTGTGTAACGTATGTAATGGTCTGTAAATGGTTTTTTTAGACATGCGTGCAACTTTTTACATAGTGTTTTTTTTACTTTCACCTAAACTTTTTACTCAATTATACATGTAAAAAGATATTTTACATATGCCCTATATGGTGTGACTTTTAATGATGTCTATTACACATTTGAAAAAAGATACATGTAACACTTATCAATAGTGTTTAAACACTTTTTACAGTGAAAAAAGAACTTTTTTGACAAAAAATTACAGTGTATAAAAAAATAAAAATGATTTAAAAAACAAGTTTGGGACAAAATCAATTTCACATGTGTAAAGATAAATTATACATGTGTAAATATAATTTACACATGTATAAAAGGGATTTACATGTGTGTAAAATTGAATTACTTGTGTAACGTATGTAATGGTCTGTAAATAGTTTTTTTAGACATGCGTGCAACTTTTTACATAGTGTTTTTTTTTACCTTCACCTAAACTTTCTACTCAAGTATACATGTAAAAATATATTTTACATATGCCTTATATGATGTGACTTTTAATGATGTCTATTACACATTTGAAAAAAGATACATGTAACACTTATCAATAGTGTTTAAACACTTTTTACAGTGAAAAAAGAACTACTTTGACAAAAAATTACAGTATAAAAAAATAAAAATGATTTAAAAAACAAGTTTGGGACAAAATCAATTACACAGATGTAAAGATAAATTACTCATGTGTAAATATAATTTACACATGTATAAAAGGCATTTACATGTGTGTAAATTTGAATTACTTGTGTAACGTATGTAATGGTCATTAAATGGTTTTTTTAGACATGCGTGCAACTTTTTATATAGTGTTTTTTTTTACCTTCACCTAAACTTTCTACTCAAGTATACATGTAAAAAGATATTTTAACTGTTGTAAGTGTTAAATTATACATGTGTATAGTTAAATAAATTCACATGTAAAATGTGTAAAGCTGAATGACATATGTATAAAGTTGAATGAAAAATGTGTACAGATACAATACACCTCTACACATTAACAGCTGATAAACTATTTTCATTAATAACATTAGATTGTTCCAATATACAATTAACAAAAGATGGTTGTTCATCTCCACATAATCTGTAGAATAGATAACAACAACAAAATAAACCGAAGATGAACAACCATTTTAAGGCGGAGATACCTAAATAAACCAACATAAGAAATACAAATTAAACATACTACCATCCGGATATGGTTGATCATCTTTCTTATCAAAGCCTGGGATACCTAAACCCTACCAAAAGATAGCACACAATGATCAACCATCTAATGAGTAAAAGTCTTAGGGACTCTCAACATCCTCGTTCAGAGGACAATTGCGAGAGTCATGATCACCGATTCCCAAACATTTTCGACATTTCCTTCCTGGTTTCTTCCTTGTAACAGACGCCCTCTCACCCGGACCAATAAAACGACGCCTTTTAGTACCAGATCCTTTGTTTTTTATTCCTCTAGGAGCAGTAAATGGAACATCAGAGTGATTAACATCACCAACCAGCTCACGTATCACAGCAGATTTAGAGTTAGAACAACCTTCGACAGGGTAATTTTCAAAAACTTCAACCTTCATCTCCCTAATCTGTTGAGCAAATGAAACAAGTCGATCAGGATGACCCCTTAACCGATCCATGCATTGAGTAACTAAATCCAGTACATCATTCCTCTTCGCTGACATATCACTTTTGTCTGAAGTATACATGTTCGCAAGGCCATACACGGTCTTCGGTAAAGCACCTTTTATCCAACGACGACTCACATATTCATCAAGGATTTCCTCCACTTTCTTATACCTAAAGACACAAAACACGTGGCGACAAAGATACCCCAAACGAGTGAAACCCATACATGAACAAGAAAACAAGTTCTTAGACATATCAACCTCGACCTGCAACGAAAATAATGAATAACATTGTTAGTTCTTGAATTCCATCAGTTAGTTTTTTAAGGTGTGAAAGTCCATCATACACATGTGTAAAAATTGAGACAAAAAATATAGGATATAGAACAAATAGTTGAGTATATTTTTATAAATTAAATGCATTAATAATAACAGAATTTTTGTCAGCGTGGTGAACAGTAAAAACATCAACCCCATTCACATCCTCATAATTGGTTATGAAAGATGAGAATAAACCCTTCACAATTTCCTTTTGAACCTCTACAAATATTTCTCTAGTATAGAGCTCTGAAACATGTTTTTCTATTGCTAGATGAGTGCGAATAGATGTTGTCGTTGAACTAGATTTATGCTCAATAACCCTTTGATTGTAACGCTGCCCATCTATGGTTGTGTCAAAGCATAACAAGAACTGAACAAGAGTATTCCCACCACTGGAATTCACTTTAAACGCAGAATTTGAACCCTCACATCTTGAAGTTGTCTTCATCAGACAACACATCTGAATGTGCCTGAAATAAGCAGGAACCCAATGATCTCTAATAGCATACATATCTCTCAGCCAAACATGATTTTTCAACTTAAAGTGTTGTATGAGATCATTCCATCGTCTTTCAAACGTAGATGGGGATAGGAAAACATTCCACACCAACTTATGCAAGCTTGCCCTGAAGTTGGAATTTTGCAAAAAGTCACCTGAAAACTACATATCATAGCACCAAAAAGATAAATTTCAAATGTTAGAAAGAAATGAAAGAGGATTAACATGGGTATTTGAATAATACACATATGTATTTTCATATTACACATGTGTATATTAATATTACACATGCGTATATGAATATTAGAGTTGTGTATATGAATATTACACATGTGTACGGGTGGTTTACACATCTGTTTTTGAATTTGTACACAAGCTTATTGGATGCTTTTTAGTTTAATACAAATTACTTGTATAAACAAATTCATAACCAAATAGTAAAAAAGACAAGAAATGTTATACATTCGAAGGAAGTTTCTTCATGATGTGCCACATGCACAAACGATGTGTGGATTCATGGAAAACACCTTCAACAGCTTGCCTCATAGAGGGGTCTTGATCAGTTAGTACAAGGCTCGGTTTCTTAGGGTGAGCTTTAACGAAACACTCAAGTAACCATTTGTACGATTCAACAGTTTCGCTTGATAGCAAACCCGCACTGAATGTAACACATTTTTTGTGATGGTCAATTCCAGTAAAAGGGATAAAAATCATGTCATACCTAAAACATAGTAATAAATTTAAAAGGCCAATAAGTATACATAGTAATTAAATTACAAGAAATTAAAAGTACTCACTTGTTTGTATGATAAGTCGCATCAAAAGCTATAACGTCCCCAAAAGCTTTGTAATTTTCTTTGGAAACATCATCTACCCAAAACGCAGATCGTAGCTCACCAGCTACCACAGAATACACAAATGAAAAGTTGTGTAAATTAACACTACGGGCTTCCATCTTTTCAACAAACATCTGAGCGTCTCGCTCACCAATGAACATACGAATGTCACGACTAAAATTAGTATAATCAGTTTGTGTGCCTCGCATATTATGTGGACCTCCGTTCAAAACAGACTGCAGTCGATGAGAAGCACGCGCACCAATCTTGTTCAAACTCATTCTATGGATAAATTGTTGATCAGAAAAAGATAATTGCCTTTTATTACGGGTCAAATCAGCATTCTCAGCAGAAACAAGTTCATGGTTATGACTTTCTAAAAAATCATACACAACAAAACTTGAACACCCCATAACAGCTTTGAGTTTTAAACGAGCTTTGCAATCAGACACCTTAAAGGTGCGCGCGCGAACAGACTCCAATTTGCACATACCCTGTGTGTCAAAATTCTGATCCTTCGGTTTCCCTGCTTTGGCACACAATAGATATCTATGTGTAATAGTGCCATTCCATTTCTTCATAGGGCCTATTCTAATTGAAAACCCAGACTTTTCAGCGTAAGAAAAGTAAAAGTTATAAGCATCAAACCAATTAGCAAAAACCATTCCAACAGCAGGTTTATCCGCAGTAGTTACGTTAGGTGTCCAATATCTTGTCCCATCTGGAGATTCAAACACAAAGCTTCGACTAGAACCTAATTTGTAAATGAAAAATGAAAAGTTAAAAAAGGGTTAAATAATATTGGTTTAAATAAAACATCTTTTTAAAAACAACTATGACATACTTAAATCACACATCTGTTTCATATCAAAAATATGATATACAAATGTGTTTTTATAGAAATTATATTCTTCACTATAAAAACGCAAAGACAGAACATATATAAATAAATACAAAATGTGTAAACATTCTTTTTACACTTGTGTAAAACTAATTAAAATGCATAAGAAATTATATTTCATGACTATAAAAACACAAAACACAGAACCTTTAGGCTAGGAAAACATTTAGACATTTGTGGTATGAATCTAAAAAACTATTAAGTTAAAAAAACGTATGAATCTAAAAAAAACTATTAAGAAAATCTGTCTACATCATAATGGGTTTACTAAATTGCTTACACCTGTGTGAAACATAATAAACCAAAAAAAATACCTAGGAAGTATATACCAGGAACAAAAGTATAGCTGTATAATACCAATACCATATATCACAAACATTTGATTTAACATTTGAGTCCAAAATTGAAACAATAATCTAAGAAAAAAATTGAATAAAATAAAAAAAGATAAAAACGATACAAAATTACCTTGTTGATCTTCCCCACAGAAACGATTACTAGCATCGATAAGATTCATGCGAATAAATTGCTCAGAAAGTATAGAACTTGAACCACAATGAAACCCAGCAGAAGGAGGATCGTAATCACCGGTAATGTTCTCGTACATAGGAGCCTTACCCTTATCCTTTGTTAGGTTTGACATGGTGAAGATCTGAAAAATAACTATCTCTGTAAAGAGATTTATAAAGGGAACTAAACACAATTTGGAGGGAAATAAACACATTTTGGAGGGAAATAAATCTGATTATGATGAAAATGGTACAAGGATTCGGTAAAGTAGATGCAAATGGTACAAGAAATCGGTGAAGAAGGTGGCGATTAGATTTTGATGTTAAGGGTTTGGCTCTCTTGGAAACAGGTATGAAGAAAAGGGTTTTTACTTTTGGAAACAGATGTCTAACAACCCAGTTCTCTAAATCTGGTATGATGAATTGGATTGTGGAAGTTACTAATCTACCCTTGATGCTATTAATATATACTTTGAAAGAGAAAAATGAATGAGTGGCTATGGTAGGGTTTAAGGGTTTACACAATAAAACAGGGTTTTCATTTGATACGTCCCCTATATATATATATATATATATATATATATATATATATATATATATATATATATATATATATATAAGGGGATAATAAAATAAAAAGTAGTTTTTCGCTAATAAATCTAAGAAATGATAAAAACCTTAAGAAACGATATCAAACGAACTCCGATTGAGCTAATTTCAGCGGCGTTGGAACCGTCTCGTCGAACTCTACCATCTTAGCTTTTAGGGTTTAGCTTTTAAGGTTTAGATTTTACGTTTGAATTTTAGGGTTTTAGCCTTAGAGTTTAGCTTTTAGGGTTTAGATTTTATGATTTAAGTTTTTTTTTGTGGGGGGTTTAGTTTTTTTGGGGGGAGGGTGGGGTGGGGGGTTTAGGTTTTTGGGGGGGGGGGGGGTGGGGGTGGTGGTTTTAGGCTTTTCGGGGTGGGGTTGGAGGGGGGTTTAGGTTTTTGGGGGTGTGGGTGGAGAGGGGTTTAGGTTTTTGGGTCCGGGTTAGGGTTCGATGAGACGGTTCCAACGTCGCTGGAATGAGCTCAATCGGAGTTCGTTTGACCCACTTCTTAAGATTTCTTAGCGAAAAACCACTTTTTAGTGGAACCGTCCCCTATATATATATATATATAGGGTTAGGTTCAAACGAGAACTCTAAATATTTTGAGAACTCGTCAAAAAACCAATTAAAACCAATTAATTTTTTGTTTTCACTGCATTTATTATTAAAATACAACATAAAACATGATTTATCTCTCCAATTAATACATCTCTTCTCTCTAAATTATTCTCAAAAAAATTTATACACATGTGTAAATGGTGAACACTTACACATGTGTAAGTGGTAAACTTACATAAGTGTATATTTTTTTAATATATGAATACATGTAAATTTAAATATATAAATTCATTTTTTTATGTTGTATTCTACTAATAAAGGTAGTAAAAACAAAAAAAAAAATGTTTTGATTGGTTTTTTGATGAGTTATCGCGAGTTCTCAAAATATTTAGGAGTTTTTAAATGATCAATTCCCTATATATATATATATATATATATATATATATATATATATATATACTAACTTAGAACCCGTGTAATACACACGAGGTGAAAAATATTAATAAATAAATTTTTTAAATCTTTATGTATATATATTTTACAGGTGTAAAAATGTATTACATATACTAAGGATAGAAAACAAAATTAAAATATGTAAAAATTAATATATAATTGGGTTTCAAAAATACGTTAATTACTATTTAATGTAATTTGACTTTCTTTTACTATTTGATTGAAAATAAAAGTTACATAATTAGATTTTAAAGTTTCTTATAATAAGGGATAATTTAAATAAATGTGTTTCTTAGAATAATTAACATTTTCTTTAAAAATATATTATTATTAAAAGATAAAAGATAGATGTGTAATTAATAAGAGAGAGGCGAGAAAAAAATGATGAGTATGAATGTGGAGGGGACACGTGGCATTAAAAACATTTATTTATTATATAGTATATATATATATATATTTATATATAGGGAAGGGTTGAAATGATAACCAGTTTTTTTATATAATAACTGTGATAACCACTCTCAAACAATCACATAATATATAAATTATTTTTTCTTTTAATTGTTAAAAGAGTATTTAAGTATCTTGAACATATATTTTGAACATAAATACGGAAATGATGAGTATTACATATACGTACCAAATAATGTTACATATACGTGACACTTAGTGTTTACGTATATGTAATACTAATATAATGATAATTGTTACATATACGTAACACTATGTTTGTGAGTGGTTATCATGGTTATCACATAAATATTGGTTATCATTTGAACCTCACCCTATATATGTATATATATATATATATATATACGGTTGGGGTCATCAGAAAACTCATTTTAATGAGAGAACCAAGAAACTCCTAATTATGGACACTTTTGTAATTATACTATCATTATATATTCTCAAAAACTTAACCCCCCCATACACCCCAAAAACCTAAAGCCCCACCCACTCCACCCCCCCAAACCTAAACCCCCTACCCTCCCCCAAAAACCTACCCCACTTCTCCAAAAACATAACCTAAAAGCTAAACTAAACCATAAAGCTAAACCGACTATTTTTTTGAGATTTTTTTTTATGAAACGAGGCAAACGAAAGAAACATACATTTTAGTTTTTAGTTTTTTTTTGTTTTATTATTTTTAAAAAAAAAATTTTTGAGGATTTTTTTTTTGCCTTACAAAAAAATGTGATATGAACAACCCTACTATCTCAATACATTTAACCCTTTAAGTTTGTTATAATTACCATCTAAATCCTCAACTTTTTAAAATTTTCATTTCATCCCTGTACTATGTATAATATATGCTTTTAACCCCATTAATTTTTTTAAATCGTTGGTTTTATCGACTAATGGTAACATGCTGGTACCTAGAAGAATGAGATCGACACCGACTGAAGAACATCGGTACCGTTGTATAATTGTCTTTGTTACTAAATCTTTTAACGAGTTTGTCGTTTCAATGTTAAATCATAGAGTAAACTGTCATTTTCGTCCCTGTGGTTTGGTCAAAATTGCCACTTTCATCCAATAGTTTGTTTTTTTGTATCTGGGTCCTCGTGGTTTTAAAATATTGCCATTTTCATCCTCGTGGTTTTAAAATATTGCCACTTTCATCCAGTCAGCTAACACCGTCCGTTTTTCTCAATTAAATGAGGGGTATTTCAGTCCTTTTACATATTTGTTTTATTTCTTCATCTTTTTTACTCTGACTTTTTAATCATAGAAACAAGCGACGGAGGTGTTCCAGTGGTGCTCGTCGAAAACTGGTCAGGAAAAGAGGAAGAAGGCCAGCAGGTGGATGATTAAATTAGAGGTTAAATTGGGGATGATTAAAAAGTGAGAGTAAAAAAGATGAAAAAATAAAACAAATAAGTAAAAGGACTGAAATACCCCTCATTTAACTGAGAAAAACGGACGGTGTTAGCTGACTGGATGAAAGTGGCAATATTTTAAAACCACGAGGATGAAAATGGCAATATTTTAAAACCATGAGGACCCAGATACAAAAAAACAAACTATTGGATGAAAGTGGCAATTTTGACCAAACCACAGGGACGAAAATGGCAGTTTACTCTAAATCATATTTACGTTGCAACGTTAATTTTATATGTTTCTTTTTGTGCTTAATCATGTTTTTTTGTTAATATGACGCCTGGTTTAATAATAACTCTCCGGCTTTCTCCATTTTCAAATACTACCTTTCAAATTTCTAAATTTTAAACATATCCCTCAAGTTTATAAAGTGTCAAGTTTACCCCTACATAAAATTCTCAACTCTAGTTCTCAAATTTCTAAACTCTCGAGTTACCCTCAAATTTCGTTTCTTTTACTTTTTTTATATTCTTCTTTATTAATTCGTCGTTTCAATGTTAACCTCTATTCGCGCCGCAATTTATCAATTTTTCGATCTCCAGAACCGATTCGTGTCAACTTCATACGTTTCTTTTATATACTTGGTCACGTTATTGTCTTCGCCGCGACACGCGTATCGAGGTTCGCAAACCCGTCGCACCGCGTGGTTTTTAATTATGTACTTAAACACGTTAATGTCACCGTACAGCCCCGTCGCAACGCGCGGGTCATCTTTTCTAGTTAATGATTAAATTCAAAGAAGTTATAACCTTTAGCAGGTATTTTAGTTCCATAAGCTAAGAAACATACAATACAAGAAAATCACAACCTTTGTTTTCTGTAACGGAAGTGAACTCGAGTTCTAGTTTGGTTATAAAATAAGTAGTTGTTTGGAAACTTTCCCAATCTTTCCAAATTGAGTTAATTTCATTTTTAGGTCCATGCGGTTAGGTTCCATTTTAAAACCCTAGTTAAGTTTGAAATGAGCACTTTCGTCATATTATCCATCAAGGTTCCATTTTAAAACCCTTTTCATCCCTCTGATTTACTCTGTTAGACTTATGTTGTTAACCTTTTGTTAATGACCAAAATACCATTTTACTAAAATAAATAATAATAGCATTGTGGGACCTACTTCAAATATTAAAAAAAATATTAAATAATTACACCCTCCCTCATTTCACATCATGATCTTTCTCTCTCTTCAATCTTTATCATTTCCAAATCTAAAACTTAGTGGGCTGTTTGGTAGCATCTTATGGTAATTAAGAGGCTACCTCTTAATGGTTCAAAGCCTCTTAATGGTTCAAAGCCTCTTAATGATTAAGAGGTAAGAGGCCATATAACTTGTGAGGACTTACCATTAAGATGTTACCTATTAACCATTTAGACTTAAGGTTACCTCTTAACCATTAAGAGGCTTTGAACCATTAAGAGGTAGCCTCTTAATGACATTAAGAGGCTCCCAAACAGCCATGAAATCCGATACGACTACGAAAATTTATGTCAGAATTGATAAATCGAAGTTACTAGCAAAACCCACCACACCCTCTCCTACAACTACACATCAAACACTACCCCTTGTCTAAACAATTACTTACACTCCCATTTCTCTAACAACATAATTGCTCAATTCCCAAATCAAGTATCGGATTTCATGGTGGGTAAGCTCAAAAAATATTAGACTAATATTGTAATTGTTAGGATAAGGGTTAGCCGTCATTAGCCCGTTAGCAAAGCCCAATAGGGTTATTGTAACAGTATATGTGTGTGTGTGTATATATATATATATAGGGGGAGGTTCAAATAATAAATGGTTTTTCGCTAAGAAACATAAGAAATTACAAAAACCTTAAGAAACGATATCAAACGAACTCCGATTGAGCTCATTTCAGCGGCGTTGAAACCGTCTCGTCGAAACTCTACCATCTTAGCTTTTAGGGTTTAGCTTTTAAGGTTTATATTTTAGGGTTTAGGTTTTTTTGGGGGATGGGGGGTTTAGGTTTTTGGGGGTGGGGGTGGGGTTGGTGGTTTTAGGATTTTCGGGGTGGGGGTGGAGGGTGGTTTAGGTTTTTGGGGTGCAGGTGGAGGGGGTTTAGGTTTTTGGGGTGGGTTAGGGTTTGATGAGACGAATCCAACGCCGCTAGAATGAGCTCAGTCGGAGTTCGTTTGACCTATTTCTTAGCGTTTCTTAGCGAAAAACCACTTTTTTAGTGGAAGCTTCCCCTATATATATATATATATATATATATATATATATATATATATATGTAGGGAGAAGATCATGAGAAAAGTCATTTTAATTAGAGAACCAAGAAACTCCACATTAATGATATTTTCGTAATTAATGGCATATTTTTTGTAAGAAAAAAAAAAGCCTAAAAAATGAAAACCCTTAGTTATTGTGAAAACCCAGAAACTCAATCTACACCACATATTAAATATTATTTGATTTCTGAATTATTTATATCCTTGAGGGTTATTATAGTAAATTTACATTAACCCTATATATATTCTCTTTCTTTCTCCATTACAATAACAAAAAAAACCCTAAATTATTTCTCTCTCTCTCTCTCTCTCCATTACTCAGATCTCAGATCTATAACTAAGAACCTAACAAAAATCGTCGCCATCACTACCAAGAAATCAAGAAAATCGGACACTTGCAGATGGTGGTGGTATATGTGTTTTACTTCTTTCAATGGTGACCTGGCTGGCCCAAAGGAAGTTGGCTTCCACGCTGAGTACTGTGATGGCTACGATGGCGAAGATCTGTGAGTTTCCTAGGCTACGATGGTGGTGGTATATGGGTTTTGTTCTTCTCCTGCTTCTAAAAAGAGGTGGATGGGTTTTGTTCTTCTCCTGCTTCTACGATGGTGGTGGTATATGGGTTTTGACCTTCGTGATTTGAAAAGGTAACCATCAAGCCAATCTATTCAATATTATTTTATTATCATAAAATTCTAATAATCAGTAAAGTTTCACAAAGGTAATGAACTTTTGTTTTTTTTACTGCGGAAGTCTTTTCACGAGGATCGTTCATTATTTGTATCAACCTCGAGGGTTGTATATGTAAATATCAAGACTCAATTGGAAAACAAAAGCCTTGTTTTTATTTCATAAACATAGGGAATTAAATACCCTTTTTTATTACAAAACAAGTTTGAAATCAAATACATCTCTTGTCTCCTTTGGACAAGTTTCAAGCCACGGTAAATAGATCCAAGGTTGATCAATCCCTTGGTCCTGTTTCCTCTTTCATCTTTTAGGATTTCCTATACACGAGGCCTGAGAATCCAACGTGCAAGTTATCCTTTTTCAACATTCATTCCTGGGTCAGATCTTATGTCTGCCGGTAACCCCTTTTTCCTTTAATTCATTGCCTGAATTTTTTTTGAAAATGAAACGTTAGCGCGAACGCCGTTGAATACAATTATCTTGACATAAAATCATTTGGCACAAACAAGTATTAATTTCATAATCACAACTTTTTATTCAATCCACACATTCAGCAGGCCCATGTCCTGACTGTATGCACCACCGTATACACTGGCGTCATGCCTTATAACAACGGACAGTTCCACGCCTCCGAATTTGTTATAAGATAAGCACCAGCCGTAATCCGGGACTCTCACCCGAGACCTGTGTATCCCTTGCAAGTTTTACGTAAACATATGGCCCGAATGCTTTGTTCGTAGAAGAACGTTGAGCATTATTCCCTTAACCTTTATTTGATCATTTTCGTAAACGTAAATGCTTGACACAAGTTTTTGAAATAGATAAAGTATTCACCTTGATTATAGGAATGAGCCTCTAAGTTGGAAATTATAGAATCAACCTCCTAGCTTGGTTTCTCTAGCGTTCCGACACTGCTACGAATGTTTCTTCTTATACCGGGCACTACAACGAGCGGGAATCGAACCGAAAGCTTCGGGATCGAGCTAAGGGGTCTCTGGAACAAGAAATGACAGTGAAGATCGAGTATGGGATGAGAGAATGGACTGAACTCGATCAACTATTTATAGGACAAGTTTTGGACCCGTGACGGACCGTTACGGGTGGTGACGGTCCGTCACCAGATTAGGGCTTGCGCAGTCATAGGACACGCGTCACCCTCTGGTCAGTTTGTGACGTGACGGACCATTACCAGGCGTGACGGTCCGTTACGGAGTGATACGTGGCGCACCCTCAGAGTTTTGCGGTTGTGTAGGACCGTTAATAGGCATGACGGTCCGTTATAGGGTTTCCACGTGTCAGATTGTGACCATGAGTCACTGGACACGTGGCGCGTCACCATTGTTCGCGTGTTCAGCCCGTAACGGACCGTTACCGTCCGTGACGGTCCGTTACCGTTGGATTTTCATGTTTTTCACTTTTTGAACATTGATCTATAGGTTAATTACATTTACAGTACTTGTGTTTTGTACTTTAGTCAAATCTTGAACGTTTTTTTAGCAGGTGTTACACGTGCCCTATAGTCCCGGGTTCGAGCCCCCAAAAGTGATTTCTTTGTCCAAGGTGTCATCTAATTAAAATCAACACAACTACCTTTTTCTTCTTTTCAACGCACCCTTTTTATGCTGTTTAAAAAAATTGATTTTTTTTATTATTTTAATGTCTGTAATTAGATTGACATATTTTATTTTTTTCTTATAACTTTTTAAATATAACATTTTCTTAAATTCCTAATATACCGTTTCGACGTGTTTATTTTTATATATGTTTCAATATAGATTTATTCAAAACCAAGACGGGTTAAATTTACTATATTTTTTTTTATTTTTTAAATTAAACTTGTGTTTATTAACACTCATTTTCATAACAATGTAATTTTGTAGCTCACAACTTTGTGTTTTTGCTTACAAAACTTTTAAATTCAATTTGTTCTCCTTAGTTATTTTTAACCGTTGGCCATTTGGTGTAATGATAGCCCCAAGACATCACATATTAGAGGTCTTGGGTTCGAGTCTCATCTGGAGCAATTATTTGGGTTGAGCCAGGGGGTTTTCCCAGTTGTAGGTTTCCTCATGAGTTGGGGGTTCGATCCGGATTGCTAGGGTAGTTAGGCATGATTTTGATAACATCTATCTCTCATGTGGATCATGCGTCTGCTTTCCAAAAAGAAATAGTTTTTTTTTTATTTTTAAATTCAATTCCTGCCGTAACGTACAACGGAATTTCACTGGTTATATACAATGTAAAATTCATATGAGTATTATTAAAGAGCAATACAATAGTTACCTTTTCTCTTATGACACCATGATCTTGTCGGATACTATCGAGAATTATTTGTGGTTTTAATTTTTCAGTATTGTTTGAATCTTTTTATGATAATATTATAAAGAATATGAGATCAAATTGAGGTTTATGAAGTGTACTACTTCTACAAGGCAATGAACGTGCTATGGTAGTTTCTGGTAATTCTGTTTACTCGTATTAGGATAAGGTTCCTGATTTTTTTGAGATAAATCAAATTTTATTGTTTATTAAAATCCTCTAGAAACATCAATGTTTGAGAAGGTTATGGGTTTAAGTCCCACTTATACATTAAGAAATTTGCCTTTCAAAAAAAAATTAATTATTATTGTTAACTATAATCTTCTTTTATATGTTGTCATCAATGATTTTTTTTATATGTGTCCAAACGTCAATGTTTGAGTTACTCATGTAATGAGTTTTGATGTTAGCACGTCTAATCTATTACGACGATGCATGCAACTTCTTAAGTTTGATTCACTATAGGTTAGACAGACAAATACGCAATGGTTCATCTAACCCATTACCACTGTGCGACCAACTTCTCACACGCTTGATTCGCTATTGTAATGAATTTTGATGAATATATATATATATATATATATATATATATATATATATATATAATGATTTGTTCAACTTATTACAAATGTGTCATATTATAATGAGTTTTGATTCATTGCATGTGTAAAACATATTACAGTGGTGTATCACAATTTTCAAGTTTGATGCACGAATTCAAATCACATTTGTCAATCATATGGTTGATTTTTAGCTTTTACAAACGAAAACTAAACAAAAGAGCTCTACATATTATAATTCAAAAAAGAATAACACCATGTTATCCTACGTATCTTTCTTATAAAAAGTATTTTTATTAAAAAAAAAATTATTCAACATTCGTCATCATGGTAGAACGATATTAGTCATGAAAAAAGCAATGGACAAGAGAGGGTTGGTACAAGCACTTTCAATTTTCCCTTCACTCAAATAATTCGAAAACTAGTGATTAGACTCGCGTTTGGTTCACGGAATATTTTTAACGAATTGGAATATTTCAAAGAAATTAGAATTTAAGTGAATTGGAATTAATTCCAATGAAAAAGTTAAAGACGTTTGGTTAGTAAATTTATTAAAAGGAACTGGAATGTAAAAAGTTAAAATTATACGATTGCCTTAATGAACCTCTCCTTCAATCATTCATTTAGTCCTCTCCCCCGACCCTAATTTGCTCACCTTTCAAAGAACGTCAGCTTCAAAACCCTCCATAAAGCTATGGGCAGTACCCGTGAAAACTCCTCCGTGGCTGGCGTGGTGACGTGGAACACCACACCCACCTAGCGTGGACCACGGCGTGGTAATGGATCCATGGAGATATCCAGGCTCGTGGATGAAGATGCAGTTGGAGGAGAGAGCCGTTGGGTGGGGTGGGGCCCATTCTACGGTAACTTTTTTTTAAATTATTTTTTTAATTTAATTTTCAACTATATAAATAATCATCATTTTTTTAAAACCCTACACAACCAAACTACAATTCTCTCTTCTCATCACATTTTTTAGCAAAAATATGGACCCGAACCATCCCAATCAACCGAACAATCCCAACCAATCGAACACCAATCCGTTTTGGATACCTCCGCCGCCTCCTGCTCAATAGTTTTTTTATGTAATGTTTTTAATTATTTTAAATGTAATGTTTTTTAGTTTTTATGTAATGTTTTTAATTTTTATTTAAGTTGTTATATAAAATTAATTAAATTAGAAAAAGAAAATGACGTGGCGGTGTGGAGATGTGAAACTATGTCCCTCAAATGTGGAGGGGTGTGGAAAAACTGTGGAATCTGATGTGGCGCTGACATGGAGGGTGTGAAGGTGTGAAAAATGTGGGTAGTACCCTTAGCCTAATGAACGATTCTGGTTCGTATTCACAACAACAGAGGAATTTTAAACATGACAACACAAAGGTATCGGTAATCAACATGTTGGTCTTAATCCTCGTCCAAGTTCACGAAAATTAGTCCTTTAATAAATAACAGGTTGGTTTTGTTTTCATTCACGATTACACAGTAGTCAATGCGATAAACAAAAAAAATTTAGTAGTCTAAAGTCTAAACATATGTAATGCTTTTGAAAGAAAAACTAAAAAAATTCCAATCCCATTCACTTATGTTGAACAGAAACGGAAGAACTAAACACAAAAAATTGAATTTCAAGGGCTTTTTGGTTTTAGGAAAAAAATTGTAGCTACGTACTCAACGAGAAAACCAAAAGAAAATGTATTTGGGTTTCACCAATTTGTTATGTATGATTATACTAAAAACCTTTCAGGGGCATTTTGGTAATGTTTGAATATTCCAGTAAAATGTTTTGAATTTCATGGATTGTAGGAAGGAATGTTGAATTCTAATGAATGTGTGAATATTTTTCAATTCCAATTTCTTTCATTACCAATCAAACACAATTTTGGAAGTAATGTTTTCAATTCAGATTTCAATTCTTTTGAATTCCATGAACCAAACGGACCCTCAGTATTCACATGTATTTTGATTAAACGGGTATTCATTTAATATAGTCATAATTAGATTAATACTAATAGTGTGGTGATAATACAGAATCAATATAAATATTTGTATTTTTTTTTCTTTAATTTTAATACATAAAATAGTTATATAATCGTTTATCCTACTTTTCTTCTCTCTTTTATTATATTTATAGAAATACATTATGCGACCGTATAAAATTAGTTTCATATTGAATTGCGTCTACTTTAATATGATACGAATTATTTAACTTTTTTTTTTGTTAGCATTGCCCTCTCATAAAAATAACCATTTATAAGTTAATAACAAAATAAAATGATAAATTTTATAAAAAAAATTATGATCATTGAACTCAATGGAAGTCCTCCATCACTCTTTCCAATTTCAACCCACTTTTTCGTTATCCATTTATTTTAATATACCATTCTTAATTTGTTAGGTTACTTTTTAAAATTCGACGATGAGTATGGAAAGATATATATTCTTACCTGTCATCTCATACTATACTATGTATGATTGTACCGATAGCTACTTGACCACCATCCAAGATTATCTTTTTGTTTCATACTTTTTAAGCCTTTTAAGTTCAACGATGGGTTCTCAAAGAAAAAGAAATGGCACAATTATTAATCTAATTATATAAAATAACCTTTATATTTTGTAAAATCATTTGACAACTTTTTGTTAAACATCAGAATACGAGTGTTTAAAAATAAGGTTGAAATGAATATTTACAAAAAGTTGTGTTGGGAATCGAACCTGGTTTTGAACCCGAACCGCACTTGATTTTGAAACCGGTTACCCGTATGTTTGAAATCGGATTATAGCTCTATACTTAGAAATCGGTCAAACTTGATCATTTCTCCCAAACCGGTTTCAACCTGAACTGGTTTCAGCCAAAACCCGATGCTGAACAAGTTTGATAGAACCCAACCTAGTTTCAACCCGATTTGGGCACTCTACTCACAAGTAAAAGAAGGAAAAAGTAAAATGTTTTTAAGAAATGTGAGGATATTTTGTATGAAATTCCATAAATAAGCAAACAATATGACAATTCTACATATTCAACTAAGCAGTGAAGGACCCAGAATTTTTTTTATTGGTGTCGGAAATTTTTGTTGTTCAAATGTCGATTAAAAAGGATTTTCTTTCGGCCGGGTCATTGAAATTTTTTGCCGGAAGTCGGGTTATCAAACTTTTTCCGTTGTTCATATGTTAATAATCTAATATTCTAATAAATAATCAAATGATAAAGTTTAATTTAGAGTAAAAGTTCAAAAATACATAAATTGGTGTTGTTTAGTCTTTTGGTATCGGATTGTGGCATCACTCCGACGAGCGACCTAACTCTTGCAGGCGGCACTGGTAGGTGATTGCCGATTAGGCAGTGGGGTGGGGAGTGGGGATGGGACGACACTTTTTATTCGATAGTTCGATGGAGAGGAGGAGGGTTTGACAAGGCCGGTTAATTGTTTAGAAAGTAATAGATATGTTTAGGGCAAAATGTTATTTAGTTAAAATGTTAGTGGCTAGTGGGCTTAATTGTTTATAAGGCTTAAGAAGTAGGTCTAATTAACTAATTAATTTATAATAGGTTTATATTTGTTAATTAGTTTATAATTAATTTTAAAGTTTTAAATTAATTTTTTGGTGGTTGTTTTGGTAAAATAGATTCATGGGGGTTCGACGTGAAAATTTTATGGGGTCACTCGGGATTAGATCGCATATATAACAAACAAAATATTTTTTTTCATGGGTGTCGGGCGACCCCCATATAATATATATAGGTACGCCAATGCGACTAAGTGACGGTTTAAATCATCGTAATCAGTCACATACGAGCAACTTTAGGTTGATTTGTGGTTGTTTAAGACGTTTTGTTCTTGCAAAACAAACCTTGTCGAATATCGTAATTGTAACGGATTTGCGTTTGTGACAAATTGAGTGACAATAATTAATATCGCTACATCAACGAGGGGTTTTACAATGACAAAAGTTACAGAGGAATTTATTGTGAAGGTTTTTGCAAGGTAATTTGAATATCACTGGCTATGAATTTACAAGTTTTGTGGCAATTTATGCGGCAAACTTAGCGATGGGATCCATGGCAATTTTTACTACAGATCTCGGTCATAAAATCCGTCACAAATTGCTCTGAATCTTTTAAAAATACTCCTTTTTATACAAAATTTCCGGTTTTCTATCATAATGGCTATGATATTTTAATTAGTAATAACCCGAATTTATCATTTTGTACCCAATGTAAACCTCAAAACCATTGGACCACTCGCCGAAGCATTTCTTTTGTCTAGGTCACTAGGTCAATACTATTCCAAGCCGACCATCTCATACATCATATATATGAATGTAACCTTGATCATAACTGGACCGCCACTAAAGGTGTCATTTTCTTTGGATGCTTTTTAATTCCTTGAAGGGTTTTTAAAAAAGTTTCAAACATGTCATATTGTACACCATCGGACCACCAAGAACCACCCATCAGAATATATGTCTGTCTTGATAGCTAGGTCTAAGTATTATCCGATCAAAGTGTACGTATGGGCAATATTGTTGGGACCAAGTAATGCATGTAGCTATCGAATCATGAATAATACAAACTTTATTTCTCATATATGCTAAAGATTGGAATTGAAATGGGAATAGCCTCACGAAATGCACCATGGAATATTGTGATCATGTCTTTGCCCCCACCCACCTCGGTTGTATCAAACTTCCACTCTCTATGGACAATCAACAATGAATATTTCAAAAGAAACTTGACAAACGATTTGAATTCTAATATTTGAAATCGAATCAGTGTTACACCCTATCATGGTTGTAGAAGTCGCTAGGCGCTGCTAGGTCGGTCAAGTGGGAAGTTGCGAGTACTCGGCCTAGGCCGGAACTACTCGGACATGGTAAATTACAAAGAAATTAATTTTCAGGAAATTATATATATATATATATATGTCAAATATCATAAGTTTATTAATATTTGTAACAAAATACGTGAATATCAATATAAATAAAAAGAATACATGTTTAAATATTAAAGTATTTCAAAAATTGATATTCATTCTTTAATATATTAGACATAATAATCATTTAATTCTCGTTTTCAATGTATCTCCATGAAAAACAACGAAAATCCAACAAAAATAAGTGAAAAACAGCGAAAGTCGGTGAAAAGCAGCGAAAATCCGACTTGACCGAGTCGGCCCGAGTTGGACCAAGTTGGACCGAGTTGGCCCGAGTTGGACCGATTCCGATTAATGTTGACGGAGTTGAAGAAAATCGCCTCGGCACCCCCGCCTAGACTGAGTTTTACAATACTGCACCCTATTCAAATTCAAGAACCGGTTTTCAAAATCTATCTTTGAATTGTTAATGATTGAACCAACCTAACTTGGAACCCAAATTCAATATTTAGGGTTTAGGGTTTTCAAATCCGTTGATCCCTTTTTTTTTTAATTTTTACTTTAACGCACATTGATATACAAGCGTTATAATCAACCTTCTTAGAAAACATAAATTTTTAAATAATATAGCACAAGACACATCGAGTTAAAGAGTATATAATTTTGGATTTAATGATATAATTTAAAAAAAACAACGTGTTTAGAAAAAAAAATTAGCGAAATTTTGTTTAAATGAACAGTGAAGGTGTATAATTGCTATATTTGCGTCAATATGAAAATTTTGGGTCTTATGATCAATATGGAACTTTTTAGAAATGGGTACGTATGAAAATTTATGATTACATGAAGGTATCATATTGAAACTATTTCACAAATAGGGTTGTCGTTATTGCCGGGGAGATATCTCCACCGCTTTTTGATTTTATTCTTAATTTTTTAGCTTTTATTTATCTTTTAATTTCGTTTTTCTATAATAACATTTAATATTTAATATTTTAAAAAATCTAAAAACACAGATGATGCACGAGTATCTATGGGTCTTTATACGGATATTCAGTGAGTGGCACGAGAATTCATAAAAATGACAGTTTGATATGTGTATTGATCCATGAGGGTGTTTTGGGGCTGGTTCAGGTTCGTGGGTCGGATGGTAGGTTCGAGAAGGCATTGGACAATCTTAAGATTATCATTATCTTTTATTTGTTGTGTTTATTTGAATTTTAGTTGTATAGATTTGATTTCCTAGTTTATCTAATTGTATTAAAGATTAGGATTCTATGTTATAGTTTTAGTTAGTTTTTGTTGATTATTGAAATAGTGTAAAGCTTTAAGCTTTATTCATCGAATCATTCGGTTAAAATCCATTGAGTGAATTCGATTGTTCTTTAACCATTTGAATCACGCATTCATTTGCACTAACTGGTATCAAAGCTCTGGTTTATTCGAATGGCTTGTGAAAAGGATTATCGTCAAACTATAGATTCGTCGGACGAGGTAGTAGTCAAGATGCGTTCGGATCACAAGGTAGTAGTTTTCAGGAAACCGACTCAGAGACGTTCATCAAGGGTGAAGACTTTGGGAAGGAGGAGTATCCATCACCTCCTTACTTCGATGAATATCGGGATAAAGAGGAGTTTAGTGATGGTTGTGCATGGGTTGCCAAGGCCTTGAACATGGTCGTTGTTCAAGATGGTGAATCATCGTATGGCGTTATGGGTGCATTTTCGTAGGACAGTGGCATAGGGTCAAGGACGCACGAAGATATATCGAATGGCATCATGGGTCACGTGATGGATAATTGGGCTAGCCAGAAGTTGGGTTTAACAGTTGGTTCTAGGCTTTTTGATCCAACATGGTATGTATTGGATTACGGCTTGGGAAAGGTTTGCCAAAGGGTGGGGCGCCGAGAGTTTAGCTGGGTTGGGCTCCCAAAGTCTCCTTGCTAGTGTTGCCCTTTTTGGGCCAAGCGTTGTTGGGCTGTCAAACGCCATGCCTGAAGAATAGCAAGGCCCATTCTTTTTGTGTGGGCTTATAAAGTGGCGGGTACCCGTTGAAAGGGACGGGTTGTTTGCGAGTCTTAAGAAACCCGGGTGGAATCAAAAGCCCACTTTATCTCTTCTCCTTCCCTTATTCCGGGTATTTCAAAGGTTGGAGGCTTTCTCCCTTGTTTCTCACACCTTTATTGAGGTTGATCAGGTCACGACGCACATGGCGGCAATGGCGTCGGGGCTTTTCGATGGTCGTGTGGTGTTTCGTCAATGGCGGTGGTAAGGGTTTAGTGGTTTGGTGACGAATAAGTAAGCGAGATCCTCCGAAGGTACTTCTAACCCTCTTGTGCAGCCCTATAAACTGACTCCATTCCCGTGTCTGGAACAATGAGGTTGGCACCGTCGCAAGGCCTAGGGTTTCAAACAGTTTCCCGAATACAATCGTTGGGCATTCCAGTACTGCTCTGACTGATATCACTACTAGACTTGTCGGTTGGTGGGATGGTTGTCTATAGAGTCAAGTTTGGGTGTCGAGACTGGATCAGTTGCTATGAGGGTGGTTATTGGTCCTTTAGTATGTGTTGTTGGGATTGCATGGTTATCAACGATGGTTTGATATGGTAGTTGGGGCCATAACATTTCTAGGCCGTTGGAATTTCAATAACACGAACGTTGTTGATGTCACACCCCGCCAAGGCGGAAACACGGGAGTGCGACGAAATTGAATAAAAGAACACAAGACAATAAAGAAGATTACTATTAAATTCTATAGAGTTAAAATCTCATTACATAAATCTCAACTTAAACCAACCAAATAACATGTTCAAAAGACAAAACAACTTATAATAGAATTTCTTCATTTAATATCTAAGCAAATCCTTTGTGATCCATTGCTTGACCTATTATGAGCTTAATCACCTGAAACATGTACGAAAAACTAGTGTCAACTAAAAATAGTTGGTGAGACGTCACATGTTTAATAAAATCATAAGTTTGGCAAAAGTAACAATTCACAATTCAAGATCATCATATAGCACATAAATAAAACAAACACATGATTAGCAAATCCAACCTAAAATGATGAATAATGAATAAGTGGTCCAACTCGCAAGTTTTACTAATAACGAATAAGATGTCCAACCAAAAGTTGTCCATAAAGTATGATGGGGTTTCCATCCTATGTGTCACACCCCCAAAATCCACTAACGGAGTTTTACCGTTAGGCGTGTGACAAACCAGGATCTCAGTCATTAGTTACGTCAAACGACACTATATGAGTTTAAACAAAACCATTAGATGTTCAGAGTTAAATGCGGAAGCGAGTTATGTCAAATAGTTACTACGCAAAACAAACGCGCCCAAGTTTAGTTTAATAAAAGCAAGTGATTTGTTTTAAATGTTTACATAAGAATGCAATGACAGTAGGACTCCATACATGTCCTAGGTGTGCAACCTGTGCCTTAGCGACCTGAGAAACATGTAAGAAAAAGTGTCAACACGAGGTTGGTGAGTTCACAGGTTTGTAAGTAAATAAACAGTTTGTGTGTTTGCAGGATCCACATACGTAAGTCACACCTATTGCTAGCTAGACAATGTACAAGTTACTATAAGCGTTCGCAACCGAAGCTGACTGTTTGTGTTTGCATGCCTCCCACCATGTCTATCAACCATGGCGAATGTGTTTAGGTCAATATTACACCCGTTCGACCTCCAATCGAGTTAGCGCGACTAATGCGGGTGGGGTTTGTCAAACCCAGCAGTACTACTCAAATTGCCTCGCTAAATCCATATTAACGGTCCGATGTGTGTGAGGACTTTCAATGATAGTGTGTTACGCTTAAGTAAGCAAGTGGTAGTGAAATACTATGTGATCTCAAATGTAACCATGTAGAAATAAAGACTGATGGCTACAAAATTCTCTAAGTAAAAATGCTGCTGATCTCAAAGATTGCTGCGGATCGACAAAGTTGCAGCTGATAGGCTTTATCCGCTGCTGACCAAAAAGTTGCAGCTGATAGGCTTTATCCACTGCTGACCAAAACTGCAGCTGATATGTCTTATCTGCTGCTGACCAAGTTGCAGCTGATAGGCCTTATCTGCTGCTGACCAAAGTTGCAGCTGATAGGCCTTATCCACTGAAGATCAAAGTTGCAGCTGATAGCCTTATCACTGAAGATCAAATGTTGCAGCTGACTGTTCTTGATAAAGCAACCAATACCACTGACAACTTTCTGCTGTTACACTGACACACTCCACGCAGAAAGAATGTCATTGGCATAAGACAATAAAAGACAACGACGCTCTCCTTTTGAGTATTAAAGCAATGATGCAAAGAAGACGTTTGAATAAAGTTAACCTTTGTAGTTATTATTATTGTCTGTATATGTAGAATAACTTCAATACAAGATCAACAGTCTGTGTTAGATCTGATCCTTAGAATCAAGGGTCTGTCTTGATTCTAAGTTACTATATAAGTAGTACTTAGATTCATTGTAAAAGTACTTTTTTGCTTAAGATTTTTCTCTGTAATCTTGTAACACTTGAAGCTTAATACAAATTGCATTTATCAGTATTCTTCTCGTCTACTTGTTTACTTTGATTAAGTTGTGATTGTTTCCGCCAATCTCAACTGGAATAGAACCATCTTGTATTTACCGATCCTACAAGTGGTATCAGAGCTTTGGCTCACAGATTAAACAAACTCACATTTGTTTAATCATTCTCTGGTTCTATTCTTATCTATCTCTTTGCTAAAAGTCACTCATTGTCTAAAAGACAGAAATGGCTCAAAACAATGGATTTGAAGATATTGGAAGCATCAACAGACCACCAAGACTGGTGTCTGGTGAATATTACGATATGTGGAAGAACAGAATGGAAAGCTTCTTCTGTTATCAGGAATATGGGATGTGGAAATCCATTAAAGATGGACCATACATACCCACGGTGTCCTCTGCTGATTCCGGAGGTGCACTGGTTCCCAAAGAACCCTCCAAGTACTCTGATGAAGATATCAAGAAAATGGAGGTAGAATTCAAAGCCTTGGGAGCCATTCAAATGTGCTTACCAAATGAAGTTTTTCATAACTTTAGAGGTTACAAAACTGCTAAGGAGCTATGGGAGGCTCTTGATAAGATGTTTGCTGGCTCAGAGGAATTCAAAGAAAACAGAAGGGACATCCTGAAACAGCAGTACGAAAACTTCGTCTGGAAGGAAGGTGAGTCCCTAACTGTTTTATATAACAGATTTACTTATCTTGTAGGTGAGCTGCAGTGCTCAAAGGTGAAGCTGGAGAATGAAGATATTCTAAAAAAATTCATCAGGTCTTTACCTAGCTGCTGGACACTCTACACAGTGTCTATTAGAAGAACTGAAAACCTGAAGACTCTCCAAATGACTGAGCTCTTTGGTATGATGAAAACCTATGAGCTAGAGATGATTCAGGCAAAAGAACGAAGCTCAAGCTATCAAAATGCATCAACATCCACCACTACCTCTGCCCTCCACTCTGACCACTTAGGTCTTAGTTGCAGCAACTACTATCCTCCCATTGTCACCCATCCACAAACTCCAACCTCTCAAACAAACACCTCACCATTTCTCCTAGAAGCTCCTCCTCAAACCTCAACCTCTGCTGCTTTTGTATCTGAAAACTCAAGCAACATGTCCTTTATCAAGGAGGATCTGGAATGCTTCCATCCAGATGACTTAGAAGAAATGGATATACAACACTCGTATGCCATGCTCTCTATAAGAGCAAAAAGGTTCTACTCTAGAACCGGAAGACCCATTCCAAGCAACAACTCCAACACCATAGTTGGATTGGATAAAAGCAAACTAAGATGTTACAACTGCAACCAACTGGGTCACTTTGCTAGAGAATGCAAGGCACCAAGAGCCAATCCAGCTACTCCTCAATCAAGACAAGCTCACCAAGCCCAACCCAGACAACAACAACAAGCTACTCCTCCAGTTCAAACTGCAGCCTGTGTAACTGTTGGAACTTCTGACTTCGACTGGAGCTTCCAGTATGATGAGTTGCCTGCCAACAACCAAGCGCTTATGGCAGACACAACTGAGATGCCGCCTCAGGTATATGAACATCTCTGTTCCCAAGCTTGTATTAATAAGGTGTTAGGCTATAGAAAGCATAATCAAAACCTTATAGATCAAAATGAAGAGTTTCATCAAATGAAATCTGAATTCATAAAGGTAGAAAACAATTATAAAGAAAAAATTAACTGCCTAAAGAAAGAGATTTCATTACTAAAACATGAACAAAGCAATCTTGAAACTCAGATTGATGATCTACTGGCTAGACTAAAAGCTAGTAGAGCAGAATTGGCAGAACAAAAAGTTCATGTTGATAAATATGAATTTGTATCTAAAAATCTGCAAAGATTTTTAGATGCTCAAATTCATGAAAAGGTAAAAACTGGTCTGGGGTATCATGGTGAAAAATACCAAGCCGTTGCACCTCCTGCTGACTACGTTGCCATCCATGAACCAAGCTTCAATCTCTCAAATCTTGAAAAGGCCAACCGAGATCTTGATCCTTCAATATATGAACCACTGGTGCAAGAATACACTACCTCATCAGAATCTGAGTCATCTTGCTCGGAGTCCACTAAAACTGAGGAGATCTCATCACCAGTACAAGTACCAAAGCCTGTTCTTGAAGTCATTCAAACAAGTACTCCTGTTCCTTTACCAGCCGCTCCGGTTCCTATACCTTTCAACCAAATCAAAATTAGCTATCCTCCAGAAGGAAGGAAGCTAAATGTTGAAAAGGGGCAGTCTTCAACCTCAAAGCCTCAAAGAAAGGTGTTTGACATATGCCATAAGCCTGGAGAAAGAGTTCCATGTGTTCAAAAGACATTGGAAGAAGCTACTTTTGAGCACAACAAAGCTCACCCTTGGAACTTCAAAGACCTTTTCAAAAGAAAGGATTATGTTTATCTTTCAAGGGACAAACTGGCAAAATCATGCTTTGTCTGTGGAAAATATAACCACACTGGCAGCACCTGCTTCTACTACCTTCAGCAGCAAGGAAACCTCAGGCAACGTGCTTTTGAGAAGACAAAGAAGAACAAACAGGTAAGAAGGTTTGAAGCAAAGACAACTCAATTCAGAAACTCTCTTTCTTCACCAAGGGAGCAGTTGTCAAAATCTCAACAGACGTGCATCATCTGTGGTGAATCAGACCACTTTGCTGCAAATTGTCAATTTAACCCTTTCAACCAGATCCTTCATCAAGCCCCTCAAAGATGAAAGGTAAAGAAGGATCAGCATACATAGGTTGTTAAACCATCAGCAGCCAGAAAAAATGTTGGTAATCAAGTGAAGCACAAGCAACCTAAAGACAAGCCTTCAACAACAATCAAATCTGCTGCTGATCAAGCAAAACCATCAGCTGCAACAACATCTGCTGCTGATAAGCTTAAATCAGCAGCTGCTGAGAAGCCAAAGCCATCAGCAACAACAAAATCTGCTGCTGATAAGCCAAAATCCCCAGCAGCAAAATCTGCTGCTGTTAAAAAACAGCCATCAGCAGTCAAAGCAAAATCAGCTGCTGACAGAGAAAAGAGAACAGGAAAACCATTTCCTCAACAATGGAAAGCCAAGATCCCAATTTCTATCACTCCAAGACTTATCATTGGTTCTGTTGAATGCACACATGATGAATCTAACATTCCAAGAACCCTTTTCTTCAAGGATGCAAGCTCTTGGACTCCTCCCACTAACTAGATCTCTATCATGTGCAGGGACTGCCAGGTCACAAGAATAACACCTGGGTGGTAGACATTGGTTGTTCCAGGCATATGATAGGCAACAGATCTATCCTCTCCAACTTCAGACATTTCAATGGAGCATATGTTGCCTTTGGAAGTGACTCAAAGGGAGGATCCATTACTGGACAAGGAACTGTGTCCAACAAAAGAATGAGCATTGATAAGGTCAACTATGTCAAAGAATTGGACTTCAATCTCATGAGTGTTTCCCAGGTCTGTGACCAAAAGCATTGGATGCTCTTCACAGATAAAGAATGCTTCGTACTGTCTCCAGGCTTATCCATACCTCCTCCAGAAAAGATTTTATTAACTACTCAAAGAAAATAGAATCTCTATGTACTGGGCATGAATGAAGTCACTCCATCTGGGAGTGTTTCCTGTTTTCTGTCAAAAGCCTCAGTTGATGAATCAGCTCTCTGGCACAGGAGATTAAGTCATGTTAATATCAAAACTATTAACAAACTGGTAAAGGACAATCTTGTCAGAGGGCTTCCTGACAAAGAATTCCAGCTAGAAGACCACTGCATTGCTTGCTTAAAGGGGAAGCAATACAAGAGTTCTCACAAGCCCAAGACCTTGAATACAAATGACACTCCACTACAGCTGCTGCACATGGATCTCTTTGGTCCAACAAATGTCATGTCAATGGGCAAGAAGTCATACTGTCTGGTGATAACTGATGACTACACCAGATTCTCATGGGTATACTTCTTGAGAACTAAAGATGAAACTGCTGAAATTCTCAAATCCTACATTCTTAGGGTAGAAAATCAAAGCAATCAAAAGGTGAAGATCATAAGGTGTGATCAGGGCACATAGTTCAAGGACCACACTTTAAACTGTTTCTGTGAAAGCAAGGGGATAGAAAGACAATACAGTGCTCCAAGAACTCCTCAATAAATTGGAGTTGCTGAAAGGAGAAACAGAACTCTAATTGAGTCAGCAAGATCTATGTTGGCTGACTCAAAACTGCCTCTCACATTCTAGGCAGAAGCAGTTAGCACAGCCTGCTATGTGCAAAATAGAGTTCTCATCATCAAGCCCCTCAACAAGACACCTTATGAACTTTGGTTTCAAAGAGTTCCCTACATTGGGTTTCTAAAGCCCTTTGGGTAAATTTAGATGAAGACTCTTCGGTAAATGCTGTAGATACTGTTGATGCTATTGCTGAAAATATTGATGTGGCTACTGATATTGAAGACTCTTCCACCATGAATGAAGAAACCCCTGATCAAAATCAAAGCAATCTGGGGAAAGGGATACAGCTGGAGGTGGTACCAGCACAGAGGATCCACAAAGAACATCCTCAAGAAAATATTATTGGCCAAGTCCACCAAGGAGTTCTCACAAGAAGAAAATCTCACGAGGCCAATATATGCTTGTTTTCATGTTTTCTATCTCAGGTGGAACCTAAGAAGATAGATGAGGCACTCAAACACAACAGCTGGGTTGAGGCAATGCAGGAAGAGTTACTGCAATTCAAGAGGCAAGATGTCTGGAAACTTGTTGATCTTCCACCAGGTCAATATGCTATTGGCACACGATGGGTTTTCAAGAACAAGCAAGATGAGAGAGGCATTGTAGTAAAAAACAAAGCCAGACTTGTAGCTCAAGGCTACACTCAGGAAGAAGGAATTGACTATGATGAAGTCTTTGCTCCTGTTGCCAGGCTGGAGGCCATCAGAATCTTCCTGGCATATGCTGCATCCAAGAATTTCACTGTCTATCAAATGGATGTAAAGAGTGCCTTTCGGTATAGAAAGATTGGTGAGGAAGTATACGTCAAACAACCTCTAGGATTTGTAGATCCTGCACATCCTACTCAAGTGTTTAAACTAGACAAAGCTCTGTATGGCTTACATCAAGCACCAAGAGCCTGGTATGAAACTTTGTCAGGATATCTACTAAGCAACAACTTCAGAAGGGGTGCTATTGACCAGACCTTGTTTATCAAAGATGAAGGGGATAAATCTTACTAGTTCAAATCTATGTTGATGATATCATCTTTGGATCAACAAAAAAAAAGTTGTGCAAAGAATTTGAGATTCTGATGCACTCAAAGTTTGAAATGAGTTCAATGGGTGAACTAAACTTCTTCTTGGGTCTACAAGTCAAACAAGTCCCAAATGGAATCTTCATCAGCCAATCCAAATATGTAAAAAGCATTTTGGAAAGAATCAAGATGGCTGACTGCTCTGCTGCAAGAACCCCTATGCAAGTGCACCATCAGCTGACTCCAGACAAAGATGGCCAAGACACTAATCAACATTAGTACCGTGCAATGATAGGGTTTCTCATGTATCTCACTGCCTCAAGGCCAGATATCATGTTTGCAGTATGTCTCTGTGCAAGATTTCAAGCAGCTCCAAAGGTTTCACATCTTCAAGCTGTCAAGAGAATTATTAGATACCTAAAAGGAGCCCCAAGACTTGGGCTTTGGTACTCTAAAGATGACAAGTTCAATCTGTATGCATACACTGACAGTGATTACGGAGGATGCAACTTGGACAAAAAGTCCACATCAGGGGGATGTCAGTTTATGGGAGGAAGACTGATTTCATGGCAGTGCAAGAAACAAACATGTGTTTCAACTTCTACAGCTGAAGCAGAATACATTGCAGCTTCAAGTTGCTGTGCATAAGTCATCTGGATACAAAATCAAATGCTGGATTATGGGATGACTTTCATGGCAACTCCAATTCACATTGACAACATGAGTGCTATATCAATCACAAACAATCCAGTGCAGCACTCCAAGACAAAGCACATTGACATCAGGTATCATTTCATAAGAGATCAAGCTGAGAAAAGGAGGATTATTTTAACCAAAGTTCATACAAATGAGCAATATGCTGATTTGTTTACAAAACCTTTTGATGAAGCTAGATTTAGATATTTAGTTGAATCTATTGGCATGATGAACTTTGATTAAAATCTATCTCTAAAATTCTATTTTAAAATGTATTTTGTCTTTTGTTGTAAATAAAAGTTATAAGTCAGCAGCATTTTTGTCCTTCAGCTGCTGACAGGTTTAATCTTCAGCAGCAAAGGATTTGTTACCGACTGCTTTAAGTTATCAGCAGGAACAAGTTTCCTACAGATAGATTTAAGGCTGTCAGCAGCGACATCCTTGCTGCAGATCATTGAATCCATCAGCAACAATTGAGTTCGTTGCTGACAGACTTAACCTTCCACAGCAACCAAGCTTGCAGCAGACATACTTATTCATCCACAGCAACCAAGTTTGCTGCTGATGGGTAAATTTAAGTCCAAATTAACTTTTACCCGCTGTAAAAATTAACGTCAGTCTTTACCATGACTGCCTCGGTGTATTACAGCTGTAACTGTAAAAGGTAAATGAGGTTGTACTGTACAAGTCATTTTGCTTTTTCCCTCCTCCGCCGTTATAAGAACAAATCAAATTTCCTTACCACCTCTTCACATTCAATTTCACCCTAAACCCACATCACTTTCTCTCAAGTCCCCACCACATTCAAAGCTTTCCATCCTTAAAACACTCAAAGCCTTCCATATTCTTAAACCTTCAAACCTTCCCTCCAAAATCAAACAACAATGGCAGACATCAATAACCCTGACGATAAGTTCTCCCCGTACCACAACCTTACAACATACTTAACCAAGGGAAAGAAATCCGAAGGATTCGATGATATGATCGACTTCCTATGCCGATCAAAGATCCATTTTTCACTCACAACCAACCCTACCATATATATCCCTCATATGGAGGATTTCTGGAATACCGCCGTCTACTCTACCGAACAGGGGATTCCCCAAATAAAAGCCAGGTAGACGGCAAGGACATCATCATCTCTGAAGCTACCCTTCGAAAACATCTTAAGCTTCCAGATGAGGGAGCAGCCATCTCATACTCAAAGGACGAGTACATGAGGACCTTTGTATCCATAGGGTACACTGGAAATCAAAATGAGTATACAATAGAGAAGGCGCTGATGGGCCCTCCATGGAAGTATCTCTGCCACACTCTTCTCCAATGCATATCTCAGAAGAGAAGTGGATGGCATCAAGTGAGCTCCGCACTTGCCTCTGCTTTCCATGGTATGATTACTGGCCTAGGTTTCAACTTTGAACACCTCATCTTTGAGGGTTTGAGATATAACCTTCAAGAGGGTGCAAAGCAATAATTTTTTATGTACCCAAGATTCTTACAGGAGGTTTTCAACCAGGAACTAAAAGAACTTTCAAAACCTGTAAAAATATACATCATGTTGGGACATAAAAATAATATTTTTCAAAGTATGAGAACTGTTTCCAAAAAGTTCTCAGGGGTCAATGTTCCATTGTTATCTACAATGCTGAACATACAAAGTACCCCGGGTGACAGTTCAGCAATCCCAGCTGATACTGATCCCACACCCTCCACATCACATCCTGAACAACAATCTGCTTCCACCATTCGAACCCCTGTGCATACTACTAAGGATGCACAGGTACAAAAAGTACTTACATATGTTTTGGATGTTATCGTTCAACTGGAACAAAGGGCCCCAGTTGCAACGACATACACCAGAAAAAGGTGCAAGAAGACTCCTTTTCTTCTTGTCTCAAAGGCCCAAACCCAACCTCTAAGCCCTCATTCAGAATCCCAATATTCTGATGAGAATACCAAAAGGGATAGCCACAATACTAGAGAGACTTCCTTGGAAGCCTCTCTATTAGGATCAAGATCACATCCCGGATCCATAGAGCAACCCCCTGAGCCATTCCATTATTTCTCTTCTCTAAACCTAAGTGCAGAGGCACCTGGTCAAGATGATATACCTTCTCCAACAACCACTATATCAGAGGTATTGATTGACTTGGCTGCTGGCGCACCAAACCCAGGTTCATCACCCAAGAAGGTTCACTCTGGTAGTATTGATAGAGTGAATGTGGAAAGGGCTATCACTACTCATGGTACATCAACTGCCCAGGAGGACAGTGATAACATAGCTAAGACCTTAACCACGACAACTCCCAGTGAGGATGTTTTCTGTGAAACACTCTTCACTGAGAGGAATCCCAGGCGCCAAGAAAACCAGGGTGATGGGGATGCAGAGGCTAGGCCTAAGGCCCCATCTAGCTCCAAGTATTCCACAACTGTGGATGAGGACAGACTGAAACTTCATAACTTGGAATTGACGGCCAGGGTGGCAATGCTAGAGGCTGAAGTGTCCAAACTAAGACATCAAGTCTCTATGCATGAAGCCCATCAATGCCCAACTGTGCCTACTCCTTCTCTTGTATCAGTGGGAACTCAAACAGATATATCCCTTTTCATTGATGCAACCAAAAAGGGGGAGGTGGTTGCCAAGGAAGATGATGCTGACAACCTCGAAGAATGGATACAAGAGCAGACTGTGTTTCAAAGTTCCCTATACAAACCTGCTTTTGTTCAAATCCATGACTTGCCAGACTCAGTAGATGAAGAGGAAGATGTCACTGAGGATTGGAAGTTAGTTGTTCGAGCTGTTGATGAGGTGCTACAAGAAGAAAATCTCCATGAAGACACACCTCCATCATTCAGCCTTCTTCCTGAAGCTGCAGCCATAATAAGTCATTCATCTACCCCCCAACTCTTCCCAACTTCAAAGAAGCTAGAATTTGACTCCATTCTAGCTTGGGGATATGATGAAAGAGATGAGGGATTCTGGATTGGATGGGAGTTTAGTGGAGTAGAAGTGCTAAACTGGAACTCTCTTAATGCCCTCCAAGTTCTCAATCTGTATCTGACAAAATGTGTCAACACTTCATCAGATCTCTCAGCAGAACTTGCAATCAGCAGGTTCTATGACTTAATGGAGGATAACATGCCCTGGTTTGAAAGACTACTAAAAGAAGCAACCAGGGCGGCTTATCCTGAATCTTCATCAACAACAGAACAAAGACTGGCTCCGAGAAGACTTGACATAATCAGGAGCAGTACTTTAACTGAAGAAGAGGTTATCTGCTGGAGAAGATTCCTGTACAACACAATGGTCAGGGATGTAGAAGTGCAAGGATGGATAAGCACTGACTCCCATGACTTCACCTTCTTCCTGAGCAATGGATCTTCTCTCTCAATCAACATCAAAGAGATCTTGTTCCTACCTTCAGCTTTCCTGCACGAAGTCTTTGAGCTCAGATCACTCATCTTTAATGTCAACTCCTTAAAAAGTCAAGAAATGATCAAAATCATCAAGGCTTCTCTTTATAAGGAGGAATTTGGATCTGACTCAGACCTATCCTTTCTCTCTTCTCCAACAGTTAGACTGAACACAGAAGAAGAATCAAAGAGAAGAGACGAGGAAAAGATGAAAGAAGCATGGAAAGAAGTGACAGCTACGGAATGGAAAGAAGACGAAGAAAGTTTCCTTCCCTTGTTCATTCCCCAACATGCCAATGAAGCTAAAGCTGAGATCTCAACAACATCTACTACACCTACTGTTGTGGTCCATGAAGCTGAAGCAGAGCCATCCAACAAAGATAAGGGAAAGGGACTAATGACCAAAGAAGATGAAGAAAGAATTGAGAAGGAGAAGAAAGAAAAAAAATTGTTTTTGAGAAGTTACAATTTTTAACTTTTCATTTCTCCTTATTACTTTTAGAGAGTAATTTTCCATTAATAAGTCATTTTCCATTAATAAGTGAAGCCAAACATTTTAAAAAAAATAATTTATTGACTTATTGGTTTTTCCCACCACATAAGTTAATCCAAACATTTTTTTAAAACTCATTTTCAAAAAGTAACAAGTTATAATAAGTACTTTTGACAAAAAAAAACTTTTGGGGTTAATAAGTAATCCCAAACACCCCCTAACAAAAGGCAATACAAATTTTACTCCATATTTTATTTTTTTTGAAGTGTAGTTGTTGCAAACCATGTGGTATTCATTTTTCTTAACAATGTTTTAAGAGTAATTAGCTTTCATCAAAGAATTAAAATTTGTTCAAAGAACTAGAACTTAATTTTTCCATCAAAAGAGTTGCACTTTTAAATTTTAAAAAGCTGATTATGGTTTGCAACTAGACAAATTTTGTTTCACTTCAACTACAATATCTTTTTGTAAAACAAACCAAATATCAAATACTATGGTTGCAAAAATAAAACACTCATTATTTAGTTGGAGAATCAATCAACTAATAATGTGTGTACTTTTTAGTGGTTCCAAAATACAATGTATCGAGGGCATGAAGCCGGTCAACTTTGCATTCTCTATGAGATATTGCACATGATAATGCTATATTTAAATATGTAGAAAGTTGATGAAGCAAAGTTGTGGTCTTTAAAATGATTGATCATACGATACCCGTAAATAATAATGGAATAATCTTTAAAATTCAAAAAGAAGGCACAACAATAATGGGCATACATGTGTTCTTGGATGCACCACCCTTCTTCTTTCAAGAAAAAGTAGATATTATTATTTTTTTTAGGGAAATTATTTAAGACACTCAGCATATTACCGTAATATGCTGAGTGTCTTTAGAAGGGGCGTGATGGGGCTAACGCCCAAAGGGGTGGAGGGGGCTGGCGTTAAAGTTTTCTCCGACGTGGTGGTGGGGGTGTGAAGGGCGCCACCCCACCACACCCGGTCTTAAAAAAGTCTATGAAACCATTGAAAACTGGAATGTAATTTTGTATTTCTAAAGAAAAACCCAAACAACCTTTTTCCTTTGTTGGTGACCCTATAGATAGGCATCTCGTATCCCTTGAATACACTAGACTAAAGTTGGAATATAAATAAATAGAGTAAATTACATGCATGAAAATTTTTAAAATTACATATTTGGTTTCAAAAATTACATATAAAGGTATCAAAATGCAATAGTATACATGTATTAGTGGACTTATGTTAAACGAATAATTTTGACCCATTTAGAATGGGTACGTGTCATTTTGACTCATTTATACTTTGATTCACAACATAATAACAAAATATATATACTTACCCAATCGTTTTGTGCCCGCTCGTTGACCCATGTGCCGTGAGACGTGTGCATACGTCTCCAACCATCAATCAGGCTGACGTTTCCACCTTGTTGTACCTATAAACAACAAAAGTAATATTACTAATATTTGACTAAGTTATGAATTTATTTTTAGAATAATATTAACAACTTTTGTTACCTCCTCATATCGTCGTTGAGCAAATGACTTGCTCCCACTAGTATTGGCATATGGTTGTTTAGCTCGGTTTGAAGAATTTTGATTGCAGCGTGCCACATACTTGGGATCAAGGAACAAGTTGTCGATGAGGGAATTCCAATTGCCGGAACTGATGGACTCATGAGGATGATTCCTTGCTTCTTCCACATCCTCGTAACCACCAACCAATTCAAAATGTTTCTTTAAAGCAGATTTGCGGTCACGATATCTACGGGCACAATCATCATGGATGCCCGCAGATATTTGTGGCCACTGCGGTGTGTTACTCGAGCTTTCTAAATCAAAGTAATTCTGTAAAAAAAAGGTAATTAGGAAACATTTAATAATTATGAATGTTAAAAAATTACATTTTATACTTACGTGAAGATTGCGAAATACGGTGCTTTGATGCTCCCTAGGAACGTGCTCCCAACCAGAATAGTGTGATGGGATTTTCTCTTGAGCAATAGTGATTTGTCGGACAAACCATCGACCGTTCGGACCGACAAACTTGTATGTCTCGTGGGTTGGATCAAGCTCAAGTGGCAGTGGCTTGTTGCCATTTTGGGCGAACGCCTCCAGCATATCAAGGTTTCTACCACGGCCCCTTACCTTTTTCGAGGCAGCTGTTACATGAATTTGAAGAATTAGCAAATTAAAAATATATACAATATAACTTACAACACTCGCAGATGTTACATGAATTTGAAGAATTAGCAAACTAAAACAAGTAACTTACAAGACTCGCAATCTGTAGGGAGCCTCCTAGAATTCCCTCGTGGATCACGACCCCCACCGTCACCACCATGTGAACGAGCATAAGTCGCCATATATACCTACATAAATTTGAAGTCAATAAAATTTAAATCAGAATAAAATATAAGTGTCTACATCAGTACATCAATAAAATAAGTGTCACATACATTATAAGTTAATCAGAATCATCACTAATATCATCGTTGTCGTCCTCATCCGAAGTGAATGTGCCTTCATCATCGTCATCATCATCATCCACAATCTGGGGGTTAAGACTCGAGTGACCACCTTCACCTAAAGTCGACACCATGGGCAAGTAGCCTAGGTCGATAAACATACTACATGATTGAGTGTCATGTACGATAGGTACAACACTGGTACTTGGACCCTCGTTAACATTACTTTCAAGGTCTGAGTTGACAACCAAGTTATAATCAGATGATCGAGTGTCGTGAAGTACATCTATCTCGTTAACAACACCGGTATCCTCCCAAAGTTTCCGATGATATACGTCTTCCACAACTTTCCACTTGCCGACAGGGCGAGAAGGATCTTGGAGATAAAACACCTGCTTAGCTTGTGTGGCTAAAATGTACTGTTGAGCATCATACCATTGACAACCAACATAACTTTGACGGCTAGCGTCGATAATAGTCAGATTGTCCTTTTTAATTATCCGTCCGTTACCCAACGTGTTGAACCATTTACAAAGAAAGACTACAACCGAGTAATTACTTAAATAATTCAACTCTATGATACTCTCAAGTTCACCATAATATGGTGTATCATCTTCTCCGAATGAAACAACACCACTGTTTTGGGTAGTGCGTCCGAGATCACGACTGTGTATCACAAATCTAACGCCATTGACGATACAAGCAGTGTAAGAATATGCACTCAATGGACCATGTGCCAATGCCCTGAGTTCGTCGGTACACACATTTTTCTCAACGTGCATAACATCAAGATTATGTTTTAATTCAAGAGAAGACCAATATTCCAGCTCGAAGAAGATACTACGTTTGGTCCAATTCAACTCTGATTCAGCACGATTTCTTTTCACACCTCCATGCTTAGGATGTTTCCCAGGAACACGATCGGGGAGGTTTTCTAGTTGTTCTAATATCCGTGTGTTCGTCAATTTCATAGGAGGCTTTCTTTTCTCTTTTTTGCCATTAAACAATAGGCTATCTCTCATACGATTATCGGAAGGCAAAAATCGTCTGTGACCAACATAAGATAACTTATTGATAACACGATAGGAGGGTGTGTCTTCGTTACAAGTAGGGCATGCTAAATAACCTTGACCGCTCCATCCAGACAAGCTGCTACGAGCAGGATAATCATTGATAGTCCATAATAGTGCCGCATGCATCTTGAATACAGTGTTGGTTGATGCATCTCTCATTTGTACTCCTTTCTCCCACAACATTTTCAACTCATCCACCAAAGGCCTTAAGAAAACATCAATGTCCTTTCCAGGTGATTTGGGCCCTGGAATTAGCAAAGTTAACATGAAAGAAGTCTCTTTCATACATAACCACGGAGGTGTATTGTACGTTGTCAACACTACCGGCCACATACTGTAAGACTGACTCATGTTACCGAAAGGGTTAAAGCCATCGGCAGCTAAACCCAAGCGGACATTCCTTGGCTCTTCTGCAAATTTAGGATATCTCAGATCAAAATCTTGCCATTGCTTCCCATCAACCGGATGACGCATTATAGAATCCCTTGAGCGTCCTGTTTTATGCCATGTCATGTCTTTTGCCGTGAATCTGGAACTATATATTCGTCGAAGCCGAGAACTTAAAGGAAAGTAACGCAACACTTTACGTGATACTTTCTTGCCACTTGTGTTTGGGTTAACCCATCTGCTCTCGTTACAAATCGGACATTTTTCCTTTGACTCATTCTCCTTCCAAAACAGAGCACAGTCATTTATGCAAGCATGAATAGATTGATATCCTAACCCAATCTTTCTCAGCTTCTTTTTAGATTCATAGTGAGATTCGGGAATGTGATTCTCTTTCGGTAATGCAACTCTGAGAAGCTCTAAAAGTTGGTTAAACGAAGTATCCGTCCACTTGTTCATAACTTTAATATGCATCAATTTTGCTAAAAAGTTTAGGGAAGACATCCAACTACAACCAGGGTATAACTCGGTACGGAGCTCTTCAAACAATGCATCAAATTCCGGGTCTAAACCAGCTCCACTTCCATCTTCATCAGTATTTTCTTCATGTGTATTTTGTTCCGCTATAACATCATCAAGTGCATCAAACATCTCATGATCAGTTGCTGCAACACTTGTATTTGTAGCCCAAAGTGCGTCTACATCCGAAGCATTAGCATATTCCTCGCCGTGATAAAACCAAGTGTCGTATGCTTGTAGAAACCCATTAACACGTACGTGTGAATAAACAAAAGACGGAATTTGCCGATAAGAGTTGGCACATCTTTTACACGGACAATAAATCTTGCCATCTTCGTCAACATAGTTTTTTGCATTATCTATAAACTTTTGAAGACCTTTTATGAAATTCGGATGATTACGATCTCGCAGTGCAATCCAACTCTTATCAATTGTCATAACTGTTTTTTATTAACTGATAGCACATCAGATGGAATATCTACAGGTGATGGATCCTAACCCACCTTTTGAATATTCTATCTCCTATGTATACATTTTAACGGGTTGATTATTCAAGAATAAATCGACAGCATTTCCCCTTAACCCCCCAAGTATGCGTATGAAACGCAAACTCGAAGAGTAGGAGAAATAGCTACCAATTTACTCTTGAATAGTCAACCCGTTAAAACGTATACATATCCTAAATGAGATAGAATATTCAAACGGCAGTCCCAAACGGGGACAATCCAAAATTTAACTCTATTAGTTAAATTTCGGACGGGTATTTTCTAAAGGGTGCAATACATAATTTATCTATGTTATTAAGTCAAACACGAACCGTTTGTTTTTTATTTTATTTTTCAAAAAATATAGTTTATATAATAAATTAAACTGATTACGTATCTTTTGTTAAAATAATAAACCAATTTTCCAATATAAATGGGTTAACAAACGGATCGTGTTCGAGTTTGATATACTAAAAAAGTGTTACATAATCTAAACAATTTTTGGTTTAGTAGAAAAGTGTTACCTTTTTAATGCAGTCAAAGTCGAGCGGAAAGAGAAATCTAAACAAGAAATCCTATATATTCGTTACAAATGTATTAGATATAAAAAAATCAAAACGGATTAAATATATACATAGATACATTCATCTATATTCATACAAATAATACATTTCACAAAAAATAAATAATGATATTCATCTAAATACGAATACCCAAATAAATAATAAATACAAATATTCGGGCCAAAACAAGTGAAACGGTTCGTATTAAAATTACTAATATATATACAAACATACATTTCTTACAAAGGGTAAAAAACATACATAACACCACCAATTTCATCTATACATTCAACTATATTAATACAAACCACCAATTTCACAAAAAATAAATACATAACACCATCAATTTCACAAAACAATACATACATCTATACAAACCTACAATTCACCAATTTCACAAATAATACATACATCTATATATTTATACATCTATAGAAACCTGCAATTCATCAATTTTACAAATAATGCATAAATATATATATATATATATATATATACACATTTCTACAAACCTAAAATTTCACAAAATATACATATATCTATAAAAATTAACCATCAATTTAACAAATAATACATACATTTATATATTCATCTATATTTTTCAAATAAATAACAATTATAACAACAATTTAACAAAACTTCATACAAAATACAAAAATTGGGGCAAAACACAAATACACTAAATTTCACACAAATATATACATATTACCTCCAAATTCGACGAGATGTCGTCGGGAAAGCCTCTAATTAGCTTCCAATCCGTTCGCTCCACCAAAATCTCACCCTACACATGATTTATATTAAAATTTTTCAATAATAATGAAAAATGTCAAAAAAAATCAAAATATGCCCTTACCACTTCAACAAGATGATTAATGGTGGTGGAGGAGGTGGAATATGGTGGCTAAATGAGTGGAATGGACGGAAATGAGTGTGAGAGCCGAGAGGAAGAGTTTGGAGAGAAAATGGGTGAAAATGAGGGTGTTTGACGTTTCTGCCGAAGATAAGTCCAGGTCGGACTAGTCTCGACGACATGTCGTCGAGATTGGTTCTTTTTTAAATTAATTTAATCAATTTAATTATTAAATAAAAATTAATAAAATTTTGGACTGCTATTTCGACGACATGTCGTCGATATTGATAAAAAATAATTAATAAAAAATAATTATTATTCTACCGGGCAAAAAAAAAAGAAAAAATAAATAAAAATTAACAGTTGCGACGACATGTCGTCGAGAATACCATAGGGTGAGCGCCAAAACTTTTCACCGATTCCCGCTTAACCATTGCCGACGACATGTCGTCGAGAAAAAGTGAAAAAAAGTCAAAAATCGAATCTGAGCATCGTCGACGACATGTCGTCGTAACTACCCCTTCTATATCGACGACACGTGTCGTCGAAACTGCCTCGTTGAAACTGCCAAACTTTCTTGTAGTGATACTAGTTCTATAGTGTGGTTAAGCCAAAGGAAGTTATTTATAGAATGTTTAATTTATGGTGGTATCGTTATCTATATTTCTATTTTAAAAGATGAATTAAATATAATATACAATTGCTATAAAATTCTCTTTTTTTATCGAAAGAAGTAACAAAATTGACATTATGAGTTGTTTTTTAAGGACTATGAGGACCGATATGTTTATGATTTTATTTGAAAAAGATACATTCTGAACATATAAATTACAAGAAAAAGGTAAAACCCATTAAATTTCTGTTGTTCAGATATTAAACTTTTGTTTTCTTTTTACTATAAAAAAACTAACTTTTTAACCTTTCCAAGTAGTTGGGTATTATGAAAATTATTGTTTTAGGTCTATGAAAATAGTCGTGTGTTAGACGGTATTTAAAAAAGTAAAAATAAACATTTAAATAAACAAAATTTAATTCAGTTGATTATAAAACCGGTTAGTATAAAAAAAATTAGATTGTAAAATAATTTTACATGTTTTGTTATGAGAAAAAATAACGCAATATATCGAAAAAGTTTAATCCTGGGTTCATTTGGAATGAATTGAATCGATTTTTTAATAATGTATTTCTTAAAAGAAGCATATTTTCTTATTTGTTTAAAGAATATAAAAGTATATAAAATATGAAAAATAACATATGTGTATAAATTGTGATGGTTTTTTGAATTTTCATATTATTTACACATTTTTAAAGGTTGTTTATGAAAGTTTAAGGATATAAATTAAATAATATACTCAGAATTAATAAACATAATATTTAATATCAATTAAAATTAACTAAGATTAGCTTCAATGTTTTTTTAACGGGAATTCCCCTTTGACATTTCCTCTTTAACATAACCCGTCACACTGATACGAGCTAATGCAAGCCGGCAAATTAATTTCAATTTATCAATAATATGAGCTACATTGTCGATTCTAAACTTTATTGATCTCCTTTTGGTTTGCACAAGACAATGGAGATTATTAAACTTTCTCATATTTTAATTAGGATTAAGTTTTGTCACAATTTTTTTTTCCATTACCCTAGTTTCATCTATATTAAACTTGGTTAGAATCCCATGTACTACACAAGTTAAATAAATATAATATTATATATTAAGTAATAAAAATTTATTTGTTAAAAACTCGTGTTTTACACGGGTTGAATAAACTCGTGGAATATAATATAATCTGTTAACGCATACACTCGTCAAAATATTTCAGAAGATTTATTAATATAAAGATTAGTATTATCTTTAAAAATATATTATTATTAAAATATAGAGGTGTATTTAATAAGAGAGAGACGAGAAAAAAATGATAAGAATGAATATGGAGGTGACATGTGACATGAAAAACCTTTATTTATTATATAGTATAGATACTAGCTTAGAAACTCGTGTTTTACACAATAATTAGTAATGAGTAGATAAAAATTATAAAGAAAATATTAATAAGTAATAAAGATTTATGAACTAATAAAGAAAATATTAAATAGTTAGTAAGAAAATATTAAATAGTTAGTAAATGAAGAAAAAAACAAGAGGGAAAAATAATCATGGACTCACATAATTAGGACATCTGCCGCAACCAGTTAGTTATTTATTAGGTATAAATGTGAAATCTTAATAAAACCTAGACAACCAATATTTTTTTTTTGATAGGTGACTTTCATTTTTAAGTGGCAGTCACATCTCCAAATCGGAGATCCGATACCCCTCAACCTGACCACTACGTTGTCTGAACCGGGCCCGCGGGTTCAGAACGAGAGACTTAGGCTATCACCGGGAAACCATGGAGCCTGCTGCCACTTGACAACAGTTGCGCCGCTACACGGGCCAAACCCCGCTAACGTAACGCACTCCGGACTAAAACCAGGGTTGGCTCGGACTCGAACCTGCGTGGACAGGTTGAGTCTTCATCGCCATAACCACTAGACCAAAGCCCAGTAGTTTAGACAACCAATATTTAATAAAAACAATCTTAACATCTCACATGTTATTAATGATACGGTGTAACGCCCTCATTTCAACAGTTTAAAGACCTTTTTACTGAAATATTCATATTGTTTCCCGTACATTGACGATTGTGATTTACAGTCAAATTTGTGTAAGAACTTTATTAAAGAATATAGCTTTTAAAAATTTAAAGTCAACAATTTAATCCAAAATTGGTCTTTTTGTCCATTTAGAAAATAAGTATGAACTATACCTCGGGTTTTTAATTTGGAAAGTGTAATATGGTTTGCGATTAAAAAAACACGTGGGTTTCTTATAATACATGATTAATATTTCATGAAAACTTGTATTCGTGAGTTGACACGAACACGACTTGTTTAAAAGAAAAAAGAAATTATTTTTTTCATATTAATACTTTAAAATTTTAAATTTACGTATTTATAAACGCAAATTTATGGAATATTAATAGTTGTTAAACGCAAGGGTTGGTAAATTATATTTGACCATAGCATAAAGAAGTTATGGAATATTAATAGGTGTTAAACGCACAAAATAATAATGTATAAATCAATTTTGTTGTAAAGAATGTGTTTAATTTTATGCAAAACAGAAATACATATATTTAATTCATTCGTATAAAATGCTGCCAAAATTTAGTTGTTGGATTGTAATAGCAAAAATCCTAAGGGTGTTCCCGCTGGCCATAGGCGGCGCCACACCCACCCCGACTTCATACCCTCCGCACTAACAAAATTTTGGTCATAAACTGAGAGAAGGTTAAAACAACGATGTGCTAAAATAGTCTTACATTTACTTAAATAATATTCACTAACAATGACGTGGTTTACCACTTATTAATAAATGAGTGATTTTAGTTAAAAAAAAAATTATCCATGATTCATTTGGGTATATTTAAACTATACAAGGTTCACTTTAAAACTACTCAAATTAAATAACGGATCAAAATTGGTTGTTTTATAATAATTGTTAACACAAAATGGGCCTTGCTGAGACATCAAGGTCTAATTATGATAGGATTAAAATGTGATTAGTCCTTATTTTGGTAATTATAGAAATTAAACAACCTGTATTAATTAAGTGTTTATTCAAGATGATCATATATCAACATATATATCACCAGGGCCCGGTCCTAAGAATTTAAGTGCCTCGGTCGAGCCGGAAAAAAATGCCCCTATGAACAAAATATATTAACTAAATTTTTTTTAAACGACTATTAACTTTATACCAATAAATATAGAAAAAAAATATAGTATGTTATATTAAATACCGTGATAGTTAACCGATGATTCGCGAAGTTCTCGTAGCAGCAATTCGTCCTTTTTTAAAAAATAAAAGGCCTATGGTTTGATATTGGGTTTTAAGTTTAAAGAGGCCCAACTATTATAAAGATTAAAAGGACCCAATCATTTAAAAATGATAATATATTTTTATGTTTTATAAAAAAAGACTCAATATATAAAACCGGCATTTAAAATTTTATAAAATATATATATATATACAAGCCCCGGAAAAATTTTATGCCCCCGAAAAAAACGGGCCGTGGCCGGCGGCCCGGCTTGGCCTACCCAAGGGCCGGCCCTGTATATCACTAAACATGTCAATGTATCACAAATACATATGATCAACAAGTTGTAACATGTTAAAGATGATAAATTCCAAATTCACATTATTTTACATACAAGGTGATGGCTATATGATTAAAAATACAACTGAAAGATATAACGGAATATCAAGATGCATCCTTCAACAAAACAAATCAACATGCTTATAAAGGAAGGTGCAAGCAAAAATATGAATATGCTGTGGATTAATTAGAGAGAAAAATAAAAATGACATCAAAGTAAGTTTTTATAAAAATCAAAATGATTTATAAAAACTAAGTTTTATAAAATACAAGTCATTTCCATAAAAAGGTTTTTATAAAAGCTAAAGTTTTATAAAACTAATCTAAGTGACTAAATCCAAATGGTTTAGTTACGATTAGAATCTTAGATTCTAAAAGAGTTGTTAATGGAGAGTTTCTAACACAAGTATTTGGAAAATAAGTCAACTATAAACATTGGTTAAGGGGGGGGGATGCTTTGTTTTGTGGGTAATACATCTATGGTTGGTTCTAGTGGTTACAAGATGTGACTTGTGTTTAAAAAATGGTACTTTTTAGCGTCAAAATCCAGGAAATGACTTTTGTGTGTGAGAGTGGACAAAGCTAACGGTCAAGAAGGAAGTAGCCAAGACTTGCCTCCAGGCTCACTTTCAATGGGATGGTCAACCGTGGCTGAGACAGCCCTTGTGACTTCCCTGACTTGACTTGTGCTTATAAATAGAGGCATTGTTCATCCTTCACAGTCACCCCTTTGCTCTTAAATCCTTTCAAATATAAATCTAATATCTTCCTATAATTCAATTGATCTATGTAGATATAAAGACTGATGGTTACAAAATTATCTAAGTATGGATGCTGTTGATACTACAATTTTGCCACTGATAAAAGCTACTGCTGATAAGTGTCTTTGATGCGGATAGTTGTAAATGTTGATGATCAACAACTATGCTGCGGATAAGCTTTTATCTGCTGAAGTCCAAAGTTGCTGCTGATAGGCTTATCAGCAGCATCTAACACTGATTGTAAGGCCCCAAACCAGGCACCCCACAGTTGATCCTCATAACGGGTTATTCTCTTGAAAATACTCATTTTAGATATATTAAACTACAGCGGAAGTCTTTCTAAAAACATTAATTGTTATTTAATGTCATTAAGTTACCTTACGAATGCTTGCACACCAAACCGAGTAGCATCGCTCCCAAGCCAAGATACCCCGGTAGCCAGACTCACCTGCAAAACAACCTAACGTGTCACACCCTCAATTTCAACTAACGAAGTTTTACCGTTTGGGAAGTTACAAACCATGATCTCAGTCATTAGTTACATTGAACGACACTATATGGGACTAAAATGAAAATATATCATAAATGATCAAAGTAAGTGCGGAAGCGTAAAACGAAAGAGTAAATGCGCACAACAACGCGCCCAAGTCTAACAATAACGGAAACATAATAAGTGAAGAGATAAGATGAAGAGCAAAAAGAAGAAGTTGTTCTACAACTTAGAAGATTATTCTTGCATTGTATGTGGGGGGTCTTCACTAATATTGTCTAGTGAATGTTCTAACTTGAAAGTGATACAACATCTTGATATAGTGTTGATTTGTGAGAGATAACATTATCTTGACATAGTGTTAAGTTGAGGGAGATCACACTATCTTGTTATAGTGTTGACGTGTTAAGTGTTTGCACTATCATGACATAGTGCTTATTTGTGAGGTTGTAAACTATCTTGAAATAGTGTTTACTTGGGAGAGTTTACTATCTTGTCACCTTGATATAGTGAGAAGTGTAAAGACACACTTCTTGACATAGTGTGCTAAAGAAGATGATCATTTCCTTTGACTAGTGAGACCTTGTACAAGGTGATCACTACATTTGAATTAATGAGACATTAGTGTACCGGTTATCATTTCTGATTAAGGGAGACGACTAGTAAAGCTAACTCTCGATTGGAGAATCGGGGAGAGGACGTAGAGTAGATTAGTTAACATCCACTTGAACCTCTGTAAATTCGGTTTTGTCTTTCTATACCTTAAAATCTTTACATACATTGCATATTCATAAACTTGAGTTGTAAACAAGAGATAATACATACTTAATCAAGTTTTAAATAGAAAAAATTTAAGAAACCTATTCATCACTTATTCTCCTATAGTTTTCTACAGGGCCAAATGAACGAGCATAACTCATGACCACTCTTTGTCGCCACCACCTACTAGTCGATACCGCCGCCACTTAGGGATGTTCAAAAATGGATATTCGAAAATTTTGGATAGTTGATTTTAGTATCCAAAATTTCAAATTTCCGGAATTTTGGATACGGATTCGGATTCTTAAACGGATATCCGAAATATATTTTATAAAAAAAATTTGTAGAAGCATGTTTTTGTAACTATAGATAAAATTCTATGTATCGGTGTACGTGACTAGTACACAGAAGGGTGTTCCTAAGTACTTAGCCTACACACCAGTTTGGTCCTGCGTACTTAGTAAGTACGCAAGGCTTTTTCCTTGCGTACTTGTCAAGTAAGCATGACCAAACCCTACGTACTTAGACAAGTACGCAGGTAGTATTCCTGTCCCTATAAATAGAAGACTTGTCTTCATTTGTAGGTGGAACTTCTGGGAACTAGGTCGAGAGGTGTCCGGGCGGGATGAGCTATCCCGCCCCTAGAGCGTGAGTGTAGACGAGAGATGTTTGCTTCTTCGGTATGTAATGTGAGATGACTTCGTTGTTATGGATTACGTATCGTTTTTGTGTTGATTCTCTTCTTTATGTTCTTGTTTCTCTCTGTATCGTTCTTCTTTGTTCCCACACAAATCACATAACAGGTCCGTGTTATCTCCGCTGCGCGACGAGTCTCCCGGGACCTACAAAAATAGAACATATTTTATAAAAAATATCCGAATTTTTATAAAAAATATATTTTATAAAAAAATATCTGAAATATATTTTATAAAAAAACTATATACCAAATAAATATATTTTATAAAAAATTAAGAAAATATTTTTGATATATGAAAGACTCAATTTTTTTAAAATCACTATCTGAATCTGAATAAAAAAATACGAATATCCAAATTTTCAGATAATTCGGGTTTGGAACTTCGGGTTTTTCATTAAGATGTTCGAATTCATATTTTTCTAAAACCCCTACCGCCACCACCATTGACGTCAGCACAACCACCACCTCTGCCGCCACCACCTCGCAACCAACACCGCTGTCGTTACCATCGCATCCACCTCCATCACCGCCACCATAAAAAAGTTTAAAAATGTAGAAACTAAAAGTTGAAGATATGTGTATCTAGCTTTAGGAGCTTCCACGGGAAATGATTGTTGGACCCAAGCATTGATGAACATGGGTTATTCAATGTGTAAGTATGTATCAAATCCTATATCTATCTTTGAGATTCAGATTTGACACAAAAAAGAGTTGAAGTTTTAAGCTAGACATATTGTACTCTTCTTGAAAACCTCTACACCATGAGTACCCGTCTCTCTATGAAAGAATTCTTAAAGTAAGAATTCTATCGTACTTTTGTGTTTACTTTGTTCATATTTTTAATTTGAGCTATTTAACCAATTTACTACATACTTTTATTTATGCTCTCAAACTTATTTTCCTACAAAACTTGGTTAATGAGTCAATTGATATCATATAAAATAAAATTAGGCTGTTTTTAATGAGTCAAATTTCTAGAATATCACATTAACACCGTTGTGCTGCTTTGATCTCATTTTATCTAGAGTATTTCCTCAATTTCACGGGAATCAAAGATCCCAAAATTTATTTTATTGTTATTTTTTCTTCTGGAACTCCTTTTTTATATACTTTTCCGTGTGCGCGATTTCAACTTTTATCGCAAATTCATAAACATCAACCAAACTAAAGCTCGATTTTTTTTTACTAAATTCAAAAGAAATCTAGAAATGATGGGCTATAAAGTAAAATAAACATCAACCTAAGAGGTTCCATAGTGTTCGGAATCAGAATAGTCTTGATCTAGCATGTACTCAACATCTACTAACCGGTATCAATATATATTCCTAATTTTCTCATTTGGTACTAAGTAAATTCAATTATACTAAAATGACATTCATGAAATTAAGATCACCAACATACATAAGATAAGATAGAGATTTAGTTCAACCTAAGTTAGGGACGAGGAAGAGTACCATACGATTGTACTTTGATCTAAATATACAACCGTATGAGTATAGTATACAAGTCTATAATATTCCCAACCTTTTTTTATTATTTTTAGAACGGCTCCTAATGTACTCCTAATAACCACCTATACCTACACATTACAAGATTTGAACCCTCCACCTTCGGAACAGAGGGGAGGCACCTTACTACCAAGATGTCCTTAGGGACTCTAATATTCCCAACCTCACACTACCAAAAAACTCAAAAATTTTCAACGGCGGTTTTCGTAGGAAATTTGTCGGAATTAGCCGTTACCGACAAGTTTATAACAAAAAGTGTTTGTCGAAAAAAACCCCGTAGGAAATTTTTTTCCAACAAAGTCCCGACTAATTTTCCGACAAATTAGCGACAAAAGTCTTTCGTCGGTAATTTCCAACAATATTCCGACAATTATAATAAATAAATAAGTTAACTTATTTAATAAATTTGTTTGAAAATTGTAGGAAATCTTAAGGTTACTTTTTTTTTTGTCGGAAAGTTGTCGCTAACTTGTGGTAAATTTCTTTTGTTGGTAACTTGTCGGAAACTTTTGTAGCAAATATACATGTTTTCTAGTAGTGTCATCCACTTGTCAACTACTTCATATTGAAAGGACCCAAACCGAGTACTTCTTATAGTTGGCAAACATAGTTGTCAAACTTTGAATAAACATTAAAGTCAACAGCGAAAATCCATTACATAATTTGGAGTTAGGCTTGGCAAACTGGGCAGGTTCGGGTCACGGGTCATAACGGGTTGGGTCAGAACGGGTTGGGGTCAATACGGGTTAGAAGCAAAATGACTACGGGTCAAAATGGGTTTGGAGCAAAATTAGTTCGGGTCAAAACGGATCGTTTTTTTTTTTAAATATCAATTTGGTTCGAGTCAAAACAGGTTCGACCAATACGATGGGAGGTGGAGGCGGTGGGGTGGGGGGTGGGGTAAAAAAGGGAGGGTGAGGTGGGTGGCGGCGGCGGGGGTCGGGGTCGGGCCCGGTGTGGGGTGGGATGGGTGGGGTGTGTGGCGGCGGCGGGTGGTGGCGGTGGAGGGCGGGGCAGGCTGGGTGGGGGGTTAGGGTGGGTGAGGTGGGGTGGGGTGTGTGGCGGGCGAAGTAGGCTGGGTGGGGCAGGTGGGGGTGGGGTGGGTGGGTGGGGCGGGGTGGGGTGGGTTGGGGGTGGGGTAGGGTGCGGGATAAAGGTTGGGCGGGGGGTGGCGGGACGGTGGCGGAGGCAGGTTGGGTGGGGGGTGGGGTGGGTGAGGTGGGTTTGGTGGGATTTGTGGCGGCGGTGGCGGTAGCAGGCGGGTGGCGGTCGGGGAAGGCTGGGTGGGGCGGCTTATTGACTAATTTAAGGTGACCCAAATTAAGAAATTGAATATTTAAGGTGACCCAAATTGAACCGTTGACTAATTTAAGGTGACCCGTTGACTAATTTAAGGTGACCCAAATTAACTCATTGACTAATTTGAGTTCACCCAAATTGACCCGTATTCAATTGCTTTTTTACTCAAATGAACCTATTTTTTGAAGAATGGGTCAAGATTGCCACCCCTATTCAGAGTTAATTAAAACTTGAAGCATTAATTGTCTTAAACAACATAAATTAGATACTAGGGATGTCAATTTTGATCAGCAGCAGCTATCCAGCCATCCCATTCAAGGTCCTTAAGTCTCAAACATGTTTCTTTCCTTTACTACCTGATGTGCATACTAAAATAGTCTGCTAACGCTGGTGAGTTCAAAATTTCAAAACATGTAACAATTAACCATTCATTCTCATGTTATTCATATAAAATTCATTTAATGAAAAATACTTTAAACATACTTTACTTCATGCTACTACGTATTTACATTACAATGCAACATGCAATTAATACTTAGTCATTTCTATACTCTTTACATTTAAGTCATACATTAATAGTCTACAATTTGTTCCTTTCTTTACTGTCCACGGAGAACTTCTTTTGTCCCCAAAGGACCTCGGGTGATAGCAAGTATTGTTCCTTAAGGCTAAACGTCCAGAGGTCGATACTCGCTTCTTGTGTCCACAAAGGACCTATGTAGGTATTGTTCCCCAAGGCTCTATGTCCAAAGGTCGATACCCATCTCTTTCTTAGGTGACCGCTATCACCAGAGTAACCGTTATTACTCATTACATCAGTTGTATAACATCCTCGTTACAGTGCCCTGCCGAGGACTGTCCTGGTTGTTCATATGGCAGGCATACAACTAATGCCATGACACTGCCATAGGCTTCGGGTAGTACCAGTCACAAAGACTATACTACTACCTCAGGACTTGCTCCGATGGTAACCATACTCTTACAGATTAGACAATGTATTTGACTTATCTCTTTCTTTCTGTTTATAAAACATATAGTTAAATAAACCATTTTTTCTTATATTTCTTTGCAACCGTTTAAGTAATAAAATACATTTATTATAAACGTTTAATTCATGAGTATGCACACCACTCTAAAACGATAAAAATAGGGATTCTTGAACTCACCTGATAGGCTAGGGTAAACATGCTATCACTTGCTCACTGATGTTGTTTGAAAATCTAAGGTGATAGTCAACTAAATCAGTTCTAAACGTTATTATGTTTTGAGCGAAACTAAACTTTTAGTTTCGCTCCATGGTTCTAAGTGAAACTTTGCTAGATTCTCCATTATGAGTTTAGCGAAACTAAGCTAGATTCTCCGCTATGATTCAAGCGAAACTAAGCTAGATTCGCCATTATGAGTCTAGCGAAACTAAGCTAGATTCGCCACCCCAGATCAGGCGAAATTGGGCTAGTCTCGTGTGAACAACATCTTCTTCCCCAAAACCCTAGGTTTTGAATGTTAATGGCGGCTCAGGCTATTTCTCATCAAGTTCTTATCTTTTTACGTCAAAAACGTTTGTTTGCTATCCATTAGTCTAGATCTAAGGTTTATTCCACGTTTCACACGTAAAAATTGTAACTTTTTGATTCAAACTCGTTTTAAGCTCAAAACCCCAACCTTAAACAGAAACTTAGATCTAGCAAGGATTATTACCTGTTTCTAATTCTTTCTCGTTGCCAGATGCCTGATGGTCACCTACGCGTTCTTGGAGCTCGATCCTTCCTTGTACCACTTTCTCTCTCTAAGGTCTCTCTCTCTAGAAATCGCAATTCAGGGTGAAATGAGGGAAGTGAGGGGCGGCCACGGCTTGTAGCCCTCCCCTTGCCTTCCTTCTTCAGCCCATAGCCCAAACCCGCGAGCCCATGAGCCCATTCCCATTTTGATTCTTATCTCCTTATCCCATTTCGAGACACGTCTATGTCATTTCCGATCCTTGAAGCCTTTTATTATATTCGGGATGTTACACATATCCGTTTACTACTCTTCGTTTATAGTGTTGTTTCACATCCTTTTTTTTAATTTAAAAGTCTTTGTAACTTTGTCTTTGTAATGTTGTTTTCACATGTGAAACCAATTTTTAATTATCTACAAAAAATAGAAAATTCAATAAAAGTATATCAAGTGGGGTGTCTACTTAAAAAGGAAAACGCTTGTTTTTATAATGTATTTTGTTTGATTTAATTATTATCCACGCTTAATATATTCTAGTTTAAAAAGTAAAATTATTTTTGAATTTTAATGGGCTTAGGCTTACCGTATGCATATAAGTAGGGGTGTTCGCGATCTGTTTTTAACGGGTTTTAGGTCAAACTATGAGTTAAAATTTAAAACCGAACCGAACTTAACCGTCACTAACGATTTGGTTTTACGGCTTGAACTTTATTATACCCTTATATAAGATGCATAAAATAAAAAAATGTTACATTAAAATCCTAATACATAATTTAATGGTCATATAAGATCCTTAATACAGTTATATTCACAGTTATATTATAAATAATCTATAGCATTCAAATAACCCTATGAGATCTCTAGAGACAACCATATTTACTTCTAGCTAATTCAAGGTTCTAAAATTTTCTCATCAATCTATCTTGGGCTTAGATTTTAGGCTACACTTGTAATTCAATTAAATTAATAGAGGCTAGTTCAATTTGAAATAAACATACTATAATATATAAGTAGTTAAATATATCTAATATAAAATATTAAAATATAATTAAATTTATGTTCAGTATGATTTTATACGGCCGGTTTTTGGTATAAACCGCAAGACGGTTTGGAATTTTTGAAACCGACCGACCGAAAGTTATAGAAAAAAACCGACCACGAAATCAAACCGATTGCCGGTTAGGGCAACTTCACGGTTTGAAACCGAACCGTTGTAAGGCCCCTTTCCCGGGAGACCTCAATTGTTGGATTTACTCATAAACATAGTCATCTATACTGAACTTTTAAATTAAATCATTTAACATAGCGGAAGCGTACAATAAGTCAAATACATAACGTAGCAGCGGAAGTCTTAACATTTAAACATAAACATTGTCTTAACATAAACTCAAGTAATTGGGATGTCAGTTGTGCCGAGTAGCCATTACGCCTTAGCATGCCCCTTCTTATTGCTACCTGAAGTGCATACTAAAAGTCAGCTAATGCTGGTGAGTTCTAGTTTAAAAGCAATCAGATATAAACTTTATCATATAATATATATGAATATATATTATATATACTTATTCTTTTTCTCTTTACTTTACTTATTTCTTATAACATTCGCAATGAGTACGTATATAAATACATACATGCTTATTTCTTAGTGTACAATCATTGGTCATACACATATGGGTGATCAACCCGTTACTTGCTTACGTAAGTCACAATAACAAACGTTCTAGAACTACCGTCATAGCCCATTTACTTAACCGTCCGGCACTAGAAACCGTCCGTCATATCTTAAACCGTCCGGCAAACCTTCGGCCGTCCGTCTTACCGTCCTACCGTCATATTACCGTCCTACCGTCATAGTCCGTCATATTCGTCCGTCTGCCCTAAGGCATCTGTTTCCCACTGTAACTAATTATACAGCCGTGCATCGATTTAGGGACTTACTCCACCATAATGGCCTTAGTTTAGTCTACCTTTCTAGACTTTCCTTTCTTGCTGCATAATAGTCGAGTGGTCGTCCGTCTACTGAAGTAGCCGTTATCATCGTTTCCATCCATAACGTTCATTTATACTTAGCAAGCAATATATACATGGATATAAAGAAAGATTTCATTCTTACACGTTATGTCATACGTTTCATACTTGGCAAACAATATATACATAGATATAAAGCAAGATTTCTTTCTTATACGTTATGTCATGCTTTCATTTCTTTATTTATAAACATACTTGTTATACTTATATTTCACGTATATTGCCATATAACACATAACATAACATTTATTCATATCATGTATACACTCCAGCCCCAAAACATTTATAATCATCTGCACGTAACACATAGGGGGTACATAGAACTCACCTGATGTGTGGTTTCTGTAATACACTTAGCCGGTTACTGAGCATCACTAAGGTCACTCACAATCTGTAGAATAAAGTCATACACATAAGGTAGTGCTCCTAGATGACACTAGACATTACTATGCTTGAACCCAGTAGTTTCGGGTCATGGGCTTATATCGAAACTATGGTAATTTCGATAAGTAACTTATGTAAAATTTAGTAGTTTCGGGTCATGGGTTTATATCGAAACTATGGTAGTTTCGATAAGTAACTTATGTAAAATCTTAGTAGTTTCGGGTCATGGGTTTATATCGAAACTATAGTAGTTTCGATAAGTAACTTATATAAAATCTTAGTAGTTTCAGGTGGGTTTATATCGAAACTATGTAGTTTTGTCACACCCCCAAATTTATTTACTTATTAAATAAATACAGGTTGCAACGATCGGTTCATACACGATAGCGGAAGTTGTAATAGTGATTTCTAAGACTTGAATACATACACAAATACTAAAACTAAGTAATACAATGATCTAAGTTCTTCTAGATCAATGACAGACTTGAGACCAGATAATCTATGTCCTTCCAGCTAGTAGGAATTTATCCAATTATAGCTAGCCTATTCCAACCGCTCCATGGCTAAAGGTTACCTGAGAAACATACTTGAAAGTGTCAACACAAAGGTTGGTGAGTTCACAGAGTTAGTTATATCAGTGCTTATAGTTCTTTCCGAAAACATGTACATGACTTTACCGTCATAAAACTAAGTAGTTTTCCCCGAAAAACTATACATGACTTAACCGTCATAATAATGAGTAGTTTTCATTTGAAAGCGTATCCATGACTTTACCGTCATAAAATATGTAGTTTTTCCTTTGAAAACATTACCATGACTTAACCGTCATGAATCCAATGTTTAAACATGATCATTTTCTGATCAAAAACTCTTTTGTTTAAAACCTGATCACTTTAACCTGATCAGAACTCTTTTGTTTAAAACCTGATCACTTTAACCTGATCAGAACTCTTTTGCTTAAAACCTGATCACTTTAACCTGATCAGAACTCTTTTGTTTTAAACCTGATCACTTTAACCTGATCAGAACTCTTTTGTTTAAAACCTGATCACTTTAACCTGATCAGAACTCTTTTGCTTAAAACCTGATCACTTTAACCTGATCAGAACTCTTTTGTTTAAAACCTGATCACTTTAACCTGATCAGAACTCTTTTGCTTAAAACCTGATCACTTTAACCTGATCAGAACCCTTTTGTTTAAAACCTGATCAGAACCCTTTTGCTTAAAACCTGATCACTTTAACCTGATCAGAACCCTTTTGCATGTATTACCAATGAATTTGAATACTAATCCGATCTATTAACCCCATTTGTAAGTTTGCAAGGAATACAAAATAGTATGTATTGTACGAGACCGTAACCAAACCCCGACCTTTTGTGCCTCCCCCTCGCCTTTTTGCGAGTAAGACAATATGCGGTCATTCGACCCTTTTGACCCCTGGTTAGCGTGACTAACCATGACCGGAGGCGTCACCCCCAATAGTACTATCCATATAATCCCGGGCTAAAATAGCTAATGGTTACTAACTTATTCAGAGGACTTTAAGCGCTTTACTTTTCCCTCAATACACACATACGGTCAGATCATTAGTTCAAATCATTTACACACAAAAGTCTTTTACAAGTATGTTTCCACCCCAAATCATTTCAAAAACTTAGAAAAAGGGGAATTAGTGAAACTCACAAGGAGTTAGACCTGAATGTTCATGATGTCAAACTTGTAAGCAAATGTAATTCATGTTTTCAAACATAACAAGTAAGTATGTTTCTCCCCCCGATGTTTACAAAACATTAAAAAGTTAAAAGGGGGCCGTGAACTTACCTTGTGTTCGATGAAATCCTAGCAAACAAACTTGTGCTAGTTCTTGTCTATCCGTACCCTAATCACACAAGGGTACTAATGTGTTAAAACTACCCGTCTTATATCCGACTTAACAAATCGCGTTAAGTACGCCTTTGTTTAGTAAAAATAGTGTTTTTATTTTCAACTCGTTGGTGATTATTATTCCAGTCTAGACGCTTACATATTTTCCGAGAAAATAATATGTTTCCCTATTGGTGACTTATTAAGTGTACCAAAAATAAATATAATTTTTGTAACTTAAAATATATTCACTTATGTTCCACGATGTCACGTGATTATTTATTTTTAACCGAATCTCTTCATATGTTCCATGTACATATATTCAATGTTCATATTAGGATACTAATCTTTAATTCTTAGAACATTTCCATGATTTAACCAAAACCGTACATCAACACATATATATCATAATTTTATCCATAAACCTATACTTTTAGTAACACCTTTCACGTTCATATGTTGATGATAATCGTTCGTATGTCTTCTTGAATCATAGGACACTACCTTGGGTCTTGCCAGGTAAGTCACACATGATCATATAACTTCACGAACATGTATCCTTCAACATAACACATGAATGGAATGAAGGGTTTGTGAGGAACACCATCATCCAAGTGTTTATTTTATGTGATAGTATATATATGTAGTTTATATTTGATGTGTCCTTGTCTTGTCCATGGTCCTTGTAGTTTGGTATTTTATGTATGAACATGTACGTGTATTAAATATATGTACTCAAACATGACTTATGAAGAAATAACGCCAAAACTCATCAAGACTTTTATGTTTTATTTCGTCCTTGAAAACTCAGATTTTTAGGCGTACTTCGAATAGACTTTTAGATGGTTTTAGAAGACCAAATGACTTGGGGTTTTCTTCTAAAATCAAGTTTATTGAAACCAGAGGAGATGTGAAAAAGAATTACTACGTTTGGAGTTGTGTAGGTACCTCAAAACAGAAAAATGGAAAGAGATATCCAGATTCGACCTGCACTGAGCGGCCTTCTTGCGCCGGCTGTTTGGAGGTCGAATACTCCATGGATTCGAGTGATTCCACTTGTGTTCTTCCTTCTTAACATGGAGCTTCATTATAGAAGAAAAATGGACGGATTTGGCCAAGTAACGAAGGAGATATGGTCTTGTAAAGTTGGCCCAAAAATCTGCCAGAAACTGAGTTACGGGATTTTGGTCTTCTTTCGGTTTTCGGGGCTGGTTAAAATTAGAGAACAATATGTGGTGTCGAGTTCATACCACCAGACAAGATAGGTGATGAATAACGAGTAGAAATATGGTAGAGGCTCGTGATGCTACAAAACTTGACTCTTAGACTCCAAACCTTTCTTAAATCTTCAACTCTAACTCAACTTCTCTATGGTTTGCTCTTGGACTTGAAAGATTTCATAGTGTTTGTGTGTGTGCATGTGTGAGCCGATTGTGTGTATATATATGAGAGAGTGAGAGGTTGAGTGTGTAAGTGGGTGCATTTAATGTGATGGAACTTGATGTTGGTGTGGTCTACACTCAAAGAGGCGTGGCCTCTCTATGACATGGGTATGGTGAGGTGGTGTGAGGTGGGTCCTTCCTTGACTTTCGGCCAAAGTAGGGGGGAGAAGGGTGGGGGGTTGGGTGTTGTAGTCAACCAAGTCACTTCAAAGATGATTGACTTGACGGATTTGACTCTTGCTTGCACCTTTGGTTAATAGGGTATGGGCTTATGACAACATGATGGTGGCAAGTATGGTGGAGTGGGTGTGTGGGTGGTCCCACATAGGTATGGCTGAAAATGGGGTAGTAGGGTGGGGGTTGGGTCTTGTCACATCTCATAATAGCCATCAAAGCCCTAGTTAGATGGGTTCTTTGGTGGTGTCAACCTTCTGGGTGATTGCGTGATCTAATACCCGGTGTATGACTTTTTAATGGTTTAAACTTTATATATCTATATACCTAGATATTATATATATATCCATACATATATATACACGTATATATATAATTATTTGATGAAAAGGGGGTTGAGTGTAGAACTCAACAAGTCATCATCGTTACGACTTGACGTTGGAGTGGAGTATAAGCAAAGATATAATGATGGTGATGTGATCCTTGAGGTTGCTTGTACACTTGGTCATAATCATAATGATCATGACGCTTGAGTGTTGTGTAAGCAAAGCAATCATGATGATGTGATTGATTTAGACGCGGTATACTACCCGAAATTAATACCCGTTTCAATATATTTAATTATTAAAACGTCCTATATTTTGTGTAGATTGACTAGCTTTAATAATCTGCTAGTGAATTCCCGACGTAGTTATTACTTGAACTATATTATATATGTATACACATAAAATAACTTAGAGTTATGTAACTTATTTATGTGTCAACTTTTTACAAAAGTTAGTCACCAATATTTATGTTTTTAAAGCGTCTCCCTAGACTTTTCTGGAATAACATTCTTTTTAATCACCAACGACCGTATCTTGTAGGTTATAACCGTTTACTATTCTAGTAACTCTTGAAAATTACTAAAATATGGCACGTGTTCCTTTGCTAGACTTCTGACAATACCATGTCAAAGATAATACTCCTAATAAATATAAAATACGAACGTGCCATTATGAATATGGATAATGACCTGAAATACTGGGTGTTACATTCTCCCCATGTTAAAGAGAATTTCGTCCCGAAATTCAGTTCTTGTCATCTTTATTTGGAGTGTTCGTGAACAAGGACATGTACTTGGCTTTCATTTTATCTTCCCGCTCCCACGTATACTCGGGGCCGCGCTTTGAATTCCAACGCACCTTAACCAATTTAACCCGGCTACGCCTTGTTTTCTGAACCTCCTAATCAGTGTCTTCAATCGGTTCCTCAATGAAGTGTAGCTTGTTATCTATGTGAATCTCATCAGGCGATATAATTAATGTCTCGTCTGATAAACACTTCTTGAGATTTGATACATGAAACGTATCATGTGCATTTCTTAGTTCTTGTGGCATCTTGAGTTTGTATGCTACAAGGCCAACTCAAGCCAAAATTTCAAATGGTTCAACGTACCTAGGGTTAAGCTTGTCACGGTTGCCAAATCTTGCAACTCCTTCCCAAGGTGAGACCTTCTACATGACTTTGTTTCCCACTTGGAATTCTAATGGCTTTCGTCTGTTGCTAGCACAACTCTCTTTCGTCTGTCGCTAGCACAACTCTCTTTCGACTGTCTCTAGTGGCTTTCGGACGATCTTTGATTTCGACGATCTTGTCCATGGTTTGCTAGCCAATATCAGGACCAGTCAAATGATTTTCGCCAACCTCCGCCCAACATAGCGATGGGCGACACTTACAACCATCCAAAGCCTCAACGGAGCGGCTTTAATGCTGGTATGGTAGTTTTTATTATATGAAAACTCAGCCAACGGCAATGAGTATCCCTATTTCCTCTGAAATAAATTACACACGCACGGAGCACATCTTTTAAAGTTTGGATGGTCCTTTTACCTTGACCGTTCATCTGGGGATGATATGCAGTGCTCATGTAAAGGCGTGTGCCCAAGGCTTCTTGTACAGACTGCCAAGTTCTTGACATGAATCGACTGTCCCTTTTAGAGAAAATGGAAACTTTATGTTTGTCCCTCTTACGCTTTTCGAAAGCATTTTCCCGGACTAAGACTTTTCTCTTATTTCAGGTTTCATGTTTTCTTGGATTTTCCTCTCCATGTGCCTTCATGGAGCTAATATTTTATGTTCTTTGGGAGCTCTTATTTGCGAACGTCGAGTCTAATCACCACTTTACCCGTTACTTGCACTATCTTCCCTCGGCAGACTAGCATTTGGGTTGTAACACCTGGTATGTAAGCTCATGACTTGGCCACCATACCCTCGAAGTATTTGTGCCATAAAAAGTTCTATGTTTGTTTGGGATATTCATATTCCGTCTAGCTGAGGGAATGAATAGTAATACTGTGAGAATGGTCTCATCGAATTAGTGCTTTCCCCAAAATGGGCTATGGGTTTGTCAACCCATTAAGTTGGCAGAAAGGGTTGATAGCCAACTATTAGTCATAAAGTGTGTATGCACTCCCTTAGTGTTTGAATGATACTTTGGTGACTTATCATTACGTATTCCACTCATTCAGGTTATAGCCTCAAAATCCTTAGCACAAGGATAAACTTGAGGTAATGAGTGTTGAACGTCGAGACTTTTGTATTCTAACTGAGTCTACTCCAAGAGATCGTTTCTTAACAATAGATGCTCTAGAGCTTCCCAATTATAGAAAACTAGGAGTGAATGATGCAATCACACCTCTCTTCTAGGCTAAATCTGGGATCCATCCATCAAGATGAACTTTTGGAAAGTGCGAGTACAAAAGAGTAATAAATTATTCTTCTCAACTCTTTGTGGACAGTGGCCTGTTGTGAATAGCTCGAGCTTACGCCCCTTATGCATATCATGAGCTAATGAGATTAGCATGAAATTCCGCATTTGGGACTCCTTTAAGAGTTTTGCATGTCGTTTTCCGGTTAGTTCGACAATAGTCGTTAGTCCACACCTAGGTTTCTTTGGCATTCGTTTGAGCATCAACCCCGGCTTATCCATTGCCGAGAGAATAGTCAGACTTAAAGGTATATTGAATGTCAATGGCTGCGAGAGCAATCCTGTTTGACCGATATTCTGAAATGTCCGATTTCCTACTTGTCTCATGTCGAGCTTCCACAATATCCATAGGTGCCATGTGTATGCGGGTCAGAATAATATTCTGCCCCATTACTGAAGTTAGTGCATAACACTCTTGGCGTAACTTTCAAGCAATTATGAGATTGAACTGTATGATGGATCCTGAGATTACGCTATAATCTCCCACAATAATTGTGCAATTACTGTAAGTGTTAGTTGTGGTAACGCTCAATTTGAAGCATTCCTGACAAGTAGAATCTCAAAAAATGAATGTGCGAATTCCTTCGTCGTTCAGGATTCACTAAGGATTGGTTGAATTCAATTTGAATTTCTCTCGTTCCTCCAAAACTAGGAGAATGCTTTGTGAGCACCTAATTGAGAAGTCTGATTTGTTAAGATTCAATCCTTAATCAATTGACTGAGAACATGGTTTGATCATCAGCTTAAACAGCAAGACTCACTAAAGTTCCCATGCACTGCAAATTATGATTACGTGTGCACCCGTAATGATAATTTTCCTTGCCTGATCCCTATAGTGTTTCCCCTGTCCCTAGCTTTTAATCAAAAGGGATTTGAAATGATCATTAGATTGCGTTTGCACATTTGTACAGGAGTGTGTATTGTTTTATTGGATTACTCTTAATTATGTGTACCAATACTCATGAATCTGCCGAATATGGATGTTGTCGGATGAGGCTAATGGTAGAGAGTCACTACCAGTGTCTCAGAATTAAAATGCGTATGAAAGTCAGGCAATATGTGTAGGGCAGAGATCCTCAAATGATTATCGAGCAGCTCATGCTCCAAGTATGTATGTACTTATGGATCCACATGATCCTGATGAATGTCTGGGTCTCTTGACCCGTATGGTTCTCTCCCGTTTAGTCCTGCTCATCCATCTTGGGTTCCCTTCTGTCCGGGTAATCCCGTCTGCCATATCTCATGGCGAAATTCTAGGCATCCGATCCGGCAACTTATGAAGGAGAGTATTTATACCGCAAATATGTTAGAAAGATAGTTGCCTCCATGGCTGGAGTAGTTGTGGTGCAGGTATAGGTACAGATTCTGGTACGGGTTCAGCCTGTTGTGATACCAAGATCGGTAACTGACGATCGCTGCCGTCGTCGTCCAAGCTCAGCTCGTAACTCGATCTTCTAAAGTTGCAGTATGCTGAGTACCCGTTATTCATGACTCGTAATCCGAACAGTAACATGTTATAAGTGTTTATTATTTTCACATTGTTGTATGTGTTTAAGTGTTCATTACATGTGCCATGTAATTGTATTAGTGTAGCTAATGATACCCTAGTGTAACTCCATACACTAATAGTCTACACAAATTGTTCGGCAACGGTTGGAATTCCTATACTCAAGTCTTGGGTTAGTGTGATGCAAGTCTTAGAAATCTTGGTCCCTAAATAAGTCCGGTTAGAGCCTAGGTATCACTAAGGAAACCTAATTCGCAACCATTGCTCTGATACCAATCTATCACACCCCCAAATTTATTTACTTATTAAATAAATACAGGTTGCAACGATCGGTTAATACACGATAGCGGAAGCTGTAATAGTGATTTCTAAGACTTGAATACATACACAAATACTAAAACTAAGTAATACAATGATCAAAGTTCTTCTAGATCAATGACAGACTTGAGACCAGATAATCTATGTCCTTCCAGCTAGTAGGAATTTATCCAATTATAGCTAGCCTATTCCAACCGCTCCATGGCTAAAGGTTACCTGAGAAACATACTTGAAAGTGTCAACACAAAGGTTGGTGAGTTCACAGAGTTAGTTATATCAGTGCTTATAGTTCTTCCCGAAAACATGTACATGACTTTACCGTCATAAAACTAAGTAGTTTTCCCCGAAAAACTATACATGACTTAGCCGTCATAATAATGAGTAGTTTTCATTTGAAAACGTGTCCATGACTTTACCGTCATAAAATATGTAGTTTTTCCTTTAAAAACATTACCATGACTTAACCGTCATGAATCCAATGTTTAAACATGATCATTTTCTGATCAAAAACTCTTTTGTTTAAAACCTGATCACTTTAACCTGATCAGAACTCTTTTGTTTAAATCCTGATCACTTTAACCTGATCAGAACTCTTTTGCTTAAAACCTGATCACTTTAACCTGATCAGAACTCTTTTGTTTTAAACCTGATCACTTTAACCTGGTCAGAACTCTTTTGTTTAAAACATGATCACTTTAACCTGATCAGAACTCTTTTGCTTAAAACCTGATCACTTTAACCTGATTAGAACTCTTTTGTTTAAAACCTGATCACTTTAACCTGATCAGAACTCTTTTGCTTAAAACCTGATCACTTTAACCTGATCAGAACCCTTTTGTTTAAAATCTGATCACTTTAACCTGATCAGAACCCTTTTGCTTAAAACCTTATCACTTTAACCTGATCAGAACCCTTTTGCATGTATTACCAATGAATTTGAATACTAATCCGATCTATTAACCCCATTTGTAAGCTTGCAAGGAATACAAAATAGTATGTAATGTACGAGACCGTAACCAAACCCCGACCTTTTGTGCCTCCCCCTCGCCTTTTTGCGAGTAAGACAATATGCGGTCATTCGGCCCTTTTGACCCCTGGTTAGCGCGACTAACCATGACCGGAGGCGTCACCCCCAATAGTACTATCCATATAATCCCGGGCTAAAATAGCTAATGGTTACTAACTTATTCAGAGGACTTTAAGCGCTTCACTTTTCCCTCAATACACACATACGGTCAGATCATTACTTCAATTCATTTACACACAAAAGTCTTTTACAAGTATGTTTCCACCCCAAATCATTTCAAAAACTTAGAAAAAGGGGAATTAGTGAAACTCACAAGGAGTTAGACCTGAATGTTCATGATGTCAAACTTGTAAGCAAATGTAATTCATGTTTTCAAACATAACAAGTAAGTATGTTTCTCCCCCCGATGTTTACAAAACATTAAAAAGTTAAAAGGGGGCCGTGAACTCACCTTGTGTTCGATGAAATCCTAGCAAACAAACTTGTGCTAGTTCTTGTCTATCCGTACCCTAATCACACAAGGGTACTAATGTGTTAAAACTACCCGTCTTATATCCGACTTAACAAATCCCGTTAAGTACGCCTTTGTTTAGTAAAAATAGTGTTTTTATTTACGACTCGTTGGTGATTATTATTCCAGTCTAGACGCTTACATATTTTCCGAGAAAATAATATGTTTCCCTATTGGTGACTTATTAAGTGTATCAAAAATAAATATTATTTTTGTAACTTAAAATATATTCACTTATGTTCCACGATGTCACGTGATTATTTATTTTTAACCGAATCTCTTCATATGTTCCATGTACATATATCCAATGTTCATATTAAGATACTAATCTTTAATTCTTAGAACATTTCCATGATTTAACCAAAACCGTACATCAACACATATATATCATAATTTTATCCATAAACCTATACTTTTAGTAAAACCTTTCACGTTCATATGTTGATGATAATCGTTCGTATGTCTTCTTGAATCATAGGACACTACCTTGGGTCTTGCCAGGTAAGTCACACATGATCATATAACTTCACGAACATGTATCCTTCAACATAACACATGAATGGAATGAAGGGTTTGTGAGGAACACCATCATCCAAGTGTTTATTTTATGTGATAGTATATATATGTAGTTTATATTTGATGTGTCCTTGTCTTGTCCAAGGTCCTTGTAGTTTGGTATTTTATGTATGAACATGTACGTGTATTAAATATATGTACTCAAACATGACTTATGAAGAAATAACGCCAAAACTCATCAAGACTTTTATGTTTTATTTCGTCCTTGAAAACTCGGATTTTTAGGCGTACTTCGAATAGACTTTTAGATGGTTTTAGAAGACCAAATGACTTGAGGTTTTCTTCTAAAATAAATTTTATTGAAACCAGAGGAGATGTGAAAAAGAATTACTACGTTTGGAGTTGTGTAGGTACCTCAAAACAGAAAAATGGAAAGAGATATCCAGATTCGACCTGCACTGAGCGGCCTTCTTGCGCCGGCTGTTTGGAGGTCGAATACTCCATGGATTCGAGTGATTCCACTTGTGTTCTTCCTTCTTAACATGGAGCTTCATTCTAGAAGAAAAATGGACCGATTTGGCCAAGTAACGAAGGAGATATGGTCTTGTAAAGTTGGCCCAAAAATCTGCCAGAGACTGAGTTATGGGATTTTGGTCTTCTTTCGGTTTTCGGGGCTGGTTAAAATTATAGAACAATATGTGGTGTCGAGTTCATACCACCAGACAAGATAGGTGATGAACAACGAGTAGAAAGATGGTAGAGGCTCGTGATGCTACAAAACTCGACTCTTAGACTCCAAACCTTTCTTGAATCTTCAACTCTAACTCAACTTCTCTATGGTTTGCTCTTGGACTTGAAGATTTCATAGTGTTTGTGTGTGTGCATGTGTGAGCCGATTGTGTGTATATATATGAGAGAGTGAGAGGTTGAGTGTGTAAGTGGGTGCATTTAATGTGATGGAACTTGATGTTGATATGGTCTACACTCAAAGAGGCGTGGCCTCTCTATGACATGGGTATGGTGAGGTGGTGTGAGGTGGGTCCTTCTATGACTTTCGGCCGAAGTAGGGGGGAGAAGGGTGGGGGGTTGGGTGTTGTAGTCAACCAAGTCACTTCAAAGATGATTGACTTGACGGATTTGACTCTTGCTTGCACCTTTGGTTAATAGGGTATGGGCTTATGACAACATGATGGTGGCAAGTATGGTGGAGTGGGTGTGTGGGTGGTCCCACATAGGTATGGCTGAAAATGGGGTAGTAGGGTGGGGGTTGGGTCTTGTCACATCTCATAATAGCCATCTAAGCCCTAGTTAGATGGGTTCTTTGGTGGTGTCAACCTTCTGGGTGATTGCGTGATCTAATACCCGGTGTATGACTTTTTAATGGTTTAAACTTTATATATCTATATACCTAGATATTATATATATATCCATACATATATATACACGTATATATATAATTATTTGATGAAAAAGGGGTTGAGTGTAGAACTCAACAAGTCATCATCATTACGACTTGACGTTGGAGTGGAGTATAAGCAAAGATATAATGATGGTGATGTGATCCTTGAGGTTGCTTGTACTCTTGGTCATAATCATGATGATCATGACGCTTGAGTGTTGTGTAAGCAAAGCAATCATGATGATGTGATTGATTTAGACGCGGTATACTACCCGAAATTAATACCCGTTTCAATATATTTAATTATTAAAACGTCCTACATTTTGTGTAGATTGACTAGCTTTAATAATCTGCTAGTGAATTCCCGACGTAGTTATTACTTGAACTATATTATACATGTATACACATAAAATAACTTAGAGTTATGTAACTTATTTATGTGTCAACTTTTTACAAAAGTTAGTCACCAATATTTATGTTTTTAAAGCGTCTCCCTAGACTTTTCTGGAATAACATTCTTTTTAATCACCAACGACCGTATCTTGTGGGTTATAACCGTTTACTATTCTAGTAACTCTTGAAAATTACTAAAATATGGCACGTGTTCCTTTGCTAGACTTCTGACAATACCATGTCAAAGATAATACTCCTAACAAATATAAAATACGAACGTGCCATTATGAATATGGATAATGACCTGAAATACTGGGTGTTACAAGTTTCGATTGGTCTGCATATATCGAAACTAGGTAGTTTCGATGGATTTACCTATATCGAAACTAGTAGTTTCGATGCGTCAGTCTTCTTCCCCAACCAGAAACCCTAGATCTGGCCAATTATTTCTAATCGATCAAGCCTTGAACTTTTTACGTTCAAAACGTTTCTTTTTCATCCATGAGCTTAAATATGTGTTTTGTTTCAAGTTTCATACGTAAAATTCATGCCTTTATGTGACTTAAACCCAAAACCCCAAAACCGGTAAAACTCAGATTTAGAGGTGGTGCTTACCTTATAGAGTTCGATTCCCGTTGCTATACGTTGCTGTGATGAATACGAACGATTCCCGAGCCTTTAAGCCTCTTTCCCGCTTTCTCTCTCTAGAACCGGCCTCTCTCTCTCTCTCTTTCTCTAGAAGATACGAGTGTGGTGGAATGAGGGGGAAGGGTTGGTGGCTGCTGATTAGAAGGGTTTCCCTTCATATTTCGGGCCCATGGGTCGAACCTAAACCAAGCCCACCTTGCTTTTCTTTTATTTGTTTTCTATTTATTCGGGATGTTACAAGTGAATCATAGACCTATCCAACATCATTCCATTCTAAGTAAGTTCTTCTTATGTTCTTGCTTGTTCATACTTTTCCTTTCAAAAATCCCTCATAACTAGCTAGATCTATGATCCCTAATATGTTTATGTTATAATCATAGACCTATCCAACATCAAAAGCCCTATTTTAATTAAACTTGTTTAAAACTTTTATTTAAAAAACTTGGTTTGATCTTTATTGTTCCTTTCAATTTCAAAAATCATGTTTTTACTAAAACTCCTTATTTTCAAATTAAATTTTTTAATATTCAATTTCTATCTTTACTAAACTCATATTTCCACTTTAGCCCATATACTTTCCAAACACACCCTAAACTTGGTTAAGTATGCAAATAGAATAAATTTCAAACCAGTATGTAGTTATCTGGCAAACATTAAAGTTCTGGCTAGGAAAGACGGGGTTTTGGTCCGGCCAACTCTTTCCTGGAAACTTTTCTGTTGGAGGTACTACTCTGGAATGATAACCATTCTAGTGTACAACAACGACTTTCAACTAATTATGGTTATGATTATAAACCCATTTCTTTGCAAATATTTATACAAACTTTTATATAATTTCTTTTTTTTATATTATGAGAACATTTAAAACACAATTCTATACTTTTAATTAATAATTTATTTGGTTTAATTATTACTTAATTAGAACATCATTATTATACTTTAAATTTTGGTTTAATTACCAATTATTTAAATCATTATTTTTAACATTTATTTTTTCATAAATCAAATGAAAGGTTTTATTCATTTATTTATGTAGTAAATTATTTAATTACTCAACTAATTATTACTCATTTATTTATTTACCCATTTATTAATTTATGCAATTGCAAATAAAAGAAAACGACTCATTTACTTATTTGTGTATTTATTTATAAACAATAGAAACCTAATTATTTGTTCATACATTTATATAATTATTACAATCAAACAAAATCCTTATTAATTCTTTCACTTATTACAATACAATTATTTATCAACTGTTTACATAAAATATTATTTGCAACTCAAATAATTATTTTATTATTAAAATGAGGACACCCACATCAATCTACTCGCACATTAGGATTTCCTTTTTCATTTGTACAAATCATTGATACATATATTCCATCAAACATAGGTTAACCTTGTGGTTAGCTAGAACATTTGTGCAACAAACAACATACTTGTGTGACATTCAAGCTACTCATTGCAAGGTGAGTTTACATAGCCCCTTTTTCCTTTTTAAACTTTTGGGGTGGAAATAAATTATTTACACAATTCAGTACCTTTGTTCTTACGCTATGGTCTTTATGATTTATGTCTTAAACTGCTTGGTGACCATTACATGTGTTCATGTCAGCACAGTCATTAACTTGCTACCCAAGCCTAAGGTGGTACATTTTAGGATCATTTATACGGGAAGCAGATACATACCAGTTAACACAAACCTTGGCGGGTTTTTGTGTGTACCATATTACTACTTTTTCAAAATGGCAATCAGTGGGATTGCGTATCTAGTTTTCCATTACCAGACTTGATTGTACATTTGGAACCTTGTATGTTTTCACATTCATGCTTTAGACATGCTTTGAACATATTGAATTGTAAACCTATACTTAACTTTTGTTTGGTGTCAAAACCTATCTTACTCACCAATTAATTGTAGTTGACATTTACTCACATGTTTCAGGTGCACCAGTTTGAGGATACTACATAATCACTTAGGACTTCGGACCTAGCTTTAGTAAAGATTCAATTCAACTTATGTTATATTTGAACTCTTTGTTTTTCATTTCTACTTGTAACGGATGCATTTAATTTTGATGAATAAATATTATCACATTTAATAGATGATCATATGCTTATTAACAACCGCGTCAGCCCCGGCGTATAATCCGTCGTCGGCCGGGGTGTGACACATACTTACATATATAGATAAAAGAACAAATAGTGAAAATTGATGCGAAGTATACTAAGTAAATATGGGTCATTGATCAAAATAATCAATTGTTGAGATGATTAGGGAGTATCATGTGTATAGAAGGAATCAAATAAAAAAGATGGGAGGGGTAAAATGAGAAAACCACCATTTTTTTAAAACAACTCCTAATTTACTCTTATAAACCACCTATACATGCATTTTGCATGATTTGAACCATTGGCCTTTTAATAATGGCAAAACACCTTACCACCAGGATATCTCATTGGGGATGAAAACCACCATTGTTGATATGATTAGTTTGATTGTTTGTTTATATATGTTATATATAAATGGGTAATCAAACTAACTTATTCATATATATGGGAAGGTTCCATTAACAAGTGGTTTTTCGCTAAGAAATCCTAAGAAGTGGGTCAAACGAACTCCGATTGAGCTCATTTCAGCAGCGTTGGAACCGTCTCATCGAACCCTAACTCGCCCCCAAAAACCTAAACCCCCTCCACCCGCACTCCCAAAAACCTAACCCCCCTCCAACCCCACCCCGAAAAGCCTAAAACCACCACCTCCACCCCCCCCCCAAAAAAAAACCTAAACCCCCCACCCCACCCCCCTTAAAAACCTAAACCCACCCGCACCCACCCCCAAAAACCTAAATCCCCCACCCCCATCCCCGGAAAAAACCTAAATCCTAAAATCTAAACCCTAAGGCTAAAATCTAAACCCTAAAAGCTAAGATGGTAGAGTTCGACGAGACGGTTCCAACATCGCTGGAATGAGCTCAATCGGAGTTCGTTTGATATCGTTTCTTAAGGTTTTTGTCATTTCTAAGGCTTTTTAACGAAATATCACTTCTTATTTGAAACTCACCATATATATATATATATATATATATATATTAATTTTGTATAATGTGAACAATTATACCAACTTTTTCATATTATTAAGTTTTTTTTTATCATTTACCTACAAATATTTAAGTTAAATATAGAACAATCAAATTAAATTGTATGTATATAAATTTGAATTTCATGAGAGAAACAATATATCATTTTTCTTTTTTAATTTTTTTTAAATCAAAAAGTGAATGACTCAGATTTGTTTTTGCATGTTTTTGAAATATATAGTACTAGGTTAGAACCTTGTGTATTACACAGAATGAATAAAAAAAATATTAAATAATTGTTAGTGAAGATTTAGGAAATCCCAAAATTGTTTAATTGAAAATAATGTTTAATATGTCGAAATAAATAAAATATAAAACAATAATTAAATTTATAAAAATAACTAATTAAAGTAAAAGGTTATATTATATAAAGTATAAAATTGTTAATAACCTTATAAGTAATAATTATAATTCAAATTTTATATTAATTTTTCTAAAAAAAAACATTAACATAATTAAATTTTAAAATTCAAATTTACTTAGGATGGAGGGAGTGGGAGGCGGGTTGCGGGTACACCTCCGCAAGTGAAGCGGGTAGAAGTGGGCGGGTATCTAAAGCCACTGAAACACCGCCGCATGATGTGTAGATGCCATTCAAATCCATTAATTTGGTCAATTTCAAATTATCCTAAAAAAACATTAATTTGGTCGATTGCTATATTTTTCTTGTTTAAATTTAAAAGATTTATTATAATTTACAAATATTTTTATATATATTTGATTAAGAATTTAAGATTTATAAATATTCTTTTTTTACAGAATATTATACTTCGACTTGATCTCGTGGAACATATTGCGAGAAATACTCCGGATTTGGATGATGACGAAGACTAAATGAATTTTTATTTATTAATTACTTTTTTGAATAGTCTTTTTATTTATTGTTATGTATTTTTAATTAATTAATTAAATTTTTAGTTTTTTAATTTGGTTATTAATTTGTTTCAATTTAAAAAAATAAAAAATAAGAGGGTTATAGGGTACTTGGAGGGTACCACTCCCACCTTAGAGAGTACTTTGGTTAATTAAGGTGACATCTTCTAATTGGTGTAATTTGAGAGTGTACTTTGGTTAAAAGGGTACCACTTCCACCTCCCTTAAAACACAAAGTAACCACCTGACATGTGACAAAAATGACCTAAAAGTTTGACAAGTGTCAAAAATTATATTGCTTTATAATAATAGGTAGATTCTAAATTAATCTTCCCCCATATATAAACTCGATTACTACTTTAAAATATTATAAAACAATTGCATGCATTCTGTTTAACTTATTCTAAACCTTATATCTTATGACCTATCATCTCATGATACTTGAACCAATAAGGTTAAACTAATACCTTATTTTTATAAACTCATCCATTTTTTAAAATTTAAAAAGAAAAAATTAATTATAATTTACTAATTTTAAAAGTACCAAAGTGATAAATAATGAAAAAAAATTAAAACGAGGGAAGGAGCCCTGGTGAAGTATAAACTATAAATGCCAAAGAGGTTGTGGTGTAGTGGTTGAGGTGAGGCTGAAATTTTAAAGGATTCGGGTTCAATCCCTGCCATCACCATTAATTTCTGAGGCATGCAAATGAGGTCTAGTTCTTAGGCTGATGCACCAGGGTTTTACCTACGCCGATCCAGGGTTCGAGTCTCGGCTCTCCCTCAAGCCCGGAAGGGGACGTATTGGGTGGGATTTTTCCTTGGATGCTCTCCAACTCTGACGCCAAATGGGCCCGGTTAAAACAACATATTGGCCAGAGTTGGACGACACTCTCCCATATGACAGGGGGTGCGACGTCACAACATTCAATGTTCGCCGTTCAAAAAAAAGTATAAACTATAAAGAGACACTCAATACACCTCACCTCTTGAACCCTTTCATCATACAACACAAAAACAAATCTCTCTCTCTCTCTCTCTCTCTTCCTATATATATACATTCAAACTCCATTGATTATCTCTCTCTTCATTAACACAGGGATCGATGCTCTTCCTCACCAATTAACTCCCCCAATTAACTTCACTTTCTTCTTTGATTTCCTCGGCGTCGTCGCCGGTACCAAACACCGCAGAGATGGGCGGCGATAAGGCTCTTAATCTCGAAGAGATTAAAAACGAAACTGTTGATCTGGTATGAAATTGTTCTTACCTTTTCCCTAAATCATTTTAATCAGGTTTCGATTTCAGATTCAAATCGTCGTCAACAACATGTAAATCATCGTTAATTGAGGCATGTGAACTTTGATTCACAAATAAACAACTTATTTTCTGTGATTACTTTTTATTCCTCATGTCAGTTACAAATTGATTAAAATAATCATTTCAATGTTGTACGGATTTTCATGCTAATCGACAAATTAATTAGTTGTTTTCTGTGTGTGAATATATATATATATTTTTTTAATTTGATATTGATTCACCCTGTGATGATTTTGTTTTGTAGTATACCTTTTCTACTTAACTTGCGTAATTAAATGAGTCGGGTTTAATACGAGTTTTAATGTTCTTAGTTACGTGTAGCCGATTGTAAACTCGTATCTCAAACTTGATTGCATCATCGAGTATCCGGCTACTTATTAATTGTTTAACTGGCGGGTTTCTCTGTGCTCTTTATAATCTTATGTAGTTAAAATTAGTGTTTTCATAATTGGACTGGACCTCTAAGACAACCGGTTCGACCAGTGTACCTCTAAAACGACCGGTTCGCTGTTCGGTCCTGTTCTGAAAACATTGGTTAAAATTTATTCGTTGAAACCAGATTATATAAAAAATCGACTTGAAATATTAGAAAAACTCCATTATAAATCTATCTATTTTGAATTTTTAGGAATCTAAGTTTTTAACAACCTCAAGCATAAAATTAACTATATCTGAAATTACTGATTGTGTGTATCATGTGTGTTTTGGAATTCTACTTTGACTTCACATGTGACTGAGGTTATGTTTATTCAAATTATGAGTCAAATAAAGGTACTATATTTAAGGGCTCAAGCAAAATTTCTGGAAGGTAATATGTGTAAATCAGGGAGGAAAAAGAGGAGAAAGTAGTCATATATTTTATTTGATTTATTGTTATGATAAGTTTTAGAATCTTTTAAATTATTAGAAAAATGAAAAATCCGGATATTTGTTAGGCACCAAATCTGGATGTATTCTGTTGGGATACTTGATTTCTAATTATTTTTTAAAAATAAACTTATAAAAATCATCAAATAGTGCTTAGTCATGGCATGCATGGATTGCACATTTTTTATGAATTTCTTTTTTTAATGTCTCATAAATTGTTTGGTGACAAATTTTTTTTAAATTAGTTTTGTAACAATCTATTTTTTTATAAACAAAAATATTTATGTGTTTATATTTTGACATAATACGGCCGTATTGTGTAACAAAAATGCAAATGATGTGATATGTCTGAATGTTTTGTCGGCTTGACTTTTGCCTAAACGACACGTATAGACGTAACGAGATGGTGTAGCCATAGTAGGCCCTATAAAATACCTACCTTTTTTATGTTTTTAATAGTTATGAATTAAGAAATTAAGGAGAGACAAAGGGTAAAATAGTAATTTTAAATATTTCATCAGAATGTGTCTGTTGAATGCGGTGAACGGGCTGTGGGTACCTGTCCGTGGTACCTTGTCTTATTTTATGTTTTCCTTTTTCCAGCTTATTTTTGTTTACCGGCTTTCTTGGATTTATTAGTTACAATATTAAACTTTAATTTTACATTCATGAAAAAGTTTAGGTTATTGTAAAGTAAATATAACAATTATTTATGAGAACTTATGTTATAAAATATTAATAAACTACATTCTATAAATATTTAAATTTAAATATTGTGATTAATAATTAAAGAATCTTTTTATCTTACTTGTTTTTCTTTTATTTTATTTCAAATTTTTTATGCAAATATAGTTCTTTTTCTTTTGCCCCACCCACTTTTTTCGTGGCACGGAATTCCCGATATACCCTTTGCTTTCTCGTGTGGTTGGGTTCGCTTTTAGGGACTTTTTCGTATTCGGTGCTAACACCCACCCGTTTCTTTCTATAAGGGTTATGGGTCCCTCCATATTGAGTTAAGTGGAAAGTCAACTTGAGTTATTTTTTTTAAAGGCGACATTCTAAAACCCCTGCTTTTTTCGGTAGCAGTTCGGGTGTTCCTGTGAGTCATGCATGTCTTTCTCAATGGGTTGTAACTGTAGCGGACTCGAACCCGGGACCCACGTAGAAGGAAACCCACAACTGTGAAAACCCCCTGGCTCAACCTGAAACAATTTATCTCAAGCGAGACTCGAACCCATGACCTTCCATTTGAAAAGTCATGGATTACGACTCCACTAGAAGGCTTTGTGCAACCATCCATATCCTTGTTTGTCTTGTTTCTTAATATTTATTCACCTACCCCAATTGTGAAAATTACTGAATTTTGGCAAACCAATATTATTCAATTTCAGGAGCAAGAAACAATAGCCATTACATTTATACTATTTTCTTTAAATTTTTTAATACAAAAAAACTGAATGGTTTGTTTTTAAATTTTTTTTGTTCTTGTAATAATTTCTAGTATATCTAGATCACCTCTCATATATTATAATAATAATACTGTTTCACCTAGTGCTTAACATAGTGATGGGACTATTTTTGCTAACTTCTACCCATACACCCAATATAAAGTGTCTCTTAAAGTTGTGTGAATTGTGATGTTGGAAATGGGATATATGCCAAACCTCACCAAGAAGGGATGGTCAAGCATGTTAGATGACTGTCTTGTTTCCATTTCCATGTGTGTATCTATGGGAGATAGTTTGGTTTTTCATCAGAGTTTTATTTATTAATTTCTAAATTAAATAAAAAAGATGTTTTTTATATTTATTTTAAGTGGACCTCGAATCTATTACCAGATTTTTTTGTGTTAGGTCTTAAGAATTGGAACCTGATACCAGTCACATGAAATTGTGGAATATAATAAAGTAAGCATAATCTAAAGCAGCTTTAATTAATTAATTAATGTTTATTTTTAATTGAATTATTTACACTTGCATTTATATGTTTATTATTTATTTAAACTTTAAAATACAAGGGTTATGTGTTACTTTTCAATCAAATCTAACCTAATTATCAAAGGCATGCTAATTAAGATAAACATTTTCTTTTAGTGTTATGATGACAAAGCCCATTGCAATATATCACTTTTAGTGCATGAGTAACAATTCACTGTAACTAAACAAGTAAACATCTTAAGTGTTAGTTAAGCATGATGACACATGCAGCTAGTGTTGGGAATTTCCTAGTCCCCGCGGTTTAGGCATGGGGCAGCTAGGTGTGTGGTTGCGAGGCAAGAAATGATATTAATTAATTAGTGGATAATGGGCAGCTAGGTGTGTGGTTGCGAGGCAAGAAATGATATTAATTAATTAGTGGATAATTATCTAAGTATCCTATAAGAATTGTAATAGGAAATTTGTTAGATGATTATTATGTAATTAATTAATAGGAATCCTAGTTATAGTTTAATGAGGATAGATTAGCTATATATATATACTGTGTAGGGTATCGTGGATTGTAAGCAAGTAGTCTATGTAAATCGAGTTAGGGTTTGCTACTTGTAATCAAGTTTTAGAGTGAGATTTCTTGATAATAATAAACGTGTTTGGGAGTTAGCCAATTACGTTCGTGTTTTACCGATTCGGGACTTGAATTGGTATCAGAGCCAGGTTAAACAAGAAGGTTTTTCCGTGGCGATTACTAACCTAATCGCAACTCTTGTCACAAGAACTCAGATCTGATCAAGGCGGATTAAGATCACGGTGTGGTGGCAAGAAACAAAATTGGTTGGTCAAGTTCGGATCAACCAAGGCGACTCGCGATCAGGGGCGGATGTAGTGAAGCGAGGGGGGGTGCACAGGAACCCCCCGAGTTTTGAAATTTTAGTGTAACGGTAGGTAAAAAAACTAGGGTGAACCCCCTAAAATATTATAGGGTGAACCCCCTTACGACGGCGCCCACTGCTGCTCGCTTGATCCGGTTGTGAAGCTATAAAACTAAGAACTCTTTCTTGAACTAAATGTGTGTTTTTGAGCATTCATATGATTAGAGGTAAAAAATTGATAGAAACAAATGAGTAGATGACTCTTAAATACAAATTAGTTGATTTTGTGAACATTTGAAGCATAATTTTCATGTTTTTTTCTTTGCTTTAGGCCTCCAAAAATGGTTGAGCCGCCCCTGCCCGACCCGACCCGACCCGACCAATCGAACCGAACCGAAAATTTTTATGTCCGGCCCTATGAAATTGGATCATCTAAAAACAGTGAACCCCCTGAAAAAAATTCCTGGATCCGCCCCTGCTCGCGATCAAGGTGAAAAGTAAACAATCCATATCTGATCGAGGTAGGATCAGACTATTTTCAAAGAGTACCTTGGTCAAGGAAGATTAAAAAAAACCATCAAATAGTGTGCGATCAAAGTGTGAACACACCCTTCTTTTAGAGCCAAGAGAAAACTTGTTTGCTTAAGATTTGCGACCAGGAGTCTGCAGCCGTCGCAAAGATCAAGCCAGAAGAAATCTGCCGTCGCAAAAGACCTGATCAGCAACCAGATTAGTGACGAGAAGAACTCTGCTGTCGAAAAAGCCTGATCTGTGACCAGATTTGCGATCAGGACTGCTGTCGTTGCTAATCCAGATCAGCAAAGTTCAAGGAATAAGATCACAATCACGAACCCGGATCGCATTCCAGCTGCGTTTCAAGAGGGCTAGAACAAGATTCAAAGACACCACTTACTTACGGTTGAAGGAGTAGGCAGCGAGACATGGCTGATCAATCCGAGAACCGGAAAGTTGAACACGTATCCGGAGAAGAACAAAGAGCGGATGTTTTGACTTATGCGTTAGCAAGAACCAAGTTTAAGGAGATGAGGGCGTTACTTGGTGTACAAGAATTGCCCTATACGACTCAGAAATTCGGGGGGTGATTGTTGGGAATTTCCTAGTCCCCGCGGCTTAGGCATGGGGCGGCTAGGTGGGTGGTTGCTTGGAGTGCAAGGCAAGCAATGATATTAATTAATTAGTGGATAATTATCTAAGTATCCTATAAGAATTGTAATAGAAAGTTTGTTAGATGATTATTATGTAATTAATTAATAGGAATCCTAGTTATAGTCTAATGAGGATAGATTAGCTAAATATATATATACCGTGTAGGATATCGTGGATTGTAAGCAAGTAGTCTATGTAAACCGAGTTAGGGTTTGCTACTTGTAAAAAAGTTTTAGAGTGAGATTTCTTGATATTAATAAACGTGTTTGGGAGTTAGCCAATTACGTTCGTGTTTTACCGATTCGGGACTTGAGCTAGCAGAATAATAAGTGTCCCTTGATGTTTATCTTATAAGTTTATATCTAAGTGCAGGAGAAAGTACCGATTGAGGAGGTGTTTGAACAGTTGAAATGTAACCGCGAAGGTTTAAGTTCAGATGAAGGGGATGCAAGACTTCAAATTTTTGGACCTAACAAATTGGAGGAGAAAAAAGTATGTTCAATCATGATCATGATCAAACTTATTTTGTTTCTGTTCATCTTTCAAGTGTTTAATGTTTTTTTTAATGACTATAGGAAAGCAAAGTACTCAAGTTTCTTGGGTTCATGTGGAATCCTCTATCATGGGTCATGGAAGCTGCAGCCATTATGGCAATTGCACTGGCCAATGGAGGTGGAAAGCCACCAGATTGGCAAGACTTTGTAGGTATTGTTTGTCTTCTTGTTATCAACTCAACCATCAGTTTTATTGAAGAAAACAATGCTGGAAATGCTGCTGCTGCACTTATGGCTGGTCTTGCCCCTAAAACCAAGGTATTCATTCTACTATTTAACAAAATAATAACAATAATCAAGTTTAAAGATTGACTAATCTGCCCTTACTGCAGGTTCTAAGGGATGGTCGTTGGAGTGAGCAAGAAGCTTCTATCTTGGTTCCGGGAGATATTATCAGTATAAAACTTGGTGATATCGTTCCTGCTGATGCTCGTCTTCTAGAAGGTGACCCTTTAAAGATTGACCAATCTGCCCTTACTGGTGAATCACTTCCTGTGAACAAGAATCCTTATGATGAGGTGTTTTCTGGTTCAACTTGCAAGCAAGGTGAAATAGAAGCTGTGGTTATTGCAACCGGTGTGCACACTTTCTTCGGGAAAGCTGCACATTTAGTGGATAGCACTAACCAAGTTGGTCATTTCCAACAAGTTCTAACAGCAATTGGAAACTTCTGTATTTGCTCAATTGCTGTTGGAATGTTGGTTGAGATTATTGTCATGTACCCAATTCAGCACAGGCAGTACAGAAGTGGAATTGACAATCTTTTGGTGTTGCTTATTGGTGGAATTCCAATTGCTATGCCAACTGTTCTTTCTGTCACCATGGCTATTGGATCACATAGGCTTTCACAACAAGGTGCTATTACTAAAAGAATGACTGCAATTGAAGAAATGGCCGGAATGGATGTACTTTGCAGTGATAAGACAGGAACACTGACTCTTAACAAGCTTACAGTTGATAAAAATTTGATTGAGGTTTTTGCTAAAGGTGTGGATAAGGAGCAAGTTTTGCTTTATGCTGCTAGGGCTTCTAGGACTGAAAACCAGGATGCTATTGATGCTGCCATTGTAGGAACCCTTGCTGACCCTAAAGAGGTATCCTTCTCCCATCTAAATCATTTTATTCAAAAAAGTTAGATTGTTATTAAGCTAATATAAATTTCTTAATTATATATGAAGGCACGAGCTGGAATTAGAGAGGTTCATTTCTTTCCATTTAACCCTGTTGACAAGAGGACTGCTTTGACTTACATCGATGACCGTGGTAACTGGCATAGAACAAGCAAAGGTGCTCCCGAACAGGTACAGTTTCATCTTTTGCATACTATGCGCCTTATGAATAAGTTGGTTACTTAATTCAGTCTTTTTGATTTTTTTAATAGATTTTGACCCTCTGTGGATGCAAAGAGGATTTGAAAAAGAAAGTTCATGCAATGATTGATAAATTTGCTGAACGTGGGTTGCGTTCTTTGGCTGTTGCAAAACAGGTCTGCGTATTGCGTCTTTTTATCCATATACTTCTATGTTTATGTTTGATCATGATTATTTACTCTTGTTATCGCGATAAATTTATAGGAAGTGCCTGAGAAAACAAAAGAAAGCCCTGGTGGTCCGTGGCAGTTTGTTGGATTGCTGTCCTTATTTGACCCACCAAGGCATGACAGTGCTGAAACCATTCGCAGAGCTCTCCATCTTGGTGTAAATGTCAAGATGATTACGGGTAATTAATCGTATCTACTGATTATGTAACAAATTATTTTCTTTCTAATTTTTTGTAATTAAATCATGTCTTTTTGTCATTATATAGGTGATCAACTTGCTATTGCTAAGGAGACTGGTAGGCGGCTTGGTATGGGAACAAACATGTACCCTTCTTCTTCTTTACTTGGTGGCCACAAGGATGCATCTATAGCAGCTCTCCCTATTGAAGAGTTGATCGAGAAAGCTGATGGATTTGCTGGAGTTTTCCCAGGTGAGTGATTATTTATTTTTATCCTTTTAATATTATTATAATAATATTCTTCTCATACTGAATCTTTTGAGCTGAATATACAGAACACAAGTATGAGATTGTGAAGAAGTTACAAGAAAGAAAGCACATTTGTGGAATGACTGGTGATGGTGTGAATGATGCACCTGCTTTAAAGAAGGCTGACATTGGAATTGCTGTTGCTGACGCTACAGATGCCGCAAGGAGTGCTTCTGATATCGTACTTACCGAGCCTGGGCTTAGTGTCATAATTAGTGCAGTGCTTACCAGTCGCGCTATTTTCCAAAGAATGAAGAATTACACCGTTAGTTTATTTCTTTTTCTCAATTTTCATAATTATTCCATGAAATCAGTTTGTTTAGTTAATTTTTTTTTCCTTTTGCAGATCTATGCCGTTTCTATCACCATTCGTATTGTGGTAAGTTTTATGTGACATTTAAATCATACGCGTGTGATTATAATCCTTGAGTTAATTGACTAACTTATTTTTAACCTTTTGTAGTTTGGATTTTTGTTCATTGCTTTGATATGGAAATTTGACTTCTCTCCTTTCATGGTTTTGATCATTGCAATCCTTAATGATGGTAAGTTTTCACTTCCATTATGTTCCATAACACCAACTTTTTAACCATATTTTTACTAATTTATAGTTTTGTACTCTTGTTTATTAATTGAAAGGCACAATCATGACAATCTCAAAGGATAGAGTGAAACCATCTCCGTTACCTGATAGCTGGAAGCTAAAAGAGATCTTCGCCACTGGCATTGTGCTTGGAGGTTACTTAGCATTGATGACAGTCATATTCTTCTGGATCATGAAAGACACCAACTTCTTCTCAGTAAGTGTGAATAAATGATCGAATATTTAAATATTGATAATATGTCTTGTTTTCTTATTTCTGTCACGCGTACAGGACACATTTGGTGTTAAATCTTTGAGACACAGTGAAGTTGAGATGATGGCTGCTTTATATCTTCAAGTCAGTATAGTCAGCCAGGCTTTAATCTTCGTGACCCGTTCGCGCAGTTGGTCATTTATTGAACGTCCCGGTTTATTACTGTTGGGTGCTTTCTTAGCAGCACAACTGGTAACGAAACCTGACTCTTCTGTTTGAACTAACTAGTAACTGAATTCTGTTATCTAACAAACTAACACCTGTTATAAATATGAAAACTTTCAGGTGGCAACCTTAATAGCAGTGTATGCAGAGTGGGGATTTGCAAGAATCAAGGGAGTCGGGTGGGGATGGGCAGGTGTTATCTGGCTCTACAGCATCGTGTTCTACTTCCCTCTCGACCTTATGAAATTCGCCATTAAATATATACTTAGTGGGAAAGCATGGCTCAACTTGCTTGAAAACAAGGTACATTCATTTTTTTATAAAAATTAATTTATAAATATGGACTTTAAGTTCTAAACTAAACCTGCAACTTTTGAAACAGACTGCTTTCACAACCAAGAAGGATTATGGAAGAGAAGAGAGAGAGGCCCAATGGGCTCTTGCTCAGAGGACATTGCATGGGCTTCAAGCACCAGAAACCTCAAATATCTTTAATGAAAAGAGCAGCTACAGGGAATTGTCTGAAATAGCAGAACAGGCTAAGAGACGCGCTGAAGTTGCAAGGTATATTGTTAACTGTATTTCAAACTAGTTTTTAGTTTTTATAAGATTGGTAAATGTTTATAAAATTTGGCGATCTGCAGGCTTCGGGAGGTGCTTACATTGAAGGGGCATGTTGAGTCGGTGGTGAAGCTGAAGGGGCTAGATATTGACAATATCCAACAGCATTACACAGTGTGAGACAGCAAAGAAGAATCTTGTCTTTTTTTTTTTTTTTTTTTTTTGCTTTTTAACTTATTACGAGACTAGTAGAAGTTGATAACTCGTGTGGGGAAAAGGTATTTTGTGCTGGAATGTAACCCCCCGAAACTGTTTTACTTGTTCTGTTTTTAGTGCATTTCCGAGTATTACAGCGTATGGCTGCTGTTTTGTGTATGTTTTAAAAAAAGATTGAAAGCCACGTAAAGCATTTCACTTTCGATTTCTGACACTAATATCGAACAATATATACCATAATGCATAACAATATGTACTAGTATCAATAGGTCAATATATCATGGTCATGTGTGCAAATAGTTCTCAAATCGGTAATCTACTTGTCACAATTACAAAAAACAGAATTTGGAGTCAGCAAGTGCATGATATCAATCAACATATGTTTTTATCAATTACAGGCGAGTTGAAAGTTGTAGCCTTCCTTTCCATTCTTCACCAGGCTTCAACGTAATCGGCTTTTCAATTGCTGCAGCCTCTACACAAACCATGTATTTGTACTCATCTTCTCCAAAATCCGCCATAGTTTTGGCCTTAGTTTCCCATGGATTCCACACCACTAACACGCGAACAAAACAGTGCAATATTGTTACTTTTGCTCTACATTGAATACAAAATCACCAAAAAATGCACAACTTTAAATGCACATCTCACCAGCATCAGGAAGTCCATATTTTTGAACGACAAATGTTCGCTTCTTTTCCTGATCCAAAATTGAGATCTCTGTTGGTGTGCTAAGATAAATCCTGTCAAACTGCGTAAACAATTGACACTACATAAGCCTAACCATAGCATCTCCAAGTTCTGTAGCTCTCTCCCGGTTCTTCAAATTGTCAAGATAATCAAGCTTCCCCAGTCCTTTCACTTCAACTCCACTGGAGGGAAAACAGTAGAATCAACTTCTATATCTGAAACCAATACATCAAGTCTGTCATAGGATACCAACTGCAAACCAATTTACCTGATATTTGAAACAGAAAAATAGGTGTGATGCGCGAATGTGAATGTAAACAGCTTTCCATCAGCGTCGGTGTTTTTGATACTAGATGTCAACATTAAGTCTCCTCGAGGTCCCAGAGTGACCCGCAATCGAAACTCAAATCTACAAATAAACAAATAGTCTATGAGAAAGATAACCGGATTTTCTAGCAGACAAGAAAGTTTGAAACTTGTTGAAGATATAGTAACACCTGTGAGGCCATATCTTCAAATCCTCTTCAGTGGGCTTCAGTAACAAATCAACAAAAACTCCATTGGCGACCTCAGATGTAACAGGAGGCGGGTTATTGTCTAGGGTCCATATTCTGTTCCTCGCAAATCCATGCGATTGAAGAGAACCTAGATTTGAGAACTGCATCATAAAAGATATAAATCCATGTCAATAACTAGAATCAATCCACAATCAGTTAACCAGATTAAAAGATGATGATGATACATACTTGTGGAAAGCATATAGGAATACCCCCGCGTATCGGCTTTGGAGGATCAAAAATAGCCTGCAAAAGTACATAGACGATTCTTTCAGGGAACATCTACTGATGCTATCTGTACATCACCGCCTTTTTTTTTGACACAATACGGCCGTATTGTGCAACACGATGCTAGTGATGTAACATGTTTGGACGTGTATAGGATAGTTGTTACCTTACTACTAACAAAAAGCAACTCTTGTCCTTGTTCATTTTTCCATGATGTCACATGAGCTCCATATAGATACACCTGCAGAGAGAGAACAAGAGTTGTCGTGTAATCTATGTAGATTCATTTGTGTTATGTGTTGACATACAATAATACCTCGACACTAGTGCCCTGAGTTTGTCGGAGTATGGCCTTTTCTAGGCCATTGATGCCTTTAGTGATCTCAACAGCTGTTGACGTGGAATAAGTAGTTATAAGTGCACTAAAAAAGACGACGAAATGCAGCGATCTCATGATTTGACAACAGGATGAAGATGCAATGATACAAAGATGTATGAATTAAAACAAAAGCCAAAATGAGGTCGACAGACAGATACGCCGAGTTTCTCTCCTGTCCGTTTACGAACAGTTTTCTGTTAAATTATGTGAAATGACGGGAACACCCTCCACGGCAGCAGTTGCTAATTCTTTCTTTCTTGTTGTAAATGTTGTTTTTGCGTTATAACAGTCCATGCTTTAATCACATTTAAACAGAGAGAGAGAGAGAGAGGGTATAATGTATATTGGAGTGCAAGTATTGGTTTGGTGGCACGATTGTTAATAGCGATGGTTGGTGTGGATCGTCGGCGTAATTAAGAGTTAATTTGCATAAATGGTCCTTGTGGTTTAATCAAACTGCATGTTTGACCCGTAGGTTTTAAAAATTACAAACTTAGCCCAAACTTTTATGATTTGGTTGCTCCTGATGTTAACACCAGTTAGTTTTTGACGGAAAATTAGCTCATGTGTCATACACGTGACTTACGATTGCAAACTTAATCTTAAAAATGAGTTAAAATGGGTAAAAAAATTACTGATTTTTACATAACTTTTTTATTGATTTTTTAATGGGTTTTTTTACTGATTTTAACTAATTTTAGAGTTAAGTTTGCAATCGTAAGTCACGTGGATGGCACATGGGCTAACTTTCCGTTAAAAACTAAATGGTGTTAACATCAGGGGCTAAATGCGCAACCAGGTCTCAAAAGTTGGGCTAAATTTATAATTTTTAAAACCTGGAGGCTAAACATGCAATTTAATCAAACCACATGAGCCATTTATGCAATTAACTCTAGAATTAAAATCCAATCCATGTAAAGGAATTCAAACACATTTTAAATTAATAAAGGAATTCAACAAAAGAAATTGCAATATACGACTTCCTATGCGTCGTCGCTGGTGGTCATGTTTGTGTTTTGAGTTCAGAGATGATTTTAACAAGTTTTTGGGGTTGAGACTTGAGACCCCTAATTGATAAACTCGTGTTGTTTAAGGATTAGCAAAGATCACTGATAGAAACTGGAAATCGAAGGCTTTGATTCCTGAAGGAACGATTACAAGAACATCCAAATTCGAGAGGGCAAATCTCAAATTACTAAAAATAAACTGATTAATAATATTCCAGACTAAAAAAACCCTTAAACAAAACATAATTATAAAGCCTAAAACCATCTGACAGTTTTCCCCCACTCCCTTACTAATAGGAAATTGTATTTGACTGGTTTGACTTGGTAGTGGGTCTGGGTTCGTATCAATACTTCCCACATGGAGAAACGACTTAACCTCAAGTCGGAGCTAAGGGAATTGTAGTGCCATGCTATAAGCCATTCAATTACAGGCCGACCTGCTTGTACTATCCAACTTGTAGTATCTAGCTCGGGTTTTGGTTTCCCAACAGTCGTTACCAGGGCAGTGGAGTTTTTTATCTCCTTGGAATAATCCAACAACTTAAAGGTACCCATTTTGCAATGATGACCCAGCCCATATTTGTCCTCACATCGGAAATACTCACCGCGGAGGACCCGGGTCTGTTTCTCGGTGCCCGGGATGCGAAGAGGGGATTTCTGTGGTGGAGTGGACTGGATTTTTGGTTGAGTATTGGCTGAGGGTTTGGATTCTGGGTGGGTTGTGGTACTAGTTTTTGGCTGGTTGGTGGGTGAATACGAAACCTGGGCGAATAGCTTGAAGTCGGTTTTGAGTTGGGAAGTCCATGTGGTTTTCTGTTCGATGCAGGAACGGTCAAACTTGGATTCAAAATTGAGTGCTAGACTCATGGCTTTACAAATTGTTCTGGGTTTGCAAGTCCACACGCCAGTCTTCACCTCTTCTTTAAGCCCATTTAGAAAAACACCAAATAAGCAATTATCCGGCCAATTTGAAACACAAGTGGATCGTTTAGCGAACTCTTGGCTATACTCGTGCACCGTACCCGTTTGTTTAATACTACGCAAATATTCATCCGGGTTTGGGAATGTTGCCGGTCCAAAATTCTTTCGCAAGGCATGAGCCAAATCCTCCCAAAACTCAATCGGTTGATCTGCTGAAAGACACGAAAATAGGTCCAAAGCATTCCCCGCAAGGTGCCTTGAGGCCACATCCACTTTCTCCTCTTCGGGTATATGATAATAGCAAAAACACCTCTCTGCTTTGAGGATCCAACCCGAGAGTCACCATCGCTGAAAGTAGGAAAATCAATTTTGGTGGAGGGTCGATAAAACTGAATAAATCGCCAGGAGTTCTAGCCGCCATCCCGTCTCCCCGACCTGCTAATTTTCTTCCCCTGTGATAGCGCATGAAGCTTCAAAGCAGCAACATCTTCCATCAAAGCTTCCATGGACTCTAAACCGGCCACAATCGCTGCTAATTGAACAGCAATAGAACCGGAATTAGAACATGTTTCCTGAATCTTCTTCTCTTCGATTTCCCGGCAATGGAACCAATGATAGAAACTGGAAATCGAAGGCTTTGATTCCTGAAGGAACGATTACAAGAACAACCACATTCAAGAGGGCAAATCTCCAATTACTAAGAACAAACTGATTAATAATATTCCAGACTGAAAAAAACCCTTAAACAAAACATAAATATAAAGCCTAAAACCATCCGACAGTTTTCCCCCACTCCGTTACTAATAGGAAACTGTATTTGACTGGTTTGACTTGGCAGTGGGTCTGGGTTCGTATCAATCACACGCTAAGAATAGTAGTCAATAGTTGCTTGTCGTTGGTTTAATTAACTCTAGACCATAATAACTAGTTTTCTACCTGTCCCAGTCTAGGTTTTCCAAAGATTTGTTCAATAATCTAACTAATAAGTTTAGTCCTGTAATGTAATTCCTAAAGCTTTGTAAACGTAAAGGGGAAACAGGTTGGTATGTATTATGTCAATTCAGAAACAAAACTTTAAGTAGTGTAATAAAAACTGTAATAATTTGTTTCCTTCAATAAAAACCTCAATGCCAGTTAAGAAACAAAACTTACTGCATCAAACTGCAGTAAAAAAACTGGATAAAATAGCAGTAAAAGTCTATAAAACTAAAGTAAATTTGGGTCAATTAAAACTGCAGTAAAATCTGTGAAAACTGCAGTAAATAAAACTATATAAAACAGCAGTAAAAAACTGCATATATAAAACTACATAAAACTGCAGTAACAATTAGTAAAATGTGGGTATAATTTAAGCTGCAAGACAAGGGTTTGGATGACATAAACAACTACCATTTTAGAAACTTGTAAGGGATTTGAAACTGTTAACTACCATAGGCGTGGTGTCCAAAGGCAAAACCATTTGGAATTAAGTGGTGAAGCTCCCCTTGAGGTCAAGGGTTCCAGCACTGTCATAGACGAATTGGTGTAAATTATTAGAAGGCCCCCAAAATGGGGTATTTTTTGTTAAAAAAAGTAGGTTAAAATTGACACCTCTGCTCATAACCAACTTTTTGAATCCCACACTTCTATAACTTGTAATATGGCAATTAAAAGATTCCTCCTTTTCCTTTTTCTCACTTACATAGACCATGATGCAAAAGCTAGATCATTGATGACAAGAAATGGTTGACAGATTTATACCACACTTAAATATTCTTATAACAAAGCAATCTGGAGTGACATGAAGTAGTTGAATTCAACAAGAAAAAAAACATGGTGAGGATCTTCTTTTGGGAGAGCTATAGGTCGGACCTCACGGTTACAAAAAGAAAATATTTGGATTCAGCAAGTGTATCGTGTATGATATCGATCAGCATATGTTTCTCAGTTATCAGTGTCGAGTTGAAAGTTGTAGCCTTCCATTCCACTCTTCACCAGGCTTCAAAGTAACCGGCTTGCCAATTGCTGCAGCCTCCACACAAACCATGTATTTGTACTCTTCTTCTCCAAAATCCACAATAGTTTTGGCCCTAGCTTCCCATGGATTCCACACCACTAACACGAGAACAAAACAACACAATTTTGTTAAGTATGCTATACTTCGAATACAAATCTTAAAAGCAGAAATGCAAATCTCACCAGCATCAGGAAGCCCGTCTTTTCGAATGACAAATCTTCGCCTCTTTTCATGATCCAGAAGTAAAAGCTTCTTTGGTGTGCTAAGATAAATCCTGTCAAACTGAGTAAACAGTTGACACTACATAAGCGTAACCATATATGGCAAAGTAATCAAAGTGAGGTGACAAAAGTACCTCTGAGTCAATGGTTATCGCATCTGTGTGTTCTGTAAATCTCGTCCTGTTCTTCAAATTGTCAAGATAATCAAGGTTTTTCATTCCTATCACTTCAACTTCACTGGAGGGAAAATTATTGATCCAAAATGAACAATGAATGAGATTATGAATTGAATAACTTTTAACAATTAACAACATGGGATCAACTGATTGTTTCATTCATCAACCAGTATCAAAATGATCCTAAAAGATGTGAAACCAATTTACCTGATATTTGAAACAGAAAAATAAGTGTGATGCGCGAATGTGAATGTAAAAGGCTTTCCATCAGCGTCCGTGTTTCTGATACAAGATGTCAACAATAAGTCTCCTCCACGACTCAGAGTAACCCTCAATCGAAACTCAAATCTGCAAGTTAACAAGTGTACATCAGAAAAGACTTCACAGTCATCTATCTATAACGAATTATGAGCAAAATAACAGGATTTTCTAGCAGACAAGAAAGTTTGTAACTTGTTGAAGATATACCTGTGAGGCCATATCTTCAAATCCTCTTCAGTGGGCTTTAGTAACAAATCAACAAAAACTGCATTGGGGACCTCAGATGTAACAGGAGGTGGGTTATCGTCTATGGTCCATAATCTGTTCCTAGCAAATCCATGCGATTGAAGAGAGCCTAGATTTGAGAACTGCATCAAGAAAGATACAAATCGATGTTAATAACTCGAAAAAAAATCCAAAATCAGTGAAGTAACAAGCTGAAACGAATCAAAGATGACGATACATACTTGAGGAAAGATAACAGGAATACCCCCGCGTATTGGCTTTGGAGGACTAAAAATCGCCTGCAAAAAGTACATATATTTCTGAAGGCTTAGGCTATACAGACACCACCAATATGATATCCGGACACCACGTATAGGGCTATATTGAGTTATTTTGGACACAATACGGGCCGTATTAGTGGTCTGATTCTGGGCACTGTTGGTTTGACTTTTATGAGTCGTGTATCCTTAGTAGCACCCATTTCTTAATGATTGAAGAAGACGACAACAAAGTACATAGAGCAATCATTAAAGAAAACAAAAAGGTTGTGCTAAATGCACCCCACCCCGTGATCTGCTCCTACCAAATCAGTCACATCATCTGTCACATTTTAGCCTAACCCAATCACAAATTACGGATAGGTGGTACCTTACGACTGACGAAAATCAACTCTTCTCCTTGATCATTTTTCCAAGATGTCACATGAGCTCCATACAGATAGACCTGCAAGAATATACACATCTTAAAGAAATGTTGATATACTGCAAGATTTTGTTGCAGAGAACAACAAATCTAATCAGGGTTTTGTAATCAAGATCATTTGTGTTATGAATCAAGAACCAATCAACAATGTGCTGACATACAAATTTCAAAGTTTTGAACTAGTCTACATACCTCCACACTGCTGCCGTGAGTTTGCCGGAGTATGATCTTTTCTAGGCCATTGATGCCTTTAGTGATCTCAACAGATTTGTTACCAGTTGTTGAGGACTCAACAATTACCGAATGAATTATAAGTGTGCTAAAAAAGAAGAGGGTATGCAGCAATCTCATCATTTGCTTGGATGAATATACAATGAACATACAAGCCTGTATGAATTTAAACAAAAACCCAGATGAGGGTAAAGTGTAAACGAAGACTTTTAGGAGGTTTGATTTGGTAAACGGAGACTCGATCTTGGGATGGGCATTTAATATTTGGAGTTCTTGGAAAATTGTTAAAAAAAAATTAAAATACTAAATTTTGATTGATGAAAGCTACATTACTCTTTTTTATTCTAAAACTAGGTTGGTATATTATATGACTTGAATTAATGTAATGTTAAATTATATTAAGTAATAAAGATTTATATATTAAATGTTTATGACATATTATATAGTTTTTTAATATAAATTATATAAATGTTATATAATTATTTTTTTAAATGTTTTATAAAAAGAATGAAAAAAATGTTAATTTATAAAATGTTGTCTGAACAAACCTATTTTTTTAAAATAAAAAACGTTTTATAAAAAGAGTTAGAAATCATTATTATTTAACAGGAGAGAGAGGCGGGAAAGAAAAAATTATAAAAACAATTAAAGAAATTTTTATAATAATAGAATAGAGATACGGGAAAAAATTAAGGATGTATAGAAGAGTGACAAGTTACTCATCAAAACTTTTATTTATTAAAGAGTATATATTGTTGACATTTAAAAAACCATTCACCTAATTAAAAAGTAATCGGTTAAAATTATATTAAGTTGTTAAATACTTAAATTACTCCGGATCTCTTTTGTTTCTCCCCCACGGTTCTAAACTTGACTCACACACGTGCTTGTTTCATCCATGATTGAATATCTGATGATGAGGTTTCCAAGAGTTGCTACTCTTGTTTGGACCGGTTGACAAGGGGAAATAGGCAAAAATAACCCGAATTCCATCAATTTGGGTTCTAATTTCGTCAATCAAGATTTTTTCCAAATTTTGCAGTCGTTGATCCTTTCCTTTTTCAGCCTGAAACGAGTGAATCTTTGATTATGGGTGTAAACGAGCCAAGCCGGCTCGTGAGCTATTCGAGATCGACTCGCTAAAAACTCGAAACGAGCCGAGCTCGAGCCTAAGCCTAAAAATAAGCTTGTTTAATGAACGAACATTATCCCGAGCTTCACTTCGCGAGCTCGAACTAGCTCGCGAGACTAAACGAGCCTACTTTATATAATTCTTATTTAATATATATATATATATATATATATATATATATATATATATAGGGTTAGGATAGAATGAAAACCTATATGAGTTGTGAAAACTCTATGTAACAACTTTTTTTTTAAATAGGGTAGTTTTGTTACATATTTTCGTCACTTTTTATAAAAATAAAAAATAAAAAAACCACCGAAGGAAATTTTTTTTAAAAAAAATTACCGTTTCAGTGTTGTTACGTATGTAACAACATATAAACGGGTTTTTTTTACAATTGTTACATCTTTTTTTTTTTTTAAATCTTCGGCGCTTTTTTGGTTTTTTTTAATAAAAAATGACGAAAATATGTAACAAAACTACCATATTTAAAAAAAAAGTTGTTACATAGAGTTTTCACAACTCATATGTATTTTCACCCTGTATATACCCTATATATATATATATATATATATAGGGTTAGGCTAGAATGAAAACCCATGAAAACTCTATGTAACAACTTTATTTATTTTTTAAAAAAATAGGGTAGTTTTGTTAAATATTTTCGTCACTTTTTATAAAAAAAAATACAAAAAGCGCCGAAAGAATTTTTTTTTTAAAAAGATGTAACAATTGTAAAAAAATTACCGTTACAGTGTTGTTACGTATGTAACACGTGCTGTTGCATATAAAAACGGGATTTTTTTACAGTTGTTACATCTTTTTTTTTTAAAGTTATTCGGCGCTTTTTTGATTTTTTTTTTATAAAAAGTGACGAAAATATGTAACATAACTACCCTATTTTTTTTTTTTTAAATAAAGTTGTTACATAGAGTTTTCACAACTCATATGGGTTTTCTCCCTATAATTACCCTATATATATATATATATAATAATAATAATAATAACTATTATACAAATTTATAATAAAAATAACTAAATAATATATATATATTATGTTATGTATAAAAATATAATTAAAATAAATATAGAAAATAATTATGAATGTACATAAATTAATTAATAAATTATAAAAGAGCCGAGCCTGAATCGAGCTCAAGCTTGAGAAACTACTCACGAGCCGAACTCGAACTTTAGAAATAAAGCTCAAAACGAGCCGAGCTCGAGCTCGACTCGTTTACACCCATATATTTGATTTACATAATTTACGCATTTATTATGGTTTTAATTCCAATATTTAGTTCATTATTTGTAATTTCAAAATTTTGACAAACGTGTCAAGTTTAAAACCCCCGATATAAGGGCCCTTATGTAACAGCTTGAATCAAAATACATCTACTTTTCTCTTGAGAATTATTTCTTTGTATTAATCCTGATTCCACTCTACGTGAATATCTATGGTATGAAACCATAATCCATGACCTGATCTACATGGTCTAGAACTATACTACTTGATCGGGTCTTCATGGTTCGGAACTATACTACTTAATCGGACCTCCATGGTCTAGAACTATACTACATGACGTACATCCATCACCCGGAACTTAACTATATGATTGTACCTTCAAAGCCGTAACTATACTATATAATCGAGCTTCTATGGTCCAGATCTATACTACATGAACCGTACCAATCAGTGATGTTAGGCAGACGCCTCACCTAGATAAGGTGTCATTGGTACGGAGGATTAGTTTCATTAAACCTCCCCTTCTCTAAAGCTCGATCTATAAATATGGAACCAATCACCATGTACACATTCCTTATGATATAGATTAGCTCACAAACAAATCCTAGCTAATTCACATACATACTAACTCTCACGCTAGAGTCGTGTAACGAACCAAATTTCGGAGTTACCTTATAATATATTCATTATATTGTATGGGGAGCATTTTAAATAAAACAAAGTTGAAGGTTTGTTTTAAATGGTGATATTAAGTACTTTTAGAAGGAGTTAAAATGGAAAGTTCAAGGACCATTCTGTAATTTAATCAAATCTGATTTGATTAAGGGGGAGGGGGTCACGCTAAAAACACATAGTGGTGTGTGTTTTTGCGTGGATGATCAAGGAGCAAGGGGGAGGATGGGGCCAAATCCGAAATTGAGAACTTGCATGTGAAATCAGTGGGTTTTGATGGATTCATCTCCTTCTAATCATCAAGTAAGTAACTTATTGATCCCTTGAATCTCCATTGTTGTGTTCTTGGTGGGTTTTGAGTAAGGAACCCTAAATTCCAGAAAATTGGTGTTGTGGTGGATTAAATGTTGGTTAGGAGTGTTAGTCTAACTTATGTAAAGCTAGAGGATTAATCAATTTATGTTAATTCCATCAAATTTGATGATTTAAAAATTATGGTTCTTTAGGTAAAATTGGGGGTTTTCAAATTGATGAAGTTAAATGATGAATTGGTGGTTGATAAGTGTTTATGGTGTTAATAAACACAATTTTTAGTAGAAACCCTCAATCAATTTGATGAATCAAGAACCTTGAGAATCGGGTGAAATTGGATAAAAACCTTAACAGGTCAAATGGGTGGAACTGATTTAGAATGGTTAAAAGCTTGTGTGAAGCTTAATAAACCAAGATTAGATGATAGTGAAGATCATAGAATCTTGGGTGAGTGTTAAACTCCAATTAGTGTATGTATTGGGGTAAATTAGATTACTAAACATGTGGATTGTTTAGGTGATCAAGGCGTTAAAAATGTTAGCTTTGAAGACGGATTGGAATCTTCATTGGCAAAGGTAAGTGTTTTGCAGTTACTTAGTAACGGATAAGTAGTTTATATGTAAATAGATAATGTGGTAAATTCTATTTACTTGTTATATGTTGATTTTGACTATGTGGCATATGGTCAAACTAAAGTGTGAAATGTGGTAAAAGTAGTATATTTAACTAATGTGGTTAATAGTCAAACATAATGTGGTAAAAGTGGTGTAGTTGACTAAAGTGGTTAATAATAAAACATAATGTGGTAAAAGTGGTGTAGTTGACTAATATGATTAATAGTCAAACATAATGTGGTAAAAGTGGTGTAGTTGACTAATGTGGTTAATAGTCAAACATAATGTGGTAAAAGTGACGTAGTTGACTAATGTGGTAAATAGTCAACATAAGGTGGTAAAAGTGGTGTAGATGACTAATATGGTAAATAGTCAAACATAATGTGGTAAATAGGTGTAGTTGACTTAGTGTGGTATAAGTCAAACCATTGTGGATAATGGTGAAATTGGTGTAATTAGACTATGTGATTAATAGTCAAACTTGATTATGCAAATGTGGTAAATTGGTGTAATTAGACTATGTGATTAATAGTCAAACTTGAATATGCAAATGTGGTAAATATGTGTAGTTAGACTATGTAGTTTATAATCAAACTTGATTGTAGTATGTGGTAGAATTGATGTATGTGGTAGAATTGATGTAGTTGACTTAATGTGGTAATTGGTGAAACTAATGGTTGATATGTGATTAAATGGTGTAAATGACTCTATGTGGTCAAGGGTTAACTAAAATGTTGAATGTGGTAATATTAGATTAAAATTGACTTAATATGGTAAAAGTCAACCGTTGGTGTAAAACGGTAAATTGGTTGATTACATGGAGTGTGGATACTTCATGGAGGTGTTTACGTGAACTCAAATACTTCACGGGTGGTAGTGAAGCCAAGTACTTCACGGGTGACATGAAGTGTGGATACTTCATGGGTCGGCATGGAGTCAAATACTCCATGTGAGAAAGCGAGAGGTGGATCTCTCGTTAGACATGTGGATATGTCAAGTTAAAAGAATGGTAAAACATAAAATGTGTGTGAGTCGTTATGTATCTAAAGTTGTAGGTTATTATGTGCCTAAACTAACGAATTGATAGAACTTGTTGTTAAACTCTTAACGAGTGTGAAGCGAGTGGGTTTTGTGGTTTAAAGACCAAAGGGGATTGAGGTTTTCGGTTGGAATGGTCAAAAACTGCAAAAATCATGTTTGTGCAGGGGAGGGAGTAACCTCACGCCCTAACCCACTGTCTTACGCGCTACCTTATGCCAATAACATTTAATGGAGTAACCTTACGCCATTAAACCTAAAACTTGATCTTGGATTGGTTTTTGGTGATTTGACTTGGGACTTGTCCCAAGGGTTGTATTTCATTACTAATGGTGTATTTTTGGGTGATTTCATTGTAGGTAAAGCTCCGATGTGATCTCGGGTCTCGCACCATATGGATTGGATTCTCGTGGACATGTTTAGTAATTGGTTTTTGTTAATCTTCTCGTATAGAGTCTTTACAAACTATTTGGGTTGTTACAAGTTGAGGATAACTTGTTAGTAACTTTTGTTAAGCTAATTTGTGGAAATTATGTTAGTTTAATTTATGTTTGTAAAACTTAACGTGTGGATACGTTAAATGTCGCTTTGGGACCTAACTTCCGCGTGTTTTTAAAATGTTTAAATTGGGTTGAATTTTTTGGTGTTACAAGTCGACTCTAATGCATACCTCTATAACAAGGCTAACTGTATTCTATTCTGTCATGTCCAAAGGACAATCTCTTTATTCACCTAAGCATTCCTAAAATAAATAAAGATACTTTATTTCTGAGAAATAATACAATACCATTTACAAAAATGAATTATAATAAGCGTAAAACAAACATTACATAAATGTAAAGTGATTCAAACCGGTGTGTTTCATGATGTCTTCTTGTAATATATTTTCCTACAAGAGTAGAGAAACCTAAACCATTAACATTGGTCAATGATTCTTTTGTCTCCCAGTGTACGACAATAAGAGAAGTAGTTATACTACTAGAGATGGCTCACATGTCCAAGTTAGCACCTTTCTCTAATCTTCTGAAAGGTTTGATAGCAAAGTTTCCAAGTTGCTCGTAGTTCTTAGAAAACTTCTGATTTTTCATTCTCTCGAAATAAGCCTTCATGTTATACACATGCAAAAGGAGAAACTGAAATGCACATTAATGTTGTAATTAACAAAATTATGTCCATTAATATGGATTTAAGTGGTTAATTGAACCTGTCATTTCAATTCACGACAATGGTTTGTAACTACTCAGCATTAACCGAGCAACAACAACCAAGCTACTGCTAGTCACCGGTAATCAAGTATCACGAAGGATCTCGCGGTATGTTGTAGCTTGTAGGAACTGAGCTCCGCAGAAACTTCCTAGTGCGGAGAGCCATCAACAACAACCTATCGACACTAACCGAACCGTGCATCAGCAACAACAAGGTTTTTGGTAGTAAACTACATAGAAGTAACTTATACTAAGTCGTTAGCTGCAACTGTGTCTGTAGGACCCGTCCGCAAGAAGTTCATGCTGACGTTAATACCGACCAAACCACTCATTAGTAGCAACCTATCGACACTAACCGACGTATTTGCATCTTAAGAGAGAAGCATATGGCATATGGGTAAATGTATGGGAGAGAATAAAGAGAGAGAGAGAGGGAGAGACCGAGTGAAAGAGAGGGAGAGGGATATATGTAGTTCATGTTGTAGGTAATTTATTGGACGATCTTTCTGACTCGTGATGTCACTACGAGACTGAAGTATTTTAATGGACCACTCGACTCAGTCGAGTAATTTAGAAAAAAGAATAATATATGTGTATTTTATGTTAGGCACCGAACCATCACACTGTTTTTTTATAAACAACATAATACTTTATGAAACAGTGTGTTACTTTGGCCGTTAACAAGATGGTGGTTAACTTTCGTAATCGATTACCAGTAGTTCCTATTGTTGGCTTCGTCAATTGAAAAACTTACTACTGATGATTGGCATCTGTCAGTATGATGTTAACTCGAATTTACTCTACCTTAATTTGCAATGTCGGTTGACTTTTCCACAGGCAAAACCTACCAACAACTTTGTAAGTTGGCAAAACTTATCCCTCAAGTTTCACTTTGACCCATTCAAGTTTATGAAATTTCGAGTTTACCCCCTGCATTATATATAATTTGATTTTTCCTCAATAACTTTCGTTCGTTAATTTTTTTTTTAAAATAACAATTTGTTGTTGTGTTTAATCTTTTTTCTTGATATCCTGGTATAAATTTTGTTATACTCATTTACAAGTGTCGACCACAACTCCCTCCTCAACTTTGTAAAATGTCAAAACTCGGTATTTTTCTCCACTGCCACGCCACGTGTCACCTGGTCCATCATATTTTTTTGGGGTTTTTTTCTTTTTATTGGGCTAACCGAGTCGTCGTAACTTCACACGTTTCTTTTATGTACTTAACCACGTTTCTTTTTTGTGCACAGCCACGTTAATGTCACTGCCTCAACCGTTTAATGTCCGCTTTCCGCCACAGAGCGCGGGGTTCTAATTTTCTAGTTCCTATTAACCACGTAGCATGTTGATCGCTCTGTTACTGCTGATTAATCAGTTATCATCGATCAAACCAAATCGATCAAGCAGTTTCTACCAACTAGTAGATTAAAAGCAAGCTCGAGAGGTTATGAGCCCTAATAATCGTTTTTTAGCTCACAACGAGTGCCGCTCGCTGAACGGCGAGACCCCCCACTGGGAGTATTGCCCCTCAGACCCCGCAAGGGGGCGCTGCCTCGTTAATCTCGTTGTTCGCCGAAGCTAGAAATCATACTAGTCTCAAACGAGCCTTGTATCGAAGCTTATTTAGATTTTTTTAATCTTAAGTAAATCCTAATTACCTAAATGAATTGATGACATTAAAATCACAACCAAAATACGTGTGTAAGATAGAGATAGAGAGAACAATGGATGCATAATTGAATTAGTTTATATATAGGCTACACAATCCCTTGCCAAGAAAAGCATTTGTGGAACACAGTAATGGATATTTTGAATGATAATGAAGGATGTGAAATTGTAATGAACTCAAAGTCACTAATGAAAGAAGAGGTTCATCATTTTGCCCTTATAACGTCAATTTACATTTTAGAGATTTAGATGTTATGCCTCTAGAAGGAAGAAATTTTGGATGATTAACACATATGGAACAAAATTTAGTAGAGTCTTGACTTGATTGTCAATTTATCTCCAGATTATCCTCTCAAAAACAATTTGAAAGCACTAAAAATGCCATAATATTGTTACTCCTAGAAAAAAGACTTTCGTCGACATATGGATTCGTTTGTGATTATCCACGGAGATGTCAAAATATAAACAAAAATTAAAAAAAAACAAAAACAAAATTTTAACATGCCCCCGACGGATCTTGAACGAAAGTATTAAAAGCATATTAAAAAATAAAGAAATCAAATAGCCTTTCTATTAAGGATTATTAGATTTTAATAATCTCACTTTTTATCAATTGGTCAATAATAATCCCAACTGAGAATATTCTTATCATCAGTCACTACTTTCAAACTATTTTCTTACAGTGCACACCTCGTTAAAAAAACTTAACGCCGTTAGATTTTATATGACATGGGCATCTGCAAACCGACGGAAAGTCGAGCCAAGCTACCAGTGGTCTTGTGATGGGTTTTGAAATTGGCTCTGGTGGTGTTTAACTGGTCTCGTTTTTCTTGCAAGTCCAAACAGAGATAACAGTGGTGTTAACGGGACCAGTTAAACACCATCAGAGACAATTTCAAAACCCACCACGAGACCACTGTTAGCTTGGCTCGACTTTCCGGCGGTTTGCAAATGTCCACGTCTTATAAAATCTAACGGCGTTAAGTTTTTTTAACGAGGGGTGCAATGTAAGAAAATAGTTTGAAAGTAGCGACTGGTGGTAAGAATATTCTCAGTTGATATTATTATTGAGCAATTGATAAAAGGTGGGATTATTAAAATCTAATAATCCTTCTATTAACAAACGAAATTGAAATATCTTCCAATTTAAAAAAAATAAAAAATCACCCTTTTAGGAGTATTCTTTTGCTTGTGAAGAAGTCAAAGAGATGATTTGGAGTTGTGAATGTGACAAATGTCAGAAGTTCTAAAAGTTGATATAATGAACTTTGTCAAGCATTTTAAATCGCTGGCCTCAAGAAAGAAAAAAAAAATGTTTGCAACCCATTATTTATCTCTCTTATTCCAAAGTACGTAACCTTTACTTGATTATATTGGTGTCCTCTTTCAAATAGGAAAGGTTCAAGTCTCATTAAAGACAAGTGGTGTAGACTTTAGAAGTAGGTATAGTTTGTCGTTAAAAAAAATCTAATTTGTCTTACAAGATATTAAAATAAGACTGTTATCGATTGGCTAAGGTGGTCCCGTTATTAATTAGGGGTGTCCAATCTGCTAACACAAAAGAAAGACATGCTATTAATGTACCTTTAATCAATGTTTTAAAAATCTGTTCAAACTGGCCGGTAATATTATCGAATCTCGATCACTAGCCCGGTAAATTAGAAGAACGGTTTGTAACTTGAACCGCCAGTAATATCGGGTTAGACCATTGTACCGATTTTAGGTCAAAGTAAAGTTTTAGGGACGGTTAAAAAATTATGATTATTGGTAACTAAAACTTCTTATTTAATATTGTAAGAAACGAAAATAGTTATGCTCTTATCGATGAGGAAGGTGATAATAGTGAATTTCATCTTTTAAGCGATCGTGAACGTGATGCATTCAACACTCCAATGACATAAAGCAATTGTACACTTTTATTTAAAAAAACTTTGTTGAAAAATTGAGTTTTATTTTGGAATATTTTTTTATTATGGATTAACTTTTGAATTATTTTTTATTATGGAATCATGTATTTTTGGATTATTTTTTATTATGGAATCATATATTTTTGGATTATTTTTTAGTTGAAGTTGTATTTTTATGGAATTATAGAGTTAACTAGTTAACCTGGTTGAACCGCCCGATATAACCGGTTGAACCATTTCTGAATCCAACCTGATACGGTTTAAAAACCAGTTTTTAAAACATTGCCTTTAATGAATTAACTTCTTGCACAACAAAGGTGAAAAAGAGGTTTTGATGTTTATTTATTTAACTTTTTTAACAGGTACACCTAGAATATTTGTAGGGGAAAATCTTCTCACGTGCAAGACTAGAATCCACAATCTTTGAGTTGTGAGACACGCGCCTTTTTTTTGTTCCTTAAATTGGAAGTTTTTATTCCAAAATAAATAAAACATGTGTTTGGATTCTTTACACTACAAAATAAGGGTTAATATAAGGACCCATCCCCTGCCTTTTTTTTGTTCCTTAAATTGGAAGTTTTTATTCCAAAATAAATAAAACATGTGTTTGGATTCTTTACACTACAAAATAAGGGTGTGCACGGGTCGGTTTTGACCCAAAACCATAACCATAACCATAACCGAACTTTCGGTTAACCAGACAATCATAACCGATCAGTTTTGGTTAATTCGGTTATGAGCTGCGGGTCGGTTCGGTTTTCGGTTAATAACCAAAAATTGACTTGGGCTAACTTTTTTAACTTATGACTGAAAATATTAACTTGAGTTAAAGTTTTTAATTTGAGCCCATTGACCCCTCCTTTTATAAGTCTTGACTCACAACAATTTTGCTTTACCTTTCCATGTGGGATTACTTTTTATATCTGAATTCTCAATGAAAACTTACCTCAACTTACGATGTGGGATAAATGGGGCTGCTTAAAAAAATCCATGTGACTTTATAGATTTTTATAAGTAAAAAAAAATAGACAAATCTCTTAGATCATGTGTATATATAACTAATCGCAGTTCAAATGCTTTATAACATACGGGATTATATTTTATAACAAAAGCCTGGATGGACTTGTACTTAGACGTAATGATATTGCAATGCTCTTTACATAAGTACTTCAAACTTAAAATTAACACACAGTAACCATAAATTTGCAACTAAATGGCAGGAGTTACACCATTTGCAACATTTTACCATCACGATTTTGAAAATAACTTTGTAACATTTTACCATCATGGTTTTCCTCGAAGAACTTCAAGATCGATTTGGAGGTCTATCACTGAACCAGATTTAGTAAACCAAATAATAAACTCAAACCATTTTAAAAACAAAAGATATCACGTGTGATAGAAAACTAAACTTTAAAGGAAATCATCACAAACTATAACATGTCAATATCATTGACGGATCATCGATAAATTGTTCACCAAGGGATCACTAACGGATGGCAACCGACGGGTTATCGACAACTTCTTTCGTCGTTGCTTTTTTATAAAATAAATAAATAAAAATATTATCTGTTTAGGGTGTATATGTATGACACGTTCCAAATCTGAAAAAGTACTAGTACAAAATCGATCTTTTGAGGCATTGTAAAAGTGCATTTGAAGCGGTTTTGTGACTGCTTCAAAAAATATCACTCAAAAAAGTCAAACTATTTTTTGAAGAGGTTTTTAAACCGCTTCAAAAAATCAAATAATACTACCAAAAAATTAAAAAATCTGCGACAACAGATTTCGTGGGAAATTTGTCGGAATTGGCCATTAGCAACAAGTTTCCGACAAAAAGTGTTTGTTGGAAATACCCCCGTAGGAAATGTTTTTTTCTGATAAAGTCTCGACTAATTTTCTGACGAATTAGCACAAAAGCCTTTCGTCGTTAATTTTCTACAATATTTCGACGATTATATTAAATAAATAAGTTAAATTATTTAATAAATTTGTCAGAAAATTATAGAAAATCTTATGATTACCTTTTTTTTTTGATAAAAGGGCAATACCCTGAAAAATAGAACAAATAATAAATGAAATACAAACCCGCTGATCCAACCCCACCCTAGACATTTTACCAAAGGCGGGGCGGACAGCAAAAACAAACAAAGCCACTAAAAGCCCAATACAAAGGCCAAAAGGCCACCCTTTAACCTCCCTCGTGTAAGAAAACCATACCCTCCAACTAACTCGCTATAAGGGACAATTTTGTCGGAAAATTGTCACTAACTTGTAAAAATTTTCTATTATTGGTAACTTGTCGAAAACTTTTGTGAAAAATATACATGTTTTCTAGTAGTGTAAACCGCTCTAAAAAAACCAATATTTTGTATTTATTTAATTATTTTAAATACCACAAATTACTTTTTTTGAGCGGTTTCCTAAACTGCTTCAAAAAATACTTATTTTAAAAAATATATTGCTATAAATTCATAATTTTGTAATAAAAAAACATTATCAAGAATTACGTTACAAACGCAGAATTTTGAAAATGCAAAATTTTATATATTTAGAAATTTTACAAATTCTATTAAACTAAACTAAAATCTATATACATATTAACAACACCACCCGGTCAAAATTTTAAATTTTTTTTTATAAAAACATTTGGTCGGCACTTTTTTGATTTTTTTATAAAAAGTTTTCAAATTACATATAAAAACTTTTTCAAAAAAAAAAAAAAACCTTGTAAAAATCCGATTTTTGAAGAGTTTTCAAATGTTTTCACAACTAGGAGGGGTTTTCATCCTATACATTCCCTATATATATATGGGACGGTTCCACTAACAAATGGTTTTTCGCTAACAAATCTTAAGAACTGGGTCAAACGAACTCCGATTGAGCTCATTCCAGCGGCGTTGGAACCGTCTCATCGAACCCTAACCCGGACCCTAAAACCTAAACCCCCCACCCCAAAAACCTAAACCCCCCTCCCCCACACAAAAAAACCTTAAACCATAAAATCTAAACCCTAAAAGCTAAACCCTAAGGTTAAACCATAAGGCTAAAACCATAAAGCTAAAACCATAAAATTCAAACGTAAAATCTAAACATTTGGTCGGCACTTTTTTTTATTTTTTTATAAAAAAGTTTTCAAATTACATATAAAAACTTTTTCAAAAAAAAAAAAAAAACCTTGTAAAAATCCGATTTTTGGAGAGTTTTCAAATGTTTTCACAACTAGGAGGGGTTTTCATCCTATACATTCTCTATATATATATGGGACGGTTCCACTAACAAATGGTTTTTCGCTAACAAATCCTAAGAGCTGGGTCAAACGAACCCCGATTGAGCTCATTCCAGCGGCGTTGGAACCGTCTCATCGAACCCTAACCCGGACCCAAAAACCTAAACCCCCCCTCCAACCCTACCCCGAAAAGCCTAAAACCACCACCCCCACCCCCCAAAAACCTAAACCCCCCACCCCACTCCCCAAAAACCTAACCCCCCCACCTCACCCTAAAACCTAAACCCCTCCCCACCCCAAAAACCTAAACCCCCCTCCCCCACAAAAAAAAAACCCTAAACCATAAAATCTAAACCCTAAGGTTAAACCATAAGGCTAAAACCATAAAATTCAAACGTAAAATCTAAACATTAAAAGCTAAACCCTAAAAGCTAAGATGGTAGAGTTCGATGAGACGGTTCCAACGCCACTGAAATTAGCTCAATCGGAGTTCGTTTGATATTGTTTCTTAAGATTTTTGTCATTTCTTAGATTTTTAGCGAAAAACTATTTCTTATTTGATTCTCCCCCTATATATATATATATATATATATATATATATATATATATATATATATATATATATATATATATATATGGCGGAGAGTTTGGGTCACTGAAATCATCTGAATTTAAATAATAATCTTCTAAATCTAGAATGTGACACATTCTAGATTTAGAAGATTATTATCTAAATCCAGATGATTTCAGTGACCCAGACTCTCCGCCATCTATCCCAGACACCCACAGAGAGTTCTGAAAACAGCAAGACACAAATTTTCTTCCTACAAGACGTAAGCAATGACGACTACAAAGATGCTGCTGACAGTTAAAAAGTTCCAACGACAAATCACTAAGGAAAAAAGAAAAAGTTTTTTGTCGTTTTTCTACTTTAATTCTTTACCGTTCTTTTAGATAATGCGATCTGTGCACTCTTTTATTTTTTAATCAGTTAGTGCTTTCTTTTTGCATTATTGTAACTTAGCGCGCTCTGTGCGCCTTTTGGTTAAAGAAATTAAACCCTTAGAACTACCGCTTATAACAGATTATATAATCATAGAAACAGACGGATGCAAAGAAGGATGGAGAGCAGTTCTCCTTTGCAAACCAAATGTTTACAGCCATAAAATAGAAGAAAAAAATATGCTTTTACCACAGTGGAAGTTTTAAAACTGGATCCACTTGGACTAGCCTAGATTTTGAAATACAGGCCTTGATAAACGCTTTAGAAAAATTCAAGATATGTTTACATAAAGATTTTACAGTCAGAACAGACTGTGAAGCTATAGTAAAATTTATTAAAAATGATCAAAGTAAAAAGACAAATAATACAAGATGGGTAAATTTACAAAATATAATACAAGATAGTGGGTACACTATACAGTTTGAACACATTAAAGGAAAAGACAACGGGATAGCTAATTTATTATCTCATAACATTAACAAACTACTCTGTTCAGATAGATAGTAAACAAAAAGGCAAGGAGAAGATGGTCGTCAGACCATTACAGTTTAAACAGAATCCTTCCCCTATGAGCATCTCATCCAACGACGATGAAGAAACAACAGAAAAGCTTATGAGTCAAGCTTTCCAAGCCGAAAAAATATACAGTGCTAGACAAACGGCTTTACTACAAACTACACCAGTTTTACAAAATACTAGAAAGCTTCCTCCGTATTTCCTTAAAACTGCACAACCCTCTCAAAACCCACAAAATACACAAAGCCCTGACACTTTTATCCAAAACATGCTTTACAAAAAATCAGCCTACAAACAAATCCAAAAACAGACATTCCCTCAAAAAATCTCTTTCGGCTCCTATGCCTTACAAACCTGCCAAGATACTCACATGAAGTTTCGTCCCAATAATGGGATAAAGCTTATAGAAAAACAACAGTGTTTAATGGACAATCTATGACATATACAAACTAGGCCCCATGCCTCTTCTTTCAAAGTTCAGGTTTTAAATGCGCTAAGTATTTACTTTAGCGAACAGGGAGTCAAATGCCCTGAAAAACAAATTCAGCTTCCTCAAAAATTTACACACTATATAATCTTTCGAGGAACAAAAATTGGTATTTTTAATAAATGGGAAACGGTTGCAAAGTTTATACAGTGTCTCGGCCCAATCTATAAAGGTTATCACAGCTTCTCTGAAGCATTAGACACAGCCAGAAATCATTTTGGTATAGACAGTTTCCTACTACTCGTAGACTTTCTTCTCTACTACTTTGTATTAATGTTGTGTTAACATTTAACATTCCTGTTTAGTATAATGTTCTTGGATTTAAAATGTCTAGTTGATGTTGATTATATAAGTTTATATTCTTGTCTAAATCGATTTCTTTTTCTAGTTGTATTGTTTGTTGTGTACTTTTAGAAAATGATCCCTTTTTTAAAATTCTGATAAGAAAAGTATCTGACGAAATAATATCTTTAATATTACTTGTTGACTTTCTAGATCATTGAATGATTTGTTTATTCATCGTTAGGCTTCCAATGTTTATAAGGTTTAGGTTTTTCACTGATATGTGTTTTGCTTAGTTTGTTTATAAGTTTGTCAATTTCAGTAGAATCCTCTACTTCTATATGTTTATCTTTTTTAATATTTTTTATTTCTAGCAGAATTTGGTTGTTTTGCTCTCTTATATAATCTAAATTATCTGAAAACTTTTTAATTTCTTTCGTTTGTTTTGTTATTGACTGTATAATTCTTTCTAATAGATGTTTATTATTAAAAGATTCTTTTTGTAAACTAAACCCTAAATTTATGATTAAATTTGTAATACTATTTAGATGTGTATTATCTGTGTGAAGACTATGTGTATATAACTCTTTAAATCTACAGATATGATTATAATAACTATTATTTATAATTTTTTGATCACTTCTTTCTGAAAACTCGAGGTTTAGAAAATCTAGTTTTTTGAATGTTTTTGAAGATTCAATAATTTTTGATTAAAAATCTGATTTCTTCTAAAAAATCTTATCTTTTAGTTTTCTCTTAAAATATTTTTCTATATCCCAATTTTAAAAATAATTAACAGGTAAAGCATAAACAAGAGACACAAATCTTTGATTTCTTTAACTAGTTTACTATTTCAAAGCAAACTCTTTCCCTAATCTTCACCTAAGCGGGTTTCCATATAAATAGGACTTAAGCATACCGGCCGCCTGACATGGACCTGTCTTAGTCTTTTAGATATTAGAAAATCCTTTGCTCTGATACCAAATAGTTTGGGGTATCAGAGTTTTTTGACACTTGTTAATAAAACAATATAAATTAAACTTACAGTGTATTTTGCAGAGTAAGAAGTAGCGGAAGATAAGTAGTTTTTGCAGCGGCTGTTGAATCGAATATTGACAGAGTTTTTTTTTTATACTTGGGATATAGTATAAAGAACTTCTGTATCTCCGCATATAAAACACTTACATGCCCTAGTATGAGGTTTTCTAACGTATTTATTCTGATATTTTTTATATGGTTTGTATTCTTTGTTATATGTAGTACTTTTTCTAATTTTCTTTTTTCTGTCGTAATATCCATAGGCCTGTGGAGTATAAATAACTGTTTTACAAAATGCAAATGCATTTCTTTTTAGTTGTTCTTGTAGAGCAACTTCTTTGCATTTTTCTTCTAGGATTCCGAATAGAAAATTTGTATCTTACTGTTTTCAGAACTCTCTGTGGGTGTCTGGGATATATGGCAGAGAGTCTGGGTCACTGAAATCATCTGGATTTAGATAATAATCTTCTAAATCTAGAATGTGTTGTAACTGGAGAGATTCTCCCTCTCCTATGAATGGTAGGAGCATATTCCAGTTTTTGAGGCTCCAAATCTGTACATAGTGACCTTCGGCTAAGAGGTGATAGCATTCCCAATGGAAGCTTGATGGTAATTTAGGTGTTTTCTGGTTTTGGGTGATGAATTGTAAGGTGTCTTTTTTGGGTTTTTCTGGGTTGTTTAAAGCAAGGCTAGTGAGGTTGTCAACCCAGTATAGATCTGAGAACCGTATTTCTGTTTGTATGGCTAAATTTTTCAGGTAATCTTTGCCAGAGAGTTTGTGGCTGATACATATTCTCTTTCTGGCTGGTCTGTAGGTATGATCGTTTGCAAAAGGGAAGGAAGAAAAGACTTTGCAACCAATGTAAGGAGAGGCGATATGTGTAGATATGTTTCCTGTGGTCATGACGAACTTTTCTCCGAAGAGATTTATGATACCTTCTGTCTTTGGATTTAGCTCCAGCTCTATGTAATCAATCATGCCGTTGTGGTAGAATTGTAGGATCAGATCGTTTGGCATGTTTGTATCTTTTAGGTTTATTTGGAGAAGTAATAGGCAAGTTCCTTCTCCGTCATCGTCTGTTCTTTCGATAACCCTTACCCCTTTGTACTTTTCTTCATTAAGGGCAATGGTCATGAGCCTGAGTTGTAATTCATACAACACCATTGGAAACTCTGTATTAATTTTTTGGGAGATGATTTATTCAAACCCTGGAAACTGATCGAACACCGTTTGAAGGCAGGTTTTCAGGATGTGTCTAGCATTCTGGCTTTAAATGCGTCATAGCACCTGAAACTGTTTTCTTTTTTATCGAGCCTTTGTAAAAGTAACTGGTTTTTGGCTTCAAGGATTTCGACTTTCTGCTTTAGCATATTGTTCTCGATGAGACTTTGTATATTCTGTGTATTTTTACCTTGTTGTATATGCTGTCTTTGTAAATTAGAAATCGTTTCTTCTTGAGTCTTTATAATTTGTTCTTGACTCGTCTTTATAACTTGAGAAAAGGTTTGAACCTCTTCTGGTTCAATGAAGAAACTGTCTATACCAAAATGATTAATTTTATTATTCATAATCTCTATTTTTAGCTTGTTTACTACTATAGCCAGCTCTAATTTTTCAAACTTTTCATCGTATTCGTTTGTATTTTTACTTGTATTTTGGCTAGTGTTAGGTGGTTCTATGTTATGAATATCTTTTATACAAATATGGAAAATTTCTTTAAAGCATATATTACATTGAGATCTTTTGTCTATACTTGGGTAGTATTCACAAATGTAACATTTGATGTAATTGTTTCCTTTTCTGTGTTTCCAGTCATGCTTACATTCTTCTGGATTTGTGTATGTATAAGAGATCTTTGTTACTGGTTCATTTTCTTCACTATATATACTGTATATTGACTCATTATCCGTGTGGTCTGTATCTAAGATTTCTATAAGAAGAAATCAGAAGCTAAGAGTTTAAGTACTCATGAAGGAGAGAAAATTCTTCTTGATATTTTCGTTGGTGTGTCTTACAAATGAATTCCTCATGCCATTATATAGGTAGAAGAAAGAATCTAAAAAGGCGCACAGAGAACACTAAGCTACAATAATGCAAAAAGAAAGCACTAACTGATTAAAAAATAAAATAGTGCACAGATCGCACTATCTAAAAGAACGGTAAAGAATTAAAGTAGAAAAAGGATAAAAAAACTTTTTCTTTTTTCTTTAGTGATTTGTCGTTGGAACTTTTTAATCTGCCGGCAGCATCTTTGTAGTCGTCATTGCTTACGTCTTGTAGGAAGAAAATTTACACCAGGTGTAAACGCCCCTAGACTTGTGAGTTTACAAAAATAAAAAAAAATAACATAACGTTGTATTAGTGTAATAATATTATTTAATTTATTATTTTTTTGATTTGGATCGATTTTGACGGAGTTAACTGGGTTAACACAATAATAGTGGATTAACAATGGAACCTTATATATATATATATATATATATATATATATATATATATATATATATATATATATATATATATATATATATATATATATAGGGGACGGTTCCACTAAAAAATGGTTTTTCGCTAAGAAATCCTAAAAAGTGGGACAAACGAACTCCGATTGAGCTCATTCCAACGGCGTTGGAACCGTCTTATTGAACCCTAACCCGGACCCAAAAACCTAAACCCCCTCCACCCGCACCCCCAAAAACCTAAAATCCCCTCCAACCCCACCCCAAAAAGCCTAAAACCACCCCCACCCCCAAAAAACCTAAACCCCCCACCCCCACAAAAAAAACCTAAACCATAAAATCTAAACCTTAAAAGCTAAACTTTAGGCTAAACCATAAGGCTAAAACCCTAAAATTCAAACGTAAAATCTAAACCTTAAAAGCTAAACCCTAAAATCTAAGATGGTAGAGTTCGACGAGACGGTTCCAACGCCGAAATTAGCTCAATCGGAGTTCGTTTGATATCGTTACTTAAGGTTATTGTCATTTCTTATATTTACTAGCAAAAAACTACTTATATAATATATATATATATATGTATATAATAGGTTGGGCATTAGAGATTTTTTCATAACTTGTAATAAAACGTAAAAACTTACAAGTATATTTGCAGGGTGGCAGCGGAAAGACTTTTTTTTTATCTGCGATATAGTGTGAAGAACTAGAGAAAATGATTAAGAGAATAAGGGTTTACAAGAAGAAATCAGAAAGTGAGAGTTTAAGTGCTCATAACTGAGAGAGAAATTCTTATTGATTTTTTCTCGGTGTCTTACAAATGAAAACTCTTGCCTTTAAATAGGCAGAGTACTATTTAAAGGCAAGAGTACTAGGCTAACAAACAAAAAATAAAAAGAGCGCACAAAGCGCACTAACAAAAAGAAACGGCTATAAATTAAAGTAGAAAAATGACAAAAGACTTTTCTTTTATCTACAGGGTTGAATTATTGAGACTTTGTAGACTGTCGGCAGAATTATTGAGACTTTGTTAGCTGTGGGTTTTGACGTCATTGCATACGTCTTTTTGCAATCTTTAGAATTCTCTGTGAGTGTCTGGGATTGTTGGTGGTGAGTCTGTATCACTGAAGTCATCTAGGTTTAGATAGTAGTCTTCTAGATTCAGGATATGTTGTAGTTGGAGAGATTCTCCTTCTCCTATGAAGGGTAGGAACATGTTCCAATTTTTATGGCTCCAGATCTGTATGTAGTGTCCTTCAGCAAGGAGGTGATAGCATTCCCTGTGAAAGCTTGATGGCAATGTGGGAGTTTTTTGGTTTAGGTTGATAAAATGTGTGGTATCTTTTCTTTTATGCTTTTCAGGGTTTTCTGTGGCGAGGCTGGCAAGGTTGTCAACCCAGTAAAGTTCTGAGAATTGTATCTCAGTTTGTATGACGAGGTTTTTTAGGTAATCTTTGCAAGAGAGTTTATGGCTTATGAACATCCTCTTTCTGGCAGGTCTGTATGTGTGGTCGTTGGGAAAAAGGAAGGGAAGAAAAGATTTTACAACCATTATATGGACGGGAGACGTGTGTAGAGATGTTTTCCGGTGGTCATTACAAATTTTTCTCCGAAAAGATTTATAACACCTTCTGTCTTGGGGTTTAGTTCTAATTCTATATAGTTAATCATACCATTATGGTAGAATTATAGAATTAGGTCTTGAGGCATGTCTGTTTCTTTAAGGTTTATTTAAAGGAGGAGCAGGCAGGTTCTGTAACATCCATAATTTTTGTACTCGTAATACTTTATCTTATTTCAATATAAATGTTTGTAAACCGGGATGCCTAATATATCATTACATTATAATAATTCAAAATTTTAAATTATAACTAAAATGTCCAATTTGTAAATAATTAATGAGATTTAATTTGGGTATTTAATTTTTTTATTTATTTACATTTTGTATATCTTTTAAAAATTATATATATATATATATATATATATAATAATAATAAAAATAAAAAAGAGGCTTCTTAGAAGTTTAGGGACTAAAGGACCATTATGCAAAATGGCAAGGACCAAAAGGGTAAAATGATTTGAACCCATTTCTTTCCCTACTGCCCCTCCCCCCCGTTTTTCCGGCAACCCTCTCTGGCTACCAGCTCATTTTCCGGCGAGCCATCTTTACGCCCCAAATCACTAGTCCAATGAGTCGGTTAGTGATCTCCATTCAAACCAAGAATCACGGGATCCCATTTACGCGTTTATAGCTGTCAAATTCCAACCAATGCGTGCTTAATTGTGACCCCAAATCTCGAAGTTTCCAAATCTGTAAAGCGCGTGTTTAACCCTATAAAAGCAAACGAAATCGCTCAATACAGACACACCGCTCACTATTCCCTTCCCTTCACTCAAAATCGAAGTTTCTCTGCGTTTTCTATCATCTCTGTCGCAACCTGCATAAGGGGATTATAGCTCTCTATTTCAGTCCCATTTCAGGGCATTCTTGAATTCTATTACTTCAAGTTACAAGTCCAACCTTCTACTTATCAAGGTGAGTTTACATAGCCCCTTTTCCTTTTGTACATTTTTGGGGTGAAACATGATTACTCAACAAACCTTATTTGCAATTACACACGTACAATTCTACAATATGATCATATGTGTTTATTTGTGCTTTATGCTTGAATGCTATTTGTTAAGGCTATATATACATGACATACTCATACAATCATTAACACATTACATCAGGATAACATGTGTTGTTATGCCCTACATTTACATCAGGATAACATGTGTTGTTATGCCCTACATTTTCATCAGGATAACATGTGTTGTTATGCCCTACATTTACATTAGGATAACATGTGTTGTTATGCCCTACATTAGGATAGCATGTGTTGTTATGCCCTTCAATTACAACGTTTCAATTGTGCAACTAGCTTAACATAGATTCTCCATAAATGCTTTATAAACCATGTATCATTTGAATTGTACACAAAACGTTTGAACTTTACTTGTGGTGTCAAAACCTATGTATGCTCACCAACTATTTATAGTTGACCCTCTCATTTTATCATGTTTCAGGTACAAATGTTTGAGTTAAGATTCAAGCTACTTCACTTAGGGTTGAGGACCTAGTCTTAAATTTTAATATGGAGATTTATGTATTCTTTAATTCTTGTAAATGATGTAATTGATTTCTTGAGTTATGAAATGAAACTTATTGTTTAATTATTACAACTTTAGCAAACCATGAGCTTATGAACAGTCTACATGTCCCGCCCCGACGTTTCCGCCGTCGGTTGGGGTGTGACAGATTGGTATCAGAGCCTTGGTTATAGGGAATTAGGTTATTAGACCCTTTTGACCTAGATTATAACCTTAGGACACCCATCAAATGCTACGCTCTATGTTATATGATTTTTGCCACATTGCTACGTGTTACATGTTCACTACTATGTGTAATCTTCTTACATGTTATTCTAAGTGTTACATCACATGATACAATACATGATAGTTTATATGATACACTACTTGATAACTCATATTCTTAAAAACATTACTACCTATATAATACTTTCTTTACCACTGCTTGATTTCATGCTACTCATTTGAGGCTATTAAATGCTATCCTAAGTCTTACCACACACTTGTTTATATTTAAGCTTTCATACACCTCCACACACATACACACCTTGAGATTTACGTCTTCATCATCATCACCTGTGACGAATTTGAACTCTTAGGCCTAACGCCTATTAATATTCTAAAATCTCGTCAAAGTTTTGAGTTCTGAAAATTAGTAAAGAACACGTGCAATCCGGAAGGGTGAGTGCCTGTACTTTGGGTCTTCTGTCTAGGAAAGCATTTCATATAACTCCAAATCAACCGAAGGATCCGTATGCTTTCCTAGGAATTCCCGAAGTGAGTGTTCACCTATAGGCTAAAGCATGTTTTCTCGAAAATATAAAGAACTTGAATTACTTTGATTTGTCAAAGTACTCACTTGGTTATGATACCAAATGAGTACAATCTAAACACCTTCATTTTGTTTATTACAATTTAGTACACACACCTAAGCATTCTTTGTAAACTAATCTTTTTCCCATCAGATTTAAACAACATCGTTATTTTGTCTAAACAAAGCATTTATCAAACCCTTAGTTTATAAATAGTATTTGAAATATAAATTTTCTATAAACTATTCCACTTTGTAATGAAATTAACACAACTTGTTTTATAAAAGCTTTAATTTTTAATTAGCTATGATTTCTTCTTGTTAAATTAATTATTATTAAACTTTGGAAAAATTATTTTGCCATTAATTTCTTTCGAAATATTCTTTTTATAATGATGAAAAAAAAAATTCATTTAATTATCTATATAGTTACTCATTCAAATATTTTCCACCATTTTATTTACAAACAAAAAAAGAAGAAATTACAACTACTTGTTTATTTACAAACAAAGAGTACAAATCAGTTATTCATAAACACATTACTCTGAATATCTACACAACCTTCTCGTGATATTACTTATCCAAAAATGTATGAATGTAGACACTGCAATGAGATGAATAATTTCGCGTAGGCATTAGCCATCCTTATAAAGCTCAACAAGATTTAGAAGTTAAATTTCAACTAACCACATCATACGTGAACGCCAACAACACGCTTGTCTACAATACTCGACTACTTGTAAAATTCGATAGTTTACATTACACATGAGACCCAATAACTTACATATGAACATTCACATGTTACATGAAACTTAGTTGTCTACCATATGCATGATACTAGGTTAATCACATGATACATGAAACTTGTTTGTTTAATACAAGATTGAGCACATTATAGATGACCACATAATACATGAAACTTAGTTGGTTGCAATATACGTAATGTTACATTGATCACATAATGCATGAAACTTGTTTGTTTGCAACATATACTATACTGGATTGATCACATAATACATGAAACTTAATTGTTTACAAAATACATGTTCACACTATACAATATATACATTATACCTGAAACTCATTTGTATACAAAATATATGATACTAAATTGTTCACCCTATGCAACATACATGATAGTACATTGTTTACATTATACATAAATCTTGTTTGTTTACAAAATACATAAATACTAAATCGTTCACCTTATACATAAAACTCATTTGTTTACTGCATACATGGTACTAAACTATTCACAGTATACATGAAACATATTTGCTTACAATGTACATAATACTAGATCACTTATGGAAACTTGAGTGCTTACATTATACACGGAATTTGATTGTTTACGTTGTTGCAATCGATTAAGTACATCTTACACAAGGCATGATTATTCACTTTATCCATGAAAGCTACTCGGGGTTTGACGTACTCTTATTCAAACACGAGGAAGCTATGGAACCCTAAATTATGCCACGTTATTACTCTTTAGTACCTGATTGACTCTACTATCTATGGACATAATTATTTGTTAGAAACACCTACGTGAAGACAGTAGTTACAAATTAAGTGATTTTGTGTTACCCCCTGGACCCACACACATAATGGGATGAACTATACGGACCATGCGAAGATTTAGATAATTACGGGTAAACACGTAATTATAAAGATCAGCGCATGGAAAACATAGTAAATTCTGTCGTGTGTTATGACATAAAACCTATCATGATATATAATAACGAAACTAATGTGATATGAAAAGGGCATGGTGGATACGCCGCTGGTACTTCCTATATATAAGTGTTCCTTTCATATTATCAGAAGTAGCGTTATTTGTGTCACGTAAAGTTTTATGTTGTTTGACGGGTCAATGTTTGTGAAATATCTTATCTACTGAAAATACCTGAACATATTAGATTACATCTTAAACAAACCCTGGTCATCAAAGCCCCAGCAAATTCCATCCCATGTAATGCATTTCATCCTTAGAATTCAAAATATTATTCGATAGTTTTTCTCCTAAAATTCATTTTAAAGACTAAATTCATTATCATCATCCATATCCGACCTAGAGTATCAAAACCTGTGTCTTGTCACCTGTTATACTCCTTAAAACCAACCATCACAACACATTGAGAATCCAAACCCTCACCTCCCCTCTGATTCAATAGTCTCCACTAGTCAAATTTCGGGACGAAATTCTCTCAACATGGGGATACTGTAACATCCATAATTTTTGTACTCGTAATACTTTATCTTATTTCAATATAAATGTTTGTAAACCTGGATGCCTAACATATCATTACATTATAATAATTCAAAATTTTAAATTATAACTAAAATGTCCAATTTGTAAATGATTAATGAGATTTAATTTGGGTATTTAATTTTTTTATTTATTTACATTTTGTATATCTTTTAAAAAATATATATATATATATATAATAATAAAAATAAAAAAAGAGGGTTCTTAGAAGTTTAGGGACTAAAGGACCATTATGCAAAATGGCAAGGACCAAAAGGGTAAAATGCTTTGAACCCATCTCTTTCCCTACTCCCCCCCCATTTTTCAAGCAACCCTCTCCGGCCACCAGCTCATTTTCCGGCGAGCCATCTTTACGCCCCAAATCACTAGTCCAATGAGTCGGTTAGTGATCTCCATTCAAATCAAGAATCACGGGATCCCATTTACGCGTTTATAGCTGTCAAATTCCAACTAATGCGTGCTTAATTGTGACCCCAAATCTCGAAGTTTCCAAATCTGTAAAGCCCGTGTTTAACCCTATAAAAGCAAATGAAATCGCTCAATACAGACGCACCGCTCACTATTCCCTTCCCTTCACTCAAAATCGAAGTTTCTCTGCGTTTTCTATCATCTCTGTCGCAACCTGCATAAGGGGATTATAGCTCTCTATTTAAGTCCCATTTCAGGGCATTCTTGAATTCTATTACTTCAAGTTACAAGTCCAACCTTCTATTTATCAAGGTGAGTTTACATAGCCCCTTTTCCTTTTGTACATTTTTGGGGTGAAACATGATTACTCAACAAACCTTATTTGCAATTACACACGTACAATTCTACAATATGATCATATGTGTTTATTTGTGCTTTATGCTTGAATGCTATTTGTTAAGGCTATATATACATGACATACTCGTACAATCATTAACACATTACATCAGGATAACATGTGTTGTTATGCCCTACATTTACATCAGGATAACATGTGTTGTTATGCCCTACATTTTCATCAGGATAACATGTGTTGTTATGCCCTACATTTACATTAGGATAACATGTGTTGTTATGCCCTACATTAGGATAGCATTTGTTGTTATGCCCTTCAATTACAATGTTTCAATTGTGCAACTAGCTTAACATAGATTCTCCATAAATGCTTTATAAACCATGTATCATTTGAATTGTACACAAAACGTTTGAACTTTACTTGTGGTGTCAAAACCTATGTATGCTCACCAACTATTTATAGTTGACCCTCTCATTTTATCATGTTTCAGGTACAAATGTTTGAGTTAAGATTCAAGCTACTTCACTTAGGGTTGAGGACCTAGTCTTAAATTTTAATATGGAGATTTATGTATTCTTTAATTCTTGTAAATGATGTAATTGATTTCTTGAGTTATGAAATGAAACTTATTGTTTAATTATTACAACTTTAGCAAACCATGAGCTTATGAACAGTCTACATGTCCCGCCCCGACGTTTCCGCCGTCGGTTGGGGTGTGACAGGTTCCCTCTCCGTCTTCACCTGTTCTTTCGACGATTCTTACCCCTTTATATTTTTCTTCATTTAGGGCGATTGTCATGAGTCTAAGTTGTAATTCATATAATACCATTGGGAATTCTGTATTAATCTTCTGGGATATTATTTGTTCGAATTCTAGAAACTGATCAAACACAGTTTGAAGACAGGATTTCCAGGGGATGTCTAACATTCTGGCTTTGAAAGAGTCATACCTTCTGTAACTGTTTTCCTTTTTGTCAAGCCTTTGTAATAACATCATATTTTTAGCTTCAAGAATTTTGACTTTTTGTTTTAACATATTGTTTTCAATATGGCTTTGTATAGACTGTGTATTTTTTCCCTGCTGTACAAGTTGTCTTTGCAGATTTGAAATTGTTTCTTCTTCAGTCTTTATAATCTGTTCATGACTCATGTTTATAACTTGTGAGAAGGTTTGAACTTTTTCTAGTTCAATAAAAAAACTATCTATGCCAAAATGATTTCTGGCTGTGTCTAGAGCTTCAGAGAAGCTGTGATATCCTTTGTAAATTGGGCCGTGACACTGTATATACTTTGCAACTGTTTCCCATTTGTTAAAAATACCGATTTTTGTGCCTCGAAAAAATATATAATGTGTAAACTTTGGCGGAGTCTGGTTTTGTTTTTCAGGGCTTTTAGCTCCTTGTTCGCTGAAGTATATACTTATCGCATTTAAAATTTAGATTTTAGAGGAAGATGCATGAGGCATAGTTTGAATATGCCATAAATTATCAAGTAAACATTGTTTTTTTTCTGTTCGTTTTATCCCATTAATGGGACGAAACTTTGTGTGTGTGTCCTGGCAGATTTGTAGGGCATAAGAGTCAAAAGTAATGGTAGGATTATGGGAGGAAGTAGGTTTTTGGACTTGGTTTTTGTAGGCTGTGTTTTTAGGAAAGGTAACTGGGCTTTGGGAAGATTGTGTAAGGAAGAAGGGAGGAAGCTGTCTAGTACTTTGCAAAACTTGGGTAGCCTGTGGTAAAGCCGCTTATCTAGCATTGTTATTTTTTCGGCTTGAAAACCTTGGCTCATAAGCTTTTCTGTTTCTTCGTCATCATTGGACGAAATGCTCATTGGGGATGGATTCTGTTTAAACTGTCGGGGTCTGACGACCATCTTCTCTTTTCCTTTTTGTTTTTTATCCATCTGAACAAAGCATTTTGTTAATATTACAAGATAACAAATCAGCTATCCCATTATCTTTTCCTTTAATATGTTCGAACTGTATAGTATATCCACTACCTTGTATTATATTTTGTAGATTTACCCATCTTGTCCTATTAGTCTTTTTACTTTGATTGTTTTTAATAAAATTTACTATGGCTTCACAGTCTGTTCTAACTGTAAAATCTTTGTGTAAAAATAATTTAAATTTTTCTAAAACGTTGATTAAAGCTTGTATTTCAAAATCTAAACTGGTCCAAGTGGTTCCAGTTTTGAAACTTCCACTGTGATAAGAACATATTTTTTTCTTCTTTTTTATAACTATGAATGTTTGGTCTGCAAAGGAGAACTGCTTCCCATCCTTCTTTGCACCCATCTACTTCTATAATTATGTAATCTGTTACGAGTGGTAGTTCTAAAGGTTTGACTTCTTTAACCATTTCTTTTATTCTTTTTATCAAGATAATATCTTCTTGATTGAAATTTCTCTGTCCATTTTTAGTGGTTTTAATGGATAATGGACCTACTAATTTTGAAAGATTTTAGATAAACTTTAGAGCATAATTTACCATTAATTTTGGCTCTTATGCCCTACAAATCTGCCAGGACACACACACAAAGTTTCGTCCCATATTTGTAGTTTTTTAAATCTACAAATATGATTATAATAGTTATTATTTATGACTTTCTGCTCACTTCGATCTGTAACTCTAGATTTAAGAATTCAAGTTTTTTGAATATTTTTGACGATTTAATAATTTTTTGTTTTAAGAATCTGATTTCTTCTAGAAGGCACCTTATCTCTTTAGTTTTTTCTTATAAGATTTTTCTATATCCCAATTTTAAAGAAAAATAATTAACATAAATAAGTAAACAAATATTTAAACAAGCAAGTGAACGAGAAGACATAGATTACAGTTTACTAGAAGAAACAAATACAACTTTTAAAACAGAAGAAACCAACAAATCTTATGAACAAATAACAAATAGAAAATTCACAGAAATAAATATACAAGAAGAAGTAGATGGGAATGTATAGGATGAAAACTCCTACAAGTTGTGAAAACATTGAAAACTCCGCAAAAAACGGATTTTTGCAAGTTTTTTTTTGGAAAAGCTTTTATATGTAATTTGAAAACTTTTTATAAAAAAAAATCAAAAAAGCGCCGACCAGATGTTTTTATAAATTTTTTTTATAAAAATTCTGTCCAGTTGTTTTACATATGTAACATTTGTTTTTACATATGTAACATGTTGTGTTACATAAGTAACACGATTTTTTTACACAAAAAACGATGATTTTAGTCCATTTTAAAAAAAAATCGCTCGGCGTTTTTTTTATTTTTTTGACGAAAAATTTATTAAAGTTGCTTAAAATGATTTCTAATTTAAAAAAAAAAACATGTAGAAACATATTTTTTTAAGAGAGTTTTCAATGTTTTTTCAACTGATGTGATTTTTTAAAATATCCATTATATATATATATATGTATATAGGGGAAAGATAAATTGAAAACTCATATGAGTTGATGAAACCCAAGAAACTCATTACTTAGCTCACATTTAGCCACATCACCTATTTCAAACCAAGTGCCCAAGGGTATTTTCGTATTTTCCAATACACTCTCTCACTCTTCTATGTCACTTCCTTACACACTATAACACACCTATCTTTCTCTCTCATGTTCTTCATTTTTCCAAAACTCTTACACTATAACACACCTATATTTCTCTCTCATGTTATTCATTTTTTCAAAACTCCATCTCTATCTCTCATTTTCTTTTACAAGTTCTAAATCTAGATCCATTTTATTCTGATATTTACAAGATCTAAATCTAGATTCAGTGGAGGATGATGGTGACGACGACGGCGGTGGTGGTCTCTCTGTTCTGATTTTTTTCTCATGAATCATCGGCCGGTAGAAGCTTCCGAAGGAAAGATGGCTCATGTGAAGAGTGAGCAAGGAAGTGACTCGAATGTGACCGAGAAGGGCATTAGCGACTTTGTTTTGAGGCCCGGGTCATTAGAGAATGTCGAAGCCGAAGCCGAAGCTGTGGAGTTAAGGTTGTAATCGACCAGGGATTGGACCGGTAAACAACAAGAGTTTTTCATTCGTAAGTTATTTAAGAATATTTTTTATAAACAAGAGATTTTGGTAACAATTTTATTACTTTTTTCCGAAACTTTGTCATCTTATTATGTTTATTCAAAGTAAGGTTTGATTAATACACATACTTCTCAACAAATAGTACGTGATGGGAAATTGTTGTTGTTCTTAACTAAATATTTGGATTTGGATTCCAAAACATGATGTTTTCATTTTAAAAGTCAAAATATACAAAATTTAGGCATATTTGTTGTTGTAAGTACTCTAATAGCAGTTATATGTTTGTTGTAAGGACTCACAGTGACATGTCTAACAGTTATAGTTACATATGTAACGTTTTACTAGCTACACATGTAATATTTATATGTATATGTGTATATATGCATATGGGTATTGTGAAATTTGAAGAAACATTTGAATTCTTTTATGTTTTTTTATTAATTTAATGAAATGGGAATGAATGGTGACAGGAGTTTGACAAGATTATGGAAATAGATGGCAATGTCTGGTGGGATCAAATTTTGGATGCATATATAACTAGTGTTTTAGATATGAAGAGAATTTTTTTTAACAACAATGATATGGAGAGAAATTAGTGGTTTGACAGTTTTGTAATTTTGTTAGTTGCCTTTTATTGGTTTATCTTTTCGAGATGTATCTAATTGACTATTGGTTGATGTATTTTTTATACATTTGTAACATTTTTTATTAGCTACATATATAACATTTGTTCGTTATATAATGTAAATATTATAAAGTTGAAGTAATAAACACTTACTAATTACATATATGGAGCGTTTCTTTGTTAGCTATATACGTAACATTTGCTAGCTACATATGTAACATTTTATTAGGTATTAATTGTCATTAATGAAGCAGAAGCTTCATAAATAACATAACCGAGTTGCAATCTTTGACAACAGAAGAAAGGCGAAACAAGTATTATATATGTAACTACCAAATTTTACATACATGACTACCAAATGTTACATACGTAACTACTTAATAAAAAAACTCTTGTTTTTAATAAATAAAACCTTCGTTTTTAATCAACAACTCTTGTTTTTATTATTGACTTTTACATAACCAGCTACATATGTAACAATTTTAGTACATATGTAACAATCCTAGTTTACCTTAAGCAATTAAAGAACTGAACAAATTCAAAGTAGTTCTTTTACATATCTAATACTTGTTTGCTATTTGATCAACATTTTAAAAAACTAAACAATTCAGCGACGACTTCATATTATGCATAACCATTTGTATAAATAAATTTAACTAAATAAAATTCCTTCAAATTCAGCAAGAAACTCTTTTGATGCTTGCATATCCATCTTCTTTACCGGTCACCATCATCATCTTTTCCGGTCCACCACACACCATCGATGTCGCCGACAGATCTCAATAGAAACTAGTAATGGCGATGTGAAACCGGAAAACCGTTTGGTATGTCATTAGAAGAGTAAATTAACCAAATAGAAAGCAAAAACACATCATACATTATTGATGATTTTCTCATTTTTTCATGGTTTCATTTCTGACCAATGATCTTCTCATTTCAACAATTCGATTTTAGTACAAAACAGTTGATGATTTTCTACTACTCCATGCCTACGAAATCTCCAACCATCTCCTTCGAAAACCGCCTAAATGAACATATTCCAATTTTTATGATTTTATAGAAGAGGAGATATGAAAAATTCAAATGAATCGTTTAGGAAAAGATTGTGTAGAAGAAGACATATGAACAAAATTCAATTTTAGTGATTTGATGTGATGGTGATGATTTGATTTCTATGCATGCATAGAAACTAGTCTTGAGAAGGGCTTTTGACTAAAGTCAATTTCTCATTTTGTCCTTTTGGTGCTAGAAAGTTAATAAAGTAATATATTATATTAGTTCAAAATGTAAGTTATAGATCATAATCAATCAATGGTCAACTTTAGGTTTAGAAAGTTTCTTGGGTTTTTAATATATCCACCCCTCTCTCTCTCTATATATATATGGAATGTATAACTTGAATACTCATTTTAGTTATGAAAACCATCAAAACTCAATACTTGGTCCTCATTCATCCACATCACTCTTTTTGTCATTTAAGTTTTATTATCCTCTCTTGTACTACATCTTTTTAAAGCCACCTTACTTCATTTATTATTACTTCTCGATACATTTCCTTTGATTTAATGACTTCTACTTTTTTTTAATCGGAAGTTTATTTACTTAGTGAGACTTGAACTCATGACCTTGAGATCTTTAAGTGTTTAATGACTTCTACTAAACATCACATTGTCTTGTTTGATTGAAAGCTTCGTTTAATGCAAGTTTACCTCCTTTTTCCGTCTTCATACGTTTTATCATCTTCTCCATCTTCCCCCAACCTTCCCTATTTATTCCATTATTACCCTTTCTTCAATTTCTCCTTTTTTTCATCCATACATGGAATCTCAACCGGATATAGTTAATTCCCTTGCATTAATGTTCTCTAGCAACGAATCATCATTAATTGTTTCGACCGACCAATCTCCAACCAATCCCTGTTCTTCCTCATTAATACTTTCTGAGTATCCAGCTTATGTTTCTTTTCAAGTTGGAGGTATTATATTATCTTTATTTTTATTTCCTTAGTTCTATTTCTTTCATTTTTGTTTGAAATGCCGAATATTATATAACAAGCTAGAAGGCAGGGCCTTACAAACGAAGGAATAGACAAACTTCATATATATTATTTTTTCTTACCTTTTTTTTTCAGGTTCTGGGCTTCATTCCCCTACAATAATTGCTGAACCCTTCAACTATGTTCCTGAAAATACTACCCCTATATCTCATCAATCTAGAGAACATCTTTTATCGGGTCATAACTATACTCAAGGTACTACACTATCATATATTTTCCCATTTTTAACATATTTTACGTTTGTATTTTTATATATATTTTACGTTTGTTACATACCATTCACGTATTTTATTTTTAACATTTTTTATTACATATGTTTCATTTTGTTACGTTTATTATCCATACACATATTTTATTTTTAACATATTACGTTTATTACATACCATACACACATTTTTATCAATATATTAATGTACCCAAGACTCTAAACCAACATACCATACACTTTTTTACTCATAACATTTATTGTTACATATGTTTTATTTTTTACATACTTTAATTATATTGTATATATATCTACTATTAGTTATAAATTTTATTAATAACTTTTATTTTGTATCATATATTAAGGTACCCAAGACTCTAAACCAGCATATGTATTTGAATCTCCAAATGGAACTACATACTGGTGTCCTAATGTTCCTGCTGAAGCAAGTTTGTGTGACAAACACTCTGGATGCTGTGTTAGCTTATATACTTGTCTTTATGTATTTGTACTTGTATTTAAGTATCTGTATGTATTGATTATCGAGTTGTAATCACATATGTATGTACTTAGTCTTATATGTTTTTGTTAAGTGTTGTGCGTGCGCAGGATGTATATCCTGCGTACTTAGCAAGTACACAAGAACAAAGTCTGCGTACTTGCTAAGTACGCATGAGCTAAACCCTGCGCACTTGCTAAGTGCGCAAGCAACAGGTCTAGTATATATAGCTGTTAGTGACAGAATGTATGTACGCACTCATTCTCTCTGTAACCGGCTGTGATTATCAATACATGAAGTTTGAAAGTATCTTGTGTCTTTGTTGTCGGTTTACTTTGTGTTGATTGATACTCCACCTAGTCACGGGCATTCCGCACCCGGTTCAACTAGGAACACACTTGCATGTGACCATCCGAGACACCCGAGGGACCTACAGTTCCTGATGAGTTTAAACCGGTTGAAGGTAGTTTTTCAACAATTGGGAAGATGCTGTTAGTATGTATGAGAAGTATGCTGATAAGTCTGGTTTTAACGTTCGGAAAGGCCAAACCAAAATATGGAAAGGTATTGTTACTCACAAATACCATAGGTGTAGCAAAGCTGGAAAGCCCCAAACTAAACGTAAATTCGACACGTTATCTGAAAGCTCAATGTATATTAGGCAGAGTACCTTTTCCGTTAGTGATTGCAAAGCACACATTTGTCTTCATTTGTGTAGAGAAACCTCTAAGTTTAGCTTGTTAAAGTTTTCTCAATACCACAATCATTCTCTTGTGGAGAACTTTAACCTTGATTTCACAAACATTGCAAGTGTAGAAGCATGTTTTTGTAACTATAGATAAAATTCTATGTATCGGTGTACGTGGGTAGTACGCAGGAGGGTGTTCCTGAGTACTTAGCATGCACATCAGTTTGGCCATGCGTACTTAGTAAGTACGCAAGGCTTTTGCCTTGCGTACTTGTCAAGTACGCATGACCAAACCCTGCGTACTTAGACAAGTACGCAGGTAGTGTTCCTTCCCCTATAAATATGAGATGATGGCCTCATTTGTAGGTGAAACTTCTGGAACTAGGTCGAGAGGTGTCCGGGTCGGGACGAGATCTCCCGACCCCTGGACCGTGAGCTTAGATGAGAGATGTGTGCTCCTTCGGTATGTTGTCTGTAATACGGGATGACTTCTATGTTATGGATTACGTATCATTTCATTATCTTTTGTTTATGTTCGTGTTTCTCTGTATCGTTTCTTGGTCCCACACAAATCACAGAACAGGTACGTGTATTTTCGTTGCGCGACGAGGCTCCCGGGACCTACAAGTGGTATCAGAGCCTCGGTGTTCGTTGATTTGTGTTCAAGTTTCGATTTTTTAGGGTTTTGAGCAGATCTGTGTTCATACGAGTTCGTACTTTTTCAGACCTAAAATCCTTAAAATCGAGTTTGTTATCACTTCATTTGGTGTTTGGAGGGCTAAGGGTTTGTTAGATGATGTTTTCTAAGCTTTTGGAAGCATCAATTTCTCAGATCCATCACTTTTCGAGCATTCTCCTCAAGATCCGTCAAGAACACTGATGTACTGAATAAGTACGCAAAATCACCTTTTCTGCGTACTTACTAAGTACGCATGAGTTTTTTGGCGGAAAACCTTCCCTGGCCAAATTTTTTAGGGATCATTTGTACGCGTGTTTCAGGCCATTTTTTAGAAGATAGTAATTTTGGTTTTTCCGGACCAGAATTTGTATACGATGTGGCTTGGCAAAACACGGACGTGATTTTTGGTGGATGATACCACTTGTCATACATTGTTTAAGTGTCCATACCTGAAAATGTAGGCTACGAGTATCAGGGATACTTATTTAATAGGGTATGAATGCTGAACTAATGGGAGCAATTGGGTCGTCATCGACTAAAAGTCTCGTTCTATTTGTGAAGATGTGGCTGCTTTTGGTCTTTCGGAAAAAGAATCATCTTGTTTAGGTATTCAAACCTGAATATGTAGGCTACGAGTATCTGGGATACTTCTTTAATAGGGGATGAATACTGGAACAACTTAAACCCAAGGATTTGCTGTTTTGGATCTTTGCAAAAGAATAAAAAAATAAAATCCTGGAGATGGCTAGTTGTACTTTTTGAGGATTTGAGTGAAGTGATGATGAAGCTGGTCATAGTTTACAGAGAAATGGGGGGGGAGGATGTATCATCAACCGTGATTTTTCGTGTAAACTATATTTTTTGTGTTTGATTATATCATGTGTTTTCAAAATGAAGCTGGATATTCGTTGGATTATTAGTTGAAGATGGAACCTTTATCATTTGCCGACGGGATAGGAAACGTTCCCTTGTTTCTGGTCTAGTCAGGAGAAGCTTACATTGAAAGGGGAAATTGGAAATGAACATCTTCGGGAATTTGGTTGACTCGTGAAGATACAGGATAGAGTTGGACACATCTGGTGTGAAGACTTAAGTTTATCTTACTGGAATTCCTATGGGAGCTGATTAGTTTGATGCAGGTTATTGGAAATTCAAACTCTCTATTATATGCCAACTGATTTGGAGTTGTCTTAGTCTACTATTGTTACCTGGTTAGGAAGACATTGTCAGACTTAGAGTTCTAAGTCAGGGTGGAGGTTGCTACTGCTGAGAGGATGAACTACAATGAGTTGTGTTGGGTTAGTTGGTTCCTATTGAAGCACTTGGTTTGGTCTATAATGAAAGCTACAGTTATGAGGGAGTCGTGTGTATCACTCGGTAACTGAAGTCTGAAGTTTGAAGATTTGAAGATCTCAAGTGGAATGCCAGAAGATCAAGTCTCGCCAGAAGACACTTGATGTCATTAGTTTAGAGGGAGTCTGTTAGGACATTCTTTGTAAACTGATGCATATCAGTGTTAGTGATTGATAGAATTTGATGCTATAGTTAAGAGGGAGTCTGTAGAAGAATGTTTTTGTAACTATAGATAAAATTCTATGTATCGGTGTACGTGGGTAGTACGCAGGAGGGTGTTCCTGGGTACTTAGCCTGTATACCAGTTTGGTCATGCGTACTTAGTAAGTACGCATGACCAAACCCTGATACTTAGACAAGTACGCAGGTTGTGTTCCTTCCCCTATAAATATGAGATGATGGCCTCATTTGTAATTGGAACTTCTGGAACTAGGTCGGGACGAGCTCTCCCGACCCCTGCACCGTGAGCTTAGATGAGAGATGTGTGCTCCTTCGGTATGTCGTCTGTAACACGGGATACCTTCTATGTTATGGATTACGTATCATTTCAATATCTTTTGTTTATGTTCGTGTTTCTCTGTCTCGTTTCTTGGTTCCCACACAAATCACAGAACAGATCCGTGTATTTCCACTGCGCGACGAGGCTCCCGGGACCTACAGCAAGAAAGCTTCCCTTTTCATCAAAACAGTTTATTCATAGTATGAGTTTGAATAGAATTGGTCATACTGTATGTCATAGGTTACAAGTGTCAATGATGGGTGGTCATCATATTGTTCGTGGTACTCCAACCGATTCAAAGAACTTTAGTCAGTCTATGAGAATTTTTATTGGTGAACGAGACACCCGGTTAGTTATAGATCGTTTGTCAGATCGTTTTGAAAATTTACCTAATTTCTATTTTGACTTTATTGTTGAGAAAGGAGAGTTGAGATCTGTTTTTTGGGCTGATGAGATTTCTAAGTTAAATTATCAAGCTTTTGGGGATGTTTTAGCTTTTGATGCTACTTATTAAACTAACAAATAAGTTTTTTTTTTTATAATATCTGTAATGTAATACATGTAACATATACGTAAAATATATGTTACATATATAACAATTAATTTGTTTTATTTAATTTTTTATAGGTGCAATATGATTTTTGTACCGTTAACTGGTGTTGATCATCACAAGAAATGTGTTACTTTCGGTGCCGGGTTGTTATAAAGTGAAACCATCCAATCTTATTAAAGCTCATGGAAAGCAACCTAAGTTAGTTTTAACTGATCAAGATCCTTCAATGAGGCAAGCCGTCATACATGTGTTTACCGAATTTCGTCATAGGCTTTGTATGTGGCATATAATGAAGAAAATTCCAGCCAAGGTATATTTTTTTGGTAGTGTATACTCCAGTTTTTTCCAAATACTTTTCTTATGTAACTTCAAAATTTATTTATTTTTTTTAATTTTTTCAATTTGTTTTACATGTGCCACACTATTCATAGTTATGTAATTAAGATATTTACATTATTTTATTACACTACCATATAGAAAACATTTAAATACTTTTATTGATACATTATATTTTTTTACTCTAGCTTTCAGGTGATTTGCTCAAAAACACAAACATTAGGTCGTCTATACACCGTTTGGTTTGGAATCTTTATATCAAACCTGAAACTTTTGAGTCTAGATGGAACCAACTGATGGAGAAGTTTCAGTTGCAAGATCATGAATGGTTGAATGATATGTATAGCATTAGGGATCGTTGGGTTCCAGCTTTTTTTTTAGGGAAATCCCCCTTTGTTGCTTGATGAAGACCACGTCTAGGTGTGAAAGTTCAAATTCTTCCTTTAAGGTTAACTCTACGGGTGCCAACACTCTTGTTCAGTTCATGTTGTGCTACGATACTAGAATTGATAGTCAACGGTATTTTCAGAGATTGGCTGAATTTAAAACTACTTCATCGTCTTTTCATGATATTACCTGCTTACCTATTGAGAAACATGCTTTTGATATTTACTCACACACTATATTTCTTGAAGTTCAAAAAGAGATTGCCAAAGGAAAGTTGTGTTGTTATATATCAAATACCATAGTAGAGGATGGTATCTACATTTACTTTGTTACACAACTTGACAAAAGGAATGATGTCACCAATATTTTCTAGGTACATCTAATATATTTTTAATTAAAATGTCTATTTTAAAATATTTTTACATACACATGTAGTAGATATGTTACATATAAGTTACACGTATGTTACATATATGTAACTTTTGAGTTTGTAACTTCAGTAACATTCAATTTGTTTTACTGATCGCTAACAAAACATTTTATATTTGCAGGTTCAGTTTGATAGTAACGACCAATCAGTGTCATGTTCATGCAGGGGTTTCATTTGTATTGGTTATCTTTGTCGTCACATTTTCTGTGTTTATAGGGTCAATAAAGTTGAAAAAATCCATGTTCAGTACATTAACAGTTGTTGGAGAAAAGATGTTCTGCCCAAGAGTGTTTTTTCCATTGAGAATCGTTACGGTGTTGATAATAGTCTGCAATGTGTTTTGAGGAATGACATTTTGGAATTAATCACAGAATGTGTGGATGTATTAAGGTGTGACACTGAAGGTCTCAAATCATTTGCTCAGAAGATTAGACAACTCAAATCAGAAGTTCTAACAAAAGTATCAACTGCGGGTGATGGTAAAAATCCAAATCGTGAAGCTATTGAAGAGTTGCTCTAAAATTTGCTAATCCTCAATGGATCAGGAATAAAGGATGTGGTAAGAATCGACGTTTGATTGGTCCCGGTGAAAAATCTGTTGAAAAAACTCAAAAGGCTCCCAGACTTTGTCGTACTTGTAATGAGTTTGTAACAGGTCACGATTCTTGTAATTGCAGCAAAAAGAAGCAGGGTTCCAAGACTGTTGAGGAAGACAATAACCTAGATGCCTGTTCGTAAGTGTTTGCTATGTTTTTCAAGATGTCATTGAATTTTCTTTTGTTCCTGCTTGTCTATCTACATGTAGAAGTTGATGCAATATGTTTTTGTTTATTTAGGATATGGGTCTTCTCTACTAGTATGTCACAATTTTTATTTTGAACCAACTCTTTTGGTAGTTGTCTTTTATGTTGTGGTAAACTGTTGACTTTTGTGTTTGTTATAATCAAGTTACATATATGTAACATTTTATATTTTGAAAATTGTTGACTTTTGTGTTGTATAATTATGTTATCGTATTACAGTTTTATTTAATTCTTTTTATATTCCCAACGAATAACTTATACCAGTTACTAAAGTTTTAAACTCCAAGTTTAAAACTCAAATTTTTTGGTGAAAAAAGTCAATAAAGTTTGTGTACCTTTAGTCATGTCAATATATGTCATGTCTTTAATATCTAGTCTTTTCAACATTAAGACACACTCTCTCTCTATCTTTATTACTTTATAGTAGAAGACGGAGATGTATGACGGTTACCATTTACTTATAAAGATTTACGGAGATAGTAAAACTCATATGTAAATTAGTGTGTGTAACATATGTAATCACCAAATTTTATGTAGTTAACTGCCAAATGTTACATATATAACATTTGTTAGCTAGATATATAATATTTGCTAGTTACATAACGTAAATATTGTAATGTTCAAGAAATAAAACAGTTACTAATTACATATATGTAACATGACCACTGTTTAGGTTTTAAACTCGTAACATTTAATTCTAGCATCTGGTTACATATATGTAACACGATCCAGTTCTTAAAAAATCACATTATCACTAAGCTCATCCTTGGAAGGATGATCTTAGTGATAATGATGACTTTAATTAATGCATCGTGTTGGTTTTATTGTTGTTTTGTTTCATGTTTCTTCTTATCCTAGTTAACTAATGCATTGTTTCTTTTCTCATTTTTTCTTTAAGTTAAACATCGTTAAAATACTATGTAAATTATACGCAACATGATAATTAACATATATGTACCATCGGATGTAACAATTATGTAACAACACAAGTTACTATCACAGGTGGAATTTTTATTTTTTATTAAGTAACATGTGTAACATTACAATATTACGTATGTAACTATAAAAAAATAGGGTATCACCATATTCTCATTAAGTTACAACCGCATGTGGAATACTTATTTTTTACTAGTTACATATATGTAACATTACAATATTACGTATGTAACTATCAAAAAAATAGGACACCACCAAGATATATTTACCCGTACTGCCAAACATGTTAGAGTGAACTTATCATTAAGATACAACTAGTAGTTTTTCAATTTTTTCTTCAATAGATGCTTATTCTTCTCAACTCCCTTTTCTTTAACCCGGTAGAACCTACCAAATGTGATTATCTCCTTACCTATGAACCAAACAAATTTATTTACTACATATATAGCTCAATATAACTTTTAATCTTTTTACAAGTATAACACAAACCTTTATTGTGTTTCTTTTTAGACCTGATTATTGAATCTTTGTCAATGTCCTCCAAATCTGTATTTTTGAAATCCAAACAAACAAAAGTGATTTGATGATAATTTTAATCAAATTAATTATTAATAATGAAGACATACCTAAGCTTTTTTTGGATTTCATCTTTAAAAGATAGCTTATCCCTTTCATCTGTTTCAACATCCATGGCCTCTTCAAATATATTTTTAAACCTACTTAATTCTCTTTTAGCAAGAAGCCCACTTTTCCTACCTGCATTTTTTTTAACTTGAACACTTTTAATTATAAAATTAAAACACAACTCCCAAAGGGAAATTACATAGAGATAGAAGGCAAACGGACAACAAGCTGCGCCGCCAACCCTTTTTGAATAACAAAACCAAGTCTTTTAAAAACTAAATCTACAGATCTTGGGGTCATAACATTACTATGCATGACCCGCTGTACTCGGTTAAGTAACTCCATGGCCTCTGGTGCAAGGAAACCAAAAGTGTCAAAAACAAATGGTATAAACACATGTTGGTTGTCAAGACACGCTTTCTCGTGTTTGGTCACTTTGCTTGAAGCAGCTTTTAGAGCAGTCTGACTCACCGTGAAAGCACTAACTCCCAAGCCCACCAGAGGGGAGACCCCTGTTAGATCTACACCTGCATCACAATAATTTTTATGAATCTTCTACAATTTTTTGGATATAATACTATAAAAATAATTTTTAGAAGACAATTTTAAATAATTCGATATAATACTTTAAAAATAATGTTTATAAGTGGCTTACTGCTACTCCTTGTGCTCCTGGTGAAGATGCTTATCTCTTTCATCTCTTATATTATTTCCTTTGAAGCCTGCAAAATTATTCCATAAGAACATAAAAACTTATAAATCTTCTACAATCTTTTGGAAATCCCTAAAATTAGCCACATAATTTACGCAAATTACGATCATCTACATTTTACAAATTTTTCTAAAAATTAAACCTAATCTATGAACATCAAAATTAAAGAACAATAAACCTAACCTTTTTTTATGATTTTCAACTCGTATTCGTCGGTTGCTAAATACCGGATGATCATCTTCCACAATGGCTCGTCCGAACCGTCTTCTTCTCTACAAACCAATTTTTTGAAATTGAAGTTGTTTTTGAAATGAGTAGAGTAAACATTAATGTGATATTTGATTTCATAGGTCCTGTGCATGGAGGCTACCAATTTCCAAGGCAAAAAGTACCCGAATGTTAATTTACCATGTTACCCTTATTGGACTCTTTAGCGTTAATCTAATTTAAAATAAAATCTATTAAACCAAGATTAAATCATAGCCATCCATCAATTTCAATCAATGGATATAAATGAGTTTTTGGAGTTTACTTTCCATATTATCCATCCCCTATATATATATATATATATAGGGGATAGTTCCACTAAAAAGTGGTTCTTCGCTAATAAATCCTAAGAAATGGGTCAAACAAACTCCGATTGAGCTCATTCCAGCGGCGTTGGAACCGTCTCATCAAACCCTAACTCGAACCCAAAAACCTAAACCCCCCTCCAACCCCACCCCGAAAAACCTAAAACCACCACCCCCACCCCACTCCCCCAAAAACCTAAACCCCCACCCACCCCTAAAAACCTAAACCCCCTACCCCCCCCGCCCCTTAAAAAAACCTAAACCATCAAATCTAAACCCTAAAAGCTAAACCCTAAGGCTAAAACCATAAAATTCAAATGTAAAATCTAAACCTTAAAAGCTAAACCCTAAAAGCTAAGATGGTAGAGTTCGACGAGACGGTTCCAACGCCGCTGAAATGAGCTCAATCGGAGTTCGTTTGATATCGTTTCTTAAATTTTTTGTCATTTCTTAGATTTTTTAACGAAAAACTAATTTTTATTTGAAACTCCCCCTAATAGACAAAGTATATAAACATATACAAAATACTTACACTGTTTGGAAAATTATGTTGATATTGAAGGACAAACTCAAACATATTCCATATAACTGCATTTCCAATTATTTCGTTGTTGCGTAAACACTGTGTTAACAATTAATTGTTTAAAATATCAGAAAATCAATTAAAACAAAAATAGAAAACATACCTTAACTATTTGCCATTTAAATTAATGCGCAAAAGATCGTTCAATTACATCCCGAAGAGAATCTAAATGTATCATTTTTCGTTTCTAGGAGAAATGATATGTAGCGACCAATGGTCACTATAAGTCAAGAGAAGTCTTTCACTTTACCAATTTAATCACCCTCCTAAAATTTTATTTATAATAATTGTAATAAACTCCGACAATTGGTTCGTTACAAATCTCCCCTTCTAACTTTGGGTTTCGTCCCCGAAACCCGCCATTACATAAATAAATGAGGATAGTACTTGAGCATCTCCTCCTCAGTTTCCCAAGTAGTCTTCTCTCTCTTTCTATACTTCCACCGTACTAACACTTGGCTAATCTTTTTATTGCATAAGCGTTTCACCTTCCTATCCAAGATAGCCATCAGCTCCTCTATATAATTCAATTTTTCGTCCACTTCAATATCATCAATTGGCACAAAAGTGGATTCATCCACCAAACATTTGCGTAAATGAGACACGTGAAAATGTGTTGTGGAGTTTACTCAATTCCTCCGGTAACTCCAAACGATACGCTACCTTCCCAACACGTTCAACAATCAAGAATGGTGCGATAAAACGAGGATTAATTTTCCGCGTTTCCAGAACCGGATCACCCCTTTATATGGGGAGACTTTCAAGAGTACAAAGTGTAACACCCGAAAATTTAAAACATAAATTTTAAACATCTTGTCGAAAATAGGCCCATATTTTTCTTTTTAGATACGAACTCATTTCACCAAAAGTAATACTTCATGTAATATTACACCAACATTCACCCAAAGAGTACTCATAAAACGCACCCATGTTTTCTCATAAAATTTCGACATGACATGTTCGTAAAATAAACAATCCTTACGAAACAATATCATGTTTAGACACCAAATAAAACCAAACCAAGTGACCAAAACGTCCAAGGACACATTGACATATAATAAATCAACATGGAGTTTATACTCTAAAACGCCAATACAAAACCACAATGTGAATGAAAAGACTTTACAAAACGACCATTTAAAATCATGCATCGCACCAACTCCAAATCTCCATCCTTTTGACCCGATCTCTTGACTTGATCACCAACGCCTTTCACCATCCAAAACTGTCACGTGACATCACCCAACAATTAGTTAACTCACAATTCAAATATTTCTATTCTATTATCCCCGTTAACATATATACATATACACATATACACATATGATTATGTGTTAATCACCCGAACCAAATAATTGGAAATGGTTTATTTATTCACTTATCTTTTAAGTCGGGTTAAACCACCTCTTTGACCCTCCCGTTACTCCAAGATATACGCCTCCAATTAATCCCACATAGATATGCAATCCAAGCCGACCCGCTTAATCCACATATCTTGACCACCTCTGTGTATAAACGACTCTTCATACCTGCACATCACCACCAACTAGTTAGCCGAAGCTAAGTGAGGACTCACATTCCACATATAATTATATGAATACGATTCGAATATATAAACTCGAAGTGTGTTAAGTTTCATCCCCGAGGCACGACTCCCACAACGGTTTAAAACTCCGTTGTATACTTCTTTGTTCTCTTTTCTCCCGACCCCGACTGTAGAGTCATATCTTATATATAAGCTGTTGTCATTTATTGTATGTTTAAACAGTTTTAGACTAGTTTACTTTATGTCATTTCATTAAGTGTAATTTCAGTTTTCTGTAATTTACTGCTTTATTAGCTAAGTCTGGGCCATCGAAACTACTTAGTTTCGATTGAGTTTGTTCAATCGAAACTAGTAGTTTTGATAGATGGTAGTTTCGACAGTCTGTGTATCACTTGTAAATGGTCAATCGAAACTAGTAGTTTCGATTGAACATAGTTTCGATACCTGTCACTACTATAAATAGCCTAGTTTGAGAATGTTTAGGGTGTGAGTAGCGGCTGTAACCCTGAACCTTCTCTTTCACATTGTTCTTGAATCAATACAATTTGCAGTTGTTTATGCACCGTGTTCTTACATTTTCATACCATTCGCGTGTTGATTCATAGTGTGGTTAGCCGGTTATCTTCACCAATACTGTTTCTATCATCTATTTCACCACCATACACACAGTTTCCGCCTGTGTGTATGTGTAATCGATCAAATCAGTGATTTCAAGTGAAATCTGGACCTACAATTGGTATAAGAGCTTTATGCTCTAGTGTTTTTGAGTGTTATCAGGTTTATTGATCGATTCTAGGTGTTTACTGAGGGTATTCGAAGCTTATTTTGGGTTTTTTGCACATCTATTCTCGGAAGTACTGGTTTATTGATTGACGGCTACTGTTTCATCGATTTCCAAGGGTTTTTGCTCGTATTTTCAGAATCGGAGGTTGGATTAGTGATTAGGAGGGTTAGCCGAAGGTTTTCGCTGGATTGATTTGTCATTTCTGAACTATTGATTTCTGGAGCTTGTCATCAATGGAGTATTTCTGAGCTTGGAGAAGAAGGCATCGAAACTACTGGGGACAGTTTCTGATTTCTGTTGATCATCGAAACTTCTTGTCTACATTTTGTCGGGAGAAGGTACTATCGAAACTAGATTTTTGTCTTATCTCTATAGAAACTTTGGTTATCGAAACTTGCCTGTAAAATTTTCAGTATCGAAACTAGTTGTTTCGATAAAAGTTGTCCTATCGAAACTAGTTGTTTCGATATAAGTTGTCCTATCGAAACTAGTTGTTTTGATAAAAGTTGTTCAATCGAAACTAGTTACTGTTTTAGTTTCGATTCCGAATATTATGGCCACTTCAAGTTTAACAGAACATTCTGGGGGAAATAGACCACCTGCTCTTGTGTCCACAAGAGAATTTGATGATTGGACTAAGAAGATGAAGCTTTTCTTTCAATTTCACGATTATACTTTGTTGAGTTCTATCACCGATGGTCCCCACAAGCCCGTAACTACCACTGCTGATGTTCAACATCCTAAGTTTGTATCTGAGTATGATGAGAAAGATCTTGCCTTGATTGCCCGAGATAACAAGGCCTACGGGACTATTGCCATGGCTCTTCCTATGGATATTTTCAACATCTTTGCTGAGTACACAACTGCCAAAGACTTATGGGCTGCATTGTGCACAAGATATGAGGGAAGTGAGGATGTCAGGGAAAGCAAAGGAGATCTGATCAAGAAACAATATGCGATGTTCAGCAGTGTAAGGGGAGAATCAATATCTGATTTGATCAACCGTTTCTCAAGCATTGTATCAAGGTTGAAAGTAATGGGAGTTGAGTACCATACTCTTGATCTAAACAAGAAGCTCCTAGATTCTCTTCCTGAGGAATGGAATATGTATCAAATCATGATCAAAAAGACTGAGAATCTGAGTGCTCTGTCTCAACAGGAAGTCTATAGCATTTTTGAATCTTATGAAATTGAAATTAAGAAGGGAGCAGTCACTCTGTCAAATCAGTCTGGAAACACAGCTCTTATTGCTGGATCAAGCTAATCCTGTAGCCCATACTTTCAGACTGATGTCCCTCCTTCAGCTGCTGTAATTAATTCTACCAGCTCCTCTGCTCCTCAAAAGACTGTCACCATGATTCCTGATGATTATGTCCCAATCATGACTGCTTTCATGTCGTGCTATGATGCACTGATTTCTGGAAATCTAACACCGATTAGCTTTCAACCTGATGACTTGGAGCAGATTAATCCTGATGATTTGGAGAAAATGGACATTGATTGGTGCATGGCCATGTTGACCTTAAGAGCCAAAAGATTCATCAAAAGGACTGGCATAGACAGATTCAAGCAGGGAAAGACACTTGGGTTTGATATCAAGAAGGTGAGATGCTACAATTGTGATCAGCTGGGTCACTTTTCCAGAAACTGCAAGGAGCCGTCCTCCAAGGATCAGCAAGAAAAGAAGATTTCCTCTGGAAAACAAGCTGCCAATCCTTCAAAGACAAACACATCTTCCAGTTCCACAGCTCTTGTGTGTCAAGCTGATGGACACTATCATTGGGGAGAACAAGCCGAGGAAACTGCTGATAAAGCCTTGATGGCTGATGTGGAGGACACGGGCAAGTGTGTCATGATTGAACCTGCTAAGGATCTCACTGCTGTGCCTGCTGAGGTTATCTCCAAACTTTGTAATTCCAGATCTTGCTTAAATGAAATTCAAAAATACAGATTCATCAATCAAGCCTTGATTGATGAACGAAATCACATTAAGGTGATGTATGACTCTGTTGCCAAAAATGAGAAACTTTACTTGAAGAAAATTCGTGACATATCTGGTGAAAATCGTTCTTTAATTGTGCAACTCAATACTCAAACTATTAATAATACGATTTTAACTGAAAGAGTCCAAAAGGCAGAAAAAGCCAAATTACAGGTTGACCACATGGATATGGATCAGAAAATTCTGTTTGGAATAATTGATAAACAATTTAATAGAAAAGGCACAGAAGGTCTTGGGTATAACTCTCATCCACCTCCTTATTCTAAATCAGGGAGATTTGCTGATATGCCAACTCCACATGTTCCACACCTTTTGTTTGCACATTATCTCCTGATGATTATATTACGTCCTCTGATTCTGACAGTTTTGCTTCTTGTGTAGAATTAAATTGTGAAAATTCCGAAGATGATTGTGATGAGAGTACCAATGACAGAACTATTTTAAAAGAACTTGAGTCGGATGAATGTAATAATATGTCCGTGTCAAAACCAAATATTTGTGAACACGTTAAAAACTTGTATTTTGATTCTATGCCTGCTGAGCATACGGGTTTGGGATGTGATGTTTCTAAATTTAAAGATGCTTTGCCTTTTGTTCCTAAATCTTTGAATGTTATGCCATGTGTTACCAAGTTTAAAAGTGCATGAATTATTGTGAATGATGTACCACGTGAAACCATGAGCAACATGGACTTTTTCAGATTAAAGGAAGCACATCGTCTTCAAGAAAAGTTATTGATGAGAGAACCGTCTCATGTTCAGACTCCTCAACATCACAATCATCTTCATCTTGTGATGACTATTATCAGGCTAAGATATCTTGTGAAAACGTTTGTTTTAGTTGTGGTGCCTCAAACCATGTTTCAAAAAGTTATAAATTGACAACCACAAATTCTAATGAAGAATCACCTTCCAAAAGGTCATTAAATTCATACGTGTTGCCTAAGTCTTCTCACAGTAGGAAATCTAAGCGTAAAAGAATTAAAAATGCTAAAAATTATTTAAAACGAACGTGGAAAATTAAAAATAATGTTCTATTCGATGACCGTGCTTCTTCAAAGGATGGTTGTAATTCTGATTCCAATGAGATGTCATATCCTGACACTAAGATCTCTTGATTGAAACAATTTTGGTCAAAACGTATAAATGGTTCGTTGTGTATAAGCTCAATCAAGAAGAACCGGCGATAACATCTGGCATGTAGATAGTGGATGTTCAAGACATATGACTGGGCACTTTAACTTGCTGCAAGATTATCATCAAATTGATAGAGAGTATGTTGCTTTTGCTGGAAACCCAAGAGGAGGAAAGATTGAAGGACAAGGAACAGTATCAAATGGAGTAAATAGTCTGGAATTTGTCAACTTTGTTCCTCAGTTGAAATACAGTCTGATGAGTGTTTCACAGATTTGTGACAAGAACTTTTGTGCTTTATTCAATTCAAAAGAATGTCTTATCTTGAAGCCGGGAGTGGTGATTCCGGAAGAACTTATTCTCATGCGTGCTCCCAGAAGATACAACACATATAGCTTGGATATGAACAACCCATCGGGCATTGAATCGTGTTTTCTCTCAAAGGCTTCCGAAGATGAATCTTTCCTGTGGAATAAAAGGTTGGGACATGTCAATTTCAAAATAATGAACCGACTGGTTCGAGGCAACCTAGTCACTGGATTACCTCTCAAAGATTTCACTCCTATGGAACACTGTATCTCATGTTCTAAGGGAAAACAACACAAATCTTCACATAAGCCTAAAACCACCAATTCCATTGACTCTCCTCTCCAATTGCTTCACATGGATCTTTTTGGTCCAGTGAGTGTCATGAGTCTTGGACGAAAGTCATACTGTCTGGTGGTAACAGATGATTTTTCTCGATTCACTTCGGTGTTTTTCTTAGCCAAGAAAGATGAGACGCCAGAAATTTTAAAAACCTATCTGCTTCAAATTGAGAACCTCTTCAATCTAAGTGTGAAGACTATCCGCAGCGATCATGGAACAGAATTAAAAAATGCAACTCTTGATTCCTTCTGTGAAAGCAAAGGAATTTCTTGACAATTTAGTGCACCTCGTACTCCTTAACAAAACGGTGTAGCTGAAAGAAGAAACCGCATTTTAATTGAAGCTGCACGAACTATGATTGTTGACTCTAAGCTTCCAGTAAATTTCTGGGCCGAGGCGGTCAACACTGCATGTTTTGTGCAAAATCGGGTTCTTATCACTAAAAGTTGCAACAAGACACCTTATGAGATCATGTACAAGCGCAAGCCAGTTATTGATTTCTTTAGAAAATTTGGGTGTGTGTGCACAATGCTGAACACTTCAGATCAGCTTAACAAGTTTGAAGCCAAAGCTGATGAATGTTATTTTGTTGGTTACTCATCCAATCAACGTGCATTTCGTGTCTACCATAAGAAGAAAAGGATAGTGATGGAGTCCATTGATATCAATTGGCATGAAAACAATCATACGGACGCAGGAGACGGTCCCAATTGGCTCTTTGACGTCGATTCAGTTTTTAAGTCATTTAATCTTCCTGATTTCTCTATTGAATCAACTCATGCTAATCCTTACTTCTTTGTGAACAATCTAGGGAACATAACTAATTAAGGCTCTTCCTCATCTGCTCAGGTTGAAATTCCTGTGGTTGCTAATGCTGAATCTGATATGGAGTCTTCCGGTTCTGGTGCAACAAGTGAAACTGTTGAAGACAACTCCATTCCAATCACCTGCTGAAAATCCTATTAATGATATTGCCGATCCTCCTGCTGAAAATCTTACCAATTTGGAAGAAGTCGCGGAAGAAGACGAAATTCCTCAACTGCGAATTCACAAGATTCATCCCACCAATAACATCATTGGACCACTCAATGTGGGTGTTAGTACCCGAAGTGCCTGTGAAGCATTTGAAAACAGCATGTTTTCTTGCTTCATTTCTCAAGCTGAACCAAAGAACATCGAAGCAGCTCTATTAGAAAACAGTTGGGTGGAAGCAATGCAGGAAGAGCTACAGCAATTCTCAAAACTGCATGTGTGGAATTTGGTAGATCTTCCCAAGAACAAAGTTCCAATCGGCACTCGTTGGGTTTTTCGCAACAAAAAGGATGAAGGCGGCATTGTGATTCGAAATAAAGCTCGTCTGGTGGTTCAAGGTTTTTATCAAGAAGAAGGGATTGACTATGAGGATGTCTTTGCACCAGTGGCTCGCTTGGAAGCCATCCGAATGTTTCTTGCCCATGCAGCCTACATGGACTTCACCGTTCATCAAATGGATGTCAAAAGCGCATTTTTATATGGCAAAGTTCAAGAGGAAGTTTATGTCAAGCAGCCGCCGGGTTTCATTGATCCTAATTTTCCAGACCGTGTTTACAAGTTAGATAAAGCATTGTACGGTCTTCACCAAGCACCTCGTGCGTGGTATGAAACTTTATCAAAGCATCTGCTTGAGAATGGTTTCACACGAGGAGCAATTGACCAAACTTTGTTCAAACGGAAGGATGAAAAGGATACAATCATGGTGCAAATTTATGTGGATGATATCATTTTTGGATCTACAAATCCCCGTCTCTGCAAAGAATTTGAAGAAGTGATGCGATCTAAGTTTGAAATGAGCTCTATGGGGGAAATGAAGTTCTTTTTGGGACTACAAGTTGATCAGTCTGAGTCAGGAATCCTTGTCCATCAAGAAAAATACGTAAAAGAAATCTTGACTAAGTTCAAAATAACTGATTCCCATCCAGTAAAAACTCATGTGGAAGTTCGTCATTGTTTGACTCCTGATGTGGATGGTGAAAGCGTTGATCAACATCTCTATCGCTCTATGATAGGATCTCTCATGTATCTCACGGCCAGCAGACCCGACATCATGTTTGCAGTGTGCTTGTGTGCACGTTTTCAGGCTAATCCTAAACTCTCTCATTTATCTTCTGTCAAACGTATTTTAAGATATTTAAAGTATAAGCCAAAATTGGGTCTGTGGTATCCTAAAACTGACTTGTTTGATCTTTTGGCTTATTCAGATTCAGACTACGGGGGTTGCAACTTAGACCGAAAATCCACTTCTAGAGGTTGTCAATTCCTTGGCAACCGCCTTGTCTCATGGCAATGTAAGAAACAATCCACCGTTTCCCAATCCACCGCCGAAGCCGAATACATTGCCGCAGCCCTCTGTTGTTCCCAAGTCAGATGGATACACCATCAGATGCTTGACTATGGGATCACATTCCATGAGACTCCCATTCTGTGTGACAACACTGCTGTCCCCCATATCACCAAAAACCCCGTTCAGCATTCCAAAACAAAACACATTGAAATCAAACATCACTTTATCCGTGACTGTGTGGAAAAGAAGCACATTAAAATTGTTGAAGTCAAAACTAATAAACAAACAGCAGACATCTTTACAAAGGCTTTTGACTCTACCAGATTTGCTCAACTAGTAGAGATGCTTGTAATGATTAACTTTCAGTAAATTGTGTGAATAGTAGTTTATTTTCTAAATTTTGATTAATTATCTAAGAAAATTCCCAAAAGATTTTATTTTTATGTACAGTATCCACGCAAATCTTTTGGGGGAGAAATATAATATTTTAATATTGAAAAGAATTGTTGTGTATATATTCTTCAAGTGGTTTTGAATTGTAGGAAAAATTGAATCTGACCTTTGAGAAATGATAGTGTCTGATCTCATCTCTTGAACATGGAATAGACCAAAAGCGATGGTGTTTACTGAGGTATAGCTGGTAGGCCCGACATATGGTTAAAACTTTTAAGTAGTGTGAAAACCTAATATATTTATATCATACTTGTGTGTTTGAACCCATTATTGAAACATCTAACCCATTTTTATATCTAAGAAAACCAATTCAATCAGATACAGGCTTACGTATTGGATTCCTATTCATACGCCAAGTGACCGTCAAAATAACGATATTTACCACCGATGACCCCGTATGTTTTGCTTACGCAAAGATCTCAGGTGCTCATCCTTTTCCCATCCACTTGGATGATTTGACCTCGTCTGTTTTGCTTACGCAAAGATCTCGGGTGTTCAACATTTTTCTATCCGCTTGGATAATTTTACGACTTCTTCTGTTTTGCTTACGCAAAGATCTAGAATGTTCGTACCTTTTTAATATCTACTTGGATATATTTTATTTTAATTTTCTAAATCCACTTGGATATCTTATTTTATTTTGGTGGTACTTTGACATTACTAAGACGGTACCTTGGTTAATCAGAAAGAGATGATAGGATGAAGATGGGTACTTCTTGAGGATTGATAGGTTTTCAAAATCATTTTATTTTAATATGTGGGGTACACCTTGTATATTGCTTAAATGATACCTTCTAATCACATGAAATCTTAGTACAAACAAATGTTCGGGTTTACTTTGCACAAATATCAGCTAACTTCAGGGACTCACAGTAGTGAATTGCAAAAGGAAGTGTTTCAAGAGACTGACCAGATCTGATCTCATGTTGGATCTTTTTCAAGAAGATAAATGTAAATATCTTGTGTATAATTTCATTTCTATATGTTAGTCTTGTTTCTGCTATTTGAACTATCGAAACTAGTTGTACATATCGAAACTAATTTGAACTATCGAAACTACTTTGTGCATATCGAAACTACTTTGACATATCGAAACTACTTTGTGCATATCGAAACTACTTTGAACTATCGAAACTAGTTGTTCATATCGAAACTAGTTTGTCTTATCGAAACTAGTTGTTTCGACAGGGGCATTTTTGTCTTTTGTCTCACGAAAATTAAAAGCCTTCATAAGCAATCCCTCCCTTCATACTGATATTCACTCGTCTTTTTCAAACCCTCTTCGTCTTCTCTGTCTTTCGCAAAGTCTCTCAAACCATCGGTCTGAGTTGCAAGATATCAGCATTAATCACCTGATTTCCCCGTTGTCACCATCATCAGGTATCGTCTCACTACTTCATTTGGATGATTTTTGCAAATCGGCAGACCTAGGTTTTCAAAGTTTAAAATTTGTTCGACTAAATCTTCATAATAACAGTCGTTTTTTGTGATTATCTGTGTTTGCATACATCTCTATCATCGTTGAACTCACGATTAATGTGTATTCTTGCAGATAACGTCTCACATTCGGTAAGATGAAGTTCCGTCACTTACAGGCCACTCTAAACCCTTCTTTAAAATTGTTTATATTAGTCTGAGTATAATGAATCAGAGGGGTTTGGGTTTCAAAACCAAGTAGTTTCGATAAAGGGGTTCAACACCTTCAAAAAATTTCTCAAAAGGTTTTCAATCGAAACTACTAGTTTCGACACCCAAACTTGCCCCAGTATCTCTGATCGAAACTAGATAGTTTCGATAAGTTCATCTCCATCGAAACTAGTTGTTTCGACAGTGTTGATTTAAAAAAAAAATTCTAAGTGTTGATCAAAGCTTATAGCCTCTATCGAAACTACTTGTTTCGATAAAGCTGTTTGTTAAATTGACCAAGTTCATCTCAAATCGAAACTAGTTGTTTCGACAGTTAGGACTTCAAAATTTTTCTAAGTGTTGATATACCTTGTTTCAATTAAGTATATTCAGAAACTTTACTTATTGTGCAAAACTGATGAATTTTACAGGTATGGATCTCTTATTCGTAAAAAGACACAATGTCTGTGCATTCCTTAATGCCAATTATCCAAAAGCTGCAGAGTTCACTCGTGTCTTAAACTTCCTGGCAAACTCCAACATTAGCTTTGCCATCAGCAACAACCTGCCGGTGTTTGAGACATCTATAAGAGAATTTTGGGAAACTGCAGAGATCATCACAGTTGAAAATATGGAGCACATCAGAGCAACTGTGCTTGGCCAAGAAGTCTTATTTTCTGAAGCTACAGTTAGAGAGGTGCTGCAATTTAATGACAGTCCAGATGCACCCATTGAATTTCCAATCTTCTATGTTAAAGAATGCTTCAGAAGATTGGGTCATCCAGATGAATTCAAAAGTGGTCAGATAATCAAGAACTCCTTACCAAGCCACTGGAGATACATAGTGCACGTGTTTATTCACTGCCTATCAATCAGAAAAGGAGGTTTTGATTCAGCAAACAGCACTCTGGGCTCAGCAATTTTGGGGTAAGTCAAGGGAAGAGAATAAAATTTTTCTAGCTTCATCTTCAGACAGTTAAAGGACAACCTGACAGGAGCCGTGAAGGAGAAATTTCTGGCATATCCAAGATTTTTACAAATTATCATCAATCATCTTCATCCTGAGCTGCAACAAGGTGGGAACACCTTTGTGTTTGACCATATGATTGCCAAGACTCTCAGCTATATGAGAAGTACCAACAAGAGAACCAACAGGGCTATAGCTGACGTTCCCCTGTTTGGTCATATTATTGGTGAAGAAGAAGAATTTATTCCTGATATTGACCCTGATCTAGAAGAAGAGATCTTATCATCTGAAGAAGAAGAAATGGAAGTTGAACAAGATCAAGGTAATCCACCTATTGATGAAGCTGAGATTGAGATAAACGTCCCAAATGTTCAAGAACAAGAACAACCCATCATTGAGCCTGTGATAGAGGCTCCTTTTGTTGAACAAATACAGATAATTCAAGAGCCAGCAGTTAATGTTGAAGTTGGCATGCATGAAGCTGAGGAGGAAGTTGCAGAATCAAGTGGAACTCTGGATGCAGGAATTTATGGATCTGACTACTACAAGTCTGACTCGGATGATAGAACAAAGCATCTTGCATCTTCCTCCAAACGGCAAGTTGAGTCAGGTTCCGATTTTGAGGAAGAAGAGCCTAGGGCAAAGAAAATCAAAACTGGATTAGAAGAGCTGTCATCCTCGTTAGATTCCCTATTAGCTACTCCACAACCAACTCCAGAACCATCTCCACAACCTACTCCACAACCCACTCCACTACCATCTCCACAACCTACTCCACAACCCACTCCACTACCATCTCCACAACAATCACCCATCCATACTACTCCCACATCACCACCTCATGATTCAACCTCTCCTGTACCAAGAGTTAAAACTTTAAGCCTTGAGCTGAAGAAAATGCAGAAGAAGATTCAAAAGAAAGATGAAGAGATTGAAGGCTTAAAAACTAATTTGCATGATGTCCAGGAAGAGGTTAAAGACCTAAAGCTGGAAGTTGGGGGTTTACATACCCAGATTGAGGTTCAACAAACTCAACTTGAAACACAACAGAAACTAATCTCAAAGCAAAAAGAAGAATTCAAGGCTTTATCTAATGTTGTGGAACAGCTCAAAGCCTCAATGATAAAACCTGTGCAACAAAAACCAACCACTTCAGCAGCTCAGGGGGAGACTACATCTGTGGTTGAACCCTCATCTCCTGTCATTGTCACTAATCCGGAGTCTGCTCTCACTATATTTACTGGCCATGCTGAGAAGACAAAAGTGGCAGTTGAAGTCAAGGTTGAAGAACAAGAACTAAACCTTCCCTCAGCAAGTGACAGAACAGATGCAAGGAAGAAAGGGAAAGGGACTACCACTGAAATAGAGACCGTGATTCTGGATGAAGAAGACATCCCATCCGATGACGAGCTGAATGCCCTTTTAGATGAAATTAAAAACTATGGGTATAATGATCTTTATCCAGAAATTTTGACCACCGAGGAAAAAGAAACTGAGAGAACCAGATACTTCACAGAGGAAGGAGAGGAAATTCAAACCCTGTCTGATGAAAAAAAAGGCGAAGAAGATGTTCAAGTTAATCTTATCAAGATAGTCACTCCTGAACCAACCACTACAATCTCTGATTCAAGTCCAGCACAAGATCTACCCTCTGTTGCTCCTGAACCTCCAATTTCAAGAAAGTCTTGGTTTAAGAAAATAATTCAGGAGGAAACTCCTAAAACATATGAATGGATAGCAGAGCATCAGGAACTAAAGAGGCCTCCAATTGGCTGGAAGTATGATGCTGAAAGGAAGCTCTTTATTATAAGAAGATATAGAGGGGGAGTTCAGCACTTTAAAAATATGATTGACTTCCAAACCCTTCCTTTCTATGACCTCAGGGATTTAGCCAAACTTCCCCTTCAAAACTCTGGGAAGGTCATGATGGCTTATGACTTTGAGAAATTTCTGCATTCTCAAGTCAATAATGATTTCAAGGGAATGAAGCCTAGGAAAACTCAAAAGAAAATCTCAAAGACTAGGTTTCATCCTAAGACTAACAAGCCATATGTGTTCTTGAGTTACAAGCCTGCCCAAACTCACAAGACCATCACCATTCCAAAATCTGTACCTGTCCAGCTGCAAACTTTCAGAAAATGGTACTATGACCCAATCATTGGCAGTGCAGTAATAGAGTGTGAGGGCAAGGAAGACATCACTATCTTAGAGCCTATGGAGCTGTTGAAATTTCAGCCTGAAGATCTGGAGATCCTTTTTCAGAATCACATTCAGGCATACAGTGATGAAGATGAAGCTGATGCTAAGGCCTACCAACGGGTTGTATCTCTCCATGTTAAACCTTTTATACCAAGGACAACTGAAGGACCAGCTGCTTGATGAAGAGCTGAAGACAGTAACGCAACAGCTTAGGGGGAGATTATAGACTCATATCTTATATATAAGCTGTTGTCATATATTGTATGTTTAAACATTTTTAGACTAGTTTACTTTATGTCATTTCATTAAGTGTAATTTCAGTTTTCTGTAATTTACTGCTTTATTAGCTAAGTCTGGGCCATCGAAACTACTTAGTTTCGATTGAGTTTGTTCAATCGAAACTAGTAGTTTCGATAGATGGTAGTTTCGACAGTCTGTGTATCACTTGTAAATGGTCAATCGAAACTAGTAGTTTCGATTGAACATAGTTTCGATACCTGTCACTACTATAAATAGCCTAGTTTGAGAATGTTTAGGGTGTGAGTAGCGGCTGTAACCCTGAACCTTCTCTTTCACATTGTTCTTGAATCAATACAATTTGCAGTTGTTTATGCACTGTGTTCTTACATTTTCATACCATTCGCGTGTTGATTCATAGTGTGGTTAGCCGGTTATCTTCACCAATACTGTTTCTATCATCTATTTCACCACCATACACACAGTTTCCGCTTGTGTGTGTGTAATCGATCAAATCAGTGATTTCAAGTGAAATCTGGACCTACACCGACGTCGGGTCGTTTCACTTTCAATACCCTTGTTAGTATGAATTTAAAAACTACAAACACCATTAGTAGGTTAATTCACACTGTAAGAATTAAACAACGTAATAGCCCGACATTCGTTGTGTTACACGCCACAACCCGCCCGGTTAACGACTTATTATTACCCTCGCCTCACACCCTTATTAAACGTGTAACATTCACCCGCCTTTAGTTTGTAATTCACCTTAAACGCCGCATACGGTAAAAGTATATTTAACCGGGTTACAAACTTGTAACACCATGATTACATTAAATCCCATAACTTAAACAAAAATCCCACCATTTAGTTTATTCTAAATCAAAGTAAACCTCATCCCCAACTCATGTATAGAGCTTTGGGGTTTACAACCACATAAAAGACATCCCCAACGAATTCTCGGTTAATCCCTGATAATTTTATAATTATTATAAAATTCCTGTTTCAAAACAGCCTTGCGCGGCTGTAGAAATTTAACGTTTTCACCCACTTACAGTAGGTATTTCACCCTAACTAAAAATTATGAGTAAAGTAGACTCATAGAGCTTTCTGTCGATATATAATACACCCGAACGAACATTCGGTTAATTTACTATGAATATTTAAAAACCGGTTAAAATCTGGAAATAAGCTGAAATTTCAGCACTTGTATCACCCGACTCATTATTAGTTTACACCATTACTTTATGGGTTCAAACCCCCAAAACACCGTTAAAACAATACGACATTGTTTAGTTAACCATACACAACAATTATAACAAAAACACCTTAACCATAAGAATCCCAAGTCATTATTATAACTATTCTAATCGAACCCAAATTCGAGTCACTCACTTTCGCCCGTAGGAACGTTGTTGCTTTACCACCCGTTTGACCCGTTGCCATCCGAGCTTTGTCACGCCTATCTTGACAACAAAT